>OY747710.1:9533799-11933799 GCA_963556495.2 Valencia hispanica
TCCTCATGCCTCTCTGCAGCATGCCTAATGCATGTTCACGCAGATGAGCAGGGACCCTGGGCATCTTTCTTTGGGTGTTTTTCACAGTCAGTAGACAAGTCTCTTTAGTGTCCTGCGTTTTTAGAACTGTGACCTTGAAAACCTACTTTCTGTAAGCTGTTAAGGTCTTAACGACCATTCCACAGGTGCATGTTAATTCATTGATTATGGTTAATTGAACATGCATGGAAAACATTGTTTAAACCCTTTACAATGAAGATCTGTAAAGTTATTTGGATTTTTACAACATTATTATTGAAATACACAATCCTGAAAAAGGGACGTTTCTTTTTTTGCAGAATTTATTTATAGCTCATCAGCTTTGATTGGGCTTTGGAACAGCAGATGAATTCATCTACACAGTCTCCAGATCTTGTGTGGGAGTAGCAAATGGTCCACAGCAGATGGTGCTGTTATCACCCATCATTTGTCTCTTTTTGATCCTGTCTTAAAAAAACGCCTGAGTTCATATTTTTTATTCAAAAACAGAATGGTTTCTTTCAGAGGTAAGAAATGTGTCAATATTGAGAAAAAGGCAAAGGAATTTGATGCTTGTTTTTTAAATTTTTATCTACCAAAGGGGTTATGTTTTTGCAAGGGTTTGCTTTTCTGTCTGTTAGCAACATAACTCAAACAGTTATTTGTGGATTTTTATGAAATTTTCAGGAAATGCCTGCAATGGGACCAGGAACAAGTGATGATCCAAAATGCTGCTGCCAGAAATCACTGTATTGGCTCCCTGTTTAAAAAGGAGAGCTTTGTACGTCCCTGTGCTTTATGATTTGTTATAAAAAATAAATTTGCAGCATAACACAATAAAACCACTAATACATATTAAAGTACATACACTGCGCAATATATGAAGAGGAAAACAATTTTGATCAAACAGTGCACAAGAGTGCAGTGCCATAAGCAGCAGACCTTGTGGTTTATATTATTCAGCTCAAGAATGGAGGGGGGAAAAGCTATCTGTGTTTTGGTCTTCCCTGCAGGCACTTTGTATCAATAGCCTGAGGAAGGAAATGAGACAAGAATATCTAGAAGAAGAAAAAAAGGTAATTAGTAGCAATTATTAAAAAAATGCGTGTTTTTATTTACATAATTATGAAATATGCATTGTCGAAAATTATCTTTACCCTTATCAGCAATGAATGGAAAAACCTTTTTTAGCATTACAGCAATCTAGCCTCTTTTGATCATTTATGTTTGGTGATGAGCTTCAAATCTTTGAGGTTGGATGGCATTTGTGCCATTACCCTCATCCTCAGCTTCCTCCACAGATTCCTTATTCAAGCCAGGACTCTGCTTTAAAGATTATTTTAAACCTAAATCTGCAGAGGTATGAATATTATTGGGCTTTAGTGTACCTGCACTATTTCCTCCTCAACAAGGAAACCATCAAAGGATGAGTCACTGGATCTCAGTATCTTTTTTTATTCATTATATGTTAATTTATTAGTACCTGTTTAATTATTTCATACTCCTGTGTTGTAACTTTAGGTTATCTGTCAACCGACCGATCAAAGTCAGTAGGTGAATTTAAAACTGCTAAAAGCAATGTGATTGGTTCAGCAGTTTAGCTGATGGGCAGGTCTATCAATCAGATGTTAGGATCTATTTAACAACCCATAGTGAAAGTTTCAGTTTTTCATGAAGGACTGAGATATAAATAAATACTGAAATAATTACATATTTTTTATAACATACAGACTATTTCCAAAAAATTAGAATATGATGGAAAAGTGTCTTTATTTCCATAATTAATCATTTGTACATAATTTGGGCTTCCAGCTCATAAAACCCACAAAATTTAGGAATTCAAACATTAGAATACTGTGAAGAAATCACCATTTACTTCTCGGTTTTTGCAGAAAAAAAGGAAGGATTTTAGGATGACATCAAATCAATCAAAATATGGGTTCCCTTTGGTTCAATTGTCTCAGTTAGGTTCAATATGGGGAAGACTGCAGACTTGACAACTGGCCAGAAGACCATCATTGATACCCTCCTTAGGATGGATAAGCCACAAAAGTTCATAGATAAGGAGGCTGGCTGTTCACAGAGTGCTGTGTCCAAGCATATCAATTGAAAGTCTAGTAGAAAGACAAAATGTGGCAGGAGAATATGCACCAGCAGAATAGCTGACCATAGGCTTCAGCGGGTTATCAAACAGAGAAGATTCAGGAATCTGGCAAAGATCCAGAAAGAGTGGAAGGGCTACAACTGTCAGGTTCCTCGGGCCAAACCACTTCTGAGCCTGAGCCAATGTAGGAAGCGTCTCAACTGGGCTAAGGAGAAGAAGGGCTGAACTGTTGGCCAGTGGTCCAAGATCCTCTTTTCTAAAAGTAAAGTGTGCCTTTCATTCAGAGATCAAGGTCCAAGGGTTTGGAGGAAGACAGGAGAGGAACAGAACCCAAGCTGCTTGAGGTCTAGTGTGAAATGTCCACAGTCAGTCATGATTTGGGGTGCAATGTCTGGTGCAGGTGTTGGTAAACTCTGCTTTCTTAAATCCAAGGTCACCGCACCAGTCTACCAGAATGTTTCAGAGGATTTCATGATTCCTTCTGCTGAGGGTCTGTATGGAAATGCAGATTTCCTCTTCCAGCAGGACCTGGCCCGTGCCCATATCACCAGAAGCACCAAAACCTGGTTTGATGCCCATGCCATCACAGTGCTTGACTGGCCAGCCAACTCGCTGGACCTAAACCCTATTGAGAATCTATTGGGTATTATCAAGAGGAAAATGAGGGGCACCAGACCTGAAAACAAAAAAGGGCTGACAGCAAGCATCAAGGCAAAGGGATTCCCTACCAAGTATTGAAAATTGACATACGGTTTTGAAAGTACCATATTTTGATTGATTTGATGTGATCCTGCTTTCTTTCTTTTTTCTAAGAAAACTGAGAAGTAAATGATGAATTCTTCACAGCATTCTAATTTTTTGAATTCCTGTTTTCGTGGGTTTTATGAGCTGGAACCCCAAATAATGTACAAATAAACAACTTAATACTTGAAATCATTTAAGTTGTGGGCCCTGAATCTATAATCTATGGAAGTTTAACGTTTTGAATGGAATTATGGAAATAAATAAAACTTTTACATGATATTCTAATTTTTCAGAAGGGGTCTGTATAATAAATCTTTGTTTTAATTAATCATTTGCAGCCTTAACTATTTATAAATATATATTTTTACTTTTTTTTTTTTTAGATACAATTTTTATTTCAATTTTATAATTATATTCCCTTTATAAATATTTATTAGAAAAAGGTTTTTTTGGGGGGGAGGGTGGTAATGTTTTTGATTCACATTACAAATAAAGGTACTAATAGATCTCAATAATAGGTTGTCAAGATGTCAAGGTGTATTTTACACTTTAAAGCAATTACATGACATAACAGATTCTGATTGAAAATCAGATAATCCTTGTTTTAAAAAAGGCCTTCATTTGCGCAAGACAAGATAATGAAGGAGAGTTGGGGAGTCCTTCATTTACCTACCTTCTATCCTTTTACCAACAAAATTATAATAAAATCAATAAGTCAGGAGGCTAAAATGAAGGAATTATACTTTGTCTTTTCTTTTCTTGTTTACTGTTGCATTTGATACGAGTCCCTATTTTTAGAAACCTACTTTCTGTTGCCTGGTGATGACTGAAGATCACATCCAGCTTGTTTTTTCTGATGCTTCTCACGTTCAGGATCCTAAAAATCGATGCTAATATAGTTTTCTGCTTAGTGCATTTTTTTATCTGTTCCTCAGTGTGTAGTGACTGCAGATATTTCATTTTTTTCTGAATATTGTATAAAATGTCAGAGTTCTTTTTGAAGTGGAAATAAATGTGGAGTTTTTGGACTGCATCAGTGCGACAAATACCTTATTATTTAGACGTCTTACTGAAGCACTTTATGTCGTTTTTCCTTAACTTGATCCTTATTTGACATCACAGTATTGAAAAACAACTTTGAGAACATTGTGCTTCATATATGGAGACATGCTTTCTAAAACAAATTGAGAATAAGAGGCCAATAAATTTACATTGAAACTGTTTATCTTTATAGAACATCTTACTTGAAAACACAATGCTCTTTGACAGATACAAATGCTTGTCTGTGCAATTCATTTGCTTCTTAATCACCTGTTGGCTTATTAAAGTGATTTATCAACAGGCCAGTCAGTTGACATATTGATTGGAGTTTAGCACGGCCTTCCCTCCTCACTGACAAACAGTGAGGAGGGAATTCTGCCTCACTTGACAGAATAAGGAAATGCAACTCAGGATTCGGAATCCTTAACAAGCCTTAGAAATTTCCAAAAGGGATAAACTATTCGTGTCCAAACCTTTTGCCACATGGGCAAAAAGTAGTCTGCAGAATTTCTAAACATAAAAAAAATGAAGAAGGAAAACAAAACCATGTTTTTTTTATCAGTTCAACAATAACTAAAGATACAAAGTTAAAAAAAAAAAGAAGTTCGATCTGTTGTAGAAAAGAAATCTGTAAATGGTTATACATTTATAACATAAAAACAAAAAATACATTTCAAAACCACTTGCTATTTTTAGCCAAACTTAATGAATGGGTGAGCTGATTCTGTTTCCAAGACCCTGGATGTTTATGTTCCTACTTACCATGAAATTAGAGTGAAAGAAACTAATCCTGATTGTGTACCTGACCTGTTTTCTGCCTCCTGACCACTGCCTCTGCCTGCACCCTGTCGACACTATGAGTTACTCTGATTTTGACTCTGAACTTCACTTCACAAACCTAAGCCCTGATTACAGCCTCATGGCCTCTGGATCTGTTCTGCCTTCTCTGCCTGCCCTGTTGCTGCCCTGTACTTTTTTCCTGACTGCTGAGTTTTGGTCTGTGGACACTAACACCTCTTTTTTTCATGGTTTCTTCTGTGAAAATGATTTGTGTGTTTACATGTACTTACCCCAATGCCCGAATTTCCTTGCACCATGAGGTCATTGTTGCCCCGTTTCCAGCATGAGTTTCCCCTTCCAAATGGTCCTTCGGGTGAAACAATCCCCGGTAAATGGACATGCTCCTTTCCTTAACAGCTACAACTCCAAGAATTGAAGTTTGGTGAGGTCCAAGTCTCCAAAGAGAATCTTCTGGGAAATCACCCCTGTCGGGTAATCCTTAATTTTCTGCTTCCACATACCTTCCAGTTTGTCTTTCCAGTTACTCACCTAACTGTCTGTTTCACAGAGTTGAGCTGAAGGACGAGCCTAAATAGAAACTATAGATTATTCTGCACTTTATTGTTGTGAATAAAACCAATTTAAACTTTTCTGCAGTGTGGTCTGAGTTCTGGGTTCAATTCATACTTTATCCATTGCACCTTTTCCATCAATCGCCTGTGCTCAAATTTATAATGACAGGCTACATAATCATTCCAAGGGTTGCCAATGGCTCCAGGTCGCACTTTGAACACCCCTGGGCTAAACTCTGGAATAAAGGCCCCTAAACATTAATTGTGGTCTGACACAATTCAATGAATTTGCAGCAGGTCAATTAGCAGATTTTATTAGGATATTCTTTTAACCTGTTCATGCTTCCACACATTTTTACAAATGTAATTTAGGCAATGCAGTAAGATTTGCAGGCCGTCTATCTTTTGAATGAGAAGCCAGTCTGCAGATCCAGCAGGTGGATTAAGTAATGAACATGTCAACTTTTAAAAATTACAAATAAAGCCATAGACAAGTAATCCATACCAGATGTTGACAACAACTAAAATAATCCAAACATACAAAAAAAGCCAAGCAAATTAAAACACAAATTAAGTTATGAAAGCATGGTGTCAATGTCCAGACATGAATCCAACAAAAAATCTGTGGCAAGACCAAAAAAAGGATGCTCTCAGATGCTCTTCATTCAGCTGGACTGAGCCTGAGATAGTTTGTAAAGAACAGTGAACAGACATTTCAGTCTGTATTTGTGACAAACTGGTAGAGACTTCCAACTGTAATTGCAGCAATTTAGTTAACACACTGTACCTTATGCTTTATCAGTTAAGCTCTGTCAATGCCACACACACTAACATTAAGTGCTTGTCTAGATCTTATTAGGTAAGCATGTGGGTTTCCTTCATTTTTTTTTATCTCTTTGGTCCATCACATGGCAGATGGGAGTAAACTAATGTGAACAGCCTTTTCAGATCCACAAATTGTTCCAGTGACTCATCCTTTGATGTTCATTATCATACAAAGAAATCCTGCAGCACAGCAATTCTATGTAGCCACACAAATGAGCCAATATGACGGTACAACACTGTTATCAGTCTGAAATTTTAACAGCTTCACAGGCAGAAGGACTGGGGAGAGACAGGATAAGGAGGAGCCAAATGGATAAACCTAATATTCTTTGTGTCAGTTGTTAGTATAAAAGATTGAATTGACAACCAACTTGAATTACACACTCGTATAAAAGGCACAGGTTTGATCAATCAACATAACTGTGTTGATTTCAGATATGTTAAATTTTTTATTTTTGTTGGTCATATGTTAAACTAGCAATCAAAAATACTAATACCTAAATAGTGTTTTACAGAAATATGGATTGAGTCAACAATACCTTTGCTACTGTACATTCTCCGTTTAACTCAATTGGATATTTTAAATAACCCAATTATTTTTCAGTCTGAATTTTTTTGTATCACTGAATAATTTAAACTTTTTTTTAAGTTGTCAAACAATTCGCACCATGCTATTTTAGAGAAAACTTGTTTACCAAAAATTTTAGAAAATTTTTTAAAAAAACAAAAAAATTATTAATTCGTTATTCTCCCAATGTTTGCTAAGTACTTGTGGAATTTTACAAATAAAGTCAAAAATATTTGACCTAAACTTAAAAAGCAGAGCTGCCACACTATCTCTGAATTTAAAATCCAATTTGGTCCCAACCTCTTTTTCATCTGTGCTTCCCACAATGTTTGACCTTTACCATTTCGGATAATGTCATTTGTGTCCAGAGTGAACATCTGCATAATTAGCATGTAAAATGCAAGTTCATAACGCTTGGAATATATTAGCCAGCATTTGCTGCACTCCCAACAGTCTTTGCAATATGAATATTGCACACACTATTGCACTGACGATATACGCACGTTATATTGTGCAGCCCTACTGCCAAATCAGTAAAACGTAGTAAAGGTTGCTGCTGCAAGCTGCTGATTTTCACATTCAATAGTTTGTGTACCGATAAATCATTGGCACACATAGTGCTGTACAACATGCTCAATTTCAATTCAATTCAGTTTATTTATATAGTGCCGATTTACAACAGATGTCATCTTAAGGCCCTTTACAAGAAAGTCATTTCAATACAAACATTCCAATCAATTTATTGGTTTAACTAGTTTTCTATGTAAGGAATCCCAGCAGATTGCATGGAGTCATTGACTGGCAGTTGCGCCCCGTTGATGCAGACTCCAACCACAGCAATCCCTCACCAATCCCTCATACTGAGTAAGCATGTATCGATAGTGGAGAGGAAAAACTACCCTTTAACAGGAAGAAACTTTCAGCGGAACCTGGCTCGGTACGAGCGGCCATCTGCCACGACCACCTGGGGGTTTGAGAAAACAGAGCAGAAACACAAAAAAAACAAAAGAACTGATATAAGAATACTTTATATACTAAATACTTTATATATTAAAGAAAGTAAAAAGTTGATAACAGGATATGGGGGATGCTCAGTTACTGGGATGCCTCCCATCCAACAGGGAGTTGTAGATGAGGCTAATATTTTTTATAGTCCAGAAAGCTTCACTGACTCAAAACAATCCAAACAGAAATGAGGTTCTACAGTTCTCTCCAATGCTGCACTTACTGAGAGAAAAGCAATCATGTTTGGGAGGATGCCAATGATTTTATTTTTAAAAGGATACATTTTATTTATAAAGAATCCCATAAAGTCATAACTACTAAGAGCTGGGGGAATAGTTGGTTCAACAGAGCTATGACTCTGTGTAAGTTCGATGACTTTACTAAAAAGAAACCTAGGATTGTTCTTATTCTCCTCGATTAATGATAAAAAATATGCTGTTCTAGCTTGTTGAAGGTTTTTTTTTATACAGCACCAGACTATTTTTGCAGGTTAAATAGGAATCCTCTAGATGTGTAGAGCGCCATTTACTCTCCAATTTCCTAGTATTCTGCTTTAAAGTATGCAGCTCTGCATTGAACCAGGGAGTCAACCTCCTATGGCTAATCACTTTCTTCTTTAAGGGTGCTACACTATCTAATGCCAAACCCAATGAGGAAGTAACCAGCACCAGACCATCAATTTCTGAAGGGTTAGAGATTGAATTGCTGCCCTCCACTGTGTTTCTCTGAGACACTGAAGAAAGTAAGAATGGAACAGATTCTTTAAATCGTGTTGCAGCCTTGTCGGATAAAGCACTGCTATAATTACATTTCCTGTCAGGTTTAGGATGGTCAGTTAAAGTAAATTCAAAAGTTATCAAAACATGGTCAGAAAGAACCGGGTTATGTGGGAGGACTGTTATTTCCTCACACTCAAGGCCGTATGTCAGTACAAGGTCCAAAATGTGTTTACCCGAGTGGGTGGGTCCCTGTACTTTTTGAGTAAAGCCAATTGAGTCTAAGATGGCATCGAAAGGTTGCATTATGGCTGTGTCACTTTCAGTGTCCAAATGAATATTGAAATCCCCCACTATAATTACTTTTTCAGTATTTAATACTAATTCAGATAAAAAAATTTGAGATCTGATCTAGGAATTGAGAACAAGGGCCTGGTGGACGATTCAAAACCACAAACAAAAGTGGACTAAATGTTTTGCAACTTCGATGAGGAAAACTAAGGGTTAGATGTTCAAAAGAACTGTTGCTAATAATTGGTCTGGGATGAATTCATAAATCAGAATGAAAAATGGTTGCAACTCCCCCTCCTCGCCCAGTACTTCTAGGAATGTGAAAATTTAAATAATTGGAAGGAGCATGGAAGTAAATCAAGTCATCTACTAACAAATTCTTTGAGGAGCCTGGTTACTGGAAAACAATTTCATTTCCAGAAGAAAGATTTCATTTTCAGAGGCAAATAAAATGCACCTAACCCCAACCTTATATGTGTGGCTATCCATGGGTTTGTGGTAGCATGGCAAATACCTGTATCAAAATTATTATGGTTTTATGGCTGTATCATATAAAAATATAAAGAATTATGCAATGATGGCTTTAATTAAAAACAAAACAGCTATCACTGACCCTCCACACTTTTAAAAGTTTTATGAGTAACTAGAGAGCTTTATTTGACAGTTCTACTGACTGTAAGGGGGCAGTGATGAGGACAGACATGCAGTAAAGGACCCAGACTGTAAATCAAAACAACGGCGTTTGTGCATGTGGTGCCTTCTCTACCTGCTGCTCCACACAGTACTCTGAGTACAATTGAGGGTTTTTGTACATATCAATATAGCAATCTGTGTATTCGTGAATGATTATCAATTCCTGTGCTCACATGAATGTGATTTGTTGTGTGGTAGTCAGTTTAAAACAAAATATCTGAAATATCTATACACTATTATTAATGCTAGAATAATATAACTGTACTTATTTATTTTTATGTTGGAGTAGCTCTGTTATGTTAGTTCTGATTTGATCTCTTTCTAGATTTCTGTTCATAATTCTTTGGTTGAGGTGTTGGATATTTGGTCGATTATTCCCTCTGGTTTCGGAGGCTGTGAAGCTGGAGGGAGTTTTGCTCTTACTTTTAGACAGTTGATATGACATGTAACGTGTGCAACAAGATACTGTTTTTACAACTGGGAGTAGCTGATTAGCATCTCAAAAGCTCGAATAATACCTGAACTACAACCCCGAATCCCAGAGGACTTGAAATGGAAGGTTAAGAGCAGGACCAAAGAGCAGAGAGAGAAGTTAAACCATCTCTTCCATCCATCATAATGGGCAAGGATCATATGTCCGACTCAAACGTCTCTCTGTGCAGCTTTCTAACCATAAGGCCAGACAGCGATTTAAAGAGAAGTGGCAAAAGCAAATGAGGTGGATTAGCAGTACTTGCCAACAGCTGATGGTGTAATCCAGGAGATGTTACTATGAAATATTGTGAAATTGAGCTGTTAGCATGTCATAGCAGTCATAAGACTGTCATACAGCCACAGTCAGAGGCTTCTTCAGATTCGTTGCAAGACTGGTCGCTACTGGAAATCTTTCCTGCCAACAGGATCACCATCCACAACTCTTTGAAGGTACTTGGATGATATGAGCTATGACAACCATTACTTTCCCTTTGAGATTCATTAAGAATTGTTTAAAGGGGGGGTATTATGCAAAATGGACTTTCTGAAGCTTGATATCCTGAGAACCTGTCTTTTCCTCATTAAAAACATGCTTGAAGTGTTGCTCTGACCCATTCACTCATGTTAGAGTAATCTTTGAGTCTCTGCTGGTAGTTCTCGGGGTTGCTGAAACACCTGCTCCCACCTATCCCCGCCTTTTCCACCCATCTCCTCCTCCGACCTTACGTACTCAGTCAAGAGCCTCGCCCCTGCAGAGCTCCCCTACCCCTCCCCACCTCACACAACTCCAGCTGAGTCCCAGGTGCAGTAATTATAACACACCAGCTGCAGCTACGCGTCTTTTTCTGGGATTTACTTTCCAACCTCGTGCATCCTGTGATGATGCACGGTATGTGACGAACTGAAGGGGGAGTGTCAGAAAGAGTAGGAGGGTCTTAGAGAGGCCCAGGCAAAAACCAAGGCATCCAATACGGAAGTAAATTTCTTTATGGTGGATTTGGATATATGACGGACTTTTAAAAGAATTTTATTGGAGTGTGCTATAGAATGGTAATATGTGCCTGGAAGAAGCATAATACCCCCCCTTTAATAGAATTGTTTTGAAAAAAGTGAGAACACAGGTAAGTTGTGTTGAAAGACTGTATTTAAATACAGCGTTGATTGAACACTTAGTGAGACAAATTTTTAAATCAGTTCCAGCGATAGATGTATTAAAGATCAAAGATTTCCTGCACAGAATCTCATGTAATGGTTCCATCCTGATACATTGTGTTCTACCTCAGACTTCACACACTCTCTTACTGCTATTTATAGCACTGTAGGTTGAAAATGGGGTAGAATTGAAATATGTGCTCTGCACAGCTGGGTGGGATGTTGTGCTGGAGGCCACAGAGTTATAAGCTCTTGTTTTACTATGATTAGGGAAATTGGAGAGAGTCTTGAATGACAGATAGTTGAATATAAAGGTGTTTTATTCATTCTAAAACCCTTAAATCTGTCATACACAGGGATGTGTAGATAGACCAAATAGTCTCTGTAAAACATATTGTTCCTACTGTTCTCAACAAGCAGCGGTTATTGCTGTGGGCTGATCCCCCCTTCCAATGCACTCTGCCGAATTAGGCTGAGGTTATACCTGCACTCAGCAGCTGCAGTGAGATAACTGGACCAACATCCCTTTGGCTTTTATGCATTTACTTTCGGCCCATGTGAGCCACTGAAGCTTGTTTGCTAAGCAGAAGATGGTGCTGCAGAGAAATACTGCCTGTATTAAATAACTGTTTCTATGTGAGCTTCCACTCTGGGGTGTTTAACAGTGCTGTTTTTGTAGATTGCATCCACTGATGCTGACAGAGTCATTCCTTCTATTGAGGATGCTTTGCTGATTTGGAAATATATTAAAAACGGGTGTGCTACAATCTCTAGGAGCCCTCCATCGCCTGTTACTCCATCATACAATAACAATCCATGTTGCATATGGATTGTTATTATATGCAAACATAACCTTCACACTTGGGTAATCAGAAGGGTATTTAAAAAACTGAGACGGCAGACTAATATAGCATTATATTACAATACAGCATTAATCTCAGATTGTTTCATTGCAGTTATGCTTTAAAACCTAAATAAAGTCTCAACATTCATTTGGATCTTAAAAGGTAAATACGATGTTCCTTTTAGCCACTGAATATGGGAGGAAGAGAGGAAGATAAAAGGGTAATGTCCACAACAGGAAAAGCAGTTATTTAAAGCAATATAACTGAAACTAATCATTCATTCACAGCGATTACACTTTGAAACACATGGTAAATTGCCCCTGTTCACTCAGTATTAGAGGAGAGGAGAGGAGGGGATAGATTGTAACCTGGTGTACTATAGTTTTAACTTGTGATCATACCACAGCAGACACACCCTAAAATAAAATAAAAATCACATCAAAGCCAGAAAAATTTAAACCAGGCATAGTTCTTTTTTTATTTAAGCCTACATATATCCTTAAGTAGCACTGACCACACAAACTGCTTCTTCAAACCTAAACTAGGGTAATGACACACAATCCTGGAGGGTATGGCCCTTGAAAATTACTGGATTGAAAACAAAAATTATGTTTAACGCAAGTAGAATCATGCAAAAAGCACTTTGTAACATTTAATGGAACCTAAAGTGGGTTCTCGTTGTATGTGCATGTGTTTCATTCAGGATTGCCACATTTGCCACATTTGTTTGACTTCTAACAATGCAAAGCCTCTGTTGCAGTTAAATGTCAGACACACTGTTCATGCACGGTGAAAGGCCATCCTGTGTCCCAGATGCCCTGCAGTTACCGTCTGTCGGTCACATGTGAGGGACATATCAATACTTCAGCTGCCTCTCCCTCTCTAACACTGAAAGTAAACGCCCACATGACCTACACAGACAGCCTGGAGGCAGCGCTAAATCACAAATGATACAGGGCTGTCCGTATTTGGGTCGTTGGCCAGGGATCTCTGATCAAATCGATTCATGCCGAGGTTTGTTGGTCGGATATAAACGTTGCTTCCGGTAACGCAAAGGCTCTAAAAGTCATCAGTAAAGTAAAGGTTATCTAAAGGTTCAATTGAAGATGTGATGATTATTCTTGGAAATGGCATGTCAAAAGGTCCTGTTTGGAAAAACAGAACAGAGACAGTCTTTTATGCCTGCTGTGGAAGGAGTTTGCTGTGCAAGACTTAGCAGGATACTGCATTTTTGGCTCATTAATATCTAGAAAATAGGTATTAAATGACTGTGGTCCCTGGCTTTGGGTAGTGACCAAAAGAACAGGATCTCGAGCCAAAGCAGCTAAAATGAGTTTCCTCTGCAGGGTGCCTGGGCTCTTCCTTAGAGATAGGGTTAGAAGCTCTGTAATCTGGGAGTAGGGCCCCTGCTCTTTCAAAACAAGAGGAGCCAGTTGAAGTGCCTCAGGCACATTCCACTAGGGGAGACCCAGAAGAAGACCCAGGAAATGCCTGGAAATTCCCCTGGAAGACATGGCCCAAGTGGAGAGGGGAATTCTTGGCTTCTCTGCTTAGACTGCTGCCTCCACAACATGATCCTGAATTAAGCTGAAGACAATGGATGGATGGGCTGTTAAAAAGTTAATAATAATAAGTCTATAAACATGTGCCTTAAAAGGCAACAAAACTACAAGAAAATAGTGACAAGTCTGATTGTTCAGAGCTATCATCTGATAACTGACATTTATCCTTTTAGTCGAATTATGTGAGGAAAATTATTTTTGAATCAACAAATTCATGACAAGAGTCAGATTTTTGCATTAACTACATATTGGACACCTCAGCTACTTCAACACAGATTACAAACATGTCATGTCCCAAATTCAAACTTCCTGTTTGTACCCAAAGAAATTGTCCTGTTGTTGACAGTGGTCAAATTTACTGCTGTCTTTATAAACTGCTTCTATTTGCAAGTTATTACCAGTTAGACCAAAAGTATTCACAAATATATGTGTAATGGCAAGAAAAGATAAAAGAAAACAAGAATTCAGAGTGCTAAAAAGGAAGTCAAACATTTAAATTCCTATTTCAAATGTATATTTGACTCTTTTCCACCTTCCTGTTCAACTTGCATGTAGAAATAAAGACAAAGTACCAAAAACAGGCAAAACAGTCGAATTTATTTTCAGTCCTGAAGACTCCCTGATTTAGGTAATTGCATAAAGAAAACAGAAGTTCAGCCATTATAGGCGAGAAGTCAGGTACTATGGTTCTAATGCTGTTTGTAAAGTGACACAGTCAAAAAGTAACAGTAACAATTTGGGTTATTTAGCCTGAAAAAATGGATTTCATTTTTCAGTCATATTTTTAACATGTTATTTATTCATTTCTAAATGTCACAGTTTATAACAAAAATATTTTGTGTACAAGCTTAATATTTAAAGTATTAAAAGTTTGGAGGCCGGTCCTTTTCTGTCCAAGGCCCAAAGTTGTGGAACGCACTTCCAGTACAGCTTCGAGGCAACTCTGAGTTGGGTGATTTTAAATCACAGTTGAAAACACATCTTTTTCGACAAGCTTTCGATACGTAGCCACTGTCTCGATTACTGTTTGCATTTTTTTTTTTTTTTTTTTTTAATGTTTTTATTTAGTGCCATTTACTGGGGCTCTTGTTTTATTTGTGTTTTAACTCTGGAAAGCGCCCTGGGCACCTTTTGGCTGTTGTAAGGCGCTATATAAATAAAATTTGATTGATTGATTGATTGATTTAGCTTACATATTAAATATTTAGCTCCAAACTAAATATTAAGTTAAGCTATTTAGTTTGAAGCTAAATATTTTGCAAGCAAGATAAACGGGGTAGCTAAATATTTAGTTTCAAACAAAATATTTAGCTAATATGCAAATTTACTGGCCGATAAGTGGAAGTGGATACTAATTTAAAAGCTGGGTTATGGAACCGCTATATAAACTGCTGGTGAGACTTAACGTTACTGCCTACGTCATCTCTATAACATTGCTTTTTTTCCTTCAACATGTTGTAACGTCAGGTTGTATTCGGTGGTTGAGAGGGCACGCAGGAAACACTCAGCAAGACAGTGAAAAACTCACAACTACACTGGTACTGGGAATTCCACAGTGCTTGTCTTTTAATAGTCACACTCTTCACCAACCTTACAAGGCCCGGTTGAACGGCTGCTATCTAGTCATACATAAATATAAGCAGAGTTCATACAACCCACAACGTTACTTGAATTAGGGAGAAGAAAAGCATAGTCCATAACAGTCCATGCATCCATCTGCAGCACGCTTCTCTCACGTTCTGCAGGGCAGGTAGCGGCGCATACTTGTGATATCACTAACAATTAACTTAGGCTGTCTTAAAGAGACCACACAATTATGGCTGTTACATACCCCCCCCCCCCGGTTAAACAAAGGCTGTCCTCAGCCGAACACAGCTAAGGAACAATCCATACCTCTCGAGCCTCCATACATGGATAAGCAGCATAAGATGTTGAAACCAAACAGGTAAATGTACAGAATAATATTGATAAACTGGCCTACATGACAGTTTTCCACAAAGTGAATCCCTATTTTCACAAATATTACATAACAGAAATCAACTCAGGATAGTCAGGACAATTACAAAGTGAAGTTCCCAGTTCTTTTTTTTTTCAAAGCTGTAACAGTGGGCATAATATCTGTAAACATTAATGACATGAACTTCAGAAAGAGTTAAACAATAGTCATGTTACAACAGTGACCCACAACAAACACATGAGCTGCAAACAACTTCACTTCAGGTCAAACCTTTGAGTATGAAAAGGGTTCGTCCACCTATTTAAAGACCAGTCTGTGGTGACTCTAGGAACACATCTCGGTCTGAGGTTATAACAACCGCCAACAGCACACCCATCGTCAGCAGGAGGTGAACACAGTTTTGGTCAAAGAAAAGTGGGACAGGATCTGAATGGTCAAAGTCAGTCTCAGTTGGGATGTCACTAGAGATAATAGTGGTATTTTCATCAACAACCTCACAGTCATTAGGGTGTAGGTCCAAAAGAACATGAGACAAGCCACTTTCTGGCAGACTGAGATCCAAAGCTGCAGAAGCCTTTTGCTTTGAACGTTTTTCAGATAAAGCTGTGGCCCAGGTGTGAAATGGTTATAGGTTTGCAACGTGAAAAACTCCAACATTTTCTCCAGTATCCACTTTGGTTAGACAGTAATTCAGATCAGACATCCGCTTGGAAACACGGTAGGGACCGGAGTAAAGGGGGGGAAACTTTTCTGCAAAGTTGGATGATGCATCCAATTTTGGGTGCGTCTTTACTCTGACCAGGTCTCCAACTTCATAAGAGACCGGGCAATGTCTCAGATCATTGTAATGTTTTCGCCGTTTATGACTCGCAGTGAGCACCGCATGAGCATGTTCATGTGCATTCTGAAGTGAAGTTCTCAGGGTATCTGAGTAAGATGTTTCTGGGTCTTCCACTCCTTCCCAGGAAGGTCGAGTGATGAGGTCCAAGGGCGTGTCCAACTCTCGTCCATAGATCATCATTAGGCGGGCTCTGGCCTGTGCTTTCTTGAGGTGCAGTATGTAGTGCAAAACATATCTGGGGAAGAAACATGTCCCAGGAAGTGTGTTTGTCTTCAACATAAGCTCAGTGGCTGTTTTCAAAGTCCTATTTACACGTTCAGTTGCATTAGTTTGAGGGTGGTATGCAGTTTTCAGTCTGTGCTCAGTTCCAAGTGTCGACACAACATGCTCAAACATTTCACTGACGAAAGGTGTTCCCCTATCGGAAATAAGGTAGGAGGGAGAACCATGTCGGGCAAATATCTCAGTAATAAACCTCTTAACAGCAACTTGAGCTGTGGCTTATCTGACAGCACTAACCTCGATCCATTTGGAGAAATAATCCACAAAAACAAGGATATATGCATTTCCTCTTTGCGTGCGAGGTAGTGGGCCAACATAGTCCACACCAGCGTATTCCCAAGGTCTTTGTGGTTGGATGGGGATCATAAGACCTGCTGTTTTTCTTTGGGTTGGCTTAGTGGTTTAACACAAACTACATGACACCACATACTTTTTAACATCAGAGTTCATGTTTGGCCAGAAGAATCTGAGACGCAAGCGTGCCAGTGTTTTTGTAATGCCCAGATGTCCGGCCGTAGGATGATCATGATAATACTTGAGCAGATAACCACGGATTGCAGTAGGAGCGAAAAGTTTCATCTGCTTGAGCGGGTGGAGACCACATTTTGTTTTTGGGTCGAGGAAATAGAGCAGACCATCTTGTACAATGTACTTTTACAGATCTTGAGTATCCTCCTCACTTTGATGTTCACTTTCCAGTTGACGGAGCAAGGCGCCTGTGACTGTGTCCTCAAGCTGCAACTGACGAACATGTGGTCGGTCCAACACAATTACAGAAGGCAGAGCACGAAGGTCCATGCTTCCAATCATGGCATAGGGAGGGAAAAGATCTATAGGTGCATCCACATCTGGGAGGGGGTTACGTGAAAGGGCATCAGGCACTTTATTACGTTCTCCAGGTTTGTGGATAATGCTGAAGTCAAAATCTTGAAGTCGAAAGGACCACCTGGAAAGCCTGCCAGAGGGATTGGGTTGCGACATCAGCCACTTGAGGCTACTGTGGTCAGTGTAAATAGTCACATGCAGCCCTTTGACATAAGGTCGGAAATGCTCCAAGGCCCAGATAACAGCCAGGCACTCTTTCTCTGGAGTTGAGTAGGGCTTCTCGGCCATGTGCAAAGCACGGCTAGCAAAGGCCACAGCAACTTCTTTTCCATCCTCGTCTTTCCGCATCAATGCTGCTCCAAGGCCAGCATCACATGGATCAGTGTGAATGAAAAATGGACGTGTAAAATCTGGGAATCTGAGGACTGGTGCTGAGGTTATGGAACATTTTAGAAAGTCCACCGCAGCTTGGCACCGTTCATTCCAGATAAACTGTACATCCTTTTTAATGAGGGCGAAGAGTGGGTCCGCATGATGGGCCTAGTCCTGTACAAAGCGGCGGAAATAATCTGTTAAGCCAAGGAACTGTCTCACCTGCTTTGTTGTGGTTGGCAATTTAAACTCAGTTACGGCTCTGACCTTGTTAGGGTCAGGATGAATGCCAGATGGTGTAACACGAAAACCAAGGAAGGTGAGTTCTGAAAGGCAGAATTTGCATTTACTCATTTTCAAAGAGAGGCCAGCAGACCTTAGCCTACTAAGCACCTCTTCCAAGTCAAGCAGGTGTTGTTCAAATGTCGGTGATGCAACAACTATATCATCTAGATACACTGCACACGACCTATAAATAAGGCCAGCTAGAACATTGTTCATAAGTCGCTGAAAAGTTGCAGGGGCATTACATAGGCCAAAAGGAAGGACTCTGAACTGAAACAGGCCACAGTGCATGATAAAAGCAGTCTTTGGTTTAGCCTCTTCAGCAATGGGGTCCTGCCAGTAGCCTCTAGCAAGGTCTAGTGTTGTGAGAAACGTCCCTCTTGATAAAAAGTCCAATGATTCATCCACCCTTGGAAGTGGATAAGAGTCTTTCACAGTTAACTGATTTAGACCTCGAAAGTCAACACAGAACCGTGGTTCACGAGGGGGTTTATTCACAATGACCACAGGAGCTGCCCATGGTCCTGAGGCCGGTTCAATAATGTTATCCTCTAACATTTTTTTCACTTGTTCTTCTATGACTTGCTTTTTAGCTGGGGAGGTGCGGTATGGTGGCAAATTAACAGGCTTTGCGTCCCCAGTGATGATGTGGTGTTCTGGTAGAGAAGCGCGACCAAGGTGACCATCAAACAGATCATTGTAGCTTTCCAACAATTTTAACAGACCTTCTCTTTTCACAGAATCCAAGTTAGCTTCCTCAACCTTGTCGTGGAGAGAGAGCTGCTGAGTGTTCTGCAGGGTCATTGTTCCATACTCAAGATCAGCCTCCACAAAGCCATTTTCACAGAGTTCATCAAAGCATAGGGGATTGTCATCCATAAGTACAGTTCTGGTCGGGACGTGTATTGTATTGAGTCATAAAGTCCATTCCTAGAACAAAGGGGGATGATAGATCCTGCACTATTACAAAACGTCGAAAGACACGCTTGCCCAAAAATCCAATAGTTAACCAGGTTATTCCTAATGGATTGCAGTTTGTGCCATTGGCCAGTCTTATTGGTGGAGAATTTCACTGATTCCTTAATGAGTTATTTTTGTTTTTTTCAGGTATTAGATCTGCATTCACTGCTGAAAGAGATGCACCCGTATCCAGCGTGGCATCCAGAGCTTCTCCTTTAAAGTTCACTTTAACTCTGAAAGGGGTGCTCCATGACGATTGTGAAGCTCCATCTTCAACGTGATTTAGCATAAGTGGCACACTCAGGTCTGGGAAAGTCAATGAGGGCGATGTCATTAATTGGGGGGAGGGTTGCCCCTGTGAAATACCCCCCCGAAGTTTCCCTGCCTTTTACCGGCTGGTTTTGTCTCTCTCGCTGTGTCAGCACTGTCTGTTTCTGCAGACTGCGATACAGGATGGTTATCTGCAGGCAGAGCTTGAGGAGGCTCTCTGGCAGGTCTGGAAGAATGTCGAGCTCCATGAAACTCAGTTGAACAGTTAGGACACGTGCGAGAGGTAACACCAGGCATGGCACATTTAAAACAGCAGGGTCCTCCATCAGATCTACTTTTCACCTGGACTTTCGAAGGCTGTGAAAGACTGGTGCCGAGAACGGAATGCAGCTCATGTGCACGCAGCACTAGATCAATGACTGACCTTACAGGGGTCCCATACAGTGCTATTCTGTATTTCTCCACTGCATGTTTACAGATTAGCTCAATTTGCTCCTGCTCAGATGGTGGGTTCCTCAGTCTTCTGAACTCACTGAGCATATGGGCAACAAAAGTTGGTAGAGGCTCTTCAGGGTTCTGGAAACGGTCCAGGATGCCTCTCATAATATGTTCCTGGTTGTCAGCTGGCAGGAACACAGTTCTGAAAAGTTCACAAAATTCAGTCCAAGTAGATACATGAGAACTGAGAACATCAAACCACTTTCTTGGTTCCTTAGCTAGGAAGTGCGGCAGTTCTCTGAGGATCTGGGCATCTGTTAGACCCAATGAGGTTTTATAAACATTAACAGACTGTAGCCATTCTTCTGGGTGAAGACCACCATCATTAGTGAATACAGTGGGCTCTAATTTAGCTTGGTGGAACGCTGCAGCAAGGACTCTGGTTGTATTAATCAACTCCAGTGAATCTGGGTGGGATTGAGACAGAGCCCCCAGTGGACTGAGCGAGGCCTGATTCCAAGCTGGATTGCTCTTTTTTCCTGTTAGGTAGGCTCTGCACATATGGAGTGGAGGAAGCCTGAGGAAAAGGGTGAGTAACCTGGGCAGCTGGCATGTTTGGAACTGGCCTTGTGTGCTGGGTCCATCGCTTCAAAATATTTTTCTGAAGATCCAAAGATTCATGCAGGCATTATTGAAGCATATCAACCTCTGCTTGTAAACTTTGCACTTTATGTCCGAGGTCATTTGCATTGTGTCTGACAGTATTTTGGCCTGGGAGTAACCTAAAGTCTATATCATCACACATATCAGTCAAGTCAGGATGGGTAGTCATAATGCACACTTATATGAGCCCAAGTATGTATAACGAAAGAGTTTAATTGAAATTAATCTAAATTCTGGTCACAAAATTATTTAAACCATGTGAGTTCAAAGTTTTAGCAGTGATTTTTTTTTCTCTCTTTTTTTTTTTTAATAAATGGGGAAAGAAAAATTAGGATGTTCAGTTCCAAAATAGATAAGTAAGTAATTTCTCAACTCAAATGCACTTAAAATAGCTTCCTAGTGTAAACCATAAAACCAGAGAAAAACAACAACATAGTAATACATCTTTTTTTTTTTTCAAATTTATGCTGCAGTGTTCGATGAATATCTACTTCTTTATATTTTTTATTCAAATTCTCACGGCTTCGTTTAGCGTCTTTCTAGTTTACTTTAAGCTCGTGCAGCTCTGATTAAATACAGACTTGTGAATACCTTGCCTTATTTTTCTTCCTATTGTCTTTTTGAGAGGAAATCCCACAGGTTGTTACTCTTACCAGTGCACTAGTGCTGGCTGGTCGATGTGAGTAGCAGGAAACAAGTCGGAGGTGGGTTTAAAAGAGAAAAGAGTGTAAAATTGGTAGAGCAGAGGACCTGAGGGTTTTCAGGAGGAGGGAGTTAAAGATGAGCAGCAGAGAGAGCAAGGGGGAGGGAAGGAGGGATGTGACGTGAGCGAGCGGTAGTATGGAAAATGAAAACTGTAGGCCGACCAACACAAGATAATTCCTATCGCTCTCTCTCTTTCTCTCTCATCCCCCTCTTTCCTCTCTCTCCCTTCTCTCAGCGTGTCACCACTCCACATCCTCGATCTTGCTCTGACCAGACACCACCGGAGGGAAAAGAAACAATCATTCCACCGTTCATATGCTCTGACAATGACATGCAGCACAGAGGGCTGCTGCTGCTGCGTACGCAGATTATTAATACAACCACACGCCTGTCTCGCAGTTCAGAGAAGATCCAGTCAGGAGTAAATCCAGGAATCTGAGTGAGGAGCTTCATTTCAAGACATCTGTCTTCCTCATCTCTCTTTGCGGTTATCTTCAGCCCTGCAGCAGGTGAGCAGCATCTAAATATGTCATCTTATTGATTCTCATTCAACACCTACTGTGTCTTCAGTTAAGCTCTTCTGCCAGAGGATAGTGATGCTGTTTTTTTTACACTGCACCACTGGGGCAGCAGCACTGCTGTAACATTTGCAGAGCTTGTTGCTGTTCAGGCTGATGCCACAGAGTGCTGTGAGGATGCACTGCAGAAAGAGGGAGAGGATAATAGCAGTGAACAGCAGGAGTACACTCAGACAACCAGTTTTATGGAAGATCATTCACTCAGTTTTTGCAGATTGAAGTTTATGCGCAGGAGGTTGATTCCTACAGAGCCACCTCTGACACAGCTTCTACTGCTGGATACGTTCTGTTTTCTCTGCAGCTCTCTGTGATCTCTGTAATTTAGCTATATCAGAAAGAGGAGGCTCAGTTAGTTGTTCAGGGAAATTTCTGCACATGCATCCTCACACATACACACGTCACCGAACAAACACCCGGGTCAAACCGCATCAAAGGCATTAACGGCCCAATATGAAAAAAACTAAACTAACATACGGTGTTTATTCTCACAGCGACGCAAACAGATTTCAGTCATGTGAAATTAGCCTTCACATGACTAAACATCCACTTGTTGATCCAGGCTTTCAGTTCTTAGTAATTGGGTCAAAGCTGCAGTGGTGATATAGACACAGATACACACAGATACACAGTTAAGATGATCTAAATGGTTAAATAATGCACAATAACTACACAAACAGAGAGAAAACAAGGTTATATGAGCCAAAGGAGCTGAACTGTGATGGCTGTTGTTAACCTCTAAAGTGGACAATTGTTATCCTTCTCTTGACTGGTTAAAGGTAATTTTTTGACATTTCTCCAGATATAGAAAAGCCCTTAAATTAAATAATTTGAAGGTTTTAATTCATAGTCTGAGCCCTTTCTTTGTAAAAAATGCATCATTCTGTATAAAATTAGCTGTACACCCAAAATTATTCTTATTTATTAGACTAAAATATGGTTGTATAACTGGATAAAAAGAAAATCTGTGAACAGAAAAACATCCATTAAATCTTTTTTTTCTAAAATACCTGCAAAAAAATTGCTTTTTGGTCTAAATCAGCCTGTCATCATGGCAACCAGTAGGGCTGATGGAGAATGATTGTGAAAAGCAACACGAAAGCAGCTTGTCTGTCTGTCTGTCTGTTAAACGAAACAGGTATGCGGATGTTTTCGTTTTTAGAAATACAACCCACACACCCAGAAATATACATGCCTGACATGCAATGAAAAGTAAGAAGTAGCACAAAGGAATTTCAGGAGCCGATTTAGACTTGGGACTACATTACGACCAAGCACCGCTGTAAGTCGTCGCTCCAAGGCGCATGGGACATGACACAGTGGTCAAAAGCCACCTGCTTCTGTAAACACAGCTGTGCAGATTTTTTATTGCCATAGTGTGAGTAGTTACAAGTCTAATTCAAGAAAATGGTTCTTACTTGTGTAGCAAAGGGTAGTAGCCAAGCATGTGTGTTTGTTTACGGAAGGACTTTTTCACATTTTGCCAATACACAATCAGCTTCAGTGTATTTTGTTGGTAATTTATATAGATAATATAGTATAGTAATATATAGTACATAATTATGAAGTAATAGAAGATGAAACATGACTTTCAAATATCTCTAGAAATAAACATCAGACAAAGTGGTGTACTTTTATATTGAGGCCCCTTTACTCTCATGCCCCAAAATAAAATCCAACGCAATATCTGCCTTCAGAAAGTCCAATAAACAGTCAACATGTGTTTAATTTTATCTCACCATAAATTTATTTCTTTGTAGACCTCAGGGTTTAGCTAGAGGACATCAGTGAACAAACAGAATCACGAGGACGAAGGACAGGTCAGCAATAAAGTTGAGGAGACGTTCAAAGCAGGGTTAGGTAATTAAACAATACACCGTTCACCAAGATATGATCATCCACCTAAACTGCCCATGGTAACTCTGGAGGAGCTGCAGAGATCAACAGCTCCCTTTCCATGGAGGATCGCACATTATCAAACAAAAAAAATGCTATGTCTTGTAAGTTGTTCTTTATGGTTTTAATTGGTTGCTGGGGCACTTACAAGTAAAGCTGAAGTTCAACATTATTTCTAACTTATATCGGAAAGTGAAACTCATATATGTTATATATTCATTACACATTGAGTGGACTTTTTCTAAGGCTTTATTTATTGTACCTTGGAAAATAATGACATTGATAATGAAAACCCAAAGTTCAGCGTCTCGGAAAATTTGGGGAAAAAGTATAAAAGTTTTTAAAGTGTAAATGTTATGCAACAACCATATTGTGTCCTACAAGCATGGGAAAGACTGTTAACTTGACAGATTCCCAAAAAGACAGCTACTAACACCCTCCAAAAGCAGGAGAGGCCACAAAAGGACAATACTGTAGATGGTGGTAGTTCACAGAGTGCTGCATCTAACCATACTTATCAAAAGTTAAGTGGAAGGAAAACGTGTGGTAGGAAAGGTGCTCCAGCAACAGGAATAACCACAACATTGAGAGGATTGTCAAGCAAAACCCATTAAAGAGTTTGGGGGAGCTTCACAAGGAGTGGATGGAGGCTGGAATCAGTGCATCAAGAACCACTACAAACAGACAAATCCAATACATGGGCTATAAATATCACATCCTCGGTCTCTAGCCACTCTTGAACCACAGACAGAGGCAGGAGCATCTTATCTGGGCTAAAGAGCAAGCTGACCTGACCTGAGTGCCACAGTTTTTCAATGGAGTATTGTCAAGAGCAAGATGAGAGACACCAGGATCAACAATGAAGATGACCAGAAAGGCCGCTATCAAGGCAATCTGGGCTTCCATTAAAACCTGAGCAGAATCACAGACTGATCTCCTCCATGCTACGTTGCATTGATGCAGTAATTCATGCAAAAGGAGCCCCAGCCAACTTTTCAGAAGTTTCTTGTTAAAACATCCTTTTCAATGATCTAAAGTAATATTCTTTGAAAGTAATATAATTTGTGGAATTAATGCCGTTTATTTTTTTAACGCAAGTAACTCATGCATAGAATGACCTGCCCTGTTTACCACACAATTAAACCCGCGCTGCTTTCAGTGCTCACTTGTCACTTAAACAGCATGACAACTGTTTGATAACTGCAAATAATAACAGTGGGAACCAGGGAGTAATGTAAAGGTTCGATGTTGATAAACAAATAATACCTCTATTAGTCAGAAAATTTCTATTAAAAAATACCTAATTCCTCCCACAGAGAAATTAAGTGTTATTGTAGCTCATATTATTTAATTTTTCAAGGAGCTATTGTAGATCGTGATGATGCTGTAAGCAGGAATGATCTCCTGTAGCAGTCTGTGTCGCAGCAAAACTGAAGAAGCCTCTGAACAAAGACACCGTTGTTGTAGGATAGCCCCATGAAGAGGATGCTCAGGGTTGTCAAAAATTGAATAAGAAACTGTCAGCTTTGCATTCAGAAAATGTTAACCAGTTAGTTTGCCTTAGCAACTGGCTAAAAGATTAATAGGTAAAAAGCTCCACGTGTAAATGTGATTGTGGAATTCAAAACAAAAGTTCCATGCATCTCTCCTGTATTTCCTTTAAAAAAAAAACAATATTTACATTCGGTCATATTTGGGAATGTTAATTAATCGTGATTAATTTACAGCTACCCTGTGATTAATTAGATTACAATTTTTAATCATTTGACAGCCCTAAAAAAATTATTGAAATTTTATACAACTTAAACGTTTTTAGATGTACCTGTAGATTGGCTAACAAATGTGATCTCATAAGTCTCTTTAGGCAATAATAGGCTTATTAACAGCCTGCTCTTGCACCACTCTCAGGGAAGGGGCTTACCAGTAACTTACTTGTGGCTACACCTTTACCTGTCAGACCCAACAGTAATCCTACCTATTATTTCATTCAGAACACCTACTAAATATCAATCGACTGGAAGTTTCACATTACAAGTTGTGTGGGCCCGGTTAAACTGACACAAAATGGTTGGTTATTTAAGTCTTGCCATCTAAACGACTCCAGGTACAGATGTGGCATCAAGTTTATTGTTTATCTCATGCTATCTCATTCATTTTGATTCTTTTGGCTAAGAAATCTAATCTATATTCAACCATTTTCTCTTCTTTGGTTTTTCCTGACAAGGAGGTTAAAGGACTAATGTTTTTTTTTCCGTCTCTGTGTCCATAACATCAGAAAATAAAACCCACAGCAATTCCTAATAAAGATTTTTCACACATATATATCAAGTGGACTCCTATAGCAAAAGCTGTAGTGCTCCACTTGTGAAAGTAAATTTGTTGGGCTTCTACTTGGTACTCAGACACCAATTCTGAGATCCACACTGCCAAACAGGACACGTTTATAAAAATAAATAAAAATAAATAAAGGACTTAAGTAAAGACAGGCAGAAATGGATGCAGCAGAAAGAAAAGCATTGGAAGAAAACACACACACACACACACCTACACACGCACACACACAATGACATTTTTTGTGGCCTGAATGAAGTTGAAGAGATGCTGCATCTGACCTGCTCTGCCATTTTCTCTGACCTTTTCTTCAAAGGAAGCAAAGCAGAAAGATAAGAAGGTGACTGCTGCTGGTAATGGAGCTGCTTATCTGATGTGTGACGTCCAGGGAATACTCGAAGAACACAGAGACGAGAACTGAACACAATGAGCGGTCTGGACAAATGGGTCACACTGACCCCGGCAGAATTTGCCCTGCTACAGGAATACACTCAGTGTGAGTAGATGGTGTTTTTATCTCATTTTGTCTGTGTTCAGGAAATCCTGTTATAGATAATTAATCTCACATGCAACACTACTGATTTCCTAAAGCAAGCCCTGCTAACAGTGTGTAACAAAAGTCACCAGTTGAAATGTGAATATGTGAAATGTAGACCTTGGTAAGTTGAGTAGAAATTTTAAATGTGCTGTGTCATGATAGAGACCAATCACAGTTAGGCATTTTCTGCCTTTCTGCCCATGCCAGAGTTAAAATAGTTGAATATCATACACAAACAAAAGCAACCTCACTAGGCTTACTACTTAGTCTGCACTACATATTATGCTGTGAAAAGTGTTTAAACCCCTACAGATTTAAATATTTCCGATAATAAATAAAAACATGCATTATCCTACCAAGATACCCTGAGTAAATGTAAAGGTAAACAGTAAAGGCTGTTTTAAAATTATGATTTGATTTAGTAAAGGTGAAAACTATCCAAACCAACCTGGCCCTATGTAAGACTTTTTAATTTTATTTAACCACTATTTCACCATGAAGTCCATTAATATAAAATCTCTTTGTCGAGCGAGACCTAGACAAGAGGCAAACCAACATCGTTGCTTTTTTTAACTGGTGCAGTTCGCATTCACACTGCACTTTGTCAAACGGATCAAACCTTTTGAATAACATCCTCCTCTCCTCACCTGTGGTGGTTCTGTACCAAGAAGCACCGCTTGGCCTTCACATATGCACCGGAGTTCACATCTACTGTCACAGTCTGGAAAGGGTTACAAAGTCTTTTTCAAGGTTTTGCAACTCTGGCCAACCCCATTAAGACCACATTTATACATTTACAAGCCAGCTGTCACAAGACAATTCAAACATGAACCACCTTGGCTTTCATACTCTCACTTGAATTGTACAGCATCCACCACCCTTCTTATTTTAAAAAGTAGATGGTTCTGCAGATTAAATCTGCCTATAATTAATAAATGCAGCTGGAAAAGACATACATTCCCAGCTACAAGATTTTACCTCATTAGTTTTTATATTTTTATAGGTTTATCAATCATTTTAGAATGACTCCCTCTGTGATACTAATGTAATGTTGCAAAAATGGTGGTTGTGCGCGGCTGGCAGAATCAACTAAACACAACCGTGAGACAATGGTTCATGAGAACAAAAACAAGGTAATGAACCATGAAACAGAGCTGAACCTGCTCAAGAGGGACCGTAGACCGGACTCCCAAAATGACTCGAACTAATCCAGGAGGTTGGAAATAAACCCAGAACAACATCTAAATGCTCCAGGCATCACTTGCTTCAGTCAGGATCAAAGCTAGAGGATTTTTTCACTTAATCTGTTCCTTTTTCCACTAACTTTTATTTTGATTCTTGCCCTCTCATTGCATCTACAGTAATCCTGATTTAAAGTTGAAAGCCAAATTTAGTCCACAGTATTTAATTTCTTAAAACTTCTGTTTATCCAACACAAAAAAACTATAAATAGAACAAAAAACGTTTTAAATCATCCATAAATGTTAGGCAATCAAAAAAAAGTAAAAGTAAAGCTTCAGAATTGTTAATGTAGTTTTTGCAGCATTGCGTTGTCAAAGATTGGGATAAATTTGTAGGAACATTCACTCCTGGGAAGATTGGATACTATTTTTCTCACTGTTAAATATTACTTATTACCCTTCAGACTGATGAGTGGACAGAATTGTGTCTCTGATGCCTCATTTCCGCTGAGCGGTACGGCACGAGTTGGTGCTGTTTGGTATACTATGTAATGGTTTGGCGTATGAAGGAAAGCGTTTTTCTGCGTATGAAGGAAAGCGTTTTTCTGCATAATGCAGTTTGCAGATGTTACGTGTTGCTTACGTGAAAGCCAAGGGTTAGGTTATTGGTGATGTATTCCCCTTTGACACTGGGTTAAAACGCACCACTGTACTCCAGATGTGCTTAACATCCTGTGGAAACAGCAAGGTTGCACTTAGCATTTTTTCCAAAACTGTGTCTGACGGCACAAATAGGTGATTACGAATCACGATGAGTTGTTAGAATTAGAAAAAAAGAAAGAATACAGTGGGTTATTTTAAAGAAAAACATTTAGCTTCCTAAAACTGACCTCCCTAACTGATATATAACATCATAAAGGAGAGAAAAAAGGACTGCTTTCAGTTGACATAGAAATCTTGGTAGGGAAGCAAGGTGTCTGATGGGTCCCTTTAACTCTATCACTTTTTTATTAGTGGAAACTTGGCAGGACATCTTCTTCGCCGCGTTTGGTAATCCTCCACAAAGATAAAATTATAAAACAAAACATTTACAGAGGTCGCTGCACCGCAAGTATAAACACAAGTTCTCGGATAACATCAAAGCACAGAGGTAACTATAACAAGAGTGTTATCTGTCAGCTGTAGTAACAGTAACATCACCGTAGTTACACCGAAACATAATGTATGGTAAGGATGTTGCTCAAGCTGCAAAGGCTTGTAGCGTCTACGACTGATTACTTTACAGCACATAATGTCGTTTTCCTGCTGACCAGACTGAACTCTATATTTTAATGCTTTCAGGTGTTGGCATCTTTCATAATTTGAATGACAAATGTGAAAAGATTAAGACAAATTGTCAGTGCACTGAATATCTGGGCATCTTAGAGTTAATTTTTTATATGGGCATATTGTATTAAGTACTAATGTTCTTAGTCCATTAAATTTATTATTTATCTTCCTAATCTCTCTCTGTATTTTATACTAAATAAACTTGATATTCTATAAATCACATCTCTTTCTTGTTGATCACGTTCACCTTTTTAATCTAACTTTAGATATCATTATAATTGAGTTTTTATTTTATAGTTATATTTTTTGGTTCTTTTTCAACTTTGAACCTCAGAACAATCGTGTCACCCTTATGTTAACATCAGAGCCGCTAAATCTATATACAGACTGTGAGTAAGGAGCACAACACGACACATTACAATAGTTTTAAAAAGGTTGGGGCTGTCAACTCTGTCAGCTTGAATGTGACTGGGATGTAAATTTAGGTAAAATTAAAATAAAAAAATCTCATCTGACTTACGTACGCTTTTCCGCCGTGAATGATCATTATTCTTGAGCAGAGACTTAAGCCATGTGTGCACATGAGAGGTACTGTAGGGAGAAGTTTGACCAAACAGTGGGGTCTCCAACATACCAACTAGAAGTTCTACATGGTGGGCTGCTGCCTACCTGGTGGGTTGGGGTTCTGATGGGTTTCCCCTCCTTATTGCTAGGTGGTCTTGCTTCCAGGGACTTGGACAGGTGGCCAGCTGCTGGGGTTGTCGGTCTTCGGGCTTGGCCATGCACTGGCGGACATGATGCTGGGCTGGATCAGCTAATTTGGTACCATTTGTCTCCCCTGGGGCCCATTTGGCCTGGGAACTGCTGCTAGGACATCATCTTGAAATATCAGTTTGGTAAAGAGGTGTTCACTACGTAGCAGCATATTGTCCACTGAGTCCGGTCACAATCTGTTTTTAACTGCTAATTTTCAAAATGATACGATTTTCAATAGTATTTTTTAAAATTAATTTTAAATCATATTCAAACTGAACAAGCTGAACAGAGGACTACATATAAAAAATGAAATTAAATGATTGCACTTAAAATACCTATAGTTAATCTGCAGTGGCCTGAATGCACAGACTCACAAGTTCCTCCTCCTTGGAAGGAACTGAAATACGCAACTATCTGTGCGTAATCAAATAGAGGGATTGCTGCAGAGGTTAATTTCATGAGTGCACTGGGCATCTTAAGAGTTTCTTGAACGAGCCGTTTCTTGACCAGTAAGCAATCACTTCAGTGGGAGGAAATCCAACAGCAACTGGTGGTTGCCACGACACCATGATCTCATCATTGGAATCTTTTTTGATTCATTTAGTTACCTGTATTACATGCATAATGTTGAAAATGTCTGGGTATTTGCACCAACTGATCAGGGGTGTGAATTTTTGTCAAAATTATGGATGATCTTCAGATTTTTTTGATTTTTATGCAAATACGGAAAACATTCTGTTAACGCGACCCCTGGTTGTATTAAATGTGTGTACAATTATTTCTGTAGGTGACAGCCTCAACGTCAGGAGTAAACGCTGTCAAAATACTTAACATGTAGCACTCACTAAAAAGTATTTATAGAAAGACAAAACAATGATCTATAAAGAAAAAAAAGATACCAACCTTGGACTATATATTTTGTTGTTGCAGGGTTCCAGGTAAAATTATTACAGTGTCCTTTTCAGTGCGATACTACTCACAGCTGTTCGAGCCGTTGTCTTTACTTTCTATTCAGAGGGCATACAATGAACCTGAATAATGAATGTTTTTCATCTAAAATATATTGAATTGCTGCAAATCAGGGCCAATGAACTGGCGAGTAAATTAGCTCCCTCTGTTCTCCATACGATATATTCAAAAACCAGTTCCAGTTCCTAGTTGTTTTATTCATGTTCGGCAAATTGTTCATGCATTTGGTTTCATTTAGTAACTCTGAATTAACTGCAAACATATTGTAAAGACAACAAGCTTTTTAGATCCATGACATTTAGAAAGCATAATGGAAGGAGTGCAAGGTGAAATAGCTAGAGCAAAGAGAGAACTAACCTGTGTTGATCTGCATGTGGACCTAAGATGCACAGCTGACAGATTTCAGATAATCACGTTTCCAGGAGCTCACGGCTGCTCTGCATGCACTCTGCAGTTACTGGTTATAAAACCTCCTGTTTGGTAACAATAGTCATTTTATCTTTCAGCTCCTCTCCTCCATATCACCCCCTTTCCCCTCATTACAGTGAGCTGTGCACACGTTCATAATATTTTATTAGTTGTGTGCCTCACCAGGTCTGACAACAATTAGAGTTTCCCTTTCAGCAATATAATTGCTTACATGAACATTCACAATATGGTAGTCAATAGAGTCGTATTTATGTTACTTTTATAGTTGAAGAAAATAGTCTGTCTTAATGAACCTAAATAATTACCTTGGCTTAATTGTAGATATTTATTTAGCTGCGCCTGGAGAATGTGGCAGACCAGTGATCAGTGGATTTATTATCACTCTGCTGGTAAATGGTTTTTGCAACAATGAAGGATTAATGAAGATGGTCATTATGACACACACTCAGCTGACTGTGAGGCATTTATTTCAACTCACTATTGGTAAAAGGGATTTGATTTTTTTTTGTGAAGATTCTGATTATTTAGTGCAGGATGTACAACAATAGAGGCAACAGAACTGAAATGCACTTTCCTGTTATCAGCTATTGTTAATTATATTAGCATAGATCAGGAGGCCTTTCTTCAACCTCAAAACCTCTTTTTTTCTTAAAGAACAGTGGATACATTAAAAATAAGTAATTAAAGGCCTGTGTGTAATTACCATTTTTAGGAAAGATCAGAAAAGGCAGGTTATGAAAAATTGACATCTTCATGATTTAAAAAAAGCAATATTCTGTACAACTCTTTTTTTTATTTCCCAAGTATTTGGTAGGGGTGTAACGGTAGGCTACATGTATTGTATATTTAATACAGCCCTGTCGGTTCGGTATGCACGAGTACTGAAGGAATACAGCTGTTTTCTACTTGAACACATGCAGATTGTGTTGGGATTCTGTATCTGTGTGCTGGTGGGTGGCTGTGTTTTCCTACCTTCCCTGTAGGGCGTGGCAGTCAGCAGGTGCTCCTGGTTGTCCCTCATCAACCTCCAGCTCAAAAGGGGAGCGGTTCCTGCGTGCTGGTGCCAGTTGGTTCTCGCCTCACGCGTGGTACATGGCTAACCCTGATTCTGAGCTTACAAGTAAGAAGATTTTTTTATCCTGATTATTCACGTGACTAAGATCCTTTTGTAACCTACAGACCCTTCCTGAACCGGGGAACTACTTACCGGTTCCCTCCGAGCTGAGAGTCTCCCTCCTCCGGAGCCGTGCCTGATCAGCCTCTGCACCGCTCCCCATCAGGTGGTCCTCCTCTGCTCACCTGCCGCCCTGTCACTTTTCCTCTGCTCGCCTGTCCGTCCTCACACCAGCTCCTACAAATAGGAACAGAGAATCTTACCTTCCTCAGAGGTGAAACCGGACAATTTACTACCCACATTCACTTCCAGCCTACCGCAGATCACAGAACCCAACTTGCCTCCTCCGAGTTCTCTTCCTCCCGGACTTTCAGTAAGAACATCCTCTTAAATATCTCATTTTCTACTTACCCCGCTGTTAACCATCCACCTTTCCTTTCTAGCGGTTCGCTCCGGTTCTTCCAGTTCCTGATCACTCCTGAGACGTCGTCCTGAGTGTATATAATAAATTACTTTAAGATTAAGCTACTCCGTGTTGTCCGACTCTGTTTGTGTGCTGATTCTGAGTCTAAGCAAACCAATCATGTCAGAATGTTTGTTAACTCAGAGCGCAGTGCAGCGTTCTGCAGCGCAACTTTAAAAAGTGATACCAAAACAGGACTCCCAGCTATCACTAAACTATTTTCATGCAGCTACATTAGGAAAAAGAGATGGGCCGAACCAGAACTTTGCCTTTGAACGCATCATTCAACAGCAGTAAAATGACACTCTCTGCACTGAAGTGAATTACTGACCTGAAAAAATGTCAAGCTGAATGTAAACATCACTGATACTTATGAAAAACCAGCTAATGTCCCCATGGCTACTAGTAGCATCCAATCAGCCTAAACTCCTTATTTTGTATAAGAGCAAGTCGGGTTTTCCCCAACAGCCACCCATGCTGCATTCAAGTACAGCTGGGAGATTGTGTTGTCGAAATATACACAACTCCAGTAAATGGGCATGTTTAATTCTCAAATATGGGCAAAGTTTAATTTAAACATTCAGCTTTTTTAAGTTGGGACATGAAATCAAATTAACTTCAGGAATTTAAAGTAAGGACTTTTTTTGTTTAATGCTGATCAAAGTAAGGAAAACAGTAAAATGCACATATGTATTTACTTTCCTTGATTAAAGTGTACTGAAACGTGATTTACTGTATGTGCACCATTACACTCCTAGTATTTGGTAGATCTGCCTCTAAAACTGTTACTTTGATCAAATTGTAGTACTTGTGTAAAATTCTCTGTATAGAAATGTAAATAAAAATATTCTTGGATTTAGCACTTGGAGATAATGTTGGTAAACCCTGCTGACCTAAAGCAGGAAAACTTGTCTCAGATGTCATGCAGTGAGAAAAAAATAGTGTTTTTATACAGAGATCCATTCAATAAATGACTATTGAAAAGTTCATTAACTTCAGTAACTCAATTCACTAAAAGACATAAGTTAATTACACACAGACTGAGGTTCTCAATCCTTTGTAATTGTGGTCATTTTCCATTTAAAGCTAATAAAAACACAATGTAAAATTTTAATCTTACATCAGACCAATAAAACATTTAATACAGAAATTTTGGAATTAAAAGGTTTCTTTAAAATGTTTAATACCCTTTAAAAGGCACCTTGAATTTGACAAACGAGTCATTGGAATGCATATTCTAATTTATTGAATATAATTGTTTCAACTATATGTTATGATTCATGATTAAGTAGCACTTTCGGTGGGTTTATTTCTGAGAGTTCAGCACATAAATTCATCTTTATGGCTCACAAGTTGTTCTACTCTATAGAGATCAAAACATTTGCAGCATTGGCTGACATACCTGCAGATTTTCAATAGCAAGTCAAAAAGAAATAATCTGCACAGCAAAATGTGCACCTGCTTCAACTCTTCAATACAAAGCTGTGTAAAAGAGCATAATGCAGAGAGTGGACACAAATGAAAGTTTAGATATAAATTAACCTGAAAATGGTGACATGCTTTAAACATTCCTTCCTCAGACTCCACCAAGAAGCTGAAGGATGTGTTGCAGGAGTTCCATGGAGACGGTGTGTTGGCTAAATACAACCCAGAGGAGGTGTGTGTTGAGTTTACACTGCATTACATAACTGATAGTTTATGGTCTAGTTTCTTGTCCATGTGCTGAAAAAAAAAATCCTAACATGGATAAGTTATTCAGTGAGTGTTTTTAAACAAACACAGAAGTGACCCCTATTAAACCTAAGATGGTATAAAGTTGAAACTCTGTTGTGACTAACCATTTAAGTTTGAACTACGCTAAAAACAAAAACTTATTCAAGTATTATTTTGTGAATGGTTGTTATATGGATATATAGTCTGAAAACTCACTTTAAACTTGACACAAGGCATCCAACTAAGTGTACATGCTGATTTATCTTTACCTCATGCTAACGGTTAAAGAAGCAGGAAATCCTCAATCAGGTGATAACGTCATGTTTTCTGTTTTATATATATATATATATATATATATATATATATATATATATATATATATATATATATATATATATATATATATATATATATATATATATATCCGTGTGTGTGTATGTACAGTATATACTTGGCCCACTCCATAACATTACTGTTTTTGTCAACTTATCATTACTTCACCGCTTTGTGTTTTGTTTCATTGTCATGCTAAAGACCAAGACCAAGCTTCTCTGCAGAATGCCTGATGTTGTTGTTGAGAATCTTGATGTAGTTTTCTTTGTTCATTATGCCATTTACCGGTACTTTGATAAGGTAATCTGTCCAACTGGCTGAGAAACAGCCCTAGGCAAGGCAATTTTATTTGTATAGCACACTTTCAACAGCAGGGCAATTCAAGGTGCTTTACATGATTTGGTGATTTAAAAAACAAAAAAAACAAAACAATGGAAAATAAAAGTAAAAGAAACATACATTACACATGATACACAATAAAGCAAGGGAAAGATCCCAAAAAAAAAAGCAAGAGAGCATGAACACATTTCATACATATGACACCAAGCATTTACTCGAAGGCAACTCTAAACAGATGGGTTTTTAGTCTCGATTTAAAGCAGTTCAGAGTTTCAGCATCTCTACACTCGTCAGGAAGTCTGTTCCAGATAAGGGGAGCATAGAAACTGAAAGCTGCTTCTCCATGTTTTGTTCTGAGTCTAGGGATGTTTAGTAGGCTAGAGTTGGAGGACCTGAGTGGTCTTGGTGGTTGGTACCATGACAACAGGTCTTCAACATATTTTGGTGCTAAGCCATGTAATGATTTATAAACTAGTAGGAGTATTTTTGAAGTCTATTCTCTGAGCTACAGGGAGTCAGTGTAAGGACTTTACAACTGGGGTGATGTGCTCTACTTTCCTGGTTCTAGTGAGGATGTGAGCGGCAGCGTTCTGGATCAGCTGCAGCTGTCTGATTGACTTTATAGGCAAAAGCATTTTGTTCCCACCAACATGCTAAACTGGAGGTGTAAACATTGATTGTGTTTTGTAGTTAATATTTTGACACGCATCGATATCCTTTTCACTCAGAAAAAATGTTGGTCATGCTAAAATATCTTATCTAAATCTGCCAGGGTATCATATAGTGTAGAGTGAAGCTGGTAGGCATCATTGTAGTCACAAAGTCCTGCGTTTTTGTCTTGGTTTTAGGAGATTGACTTCGAAGGTTTCAAGGTCTTCATGCAGACGTTCCTGGAGAGTGAGATCCCTGAAGAGTTCTGTCAACACCTCTTCATGTCGTTTAGCAACAAGGCACCCAAACCCAGTCCCTCATCTGCTGACAAGCCCAGGGTCTCTGGTAAGTGTAGAAAGAAAACGCTCTCTCCCAAGGCAAACACTCGGTTGTAAACACAGCAGATGTTGGTGTTATGTATACTCATATAGTTGCCATCAGAGGTTCTAATTCTAATGCAGCAACCAGCCAGGTGGCATGACATGTAAATCGTTGAGTCTGCCAATTCTATTGGCAGGGGCTATGTCTGTTTTTAGCCATTGCACTGCATCATTCTTGTGTATTAATGCCAAAACAGTGCAGGTTGTTTTGTATTATCAAAAAAAAACTGCTCATACTTGTTGTAGAGTCCGAAATAGCAGCATATGTTCATGATGTGCCCTGCGATGGACTAGCGACCTGTCCAGGGTGTACCCTGCCTCTTGCCCTTTGACCGCTGGAGATGGGCACCAGCCGCCCCGCAACCCTGCATTAGGATGGACGGGTACAGAAAATGGATGGATGGATGGATGGATGTTCATGATGAGTAAACATAGTAGTGAAATCTCAATTGTAATTTTAATATTAGACAAAGGTGCAGAAATTAACTACAGAAACAGTTTTCAATTGAAAATAAGTTTTTGAACCAACCGTAAACCAGCCCCTCGTAGTAAATCATGAATTACCACAAAAGCTGAGTTCCAATTCATTAGCTACACTCAGACAAATACTGATGATTGAATCAAGATGCCACTTAAGTAGGACTGATCTGGCAACATGAAGTAGGCTGAAAGATTTGAAAAAGAAATGCTAAATGCTTTGACACTTAAGAACTTTAAGAATAGATGAAAAACAAATCAATGACCTTTATTAGTCTGGAAAGGGTTACAGAGCAATTTCTAAGGCTTTGGGACTCCAGTGAACCACAGTGAAAAGCATTTTCTACATATGGAGAGAACTTGATGCAGTTATGTACCTTTCTACGAGTGGCTGATCTACCAAAATTTCTTCAAAAGCACATCAATGACTAATTCAAAAGATTTCTAGAAACCCACAACAGCATCTAGAGCCACGTAGAACTGTTAAGGTCAAAGCTCATGACTCAAAACTAAGAGAAGAGGCGCAATGGGAGAGTTGTAAGGTCACAAAAACCACTACTGGCTAGAAGACAGAAAGATTTATTCATTATTATTATCATATCATAATCATTATTTCAGCAATAAGACCATTCAAGGTGATAAAAACATCAACAATAAACAAAAAAAAGAAGCTAAATGCCACACTTTTCAGATTTCTATTTGTAAAAAATGTAAAACTGTGAATTATTTGAAAAAAGTACATTGTGTTGGTTTGTCTTAAAAATGTTTAAGAACTAATATCATGAAGTCTGTGGTTCAGACATACCAGAATGTATTGTAATAAAGTCAAAGGGGTGCCATGCTTAAGTAAGGCACCGTATTTCCATTAATCTTCTCTATGGCCTTTCCATCTCCCTAACAGCATCATTACCTGCATCCTTTGTCCACTGCTCTCCCTCCTCTGTAACTATCCAGCCTCTCTCACCTTGGGCTTTGCAGGGACCTAAAGAATGCTCTCCAGAACCTTCCTAGAATGTACCAGTTACTTTACAGAAATGTCATGGAACCTTATTGGAACTTACAAGGTACTTTCCAGAACTTTCAGGGAACTATCCTGATACTTTCCATGAATTCTTATGGTATTGTGCTGAACTTTCTTGGAACTCACCATCTAGTTTTCTGAAACTTACCAGGTACTTTTTGAGATTTTCATTGTACATTACTGAAAATTTTATTAAACTTAACAGCTACTTGCCAGTTAAGTTCAACGAAAAAACCTTGTATCAGGTACTTCAGAAAAGTACCTGAAAAGATCTACAAAAGTATCTGATAAGTTCCATGAAAGAACTTGGTAAATTTCAGGACAGTAATTTCAATTCAATTCAGTTTATTTATATAGCGCCAATTCATAACAGATGTCATCTCAAGGTACTTAACAAGAAGTCATTTCATTACATTTATACAAACATTCCAATCAGTTAAAAAGTTTCCTATTTAAGGAATCCCAGCAGATTGCGTCAGTCATTGGCGTGAGGTTGGGCCCCGTTGATGCAGACTTTCCAACCACAGCAATCCTTCAGCAATCCCTCATACTGAGCAAGCATGTAGCGACGGTGGAGAGGTAAAACTCCCCTTTAACAGGAAAAAACCTCCAACAGAACCAGGCTCAATAGGAGCGGCCATCTGCCACGACCGTCTGGGGGTTTGAGAAGACAGAGCAGAAACACAGAAGGAACAGAAGATCTGATATAAGAGAACTTTGTATGTTACAGAAAGTAAAAAGTTAATAACAGGACACAGTGGATGTTCAGTTACTGGGAGGATCATCCCAGTCGATGCCCCCCGTCCAACAGGGCATTGCAGCCAAGCAGGATACCAGACCAGGTATATCTTCTATGGAGAGAAAAACACTGAGAGAAAACAAAGTTAACAGTCGAAATAACAGAATGTACTGTAATACAACTGGAGAGTCGTAGGAGAAAAGGAAGTAGCAGAGTGAAGAAAATTGGTAAGTCTGTCCTCCAGCAGTCTAAGCCTATAGCAGCATAACTACAGAGATAGCTCAGGATGACCTAAGCCACTCTAACTATAAGCTTTATCAAAAAGGAAAGTTTTAAGCCTGGCCTTAAAAGTAAACAGAGTGTCTGCCTCACAGACTAAAGCTGGGAGCTGGTTCCACAGGAGAGGAGCTTGATAATTAAAAGATCTGCCTCCCATTCTACTTTTAGAAATCCTAGGAACTACAAGTAAACCTGCAGTCTGAGAGCGAAGGGCTCTGTTAGGAACATAAGGAACAATTAGATCTCTGATGTATGATGGAGCTTGATTATTAAGGGCTTTGTATGTAAGAAGAAGGATCTTATATTCTATTCTGGATTTAACAGGGAGCCAATGAAGGGAAGCTAAAACAGGAGAAATGTGATCTCTCTTTTTAATATTCATCAAAACTCTTGCTGCCGCATTTTGGATCAACTGAAGGCTTTTAATGGCATTTTGTGGACTACCTGATAGTAAAGAATTACAGTAGTCCATCCTTGAGGTAACAAATGCATGGACTAGTTTCTCAGCATCACTCCTGGACAGGATGTTTCTAATTTTAGCAATATTCCGGCGGTGAAAGAAAGAAATCCTAGAAACCTGTTTAATATGGGATTTAAATGTCAAGTCTCGGTCAAAAATAACGCCGAGGTTCTTTACGTTATTACTGGGGGCCAATTTAATGCCATCCAGATGAAGTGATTGACTAATCAGTTTCTGTTTAAGAGCTTCTGGTCCAAAGACGGCAACTTCTGTTTTGTCAGAATTTAAAAGCACAAAGTTTAGTGTCATCCATGTTTTTATGTCTTCCAGACATGCCTGTAATCTACCTAACTGACTGGGTTCATCAGGATTTATGGATAAATATAGTTGTGTATCATCTGCATAGCTGTGGAAATTTATCCCATGCTGTCTAATGATTCTACCAATTGGGAGCATATATATGGTGAACAGAATTGGTCCAAGCACAGACCCCTATGGAACTCCACAAGTAACCCTTGAGAGTGAAGAAGATTTATCATATAGATGAACAAACTGGAATCTATCAGACAAATATGATTTAAACCAGCCTAGTGCTGTTCCTTTGATCCCTGCAACATGTTCAAGCCTTTTTAAGAGAATATTATGATCGACTGTGTCAAAAGCAGCACTGAGATCTACCAAAACCAGAACAGACACAAGTCCATTATCTGAGGCCATGAGAATATCATTAGTAACCTTCACCAGTGCTGTTTCAGTGCTATGATGAGCTCTAAAACCTGACTGAAACTCTTCAAACAGCTCGTTATTGTTTAAATGCTCACAGACTTGATTAGCAACAATTTTCTCAAGGACTTTGGATAAGAAAGGAAGGTTAGATATAGGTCTGTAATTCACTAAGTCATCTTGATCAAGGGAAGGTTTCTTGAGTAAAGGTTTAATTACAGCTATTTTAAATTCCTGTGGTACGTATCCGTTTACTAAGGATAGATTCATCATATCCAAAATGGGGCCAGGAACCAAATGGAACACTTCTTTAAATAATTTGGTTGGAATTGGGTCCAACATACAAGTTGAAGGTTTAGATGAGGCTAATATTTTTGATAATTCCGAAAGCTCGACTGAATCAAAACAGCCTAAGCACAACTGAGGTTCTACAATTCTTTCCGATACTGCCTCATTTACTGAGGAAGAAGTAATCATGTTTGGGAGGATGCCAATGATTTTATTTTTAATAGAATTAATTTTATTTATGAAGAATCCCATAAAATCATCACTGCTAAGAGCTGGGGAAATAGTTGGCTCAACAGAGCTATGACTCTGTGTAAGTTTGGCAACTGTACTAAAAAGAAACCTAGGATTGTTTTTATTCGCCTCTATTAATGATGAAAAATATGCTGTTCTAGCTTGTCGAAGGGTCTTTTTATACAGCAGAAGACTGTTATTCCAGGCTAAATAGGAATCCTCTAGGTGTGTAGAGCGCCATTTTCTCTCCAACTTCTTAGTATTCTGCTTTAAAGTACGCAACTCTGCGTTGAACCAAGGAGTCAGCCTCCTATGGCTAGCCACTTTCTTTTTTAAGGGGGCTACACTATCTAATGCCAAACGCAATGAGGACGTAAGGCTGTGAACCAGATCATCAATTTCTGAAGGGTTAGAGATAGAATTGCTGCCATCCACTGTGTTACCCTGAGACACTAAGGAAAGTAAGAATGGAACAGATTCTTTAAAAATTGTTACAGCATTGTCTGATAAAGCTCTACTATAATGCAATTTTCTTTCAGATTTAAGATGGTCAGTTAAAGTAAATTCAAAAGTTATTAAGAAGTGGTCAGACAGGACCGGGTTATGTGGGTGGACTGTTATTTCCTCACAGTCAATACCGTATGTCAGTACAAGGTCCAAAGTGTGTTTGCCCGAGTGGGTCGATTCCTGTACTTTTTGAGTAAAGCCAATTGAGTCTAAAATAGCACTAAAGGCTGCATTTAGGCTATCGCTATCAGTATCCACATGAATATTAAAGTCCCCCACTATAATAACCCTATCAGTATTTAATACTAAATCAGATAAAAAATGTGAGATCTGATCCAAGAATTGAGAGTAAGGGCCTGGTGGACGATACAAAACCACAAACAAAAATGGTCTTAATGTTTTGCAACTTGGATGAGGAAAATTAAGGGTTAGATGTTCAAAAGAACTGTAGCTATCAATTGGTCTGGGACTAATTAGTAAATCAGAACAAAAAATGGTTGCAACTCCTCCTCCTCGCCCAGTATTTCTAGGAATGTGAAAATTTAAATGACTGGAAGGAGTTGACTCATTTATACTGACATAATCCTCCTGCTGCAACCAGGTTTCTGTGAGACAAAGGAAATCAATGTGATTATCACAAATCAAGTCATTTACTAACAAAGTCTTTGAGGAGAGAGATCTTATGTTTAATAAACCACATTTAAAAGATTTATTTTTCTGTTCAGTTAAAGTTGTATTTATTTTTATGAGATTTCCATAATTTGCTTTTGTTGGCTTAACTTTTAATCCATTTAATTTTGGCCGTGGGCAAGACACTGTTTCTATAGGGTAATGGGTGGGTAACAGTACAGAAGCAGCAGAGAGGTGGGTTAAACTACGACTCTGCTTCCTGGTCTGGACCCTGGGTTGTCAGTGTTTTGGAGGACTAATAAATTCTGCCATATTCCTAGAAAGAAGAGCTGCTCCATCCAAAGTGGGATGGATGCCGTCTCTCCGGATCAGACCAGGTTTTCCCCAAAATGTTCTCCAGTTATCAATGTAGCCCACATCGTTTGCAGGACACCACCCAGACAACCATTGATGGAATGACAGCATGCGGCTAAACATGTCGTCACTGGTCCGATCAGGCAGTACCTGCTAAGTACCAGATACTGCAGAGCTCCTTCAGTGACAGACTGCTGCATCCTAGGTGTATGAAGGAGCATTTTCCAGGGTCCTTCCTCCATTCAGCTGTTAGACTTTACAACCTCCCATTATTGCTCCCAACAAAATCAAAAATATTTACATCACTGCTGTAGCTTGCACTATTTGACTCATTTAACTAACATTTCTGTGGCTGCTATTTCCACATCTGTTTTTCTCAGGTTATATTCTGTTAACCACTTGTAAACAATATGTTTACTTTTGTTTACTTTCTATTGCACAACTACTCATGCACATTCTGTTAATATTCACTGTTTTTTAAATGATCCTACTCAGTTGCACATTCTAATCTAAGTATGTGACTTTATTTTTAATAAATGCACGATACTTTGGTTTGTGTAATCGTGTCCTTAATATACATATATAATTCTTAATTATTTTTTCATACTTTTTCTGCCATTCTCATGTGATTGTGAAAAATGCTGTCATTTGTCATTTTGATGTTACATGCGAATTTCCCCTTTGTGGGAGAATAAATATTATTCTATTCTAAAAGCTAAGAAAATACCTGATAAATTTCAGGAAAGTACTTGGAAAGTTCAGAAAGAATCTGGTGAATTCCAAGATAGTTCCAATAAGTATATTTAGGTTCTGAGAAAGTATGAGCCTTTTTATGTTTTTTTAAACATCCTTTCTTCAATCTTTACCATTAAGAACAATAAGATAGGAATAACATGATCCTGTTTCTGGCCATGAATCAGTTCCCACCAGTGAAGCTCGGCACCCTAACCAGCAGGTATTTGGGCTAACAGAGGCAGTGTGGAGGATGCTTTGACCTTTTGTTTGTGTCACCCTGCAGGCCTTAAGCTCATCAAAAGCAACTCGACTCCTCTAAAGACCCCCACCCTGCCCGGGCCTCTGGATACGGTGCAGCTGAAGGATATTGTGTTTTACCTGTCGCTACTGGAAGGCGGGCGCCCTGAGGACAAGCTAGAGTGTTAGTATCATCCATTGTCACATGCCTGATGCTGTTATCATCATGAAGTCAGAGTCAAAGGTACACTGCATGCAACCACTGAGAAATAAGGTTAAATGCTCAAGCTGTAGTAGTGAACCACAATGAGGCTCATTTAAAGTCTTTTCTAGCTGCAAGAACAAAATAACTTCATTCTGTTCTTGCAGCACTGGTTTGGGCATTCTTGTACCTTGTTCTTGACATGTCATCTGGGCAGAACTTCTTGCACAGTTTCTGACAAATATGATATCCAAATGTTGTAGTAAGAAGGACATTTAGGACTTATTTGTAGTTCTGGCAAAGTATGAATTGTCCTGGTCAGAAAGGTTGTTGTTCTTGCTACCTTCAGAAATTCTATCTGTAGAGTATGCACTGACGTTACAAGTCCATGCTAAGAGACGTGCCCTCTTTTTGTTAAGTAAATGACATGGGAGCATGCCATATATAATATGTTACTTAATACTCAAAACAACAGTACATATAATCAATGACTAGGGGTGCAACAAGATATTGCAGCATGCAAACCACCTGAGCACAAGTGCACCACCTGTTAGCATGTGACTTTGCGTGGCTAAGTTAGCGTTAAAGAACCCCCGACCACTTTAAACTTTTGTTGCAACATTTTGTTTGGATGGATGGGGAAAAAATAGTGACAGACAAATAAACGCTGTGACACCTGTGGTAGTTTCCTAATCATAGTTCAAAATCTAAAACAGCCCTCAAGTTAAATTGTTATTGTATAGTGCTTATGTATATTTTAAAACACATTACATGTTTTTTTTAACCATTCTGCTGGAGAAAACTAAAAAAATAACTATTTTCTTAGCCTGTAGAGTGCTGAGGTTAGCATGAAAAAAGGGCTAGTTCTGTTTTAAGGGAATTTCTTGTTTAAAATCGTAACTATATAAATTATTTAAAACTGAACTGAATGATTCCAAAATACACAACCCTTTGTTAAAATAGTTTCTGATCTGCAAAACCATTACTCTTATTTAAAAGTGGCAATTTCATGCCTGTATTTAGCTTATCTGTTACTGGTTAGGAGAAACCGAAGATGGAACACAGCAGAAATTTATTTTTTTTGCTCCGCCTAAAAATACAAGCATGTTTTCTATTGAAAAACTCTATGGATATTGCTTGAATGGCAGTGGTTACTCAATAAAATGTAAATACAACATGTGGACATTATCTCTGCAAAAAATTGATATGATTATGTGAAGCAAGACAAAACTAGAGAGGTTTTAGTACAGGCAAGTCAGGCGAGGTGTCCAGTTTGGCACAGTTTGGCACAAATTGTGCATTTTCTATTTTTGTCATGTAAACGTTTAATTTTAATGTCACAGTGTTCAGTAGTCCTAAAATAAACACTTTTGGGCGTTTTTGGAAAAAAATAATGCAATAATGTTTATATGTATAATTTTTTTACTGTTCGTTGTGCGTAATGCGTAATGCGCCTGTCTTGCCGACTGGTAGTTTTATTTTACGCAAAGACCTACCCTTGCATCGGATTGGTCAATTTGCATGAGCGATACCTCGTTGGATTCTTAGAAGCCAATAGCATAACGCCAAAACTTGCCAAACAAGATTGACAACACAGTCAGCCAACAAGGGAGCCGAGAACAGAGCCTCCGGGAAATGCCAGGCTTCTGGGCGAACAGACTAAAAACACTTTCTAGGAACCAAAAATCGTAATAGAAACGCCGGGAAGTTTTGAATGGTGCATAAGAGAAGTATCGGAAAATAGCTTTTCTTTTCCAAAGAAATCATCTTTACACGGTAAAACAGCAAAGGTAAGACAAATTTTACTACTGTGATTCTGAAAAGCGATTTCTTTTTGTGTTACACTTTGGCTTATATCTCCGCGGTGCTTTGGTGTAGCATCATGGCAGATGCGTCTTTGGAATCAGCAGATTATCTGCTTTCATTTGAAGGATTGCTTGTGTATTTAGCACAAAGGATTGCTGCGGTAGAGCCAGAAATGTGGAGGCTGGGTTGACAAAACTATGATGTTACTAGTTTGTTCGCAAATATTTATTTAAGTCACATCTGAGTTGTGTTTGTGGTTGGTAAAAATAGTTTAGATAGCCTTGTAGCGTGTGGTCTTCTGTTTAATTTGATGTGCATTATTACTATTTTTTCTGTCAGGTTGTGTTGTCTCAAGCCTGTTTAAAAAAGTAGCTAATTCCCTGGGTCCCCCTTGGTTTTTTTTAAAAAAATGGGTCCAGATTGACAGCATTTAGAGAATTTAAACCTAGACTGAATTATTCTGTTCTGACTGCAGATTATTTAAACCTGGTAATAATATAAATAAATAAAAACTCAATTTTTAGACAGAAAAATTGGTTTCTATGGTTTTCATACAAAACAGTCTGCAAATGAACAGATCAGACTTGAAGACTTATTGATGCTGTGTTAACGATTGATGCTTTGACTCATTGTCTCTTAGGTTTTGCTTATGATTCCATCTTCAGCTCCACCTTTTCCTTTTAGCGATAAATGAAAGGAAAAAAATAAGGTTCTACATTTATTGATTAAAATCAATCTGAGATAAATTTATACAGCAGGTTGTTTAAACGTTATTTATAACAGAATTCACCTCTCTGTTGCACTTCTTAATTGGGCTGAAGCGAGTCTTCATGCAGTGATGCTTCAGTGTAATTCTCATTCACATGTTGAATAATTGAGAGGAATGGTGCTCGTTAAGCACAGAGATTACTAAATAATTTAATTCACTCTTCCTGCATGACTATTTCTGAACACATTGTCAAACTAACTCTAAGTGATATCTCACTGAACACACAGTGCGCCCCTGAGGTCCTTTTAATGCTGCCTTGTTACTTCAGTAGACGAGGGCTCCCTCTGCTGGCTTGTAGATGACTTCCAAGCTGATTTGCGTAGTTTATATAACATTTTTTTCACTCTATCCACATGTTCTGATGTAGCATACAATATTTTTTATGCTTTTAGGATAATTATTATGAAAAACAGAACACAAATTTATTACAATGTGATAATTGTTCTCAGGGGTTTTGGGGGAAAAGAGTGTGCAAAATGCCTATTGAGCATTTAACTTACTTTCGATGGTGATGTATGTAACCTAAAAAAACAGTGCTTTAAATGTTTCATATTTTAATTAATTTTTTCTCAACTTATTGTTTAGAACCCACAAAATAATTGCTGGCAAATTTTGCAAACCTGATGATCGCTGGTTGAAGTGTGAAATATGTTTTTATTAAACCAAGTAAACTAAAACAGTGGCTTCCGTAACATTTATACAGTTTTTATACTTTAATCGTGTCTGTTTCATCTTGTTACAGTTGTGGCAGCCACACCTCTGTATTAATAGATTAAATGTGTGATTAAAAAACACAGACACCAGTATATAAATGATAAAAACAAAATATTTCAACAGAATAATCCAGTGCAAGACCTTCATTTATACTGAAAACTTTTATTAAATTAAAACTTCCAGTGAATTCTAGTATTTTTGTTATTTGACTCACCAATACAAATACACTTGCAAGCGTAAATATATTCTCAGTGTTTAGCGACACAATAACAGCTGTAATGGCAAGGGATTGTAGAGATTGCTGCAAAGTCAATGACTCAATGGATTCGGGTGGATTACTTAAAAAACCTTTTACCATTTGGCGTAATGAACTGAACCTAAATGCACTGTTCACATCAAGGGCTGAATTGGAATTCATCCAGTTGACAATGAATCTGTCTATATGATTGGATTTTATTGACTATAGATTTCTGTTTATAAGCTGGATCTGTTTGTCTTGTAAAGTGTTTTCAGAAATCATTTGTTGAGAATTGGTGCCTTAGATTTCAGACAGATGATTCACATTTGACTCTGCCAAAACAAGTCTAAAGTTAATTTCCAACAAAACTCATAAATATGCTTATCACGTCTCATTCACTCGTTTTTGTTGTCGTTTTTTGTCAATAAATCTGCAATTTTGTAGTATGAATGAATGCCTTGTAAGTTTTTTTCTGTGGATAATATGTTCTCAACTTCCTGTTTGTGGGAGTTGTAGTTGTGTCGGAGTGGAGGGGCGAAAACCCCAGGAATACGAGTCTTACTCATTAATATCCATGATATGCAAACATCTCGTCTCTGATTAGCTAGCAGCAAATCAACTCTTACTCTGCTGGTGGCGTTCCAAAGACAAATTCCAACGATTGCTTCCTCAACTCTTCTTTCTTAGGTAAAAAACATGCAACGTTGATGTGTTATCTCAACAAATAACCCAATCCTGAACGTGTTCCGCCATGTTGTGGAGTCGCTAATAGTCGCTAATGGTTAGCATCGCAAACAAAGGTGGGCGAGTCTATGAATACAAATTTTCTCTGTGACAAAGAAGGGACTGGCTTTTTCCGACTTGTTCGTTTTTGCCGTGTATTTCCTTTCTGCAGCTAATGTAGGAAATGAGGGTTGGTGATGAGGGTTCATGTACCAATTGTATTTCAAAAAGAATATTACATGGTTTCTCAGTGAATGAGACCTTTAAATTACAGTGGACCGGTGGTATTAGGGATCTAAAATCCGGGAATACTTAAGCCCCCCTCTAAAAACACTTATAACTGTCTATTTTAATAGTTCAAACACCAAATGTACCCTAATTCACTATAATACTTACAGTTGAAACCATCTTGGCACTAGCACAGAAACTACCATCCCAGGCCTTCCTTTATTTCCGCTCCTGGTGGTACAGCCAATCAGCGCCAAGTTAAATGAATGCCACTCCAGAATTGGCTGCTTTGCAAACACCAGCCAATAAGTTGTCAAGTAGCATTGTGCCTTGATATCTAAGCATCCAAAGCTGCATGTTCTTTCAAATACTTTAGATATGCTCTGTGAAAAAAAAGTTTCAATGATTAACATAGAGTCATGTTCCACAGAAAAATCTGCTAATAGGTGAATACCCAAATACTGAACCGCAAATAGGCGGGGTTCACTGTGCATAATATTACCCTTTGAGGATTTTTTGGTGAAGGTGTTAAAACATTTTAAATTAAGAAATCTGCTATTTCTGCTCTTTTTCCACATTTTAAATATAAATAAATGTCATAACAAACATAACCAGATAAATTATTGGTGTATTTGACAGTTGATATGATGTGTTTTACCAAATATGGCACCAGGCATTGTGACAAAACATCTCTACTTTAGTTTCATCTGTCCAAAGGACATTGTTACGGAAGTCTTATGATTAAGCATAAGCATGGAGTTAACTTATGCAGAGTCCTGTCGATGCAATGCATTTTTTATTCAAGTGTGCTTAAGCACAGACATTTGTAGTTGTTGCATTGACACCGGCCATAAAGAACTCGCAATCCTTCCAAACAAACCATAGTTTTTCAGTATTTTTCTAAACTGTCCTGTCATTAACTTTAACATTTAGCCTCCTAACCATTGCCTGCAGAGCCCTTCCAAAGGAAAAGTTTAGAGCATTTCTTAAGTAATTTTCTTTCTTCATAAATGAACTTTCAGTTTGGTAATACAGTGCTTTTTTCCCCCCCTACAGAGTGGCTTCATTCATTGTCATTTTCTTGCTTGTTGTGCTAATCAGTTTTAGCCTCACATGATGAGTTCCTAAGGTCTTTTTGCACCCATCACACACATCAAATAAACATGTTTCTTTATCAATCCGACAGGTGCTGTACCTAAGTAACAGCAACACCTTCTCTGAAATAAACCTCTCTGCCTTGCTGCACATTGTCTTACAACCATGGAAACAATGATTTGTTGACTGTGTAACAGAAATGGGCCCAGGTCCCAGCATTTCAAGAATATACACATAACTTCTTCTTGCAAAAATAATAAATATATTTTAAGAAATATTTCTCGCCCCCTTTTAAAAGACACTCCCCCACCCAAGAGGTTGCAACCATACTCTAAGGTTCACGACTTTATTGTAAGCGTGTCATTTAAATGCATAAAAATGACAAGTTATGGGACATTTTCTTATTATTTAAAGCCACTAGAGAACACCAAAGAGTAATATTATGCCTCACCTTCCAGTTTGTCTTCAAATATTCACTTTAAGAATTGAGAAGGTGGAGAGTGCACTGAATTAGGACTAATATTTGGCTTTTTTTTTTTCGTTTCCACAGTCATGTTTCGACTCTACGACACAGATGGAAACGGATCGCTGGACAGCTCGGTAAATATTTCTACCTCTTTTCACTTTCACAAAAATAAAAAAAAATAAAACAAATGTGGGTGTTTTTTCCCCAATCAACAAAGAACTGGTTTGGATCATTAAACATCTTTGCACAGATAAAACCTTGAAAAAAGCTTCTAAGGCATAACCCAACATCTGGAATCATACCAGTAGCACAGTTTATTGGCATTCAAGGCAAATAAAATGCCAAAAATGCCATTATGAAGGTGTAAAAATGCAGTAAATTAATAAAATGTTTGCTAAGGACACATTAGCTTGTAGTCAATTATGCAACCTCCCTCAATGGACTCCTTACCCTTCTGCAACCTACTCCTCCTGCCTCATGTTTAAAGCCCTTTCATGCTGCATGCACACCTGTGCTCAGTCTGCTCAGTGGTATCAGGTGTGCAATCGCACAAACAGACCCACGATCCAGCCCTCCAGGTGGTGGTAAAACGAAATGCGCTCTAAATGTATCTGTGAAGGATGCCTCACTGAGCTGCAGCATGGATAACAAACAACGAGATCTAGTTCATTTACGGAGCTGTTTGTTCACATTTTCCCCCCTCATCCAGTAAAAACACAAGAATGTGCGAGTGTGAATAGCTGTGGTGTGTTTCATGGACCAAAAATGTAAAAAAGGATTCAATTCAGTGCTGCCTCTCTGTTGAAATCATTAAATTCCAATCAATTGCAAAGAAACTGATGCATAAAGATGAGGCAAAATTCAAAAATTGATACTTAAAAACTTCCTATTTAAACTTCAAAATCGTTTTTCGTTCAAAATTGTGGCCTTCTGTGTCCACTATGGTCTGTCTCTTTCTTTCTTTCTTTCTTTCTTTCTTTCTTTCTTTCTTTCTTTCTTTCTTTCTTTCTTTCTTTCTTTCTTTCTTTCTTTCTTTCTTTCTTATTATCTGAAGCTCTTTCTTTCTTTCTTTCTTTCTTTCTTATTATCTGAAGCTCTTTCTTTCTTTCTTTCTTTCTTTCTTTCTTTCTTTCTTTCTTTCTTTTTTTCTTATTATCTGAAGCTCTTTCTTTCTTTCTTTCTTTCTTATTATCTGAAGCTCTTTCTTTCTTTCTTTCTTTCTTTCTTTCTTTCTTTCTTTCTTTCTTTCTTTCTTTCTTTCTTTCTTTCTTATTATCTGAAGCTCTCTCTTTCTTTCTTTCTTTCTTTCTTTCTTTCTTTCTTTCTTTCTTTCTTTCTTTCTTTCTTTCTTTCTTTCTTTCTTTCTTTCTTTCTTTCTTTCTTTCTTTCTTTCTTTCTTTCTTTCTTTCTTATTATTTGAAACCCTTTCTTTCTTTCTTTCTTTCTTTCTTTATTATCTGAAGTTCTTTCTTTCTTTCTTTCTTTCTTTCTTTCTTTCTTTCTTTCTTTCTTTCTTTCTTTCTTTCTTTCTTTCTTTCTTTCTTTCTTTCTTTCTTTCTTATTATCTGAAGCTCTTTCTTTCTTTCTTTCTTTCTTTCTTTCTTTCTTTCTTATTATCTGAAGCCCTTTCTTTCTTTCTTTCTTTCTTTCTTTCTTTCTTTCTTTCTTATTATCTGAAGCCCTTTCTTTCTTTCTTTCTTATTATCTGAAGCTCTTTCTTTCTTTCTTTCTTTCTTTCTTTCTTTCTTTCTTTCTTTCTTTCTTTCTTTCTTTCTTTCTTTCTTTCTTTCTTTCTTTCTTTCTTTCTTTCTTTCTCATTATCTGAAGCCAAGTGCATATAAAAATATTGTCCTGCTTTAGGATTACTTTTATTATTTTTCATTGTCTATATCTGTCTGGTTTGTATTTTATCTTTGAGTGATCTTACAATTATTTAATGAAATATAGAGCAACGAGATTTAACTTGTTTATGAATGAAAACAAGTGTAATCCTATGCAAGTAATGTTAGGACGTAGGGGGGAGTGTTTAAAAACACTGTGAAAGTATGGATTCTAGTCCCCACAATGCTGGTTTAGGAGGAAGAAAAAAGTGTGTGTGGGGGGGGGGGGGGGACTACGAGTTTTTTAGTATGACCCATATTCCTTTCACATTTAACATCAAAATATGAACCCATGATTCTTCTCTCAACTCTTCAAAACCGTCCTCATAGCGTCATGGTAATTCACTGTGACACCAGATACAAATGTCAGGCTCTCTGTGACTATTGTAATTAAACCATCAGGCGGGGAGCTCTTACCACGCTGCCTTTGTTTCCTGCTGTGCAGCTCTTCTGCACATGTTCCCAACCTGCTATTACCAGCTGTTTATCAGTCTCCATACAGGAAGGTAAATACAGTATTTCTGTGCCTTTAATGATCGTCCATGGTGCAGGAGCTGGAGCACATTATCTCACAGATGATGCACGTAGCAGAGTACCTGGAATGGGATGTGACGGAACTCAAACCAGTAAGGACATTTTTTCAAGTGACATATATTAGAAGATTGCATGACAGACATTTATAATTTTAGAGGCATTCTGGGGGAAAAAACACTCTGTGACACCCCTAGAAAAATTATTTGTGTCAAAGATCCTTCAGGAAATGATGCAGGAGATCGACTACGATCAGGACGGCACGGTGTCCCTGGGGGAGTGGATACAAGGAGGCCTGACCACCATCCCACTGCTGGTCCTGTTGGGCCTAGAGACAGTGAGTCCACAGAGCGAGATGGCTTGCATTAGTGCTCGAATTTTATAGGAACCCTAAAGTGCTAAAGTGCTTGAATTTTATAGGAACCCTGAAGTCTAAAAATAGTGGGTAAAATTAGAGACAGTCCTAAACAGCTCTGTAGAGCCAGCTGAAAGTTAACACTCAAATATTAGATGGTTCGCTGTCTTATACCATGATACAAATCAATTTTTCAACATGTTTTAACATCATAGTGGTGCTAAAGAGAAGCTCACCTCCTTGGTGTTTCATCAAGCCTTTTAATGAACAATTAACATTTAATTGGTGCTTTTAATTTATCTCCACAGCTACAGACGCTGAGAAAACATCAGATATTGTTTTCTTCTGACAGTTTGTTGCAGGGCAAACGACTAAATGTTGAAACATTTGGCACCATTGTAAAAATGCATTCATAATTGTTTAACAATTTTATTCAGAGCATGTGTATATATTGTCTTACACCTTACAAGTGTAAATTAGCTTTATTATTCTCATCACTGCTCCTTATTTAAACTAATTTCAGATCAGTCCTGCAAGGTGATTATGTTAATTACTCAACATTTGCTGCATCCCTTCTTTATTTATATCATAAAAATAATAGTATGAAGTATAATTTAAAAAAATCCAGTCATAGGGAAAAGTCTGTGTTGTGGCAACCTTGATGTTTGTGAGTTTTAAAAGTTTTTCTTATCCAATATATCAAATTTATAGTAGGAGTAAGTATTTATAGTTTTCACCCTACTTTTTCACACAAGCTGCAGTTTGCTGCATGTGAGGTCGGTTTCATGCTAAAGAGTGATGGCTGCATGCTCTTTTTTTTTTTTGAGCGAGGGTTAGCTCACCATCACTTACACAAAGATTTTTAAACTGACAAAACTCTTGCAATAAATCAAATTGCATCAATTCCCTTTACATAATAATCTAAAATACAATGTAAATTGTCACCAAAATGGAGAAAAAGGCTTTATTAGCTAATCAGAAAAGCTTTCTCGCTTTTTAATGAACATAAAAAAGTATTTGCATTACAACTTTTCTTATACTAACTCTTTGGGTGTAATTCTTATATTGTCCACTAGATGGCCGCATTTATCTGTCTTCATTTAAAATCCCAACCTTACTTCTTTTTTTATTTATGAATGAATTAATGAATGAAATATTTCTAGTAAATGAACTAAAGCTTATTTCAGAGATTCCTACAGAATCTTGCTCATTTTTATCAAAGCAACAAAAATAGTTTGTCCTTGGTTTAATAATAATTGTCTTCCACCATAACATGAACATGGAAATGTAGTAAAGCTCCTACAGTTCATTATAAAGTCAGTAATCAATGTTTCTGTTCTGTTTGTTCAGAATGTAAAAGATGACGGGCAGCATGTGTGGAGACTGAAGCACTTCAACAAACCGGCCTTCTGTAACCTCTGTCTCAACATGCTAATTGGACTGGGGAAGCAGGGACTCTGCTGCTCATGTGAGTCTGTGGCCTAAAACTCAGGGTCTGATGTCTAAACATACAAACAGTCCACCTTCGTTCATTATTGGCATTTTTATTTGCTTTCGATTAACAATCTCACATCTGAAAATAAAATCTGAATAAATTCATATTTTATTGCAGTAGCATATTTTTGCACTGAAAATCCTTTAAAAAATCCAACCTTTAAGGATACTACCTGATAAAGACCCCTAGACGAAACGCGTAGGAGCACTTTTAACCTTTACAACCAAATATGTTACCTAAAGCCGTGTGCCACTTCTTTGTTGATTTGGCCACATGTTCGGGTTGTTGTCCTGCTGAAAGATCCAGTGATGAACCATTACTAGTTGTCTGGCAGAGGTCACCGGATTCTTAATGAATTTGCCTTGATTTTCCAAAGAGTTCATGATGCCATGCGATCTAACAAGGTTCCCAGGGGCCTTCAGAAGAGCAACAGGGCCATAGCATCACAGATCTTCCACCCTACCTAACAGTGGGCATAAGGTGTTTCCCCCTCCATATTCCATCTTTTTTTTCATGCCAAGCCCAGCTAGAGTGTTTGGTTCAGAGAGCTCTATCTTTGTCTCATCTGAACGAAACACACATTTCCACTTAAAGTCCCCACTAGTGTTTAGCAGACTCCAGTTGTTTATGTTCCTGATGGTAGGACAGAAAATGCTGTTTTTCTTACATTACCACCTAGGGATGTGTATTGGTAAAAATCTGGCGATACAATATGTATCATGATACAGGGGAGCCGATACGATATGTTGCGATACTATGAGTAAGACTATATATTGTTATTTTTAAAACTGAATTTAACAGTAGAAACACTGCCACAGCATTCTAAACACTCCAACATGTTTCATACTTAACACACCCACTTTTATTACCAGATCTAGTTGATCCACTAGAATGAAGAAGCTGAAAACAGCCACCAACTACCAGTCATACCTTTAATTTATTTCAAAAACGACTGTCATCATTAATGGTTCCATTCAATTTCTAAAAAAACCCACCAAAAAACCCAATACATTGCTTTTGAATATCAATAGAATATCATGACATAAAATATATTGGCATATGGATATTTCCTTACATCCCTATTACCACCTAATGACCAATAATTACAAAGCTCATTTAGCTTCACGTTTTATGAATTTCTATGGTTGCCAATAAGTGTTAACATGGGATTTCTTTCCACTCTAAGTAAATGTACTCATTTAAAGGTTGACTTTTTTACCCTTTTCCAGTGTGACACTGCAATAAGATATTAATTTATTTTAGGACTATTTGAGAATCTTTTTCAAGATGGTCTCTGTGTGTGCATTGAAATATATTTTTGTGTTATTGCTAATTTTTTTGCTCTGCCTTTTATCAGTCTGCAAGTATACGGTCCATGAGCGCTGTGTGGCTCGAGCTCCGCTTTCTTGCATTAAGACGTATGTTAAGTCCAAGAAAAACACTGAGGTGAGTACTGCTGCTGGCTTGCATGGATCAGTAAAGCTCTGCGGAGCTTCAGACATGACCTTCATCTCCTCTGCTAGAATGAAAATAACTCAGTCTGTATTAATTAATGCTAATTACCAGGATAATCCCTATTTGAACTCAAAATCACACACAGCATCACTTGTTTGGCCTCTTTTCTTCCTTTTCTCTCATTTATGTCTCGTTTCCTCCTGATTGTTTCTTTCCTTTCTGCTTTGTTTAATTGCAGTGTCACTTCTACCTTTGTATACATCTTGTTTTTCTGCACCACATTTCTTTTTCTCGCTGCTTTTCCACCCAGTATGCCGTCTCTCCTCCTCTCTGCAGGTAATGCATCATTTCTGGGTGGAGGGGAACTGCCCCACCAAGTGTGACAAGTGTCACAAAACCATTAAGTGTTACCAGGGCCTGACTGGGCTCCACTGTGTGTGGTGTCAAATCACGGTAAGCCAGCCCCCCTGCCGAGAGGCAGCCACCTCCTCATTATATTCCCACTGCTTCTTGTTGTTTAGGCTTTCGTTTTGGCACCTCTGATACCTCACAAGTCATTCTGCCAATTTACACTCAGAAAACACTTGTTTGCAGCTCCAAGATAATAGAAAATAAGACAAGAGACTGCGACGTGTGCATTTGCAAATAAACCCTGAAAATTTAGCCGAAATATTTATTTCTGTTGCCACTAGTTTGAGGTTGTTAATAATAGCTTCCACCTCCTCCAGCTCCATAACAAGTGTGCTTCCCACGTGAAACCTGAGTGTGACTGTGGACCCCTGAAGGATCACATCCTGCCCCCAAACTCAATCTGCCCCGTCGTCCTGGTAAGACTTCACTCCTTGCTGGTCAGCAGGCCTCGGGGTTGAGAGAGCCTGGTCTTGTTTGAAACCTGATGATCCAATCATCAGACCTGTGTTCTCCTACTGAGCTTTGAAATGGTAGCAATTTATTTTTTAGAACTTTATGTCCAAAATTGCATAAGTGTGTCTGAAGTGTGCTACCCTAACATAACTTTCTTTCTAATCAGCAACAGATGAAACTAATGTTTCTCTTTCTTTTGTTTGAAAATACAGGGACATAAAATAAATAGCTATTCTTTCAACTCCAAATTGGTTTAAAGTACTTGAAATATAAAATTCAGTCATTTATACCAGTTTTCCCTCAATCAGCTCTGATTGGTGATCAGCAGATTAGAAACTGAAAAACCAGAAAGGTAAAATTCAACTCAACATCCTCAATTTGTGCAGCTTTTTTGCTCTAACTTATTAGGTCATTAGTTTTTATTTATTTATTCTGGACTGGAATCGCAAAGAAAACTGCACTAAATCCAAGTACAGCAGCCGGGAGGAATTTGACACTATTTCGTGACAGGTTGCCATCATCTCTTTTGCCACTAGCACAGAAGATGCAGTGAACTGATATATTAGTTGGATTTTTTAAAAACTTTTATTATTATTATTATTACTAATAGAGAAATCAAGCTCCAGACCAGGGAGGCAATCCTTAACAGTTTAATAACTGCATCTCACAGACGGAATCACATCTGAATTATGTTTTGTAATCAATAAGGGATGCTGAGCTTTGTTAAACATGTTGGAATTATGCTTTCATTTACCTGATTCATTCACTGGTAAAAGCATTGCTTAAAAGTATAAAGTGTTTCAGAATCCTAAATTATCACATGGAGTTCGTACAGATAGACCACACTAATAGGTAAATGAGAAGAAAAAAGACAAGCTTTTGCGCAGTCACAGCTTTCAAGTTGCTGGCTCAAAGCAGCACCCCTTCTGAGCAGAACAAATATTCCTCATTTTGCTTCTGCAGTGCAATACTAGATACAGAAAGATCTTTGCGACTTATTTCCCTTATTTTTGTATTTTAAAACAAATACTAAATTTTATTTGATTAGCACAATTATCTGCTGCTATTATATCTGCGACACCTTCCTGATGAGAATATTAAGCCTAAACCTTATGTGACCTCCCTGGCTCTTTTTTATGACATCCAGCTGTGTGTTTATATTCTGCATCAATATTGCCACCAGCTTTCAGCATAGCATATTTTTTTTCGCCTGTGCGATCTGCTTTACGTGAATTGCTATGGTTTTCAAGAGTGTCGAACGATTTGTCCTGGAGTTAATTTGCATTAATATGCAATAAATATAGACAGGGTATCCCCTAAATGCATGATGGAATTAGGGGATACTCTAAGCGGCAAACTTTGGCAAACTGCTTCAGGCTGGTTCACAGAGTTGGATTTTTTTCTCCCCTTCCGACAATCGCAAGGATTATTGGGATGGCTCTTAAAATTATCCTAACAGATATTCCTGCAAACGAACATGCAGCCTGTTGAATGTAACGTGTAGCCAATCAAAGAGCGATACGCCTTGGAAGTGTTTATTATTTCGAAGTGACTTGACTGCAGTCCACAAACACATAGAAACAGAGATCAATCAGAGAAATTCCTGCTGTCTCCACTCCTTCATCCAACGCCTTTTCTTTTTGTGTCGTTTTTTTCTCCATCAAAACTAGTCTACAAACTATTGCCAATGCCTCCTCCTCGGCCGCCATTTTAATTACCCCGAAGTCACGTTTTATCTTGTGAGGTTTTGTTAGATGTCCTGTTTGAGCTGGGAATGTTCAGGAATAGAATCGGTTTGTGTGTGGTGTCTCGTCATTACCGTGTGGCAGCACACCACACATTGTAGGACCAAAACTGTTATGTCTACCATTTTTTATCACCATAAGTGTGGTCTCTCAAGGTTTAGAAATCGTACAAGCATTTTAAAATCTTGCCGTATGAACCAGCCTCTAGAGAAACGCCATTTGCCCAGTGAGGCTGATTTTCAGAACTCTTCTTTTGTGCCTTGTTTCAGAATCAGAAGCAAGAGTCAAATATGCCCGCATTTAACACCGTATATATCTTCCAAAGTACTTTCCTGCTAAATAAATGCATCAAAACTAAAAACTCCCTATTTTCTCCTTAAATGCATCAGTAAACAGAATGTTTGGACTACTTAAGTGTTTACCAGAAGTCAGGTACAGCATAGCAACAGATGCGTTGACACATAAAACGGGGTAATCCTGTAATTCTTTCATTTTCGGTTGGATTCAAAGCTGCTTCCTCTGTTTGGGAACCTGTAGCACATTTTTCATTTTATTATCAAGCTTTCTTTTTACAGTTAATTGTTGAAATGAAATAAAGTTAACAGAAAGGAGTTATAGTCAGTTCAAACACTTCAAAACAACAGATCAGAGCTTAAAGAAAAATGAAAATCAGAACTGGCCATGGAAAGTGCAATTAAGGAAATTATGCCGTGAACAAAAATCACAACAAACACTATAACAACATTTACAATTTGACGCTTGCATCTTTGTTCTGTACTTGTCTGATATCTACTTGTTTAGTCCTACTTTTTGAAATCAAACCGTTTGATGTGTCACTTCAGGAACGGCAGTCGACTCTGAGGAAGGACTCGCGGTCGAGCCAGTCGAGTCGAGGAAAGATGCAGAGAGCCAACTCTGTCACAGTGGACGGCCAAGGGCTGCAGGTTAACCACACACCTAGCATTTTTTAGCTTTAAGTGACACCTTCATACATTACGTCAAAAAAAATAAAATGAAAAAAATAATCACATTAAAATCCCCCAGTGGATATGCGGGGATAAGTTAGTTTCATTATTGTGTGGAGAATCTGTTATTAAATGGTTGAAAAGTGTAAAAGAAAACGTATTTTACAAAACGAAACAAGGCTTAAAAGAATAGTTGATGTACCACCCTTTACATTTATTGGAAGCCCTTGTATAAATGTATTTTCTTTTATTCCAGCAGCATAAATTCACACTCAAAAATATAGATAGACCCAACCTTTAATTTGAGAAGAAATTTTCAGTGAGGGAGAAATACATAGTTAAGAAATAAATAAACAATTATTCCTGACTTGTGCATTTCAATCCAAAAAAACTCCTACAAAATAACGTAATGTAATTTGACAGAAGCATTTTTATACTTTACAATTTTTCAGTGAATCAGAGTGTCAAAGGAGTAACTGAATATGGCACAGTAGCTCTTGAAAATGGGAAAGACAAGAGAACATGATATTCAAGTAAGGCAGATGTGTGTTGATCTTAATAAATCAGGAAATGGCAACTGGAAACTAGCAGCTCACCCTTTTTTTTCGTCAAAGCAGTAATTAAAAAAGTACAAATAAAACAAATAAATACATATAAAATAAAATTGCCTTGCCTTGTTAAAACAACTGGAACTGAGACAAACGAGGCTCTTTCCGCCAAGCACAGTGAGGAGGACGGTAGTGGAGATAAGCCAACAGTGAAATCCTAAAACTCCATTAAACAATGAGAGTTATCAATTCCCCATAATAACAATTAGACACTATCTACATCCCAACCTGTTGTTTGGAAGGCCTGCCAGAAGAAAGCCTTGTCTGTCCTACCATCACAAATGTAAACAAGCGATGTTTGTTCCACTCTACTGAAGCCAAACAATGCAGATTTGTCTGCCGGGATGCACGGACTCTTTGAAATATGCCTTTGTCTAAATACTGCCTTTGTTGGGTCATCAGCATCAAATATATCAAATCAAATATATAACATATTTTAAAATAATATTTTTCAAAATGTTTTATTTTCCCCCACTGAAAAAATGTACTCAGATCAGTGTGATTTGTGCAGTGTGAAATGATGCTACTTCAATAAAAGATGAAATTATTTTACACCTCTTATGGATCTTTACTAGTGCAGCTGATAAAAGTAAACTTTACAACCAAATATGTGACCTAAAGCCGTCTGAGCCTTTGATTCAAACAAATCATGTTTCTGAATAACGTGAGAGGGTTTTCTGAACAGATATTTTTAATTCAAGTTTTAAAGCAGTTTGAGAAGCTACAGGTGGTCTGAAAATAGCCGTATCTCGTCTCATTAGCAGTGCATATTAGGGCAGTTTCCTGTTGAATCTTAGGATTTGACTTGAACCTCTTTAGCTGGTGAATACCGCCAGTCCTGCTGGTAATCAGCATCATCCATAATCAACATCCTGATCCTCTGCCAGCATGCTGCCGATGGAAAACCTGCTGCCGTCTGTGGCTCGTCTACGAGCGGCTTTAAGAGTGAGAAACACGATGAATCATATCACGGCCACATCCATCTCTGCCTCTCGCTGGCTAACCAGCGTAATAATCAAGATTATTATTTATAATTACAGGAAGTAATGGATCACTCTGGGCCGGACAGGGAGCTCATTAATTCACCCTCGGCCTGCTGGGATAGCAGACAGGGGGAGTTAAGTGCTTCATCTGTGTCAGGGGGAGTACTAGTCGAGTTGTTGCAGGACAGTTAGAACGGAGCATGTGCATGAGGTTCAAACAGAGTCCAGCCTCCAGCTAGCCAGAACCTCAAGCAAACTGGGAGATGATAACTCACAAACTGTCCTGAAAAAACTGGTGAAAAAGAATGTCTCGTGAACTACAGTCACATTACAGTATACCCACAAACCTTAATGAATTTCATTATGACTTAAAGGTAATAATCAGAGTAGAGCATAACTGTGAAGTAGCAATATCTTAAAAATCTCTTCCAAATAAAAGTCTAAAAAGTGTGGCATGTGTTTTTATACAGCCCACATTTACTCTGCAACCCTTAAAAAAAATCCAGTGCAACTAAAGGATTGTCAGCTAGTAGTGCCTACACGCTTTGGACCAGGGCCCACCCAAATAAATGACTTTCTTAATAGAAAATATATTTAGAATTCCATTTTATTTTTGAGGAATGTCACTTAAAGTCATAAAATAAAACCAAATAAAACTGGAGGTGACATATCCATCGTTGCAAGACTTGCTGTCATTGACTGTCTTGAATAACATGCCTTATGAACTCTCCAGACAACCTAAGACTAGCTGTGAGATTGCTTTGTGTAACCAAGTCTAAGATCCTAAATTTTAAAACTACACTTCTATAGAAAATATTACAATCCCTAGCTAAATATTTCAGCCTAATCCATTAAAGTACAGTTTCATGCATTAAAAAGAATTTGAAGGTCACAATAAATAAAGTAAAATATTTTTAAAAAACAGTTAGTTTAGAGACATTGCTACTATATTTCCCAAAATCCCTTGGGAAAAAAACTGACCAATCGCTGATCTCACAGAGCCCAGATGATCCCGCCCCATCTAACTTCCGATGCTACGTCAGGTTAGTAAAAATGGCGTGATGCAGCAACATAAGTAACAGCTTTTAAATATATCACTATCTACAGCCCAGTGGGGAGCCTAAGTCACGCCCATCTACCTCCAGTCCATGGGTCCCCTACTATCAAAGAAATGAGTGAGAGTCAAAGGAGCGACAAGTTTTTTTCCGATCCCGTTAGAAATGTTCTATGGGTTTAACATATGGTGTCCGTGAATTTTAAAAACACATTTTGATGCAGAGAAAGCGTTAGTTTTCGACAGGTGGCAAAGTCACTTTAGGTTTTGTGTGAAAACAGTAGACTACAACTGAAGAAGAAGAAGAAGAAGAAAAATGGCCATGAGTTTAGCGAGCATTAAACGTGGAGAAAACCACTATGAATCTGACCATGTGGAAAGTGGCAGCTATGCTGGGGGGAGAAATAGTCAGTCGAGTGAGAGCCAGCATGTAGGACAAGTTCTACAAAGTCTTGGTGAATATTTTAAGTGCTAGCTAATGTTAGCTACCTGATATTATATGCAACTTCTGATTTGTAGTAATTTTAATTACGAATTATTTCAAGCAAATAAATCACAAATAACACGGCAGAGTGGAAACGCACATCATTAGTTATCATTTATATTGAGATACAGCATATGTGAGATTCAGGGCGTAAGGCAAAGCGGACCAGAAAATAACTTTTATTGCTCCATTGACTTTTTTTTTTTTTCTCCCAGGGGACCCATGGGCCGACCGGAAGGAGAGGAGTATTAGGCTCCCCATAGGGCTGAACTACCACCTAAAAATAACTATTGTTTTTGTCAGAGAGCTGATATGAGCTACCTGTGTTAGGCTACAGAGTTAATTTGTTTTATGAGTTGTTTCAAGCAGTTTCTAATGTATACAGACACATATCTGTTGAAAAAACCGTGGAACAGTGGAAATAATTTCAATCATATTTATATGGCCCACCCATTTTTTGCTTGGCCCACCTAAAAAACAATTTCTGGCTATGCCACTGGCCTACACCACGCTCAAGACAATCCAGACTCTTAACATGTGTCGTTCCAGGAGGGAGAATGACCTGTCGGACACTACCAGAACAAGGCTGTCCCTGTCTATCTTCAAGAAACTCTTAAACAGAAAGCATATCCTACCCTAACACCTACCCTGTATTTCCTTACCCCCTCTACTGCACTCTCTTTCTGCACTGTCACCTCTAACGGAGCCTGACTACTGGTCTTCCTTCTAAGTAACGTACTGTAGTTTTAGCTTTCCCATTAACTGCTTTGTCATCAAGTCGCTTTGCATAGAAGCGTCTGCCAAATGCATAAACATAAAACCAGCTGACTTTAAAAGTAATCTAATTGTGTCATTTAACATCTGTATAACTCCAGCCATTCTGTGAAGATCACATGAGTTTGTTAGAGAACATTGGGGGACAAACGGCATCATTCAGACTAAAAACCACAGCAGAAGGCTTAAGGATGAAATTCGAGGTTAGATTCTAAAAATATGTCCCAAGCTCTGAATATATTAAAGATTGCTATTTAAGTCATTATACAAAAATGGAAAGACAATTTCACAGGTAGAGACCTACCACTGCATGTTTGTCCACCTAAAGTGCAGGTCGGGCAAGGGGAGCATTATTTAGAGAAACAACAAAGAGGTCTAGGGTAACCCTGGAGAAGCTGCAGAGATCCATAACTTGTGTTTAAAAAATCTTAAAAGAGGCTGAAAGTCAATCTTAAAGGTTTTTCTGTCCTACTAAGTTTACCTTCAAGCAGGATAGCAACACTAAACATACAGCCAGAAACCTAGATACAAATGCACACCACACTTTTCAATTCATACATTTTTGTTTTAAAACAATGTTGTTTTCTTTGTCAGTCATTTAAATTAAACAGATCTTGGTCTTTCATATGAAATCAGAATAAAATTAATTGATGTTTGTTGTTCTAAATCAGTTTCCAGGTGTTGCATTTATGAAAAATTCTCTAAGCATAATAAGTGTTCGACCTTTATATTCAGGTTCGTTGGTTCGAGTCGAACCTTAACCCCTTTGACAATTTTCTTTGAAGCAGCCCTATCTTTTAAATGTGTCGTATAAGTACATTTTGAAAGGAAAAGTTTACCTTTTCACTTAGAAGAATATAGAGCGCTCCCGTTCCTGGCCTCGACCGGTTCACAGGAAATATGTGCAGATGGCAGGCAGACAGTGCAGTGCTTGAAAGTGCCATATATACTTGATAAAATGTCTGAGGGATACGGCTTGAAAGTGAATTCCTGTGAAGCATCCTGCAGTCTCCAAACACCAAGGCTTTGTTTTGACATCTTCCACACAGATCACAACAATAGAGGGCACTCATCCTCTGCTGGTGTTTGTCAATCCGAAGAGCGGGGGCAAGCAGGGGGAGAGGTAAGTACACAACCTGTCTCAACATGCTACAAGAGGCCTCTGAAGCCCCACTCCTCAGCTACAGAGGGGAGGAAGCAGCATGGCCTCTGGGCTGACGACTGCTTTTTGGCTTACTTAGTCAAATAAAAACACAATCCGATTTACCTAAAGCAGCTGCTGCCTCCACCGCCAGAGAGAAACTCCTCTCACTGTCACGCCCCGGCCTAGGTCCCTTTCTTTAACCCAGGGCTAATTGGGTTATTACTGAAACATATTCATTCACATCTTATTATGCCGGCCCTCATCTGTTTAAATTATGAGATCAAAATATGACTTCAGCCAGTTGATATAATGAAATTGAAATTAAAATGAATTAGTCTTTCTAATGGTTTCTCCTTAAGGGGACTTTGGACATTTTTCCGCCTTGCTGCCCAGTCCGCTGGCATCTCACAGTCTGATTAGACAGGGATCTGTATCCCCCCCTCTCTAGACACCAAGTCGACTAATATAGTTTCACTCACTGCCTTGTTTCCTGTTTTTCTGTCCTATTAGGATTTATAGGAAGTTCCAATATCTTCTGAACCCGAGACAAGTGTACAACCTGGCCAAGAATGGACCCATGCCGGGGTAAGTTGGAAAAAACCTTGAGTTAAATCAATTAACATTTATATTCATTTTCATGTTTGCAGCTGTTGTTTCGTGGGATGAACTTTGAAGATGACACAAATGCAGATTGTAATTGCTGTTGTTGCTAAAACTACAATTTCAGAAGGATTTTTGCAAAATAAGTTAAATTCAATTCAATTAAAAAAATAAAACAATTTTCATTTCAAACATAAACAGAACCTAAATACTGCCACGATGAAAATAAAGCACACTGTCATATATGTTTTTATGTATCAGAATCCAGAAGGTTGACCTATTCAGGTAGTTTTGCAGCTCTAAACAGATGGGTTTTTAGCCTTGATTTAAAGAAACTCTGGGTTTCAGCAGTTTTTTGAAAGCTTGTTCCAGAGTAGAGGAGCAAAAAAACTGAATGCTGGTCAGGGTGTCCGCAGGGTCTTGAAAAGTATTAAAAGTTGATAAATTGATTGAAGAAAAGTCAAGAAGCTTAAAAAGTATTAAAAAGTCTTAAATTGATTTTTTAAAGTCTTAAATTTGATTAGTATTGGCATGTTTTTAACATGAGTTTGTCTGTTAAAAACAGAAGCACGTGAACTAATAAGATAAATTAATCTGCGTTCTTTTATGCTGAGATGTTTGCTTAGGTTTCTGTACCACATTACTTTACGTAGCTACTATCGCTGTGTCGTCACCGACGTGACGTATCCTGCTAATTTATAGTTAAGTGCAGCTAAGAGATTCTTGGCTAGAAGTTGAGGATTTTAAACAGTGGCTAAATCCTGTGGCCGAAAACAGCCGGGAGGCTCACTGTGCGTTTTGCAAAAAGAAGATTAATGTTGCCTCAATGGGCATCAACCAGGGGGCAAACTACGCCGGCAAAATGTTGCCTGCAGAAAGGAACAAGTTCCCATTGACTCGCATGTTAAAAATGTCAACTTAACAGCAGGAATAAACATGTTTACAGCCTGGTTCAAAAAACTATTTTAGGTTTGATAGGTCAAGTTCACCATCATGACAACTCTGAGGGGAGTGAATTGTTTTATAACTCATCCCTTTTAGATGTAACTTAAGCTTGAAATTATGAATAATAAGGGGCATGTCCTTTTGACTGACAGGCCACAGATGAGCTGTCAGGGCTAGCGCTGGTGGCTCAGACTGTCAATCATCCGCCCTGACCCTCACAGTGCCACTCTCAGCTCCTCACTGCCACACTCTCACCTCTACCTCTTTGGCCATTTTTTGTATTTTCCGGGCTTGATGAGACACGTGACACGGCCAAGATGGCGGTGGTGGGAACCCCCCACTGGTCTTTAATTCAGCTCTTCAGAAACCTACGGGTGACGTCACGGAAGCTTCTTCCACCTTACATATACAGCCTATGGCATCAACGCAATCAAATCGCACATAATTGGAATTAGCCACAAAACCGTCACCGTTAGCCAGTTTGAACATCTGTAGCCATCAATCGGCAGTTGTTGTTCGGGACCCATTTGGGAATCATGAATGAAGAGAGTGTAGCTTTCCCCTAATAGCTGTATGTAAATTATATTTACTCTTAAACATATTGTAACAACATAAAATAACAAATAAATTTGACATATGTAGCTCAGTTTTTTATTTGTCTCATAAGCATAAAGATGATGCACTGTGCAGATTTATTCCTTAAATGTAAATGCAAAAGGAAAGATTATTTCTCCTATACAATTCAATACATTTTATAGTTAAGGTTGATAAATCGAGGCCCCTTATAATTTTTACCTGCAACAATCAGCCCACCACATAATGACACATTTTTAAGATTATTTGTTAAACAGAATCGGATTCAGAATTTTGATTACATTTAACATATATTAATCTTCAAAGAAATCCATTTGCCATTCTGTTTACTTTCTGTTGTTGCTCACACATAATGATCACCATCACATGCAAGAGAGGCCTTTGGTATTAAGGCCTTCAATTTCTCCTACCTCACACATCACAGACTCAAATGAGGTGAGTTCACATATAACACATCCTGGAGACGACGGTGTCATGCCGGATCCTCAGACAAGTAGCGGCTCTGTATGCATAAGACTATATGACAGCTCGTGGCACAAATGACTGACAGATGCAGAGTGGGTGAAACTCTTGCCACACAACATGTGGTCACGCATAAAGACAAGCAACCCGCCGCAGCCTGGTGGAGTGGATGGCGTCGGGTCCCTTACAGTTCACATTTGTGATTAAGAAAATGAATGGATCATTTACATGCGCGAGGCTCCTTTACTTTGCCGCTTGCGTTCAGCAGGGTTTGGAACACGCAGGAATTTCTCTCTGCCGTGCTGCCATGTTGTTTGCCTTTGATTAGACCTGAAAAATATAATCTTTTAGACTAGAAAAATAAATAAACAGCAGCACACCACTGTTTAAAAGAGATCATGAGGCTTGAACCGCATGCAGGAGGAGACGGCACAGCTGAATTTTTTTCATCTGATGTTAACCCAAAACATCATCCGGTGCTGGACGCAGAGATCCAGCACCTCCTTTGAGCATACGCGATGACCTCCAGTTGTAACCTTGTTAATATTTTGCCAAGTGAACTCATTGCAGCTCACATTAGTAAGGTGAGCAGTCACCAGTGGACACTGCAGGCCTAGGCAGCCGTGTACACTGCTGTCAATTAGCTGCCTCTCCAATGCAATTACAGCAAATTAAGTGTTTGTTTCTTGGTATTTAAATATCCCCAAAGTTGCCTTTCATGTTCATGGCCGTCTGTTTTTGTGTCTAATGTGGTTTGCGGCCCCAGTTGGAGAGTAATTGAGCGAGTCATTTACCCGCCATACGAGGCAGCGAGGCTGGCTCATTCAGTTAGGGCTTTGTTATTGTGAAGGAACTGAGGAAGTTGGACTGAACATTGCCTGTCATGATCCAATTAGTCCATGAACAGACAGTTTACCTCACTGAATGAATAATATCAATGCAACATTTTTTTTGTGGGATTAGCTGCAGTTTGCAGTAAAGTAGTAGCCTATGCTAAGACTGTAAACTCAAAAATATATGTCATGTAAAATCTCAAATACAAGGCACTGTGAGCAAAGCTGTAGAGTAACAGAATAAATCTTCCTCTTTTACATATTTGGACCATTCTTTATTTTAAAGCTGCAATATGTCATATATTTGTTAAAATAAACCAATTTTTGTAAGATGTAATTAACTTTTTCATGTCCTGATGATACAATTGACTGTAGTACTTTTTGCCACAGTGGTATGTAGGTTTATAATTCCATTTGTTTTATGGTGATTTGGGTCCGAACAGCAGTGAGAGTGACGTAATGATGCGCGTACATACCCATGTATGCTCGTTCAAGAGGAGGCCGTATTTTCCATCAGCCGCTAGATAACATAAGCTAGCCAGCCCAGACTCCCACACAAGCTCCACGTAAGTCAAAGAAGAGATTTGTCCAGCCATACAAAAAGAGCGGGAATGGAATTTGAATTTTGTCGGAGGAGTGGGTGGGAGGAGAACAACAGGATTACAAGTCTTACTCATTAATATATTAATGATATGCAAACATCTCGCTTCTGATTAGCTAACATCAACGCGACTCTTACTCTGCCTTTAACAAATAACTAACTTAGCATTATATTTCGCTGGTAGTGGACAAATTCAAACCATTTGGAAAAATGCAATGCTGATGTATTATCTCCACAAATAGCATAAGCCTGAATGTGTTCCACCATGTTGTGGTGGTGCTAATAGTTAGCTTCTTATGGCAAACCGTCGGTATCAAAAATAAGGCATGTCAAGGCAAGCTGTCACAGCATTCTAAACACCCCAACCTGTTTCATACATAACACATCCAGTTTTATTAGTAGCTCTAGTTGATCCACTGGAACGAAGAAGATGAAAACAGCCACCAACTAGTAGTCATACTTTTATTTTTGCTACAAAAATTACTGTCATCATTAATGGTTCCTTTCAAATTCTAAAAAAATAAAAATGGATACATTCCATTTTGAAAATCGATACAATATCGGCGTGTCGATATTTTCTTACATTCTTATTAATTACCTAACTGCGTGTTTTTTATGCAATTGCGTAAAAATTTTGCAGTTGCATAAATTTGTGGTGCCGTTTTATGCATTATGCATTTATGCATTGTGAAGAGACTGTCTTATTAGTGCTCAGCAACTAGATTTTAGGGCATTTTACCCAATCAGTACACTGCAAGGGCAGGCACAACCAGAGGCTGCACGTTGAGTATGTGGAATCAAAAGCTATTGTCTTTTGAAATATATAATTCATTGCATGTTAAAGATGACTTTGATTGTAGAAAAATAACGAGTAGAGTGAGTTGAATGTCATACCAAACTTTAATAATAAACTCGGGGTGTGCTGATTGGAGAAAATGCCCAAAACTCTAGCGGCTGAGCACTAACAAGACGGCCTTTTCAAAATAAAATATGGATAAAACCTCACCACACTTTTTTCTACACAATCACACGTTATTTATGTCACCCCTCGTTGCAATTCACAATGCGTTAGCGCGTAAAAAGACAGCATATCCCGTAATTAGTGGATTAAAACGATGCATTAATATATGCCTTATTTTTGATACCGATGGCTTGACATAGATTCTACTTGCTCTGCTCTCTGTGGTCGCAAGCCAATGTAGGCAAGACCATCAATACAAATTTTCCCCTTGACATAGAAGAGACAGTTTTTTTCTGACTTAGCCAATCTGCGGCTGACACCTGCCTTCCACCAGATGCGTAAGCGGTGCGAAACATAATATGCGGTTTACTCACGAATTCAGCAGCGCGTCCCTTCCCACCTGATGCGTTTTAAACGCGTATCACTCGCGAAAGTGTTCCACCCAGCTGTTCCCGGGAGATCACGAAATCACAGGAGATTTGCAATTGCATAATTTAAAGGTTAGTATGGAATCACAGGTGATGATGTTTTGTTTTGTTTTTTTCGTAGTTAAGCAGACGGAAATCTGCACGTCTTTCATTTTGAAATTTCCGGCTGTTTTACATTGCTTCCGTGCCTGATTTCCTGTCTGGTCCGATCTAAACTGCTGAGATTGACGCGCTTTAGAAGCGTAGCGCGTAAAAAATAGACCTGCTGTGTAAATTTAGGAGAGGACCCTGACACAATGCTTCTGAGACGCGACCGATTCTCGCTGCTTAGCGCCCAATCGTATTTCAAAAAGAACAAGTACTAAACGGTTTCTTAGTGAACGAAACCTTTAAAAAATACCTTTTTTACTTATCAGCAGATTAAAAAATAATGGTCAGACTGTCAATATGCAGTGAAATTACAAAAATATTAACTTTTTTCATTGCAGTTTGAACTTCTTCCGAGATGTTCCTGATTTCAGAGTATTGACCTGCGGAGGTGATGGCACTGTGGGTTGGATCCTGGACTTTATTGGTACATACTTCTTTCAAAATGTTTTCTTAAAAGAACCTCAACTAGTAATCCCCAAAAAATGAAAGCAATATTTTTTTGTGATTTTGGGGAACACAACAAAATACTGTCAAATTATCACACAAAATCTTTAAATATTTTATAGTTTATTCGAGTAATGGTTGAGCTTGTGAAGAACAAGCTGATACTGCTACTTTTATGAAAAGCCTGATATAAATTGTTCTCACTTTCTGCAGACTGACAATGATTCTGTTTTTCTTCATGTTGTGCTTATGCAGTGCTCCCAATGTAGTTGTATGGAAATGAAATGACTTTTCCGTAAGGGGAGGCTAACATGTCATTTTTGTACATACATGACATAGACCCATCCTTGGTTGATTTTAGCCAAACATTTGTTCATGCCACCACAGTTGTGAGGTGTGTTATACAATAACAGTCTACCACTATTAAACTACTCAGACAGGCTCCCAAGGGCTGTTCAGAATCTTCAGTTAAACATTCTTATTTTAGACTGGTGACCCAAAGAAATGACGAAAAAAAAAGGAGAATGCGCACCTTACACTACACACAGAAGGGACTAGCTAAGATTTGAAAACCAGAACCTCTCTCTTGCTGTGAGCCAATGGTGCCAACCCTTTGTGGTCAAATACAGTTTTTCTTGGCTGAAATCACATTGTGAGTTGCATGAGTCATGTTACTCTATGTTCATGACAAAACATTAAACTTGCATGCAATTATTAGGGCTGTCAAACGATTAGAAATTTGTAATTAATCACAGGGTATGTGTGAATTAATCACGATTAATTAATATTCCTAAAATATGACTGAAAAAGTACAATTTTTGGTGTAATTAAAGGAAGCCGTTGCTCTTTTTTATTTAAGGAAATATATGAGAGATGCATGGAACTTTTGTTTTGAATCTTTTACATTTACACGTGGCCCTTTTAACCTATTTAGTTTTCCCCTTAACATTTTCTGAATGTAAAGCTGACCATTTCTTAATAATTTTGGACAACCCTGAACATCCTCTTCATGGGACTATCCTACAACAACATGGTGTCTTCAGTCAGAGGCTTTTTTGGTTTCGCTGTAACACCGATTGCTACAGGAGATCCTTCCTGCCCACAGCCATCAGGATCTACAAAAACACTTAATTTACCTCTGGGATCAATAAAGTAATTTTGAATTCAATTTTTCTGAACAATGGGTGGATTATTTGTTTATCAACACCGCAATGCATGTGCAAATGGTGTGACACCAAACCTTTACATTACTCCCTGGTTCCCGCTATTATTGTTTGCAGTTATCTTACAGCTGCAGTGTTGGTTAGCTATGTTAGCCTGTTTGTGAGCCAAGGCTTACCTGATGTGAAGTGATCGCTGCACATTGTTGCATTTTTTTAACATCTATTCGTTCCATCGCTTCTGATCGCTTGCAACTAAAGACATCTTTTGTTTGCCTTGAAAGGGGCGAGTCGATGGAATAAAACGTGCAAGTTTTAGGTTTTTTTCAAAGCGAAGACATAATTGCGTCTCTTTCTGCAGACAATACCCGCAGCAGAGCACGGAGTGACTTAGACCAATAATCCCTACGGTGTGCGACTGAGAAGAGATGTTCACATGGAACCACGGATGCAGTTTGGATCATCCATGCTGTTTACATGATGAGCGAGCACTGAAAGCAGCGTGGGTTGAGCTGTTGGAAAAACAAGGATAGTCATTCTGTGCATGTAATTGCGTTAAAAAAAGTTATTGCGCTAACCCTTCCACAAATTTATCGACCTGAATTAATGCGTTAATTTTGACAGCCCTAGTAATAATCTAGAAAAACATATTAATTACAATTTGATTTTAAAGCAAACTAGCCACATTATGCTGCCTTGCAGCTCAGATTTAAGCATCTGTATAATGAAGTACAGCTCTGTGTTTAAAATGTAAAAACACAAGTAACTACAACTATCCACTACTTGGTCCTGCATAAACAGCAAACACAGCAGACCATATACGTGAATTTGCCTTAGATTTCTGGAAGTACGTTGTAAATTATGAAATAATAAAAGGGCAACTGTCCATTTCCTTTGTTAGGCAAATTTCCTTTATTTATATTGATTTCCAGAGTCTCCATCATTCCTGTTGTTCAGCCTTCAATGGTAAAGCATTATTTATTGGTCCTATATAAACAGTTTTATTGAGCTCTGTGCCGTCAGCGGTGGTCAAATAGGATGATTACGTGAGAGAGGGAAAACAACATATTAGTCATCATTTAGAAGAAAAAAACCTCTCTTCTGTTTGGACTTGAAGGTGTGTTACTTCTTCATTCTCTCTAAAAATTGCCTCAATTTTTTTAATCAATCAAAACAATGGTAGGTAATAACCGTCAGGCAAAGTGTGGTCTTTGAAATAAACTGTACAACTGGAAGTCCATATTGACTTGTTTTTTACAAGCGAAGGTGCAAAATGGATTTGATTTGTTCATTGCAAGTTTGTGTGGTGAATTTGTCTCCCGGGTTTGACCTTGTTTGACACCTTGTTGTGATATTTATCCCACTGCTCCAGATAAGGCCAACCTGGACAGGAACCCCCCTGTATGTATACTTCCTCTTGGCACGGGCAATGACCTGGCGAGATGTCTGCGATGGGGAGGAGGTACTGGCGGGATGTGGATGCATACATACATACTGACATAGAGGAGAGATGTGTACTCTTGGTTGACCATATAAAGTTGTTTGCAAAAAAAAAAGGTTCGGAGGTTGTGAAATACAAAAGAAACAAGCAACGATAGCAATGAAATAAGATTCAACCTTTCCATCTTGAACTGATCAGCCAGAACCTTATGATTATAGAAATATGTTTAGTTGATTGATGCAGAAAGGGCTCTGATCATTCTGGTCACTTTAAGAGAATTATTACTCGAACAAGTTTGTGCAGTTAATTAACTAAAAGATAATTCATTAGGAAGATGCTTCTTATTCACTCTGTTAGGATATATTTCTTTAAAAAAATAATTCATACCTTTTGAAAGCTTTCACATTTAGTCACATTTTAATGTATTTTATTTTGGTTTTTATTTAATAGAACAACTCAGAGTAGTGGAAGGAAACTGAAAGGTGCTTTTCGTCATTCTTTACAAATGCCCTGGCACACAGCACGGCATGATTTAGATGTCTCCCTGCTTCAGCACACCTGATTTCAATTGATGGCTGTTTAACAGGCTTTTGCTGATCTGCAACCATCCGACAGCAGGTCTGATGAAGCAGATAAAAATGCAGGGCAGTGTCCCTTGAAGACCAGGGTTGGGAAGGACCGGCCTAGAGACTAAAGTTTTTTGCACAATCCACATGCCAAAATGATTCAAGCTTAGCCAGATTGCATGGAGAATATCTGTAAACATCAGTTTTCAAGTCCTGGATTTTGAGTCGATCATTCTAACACCTACTGTTCAGTTGCATCGCTGACTGTATGTTTAGACTCATTGTCCTGCTGGACGGTGAGCCTCTACCACAGCCTCAGCCTCCAACAACTTTTCTTCTTCCCATAAACTCCAATAAGGCTATCCTGCCTCGTTTAAGTCAAGCATGCCCACAGTATAATGCTGCTATCACTATGCTACACCATAGGGGCTAGGGGCATTTTGCATGTCGCCCAAAAACTTATGGTGAGTTCTCATTTCACCAGAACACCGTCTTCCACATGTTTATTGTGCCTCCTACAAGTCTGGAGGCAAACTGCGTACATGACATCTCATGGTTGTCTTTCAACAATAGCTTTATAGATTTGTGGAGTGCATGATAAATAGTTGTTCTGTGGACTAATTCTTCCACCTGAGTTATGAATCTCTGGTGGGAATTACTATGGTAATCTTGGCAGTTTTCTGATTAATGCTCCCCTTGCCTAACCAGTCAGTTAAGATGGACAGCCATGTCTTTGTGCACAGGTGTCAAACTCCAGTCCTGAACGGCTGGTTTCCTGCAACATTTGGATGTGCCTATGCTTCAGCACACCTGAATAAAACAATTAGGAGTAAACCATTAGGAGTATCCTGAAGATCTAGTTTTAGTTATTTAGGCATGTTGGATCAGGGACAGCTTTAACCTTACCAACATTTTTCTTCCTGACTCGTCTGCTGCATTCCTGCTGTTTGTTCCATCACTTCACAATTATGCAGTAGTTTATAATGGTCTTTCACATAAGATCCCAATAAATATGAAAAAGTTTTAGGGGTGTTGCATTTGCGTGTCTTAATCTCTCACCTGTCTTCCACTTCTCTGAGGCTATGAGGGCGAAAACCTCTTGAAGATCCTTCGGGACATCGAGAATAGCACAGATGTGATGCTGGATCGCTGGAAGATCGACGTGACATCCACTGACAAGGAGGAGCAAGGGGACCCGGTGCCTTACAGCATTATGAACAACTACTTCTCCATTGGAGTGGTGAGTCTTGACACTCGTGGATTACACTCAAACCATAGCTACAGGAATTTCTGTTTACTTCTAACAACTTCCACAAAACAAATGTAATGAAAATCAGATGATCAGTAGTTTTGAAAGAGAAATAAGGGATATCCTAAAAGTCTGAGTCAAACCTAAAGAACTGTTTCAGACTAAACAAGGAAATCTGTCGTTCCACCTTAGGTTTTTGGTAGACTTAAAACCCCTGGTATTCGCGGGGGGTTGGGGACCACTACTGTACTATCCCCTCTCAAAACACTCAACTATTTATTAGTTCAAACACCAAATACACTTTAGAGCGGGGATAAGGAAGACTGAAGATGTTAGCTTCTGCGGTAGTGCCAAGACTGTTTCCACTGTGCTTAATAATGCATATTAAGGTCTATTTGGTGTCTGAACTATTAAAATAGGCAGTTATAAGCGTTTTCAGAGATGATCTCAAGTATTTGTGGATTTTAGCTATTGCCGTGCGGCTGTGGTCCCGAACCCCTGTGAATACTGGGGATCTACTGCACAGCCGATGATGAATGGAAGCTAAAACATCCTATTCAAGATTAAAATTACAACAAACTTTTCTGTCCCCAAGAGCCATTCTATTTTGCATGTGGCAGAGAATAAGTACAAAGGCAAATGTTACACTGAAGACAGTACATACGTAACATTCGGGATACAAATATAGTTTTATAGAGCTTGAACTGGGCCAATCAGGTCCAGTTATTAATCAAGTTAATACTAGCATGGACAAATGTACATATGTACATTTCGTTTGGCACTTTAGTACCATGCATCTGGGACCAGATGGCAGCAACCTGCAGTTATAACAAAGTCAGGTGAAGTCAAGTTTATTTGTATAGCACGTTTCAGCAACAAGGCAGTTAAAAGTGCTTTACATGATAAAAACATAACACAATGAGCAAACAAAAAAGGACACCACAGGGACAAAATAAAGAGAGGTGATGAAAAACTGCAATCCAGACTAGAATTAACGACATTTGAGTGAATATTAATCAAAGGCGACTCTAAACAAATGGATTTTAAGCCTTCATTTAAAGGAACTCAGTGTTTCAGCAGTATGCAGTTTTCTGGAAGTTTGTTCCAGATAAGAGGAGCAGAGAAACTGAATGCTGCTTCCCCATGTTTGGTGCTGATTCTGGGGATATAGAGTAGAGTTGAACCAGAAGACCTGAGTGGTCTGGAAGGTTGATATGACAAAGGATCTTTAATGTATTTGTTCTAAGCCATTTAGTGATTTATAAACTAACAAAAGCTTTTTAGAGTACATCATCTGAGCTACTGGGAGCCAGTTTAAGAACTTTAGAACTGGGGTGATGTGCTGTACTTTCCTGGTCCTATTCAGGATGTGAGCATCAGCGTTCTGGATCAGCGTCAGCTGTCTGATTTACTTTTTGGGTAGACCTGTAAAAACACTGTTGGAGTAATTGATCCGACTACAGAGAAACGCACGGATGTGTTTTTTCGAGGTCCTGTTGCGACATTAGTCCTATAATCCTGGAAATGTTCTTGAGGACAAACAGGATGACTTGGTTCAGCTAGAAAAGCTTTTGCCTTCCTTTGATACTTTGGCTCATTCGAGATGGGAGAGCTTTTCAAGACTGATTCCTATATTTTTATGCACATCTTTAAGATGATGTGATATTTTTGGGATGTAAAAGAGACCTGTCTGCTCCAAAAATGTTATCACTTAACCATAGCAACTATTTCATGACTGAGACTGTTATTTTTGTCTGTTTTTTTAAATGCAACAATTTCAGCAACAATCAAGGTCATGAAAAAACGCATTAATTCATAAAATAGTCTAATTAACATTAAGACTTAGGTTTTTTTATTCAATATAAAGTCCAGGAAAACCATTAAAGAGAGAAAAGAGGAAGAGAAAAGAGCTCTTATAGGTGAGAGGTCAAGGTCTGTGTGTCTGTATGGACTGCAAACGTGTAACCAAAGCAGACATTAGAAAAGTAAAAATAAAACTGCCTCCTTCAATACTTGCATCTGCTATTGAAGGTAGAATTTAAAAAGTAATACATCGCAGAGCACCCACAGCAGCAGCATAATCATTTAATTTATTTGTTTTGAGCACATCGTGGTTAGGCCTTTATTGAGATGTGCTCAAGCTTTAACCACCTCTGATCGATAAATAAGCCTTGTTTTGCATCTGCGTGGGGTTACGGTGCCGTCGACACCTCCTCTGTCCATCTCTAGGATAATGACTCTGATTTCACGTAGCTCATGTTAGCCATTACCCATAAATGTCAGGGGGAAATATGGTAATTGACATTTGCAGCTGTCTGAATGGATCCACTGGGGGTTGTGAGATTTGTACGGACTGTGGTAGGGACATAAGTGATGCATGGCCTCACAAATGTTAGTTGAATAACACCTCCATCCCGGGCGCACTAATGACAATGTTTGAGGATAATAAAGGACAGGTCTAGTTAACATTGTGATAGAGTAGGCCAATGGCTTCAATCTGTCTTGAGAAGCAAACATATGGCGATGTCTACAGGGGGATGAGTTTATAGCGTTTTCTACGGTTTTATTGCAATAATTTCCTCCTGTAAATGCCAAAAGTTACTAATTTTTGACTGCACTCTACAGTTAATGATTGAGATGAACGAAAAAGGTGGTTTAACAAAAGAAGAGAAAGGGTATCAGAGATATATAAACTACCTAGAAATGAAAAATATATATTCTGAAAGTTCATGTAAAAGTTGAGAAGATGTAAAGATTTATGACGCGTAAATGAGGTGTTCACAGCATTGCTGAGGCTGTGGGATATTCCTGGTCTTCAGTGGTAAGGGACCTACAGTTCAGTACAAGCTTTAAACTATCCATCCATCCTGTATCTATACCCAGTTATCCTTGCAGGGTCATGTGGGCCGGGGCTGATGCCTATCTCCTGCAGTCATTGGGCGAGAGCCAGGGTCCACCCGAGATAGGTCGCGGCTTAAGCTTTTCCATGGCAGAGAACATTGCTTATATATAAAAAAAAAAATCAAGGCCACCTTTAGAGCTGTCGCAATAAAGAATAAGTCAATTAATCATATAAAGTCAAATGAGCTTTATTCTTTTTTCAGCCACAATAATTTCCATTCGCATGCTTGTTTGTTTTCCTCCCGTGTCTCCCTTTTTCTACCAAAAAAACTGGATTAGGAAAGGCAGATATTGTCCATGTATCCGTAGTGGCAGAGTAAAATGTCTAGTTTTTTTAAAAACCATTTTTGTAGTTAGTTTGCACTTTTTGTTAACAAAACTTCTAACTGGTAGTTTTGCCGTTTTTTTTCTTGTCTGAGCCAAGTGATTGGTATATTTTTTTGACGAGCAATCATGTTTACAAAGTTCACCCATATTTTTATTGTTTTGGTTGTTAAGTTTAAATAATTTATATTGGAAATTAAAAATGGCTTCCAGTTGCAGTGGTAAATGTTCTTTAGAAATGAAAGTTTATTGATCGTTCAGAGGGTGGACATGCATTATTATTACATTAGTTGAAAATGGTCTCAAAACAATAATATTGTCACAATATTTTCAGGGGCAATTTATCTTCCAGCAAATTTTGTTATCATGACAAGCCTAGCCAGCATGCCTAAAAAATAGATAATTTTTTATTTCATAAAAAAAAAAGTCATTTAATATTAATTTTAAAAAAACATTTGTTTCAGAATTTACCAATTTCTTTGCGTGTGAAAAATCCTTATGACAGTGGACCTGGTATTCGTGGATTCACCTATTTGCAGAAATTATTTACAGAAAATTTTGCCTCTTAATTTTTTCATAGAGCATACCTAAAATGTTCGGAAGAAATTGCAGCTTGGGAAGCTCAAATACTTTCATACAGTGCAACTTCACACACTATTGGCTAGGCTTTGGAAAGCGGCCAATCCAGAAGCTTTGTTTAGTTTAGTGTTTGAACCATGGGTTGGGTTAACCGAATATTTTCCGTATTTGACTGTTTTCTTTAAACAGTAACAGGAAAATCTGAAGGCCGTCTGTCAAACATACTCAATGCATCTCGTTAACCGGGAGGTGACAGCACGTTGAAGAGGCTTTGGTGCGTCACTGTGACCAGAGCCGCTCCCAGGAGCCCGGTGTCCTGCCAACCACCGGTGCATGCTACAGGATTTCCTCACGCTGAAGCTATAGCTTGCAGGTCACGAAACTACTCATTCAGAGAGTCTTTTCGACTTCTGATCAATTGGAGAAAAGTTCCCTGATTTCAAAACTTAGGCTGAAGTGGCGCCTAATTCCAGTCTCCAGTGTGACAGCGGAGTGCGGATTCAGCCTCCGGAACAACATCTACACCCCCATGAAAAGCTATCTGTTCCAGGCAAAAATCCAAAACTTCATCACAATAACCTCTGCAGCAATCCCACTATTTGATTACGCACGAATGGGTGAGCATTTCAGTTCCATGCGAAGCAGGAGGAACTTGTGAGACTGTACGTTCAGGCCACAGCAGGTGAACTATTTGTATTTTAAGTGCAATTGTTTACATTTATTTTTTATATGTAGTTCTCTGTTCAGCTTGTTCGGAATAAATATGATTTAAAATGAATTTAAAAAAATGTATACTACTGAATATGTCTTAATTGATTAAAATTGAGTAAAAATTGATTATGACCGGATTTTTTTGACCCCACAGACAACAAAAATATCTAGCTCGACCTCAGGTTTGAGCTAATAAAATAGATCGTTATAGACAGATCTGGAAAAAGTGAGCTTGTGTAGGTAAAATGTCAAAGCAAAGTGGATCTTTTGTTGGTCTCTCTGGTCCATGAAGGCTTTCTAAACCCTGTTGCCTCAGCTCTGTTTGTGAGATCAGTACCCAGCAGGCATAATGATGACAAATGAAGTTGTTCGTTGGGGGATTAAGGAGACTTTGAGCTCTCTATGGATTTGGGTGTGATATAATATTTTCTATGCATCAGATTTGGTCCTTTTTATTGAATGTGAAAAAGACCACAATAAAGATTATGAGGCAAGTGAAGCCGATAATTACTTTAGAGATTATGCAGATGAAGAGAGAATTGCTTCTGTGATGATACTGCTGGAATTCAACAGATAAGCAGAACCTGCCTACATGGCCGACGAGGCTCTCCAGTGTGTGATCCAGTTTCATGAACTGATTTCAGTCTCAGAGCACCTTTCATACAGACAACAGTCCTTTTTTTCCCTCCTTTATGTAAATTCCTTCAACCCAACCTGCCACAGCCCAGTAGGACGGGGAATTAATGGCGCCATCCCTTTGGGAGGATGTGGAAGTGACGTGAAGTGTAATGATCTCAATCAGGGCCAGGGGTGAGAGACAGAACTAATCACTGAGCACGCTCCGCTACCATAATGCAGTCAGTCCCCCTAATGACCATGGCACTCCTGTCAAAGACATTACTCTCCTCTGTGGTGAAAGGCACATCAAACTGCTGGGGCCTACTCATAATTGGACTAAACTTTGAGCTATGAGAGGACATTACACATGTCCTGTATTAATTTGGGTGCCAGATTTTTACATTGGTAATTATTTGAGGTGGAGAGGGTGAATGAGGCAGCTTCGGATGTCCCACCACATCCAGGGGGCCAACGAACAAGGATAGGTCCTAAACGGGTTGGAGGTGTGGTGTTTATTACCATTCTGAATTTAAGATTTGTCTCTTTAACTTGGCAAATAGATCAATAACTGCATTACAATTTCACTTTCAAATCGTTTTACAATGGACTTACTGAACTGGATTTAAATTTATTCACTTGAGCTATACAGAAAATATATTTATTATGTTCTGAGTTCAACACAATTTATAATATTTTAAACTTTTAGTCATTTTTTGTGTTTTCAAGTTTATTTATTTACTAACATAATAATTGTCCCTTCATTCATTCATTCATTCATTCATTCATTCATTCATTCATTCATTCAGTATTCAATCTCTGGAAAGCTTAGTTAATAATTAATTAGACATACACAATTTATTTTAACTTTTAGTTTAGTATATCATACATATTTTAATTCTATTTTTTGTTTTTCCATTTCTAAATCTATTTTTCTTAAAGAAGGTTATCAGTTCAAGTCAGTCCAAAAAGTTTTTTTATTTCAGAGTTTTTACTTATATTTGTAGTATTTTTATTGTATTATATATTTAAGTCTGTGTTAATATTTAATTGTATTTAATCTTTTTTAATTACATAATCTTTATCTATCATTGGGAGAGAAACAAGTTGTATATAAATCTATTAAAACAGGAAAAAAGAAATTAAAAGCTCTTCCTAATGGTGTATTTTTGTTTTTAGGTATCTTTTAGTGTAGGGTACTTGTCTTTGTTTATTTATATGCTGAATTTATCATTCCAGTGCAGCTTTAATAATATGCCACTAACAAATTAGCAGCAAACACAGTCTTACAGACACAATCTCCTCATTTTTGCTGTTTTTTGCGTAAACAATGTATTTATGAATGCTATACGATCCTGCCTATTTTAAATCACAGATATTCCTTACCTATATTTTGTTTGCTATGTATCTGACATTTGTTAATTTACCACAAAAGTGAGGTGAGATGACAAAGGGCCTCATCCACTCCTGGTTAAAATCAGTGTGCACTGTTGCAAAGCCACAGTTCTGCTTGTACACCTCTCAGATAATAGACCTTAAACCAAAGGGGAGACATCCTCTCCAGGTTTTTTCTCTCTTGTTTGCAGCTATTGTCCTGTTTGTAAGAAAATCGAGTTACAATCTCTCAGATACATCCATCACTTCACCCTTCTGGCCCGCGTTGGAAGCGTAAGGCGAGTCTGCGGGGATCTTGAAGAAATCTTTTGGTCTTCTGCTAACAGCGTCTTGAAAAGACATCAAGAGCCATTGATTTTTCTCTTTTGGCTTCTCCTGAATTTCTGTACAGAGAGCTAGCAGGGGGTCCTCCCTGTAGGTGCAGTTTCAATAGTGCCACTCAAAACGGAGCGGGTCAAAACAGATTGCTTAGGCAGAGGGGGGAGAGGGAAGAAAAAAGGCCCAAAAAGTTTACAGGAACTTTTTCATTCGCTCTGCCTTGAACTGTTTTGAGAGCCGGACCAGTTGGCCGGATTCGTCAGAGTTTTCCACAAAAGGCTTTGCCAGCGTTTTTCTGCTGACACGGACTTGGAAGTGTGAATTAAAGGAAATTTCTGGTATTACCTCCTTGAAGCTGATTGATTTTGGTTTCACACTGTTGAGGGCTTCTTATGAATTAAATAAACAGAAGTTTTTTTTCATCGTATATGCTTGACTCATTGTTTTCATTTACAGAAGCTGTTTGGTGTGATTGTATGAACTTTTTAAGGTTCATAAGAAGTGTTTGTATTCTTGTAATCTGGGCCCTGGATTGCTTCAGTCAGTCTTGTTTTCTGGTCCATTCTATTACCTAGGACAGATTTCTACATGCAGCAAGTCAGTTGTCAGTTTATGTACATACAGTATATGGTCCTTAGCTGTGGACTATAGTGAACTCATCCCTCCTGTCGGGTGTCTTCCCCCAGGCTTTAAAAACAGCAGTTACTACTAAAGAAGAAGAATCTGGACAACACATTAATGCAGAACTACAGGCCAATCTCTAATCTTCCATTCATCAGTAAGATTATGGAAAAAGCTGTGTTTCAGTAGTTAAATAGCTTCATAACAATGACAAACCGTTTTGATGTTTTTCAGTCTGATTTCCTTGCTCACCGCAGCACTGAGACTGCCCTCGTCAAAATATTCAATGACATCCGCACAAATACAGACTGTGGTAGAACCACAGTGCTGGTTCTGTTGGACCTCAGTGCAGCATGTGACACTGTTGATCATGATATATTATTGGAACGACTGGAGAGCTGGGTCGGACTTTCTGGTACAGTACTTGGCTGGTTTGAGTCTTACCTAAAGAACAGGGACTTCTATGTTTCAATAGAAAACCTTTCATCAGAACAAACAGAAATCCCATGTGGGGTGCCCCAGGGCTCCATCCTGGGGCCCCTCTTATTTAATATCTACATGCTCCCACTAGGCAAGATTATAGCAATCAATAACATTAGCTACCATAACTACGCGGATGACACACAGCTTTACATTACAATGTCACCAGGTGACTCTGAACCCATTCAAACCCTAAATCAATGCATTGACCAAATAAATGGTTGGATGTGCCATAACCTTCTCCAGCTGAATAGAAACAAAATTGAAGTAATTATTTTTGGACCCAAAGAGGAACGATCAAGAGTCAGCACACAGCTTCAGTTGATGCAGCTAGAAAATACTGATCAGGCCCAAAATCTAGGTGTAGCAATGGACTCAGACCTGAACCTCCAGAGTCACATAAAGGCAATAACAAGGTCAGCGTTCTATCACCTGAAGAACATTTCTAGAATTAAAGGACTGATGTTGCAACAGGACCTAGAAAAACTCATTCATGCGTTTATCTTTATTTGGATTGATTATTGCAACACCATCTTCACAGGTCTGCCTAAAAAGTCAGACAGCTGCAGCTGATCCAGAACGCTGCTGCTCGTGTTCCTCACTAGAACCAGAAAAGTAGAGCACATCACCCCAGTTCTAAAGTCCTTACACTGGCTCCCTGTAGCTCAGAGAATATACTTCAAAATACTTTTACTAGTTTATAAATCATTACATGGCTTAGCACCAAAATATGTTGAAGACCTGTTGTCACCGTACCAACCCCCAAGACCACTCAGGTCCTCCAACTCTAGCCTACTAAACATCCCTAGACTCAGAACTAAACATGGAGAAGCAGCTTTCAGTTTCTATGCTCCCCTTATCTGGAACAGACTTCCTGACGAGTGTAAAGCTGCTGAAACTCTGAACTGCTTTAAATCGAGACTAAAAACCCATCTGTTTAGAATTGCCTTAGAGTAAATGCTTGATGTGATATGTATGAAATGTGTTCATGCTCTCTTGCTTTATTGATCTTTCTCTTACTTTATTGTGTATCATGTGTAATGTGTGTTTCTTTTACTTTTAATTTCCATTGTTTTTTTGTTTTTTAAATCACCAAATCATGTAAAGCACCTTGAATTACCCTGCTGTTGAAAGTGTGCTATACAAATAAAATTGTAATTGAGCCTTAGCTCTCACATATTCCTGAGTAATATCATTTAATTCCCAAGCTTATTATGTTTTTATATCCTTTTTTTTATCCTTTATATCAAATACTATTTATTTTACAATCAATTGCCTCCATTTTCTGCATCTGGGTGCTTCTTCAACCAGCCAGTGGATATAGTAGACTACTATTGTGTTCTGGGGTTTATTGCAGCCATTATTTAAGCAATATCAGCATCATGGAAAGGAAATGTCTTTCAGTAATTCAGTTAAAAAAGTGTAGGTAGTACTATAAAAGCATCCATGACAGAAAGCGTGATAAATTTCAAGCATTTTCTTTTTCCTGGTGATTCTGATTATTAACGGGGCGCAAATGCCAGTCAATGACTCGATGCAATCTGCTGGGATTCCTTAAATAGAAAACTAGCTAAAACTTTAAACTGATTGGAATGTTTGGATTGAAATGACTTTTCTTGTGAAGTACCTTGAGATTACATCTGTTGTGAATCGGGGCTATATAAATAAACTTAATTTAATTGTTATGGCTTGCTGCTAACAAAACTGAATAAATTCAGGTGCACCTGTTTTCCATCTGCTTATTTACTTACCTGTCTTTCATTCAGTACTCATGTCCCCGGTATAAACACTCCTGGGTTCAGACACTCGATGTCAGATCCTCCTCTTGTCCACATTCTGCTTTCCTGTTCTGCTACACTCCGTTCTGTTATTAAATCATACTTTTCATCATCCTCCCGAGTTCCTCTTCTCTGCATTTGGGTCCCCAATAATATCCAATCGTGACATAAAATGTCTTTGTTAAGGTAACTGAGCACTTTGAGAGCTGTATCCATTTTAATGGAAAGTTAAGCGAAAGGAAAAAGTGTGGAAAGCTACACAAGCAGCAATGATCAAGAAGATCAGCCTTGCAAGCAGCTAGGTTGATCAACAGTGATATTTACGTTGTCAGTGATGACTTTGGGAGTCAGATATCTATAAATAAATATTTTAATATATTAAAAACTTTATGTTTATCATTTAACCTCCCAAAACCTTTTTTTTTTAAACATTTTTTACATTACTACTACAAACGTCATTGTGTTTATGTCAGAGACCAAGTTAGAGTAGTGCATAAGTATTAAGGTAATGGAAATTAAAAGCAGTACTAATTTTTACAAATGAAATTATGTGAGGTACACTGTACACTTGTATCAACATCACCTTTGCTTCGGTTATAGTTGCAGGTATTTTGAGGTCTGTTTCTAGCAGCTTTGTAGAGCTTTCATTTTTCTTTCCAAAATGGCTGAAGCTCCGTTGGATTGGGTGGACAGTTTCTGTAACCAGCAATTCCTAAGTTTTGCCACAGATTCTCAAATGATTTCAGGTGTGGATTGACTCTTTTTTTTTTTTAATGCATCTGTTGAAGAGAAACATCCACACAGCACAATGCAAATCAAAACTAGAATTTAACCGGCTTTACAAACCTTATGGTGGCGTTAATATGCTGTTGGGGCAAATTTGCACACCAAAATAAATGTATAAGAAAGAAATCTTCTGTGTGATTTGCATTTATTGCCCCAGATTACAGAGAACGAGAAGCGGAGGATGGGAGAGGTGAAGGGTAACTTATAGGAAGAAGGATGGTAAACAACTTGGTCGCCAGGGCGATAACACGATCCCGTAGGCTTAGTTGGGAGCTGTGATTACTCACAACATGTGTTAAATTAATTAACCTATATGGAGACAATGTGCTGTTTATAATGGACCCTCAGACACAACCCTTCTCTTTCATCCTATAGAAGCACAAACAATGGGAAAGAGGGTAAAATAGCATCTTAAAACCTGGTGTGTCAGGATGGTTCTCAACCTGTCTTAACTTCAACCGTCAGTCTCACCAAATAATATATATATATATATATATATATATATATGCTTTTGTACAGAAGAGAGATATAATTAGAATGTGGAATTAAGTAGAAGCAGGATTTTAATTTTTAACGCACATATTGCTGTGAATGTGTACATGCCTCTTCTTTTTGTCACACCTAAATGTTTCAGATGCCCACACAGATTTTATTATTACACAAAGACAAATGAAAGAGTACATTTAAAAAAAATTAGGTTCACCAATGTTCCATGTTTGCTCCATCTGTGGATAATGTATCTCACTTTGAAGTCTCAAACTTTACTTCTCATTAGTACTTGACTTTCTTTATATGGTGGCATAAGTGCTGTATTTTCAGTTTTTTTTTGCCTACACCCAGATCTTTAGATTAATTAGATCTGGGTGTGACTAATGACATTAAACCAAAATATATAGTTATTCACAGGTTTAACAAAGGCATTGGTTACTTATTCACACAGTCCCAGGTTGGTTTAGAGAGCTAAATTCTCTTCATGAATGAAACCATTATTTGAAAACCACTTTTGGTATTTATCATTGTTTATCATTGAATGAAAATGATATTTGTTTGATGATCTGAAACTTTTAGGTGTGACAAAGAGCCATGAACAAATCTGTAATGAGGCAAATATCTTTTCACAGCACTGTAGGTATTTGGATACTAACACTAGCATTGTTACTTGATTTATTTACTGAAACCAGTTAAAATTACAGTTATATGACGTATATGTACATAAAGTGCAGCTTTAATTTGAGGGGTCAACAGCTAAAGTAATTGTGTGGACAGACTCAAAAGCCATTTTGGGACTGGTGTGGACAATTTCCTTGTTATTTCAATTTCATTTAAGGGGATAAAGGGACCGGAGTTAATTTGAGGTGTTGCATTTGGAAGATTTCACTGGGAACATACGTGCATTTAAAGAGCTCTCCATGCAAATAAATTGGGGCACCCTTAGGCTACCATAAAGAAAAAAACTTCAGAAAAGCAAAAGAAGAGTCCTCTACAAAAAGGCTCTGCTAAAAAACAAACAAAATACTAGTTTGGTGCAGTTTTGGAAGAGCATTGTTTGGAGATGTGAAACTGAGAGCAAACTTTACCAGAATGATGGAAAGACAGCATCACTGGTAAAACACAACAGAGGCAGTGTTATGACTTGGGCTGCCAGTGGCATCAGGTCACTGGTGTTTATATTCAGTCATTATTTTTGTATTTGTATACCTCCCAGCAGTGTTTTTTACATCTTTTTTTAAGCATTGGTTCGTATGAAAAACATAAACCAATGCTGGAATTATTTGATCACTTTTCCGTCAAAAGGAATTCAGAACTACCTTCACCAGATTCCTATTTCTCTCTTTCAGGATGCATCCATTGCACATCGTTTCCATGTGATGAGAGAGAAGCACCCTGAGAAATTTAACAGCAGGTATGTTGAAGTTCGTTGGTCTTTGCAACACATTTTTGTGCATTTATCCTAATTACAATACAAGACGCAATATAAGAAGCATAATGACAAATGGTTGAAATTAGATTTTTTAGAGTAACCTCAGCACTTTAAAAGCTAAAAACTTGGATGTCAGTATGTAGTGGAACAAGTTAAATTCTTCTAGGTTTGCTTGAATTGGAGAAAGTACTTTCAGGGAAGTAAGCAGTAAAACCTTTGGCAAAAAAATAAGGCATTAGTTAGACACTGTACCTTAAATCAAAGTGTATTTCAATATTATTTATACCTTTTTCAATTTTATTTGAGTTCAGGCTTGTAGCTGTCGAAAGTTATATCAATTTAATGTCCAAAGTTGATTATTATGTACGAACTAAAAACAAACTGAGCTAAGGCAGCTTAGCACACACCTGAAAGTTGCTGAACAGTGATGACGTTATGTATGGAACACCAAACTAAGGCATCAATATAAAACGTAAGGTCCACCCAAGATAAAAGCAGTGATTGCAAAGTCTCCTGCTCAAAAAGCAAAAAAATAAATGGGGATTTATCCAGTCAGGAGGAGAAAGTCAAAGGAAATATTGCCTGAGAGCCAGAGGCTTTGAGATCTAACAGACTGACACCCTACCCAGATATTTAAACACTTTTTGTGAAGAGCTCAGTCTGCCTGGAATGCATCACAGTGATGAAAAACCATTTAGAAAAATACAGATTCAAAATAACATTTTTAGAAAGTCTTTCTCTGGATCTGACTGGTAGGCTATGGTTAAAAGTGCGTGCACAACAGTGTGACCAGAATGCTTGCAAGTCGGCAAGGATTGGATAAAACATAGCTGCAGGGAATGGAACCACCTGAAAATCTCATTTTTCTTCAAATGATGAGTTTGTTTGTTGCTTGTAAGGGTAAAACCTCTTCAAAGTGATGTCACTGTCAAAACACTTAAAGGATCCCTTCTGTCGTGGTTAGAAGGAAAGTGATAAAACTGACACAATCAGACTGTAGGTGCGGTCAAATGCTCTCACCTATTGTGCTCATATGGCTCAGACACTGAAGAAATAAAATGAGTCACTGCTACATGTAATTAGTATGGATAAAAATCATGCAAGGAGAGAGAGAGCTTATTCTATATCAATATCCTCTGACATCAACAGATATTTCGTACTGACAGAGGATACATAAGCAGAAATCAGAATAAAAGAAATTTTATGCCTTACCCAACTGACACCCATGATCGCCTTGCCCCTGAAGTGTGATTTTTCCCCAGCTTTGAGTGTTTCCTGTCTGTGTAATGGCTTGTTACATAGGCCTGTGGCAAAAAGTATTTCAAACAGAAAAATGCCATTTTGTGGGTCTTACCCTATTTACTTTCAGAAATCTCACCCAGTTTTTCTGCATGTTAGAGTTATGTAACAGTGAGCTGCAAAAGTACCACTTTTTAATAAGGCTCCCCTTATAAATGGCTAATAAATAGCTTATAGATACAGTCAGTGCGTTCACATGCAGTGAGAGAAAAACCTATTAATGTGTTAGTCGGAGTCAATTCAGACTTTTGAAAAGCATGCGTACATCTTTGGCCGGCTGAAGTCGAACCGAACTGGCCTGCTCTCAATCGAGCTAACACACCCAGATAATGTGGTTGGAAAGCCGAATGTAAACAGCAGAGGCAGGTTAACCAAGCTTATTAGCAGTCTGGGCACATCCCTGCCCCCCCTTTGGGAAGTGACGGGACAGGGGAAGCGGGAATAAAAACACTGATGCGACAACATCCCAGCAGCAACAACAAGTGTAACACAATCAAACAGTACAGTACTTACAAAATGTAATGTGCTGCACTGTTGTCGTCATCCATTTCCTCGACTGTTGTGCATATCCTGCTTTTACTGCTGCCAGCATTTGTTTACTGTGTGACTCTCTAGGCCATCGGGAATAATGCCAACGTGAAAGAAGAGGGTGCATGTCGCCACCTTGTCGTTCCGGAGTAGAACGCACTTCATTTCGATAATTTGATTTTCTAACTGAAAATGTGTAGTTGGATAAATGCTCTCATTATGGCTAAGGTATTGGCTCGATTTTTGCCAAAACCTTGATTTAGATGTGCATATAAACATACTGATTGTTAACTAATCTGTAAACAGTTTAGAAATAATCAAAAGGTGTGTATCATGCATTAGTTGAAGGCAAAAAAAGTGATGAAACTGACCAGTTTCTTTTTAAACCGGGAACCAAATCTGTTCACCTACATTTTTCATCTAGAGGTCACTACCTTGTAGATAGCTTCACGTTACAATAAGGCTCCCTTTGATGAGTGCAGGTTTATACAGAAGTGATAAAGTTCAATACCATATGTGAAATAATGATGTTTACAGATACTCATGATGCTAACAAAGTAACTTAGTCTGAAAATTTTTATTTAGCAACTCTACAGTAAATATGTACATTAGCTCCCTATTTGGGAAGAAACCAATCAGTTTGTCTCTTTCTTCCCCTTAATTAATGAACACTGGTTAATTATTTATAGTGTTTAAAGATGAATTAACAATATATTTATAAACTATTTGCAAGTCATTTATAAGGGGAGCCTTATTGTAAAATAGTACCGCTATAATAGGCTGTCCGATTCCTGTTTCTCTCTGTTGCATAGAAGTGTTTCCTAAAAAGATCTCATTGTTCCGAATGGTGTTTGTCTAAAATACTGATATACACTGATTCTGATTTTTGTTGACCATGCAAAACATTGATCTTGTGTTATAGAGCCCCCTTGGGTTACTTTGTGTACTTGTCCTATTGATTCGAGAATTATAAAATTATTCACTCAACTTTTATTTATCCACATGCAGTACCAGTAAACATCAGTTCAAAGATTGCACTTATTGTCCTCAACTGGAGATTATTTGTGTTGTTTCATGAATTGAAGCTTTTCCAGTGACACGTGCCAGATTGACAATTTCAAACTGAAAGTCTTCATTTAAAGCAATGAAATCAGCAACCAGTTAGTCTAAATATACCTGCAGTTCATTTGCAGGACGTGTTCATGGCAACATACTTCATGTTTTCTGTGCATGGACAGGCAACATATTTAGCATTTGTGATTATCTCGAGGAGATGTGTTCACCTTTTGCAGATGAACAAATGTGGCGTCTATGTTTCCATCAATATTTAACATCATCCAATACGTCTCCACTTACTCCAGGGAGTAATTGCAGGCCTAATTGAATTTGCTTGGCTAGTTTGACGTTGTGGATCAGTCAGACTGATGACACACAGGCTCCTAATAATCCCATTTGTACTCATTATCATATTTTACTCTGCTCTTAGTACAACATTCATATAACCAGCTTTTCCTCTCCAGCTTGAACATGATGTTGACCCTGAGAAATGGTTTGAACGGAAGAGAATGGCGCTTGGAATAAACACTGGAGTGTCACATTTATTGGTTATCAATGGTTGCTGAAAATGTGGCAGCTGTTGGATAAAAAGCAGCAAGCAGGAAAATGATCAAATCAAATATTCTGATTAAAACTAGGCTTTGCAACCATTAGGAGGAGTTACTTTTTATACAGATGTTGGTAAATAGATTTTTTGGTCACCGTGTACAGTACAGCTGCACTGCTTCCTCGTTGTTTTACACCCTCTTCGGCCAATGTGAAAAATGATTGAGATATTTTAAGAAAATTATTCTGTCTGTTATTTGAATTCAATTAATAATTCACACAGGGGGAATGAGTTTAGGATCTCTCTATTACACACTATCCTTTCCAATTCAATAATGCATGATTATAGTTTTTCAAGGTAGCAGAGATTTTGTTAGATTTGTCCAAAGGGCTACATGTCCATTGGAAGTTTAATCAAACTTATCAAAGAGTCATTTTCCTGAAGCTGGAAGCTCTGTCTCAGAAACTCTCTGATATCTTCAGAATGGTGTTGGCAGGAGCGTTAGTTAGAAATTAGTGCAGGTAGACAGTGAAATTAGATGTCTCAAAAGACGTCTGTTTTTTATTTAATTTAGTTCAGTTAACCTAAAAAAACTTTCTCTGTGTTTCTTTAAACCTACATTGCCATTCACACTTAATGCCATCTTTGGTAAAGTTGTGTAAAATACTTTTAAAAAAGTTACTTTTTTTACTTCCAGGTGCACAAAAAATATTTAAAAATGAACCTTTAATTCAAGCTTTATTCAGAGGGGAAAATTTAAAGAAATATGTGATTTATATAAAACATATGTTCCAGACTTTATAACCCCTGTTTGTTAGTAGGACAACTCTGAGTCTTCTTCTCTAGCATTTCATAAGGTGGGAGCATACAGAGAGAGGGATCTTTGGCCATTCTTCTTTATACAACCTCTTTTAATCGTCTACTGAGACGGCTGTGGAAGAAGGATATGTGTCTGACCATTTCTGTGTTGAATTTGTCTATATGATTTCGATCGTTATGCTGCTGAAAGACCTAGAGATGATTTCACATTACTAGTGCAGGCCACCAGAATTATAAAGAAAGTTGATGTTGCCACACACTATAGAAACAGGCCAACAGCATCACAGGTCCTCTACAATACTTAACGGCAGTTCCACCTAGACTATTTGTTGACTAGAAGCTCGATCTTAGTCTCATTTTGCCAAAGCACACACTTCACAGTTCTATTACGGTTGGAATGTTTAGCAACCTCCACATTTGTGATCGTGGGACAGAAAAGCCATCGGCAGTTGCAAGCCAAGGTAGGCAAGACCATGAATACTAATTTTCCCTGTGATGTAGAAGGGACTGAGCTTTCCCGACTTGCTCGTTTTTGCCATGTATTTTCCTTCTGCGGCTAATGCAGGCAATGGGGACTGGAGACATTTTTTACGTGCAGCATGCTTATGCAACTTAGAGTGACCCATCATATTTCAAAAAGAACAAGCATTACTTGGTTTCTCAGTGAACGGGACCTTTAAGAAAAACCAGATATCCAAACCATCCTGGCACTATGTGTGATAATAATTTCTCCCTTAACCTAATAATTGTTTGGGTAACCCTTGGCAGCAACAACAGCCATCAAGAATTCTTTTTAATTCAGCTACATTGGAGGGTCAATGGTCATGATATAGCATCTCTGTTAGTTTTCAGTACAGACTTTAACTAGGCCAACCCAAAGTTTTTATAGAATATTTTGAGCCAATGTGCTACATGCAGATGTTTAGATCAGAATTGAAACTGGAAAGTGTGCAGCCAGCTGAAAATGTTGACTCAACATAACTTTTCTTTGTTTTGAACACTTTGTTCCAAGATGCGATTTTAGTAAAAGAAATCAGTAATCTTAAAAATGTTTAAAATGATTTATTTTCTTTTTAAATGTCTCAAATAGCAATTTGCCATAGCAAACTATAATCCGGTATGTTTTAGACTGTAAACAGTATATAAAAAAACACCCAACTCGATCTCTGTAGTAATTTTTTATTCTTTTTTTTTCCTTTCCAGGTATGTAATTGTAAATGTTTGTCTTCCTTTGACATATCTATAGGCTAAGTTTAAAGTGCCCCTGCAATGAAATTTGCATTTTTTGAGTTCTTTTGGTAATATTTTTTAGTTTCCCCAGCCTGCCTATGTCCCCTAAGGGGTTAAAACGACTGATTAGTGTTTCTTTGTCCCCGGGTATGTCTGCCTACATAGTGAAATTAGCACTCAGAAATGGGCTGTTTTGCAGTTCGGCATATGACCTCACGTTTCGGCATATGTCGTCACTGAGTTCCAGCCAATTACCCCCTTCTCTGAACCACACTCTCCAAGTCCCTCCCCCCGCAGTCCGTATTACAACCTAAACAACGAGAGCTACGGTAAAAGGCAAACAACAAACCGACAGCATGGAGTCCAGACCGCATCGACACTGTCCTCCCCTCTGAAAAGCTTGTGGATGGACTTTACTTATGCAGGGAATATACCCGACTGACTCCCGAAGCGCGTGGTCGTTTGTGGCAAACATTTCTCTGACGAATGTTTTATTAACTTGGGACAATACAGCAGTGAGTTCGCAGATCGTCTTAAACTTTTACCAGGATCAATACCAACTCTCCATGAACCAGCAAGCATCCCTATACAAGTAAGTAGCCTATATTTCCGTGAAGCTGGAGACGTAATGAGGTTGGATGGTTGTGTGGATGGATGATCAAATATTTTATTAGGCCTGTAAATTGTAAATAGATTTTTGTTAAACACACAATATAATTAGGCCTTAACCTAATTACATTTCATACATAGGGTAATATTGGAATTTGGGCAATTTGTGGTGAGCAAATGCATGTCAGTCAATGTTTCATCAGATGCGGACGTTAGAGACTCAATTGACAATAGAGTCGCATGACTTGGGCCCCGCCCACCCAAACTCGGTTCTGTGCTAATACTAAAAGAAGGGCCACCTAGTAGGGGCTGCAATTCTACAACAAGGCTGAGTTACGGCAAACGATCCTTTGATACAGTATTAAGGTACTTAGAGTGTGACTAAAAAGGGCCCAAATGTCGCAGGGAATTTCATGCCAGGGGCACTTTAAACATTTTTGGTTTTCACAGAAATGTAATAAAAACAAAAAAGTCAGAATTTTAGTTCGTGAAGGGTTTTATGTGATAGCCGAAACAAATCTATGCATTCCTTTGCTAAGATAAATGTTGAATCAGCTTAAATTACAGAGCAAGTAGCATAATTAAGAAACAGCCCTCCGTTATGAAGTGAAGGTGGATTTTTGTTGATGAAATGAAAGGGTCACACGTTTTCTCCTCCTGCTTCACTTCAATTCTCCTATTCTATCCATCTTCTGTATTTGCACCTTGGGGTGATTACCAGGGCGAAGGTGTGAAGATTTGACACTCTGCAGATAGATTCATTTACTGCCACTGCCGGACCTGGAGGTGATAATGAGGTCGAGGATTAAAAGTAGACAATCAGTCGGGCCGTGACGAAGGCTGCCCCCCCCCTCCTCCCCTCCACGCCCCTCCTCCTCAACTGGCTTGCTGAAATATACCGTTCCCACTCATCCACCCCACTCTTTTTATCATCTCCCATGTAATTACATGCTAATCTCTGACTCAGAGGGAAATAGTGAGATAAACAAGGAAAGAGAAGTAGAATAGGAAGAGTTGTTAGAGAAAATTAATACTTTGATACCGTTCTCCTCTATATGGCTGTGTTTATGGCAGATTGGAATTAACTTAAAAATAACTTTCAAAGTCCAAGTAATATGGATGAAAGTGAGTTCTTTAAGTATGAAATAAATTCAAAGCTTTAAAATGAACCAGATCACATAGATTTTTTTTCTTGTACTAAAAAGTTTGATAACTTACTCATTACATTACATCATATCATTGGATAAGATTTCGTATTTAACTCACAGCGTTGAAGGGTTTTACACATCAGCATCCTGGATAATCAGCATGATCTAATCTTTACAAAGTTCTGAAATTGTCCATTTCCAAATCCTCAAGTGAAGAAAATCATGCAATTGATCACTATTCATTGGACAAAAAAATGACATTAAACTGTGATCACTTCAATTTAAGCATGAGTTTTACTAGTTTGCTTGTATTGAGCATACAGGTTTGTGTTAACACAATGGCAATCTAGAAAGGCATCAGCAATGACCTTAGAAATGCAACTATTGTGGCCCAACAATCTGGCAAAGATTATACAGCCTTTACTAAACATTTTTTTTGCAGTTAAAAACATTATTCACCAGAGTAAAACATATAGACCTGCCAAGCTTTATAGGAGTGTAGACCCAGAAAAATTCTCCTCAAAGTAGACTGTGCAAAAAAAAGAAAAATCTAATAACTAAATCGCCGACTCTACCAGCCTCATTAAGCATGTTAAAAGTTAAAGATCATAGCAGGACAATTAGAAAAGAACAGGTTGAACCAGAAAGCCTTTTCTATCTATAAGCAATATGTAGCTATAACCTCTGTTTCCAAATCTGTATTTGGATAAACTTTAAGACTTTAGAAAAGATCTTCTTTAGGCAGATGAGTTCAAACTACAGACATTCTGACCATAATATATACAGCTCCATCTTTAGAGAAAACCAGACATATCACCTGACCACAAACATCTCAAACCCACTGCAAATCACGGTGGTGGAGAGACGATAATCTGGGGTTGTTTTGCAGCAACAGGACCGGTATTGAGTTGACTACTCGACGTGAGTTCATCTCTCTGACAGCAGATGCTCGACCCAAACTGGGTCATCAACAGGTGAATTATCCAAAACACAGCAGAAAACCTGAAACAAAATGACAGAAAAACAAAAGAATCCCAGTGTTTTAATGTCCTAGTGGAAGTTAAAGCCTCAGCCTCATTTAAATGCTGTTGTGGGACCATAAAAGAGTTGTGCAGTACCAAAAGTCTCTAAAGCTCAATGAGCTGAACCAATGTTTGAATGAGGAGCGGGCCAAACGTTCTCTAGTCATGTTAAACTCGTAAAGTCCTACAGAAAGCGTCTAGTGATAGTGATTGCTGCAAAAGGTTCTTTGTTGAATCATGAGGTGCACTTAGTTTTTCCACACACAACATTCCCCTTTCGGCTTTGTTTGTTCGATAAATCATGAGGTTATTTGAAGACATTCATTCACAACCCAAAAGATAAGAATTTATCATTCAGTGGAACCAAACCTATTTTTCTACTGTAACACTCTATTTTATTTATATTTATGTAAACAACCTGTTTGGATTTTTAATTCAGCATTATGTTCTTGTAGTGAAATACTTTTCTGTGATGGTACTGGTAATAACTCATTGATAAAAATGACATTCATCCTGCTCCAGAATAAGGTGCTTACTGATGTAATGACGGAGCTTTGGAAGCGTCTTCAATGACTGTAATTTGGATGGGCAGGACTGATGTGAAGCGATTAATTTGTTCATACTTGTTGCATAACTCAGCCCACCTGTAGATGAGCTCAAAGACGACAGAACGAGAATGACAACTGTGCCGATAAGTAGATAATTAACACGATATCTCTGGGATTATTTTTATCACTCTTCTGTTTGAAAACAAAAAAAATGTCTGCACCTTCCACACTAATCAGGCATTACAGATCTGTGAGGGGAAAAAAAAAACAAACAAAAAACATTTGGTTTGTGATTTGTCAGCTGAGGTGTGGCTTCACCTGAAACGTTTGTTTATTTTGTGGCATCCATCACAGCCCCTTGATGTTTCCATGATATTTGCTCTGCATACACATCTATTTTTGGTCCTGAGACATCTAACACCGTCAGTGCTCTCCTCTGGAGCCTCGCTGCCCCCATGCGCCCACAGGCTCTCGCTGTGCTGTGTAACCATCCTGAGTTAACCTTTCCTGAAGGCACAGGGAAGCCTAGGCATGAAGCTCTCTTTAGCATAATGAGTATGTTCATCAAAGCCCCACGATGTGCTGGTTGGGGCCGCTGGATTCACCAACACACACAACACGCCCATGCAAATGTGTGTGTGTGTGTGTTTCATGCTGAGCGGAGAACAGGGCCACAGGTGATGCCGCTTTATATTACACATGCACACACACCTACACACCTACACACACGCACATATGTATGGCGGACCTCTGTAGCAGCCGGCCTCAGACCTCATTTGAGGATGAAATCGTTTATGTGACCAAAGTGTCATTTATAATTAATGACCACTTGTGTGTAATTTAGAGGGATCTCACCTGTGGCCCTGTCCTCAGCTCAGTGGGAGCAAACTCACATATCAACATAAACGAGCCCAAGAGAGAGCTGGTGTAGGCAAGACTGTGTGCAAAATTAAGGGGTTGGGGGGGAAAACAGGACACAATCAGTGACCAAAACAAAGCTCCACACCAAAAAGTGTTTTTCTGTTTTTGTTTAAATGCAGACCAGCAAGAGGCGTGTGTGATATTTGATTTTTCAGAAGCTGGCCGGAATAGAACGACCACCACAGGGCATAAGTGGTCACATCACATGGAAAGCTCGGGTTATCCGGCAGTGACCAGAGCACCTGACAGTCAAAACAGTGATTGATTATTGTCGAAATGATGAGAGAGGGAATTGTTAATTCCTTTTTTCAAAATCAAAAGTTTACATACATTTCCTCAGTATTTGGTAGCGTTGCCTTTGAACTGTATGACTTGGGTTTTGGGTTTTCTTCCACAAGCTTCTCACAATAGTTTCCTGGAATTCTGGCCCATTCCTCCTGACAGAACTGGTGAACCTGAGTCAGGTTTGTAGGCTGCCTCACTCTCCCACAACTTTTCAGCTCTGCCAACAAATTTTCTGTGGGAATGAGATAAGGGCTTTGTGATGGCCACTCAAAACCTTTGGAGGATCCAGTTATGCCTAAGCCTTAAAGAGTAACTAAACCCCAAAACAACTTTTTTTTGGCTTATAAACTGTATAAATGGGTCTTTACCAATACAATCTTTCAGTTTCTGGGGATTGTTTTAGATTTTGGTGTAAACTTGTTTAATTCTACACTTTTTGGTCTAAAAAACGTCTTAGTGCTGCCCCCTTAGGGTTGAACGGTGGCTACTGCATTTGAATTGAATTTTGTGATTGGTGGAGAGTGGTACATCTTTACGTCACATGCATTGACACAGACACGCCCCGTGGGTTTGGGTATAAAACTATCAGACATACTGGCCCCGTGGCGAGTTTGGAGTTGGACTGCGTTTTTCAGGTTACCATTATTATCACATTAGCACTTAGTTAGCAAAGCTAACATACTGTTTTGAACGTTAGTCTATGTTAGCATTACCACTCAGAGACCGGACTCATCCTGTCTCTCTCTCCCTCAGCAGCAGCGGCAGCCTCGGGCAGTGCTGACTCAGCACCCCGAGCCAGCGGCTCTAATTGATACGGCTCGCGGCCGATGGGCTTCATAAAGCCTCCCTCTACCTCCGGTGACGACGGAGGAGATCCGCTGGCTCTGGGCGCTGAGTCAGCGCCGCCGCGGCAGAGGGAGACAGGAGGAGTCCAGTCTCTGAGTGGTAATGCTAAAATAAGCTAACGTTCAAAACAGATGAATGTTGATCAGATCGATCAGTCATAAAACTGCCACCGTCGCTTTGGTCACTGTCCATGTTTCAGTGTCCGATTAAGCGAGGTGTCACTGTCCTCCTGAACACACCCCCACGTTCCCCCCTCCGCTCATCATCCATAGTTGACCATACCTCTCCATGCTTCCTGGCACCACCCACTTTGTAGAATTTTTCAAATTTTGTCTGGGGGCGGGGTTATGATTTTTCATGGGGTTCAGTTACACTTTAAAGAGCAACTCATCCCCCTTCCAGAGTCTTAAGCCTAGTTTATACTTCTCCGTCAGAAAGTTTGCACCCACATGCACACGTATTGACGGAGACGTTTTCCTTTTATACTTCTCTGTTGGTGTGTCAATGTTGCAAAGCAATTTTCTGGCAGGACAGCAATGGGTGCTGTCAGCGGGTGCTTCTTGGCCTGCAGCAGGCGGGAGACACGATCATGTATCGATCAGAGGCTCAGCTCTACGCAGACGGGATCTGTCCATTGCAAGTCTTGCCTAACATCTGCTAATTACCAACTTTGCTGAGAGAATGATATCAAAGATTAGAAGTAGCGTGATATGTGGGTTATTAAGAAAACAGTAAAGCTAGCTTGCAGCACCCAGGCTTATAACGTTAGCTTTTCTCAGAAATGTTTTAGCCATTTAGCCTTGATCTCTGTCTGCTCTCCGAGGGAGCAGCAGGCTCATAGCTGTATGATTGTGGTCCTTCATATGTGTAGTTTCAGAGAATGTATTAAAATCCATAGTTTTCAATTGATCAAGCTGACAGGTCGTCACGTCCAGTCTGGCGGAGGTTAAACTTTTCTCACAAAAGAATCCAAAGCCAAAATAAGAGTACCTTCTCTTTTTTAAACATCCTAAAATATTTCTCTTAACAGTGCTTTAAGTGGGGCTCTAAGCTGCAACCTGCTCTTTAAATGTCATTACACAAAAAATATTTTTTTCTCTTTGTTCTTTGAATAGGGATGGTCATTCGATTAAACTGTCTTCATCAATCATCAGAAGAGTTAACGATTGATTTTCGATTAATCATTGATATTTTTATATTACAATTCAGTGTTCATAGGCTATATTAAAATGCAGGGAGAATAGAAAAATGTTCCTCATTGAGATCTTCCTTACAAGTGGGACCCCTCTTGTGGCAGTTAAACGGAATTAATTTACGGTAGTTGCACAAAGAAAATATGCGCTATAAGCAGCGGAGCCGACAGCTAAAGGACTGTACTCATTAACACAACTCACGCTCATATTTTTTTTCTATTCCGAAAAAGTAAAACAAAAGAAAGTCATGTTAAACAATAACTTAATAAAAAAAATATAATACTTATTGGTCTGTTAGTTTTGTGTTACATTTGGCAAAAAGAGTGGAGAAAGAGGATGAGAGAGATCAGCGTACCTAACAATGAATAAGGCTCATTAACAGAGTAAAAAAGAAAAACAAAAGAAACCGTAACTTATATACAACTTTAGCACCAGTCTACTGATTTTTGTTGAGAAAGATGAGCATGTTAACATGCGCTGGGGTCAGACGCGAAAGCTGACCAGCCTGCTGTCGCGTCTGACGTGCAGCGCCGAGATCACCTGCTGTGAGGGGACAGATGTCGCTGTGATACACATACCTCCGTGCTAACTTGGCAAGCCTCTGGAATTGTGTTTAATTAATTTTCCACCAGTCTGTAGGGGTGCAATCCAGAGGTGGCGGAGCCTCCCTCAGAAAGTAATCGGTGAGTACGTTTCTCTGCTCGTTGTGCATCTCGGCTCCTCCGTGCTAAGACCGACTTGATGCTAGGTTGAGACCAAGAGCAGGATGCTTCGCTTCTAACCAGGGTTGGAAGAGTGTTCAAGTAATTATACACAGCTTCGCAGTGTTGGCAGTGAACCGAGACTTTTGTTTGTTTGTTTTTTTAGTCAAAGTGGTCCCACGCCACACTTTGCTGCGACCTCTTTATGACAATGACGAGGCTACTTTTGAAATACACAGAAACTGGCAAGAACTGAGTCAGCCTGTGGGTTTTATTTTCAGTCATCGCCCTCGTGTGGTGAAGTGTTTAATTACTGCCACAAAAATTAATTGCATTCCTTCAAAACTCACACTACGCAACAGAACATGCGTTAATTGATCGGTTAAAAAAAATGTCATCGATGAAATTCTTAATGATCAATTAATCGATCGTCGATTAATTATGCCCATCCCTATCCTTGACTGTACCGAAAATGAACCGAACCGTGAAATTGAACCGGTACACGGTACATAACGAACTGAGACTTTTGGCGTACCGTTACCCCCCCCCCTAGTATTTACCCAGAATAGCTTGCGCAACAGTCTGCTTCCTGCTTTTGGAGCACCCCCGGCCTGCTTGGCATTCACATATGCAATCAAACCGCACCTGAGTTTACCGATACTTTTTTAGGCAGACCAGAGTTCTCTTTTTTTTTTTTTGGTCCCCATCAGAGTTCGGATTTGCATTCACACCTCCCCAAACGAACCGGACTTTCATGGCAAACGAGCTAGAGTTTCATTGAAGCAGACTAAACAGGGCTGGTGTGAATGCACCTGAAATGGCCTTTCTGAGGACTCATTTCTCTATGTACAGTGATCAGCATCAACCTCAACCTGCCTCTTCAAAAGATGTTTTGCTGTTGTTCTGGGGTTGCTACACATATTTCTCACAAAAGCCGGTTTATCTCTGGAACACATAACCCGTCTCCTTCCTTAAAGGCTGGACATTCCCATGGTGTTTATAAGTGTTTATTATTGTTTGAACGGATGAATCTTGCACCCTCAGGCATTTTCAAATTGTTCACAAAGATAAATCATAGTTTTGTATCTCAGCTCATGGAAGAAAAAAATAAATACAATGCTACTTGGTGCTGCTTATGCAGATTCATTCGTGCTAAGTTGCATTCAGCCACCACAAAGGCAATGCAGCAACACCAATAACTCACTATTTGGGTTGAAGCTGGCATTTTTTGTTTGGAACAGAGAGGTTAACTCAGAATGTTTATTGTCCACAGAAATCTTGCCAGAGAAGTTCCCTAAGCCTTCTTGACAATTTATATATTGTTTGTTTAAGAAAAAAAGCATGCAAAAAGCATTGCAGTGCAACAGCGAGAACTACATTTTTCAAGATGCTTGCTGAATCTCTTAAGGCAAGAGAACACAGCTCAAGTCATTTCTCAAACTGCCATTCGAGTCAGAGAGCTCCAGGCAGTGTCATGTTAAACAAAACAGTGCATTGATGCAATGCACAAAGACTTGGTTATGTCAATGCGATATTTATCACCTCTGATCAAGAAGATATTAGTGTGAAAATAAGGTCATAGATCATTGTGGGTTAGATTAAGTGTCAGGGGGGGAAACAAATCAATGGGTATCTATTGCTCAGTTGGAGTGGCCAGTGGAAAGTGCATCTGAAGGTGCTGTGGCCGCAGGACAGCAACGCTACACTGGAGCTTATCGTCTCTGACATCCCTTAATATGATGACCAACCAGCCTAAGCTTGAAGAACAACAGTGAGTTACTCGGTTTTTTTCTCCTTCCTTTAAACATCTCTCCCATGTCTACAGTACAACTGTTTCCCCTAAAGCTTAATATGTTCCTAAGAGCTCAGTTGTTGTTTTTTCCGGGCCACATAGTTTGAATTCATCCCTCTCTTTTTCAGTTTTGTTTTACAAATTTGTTTGTGCAAATAAATAACACCTCAGTGTCTCTGGAAACCCGAGTCACTGTTGTGTTTGGGGCCGACTCCATCTGATCTCATATGCACACCGCTAAAGTTGTTACTGCAGCATGCTTTGCATTGATACTCTGCAGGGACAATCACAACAAAGACCCAGAGGCCACTCAGAGTTGATGTTACGACCCGGCTCAGCTAGGGAAGGGGGTAGTAACATAACACCCTGTAGTCAGATGTTAAACTGGAGGAACGAACCATTTTAATCAGCATAGAGCAACAAAATCAAAATACAGAACAAAAATGGTCTAAAAAATTAACTAAAGTACTAGAAGTTCCAAAACAAAACATGTGCCCCAAAACACAGGCTAAGAGAAGCCTTAAATAAAATACAGGGGTAAAAAAAAGAACAAACTTAAAGTGCTGTCTCTTTGACTTAATGGCAGAAGATGTTATCTGAGCTCAACTATTCTAAGATAACACAGACAAAAACTAACACAAGTACAGCACAAACAAAAGGAAGGGCAGAGAAATCAAAGCATAAGCATGGGAGCTGACCAAAGTGCTATACAAATTGGACAAAGACAAGGGACAAAAAGAACGAATTGAAATTTTAAAGCGTATCCGGAAGTGTACAGGAAGCCAGTGAAGTTTAGCTTGAATCGGAGTAATATGCTGGTCTTGATTGCTTGGAACCAAGAACATACTGCAGGGAAATAGGCAGGGCTAGACTTGTGGAGGGGAGAGAAAACACAAACTTAGGCCTGCTCTACATGGAGACAAAACGGGTATAGTTTCAAATACAGAGTCTGTAAAAATGGCAGCACAATAATGAAAACCTCTGTCCACATGTATTCACACAAACCGGCTTAAGATGCTGCAGTGCATATGCCGGGCCCACGGGTGGTGCTGTGACATTGGCAGAGAAACAGAGAAAAGAACACTGAGCATGTGCTGTCAACCCGGTGGAAAACACGACTAATCTAGCTTCTAGTGCGAGCTTTATTAAAAAGCATATGGTGTCTATGGTTCTCCGGATCCATTTTTTGCTGCTGTTGATAGAGGAGGGACAGTAAATCGTATTTCAGGATCCATAATAAGGTCAGTATTTGCTTTATTAGGACCGCAACACTGTACAGTGCCATGTTTGTTTACTTTATCACAGAGTTGCACGTTGAATATAGGAATGCTGCGGCAATGTCATCCACTCAGAATAAATGCCAGAGAGCTCATAATCATGGAGACAACTGAGCAGACGACTGCTTGTGGATGAGACACCTATTATTCAAATAAATATCTTTGGTGCTACACCTGGTTTCATCTCCATGTGGACAGGGCCTTAGTTAAACAAAACACCACAAGGCCCCTGTAGAAACACGTGGCCGTAACAGTTGAAAACACACTTTATGCTTCTTATTCCTTCACTCAGCTGTTTTCAGAAAGCAATATAACAAATAAACTTCTGAAATGTCCTGGAAAGATGCAGGACCCTAATGTCTGCCAACGGTTTAAGTAAATGAGCACTTTATGTTTATCTTTATTACACCTACCATAAAGTAAGGGCTTCCTAATCTACCTTAAAAGTATCATCTGACTTAAATGGGCTCCCTATTAATCTGTCCTAAAAAGACAAGACGGTCACTGTCAAAGATTCTCTTCCCAGCCAGTCCCTCAAATCAGATGAGTCCAGTGTTTGGCATCAGTCGGCAGAAAACGAACGACAATCTGATCCAGCCAATGAGATGCTCCTAATTACCTAATGAACATGCACACGGAGTGATTTGTTGCCATGGTGTTCTTGTTAGGTTAAGTGGTGAGAATCAATAGTATGGTCAGGTTACTCTTAATGCATTTCTTTTTACTCTGAGTTTTGGTTGACTGCATTTGGCTCAAATTTGTACCAACATTTGAGAGTCACAAAAGTCACTTTATCTTTGCTGAAACATCTTAAGATGAGTGTTAGACTGCAAATAAACTTATTTTATGTTCCCCGGGTTTTCCATTCGAGAATTCTGAATTTTACTGTGTAATCATGTACTTTATGACTATGTTGTCCTGTTTACCTAATTCAGTTTTAAATTCAATTCATAAACAACCAATGGGGGAGGGAAGAACAAAATAATCACCACTCTTTTTGAACCCTATTAGAAATGAAAAACAATTGAGTTTATCATAATCATATCATATACTCAGCCCTTGAAAGCACCAGATAGATTTCAACTGAAGCCAAACAGTGCTTGTAATGTATCCATCTTTCTTCTTGCTGTTAACCACAAGCTTTGAATATTCTTTTCAGAGTAGCCACCTTCATTTGTTTATTTGCAAACCTGCTCAGGCTGTGTCCCTGCCTTCTGGTGGCTTTCTTTTGATTGCTAAGATTATACTGATGATGAACTGATGTCCATCGTCACTCTCTGGCTTTTAACTACTTCAGTTTGCCCCCACCCCCCGATATTGACCATGTTGCACGTTATAAATCAACCCAGAGTGGGGCTACCTTGCAAGTATCCTAATGAAAGCTCATTTATAAAGTGGCTAAATGGTCCTGACAAAAGTCCTAATGAGGAAATCAATAGTTCAATGATTGTTACTCTGCGTATACTAATACGTTTTGCTTGTAGTGCTTTAAATCCAACTAAGAGAAAGCCATTTTTTTTACTGTTCAGTTCTCTATGTCTGAACTGTTGTAGGTTTCATCATGCCTATTTGCTTAGAGATAAAGTAAATTGTTCTGTAAATTTTTTTTTTTTTACTTATTTCAGCTTTGCATAAATGGAAAGCAAAAGCTAACAAGGTAACAGTAAACGTGTTTTGTGGAGTAATTAAAATCAGATCATGAGCTAGGAGAAAAAAAAGGTTTTTTATTTAATTAGTTAGAAACTGACTTCATGAGATAGTCTAGTTGTTTTGTATATATGGATATGTGTGTATGTTTAAATAATGGTAAATATTCTAAATAAATAGATAATTAAATAAATTAAATGAATAAATAAATATGTACAGTATGTGTTAAAAACATATGTAACACTCTTCTATACAAGGGTATGCGTTATAAAAACTGTCTCATGCAGATCTTAAAGAATATTCTCCAGCTGGAGTAAAGCAAAGTCTACACCTGGCTCTCTAGACATTATTAAGATTTCTGTGAGGTGGCGTTGATATTCTTCCATTATTGAGACCCTGAGCCTCAGCTGCAAAAGCCTGCTACAAACATGCATGTATTATCAGGGTAAACGTTGGTTTCAGTATAGACGTTTTTTTGACAACCTTGTTTTCACCTTTCTTATTGTTCTTTCTAAAGCCAAATCAGCTACTTGAAGCTTGATCAGTGTGTGAATATGTGTGCAATTATGAGAGGGGCTGAGAGAGTGTGGCTCTGGTGTAAAAACACTTTGAATGGTCGGTATAGCTATAAATTCCTTCATACATTCTGTTCATTGCATTTAACATTTACAATTTGATCAAGTAAACCAGGCCATGTATACTGTACTGCGCAACACTACAGGTGGAAAAAATTAAACAAGACCGTGGCATCATGGCTAAAATAGCTTACTTAATGCTGATGTGGCTGAACACTGAATTGCACACTCCTGATCCCAATACTCTATTCAGAAGGGGAGAGCATCAAAAGTGACACACACTTCAGAGACATGACAGGATTTCATGTTCCATAGAATTTCCTTCATTTTCAAATTTTTAGATTGCATAATACACATTTTTTAATGTAATGCTAACATTTAGGTGTTTTACATATCCATGCATCTATTATCTTCCAATTAATCTGAGGTTGGGTCGCGGTGGCAGCAGCCTAAGCAGAGAGGCGCAGACTTCCCACTTGGCCCAGCTCCTCTGGGGGAATCCTAAGGTGTTCCCAGGCCAGCCGAGAAACATTGTCCCTCCAGCGGGTCCTGGGTCTTCTTCTGGTTCTCCTCCTTGTGGGACATGCCCGGAACACCTGACAAGGGAGGCATCCTGGAGGCATCCTAACCAGACGCCTGAGCTGATCAGATTGACCACATTGTGTCCAAAATGGCCAAAGACACTGCTTTGTCCCGGAGATGTTCAGCGTATTGTCCACCCTCAGTTATGAAAACGGTTGTCCAGTCTTTAGTTCTGTCACACCTGGGGTACTGCCCAGTAATTTGGTCCAGTGCTGCACAGGGACATTTGAACAAATTACAAATCGTCCAGAACAGAGCCGCAAGAGTAGCCCTTGGTTGCTCTTTTCGCACCAGTGTAAAATGCATACCAGTTTGGGCTGGCTAAAGGTGGAGGGCAAATTCATTATAAGTCTTCTCTGTTATATGCACAATGCTCTAAAACAATCCAAGATCTTTTGTAGATAAATTGGTTTTCAGTGGGTATTGTCACCAACATGCGTCAGGTGCGCTCAGGGGTTTTAGTGGTTCCATCTGCAAGGTCCAATTGTATGACAATAACAGTTTTATTTAGATCGTCATCTGCTTGGAATAAATTGGACTTAAGAACAAGGCATATATCCCACATATGTAATTTCAAGAAGACTCTAAAACAGATGACAATTAATAGCATTAAACCTGTCAATTTGTGACTGTTATAGGTATTGACATATTCTAATGCTGTATGTGCATGAATGTGTATATGTGTTATATGTATGTTATATTTTATTATGTTATATTATGTTATATTTATGTATGTCATATCTGAGTATTCTTTAACTGTACACACATTTTAAGTACTTTTATGGGCCCCAGGAAGACTAGCAACCATATTGTGGAAGCTAATGGGGATCCAAATAAACAATAAACTGACTCCTCTCGATGTGGAGGAGCAGCGGCTCTACTCTGAGCCCCTTCCGGATTACCAAACTTCTCACCCTATCTCTAAGGGAGAGCCCAGACACCCTGCTGATGAACCTGCAGTCTCGTTATTTTGTTCACTACCGGGGTGAGGGATCAGACAAAAACGCAGGCCAAAGACCCCTTATGATAAGTACTACAAATGGAATAAGTGTTCACTCGCCATGACGCAGGTCACTGGCGCCCCTCTCTGGAGCCAGGCCTGGAGGTGGTGAGTGCCTGGGGGCTGGGGCTTTACCAATGGACTTCAGCTGGGCACAGCCCAAAGAGGAAATGTGGGTCCCCCTTCCCATGGACTCACCACCTGTGAGAGGGGTTAAAGGTGGTGGCCATGGTGGTCTGATCCTCGGCTACAGAAGCTGGCTCTTGGGAAGGGACATTTCTCAATATTTCAGAATAAATGTCAAGCCAGGAAAAAGGTGTGACAGCTTTAGATTCAAAGGCCTAAATGATCTGGAGTCAGGCATTACTTGCCTTTTAAAGCTACGTTAATCCATTACAATGCAAAAACAATTGACACATATTGTAAGTCCATTATAATAGAGGGATTTTATTTATTTATTTTTTTCTAAATTCAAAATTAATTCTAAAATGTTTAACAGTTTTAGCAAAGACAAGTTGTGTATGAGAATATAAAAAGATTGGGTGAAATAAAATTTCAATGGCATTTGATTGGTGCTGTCATGAGAAAACATAATGGCAGCATACAGACAGATGGTGACTCACCCCTGCAAGGTCATTGATCATCAGCATTAGCAGCTGGGAGAGTGTGCTGCAGGAAGCCCGGGGTGCAGCACCCCAGTCCTCAGTTAATTGCAGGGGCAGGTAGATTAAACTCTCATGCTCCTCCCTGCACCTTATTGCTGGGCTTGCTTCACCAGTAGGTTCCCTGTGTGTCCCCTCAAAGGCCCTCCTTCACCACCTCTAGAATTATCACTATGAGATAATATGTAACTATTGAAACACATTGTGCATCCTTGAGAATGATTATGGTTTAAAGCTCCAACTCCAGTTCTTTTAAAAGTTGGAATCAAACACTGATGCACCGGTATGCATTTTATTTATATATATATATATATATATATATATATATATATATATATATATATATATATATATATATATATATATATATAAAGGTCAGCATATGAGAGACTAGAGATAGGGTGCTTTAGATTTTGATGTGAAGAAAACACTCCCATGTTTCCTTTTTCCTTTTATTTTTTTGGTCCCTTCACAGTTCCTGTTTCTTTTCTTTTTTTTCAGAACAAAGAATAAGCTGTGGTACTTTGAGTTTGGCACTTCGGAGACATTTTCGGCCACATGTAAGAAGCTCCATGACTTCTTGGAGGTTGAGGTAAATCAAACCATTCTGCTTGCAGAGAGCCATACCAGAAAAGGAACAAAAGCAAAGAAAAACGTCACAAAAGTACCTGCTTGTAACTTGTCTTTTATGAACTCTCTCAAGTTAAAAACTAATCTTTTCTCTGCATAAATGGGAAATATTAAACTGGCCTTAAGGTAAGAATAATTGCACAGCTAAAGAATATTCTGGTCAACCTCTGTTCAATAAATATGCTAGTTTCAGCTTCAGAAAATGTGTTGATGTGTGAGGGCTATCTCTGCAACTCCCCGTCTGCTTTTCATAGATCCCGAGTTCAACACTCAGGTAATTAGCCCAACGTGACCCTGCTGTGTGTGATATTGAGTGATAATGAAGCTGGTGTCTATACAATTCATCTTCCACCTTCACAGAGCTATCCACACAGTGTAGAGGTCTTCATCAATTAGCGCTCTATAAGTAACTGCGATACTATTGAGCTGCAAGTAAGTAGATGAGATCAGATCAAATGTGTTAAAATCCACTCTGCAGGGTACAGTGTTTTAGACTTAACTGAGGACAGTTACAAATGTCTCTTCTTAGCTTAACCCTCTACAGTCCACACAGCATGTGACTATATATTTTCCCCTGTTTAAAGAGTGCTTCAGGCCCTGTTTGGTTGAACCAGTTCAAGTAGCCAAAATGCTTAAAACTGTCAAAAACAACATTATCTATTGACCTCATTGGCGCACAAAGCGGGATTATTTCAAGTATGCATGTTCTGCATATAACAGCTTTTGTGCATGTGTAATTTACAAATGCACAAAAGCTGTAATATACAGAACAGAGTGTAAATGATAAAATGATATGATCATCATCAATAACAGAGGCACGTAACTTACATGTAAACCCCTAGTGCTAGCAGAGGCTAGCACTTAGTAAAACGGCAGGTCACTGTTGTCTTGCAACTGTGTACTGATCAGTATTTACAATATAACAGATCATGACAAAAAATATGAAGAAAGTCGTTTGTGGTTATTTTATTGTTCCGACAATTATCAAATTTAACACTAAACCGCCAAGAGGTCATTTTACCCCATAGAAAACAATGTAGCTAAAACTCTCAGACATGCCGCAGCTAGGCTACAAGGTTCTGGCACAAATGAATGACAGATAGAACTTAGCTTATTTGATTTAGCCTTGTGTTATGACTAGCAAACCCAGACATATACAATTATTGCTGTGCATCAATGCCAGAATAATTTTGTCAACCCTTCCATAACTATTTGTAACACATTTTAGTCATAAATCCAATGTTCTATGAATATTACTCATATTTCAACAATATTTTTTTAGCATGTTGTTGGCTGTTTACATGTATCAGCTTTCTGTCAGTAAACAGCTTCCCTATTCTTCAGTGTGTTTTGTAGTTCACTGTAACCTCATTAATGATTTAAACATACTGCTAATTAAAGAATTATTATGTTTACTTCTGAATGATAAAAAAAAAGCTCTGACAGACAAAATATCAGCCTATGTAAGCGCATGTTTATCATTTTTGTGCTGCATTGGCAGGGGGTCAAAATTTCCCTCTCTGGCGGTCCTATAGTGTTAACTAGATGGTGAATCATAAAATGTGTCAAATTTAGAACTTGGGAGTGATCGATGAATTACAGAAAAAATCCTGTCGTTAAATCTATAAGTTGATTTTCTAATAGAGAATTAGCATCATTTCTAGAATTATTTCACTCCAGATTCTTATTTTCATTTTTGTACCATTCACACTTGTTGACTGCTGTTGTTGCAGTTATTTTCTTTTGTTCTGTATATTACTTAATATATATATATATATATATATATATATATATATATATATATATATATATATATATATATATATATATATTTAATGACATTTGTAAGTCAACAGCAACAGTTTAGGTAGGTTTTGTGTGTGATTGTGTTTAGAGGGGGAGCCACCCTGGCCAATTAAGCTTAGGGCCTACAAAAGCCTAGCAGCGGCCCTGACAGTGACAACAACACCAAGTCGGGGTGGGCCGGAGGGTCCTGCTTAAGACAACTTTGCTGATGTTGTATTTCCTCTGTTTTATATTGTTCATTCATCAATGCTACATTTACTGTTTATGTGCGTCGCGTATTTGTTCAAAACGGGACGCAACATGTACCTTGCTAGTGAACTGCTGAAAACTTTTTTTCGGGACAATTTCCTCCGCTGCTCTTTGCTGCGACATCTTTTGCAGTTCAAGTCATTTGCTCTGTTTTGTGGTTTGAGAGGAGCGAAGGCTCAGTGACAGAGCTGACTGTGTCTGCGTTTATTATTGGTTTGGAGTAAGTAATGACTGTAGTATTAAGCTACCTGATAGGCTATAATGAAAAAGGAAGGGAAACTTTTTTTTTCTATCGCACCACACATCTATCGATCGATATATATTGTTATTTAATTATTGTCCAGCCCTGTGGTAAACATTATTGGCCATATATCGCCACTGGAAACACATTTTACTCTTACCTGAGTCATTTCTTGGACGGCTACTTTTAACTTTTACTCGAACAAAAATATGTTGAAGTAATACTACGCTTACTTGAGAACAAGTTTTGCATACTCCACCCACCTCTAGTCGCGACAAAAAAACATGATGGAATATTTCCAAACGTTGCACAATTGAGAAAACATCTTAAACCGGATCAAATAGATGGCAGCGATGAGTAGTAACATTCCAGGTAAATAAATTGGAAAAGATTATTATATTCAGCATGTCAGAGAAAATTCTGTTGAAAAGAAATCACTTTCAAAAAGTTAATGCCTTGCATAAAACTTTTAACCCATATTCTGAATCAAACGACAAATCCAAATAGTACGGAAATGTGTATTCTTGCAGCTCTGCAGACTGACGGGATAGCTCAGTGAAGGTGTACAACTGTAAGCTTACCCATACCGCTCACAAAGATCTTCTATAAAGGAAGACGCCTCACTCATGTGTTGTCACTCACAAAAAGACACACAACAGGATCATCACAGCGGCTCAACCGCAGCCGCTTTTTGAGTACAAAAAAACGGGGGGGAAAACCGTACGGCCTTTGGCCCTAGAACAAACCAGCCGTTCGGGAAAACTACCGAACCTCCCTATAACCAGTCCGCCCTTGGTCGTGGATATCAGTTACCTTAGTGGGGTTTATTAGATGTGGATCAGCAGCATTTAAAAAAATCAAAGGTTTATAGTATTTACATTCGATTAAAATTCAATGAAGCGTATATTAATGAAGCTGAAATGGTTTTAGTGCATATTTGAGACTTATTATATTTTGTAACTGTTTTATACAGTTTAAGTTTATTTTTATAATGCTAATATGTAGGTGTTACGTGCTAGTTGATCTTTATGTCATTATTATGTTGTTATCGATATTTTTTTAAATAAAGAGTAGTTTGTAAATGCTACTGTTAGCATTACATGTCAACATCCATCCATTATCTTCTGGCCGGGTCACGGGGGACAGGAGCCTACGCAGAGAGACCCAGACTTCCCTCTCTTGGGCCACTTGGGCCAGCTCCTCCGGCGAATCCCAAGGCGTTCCCTTGATGTTTTCCCCTAATGTAGTTCACTGCCTCTTTACAATAATTTTACTGCAATAAATTAAACACTTGACTAATGTGGCCATGGCTATATAGGCCACATTAGTCTAGAAAAAACTTTTAACACCATTAAAAAGCATTTTTGTATTACTCCATTAATAAGAAGTTAGCAGTTATATATATGTGTCTACCTAATTTCGTCTTGCTTTCCTTTTCATCTGTAACAGTGTGATGGTGTGACTCTGGACCTTAGCAGTATCTCCTTAGAAGGCATTGCAATTCTCAACATTCCCAGTATGCATGGAGGCTCCAATCTTTGGGGTGAGAGCAAAAAGAGGCGGGGTCAGCGCAAGGCGAGGAAGAAGAGTCAAGAGAAACGGACACCAGTGGTGGACCCCAAAGAGCTAATGTTTGCTGTTCAAGGTAACTTTGGATGCAAAATACATTAAGTTGTCTCAGAGGTTTCTGAGTTAAATTCTGGAACACTACGTCACAAATTCAAGAACAAATCTGAAATAAATGAAAGTTTCTATTACCTCTTTAAGAGCTAAAATGTATCTTTTCCCCCGAAGCCTCCTTTAGACTCCTTGTCCTTGCTCCTTTCAAATAGATCAAAGACTAAACTTTTAGCTAAACTTTTCCATTGTACATTAATATTTCACCCATGACAAGGCGAATCACAGCCAGCAGGTTTTGTTTGCAAAGAAAAGGTACAATCATGTCACTGTGTGGAATTGTCACTTGGGTATTAATGGCCTGTGTAGGCGGCAGTGGACAGGCTCGGTTAATGGGAGCAGACTGAGTGAAGTGTTGGGCAAACCCTTGAATCCATTTACGTCAAAAGGAAACCCATCAACGATAACATATGAATGAACAAAACAGAATGAGTCAGCTACTATGTGGTAGATGGTAAAATGGCTGGAATCTCCAAAAGAAGTTGTTTGGGAAACAGATAAGTGTGTCATTTATGTTTTTTTTAAATTTATGTTCAAGATTTTGTGTTTTTAAGGAGTTGCTAAAAATTGAAAATGTAGCAAGCCAAAACACGAACCATGCATATCAAGAGCACAGTCATCTGTCTGTTGCTTTTTCTCTAAAGAAAGATACCTCAGAAGATAACCTTAGAACAATGACCTAATGGAAAATAGCTCATTTTAGCCAAGATTTGGAAGGTGAATTCAAACATTCGTGCTTGGTTACTTTGATGCTCACTGTAATGATTGTGTATATTTCAAAAATGCTCCAAAGCATCTCTGTATTTAGGGTTCTACTCTTGATGCAGGATCTCATGATGTGTTTGAGAGGCCCTCTCGTACCCATTGGTTCCAACACTGGGCCACTGTAACAACTGCACACCCCACGTGCCTTGAAATTACATAATACATCCATCTGCATAAACCAAAAGCAGCCCCTATGAAACTCCCTCAACGCTCTATGATTTGTCCACCAGGCATCCTTTGTGCCTGCAGTCATATTTTTGGGTGACTGTTGGATGGTACCTGAAGTATACTGCCTTTAACTCTGTTACTTTACTTCTGAAGCCACTACTTAGGGCTTAAATATACTTCCTTTTAAAAACACGTATGCGTATTTATAATGGCTGCCTCACGTAACTTGCATTTGTTTTAACTAAGCGTCGTTTGTATTGTGGGCATCCTCTGAAATTAACGCGAGGTGTTCGCAATATGCGAGTAACCGGTAGGGGGAGTGTAGAGTGCTATTTGACTGGCTGTAGGTACACTGGGTCAACGGCAGCAAAAGCAATAAGAACAAAATAAGCAAGCAATGGCAGTTAATATGGTTTTACATACCATCTACAACTCTGCTGCCGCCTTTTTTCTGTTATCTGAAAATTTACCAGCTGAAGATCTCCTCTGTGGTCACCATGTTTGTTTTGTTTCTACCCATCAAATCCGGCATTCTATCCGGTCTGAGTTCTGTGCTCTGCCCCCTAGCAGAATTCTCCAGTACTACGTGAAGTACAAGACGAGACGAACCATGTTGCTTGTGTCAACGCAAGGTTAACATGAGGCTAAAAAGCAAGTATATTCTCGGCCTTAGACCATCTGGTGGTCATTCTAGACGTGGAAGCTCCTTCTAAGTTCCCATCGCAGGCCTACATGTGTATTTATCCGTCTTTTGGGTGCCTAACTTACTTCTTTGTCAGTGAGTGTCTCTTTGGATCAACTACATTGCCACATTTGGCCTATAGGTGTATATTTGTACCCTCCAGTCCAATATTTGGTAATAATGATGTTTGCAAACTCTTGTTTCGAACACACAAAAGGAGGTTTGAATGATTTCTCTACAGGATTTTTGACTCAAATTGTGTCCTGCTTTTTGAAATGATTAATTACATACATAAAAAAAAAAACGTTAAACGTTTAAAACTAACGTCTAAACGTTAGTTTTATCACTGAGTAAATAATATTTGGTGAGCAATTAATGGACATATTATGAAATTCAAATTCATAGTAAAGCAGTCAGCAGGAGAATAAAATGTGCTTAATTTTGAAAAAGGGATAACCTATATCAATGTTTTATCACCATTGTCGGAGGTGGAACTGTTTGAAAGAAATGCAAACAAATCCTGCACATCATTCTAGAGTTTATGCATCTCGTTCACTTTTTCATCACTCTGTGTTGTGATCTTCAGTTTCATGAACAGAGGTCGATTGAGGGAATGTTTTCCTGCAGATTTTGTTTTTTTATTTGCCTCCGTTAAACCAGGATATTTTTCACAGGTTGAATCCCAGTTTAGTACATGATTTTCGTGGGTGCTGCTTTTCGTTTTGTTTTCATATTTGACTGCTGGTGTGAAAGCAATGTGCAGTATGTTACGAAGGTTTCCTGGTGAACTGGGTGTGTTTGGTTGTCGGGGTGAAGTGGACGTTAAGATCAATGCTGACGAGCCAGTGAGGCTTTTGAGATTGGTAGAGAAACATGATTGGTAGAGAAACACATCTCTGTGAAGATGCCTATGAAGCTTTAGTCCTTTTTTTGTTTGTTTTGTATTGAACTTTTCAAATAGTTTTATTTTATTTCTGTTATTGTGCCATCAGTTTGTTAATACCTATGCATTTCAGTCACAGCAGCTGCACCTGAGACATTGTTAAATGTTGCATGTGTTCGTATTAACCTTTCAGAGTTAACACTAAAATCACCTTTAGCTCCCATTACAGCTGCAGGTTTTTAAGGCTAGGTCTCTACCAGCTTTGCACATCTAGGTAACATTTATTTTCAGCTGTAGTGCTCCACTTGGTCTCAGACACCAATTATGAGTGCCACACTGCCAGACAGGACATGTTTAAAAAATATATATATATTTTCAGATACATATAACAATTTGAATGTAGCTTCAGTTTTAATCTAATGTGAACAAAGCATCTTGATGACCAGATGTTTGATGTTCCCCATGCATATCTTGTAGCAAACTGCAAACAACACCTCTCAATGCTTTCATCCACAAATGTTTTTTCTTTTCTTGTTAATCTTCTATAAAGACCAGATTTGTGGAGTTAAAGCTGGTTCACACGGCAAGTTTTTTGTGCTGATTTCTAGCCTGATTTTCCCCTTCTGAGAACCGCAAGAACCCCGATTATTGTGATGGATATTCCTGCCGCATGTTGTGTGTTCAGATGGGTCTGGTCTAATTGGAAGTACATCAGAACCGCTCTGATAAGAAATCGGAAGTATTCAAATATTGGATTGTGTGGGCCCGATATCGCAGCATGTGTGGTGTGTTGCGAGGACAAACAAGCATGCAGCCTGTTGAATGTGAGGTTTAGCCAATCAGAAAGCGATGTGACGGCCAGCAATACGCCTTGTTTGCGTCTATTATTATTGTCCAAGTGTCGGCTGACTTGACCACAGTCCACAAACACATAAACATAGATTAATCAGAGCAAAGTGTGTAACGGCGTTTCCAAGTAAAAAAACACAAAAAACAAAACATAACTTCAATTCAATTCAATTCAATTCAATTCCATGTCTTTGTATCTGCTGTCTCCACTCCTTTATCCAATGCCTTTTCTTTTTGTGTCATTTTTTCTCTATTAAAGTTAGTCTACAAACTATTGCCAATGCCTCCTCCTCAACTGCTGTTTATTTACTCCGTAGTCACGTTTTAGCTTGTGAGGTTTTCCCGTCTGAGCTTGGAATGTTCGTGAGTAAAATCTGTTCGTGTGTGGTGTCTCGTCAGTGCCACACACACACAGTTGTATCCACGATTTTTTATCGCCATGCGTGTGGTCTCTCAAGGTTTGGAAATCGTACGACCATTTTAAAATCTTGCCTTGTAAACTAGCCTTAACTTGTAAATCTGGCGACAGATTGTCCCACCTGAGCTGTGGATCTTTACAGCTTCTCCAATGCTGTCATTTCTTTGATCTACATCTATTGATGTAGCTATTTATATCACTAGGTTTATTTTTTATTTTCTTTTGAGCATTTTGGTATTCCATAGTTTTCATACGATGACTTGAACAGAGCTTGTTGAGATGTTCAAAGCTAGGGATTTTGTTTTATGATACAACTGCTTCTTCATACTTTTATCCCTGACCTGTCTGCTGTGTTCCTTTGACTTCATGTTGTTTTTTGTTTACCAATGTTCTCTAACAAACCTCAGAAGCTATTTCTTTCTCTGGATTCTTTTAGAGGTATCAGATTAAAAGGGAGGATGAATGCAAATACATGCCGCACCTTTCAGATTTTTATTTGCAAAGAAGTTTGGAAATCATATACCCTTTTCCTTCCCCGTCACAATTATACTTTTGTCTTAGTCTATCCTCTAAGAACCCAATAAAATATATTAAAAACAAACTGTGAAAGACATCTAGGGGTTTGAACAGTTTTTAAGGCACTGTACTTACAGCATCTAACAGGTCACAATTTAGGGTGCTTCTCTGCTATGTTTGAATGACTGTGAGTTTGATCAGTTCAAGGCCAAACCTTGCTACAATGAACACTCCATTAAATCTTGAATAAAAATCAATCATTTCAGTGTTTGAGGAGACCAAACCTGGGAAGGCTCTTAGTGTGAGTGAGGAGTGTGTGTTTGCTCTGCGTTCAAAGATGTGTTTATTTCACTATGTCTGAGTCTATTGATGTGCGTTTTATCCACTTGCGCCTCGTATGTGAGAATGGATGCCCTTGTGGAAGGTGCCCTCAAGGAGAGCGGCCTAACTTGTCAGATCAAGAGAACGTCGTATTTATAGGTAAACAAAGGAGTGGCTCGGCCCATGGGAGCCCCGGTGAGCACTGTCCACAGATCAAACTGTTGGGAGGGATTTTATTTGGTGAAAGCATGTGCGTGTGTGTGTGTGTGTGTGTGTGTGTGTGTGCGTGTGTGTGTGTGTGTGTGTGTGTGTGTGTGTGTTTGGATTAGAGACTGGTGGGTGGCTAAAAATAAATAAATAAATAAAACGTGACCTTTCGGGAGCTGTTAAATCGTCCCGCTGGTGACGCCAGGAGACAAGCCCCTCAGGTGGAAGGGAATGGCTGCAGAGTGAATTATTTAGAATGGGACTGAGGTTTTGCAAAAGGGAGGGTTGGCTTGGAGAGGGAGGGTTCATGTGTGGGTGGAAGGGGTTGACGTCGAGGACTGATCCCCCCTGACAACCCTCATGAAGCGTTCGTCGGAGGATCGCCCCCTTACACACCCTCCCTCCCTCCTCGTCCCGCCATTCCTCTTTAGTTTTACATTCAGCTGATCTGGTCCAGCTCCGCTCCACTCCGTCATTGCCTGTCTTTTAGTCCTCAGCCCCCAGCCCGTCGCTCCACATGTGTCAGAGCAGCCACCGACTGTTCGGCAGTGACAAGAACGCCATCTCTAATCACATTGCTACCTGGGATTAAAGCCACTGTTTTATTTTTGCCCATCAAGAAGTCCATTCATTCATCTCTTGGTAGTTGAATGATGCATATAATGTAATTGTAGGTTATAAGATCTGTTAACATTTGTATTTGACAAATATAACCTGAGTAAATGCAAAAAGCAGTTTTTAAAGTATTGTGGAGGAATAAATGGACGACACACAGGATCTAGTTTCGACCACCACTTTATCTCAGCTCCGACTTTTCATACAAATTCATAGATTTTTTTAAATGCAAACATCCTGTTTTCTGGGTGTGAGTGGAGCCTCCTGGTGGTCCGCCACAGTATGATTTTATTTAAGGGGTAAAACCGCAATATTACACAACCTGGTCCTATGTGAAAGAATAACGGGCTTCTTTATTAAATCATGACTTAATGGTCACTAGTCACATTGTTTTAGTTAAGTTTCATTTGCAACACACTGGCCTGATGTGGAGTCACCTGCTGGACTGCCTGACCTGTGGAGTCAAGAAATATCTTAAATAGAACCTGAATGACAACATGAAGTAGGTAAAAGATCTCAAAAAAGAACAGCTATGGAGAAACTTTAAGTGAACCTTCACAGGAGTGTTCAGTCTACCAAAAGGCAACTTTTTATCGGAACAGACAAAGGTCACATATGGGGTGCCCTGGGCTTTATCCTTTGGCCCTTCCTATATAACATCTACATGTTCCCTCTATCCCAGATTATAACAAGCAATAAGATTAGTTACCATAACTATACAGATGATACTCAGCTCTACATTACAATGTCACCAGGTGACATTGAACCCATCCAAACGTTACGCAAATGTATTGAGCAAATTAATTCATGGATGTGCCGTAACTTTCTCCAGTTGAAAAGAAACAAAACTGAAGTAATTGTTTTTAGACCTTTAAGAGGAACTTCAGTTAGTACAGCCAGAAACTACTGATCATCTATGTGTAGTAATGGACTCAGACCTGAACCCACATAAACCACATAAAGGCAATAACAAAGTTAGCCTTCTGTCACCTGAAGAACATTTCTAGGATCAAAGGATAAATGCCGCAATGGGACGTTTATCTTTAGTCGGATTGATTACTGCAACAGTGTCTTCACAGGTCTGCCTAAAAAGTCAGTCAGACAACTGCAGCTGATCCAGAACGCTGCTGCTCGAGTCCTCACTAGAACCAGGAAACTAGAGCACATCACCCCAGCTCTAAGGTCTTTACACTGGCTCCCTGTAGCTCAGAGAATAGACTTCAAATTACTTTTATTGGTCTATAAATCTCTGAATGGCTTAGCACCAAATGTTGAAGATCTGCTGTCACTATTCCAACCCCCCAGAACACTCAGGTCCTCTAATTCCAGTCTACTCAACACTCCTAGAATCAGAACCAAACATGGAGACGCAGCTTTCAGTTTCTATGCTCCCCCTATCTGGAACAAACTTCCAGCAAATGCAAAGCTGCTGAAACACTGAGTTCCTTTAAATCAAAGCTAAAATCCATCTGCTTAGAGCTGCCTTTGATCAATTGATTAATTATAGCTGGAATGTCATAACGTTAGCATCTTTTAATGTTCTTTATGTCTTCGATGTTGTGTTTTCTGTTTTTATTGTTTTATTGCTGCTTTTATTTTCTCTCATAATCACCTTAAGCACCTTGGATTTCTTTGTTGCTAAAAGTGTGATATACAAATAAATTTGCCTTGCCTACCAACATTTTACCAAGAGTGCAACGTTATCTAAATCTCATTAAAATGATGTTTATTAAAATGTGGCAAAACCGCAAAAGCAAGGAAAATTGGTATGAATCACAGCCAGCTAACAATGACTGAATGGATCATTTGAGTCAGTGAACAGTTTTTTCTTATAACTAATGTACCTGAATAGATTATTTGCTAATAATCAGTTATGGATGTTTATTTATTTGTCCAATCTCTGCATTCCAGGCATACCATATGAAGGAGCTGGTTGCCTTCATGTACCATGGCATTTTTTGTTCTACAAAAAGGATATCTGGAGATGCTCTCCTAATTGCGTGATTGACTTTATTAAATTCAGGTTGCCCCTGGCATCAATGTAGACAGGTTGCATAATGAAATATGAACCTGTTATGTATGTTTATAATTAGACCCAGAATATCTTAAACATGTTTTTGCTGTTGCTACTTTCAAAGTGGCGTCGAATGGTTTTTCCTACATCAAGCCCTCCAGGGTTTGCTGGATCTTTGTAGCCCACGGCAACAAGGAATTCCCATTGACATGATGATGCTTTCCATCATACCTTTCAGCATGAGTGTGTGTGTGTGTTTGCATCAGCATGAGAAGTCTCAATGGGAGGGTCGGCCTTAAAGCCCAGAGCCAGGAGGTCAACCTGCTGTGGGCTGTGTGTGTACACACAGACTCTTCCACTCTGACCCTAGAAAGCTCTGCACTCACAGCTCCACTCCCAGATAGGGGCAGACGCGTGTCCATCACCATGGTGACAGCTGGACACCAGAGCTCGGCAGCAGCAACAACATCTCACCCCGGACAGCAACATCGGCTGCGACACTCCTACAGGAAACTAACCCGACTCCCATGAACACGCCAGCCGCCGAGCTCCACGACTGACAGCGAGCAAACGCACTCTCACGCACCGAGTGCCTGAAAACGGGTCTTTGTTTCAATTAGTATCTGGATACTCCCAGCAGTGCTGCAGCAGCTTCCTAATCTGTGGAGGGACGAGTCGACTGAGACAGAGCGGGCCCCTGGAACAGATGGGCCCTGCGTGACGCTGGGCTTCCAGCAGGGTCAAAATCAATGCTCATAACTGAAAAACAGCACAGAAATTAATAATTATATTATCACAAGATTGCTCTGCATTGCCGGTGCAATCTAATTAATTGCTGCTTTGTTTGTAGCTTGTTGTCTCTTTTCCTTTTTTTTCATAGGAAACTGTGAATGTTACGTGTTTCAGAAGCCATCATCGTCTCTTTTATTAGCCTTTACCTGCTTCTTTTTTCCTCCCTCACTTCTTTACTACACTTCTCCAGTACTCTGTCCTTTTCCCTTTCTTATGTTTGACACGGAAAACAACACTAAAGATATGTTGTGCGTTTATCTTTATTTAACATGCAACAAGCAATGAATGCATTGCCATTGATTATTCGCCGGTCGACTTCACTCTGCATTTTTTTTAAACTTCTTAAAACTTATTTTTATAGTCAAGCTTTTGATTCAGCATGAGACTCTATTTCCCTGCTTCTTGGGGTTTTAGTATTATGTGATCTTTTCCTTGTTTCATTTTATGTTGACCAATTGTACGGCGCCTTGTTTTGGCTGTTTGTCATGTGAAGGCGCCTTATAAATAAACTGATTTGATTTGATTTGAAGATTGAACTTTTTCTGTCTTAGACCTGTCTGACCAGCTTCTAGAGGTGGTGGGGCTTGAAGGAGCCATGGAGATGGGTCAGATCTACACGGGCCTCAAAAGCGCTGGAAGACGCCTGGCCCAGTGTTCCTCTGTAATCATCAGGTCAGTCTTTCACGCTAAATGATACAAAAAATTCAGCACTCCACAGTTGATACCCTTTGTAAAGATGCATAAAAAGCCTTAAACTATATATTTTATGTTTTTATTTATGTATTTCTTTAATTTGCAGTAGCATGATTTGACCGCATCTTTTTGATCAAACCAGTCCTAGTGTTAAACTGTTGCTAGTACTCGCTTAGCGCCAATTCTTTGTCTTTTCATCACCCCTGGAATCTCTGGCCCCCAGAAAACAGTCTCTTTATTAGCACCAACTCTGTGCAGGGCCAGACAAAAGAACCGCTTTCGTCAGGAGCTGGAAGGCGGGATGTCACAGACCAACATCCAGTCACAATGTTGTGAGCTCGATGTTTAAAACTATGCAGATAGTTTAAGGTTTTTGGAGGACCCAGATATGCTAAGAAGGTACTTCACCCATTTGATTCAGATGTGTTGGAGCAGGGATGCACCTAAGCTTTGCAGGACAGTAAATGTCAAGAAACTGAGTCTTTATTTTTGAGATGGTACTGTAGGAAAGAAAATGTGTTTTCTTTGAGCTTTTTTCTTTTTAATTTCATTACTGTGCACATTATTGTGGTGGCAAGTTAAACTTGGGTTCTCACTCTCACTCTGTCACAGTACCATTTGCTGCAAATGTTTTGATTATTGCTCTACCTTTAATAACTGTATTGTTAATTTAAGTAACAACCTGAGCAGCTATTTTTTGTTGCTAATTTCTGACTTTTGAATTTCAACACACCTGTCTTACATAATTGGCTTTATCTTTTTCATTTTAAAGAGTTGCTAAGAGAAATAAGTCTTTGTGTCGCATTATAGCCATGGATATCATGGAGTCATGGATTACTAGTTAAAAGTTCACGGACAGTTGAAAAAGTACATTTTAAAATACCTAATCCTTCAGGTACATTCATTATATAAGATGTAGTAGCAACGTTGATCATTGTGACAGCTATGATTTTCTAAAAATTTGATTTTTAATTTAATTTAGATATTTTTATATTATATTTATTATGAAATTATGCTATTAGAACAAAAGCTGACTTCATTTTGAGGCTTTTTACACATCTTTACTAGAGGTGCCAAAATTCTTTTAAGCGTTGTCTACATCTATGATTATGTGTTCATTGAATTGTTAATAAGCTGGCACAACAGGACTTTCTGTTTCCATTTGTTTTCCCTGTATTTTTACCGCATTGTGTTTATAACCTGCAGAACCACTAAATCCCTACCGATGCAGATTGACGGAGAACCTTGGATGCAGACTCCCTGCACTGTAAGTCATGAAATGTATTTACTATCTCTCAACATGAAATTCAAGCACAATGGAGTCAATCAGCTGAAAGATTTAGGAGTGATATATAGCACTGCAGTTTACAGTTTGACGTATTCAGTAAAGAATGTTTTAAAGGGATCAAAGTGAGAAATCTTCAAATACATTAATTTCAAGTCTCTTTAAACATGCTTTATTAAGCCTAAGGGGAAATATTTTTTGCTTTAAGGGTTTCTACTGCAAGACTGTAAATGAAAAGTAGGACAATGGTATTAAAGTCAATGTGAAGAACAGGCGGGCCTATTAAAGTGTCCAGCTCACATCAGTGTGTGAATCTAACAATCAATCATTGTACTTGAAATTGTCTTCTTGTGTTGTCGCTCCTTGTCACTGCTCCTGTGAGTGTATCACATGCACACAATGGGTCACCATCAGTCACAATTTGACCAAGAAGTTGGCACCCAGTATTTTGTAAAGAATTACCGAAGTTATAAAGAAGGGTCAATAATGTGAATACTGACTTTTCATATTAATTTGATGCATTTGCTGGAAAAAGTATTTGATGCCTATGAAATATTTTAATTATTCTTCAACCTATTATACCGTAGAAACTTGTACAGAAATGTTTCCACCAAACCCAGCTGTTTGTACCTTTAGGTTTATTAACCCATTAGCGTTAGCAACATTATGCAGTTTTTTGCGACGCCCTTTCTATATACATACACATTTTATACTTTACATCATTGGAAATCATTGAGATTCCAATGATTTACGCCAATCAGAGAAAGTCTCAACTATAAACACAGTAAAAGTTTTGTCAAATCACTCGAAAATGCTAAATAATCTCCTACTCACCGTTCGAAGCCTCATATCGTTGACAGAACAGAGCCATTACAGACAAGAACTGTCTTTTTACATCCACAAGGGTCTAATAATATACTCCAATAAAATAGTTATTCCACAACAAGTCTTATAATTCAACATAATCTACTGCTGAAAACCTTTGAAATTTCCAGATGCGTCTATTTCTCACAAAGTTTCCATTGTAATTTCAGCCAACAGTAAATTCAAGGGTTTAAAACTCCTCAGTTTGTTTGGTTTCATGTTTAGTTCTGTCCCACCTAATTAGAAGTGTATCGCAAATTACCAGCAACTTTTTCATCCCTTATTTTAAAAGGGGACTTTAATCCATTAACCTGTGAAATACTGTGAAATCTCAGTTTAGATGGGATTTCACTAATAATTAACAACAACAGCAGCTATGCAAACACACATCCGTTCCTCTCCATGTATGACATATTTATCTCATCAGTCCATTTGCATTTTGACACCACATACAACATGCATTGCGGTCTTTGATAACTAGGTCTGACATAACTGTCACAAATGCAAATTGTTGCTTTATTTCCAGATTTGTTTCTGGTAAAAACACCTATTTGTAAAGGTTTAATTTTATTCATCTTTTACTGTTTGGATGCTTTAAGTTAAAGTCACATCAGTTTGAAATCAGTGCTCTGATATTTTAAATCTTTAATGTTGCATCTTTAATTTAATATGACTTCATTTGAGCTCTTCCTTCTGATCTTCCCTTCCTTTTGTGACCAGTGTCTTGCGTCGAAAGGTTATCTTGTGCATCGTAGGTAAAATCAGAAGTGTTAAGTTCTTGTTTAACGATGAAAGCAAGTCTATAAAAGCCCGTAACTGTCACAAAGTCAGAGTTCAAGTATAATAAATGGCAGCTTTCCTTTGAAGGTAATATGCTCCTTTAAATGCAGATGGAAGCTTCACATTAGTCCTTTGAGACTCTTGATGCAGCACTTTAATGATGTGCTGAATCTGATAACCCTTGATGGTTGATTCGAGTTTCTCCATCAGAAATCTCCTAAAATCCTAGCATTTTTGTTAATTCACAATTTGTCGCTTTATGAAACCATTTTTTAAAATAAATTATGCACGTATGTTTCCATTTAATGTTAGTCATACATCCCAGGGATTCTCAAACTGTGTTATATTAAATCTTAAAAATGTATAAGCCATTTGACAGGAACACATATGGGAGATTGCTTCTGTTATTGATGCATTACTGAATTCAATTCTGCATGTGGATGACAGTGTATGAAACGAAGTATTGGTTGAACCGTCACTATATATCAAGATAAGTAAAAGAGAAGTTGAAATTCACTTTAAAGCAACACTTATTTGTCCGGTTGTCTGCAGTGAAAGCATGTAAGACTTTCTGCAAATCAGTGTTAATACCCTTGTCCTGCCCGTTAGAATTTGTGACAGATCAGCGTATTGGCTGCAGGACCACCACAACTGGGACTAATTGGGGGGAAAATCTGACTAATATTGATGTGGTACTCTTGACAACCCTGTTAGATATGCTATAGCTCCTGTCCTTGTGTTGAAGAGTGGAAATACTATTTTTGGCTGAACCCTTTGCGTGGACTCTAAAGGTATAGCAGAGGCGTTTTGTATTTCTGCTGCGAGAAATCTGTATACACTGCCAATGATCTAATACTTACTGTATATCAACTGTAAACACGATTGTATTCAACGCTCAACCACGATTCACTCTGATTAAGTGTTTTGTTTCAAAATTAGGATGTAGAGGAGTTATGCTTTGCAACTGAATGCAGTAAGCTGTGCTTATCAGCCTTTATGTTTGAAGAAAATGTATGTTTTCTAGATATTAACAGTAGACGAGTCAGCTTTTTAAAGAGAAAGAGGTCTTTATGCTGGTAAATTGGAAAACGTGAACATACAAATTTTTGTGGTATGCAAAAATTAGCCCCATTGTTACAATAATAAATATGACAGTGGAATAGTTCACTGTATTGAAGCCACATCTCATACAGTTTGGTGTTGCTTTAGCCGCTCATTGGTATGGTATGAGTTTATTTATACAGGGACAGTGTACAATTTAACATTGACCACAAAGGAAAGATGCATTGATACCAGTTTATAGCAAAGATGCTAATTTCCACCTGTAGTCCCTGGACAGGTAGGTGTTACAATTGTGGCAGCATGTTGAAGTAGCTCTGTTACATTAGTTCGGATTTGTTCTTTTTCAAGACAGTTCATAATTGTTTAGCTGTGGCATTGCAAGTTTGAACAATTATTCCCTCTGTTTTTAGATTATGTGCAGCTGGAAAGATTTTTACTCTTGCGTTTTTATTTTTGTACAGTTATGAGACATAACCATGGCAACAAGGTCTTGTTTAACAACTGGGAGCAGCTGATTAGCATATCAAAAGCTCAAATAATGCCTGAACTATGACCCAAATAACAGAGGACTTGAATAGGAAGCTTCATGGATGCAGAGAGAGAAAGAGGAAGTTAAAACAATCTCTTTCATCGATCATAATGAGCAACGGTCACATCCCCTACCCCAACGTCTCTCTGTGCGGGTTTTTAATCTTACGGCCAGACAGAGATTTAAAGAGGAGCAGCAAAGGCAAATGGGAGGGATTAGCAGTGCTTGCCAATAATGGAAAATATCGTGATACGATAACTTAATGTTCAAATTAGCTATAAGACAATTGTCTGATTAACAACAACATTGTTTTGGTACACATTTATATTGATATTTACGTTTTTATATAAAGCAGTTTCTTAGTTATAATAGCTTGTCTGTCAATTCCATATATTTCTTGGTGTTCCATGCTAACTATGCTAGCAGTAGATGTAGCTTTGAACGCTGGCAGGTTATACTTAATAATTCAAATGTTCTTCTGTAATGATTTAGGCTACATTTTATTTAACTCTCAACATAACCTCCAAGGAAGTGAACTGAGCAGATTTTATCATGAGACTGTTGCTCCCAGGATTTAGATAGATCATCCAGTCAATCTCTCTTCATGGCTATTAATCATTGTTCCATATTTCTATCAGCTGGAAACCTATTTAATTTAACATTACTGTCCTTTTTTTGTCTATCTGTGCAGCCTACAGCACTGCATGTGTTAACCATACTGACTAGATTTTATTTGACCACTATTTAGCCCAATGTGTTGACAACTGGCAGCTAATAACAGTGGTGGTCAGCCCGGTGCTCAGTCTTTTTGCAATTCAGCCAGAAGCTGGGGGCTTGGAGCTTGGGCGCGTGATGTCACGTGTCTACGTTAAGGTGACCAGGCGTCCCGATTTACCCAGACTGTCCTGATTTTGAGCCATTTGTCCTGTGTCCCCAAGGACGTTAACAAACCCATTATGTTGTCCCGATTTCACCCAGCCTTTGTCCCGAATTTTAACCTATGAACTAATTGTCTTTGCATGTAATTCACAAAGTTATCATAGTGATGGTAATGCAAAAGCACTTTTTCAGAAAAGTGCCGGGAAAGTGAATATGCTGCGTTTTGTGCTTTATGTAAGTGTGAATTCTCCGTTGTTCACGGTGGGAACACGGACGTGCAGAACCCGTGTTAAAACTAGCAAACATAAGAGGTGGCACATAAGAGTCACTAATGTTAGGGGAGAGTAGTAATGCTGGTATTTTGTTCTGTTTCAAAACAAGTCGAGGACTGTTAAATTTTTTATTTTACTGTTCACAAAATGGCTACTTTTAACATTCCCCAAACAAACATTGTTCCGATAAAAATGTTGCACTCAAAAGATTACAAAAGAATGACCTTTTTTTGAATATAGATGTTCAAGTATTACTACTTTTGCACTTTCTACAATAAAAAGCTGTTATAAGTCACTAGCGAGGATATGTCAACTTTTAAATTGGGGTAAAATGTAGGTGTCTCAGTTTTTAGTTGTGAAAATCTGGTCACCCTAGTCTAGGTGCATCTATACTGCTTTGTAAACTAAATGATAAACTTATGTTTTTTTGTTTTTGTTTTATCTTATTCCAGATTCAGATTGTCCACAAGAACCAGGCTCACATGCTGATGGGACCGCCACAAGGCCGGAGCTTCTTCTCTTCAATCCTCAGAAGAACGCGCTCTGAAAGCAGAAACTAAACCATCACTGTGGAAAACATTTGAGTCCTCTCAAACTCCTGCAGAGCAGCTGTTGGCGAGTTTCATCAAGACCCAGTGGTCCAGTTGAGGAACTGGACTTTGATGCCTGTTTCATAGCCCAGCGGCCTGTAGCACGCTGTAGGTTTGGTTTGTGTTGCCTGCAGCATGAAGATGTCTCTGAGATTGTCCTCATTGAATCCAAAATAAGCTGTGATCCAGACAGTTTGATCTTCAGTGAGCTCCAAAAATACCGAAGTTATTTCTGGAAGCCCACCTCTGTTCTTGTTCTATTCTCTGTAAAAATTGATTTATTTTTTGTTATTGTGCTCTGTGCCAATTTGAACAACCAAACAGATAAATTATGTATTTATTAATTTAATGTTTTGCTATTTATGCTCGGGTTTTTCTGTATTTCTCAGCACACCTGATGCACAATGGAGTTCAAAAAAAGGTTGCTGCTGTTGAAGCTGCCGTTTTGCAGCTGATTTTAAGGTGTTTAGCATGAGCTCAAGTTTTCCTCTTTGTTCCATTTATTGATGCTTCAAAGACAGCAAATAATTTGCAGTATTTTTCTCATCCCTGTCACTATTTGATAGGCTTTGCTGCTGCTCTTTAAGTGGAAAATTTGGCAAATGCTTATTAATTGTTCATAAAACACGCATGCTTTTTTTCGTTATATACAAGGAGATCTCTAGGGAGTTTTACAACTATGTGCCCATTTGCTGTTGCATGAGAGAGCTACAGATTTGACAATATTGTGGACATTTTTGAATCTAGGTTTTTGAAGCACTTATCACCTGATTCCTAATTTTATCACTCCTTACTTTCGAGATGAGTGAATGGCTGTTTTCTTGTAAGCATACATTAAACACCAGGGACTCAAAATAAGATGACTTAATGTGAATACATGAATACATCCAATATTTACAGTTTTCCAGAGGCATTTTTACTGTCACTCATGAGTGACATTTAACCCTTAAAAGTACTCTTGTTGGGACGGGTAGCGATTTATTTCTGCATATTTGTATTGCCTTCACCTGTGCCAAAAAGCATAAACGTTTAATCTGTTTGAGATGTTTTGCAAATTTACTGTAACAGCAGTGGGTTTTTTTTAAAAGCACTTCTGCATGTTTTTTCTGAGAATGATAGTTGGACTGGCTGTTTCTTTAAAAGTTCCATCCGCAATGTGGAGACTAAGATCTGAGTCTCCCTAGTTCTTTGTGCTTTGTAAAGTGCAGCATTTGTACAGTGAGGTTGTATTTTTGTACACAGTATGATTTATTTTTCCGCTTCCTGCTTCACTTTTGCAATCACGCCGTGTTGTTGTTGCCCGCAAACAAGCTACGTCCAGCAGTACTGACTGAGAAAAGTGATAGACACAATTAAAGGCTTTAATTGTTTGATACAGTGTTCTGGTGGTGATTTGATGTCTGTGTGTTGTGTTGTGAATACAGTAGAAGTACAATTTCTATTCTTTGTTTTTCTGCAAATCAATACGTGGCAATTTTATAATTTGTTTCAGACATGTGTTTTTTACCTTAATACTTAATTTAATTTTTGACTTTGTAAAAAGCATTAGAAATCAACTGACATAAACACTTATGCACTGAGAAGGAATACAATGGACCTCCGCCTATTCAAAGATTTGTCTGTGAAACGTAACTTCGAATTATTCATGAAAAATGTGCCTTTTCAGATTTATTTCCGTGGAGCACATCTAAAATCTTCTTTTTTTTTTTATGCACCTTTGACAGCTGAAATACCTTGGCGCAAGGCTGCTTGACACGCTGTTGGTTGGAGTTTGCTAAGAAGCCAATCCAGGAGCATCATTCGTTTCACCCCAACAGCTGAAATAAGGAAGATTATAGCTTTTGCGGCAATGCCAAGACAGTTTTCACTGTATTAATACATATTAAGCTATATTTGGTGTTTGAACAATTAAATTAGGCCATCAGAAGCGTTTTTAGAGGGGGTCTCAGGTATTTGCGAGGTTGTGGTCCCTAACCCCCGCAATTACCGTTGGTCCACTGGAGTCTCACTGGACATTATTGGGTCCACATGAAGACCAAGACAGGACAAGGCAAGTTTATTTTTATTGGACCATTAAAAGAGATGGTACTTTACAGGGCAATAAAAGTTACATTAAAGACTAAAAAAATCAATTTTAAAGAAAAAAAAAACAGCTGCTGAGCTTTGGAAGTCGACAGTTGGTTTGCAGGAATTCCCTTTTCCTTCTAAGCTTTACCAAGAAAATGCCTTAACCCTTAAACAGTGAAGGGAACTCTCTGAAAGGATGCCGAGCTACGCCCAAAGTTCCTTTGTTACAAAGGAACTTTGTTACAAAGGAACTTTGGTGAGATGAAGATGTAGTTGCTAAGTATGTGAGACTTTGAGAACAGTCAAGACTTTGCAGGGGCAATAACAGGTGTTGCAAAGTTTAATGCCATTTTCCTGGTAATTCTGCTATGATTTGCATTATCTTACTAGTGTTTGTTTAGAGCTATAGGCCACTGCTCAGTCAGATGGGTGGGCAGCAGCACTTGACCTGCGTTTCTCCATCCTTTGGTGGAGTTCAGCAGGAGTGACACCGAGCTTCACTTCACATCAGTTTCACCTGCCTGGTAATGGAACCCTGCTTGGATCCAAGATGGCACCAGCGTGACCACTACTGACTTCTGATACGCCCATCTTTCAGTCAAGAGTTTCTCGGAATGGTAAACTTTTAGGGATTTCACCTCAACCTATCCTGTATGGGTTCAACTGGGTGATTACAGGAAAGTAACCTAAAAAGGACAAAAGGCTATTTTATTTTACAAAACCAAAAAATGCATCAATTAGATTTTTTCTGTGAATGTTAATGAACACATTTTGTTATTTTCATATTGGAAAACAAGTAATACATTTTTAAAAGCCCTGTCAAATAAGCATAAATATTAAAAAAAAGTTTACGATTCCAATTTTTAATCACGCTAATCTTTAAGGGAAATTCATCATAGTGCACCATTTGTATTTAAACAAGACAATTTAAAGTGCTTTGCAGATAAAGTATAGAGAAGATGAAAGGGGAAAAAAATACAGTAAAGGTCTTTATTTTTGCCTTTTGTTTTCAGACCAGAGCATTAGTGTTTCTAGCTGGGGGCATACTAGGGTTATAAAGCTTACATAAGCAAATACAGTGAATTCAGTGGATTTATGGATTTTCCTGTTGAATGTGACTCCAAAATATTTTGCTGAAATGCCACCTATTCAAATTTTTTTGCTAGTCAATGACTCAATGCAGTCTGCTCGGATTCCTTAATTGGAAAAAATTTAAACTGATTGGAACGTATGTATGATTGAATTGAAATTACTTTTCTTGTTAAGTGCCTTTAGATGACATCTGTTGTGAATCGGCGCGATATAAATAAACTGAATTGAATAGAGCAAATTTAAAATACTCAAAAGAAAATGCAGCTTGGGAAGCTGAAATACCTATAGGTGCAAGGCTGCTAAACATGCTTTTGGATGCCGTTTCCAAAGCAGCCAATCTAGGAACGCCATTTATTTTACTTTCTGTTGATTGGCTGTACCCCCCAAGAGCAGAGATAAGGAAGACTGTAAACATCAGCTTCTGCAGTAGTGCTGAAATGATTTCCACTGTGTGCTTAAATGCATATTATGGTATATTTTTGTGTTTGAACTATTGAAAAAGGTAGTTATAAGTGTTTTTTAGAGAAGGGCTCAAGTATCTGTGGATTTTTTCTATTTGTGAATGGGTGTGGTCCCTAACCCCCGCAATTACCAGGGGTCCAGACATCATGACACACATCAGTTGTAGCATTATTTTATTGGAGGGATTGTATAACTTATATAAAATTTGTGTCAGGTTTGCGTGTTTTAAAGAGGACCCAAATGCAGAACTTAAATTATCTCAGATTTAATTAAATAATAAATAAGACTTACAAATAATCATGAGGAAGCCAGGGAACATGGAGATCAGAGAACGCAGGAAGACAGACCAGGGATGAACAGGGAAAGCAGGAACCAGGAAGGGAGGAATGGTAACGAACCAGCGAGTAGTGACTGAAGGAGAGGTGAATATATACCGGGGAGGAAATGAGGAAGTGACTGAGAAGACCAATGACCAATTAGTGAGAGCTGATGCAGGTGAGAGGGAGAGAGCAGGTGGAAGTAATCAACTGGGACAGGAGGTAAAATGGCTGGGAGACAGAAGACTCTAAGAAAGTAGAAAGGATAATAGGTCTAGGGAGGAATCTAAAGGAAACAGTGGAGAACAGAAGGGAGAAATAAATAAGGACACTATCTAAAGAGGAATACTAATAGAAAGGAGCAAAGGGTGAAAAAACATCTAAGAACAAGGAGAAATAACTAGTAAAGACAAAGAATAACTCAACATGAACATAGAACTAAATAAGGAACATAACTAACAAAACACAAACAGCTAGTAACCATGACAATTTGTTACAGTTTAAATATAAATATGTTTAAAATGTAGCATGGCTAGCCTAAACAGGAAGATAGAAAAATTGCACTACAGAATAATGTCTTTTATTGTTTATTAATTATTCATATCAACCATTATTTATTATTATGGTTAGTGGTTACACTGTTAAATAGTAGCATTGGCTAAATACTGAAAACTCTACCCAAATCTTAACAGGTTCCTGCTCATCTACAAGCTAATGTTGGCATAATATAGGTAGTTTTAAAATAGTAATATAGAACATATTTATTTAATCAGTTACTTTAATTCTTGTCAGGTGTAATACTATTTTTAATAATAACAAAATAAAAAAAACAGCTGCAACCAGTTCTCCAACTGTTGTTTCTCTTCTTTTTTTTATAAGCTTGAATTAGCACAGCAGTATAGCTAGAATCAAATACTTTTTAAAAGGTTTTACTTTTGTTAACTGTAGTAGTGTTTTAGAGGGTGAAAGAAACAACAATAACACAACTGAAACTAAACTCTCTTGTTTCTGTTCAAATCCAATTGCACTGCTGCACAGCCAGCTGTAACAGGAAGTTAGAAAGGTGGCAGCAATTATCTTTTTTCCAATTTATTAACTTCAGAATTTATTAAAGTATAGAACAGATCAAAAAATTATAAAACTGAAACCAAATCTTAACATTTTTCTGTTTACACAAAGGCTAGTGTTTGTACTGCAGCACTTAATAAAAGCAAGAAAAATAACACCACCCATTATTATTTAATTACTGTCTGATTAGCAGGGCAGCAGTTTCAAACTCCCAAAAATCATTGATGTAAAAGTTATGAACTGTCTTCGGTGGCAAAGATTCATAAGGGCAGCTGCCCAGGATAGCATCAGAAAGGAGCGTCATTTCTGCAATAAACAACTTTTTTCCTGTTTTCATGCATGTGAAGTCTAAAGGGAGTTGGTGAGCTGAGAAAATTTTCTGCATTTTGATTGTCTGGGGGTTGTAAAAGCAGATGTAATTCTTGCAAAAACCACCTTGCATATTTTTTCCCACATTAGAGTTCCATTAGATTGGAGTTACTAAAGACGCTACTTAAATGTTAAAGATGCAACATGTAAGAATAACATCTTGTGGTCAAGTTTGAGTACTGCAGTCCATGTAGAAAAACAAAAAAGTCTGCTCTCAGACACGCCCTCCCCTTCGTGAGTTTCATGCCGGGTTGCCAGTTACGGATTAGCGCCAGAAGATTCAAGATGACGAGTGAAGACGAGTCATAAACAGTAGGTCGATAAGTAGATAAAAGCATTTCACTGCAATAACGAGTTGTTGGTGATTGAAAAAAGTAGCTTGAGATATTTTAGAGACTAATATTGTTTTTCTCTAATTAACTGCTAGCATTGTTAGCTCAACGTTAGCCTCTAGCTCGGTCGGTGTCGGATCACAAATGGCAGCTCATTATTTGTTTTGAAGACTTGGCAATCTTGCAGGCTCACATGTGATTGGCTCTGGAACCAGGAAGTATGGAGGCGGGACAGATTGTAAACAATCCCTCTGACCTTTTTAAAAAGGATAAAAAACCTGCAACCACCCGGCCGGCTGAGGAGGAAATCTGTTTCAATGTAACCTTCCTTCCAACGTGATTGAGACATTATACCTTGTCCACACATAGCTGGGTATCTCACAAAAATAAGATATTTTTCTATGGTTTGGCCTGTCATCCACACGAAAATGCAGATTTACGGCACCGAAAACAAATCTTTTTGAAAACTCAGGTCAAAGTGAAGATCTGCGTTTTCTCCGTTTAAAGCGCTTGCGTGTGGACAGCAATAACCGGGGTTTTCGGCTCTGCAACGTCACTTTCAGCTACAAAAATGCTCCAACATTCCTTGTGCGACCTGTGTTTACACTCAGAAACAGCATTTATGCCCTCAGAGATGTGTTGGCATTATCGATTGTCCAAGCGTTTTTTGCTTTTTGCTCAATTACTGCTGTATGTAGAAGTTAGAACATATAAAGTTACTTTGAGTGAATAGGATTTGAGGGAACTACTGCCCCCTACAGGTTTGGCGTGTCTATGGATGTGCTTAAAGTAGAACTGAACCCCATGAAAAATCCTAAGGAGGACAGTGACAGCTCGCTTAATCTGACACTGAAACATGGACAGTGACCAAAGCGACGTTGGCAGTTTTGCGACTGATCGACGTTCATCTGTTTTGAACGTTAGCCTATGTTAGCATTACCACTCAGAGAGTGGACTCCTCCTGTCTCCCTCTGCCTCAGCAGTGCCGGCCTCGGGCAGCGCTGACTCAGCGCCCTGAGCCAGCGGATCTCCTCCGTCGTCACCGGAGATAGAGGAGGTAGAGGGAGGCTTTATTCAAATTCAATTCAAATTCAAAAATACTTTATTGATCCCAGAGGGAAATTAAGTGTTGGTATAGCTCATATAATTAATTATTTAAGGAGTTGTTGTAGATGATGATGGCTGTGGGCTGGAAGGATTTCCTGTAGCGGTCTGTATTGCAGCGAAACTGAAAAAGCCTCCGACTGAAGACGCTTTGTTGTTGTATGACTGTCTCATGAAGAGGATGCTCAGGGTTGTCCATAATCTTTTTGATTTTATGAAGAATCCTTCTTTGCATCATCATCTCCAGATTTTCCACAGTTGTCCCAAGAACAGAACCAGCCTTCTTTATCAGGTTGTTTAGCCTTTTTAAATCCCTGGCTCTGATGCTGCTACCCCAACAGATGACGGCTGAAGAGATTACACTCTCCACAACAGACTTGTAGAAGATCTGCAGCATCTTGCTGGAAACCTTGAAGGACCTAAGCTTCCTCAAGAAGTACAGTCTGCTCTGTCCCTTCTTGTAGACGGTTTCACTGTTGCGCCTCCAGTCCAGTCTGTTGTCCAGGTGAACTCCGAGGTATTTATACCCCTCAACCACCTCCACTTCTTCTCCCATGATGGAAACAGTGTTTGACTTATCCCCGTTTCTTCTGAAATCTACAATCATCTCCTTTGTTTTGTTCACATTCAAGGTGAGACGATTGTTTCCACACCATGTCACAAAGCGGTCCACCAGCTCTCTGTATTCAGCTTCTTGTCCATCTCTGATACACCCGACAATTGCAGAGTCATCTGAGTATTTCTGCAGATTACAGGTCTCTGATTTGTACTGGAAGTCTGAGTTGTACAGAGTGAAAAGGAATGGTGAGAGTACGGTCCCCTGTGGTGCCCCTGTGCTGCTGACCACCTGGTTTGACACACAATTCTTCAGTCTCACAAATTGTGGTCTGTTAGTCAGGTAGTCATTGATCCAGGCGATTGTTGAGGGCTCCACCTGTGTCTTCAGGAGTTTCTGACAAAGCAAATTAAGCTGAATTGTGTTAAATGCACTGGAGAAATCAAAGAACATGATCCTCACAGTACTGCCTGCTTTGTCCAGATGACAGTGGTTTGGTTGAAGCAGGTGTATGATGGCATCTTCAACTACAACTCCACAGCGATAAGCAAACTGCAGTGGGTCCTGATACGTTCTTGTTTGCTTACTCAGGGGGGCCAACAGGAGCCTCTCCAGGACCTTCATAATGTGGGATGTCAGGGGAGCAGGTCTATAGTCATTGATGACTGATGGGAGAGTTCTTTTGGGTACTGGAACAAGGCAGGATGTCTTCCACAACACTGGAACCTTCTCCTGAGTTGGCTAAGGTTGGAGAGGTGCTGCAGAATCCCACAGAGCTGTTCAGCACAGGCCTTCAGGATTCTGGGGCTGACACCATCTGGACCTGCAGCCTTGTTCCGGTTCAGTTTCTCCAGCTGCCTCTTCACCTGACTTTTGGAGACAGACAAGTGGGAGGGGGAGGCAAAGGGGATAGCAGCATTTCCTGACTTGGTTGAAGTCAAACTTGTGGAATCAGAAGAGTCCATGGCTGAGGTGAAGGATAAAACATTCAAGGTGTAACAGGAAAGCTCTTGATCAGAGGAGAGTGGGATGTCTGTTTGGCTGGGAACAGGAGAGGGGGATAGTGAGCTAGTTCCTGAACTGAACCTGTTGAAGAATGTGTTCAGTTCATTGGCTCTGTCCAGACTTCCATCTATCCAATCTTTCCTGTCCTTAAAACCTGTGATCTTTCTCATTCCTGACCAGACATCTCGGATTTTGTCCCTCTGCAGTTTGTTCTCCAGCTTCTTCCTGTATACCTCCTTGCTGTCTCTGATCTTGACCTTAAGTTGCTTCTGTATACTCCTCAGTAATTCCCTGTCTCCCTCCCTGAAGGCTCTTGTTTTCTTGTTTAGCAGTTCCTTCAGGTCACTGGTGATCCAGGGTTTGTTATTAGGGAAGCATCTCACTGTTCTGGTGGGGATGATGTTGTCCACACAGAAGTTTATACAGTCAGTCACACACTAAGTCATGGCATTGATGTCCCCTCCATGTGCTTGGCAAAGAGTCATCTAGTCTGTGGTTGCAAAACAACCCTGCAGGGCTTTTTCAGCTTCCTGTGACCATTTTCTCACGGTTTTCTTTGTAACAGGTTGCCTCTGAACAAGTGGTTTATATTCTGAACAGAGAAAAACAAGATTGTGATCTGATTGTCCCAGAGGAGGTCTTGGTTTGGACATGTATGCCTCCTTTATATTTGCATAAAACAAATCCAAGGTCTTGTTTTCTCTTGTGGAGCAGCTGACAAACTGTTGAAATGTTGGAAGTGTAGTAGAGAGCGAGGCATGATTAAAATCACCAGATATTGCCACAAATGCATTGGGGTGCTGTGTCTGTAGCTTAGCAACAACGGAACTGATGACATCACATGCATTGTCGGCAACGGCTGAAGGTGGAATGTAAACAACTGCCAAAATTACACTGGTGAACTCTCTTGGCAAATAATATGGCTGAAAACTTACTGCCAAGAGTTCGACATCTGGGCTGCAGAGACGACACTTCACAGTAACATGTCCTGGATGACACCATCGGTTGTTGACAAGCACCGCTACTCCACCACCTTTTCTTTTCCTGCTCGTTTTCAGATCTCTGTCTGCTCGTACAGTCAGGAAGCCTGGCAGAGAGACATTGGAGTCAGGGATATGATCCAGCAGCCACGTCTCCGTAAAACACATCACACTGCATTCCCGGTACTCTGGCTGAGTCCTTGTAAGGGCTTGGAGTTCATCCATCTTGTTAGCCAATGATCTTATGTAGTCCATTATGATAGATGGAAGAGATGGCTTGAACTTCCTCTTTCTCTGTCTCCTTTTCGCTCCTGCTCTGCATCCACGTCTCCTCCTAATCAACTCATCAGGGATTTGTGGCTTCAGTTGAGGTATTATTTCAGCTTTTGCGATGTTAATCAGCTGTTCCCGGCTGTAAACCACATTGTTGCCATGGTTACGCCTCATAACAAGTTGTCAAAAAGTGAAAAATTTACAGCAAACATCCTTCCAGCTTCACAGCACCAAAAACCAGAAAGTATACAGGTAAAAAAATGGAATCTTCCTCAAGAAAAAAGAGGAACCAATGTACAAAAAAAAAAAAAAAAAAACTTGATATGTAGCCAACAGAGCCACTTCAACATGCAGCCACCCAGAGCGGCGCAATTCTAGAATGGAATAGAATTATGGAGCCCAGCGGCCCCGATCCGTATCAATTCGAGCCGCTGGCTCAGGGCGCTGAATCAGCACTGCTCGAGGCAGAGAGAGACAGGATGGGTCCAGTCTCTGAGTGGTAATGCTAACATAGACTAACGTTCAAAACAGTATGTTAGCTATGCTAACTAAGTGCTAATGTGATAATAATGATAACCTGAAAAACGCAATCCCACTCTGAACTCCCCATGGGGCGAGTGTGTCTGAGAGATGGTTTTATACCCAAACCCACGGGGCGTGTTTGTGAGACCATGCCTGTGACGTAAAGAGTGGAAAAGATGTAGCCTACCGCTCTCCGCCAATCACAAAATTCAAATACAGTAGCCACAGTTCAACCCTAAGAGGGCAGCACTAAGACGATTTTAGACCAAAACGTATAGAATTAAACAAGTTTACACGAAAATGTAAAAAAATCCCCAGAAACTGAAAGATTGCATTGGTAAAGACTTATTTATACAGTTTATAGGCAACAAAAAAGTTTTTGGGGGGTTTAGTTACCCATTAACAATGCACTGATGCGGTTAGGTGTGGACGGAATTTTTTTTTTAAAACGAGGTGGTGAGAATATTCTTTTTTTTTTTTTTTTCCCGGCTACGTGTACACATACACGGTCTTAGACTGTTGTGTGATTATTTCACTGTAAAATTCATACGTATTGCACCTTTAAGAAGATTGTACAACTGCAAGGTAGTTTTATTTGTGCAGAACATTATGGCTGAATTTTATGGAAGAAATATAGTCTCATCAGAATCCAACTCTTTTTAGACATTGAATTTATAACACTGAATTTTTATCCTCAAGCAAATAATTTGCCTGCAAAATTTCACCTGCAAAAAATTCATCTGCCGGAATTTGCATGCAAAATTTCACCTGCCGAAATTCACCTGCAAAATTTCACCTGCAGAAATTCACCTGCAAAAATTCACCTGCAGAAATTCACCTGCAAAAATTCGCCTTCAAATGTGGTGAACTGTTAATGACCTAAGCCAAAGCAATCAGCACCAGATTGAGTCGACCGGCTCTTAGCCAATGAAATTACGGTCCTTTGGTCACATGACACCGTTAGCCAAAGGGATATTTGTTAACAGTGAGCTGGCTATTGCGCTGTTACATCGGCTTGGTGAAGGTAAGTGATAAGGTTTTTATCTCAAAAGAAGGTCGTTACTGAACGCAAAGTAGTATTTGACAGCCGTTTCAATTTCGTTTTATTTATTTTACTACTTGAAGTGGATTTGTTTTTACTGACTGATGACAACTACTGCGCCTCCTCTGTCTTCAGAGGCTCTTGTTTTGACCCGGAGAAGTGGCAAAATGGCGGCTCTTCGGTATATATATATATATATATATATATATATATATATATATATATATATATATATATATATTCCAAGTTTGTGTTTTTTGAAACTGTGTTTTTCTTTAAATGTGTTTTTCGTTGACTAAATTACACAGATGTTACAGACTTTGACACAGGATTTACACAAACATAACCTTTATTATAATCATTTACAATTGTTTAGATATTAACGTTAAAATGTTTTATATAAAAGGTGTTCGTTCACGGTCCTCAATGCTTATGTCCGACGATGGGCTTGTTAGATTAGAGGCAAAAGAGATTAACAAAAAGTACTATGATTAACTGCCTATTTCACAGAAATTATTTCTTAAACCTCAATGTTTTACATTGACTTTTTTTTTATCCTACCCAGCTGACTGTTTCTTTTAACATGAGTATCCCATTTTAAAAACTGTACAGTATAATTTTCCTTATGTACATTTTCCTTTACTGTAAGGGGTCTTATTTTTTTCTTTTCAGTTTTAATATTTCTTATTGCTGTATGCACACTTCCATTTACACCCCAATTTCCCTAAGAAAAGATGTTTCTATTCAACGCTATGCTATTAAATAAATAAAACACAGTAGCCTTACTTATTCCTACTGCTGGTCTCAAATTCCTGTTCATCAAGGCTCTCATCATCAAATTCATACCGTCAGGTACAGAAATGCTCTTTTTTCAGTTTATCTGACCGTGTTTTACAGCATTTATTCATTTCACACCAGTTTTCCCTTTTCTCAGGATCACAGCGTTCTGCAACCATCGCCTCTAATGTTGTTGACTCACTGGCTTTATTTACCCTCCGCCAAATGCTATTCTTGTTCTTAACGTCTTATTTGTAGTGTCGTCTATCCTTCAAAATCTGAGGGAATCTAATTTTGTAACAAGTCTCATAATTTACACAGCACGACAACTGTCTCACTTAGCATGATGCTAGCATGTAGCTTATTGGCACAGTAGGCCTCTAAGAGAAGTTGAGGAAAGACCCCGTGTGTGTAATTTAGTCAACGAAAAACACATTTAAAGAAAAACACAGTTTCAAAAAACACAAACTTGGAATATATATATATATATATATATATATATATATACCGAAGAGCCGCCCGAGTTTGCTGCCGCCATTTTGCCACTTCTCCGGGTCAAAACAAGAGCCTCTGAAGACAGAGGAGGCGCAGTAGTTGTCATCAGTCAGTAAAAACAAATCCACTTAAAGTAGTAAAATAAATAAAACGAAATTGAAACGGCTGTCAAATACTACTTTGCGTTCAGTAACGACCTTCTTTTGAGATAAAAACCTTATCACTTATCTTCACCAAGCCGATGTAACAGCGCAATAGCCAGCTCACTGTTAACAAATATCCCTTTGGCTAACGGTGTCATGTGACCAAAGGACCGTAATTTCATTGGCTAAGAGCCGGTCGACTCAATCTGGTGCTGATTGCTTTGGCTTAGGTCATTAACAGTTCACCACATTTGAAGGCGAATTTTTGCAGGTGAATTTCTGCAGGTGAATTTTTGCAGGTGAATTTCTGCAGGTGAATTTCTGCAGGTGAAATTTTGCAGGTGAATTTCTGCAGGTGAATTTCTGCAGGTGAAATTTTGCAGGTGAATTTCTGCAGGTGAATTTCTGCAGGCGAATTTTTGCAGGTGAATTTCTGCAGGCGAATTTTTGCAGGTGAATTTCTGCAGGTGAATTTCTGCAGGTGAAATTTTGCAGGTGAATTTCGGCAGGTGAAATTTTGCATGCAAATTCCGGCAGATGAATTTTTTGCAGGTGAAATTTTGCAGGCGAATTTCTGCAGGTGAATTTTTTGCAGGTGAAATTTTGCAGGCAAATTATTTGCTTGAGGATAAAAAATCAGTGTTATAAATTCAATGTCTAAAAAGAGTTGGATTCTGATGAGACTATATTTCTTCCATAGAATTTGCCCATACCTCCCCTCTGTAGAAAAAAAACCCCATCTTGTTCAGTTTTCCTGGAAAGGTTTTAGCCGGTGACCTGTGCGTTACTTCCAGGTCAGCGCCTTCTGCAAGTCTTCTGAGCTCTCAACAATGTATCCCTTTACAGGAGAGGGAAGAGCTGGCGCTTAAGCAAGTCCCTCTGGAGGCTCTTCAAAACACCGTTACCATGGTCACAAACTTGACCGAGTAGAGAAGTGAGTAGCGTGTTTGTGTGTACACACTGTATGTGAATAGAGCCCAGGAGGGGATGAAGTCAGGACTGTGTGTGAGACGAAAGGGGAGGGGAGGGTGTGCAGGTGCAGTAGGACTGCTTTGAAATATTATCAAACCATGGTGCAAAGTTGTTATAGATAATCTTAAAGGCCATACTTACTGATACTGAGCCTATAGCCGCGCACACCGCCTGCCGCCGGGCGTGATTGACTGTCAGCAGCTATCGGATTTACTGAAAGGCATTCACAACCAATAGGAAGCGGAGCGCGGCTTGTTTCCATGGGAGGCCCCGGGAGGCGATGCCAAGCCGCCAGGAAGAAGCTCAGTGAGCGGGGAGAAGCGCAGGCAGTAGCCGGGACTGGTGCAGGTTCTGCCGGCCGCTCCGTGTCCGCCTGTACGCGGATGAAAACGACGCGAAGGGGTAAGGTAAGAGTGCAGCTTGTTCCCTCCTCGCCTCCAACAGAGCTTCTCCGCTGCTGGAAGTTGTTACTGAATTAACAAGGAGGCTTGTTTTTTGTTGTTGTTGCGCCTTCTTGCTCCGTTTTCCGCGCACCATCTTTTCTGATTGATAACTTTACTTTGGAGCAACAAACCCTGCGTTTTACGATGAAACTGATGCAATGGTTTAATTACCCATTTCTTTCTTTTGGTTTCTGTGCTTTCGTCTCAAGCGTTTGGAAGGAGAGGGACACTTTGCAGACTGGAGACCGTGGAGAATGGATGGAAATCACGACCAGCAAGTACCTTACTGTAACTCCAAAGTAAGTAATTACTACAAAGTTAGCCTATATGAAACAAGCTTTCCTGTTCCCATTAGTCTAGACTCAGCTAATAAGTGGCACTTTTATCTTCATCTGAGCATCTTTATGCTTTTTTATGATAGTTTAATTTGATCATAAATCATGTTTTTTCTTTTAAAACTTTTCATTCTTAACAAGTGACCAATTTTGCTAACTAGGTTTTTTGCAAATAATGAAACTTGGATTTCAGCTATAAGTTCAGCTCCAAATGATATCAAAAACATGTCAAGTGTCAAAAAAACAAACAATTATTTAAATGTTTTTTCATAATCCTGTTCAGCTATGACTTTTCCAACTTTTGCAATAAAGCAGACAATGAAGACTGTATTGGTCGCTGGAGCTTTGTTTTATTCTCTTTGATGTGATACTTTTTACTGCATTTTTATTTAAACTTTAGAGAGATTTCTTAAATATTGCAATATTTAGCGGGCGTATTTTTGAAATTGGATGTCAACCCTTTGCATAGACAGTTTTTAGGTAAAAATTCAGATTATAAAACAGTATTTTTAGGAGACATAAGCAAAAGAAAACAGAATCTAAACCAAACCAAAACTGAAATATTAATGATTGGGTGTTTTTTTTTTTCCATTATCAACAGCTTAGGCCTTTTATATAGAAGTAAATGAAGCGTCAATGAATGGCCCATTCAGTTGCACTTGTGCTGATCCACTGCTTTTGGTCGGAAAAGAAAGAATAATCTTTTTTCGCCCCCAGAAGCTGCAAGAGAAGACATCTTGCTATGAGAGTCCAGCAAACAACAGAAAAAGAAAATTCATTAAGTCTGACCTGGCTCTGGACACTGAAGGTAGGTGGAGGACGGAGGGAGAAGTTAATTTCACGGCTTCTAAACATTTAGCAAAATTCAATTGGCTCGTGGCCACCTGTGCTGCTAACTACAGAATCTCAATTACAGCACAGCGGCCTGTGCTGATCCTCACAAGCCTCTGTCAGTGGTCAGAGACACAAATTGACTTGTTATTAGCTATACACTCTGAGCTCCAGCAGCATATCAGCTAGTCATAATGAACCCAGTTGTTTCTGACACTTCTCTTTGCCTTTGACTGTTTTTCTGTTTGGTTTCTTTTACCTTTTCTCCCCTCAGAGCTCTTCCAAGACCTCAGTCAGCTGCAGGAGGCATGGCTGGCGGAAGGTGAGTGTTTCAAATCTCAAGTAAAAGAAAAAGGGAGACGGGTAAGAAAATGGGAGAGGTTGTAAGGTGGTGGTGAGAAGGGGGGCAGGAGCCTGGAGTTACATGCCTTGCGTCGCAGTCCAATTAAAAGCCTGTGTGTGGAAGAGGCACCTTGTCTGTCATGCATACATTAGAGACTGTGAGCGAGGGGTCTTGAGGGAGACCGAGGAGGCTCTACCCAGAGAGTGTCATCACAGATTACCAGGAGAAGGCTCTCCGACGCTCACTGTCTCTCCTGCTTTTGGCAGCAGCCAACACGCTGCGCGCCAGCCGCCACCAGAGCTCCGCTGCAGCCCACCAACTCTCTCCTCCCTCTCTTTCTATCTCACCCCTTTCTCTCTCTCTCTCATCATCTGCCCTCCCCCTCTTCTCTCCACGTTGCTTCCTCTCAGCACTCGTCTCTTTATCTTCTACAGCTGTACTTTACTATCACCTTGTCTTCTTGAATTTCATTTCTTGGTGGCATAGAAAAAAAAATGGATCTATAATTTTTCTTCTTTGCAAAACTTCCAAAACAAACCTGTCTCTCAGAGAGACAACAAAGTTTTTTTTTTTACTATTTACTCCCATCCATTTCTCTTCTTTTTGCATTTTTTTTTTCTAATGGCAAGACTTGCTCATTGTGGTCTAACTGAGACGGGATGCTTCAGGATTTAAGCGCGAGCGTCCTCTTTCCATCGTGTCTGCAGCACCGAACTTTTGGTAAAAATTCATTTCTCCTTGTACATGTTGGACGTAAGTTTTTCTCTCCCCGAAGAAGCAACTTATTTTACTGTTGCGTGTAACATAAAAGTTATGTCTCAGTTTATATCTTTGCTGGAGAAAAAGTTTAATCTTGAAGAATTAAGCTGTAAAAAATATTTTATTACAAGTTTTGCAGTGGTTTTAGATTTCTTCTAACATTAAACATTACATTTTTGTATAAAAAAAATCAAATAAAAATTATCATGTGAAAAATCCTAAATTTTGCATGAATGCTCGCCATAAAATAATATAAAACAATGCAGGTATTTGTGAGATTGCAGCGAACTGTGTAATGGTTTGTGTTTTAATTACAAATAAATTGCACATTTGTGAATTAAAATTTGAATTCCAGAGTCATTTTAAGGAAAACCTAGGTATTATTGTTGAAAAATGTTTAAAAGATTTAAATTCATTTTTACAGTTTCATTTAATAACATAAAAATGGAATATGATGAAATAAAAGTAATATACTATATCATTTACAAAGAGATAACATAAATTATTGTTAGTTCAATTTATTTTTATTTTTTATTTTTTTGCTTAAAAATCTCAGGTAAAATTTCTGATTTCTGCATAAATGTTTTTTTAAAGTTAGCGCACCTCTATGAAGGACTGAGTTAACTTTAAAGCTTTTAAAAATCTGATTGAGTCTTAGAATATCCAGTGGGAAAGTGTCGGGAGACTTTTCAATCACCCGACAAAAGGGACTCAATCATTTATGGACTCCATCTATTCTTCAACACCTTCCAAAACTCCCACCCGCACAGCTCAAATGTTTTTTTTTTTTAAAGGGAAGTGTTCTTTGTTGCAGATCTTGGAATATTTAAACAACTCTGAGCGGCAGTGAGGTAGAATTAGGTGTTGTGTGTTAAAGAGTAAAAGACTTGTTTTTAATATTTTAGCATCCAAAGTGATGGAAAGAGACGCCGACTAGGTGGGTGGGGGGGGTGGGGGGGTGTTCCTGTTAAGGATTACAGTTCTGCCTGTCATGGATCAATGTGGTGATGTACGATTCAGGATTGTGGATTTAATGAATGACTTCCTGTCCATTAAGATGAAAAGGAATACCTTCCCATTTCTAAGATTTATTGGTTCAGGTAATTGGAAGAAGAGGAGGAATTATGAGAGACGGGTTAAATTTCCGACTCCAAAGACGGAGAAGTTGAAGGTTTGTCAAATGACGGCTAAATGTCTGACCCCCCCTCCCTCCTTCACCTGGCCCACTCTACAGTAGACTTCCTCTTTAACTAATTAAGGTACCTTTTTATTAAAAAAATAAAAAAAGATTATATTAAAAATATATATTTTGCAGTTTTTAAGTTTGTAAGTTTTTTTTCCCCTTTATTTCCACGCTCATATTAAATCTTAGTAAATTCTTGGCAGCTTTAATAGCTTTTTCAATAGTTTCAGGATTTAGTTTTATTACATTTGCAACCTGTTTTCTAGATCTGTGCTGTTTTGGTTTTGTGAATGGCGTCAGATTTGCAGCTCTGCCGTTCTCCCCGGGAGTTTGTTGCAGGGATCAGCTGGCCCATTCACAGACTGGGGCCAGTGACTCATCCAACCTCTACTTCCTTTTAAACCTTGAGACACCACTACCAACTATTGCCTTTTTTTTCACGCTGTTGCAATTTCTTTAACCTGCCTTTTTAAGTCCACTTCTAAGCTTTGAAACTTTTGATTAACGTGGCATTTAATGTTGGGTTGAGAGAATTGGTCTACTGGCTTTTCTTTTTTCTAGAAAATGATCTGAATGAAAATTATTTGGGACACAACAAATTTTATTACATCAGTCGTTCAGTCTTCTCTGCATATTTTAAAGATGTGGAGCAACTTCTCTTTATCTGTTAATTGTTTACTCTCCTCTCTTCGCACCTCTGATGAAAGGGAATAACAGACCCCTGACCACATCAACAGTGACAAAATCTGTCATTTTTATTTTGAAGACCTCTAGACACGTCAAGACAAGTTACTGGTCATGTGATAATGAGGATTCACCTCTTTGTGGGTATAAATAGATGTGTTAATGACACATTTAATATGTCTTTTTGCTGGAGAGAGTCAAACTTGAGGGATGTGGAGAAGCTGTCACGGAGTGTAAATACACTGGAGATAAATATGTGCATGCCTAATTGGAGCTGGAGTGGAGCAGGCTTCATTATTTTAGCATTAGCCCGGGTGCAGGGGGGCACGAGGGGGGTGTTTGAAGTGCAGGTGAGGCATTCGGTGGTTTGGAACAGATCTAACTCGGTAGGTACAGGTGGATTCACCAGTAGGGAGGAAGCCAATTAGATACTGTTAACAATGGGTGATTGGCTGCTGGCAAACAGTGAAACCCAGAGGATCTGGAGCAGTCAATGGACGGGGCGTCCTACGGAAGTGGATTTAGGAGGTAGAGAGCAAGCCACACGAAAATAAAATGAAAATTCTGCTGTAAACCTGTCAGTTCGAGTTAGTTAAGGTTATTTCACATCTTAATTTTAATTAAAATTCCTTTTTTCTTGATATGTAGGTTAGATATAATAATCAACAATATGACAACAGGAGTTTTCTTTCTTAAATAATGTTTATAATCTGAAAAAAATACTTCAAAAATGCAAAAAAGGTTTGATGATAAATGCTTAAACAGGTATTAAGTAATTTGAACCTCAAGAAACTGATAAACAAATATCCTAAATATACAGAAAGAAACATTTGAATTTTAATGAGAAAAAATATATACAATGCTGAAAAATGCATGAAAAGGTCATTCTTTGTTCTTGTTTAACACCAAATTATCTCCCTAATTTTATACTAGCCTCTAAACACATGTGGCAAATACGTATTTGCAGAAAAAAGAAACCTCCAATAAATGATTGAATGTTTGGTAGTTTTTAGCAAATCAGGAATAGTTTAAGAGGTTAAGGAAAGAAAGCTGAAAATATAAATGTAGCATGATGTCACAGTTTTTAAACATAAAATGGGTTAGGAGAGTGGACAATTTATTATTGAAGAAATGATACTGTGTTTTAAAATATTTTGCAAAAAAGAAATTTGCAAAAAAAAGAGGAAAAATTCATGCAGCTTTTACACAGTCAAATGATCATTGAATTGAAAAATGAAATAAAAAACAATTAGAAAATTGCCTAAGGTGGGCATAAAGATTAAAATATATTTTTTATTTAGCCTTGAACCGGAAATGTAAGCAAACCACGCAGGGAGGAAAGAACTAAAAATAAAAAGATTGATTCGCCAGAGATTGGCATATCGGACTTAACATCAGAGAAAAATCCCTCTGCTTGTTTTCTGCTTGTGTCTTCAGCTCAAGTTCCCGACAATGACGAGCAGTTTGTTCCAGACTTCCAGACAGAAAACTGTGAGTAAGAGACCTCACCACTTTGTCTGGTTTGTGTTTAAGTGTCTGTGAAAATCTGCCTCTTTTTTTTTTTAATTATAACGATTGTGTGTGTATTTGTTGGAGGTGGTGTCTCTCAGTTCGCTCACCTTTGCTTTTTAGCACAATTGATCTCTGGAGATCTGCAGCAGTCTTGCAGGTCTGCACACAGGTGTATGGAAACTGGAGTTTATCGCAATCCGTTTACCTCTGTCTCTTGGTTCTCATGCGCCTCGGGATTTATTTGCATAAGGAAAACATAAAAATATTGAGGGAGACTTTTTTTAAGCTGATATTTTTATCTCCAACTGGTCTGAACGCCTTTTAAGTGATGTTTTCTTTTTTTAAATCTCCCACGATAACCTATTCTCAAAGGGCTTTTGCACAAACCATCCAGTGTGGTTACATTTTCTAAATCAGGCAGTGTAAAATTAGTTACTACATTTATCTTTTTAGTGGAGGGTCGGCTTGTCTTGCACCCCCACTCACTCTCTTTCACAGAATAAAGACAGCTGTAATTCTTTTTTTTCGTTCCCTTCCTGTTTACATAATTTATCCCATAGAATATTAAATTATGTGTCTAATAATACTGCAGAAATGTTGTTAATGTCTAGGCAGAGCTAATTTCGGGCACATAGTGGTAAGGGGAATGCAGTGAGTCATAAACATCACCTGGTTGTGAACATTGGTTGCACATGGGGACTGGTGGCTTGGCACGGTCTGTCTCTGGAGGAAGTAAAGCCAAGGTGGGGACAGAAATTGAGTGAGTGGAGCTCAGTGGGACTCGGATCGAGCACATGTCTTTTAGATGAGCCAAAATACACATGAAACTGTGAGAAAAAACACAAAAGTGTGTGCCCACGCCTTGGTTTTTTCATCACCCTTTAACCTCAAGTGAAACAGCTGAACAAAAGGTAGAATGAATTTAGACGAACATGCACCATATTGAAGAGATTTAGGGACTCTTTAAAGCTTTAGATCCCTTTAAATAATATTAATCTGGAGATTATAAGCACCAAGCAAGATTTGGAAAAGTCGTTTTTAGGTTCTCAATGTTGATTTTTTTTTTTTTTTTACTCATTTTGTGTAATAAGTTGCATAGAAAATTAAAGAAAAGACGAAAACTATTTTTTGTTGTTCCACCATTCCTCTCACCTAATTTACTAATATTCAAAGCAGCATGTTTGTAAACTGACTACATTTATTTCGTTGAAAAAAAAATCTAAATTGTGCGTGTAAATTAGCCAATGTTGAATTCCACTGTGAAGGAGCTGTGTGATGTTTTGCACAGCCCAGAACCAGAGGTCACCAAGACTGTCCCGTTGTCCTTCAGAGGTAGCCGGGGTGGGTGGCCATGATGGCAGGAGGCTGCTGACCATCTGAATTGTCCTGTTGGCAAACCTGCAGCAGACTGGAGAGGTACTAACAGATGGCGGGAGGGTGAGGGCACTGTGGTTGGGCGCTTGAGTAGGCATCCCAGCCGGCAGCGCTCCCATATGGGTTTCACCGGTCCGAGAGACGGAGGTACGGTCGGTGAGGTTTAGGTGGAACCAAGAGGAAAAGAATTGCAAGGGAAAAGAATTCAAAGAAACACAGACATTTTATTTAATGTCATTAAAGATGAAGGCAGTTTCACTATCAAAATATCCCGTAGATATCTTGTTTGCAACATCCAAGTTTGTCCATAAACAATAAAAGAGACTGTTTTGTGCAGGTTTCTTTTTAATTCTAGTCCGATTTGTATTGTTTATTTTTTCAATTATCTAACAATACAATAGTGGGACCTTGTCAACTTGAGCATTTTTTTGGATTGAAAATACATAGAAAAGATGACTTCTGATCATTTTTTTATCTCTAAACATGGTTGAAAAGTTGTTCGTCTCGGTCAAAAGTTACTCAGATGGATTGTCTCTGTTTATGCTAACTTTGGTCAGTATATACCTGCAAAAAAGGTTGACCTGAGACCTGCAGTATTAGAAAGTAGCTTTTAATGTACCGAGTATCTATTAAACCATGTATCTTTAAAAATCCTGCAGTCTTGGTTGGATTTAACTCACATGGAATAAAACTCATTATCTGAGTTTAAAGATAGTTCCTAAAGACAGATTTCCATGAATGCTTTTAGATTTTCTTTTACAAAAAGCTTAAGTTTTATGTGTACTGAATTTAAAGACCATCAGTACCAGTATGTCTTATCACCTAAATATATTTACCCAGTCTAATTTTTGTATCAATTTATCAATGGTTGAATATTTAGCTAGCTTACTAGCTACATCTCTAGCTTGTAGCTAAAATTGATTAGCATTTCTTTGGTTTTACAATATAGAAAGAGTATCAATTATTTATTTATTTTTTCTCATAATTCAGATTGTGAAGGGATTGTTAAATATTTATCTTGCTAGCTTGGTACGTGGCAAACAAGTAGCTAATGCTAATATTATTTTTGCTAATATGAAACATTAGCAAGGTAAAACTGAAAATCTGGGGTTTATAAATAAATACCCAAAATAAATACATTAGTATTTAGTTTGTCTGAAAAACATTTTTTGTGTTGTAATGGTTGAATATTTTGTTAGCTTGCTACTCTGCTAGCTACATGTGCAAATTATTTAGCATTAGCAAAAAAAAAAAAGATTTTGAATTATATAAAAGTAGGCTATTCTGTGCAGCTTAGTGGATATTATTTTAGAAAATAGAATGCTTTTGTCTTAAGAACTGTGTATTTAAGTTTTGCTTTAGGATATTTGGCAATACTAGCAAAACTGCTGTAATTTACATTAGCCTCACTTTTCCTTCGGATAAATATTCTAAAACGATTAGTGGGAATTCATTTAATGGGGTTTGATGTATCAAAACAACAATTATTAATTACCATATTCATCATCTAAACATGTCATAAACACTAATCTGGGGAAAAACTCAGAATCGAAATCAAATTATTGTACATATCATCTCGCATTAACCATTTTGGTTTTGTATTTGCTTATTGTAAGGCAAAAGCAAAATGGGGTTTAATGTATAGAATAGGAATAGAAATATTTAATACATTTCTCATGAACTCATAAAACATTTCAACTTAAAGGTTAAAATCAGTGAGCAGTGAACCTTGCTTTAAGCTTTTTCCTTGTGATAGGCAAACTCGCAGTGATGAAAATGTTTAGAGTGAAAGAAGAGCCAGAGGTATTGGAGTTAGGTTTTAAGTTTTTGATTGGTGTTGGGGTTTATAAAGAGTAATGCCTGATCACAATTTGGCAATCACGGTTTTTCATCATCAGACTTTTAGATATGATACATTTATTTTATTTTTAAAGTGCAAGAATAAACATCAGACTGCTAAATATGAGATTTATATCCACAACAATTGGATTACAGTTATCAATTTTGACAACTGTTATTGTTTATAGCAAGAAGTGTCAATGAGAAATTTGGGAGTCAGTGATCTTTGTTTTGATACAGTAGCTTATCTATGTTAAGCTTTTTCATATTAACCATTTAAAGGCAGATACAAGAAAACAATGTTTTTTTCACCCCAAATTAAACAGTTTATTGAATCCCTTCAATAGCAAGTATCACCTGGCTTTCTGTATTTTTGTATCATAACTGATACATCAGACTTTTTCAGTTAGATATTTATCATCAATAAAATGCATCTTGTGTTATAAAACCACATGACATACTTAAACAACATTTATCACTTTTACTATTTTAACAACAATTTTAATTTTAAAATTAAAATTTTGCTTTTGCCTTACAATAAACAAAAAATCAAGAATTACTTGTATCATACCTGATACATTTCCTATTTGAGCAGAAAGTAACTGGACAAGATCAAATAAAATACTCAAGTAACACTGAACTGATGGGGGACTGTAAACTAAAATAATGCATTAAATGAGCATGTACAATTTTGATTTGGTTTGTGTTTCCCCCTACTTAATTTCATGACCCTACATTACCTCTCTTGAATAAGCAGGGCAGCCTTCCTCAATGTCAACTTTGTGCTCTCCACCGATTAAGCAGCATGTGAAGCAAAAGTGTCATAAGGCTGAAGGAGAATAGGGAGAAATTTCTTTGTCTCAAACTCCAACACAGATGCTTACCATTAGCATAACTTAGCAGGGAATGAAGGAGTAGAGGAGGTGTAAAATGAGGCCACACGTTACCAGCAGATCTGAGCTTCCATCATTTAACAACAGAGGCGAGCACCTACAGTAGGTGAAAATGGAATAGGAGGTTTTTTGCTGTTGCCAAAAGACCTGTATTTTTTATGAATGGACTGGAGAAATATCTGCCAAACGTAGGCTCCAGTTCTGCCAAAATTCACAATTTGTTCCTAAGAGTTCACAGCACTTTGGGCCAACAGATCTTTGACTGAGTTTAGAAAGGATTGCCAAATTGCACAAGTGGTATCAGTTTTTCTTTTACATGAATAATGACTGGGATTTTCTTGTCTTTGCAATGTTTATCACTATTTACATTACTTGCTGTACTACTAAACTACTAAAAGTTTAAGCCAATGGCACAAAAACATTTGCATTAAAAATAGGCCTGATAATTGCTCTAACTACCTCTCTTTAACAGCCCTCCATCTTGATTAATCAATATGTAGATAATGAGAGCAATCAAGCTGTGATGGGCATGACATTCTGGACTAAAAAGGAAGTCTCTCTTTTAGTCAGAGACAATGCCCTCGCTATTGATTTGTGTACCTTGGCACCCCACTGACGAAATCTATTGTGACATTTCCATTTCTAATTTAAGACCCTGTGCTGCTGTACATGTGAAGCCATTGTTAAGACCTGATGCGACACTTACAGTTAAGTATTTTCTCAGGGATTTTTACGCATGAACCGAGTAAATCACTTAACTTTGAATAAGTGTTAGGCTAAATGAAGAAATTAAAAATATAGTTTGGCATCTGCTGAGTTGCAATAGCACCTTGGATTACCTTGTTGTTGAATGTGTGCTATACAAATAAAATTGACTTGCCTTGCCAAATTGTTTATTATACCTGTTTAGTTGGCAATAGAGTCAACACATCCAGGTACTTGGACCTTCTCACTTCTTGTTTGGGGGAAAAGCCCTTACGATTTAAATAGGAGGCACTACAACTTCTGGGGCGTTTGATACAATAAAAGCATAAAATAAGTATTAGTATTAGTTTTGGTTACTCAAATATAATAACCGACAAGGTAAAATATTTGATGTCACTACTGGCAGATGATTGGTAACATTGAATAGTAAAACTTTTAAAGGCTAAAGCCCGTCACAGCAGCAAAAGGACCAAGCTTTTATATAAGGAGATAAATAAAACTAGTAGTGTGCGATATAGAAGGTATGAGGTAGAAATGATATAAATTTAACCAATAATAGAGATTTTGAGTATACAGGCCTACCGTGATTACGCATTTTGATGATGTCATCAAACTGTGCCTACGTACTTTGTACCAGGTACCCAAGGAGGATAAATACTGGTGTTTAGTGTTCATCTTTAACTAGATTTTGCAAGTTTAAAATGTGCTGTTTTCTATTTAATGGAAAATATAACTGTTGAACTTGAAGCGTTTTTAATTCAAATAAGTGCAGTTTTATTTTCGTGCGATAATAAATGCGTAAATAAGTAACCGGGAAAGCAGATAATTTGGAACTTTGTGTTTTTTTATAACATTCAGCTTTTATTTAATTTAAAATGTCTTCGACTTTATGTGTGAGAATTTTTGTGTTTCATGTTTTGGAAATAACTTCTTTAAATGGCATTCTAAACTTTTTTTAAGTTGTTCTGCTACAATGAATCTGGAATGTGAGACTGTTCATAAAAAAAAAACATATATAAAGAAAAAAAAATTATATATTGCAATAAATGTCGTTACCGCACATATGCTTTAGATTATATCCTAGTATAGATTTGAGGCCATATCGCCCAGCCCTAAATAAATCCTTTACAGGGGGTTTCCTGTTACTGTATAAATTTTAATTAAAACATTTTTTGTGTGTGTGTTGTTTCTGAACTACATTTTATTTATAAGGTATTCTATCTATAATGGTGATAGAAATTAATTGACTATTATTTACATTTTAATAATAATTTTTTGACAAATAACTTTATCAGTACACATTTAGAGTTTTTAGATTCAATTATCAAACAGGCAACTCTGTTTATTAATTTTCTAACCTTGAATCTTTTATTTCTTAGTTAAATTTTTTCAATCAATTTAAATTTGCTCATTTGCTGTTTTTGAAATATGTTTGATCTATAAATGGGAAAATTACTTTACTGTATGAATTTTTTTGGACAAATTTTGTTTATCCTCTTCATCAGAGGAAGACGGAAGTGGCAGCTTCTGGTTCCTGCTCTAAAGTTTATCCATATAATCTTCCCAGTTAGCGACCGGCATTGATGTGATTTAATTGTTTAGCTTTCCTGTCCTGATATTTGTTCACCTAAGAGCTACAAAAAACACATTCATTTGCTTTTTTATATTTTAAGTAAACGGAACTGAGATGTTGCATTTACTCCAGTTCAAATCGTAGCATGGACTTTCCACCGAAAGGGGATGCGGCCTTATGTGGGACAAGGAAGTGACATGAGGTTGAGTCTATAAGTTAGGTTTGCTTACTGGTGGATTAAAACGTCTGCTGCTTCAAAACAACAACAAAAAGTCTCCCTCATACAGTTTAAAGTCTTTTTAATGATATTCCAGACAGAGTAGTGTTGCTCTCCCCTCCCTCATCTTTTGCTGCACACTGCGGGTCAGCTGGCTGGAAGAAGACTACTATATTTTCCCATGTGTTCAAGAAAGACAAATTCAGCCACAAAATCAACATGTAGCCTAGTCATTGTGTGGAAGCTAAAGATGTGCCACCTAGTTAAATATATTAAATATATATTTTTCAAACCAAGTTGATAATCAAAGTGGCAATGATTTGAATCTCAACAAGGGAAGCTTAGATGTTGTTTTGACTCTGTAAGGTCTAAACAAGCCTCTGCTTTGCCCGCACCGTCAAAGGTCTCCCCTCAGGAAGTGTCTTTTTGACCTCCGATCGATGACCTGGAAAGGTCAGGCCCCCAGCGAGGCCTGCGAACAACCCCTGAGGCCTGCCATGCGGGGCCCGTGTGGCCCCGGCCCCCAGGGGCTCGGCTCTGCGTCACATGAAGTGTTGGCTGATAGACCCCTGCGCATACAGCAGATGTCAGTCAGTTGTGAGAAAACCCAAAACAGCTGCCAGATTTCAGTCTCTTTGGTCTACTCATGGCATAAATGTTTGTTCTGCAGCTTCACTGACAGTTGATCAAGTTTTTCTCTTTTCTATTCAGGATTTCAGGTGAGTTTGCTTTAAACTCGGGGAATGTCCATCTCTCAGTCTGAAACATCAGTCAAAAGCGATCCCCTTCAACACGGGTTGGGCGGCTCTGATAGAGCACCGTGGGAAGGCTGCGGTGCTGCTTTGTGTGCACTCGCACTGAGACGGCGATCGGCCAGGCAATCCGAGCCTGACTTCATTCTGACTGACTGGGTTGTCTTCAGAGACGCAGTCAATTAGATTAGCGTTGATCATGACTCGAGATGATGGGATGTTAATCAGGACTGATCAGGCACTTAACAGCCTCTCAGATGCACCAGGCTCACTGCAGGGGCCATAGGCGGCGAGCGCATGCCTACCCCGCCCAGCCCTTTGGATCAATGAGCCCGTTGTTGTCGTCTGGAACGTATTGACAGCCTGCTGAAAGCAGATAAAGTATTTATAGGAGCTTGCCGCACACCCAGTTTTATGATTGTCATATTTCACCAACAGAGCCCCCGCCAGGAAAAAGCCCAACAAATGAGATTTGAAGAGAGTTTTTTGTGTAAGTGATGGCCTGAGATGTCAAATGGAAGATAAATAGGATCAGTATTGGTTCACATTTAGACTGATATCTGTATTTCTTAAGGTGGCTATGTACACAAAAGCAGCAGCATTTGTTTTGTTTTTGTTTGTTTTTATTTCACTGTGAGTTTCTTTAATTTTGTGTCAAACTTAGCTGGTGTAAATAGCTTCTACTTCTAGTAAAGAAGTGCAGATTTGTACAGTTTATTCTCCACTGAGCTTAGAAGTGTCATTTCAATATTGAACAATTATTCAAAAAGTATATATTTAATTTGCTGAAAAGGGTCTAAAATGATCATTAGACCCCAAGGTAATTGAAGTATTTCCTCCTCTTTGTCTTGACACCGCAGTGGCTTTCCACGGACTGCAGCTGAAGATCAAGAGGGAGCTGCACAGCCCATGCTCAGAGCTGAGCTCCAACTGCAGTCAGGAGCGGCCCTTCAAGCTCCAGTATGGAGAGAAGTGCCCGTACAGCATCAGGTGGCCAAATCCCCTATCTACACTTAAAAGATCCCAGTTTAAAACCTGCACTGTTGTATCATTTTCAGCTTAGCTGCAGTAACTAATTTCTTGGTAGAAACTGTAAATGACACTAGATGCACCAGAGACACAGTATACAGAGGTTTTTAGCAGTTCATTTCGAGATTGCAAAAAAAAATTATTTTCATACCGTTCACTCAGTTTAAAGTGCTTTTAATTAGATGTCAGAAAAAGTGAAAGAGTGGCAGGGCTGTTCACTAACTGTATAAAACACAGCACTTCCCCCCCACTGCTCAGCTGGCTGAAAGAAGTCTACTCTACTTCATCCTTTGTTTAGAAGAAATGCAATGTTTCCTGTTGTGAAGTATTTTAAGGCACAAAAAACATAAATAGTGGTGTTTAATCTAAAGGAGTGTCCGTGCTTTAGAGTAACGCCGTTTTAGAATGAGGGATAGCGAGGTAAAAATTGCATCTGTTTACAATAAAACCTGACTAATAAAGTCAGATTATACTTGTTTTACCCTGTAAAGAATATAATAGCAAAATGGGTAATATTCTGCACAATAAGCACTTTAACACGTGTTTAATATATGAATCAAAATAGTTAAAAATAGTAATAATTAATATGTTACATTACTTTACACCCACTAGGAATGATAAGTTTTAGTTCTTTCTGATCTGATCATGTTTGTTGTGTCTATTTTAGACCTTTTAAAATGCTATGAAAATTTAATACTGGCCTATTACCAACAAGGATAACCGTTTGTAGAGTTTATTGTGACGACAATATAAATAATGACACATGTTACAGGAAAAAAAAAACATTTTTTTGGTGGTAACTTACCTGGAAGTAGAGATATTGGCTGAAAAATATCTTGGACTATTACATCAGTTACATTAAGAAAACCACAATAATTATTGTTTTTAATAATAATTTTGGAAAACATATTTTGCTTTTATATAAACTAAACATGGTTTAATCTGCAAAAGTAACAATCCAAGTCGCACAGGCTGTTTTGGGGATTTGCAGTTTTAATTAATTAGATTATAATAAATGTTAACATGGATTTTCTTTCTTTTACATGGCCTGCCCTGAAATTAAACTCCATTTACCTTAAATCTAGTTCTTATCTCCTCTGATTGATTTGTGGGTGGCAGTTTTCAAAGACAGTTTTTAATCTACATTTATATGTCAGTCCTGAAAACAGTGATGTATGTTGAATCATCTGGAGAGTTCTGCACTGACAGCTGGATCTTTTTGTTGCTGCAGTGCCTATGAGCAGAAGCACCACACAGGAATGAAGCCCTCCAGCCCAGTGACGCCCCCCTGCAGCACCCCTGTGTCCCCCCTTCACCATGGCTCACCCACGTCGGCCCCCACGCCCAAGCCAGAACGGACTTACGCCCACATCCCGCCCTCGCAGCCCCTCCCTGACAGCGCCTACTCCATGGACCACAGGTACTGCAGCAAAATGGTCAATGGTAAACGTCCTGTACTTGTTTAACGCTTTATCTAATCCCGAGGAGCCCAAAGCGCTTCACACTGCAATCACTCATTCCCCCATTCGCGCACACATTCACACACTGCCAGAACATCACATCACAACCACGTAACTGCTGTCATAATGTACTTGCCCTGGCATCTGTGGTACTGGGCGACATAAACGGTATAAATTTAGCTAACAGTAGTGAGTTTGACAATACCGGCCCACCGTGATTGCGCATTTTGATGACGTCATCAAGCTGTGCTTACGTACTTTGTGCCAGGTATGCTAGGAGGATAAATACTGATGTTCAAGTGTTCGTGTTTACACTAGATATTGTAAGTTAAAAAGTCGTTGTTTTCTATTCAACGAAACAGAAACGTGATGAACTTGAAGCGTTTTTAGTTCAAATATGTGCACCCTTATTTTAGTGCAATGATAAACTAATAAAAAAAAGTAATCAGGAAAGCAGAAAGAAATGTTATATCTCTTTTTACATTTTGCACTTCAGTTCAAACAATTTAGAATTTTGTGTTTTATTAACATCTAGCTTTCATTTAATTTTTTCGAAAAAGCTTTGTATTTAAAAAATGCTATTTTCACAATAAATGTTCTTTAAATGGCATTCTGTGCTTTTTTTTGAAGTCATTCTGCTGGTATGTGAGAATTGTGTGAGTCATTTTGGCATATATAAACAGAAGAGAAGAGTATATCGCACTAAATATAGTTGTCGTTATCATTTCATATTATATCGCAATATCAATTTGAGGCCATATCACCCATCCCTAGTTTGAAGCAAAATGAAGTGCAATGATGCCCTAACCCTGAACTGTTGCTGCACATTGCCAGTCAGCTATCTGAAAGGCGGCTTCTAAAATAATTTAATCCCTACTCAATAATCAGTGGAAATTTTGTTATTATCATTTTCACAATAAAGCAATTCTTATAATTGCTGACAAGCTTTTGCATTCAACTGGTATTTTTACTATTTATCCTTGGTGATGAGCTCTAACTCTGTGAGGTTGGAGTGCCTCCTTGTCATCACCTTAATCTTTAGCTCCCTCCACAGATTCTTCATCAGATTCCAGTTGGGATTCTAGCTTAGCCACTTCAGTCAGAAGAAACATCCTGGTAAAATTAACATCACTTTAAACTTAAAATTTCAAGGGTGTGAATAATTGTGCAAAAAGCAGTTGAAAACTGCTCCGAAATGTAGCAGGTGTTTATTTTTTATTTGTGATTAAGTCTATATATTAGAATCAAAATATCAATGTTGATCAATGTTTTATTTTAGCAGCAGTAGGTATAATATGCTGGAAATAGATCATATAATAGATTTTGTGTAAATGGAGGGAAACTGTTTATTTATTGACTCAAGTTCAACATATGGCATCATCTCTAATGGCAGCTAATGGCTAACACCGAACATCTCCTTTATTAATCTATCAATAATTGCAAGCTACAAAGCAGTACATCTAGAAAAATGACAATTTAGACTACAATTTAGTTATAAAAAGAAAGAGGTACTTGCAACAAAAATAGGATTATTTATCTTTTTTACTACAGATAAATAAATATACACTTCCTGCTTGCAGATTTTTCAAAGATTTCAGTATTTTGTAATCTTACTTCTAGGTTTACCTACCCATAACTTTAAGTATTATAAATCAATTGGTAATTTAATTGAAGAATAACTAAAATAATCAATTAGTTTTAAAAAAAAGTGTTATTATAAAATCTTTTTTATTATTTCACCAATTTTGTTTCAACATTATTATTAGAATATCGTTTGTCTGAACTAAATCTAGTATGTTGCTGATTTTCTCCTTCTGATAATGTATCTCGTGACTTTTGTTTCTACAGATTTCGACGTCAGCTCTCTGAGCCGTGCCACTCGTTTCCCTCCCCCCCTACGATGGCTCGGGACAGTCGGCCCATCTATCATAGGCAGCTGTCGGAGCCCAGCATCCCCTTCCCTCCTCAAGGCTTCAAGCAGGAGTATCCCGACCCCCTGTTCGAGCACCCTGCCATGATGGGAGCACCGCTCCCCCACGGGTACCCAGCCAGCATGATGATCAAGCAGGAGCCGAGGGACTTCACCTATGACTCAGGTGAGAGAAGAGCAGAAGTTACCGGTTTGTAGATTTTACTCTTTTCGCCCATAGCAGACTCATTTTAGGAGTGAGAGGAGACATGATAGGAGGGGGTGGCGTTTATTGAGTTTGCCCATTATTAGGGCATGGGTTCTGGTTGGGCTGGGTGTCTGTGCTGTTCACCATTTCCTGTGGAGCCCTAATAGAGGGATTTTTTTTTTTTTTGGGGGGTGGGTGCTTGGTCACAGTCCAGAATCTGCCCTCCCACGCATGTTTGCTCCCTTTGGTTAGAAACTAAAGGGATCTAATCAGGAGGCTCCAAGGAGCCTGAGGCTACATCGGGACATGAATGAACATCCGTCGGACTGTTGGGTTCATTCACAAGGTAACAGAGAAAAGACCCAGGAGAGACAGAGCCTTAGAGGACCGAGTGTGACCAGTCAGGAGAAAAAAGCAACTACCCCTTGGGCGATGAGTTCAAGAAAAAAAACTCTGGGGCCTCAATCGTGTCTCCTCTGCTGCATATTAGACCCAGTCTTTGTGCCAAGCAGCAGCGCAGTAGTTGTTTGGTTTTTTTATGTCTTTTTTCATTGAAAAGCCAAATAGCTGTAAATTTTGGTGTTTTCTCGCTCCTCAGTACGATAGATGTGCTCACCAGGTTTCACAACTGTGTGGCTTCTAAATACCAATTAACACCACTGGATAATGCCAGAAGAAACACATGGGTTTCACTGCTAAGGCATCTTATTTCTTGACAGACACTCTCTTAGTAGCTACTTGGTTGTTATTGGCGCGTTATCAGCACAGTTATTCTCACAACCAAATGATCTGATTCTCTGAATACATTTTTTTGTTCAAAAGTTTACAAGATAATCAAAGGGGGACAAATACCATCACTTATGAGTATGAAAACCTGAAAAAGCCCCTAATTACCATCTTCCTTGACCAAAAATTAGAGATCTATTTTTTTCTTTTACTCTGTAAAGGACAAATACAAACATAACTTTTTATCGTACAGTCAACAAACAGGATAAAATCATATTGTGTATTTTATATATATATATATATATATATATATATATATATATATATATATATATATATATATATATATATATATATATATATATAGTGTATGATAATGTATAATGTAGTTTTAAAAATGACTTGCCAGTTGTACTGTACAAGCAAGATGGAACATGAGGGTGTATTTATTAGCAGACACTGTTAAGCATGTGGACAGGAGCAGGCCTGTCAGGGAGGATGGGAGGGGACATGTAATTTCATTAGCAGCAATTTCCTCTACAAGCCCATTACTTTGATGAAGCTCAGAGAAATGTTTATGGGCCTAAATGAAGGGCCTTAGTGTGTTTATTGAATATTCCCTCTGTAACCTGTTTGGCTGCTGTTTTAATTGCAGCATCATGTTCTGATAGGTTTAGGCATAGTCAGAAAATGGATAAATCAGTTTGAAAGTGTTCCAAAGTGGACACGATATAAAGAAAAGTGAAGGAGTTTGATAGAATTATGTGAGCTTTTTTTTATTGAAAGAGGAGTTCCAAAATTACATAGTTTTTTATATGGAATATTTGTTTTCCTTTAACAGAGGTTTGTCATTAAATCTGTGGGATCTAAGGATATCAAATAATACATTTATATGAGTTTTAGAGAATATTTGAAAGGATAATTTTTAAACTTAATGTCAGAAGTTGCTCTCTTTTTATGATTATTTCATTTTAATACATATTAAAGTGTGTTTGAAATTAAAAGAATTGCTTCATTTGTTCTTGGGGGTATAATGTTATGGCCAGGAAATTGCATCACAATGTTTCCGTAACTTTTTTAAAATTCAAAGCTTATTTATTTTTTCCTCCTCATGTTGAAGGCTAAATGCTAAAGGCTCTTAAAGTTTTAAAAGAGTGTATGGTAATTAGGTTAAAAATGTCCTATAATAGAAGACCAGATAAGCCTTAGTTTATAGCTTTACCTATCATGTGGGTGTTCCACCAAACTCATTGTCTTCAGGCTTAATCAGTAAATCGAAGAGCTTCAAAGAAAATACTCTTTTGGCATTGATTTCAAAATGACAAATTATTTTGGGTTTTGGAAACTATAGAAGGTGTTGATTAATTTTTAAGCATTTTTAAAAGTTTGCTATGAAAACAATAACAAGAGATCAAATAGTGAATTCTACAAGTCTTAAGCTTAGAATTTAGAAACTGATAATTGTTGATTTTATACTCATTAAAATGTTATATTAAAATGTAAATTTTGAAATGTTTTACATTTTTAAGGGTGCAACATATATTAGAAAATTTTATTATAACGCCACAACTTCCGTCCTCTTATGTCAGTTGTCTCTCCTGAATAGAGGGTAAGATATAACAAATTACACTAGATAAATACATTACAGTGTATTCATGTTGTGCATACCTTTGCTGTCTTTAGCTTTAGCTAATGTGCCACTACTATTAAGTTAAAAAAGCTATAATCTTAGATATGACCAGTTTTAACTAAAACTGATGGTTTTGGAGGGTGTGGTCTTATATAAAAAATTTAATTTCAAGTTATTTCTGTTATTCTGTGTTGTGGTTTTCCTTTAAAAAACATCCCATAACTTTAGCTTCCGTTAACATGCTATCCTACAATCTTCTATTAATAATTTAATAAATAAAAACACTGGCTTTAAGCTTTTAAATTCACAATTTTAATCTTCATTGTTTTGTGTGGATTTGATGTTTAATGGTTAAAACATAGGATTGTTGCAACCATAGGTCAAAGGTCAAATTTATTTGTATAGCACATTTCCAGCAGCACAAACTGCCACACAGTGCTGAACAAAACACAAACATAGCAATGAAAATAAAAATAATGTGCAGTAAATAGCAGCATTAAAAGACAACAGTACAATTAAAAAATAAATTTAATAATTAAAATAACAGTTTAAAATGCTCAAGCCACACAATTTTTATCTCGTATAAGTTTTAGAATATTATATGTTCTTTCTTCCAAGTAGGACAGTGATATTATGAATACCTTAAATAAGATAAATAAAATATAATCAATCCATGTTGTGTAATGGGCGATTTAGCTACATTGAGCATTAGCAAGTGTAGCACTTTAGCTAACATGCTGCTCCTGAAAAAGACCAAAAATTAATCCCCTTTGGTCTGATAGCTTTTTTGTTCAATTAAGGTTGTGGAGGGAATGGTATTAATAAGAAATAAATTAGTAAAATTGTAATTCCAAGTATTTTTTTAATTTAGCCTGAAAATATCAATCCCTAGCTGCGATATTAGCATTAGCAAACGTACTGCCAAGTCCCATTTTTCTGTAAAAGAAAGAAACTAACTCCTGTAGGTTAGATTAGATTTTTATCAAAAATGGTTACGGACAATATTGGAAAATATATAAATAAATAAATAAATATAAATATATAAAAAAATTATATCTGATTTTCAAATATTATTTTGAAATAGGCATTCCTGGTGCGTTAGCTCAAGCTTTAGCTTATGTGCTGCTATAATACAATATTCTGTAAAATACGACTTGTCACCCGGCAGGTTGTTTTACTTTACTTTTTAATAAAATGGGGTGGAGGTGAAACCAAATTACATGATAATTTTCGGAAGGTATATGTGCACCAAAAATGTCATATTACCTTTAGCTTACATGGTTCTAGCACAATTTTTGTTAAAGAAAGAAAGTAACACCTGCCGTTCTGATAAGCTTTTATGAAAAAATGGTGGGGGCAATATCGGAAAACAACTTAGTATGAGTGGCTTTTCTTATAGCATTTTCTATAGCATGTTCCTACCTGGTCACATGTTGTCTTCAGTTTATGTGCGCCTTTGCACAGTTTCCTATAAAAGACAGGCATTAGCATCACCGGGTAGGCTATGATGATATTTATGAAAAGCTTGCATCATATCAACATGTGTTTTCATATTCTGTGATGAATCTTACTTTCAGTGGAGAGGCCTGGGGCCAGTATTAACAGTGCGATACAGTGCGTTCGCCTGTGGCTGTGAGACATTACAATGCCGCTGCTGGAGGGCATTTTCTTTAATCAGTGCCGCTGGTGCATTGATTGAACAGGCCGTGGCTGTTCTCAGATAGCTGAGATAGTGTTCTTAATGCCGCCTTCGGGCCCTTTAACACCCACTCTCATTCTTGCCTGGCTTTCAGCAGAAGTGCCTAGCTGCCATTCTGTCTACTTACGACAAGACGGCTATCTGGCTCACACTAACAGGACTGAAGGTACTAACGTAGACACGTGCGGATGTCGTAACAGTGCTTGACGTGAATCCCCCCCCCCCCTAAATATTACATTAAAGGCTCCTTATTTGTCTTTTTTTTAAGGTTGTGTGTTTGACAAAGTGGCAAGGCACTTCTACGACGATACCTGCGTGGTGCCTGAAAAGGTTGAAGGTGAGTCGGTTGGTAACATAGCTAATCTGCGCTTAGTCCCAAGTGATTCATTCATCTTGTCTTCTGTAGGTGACATCAAGCAGGAGGCAGCCTTGTACCGTGAGGGTCCATCCTATCAGCGTCGAGGCTCCCTGCAGCTCTGGCAGTTTCTCGTGGCTCTTTTAGATGATCCGTCCAACTCCCACTTTATCGCCTGGACCGGGCGAGGCATGGAGTTTAAACTCATCGAGCCAGAAGAGGTAAAAACTTTAGAATTTATTTATGTTCTTTAATATTTTGATGGGAAAAAATTTCTTTATAGCTTTCTTACTAGTTTTTACTAAACATTAAGGTTGAAAATCTTACAGCAAGGAGCTCTTTGCCACTTATTGTATAACCTTATCGGTGACCCTTCACAGGAAGTACACTCGGCTCTGATTTGCCCATCTCATCAGACACTTATCAATTTAGGAATCAGTTGAGAAATCTTCTGAGTTCATGCAGTTATTAAGGCATTTGCAAAATGCTCAAACTTTAATACGGTTGCTTTTTGAAATTTACAATGGTGTTTAAAGGGTCTACAACAACTCCTTAAAGCATTAATTCTATGAGCTACAACAACAATTAATTTCCCTCTGGGATCAATAAAATATTTTTGGATTGAATTGAAATTTGGGATAAAGTGTTTGAAACCACCTATCTCAGTAAGTACATGGCTTTTGGTAATAAATCACTGACTACTTAAAGCTGCAGTCTGTAGAATATATTTATGTATCAAAGATTATAAATCTTTAAAATGATAGTGGGGTTCAATACTATGATAAAAGGCTAGTGCTCCACAACGTTTGTTGTTCTTCCTAAGTCCCGTCTTCCTCCCACACCGCTATGCATTTCATACTGACAGGCAAATTTTTTTTAGCCAATAGAATTCAAGTTTCCGCCTCGTTGGCTGTCAATCAACTTACATGCGCATCACATCAACCTGTGATGATGAGGCCGTTCACACAGGACGCTCCTGTTTATAGTCGCCATATACGAAGAGAGCTTCAGTCATGGAGAGGTCGCTCACCTCTGAAATGTCCATAACGAAATACAATCAGGTGATGCCCAAAGTGCTTACTGGTTTCCTCTTTGAACCGCTGTGACAACGCAGGTGATGCGCATGCACAAATGTTGAGGTGGGGCTAGAGGGGGGGGGGGGGTTGTTTTGGGAGGGGCCTTGATAGTGGTATTCAAAAAATCTCTCTCTCTCAAATACTCTGGACAGCAGCTTTAAGCTTTTTTTTTGTTATTGTTTTTTTTTTCTTTTATGGAGATGACTGAAGCAGCAAGCGTTTGTTTTTTTTCCTAATCTGTGTGTTGAATTTACAGTTTAAACCAGATATTTATATATAAAGACATATGACCATCTTTTCTCATGTCTGACATTACATAAAACTTTTTCTGGTTTCAGTCAATTAGGATTACAGAATATGAGAACATTTTCAGATTTTTACTCTCTTCATTTTTGCATACATTTTCTCAGTATTTGCTAATATTTCCTTTTAAACTGTATGACGTTGGTCAAATCTTTAGGGTATCCTTCCAAAAGCTTCTTCCGTAGTTTGCTGGAGTTTCGTTCCATTCCTCCTGACAGCAATGGTGTAACTATCAGTTTTGAAGGCCACCTTGTTAATTTTTAGGAACGGAGATTACGTGGTGGCCCCTCCAAAGCATTGACATTGCTGACCTTAAACCTCTTAACTAATTTGGCTGTACACTTCAGGTCGTTGTCCATTTCATGGCTTCCGGGCTGATGTCTTGAGCTCTTGCTGGAATATTTTCACACAATGTTTTTTCCTCATGATACCATATATTGTGTAAAGGGCATAAGTGCCTCCTACAACAAAACACAGACTCAGCATGAGTCTTGTGCTTGAAAGCTAGGATGGTTTCTACAGCCGTGTTACCTTGTCCCTCTTTCCTTCGAATGTCAAAATAATCGTCATTGCCAAACTCTTACATTTTAGTTTCATCGCACTATAAAACATGTCTCAGAAATAAAAGTTTTTGTCCCTGACTGCATATTGCTTTTAGACAAATGGCTTCTTCCTCACAGAGTGGCCTTTCAGCTCATCTACAGGACTCGTTCCACTGTGGATAATGACACTGTCCTACCAGCTTTAGCCTTCATCTTTATGTCTGCAGCTTTTGTTTTGGATAAACACCAAAATACTTTCATGTTTATTTGTACTGCTGAATTTGGCCCCTTTGGCAACTAGAAATCGTGTCGAAGGATGAACCAGACTCGTGGAGATTCACAATTCATTCTCTGATATCTTGGCTGATTTCTTTTTAAATTTCCATGATGTCAAAAAATTAAGGAGCGTGTTTGAGTTGTTGCCTTAAAACATCCACGTGTGTCTTCATTTAATTTAAATGTTGTGAATTAAATGCTTACAAAACCATGATATCATCAGCTGGGCTTTAACATATTACTACACCTCTAACTTTGAAATCCGAAACAAAAAACACTCTGATTTAAAATCAGACAGTGAATAAAAATGGTTTTGAGTATTTTTTAAATCTAAGATCAAGCTTAATGGGATGAGTGACTGCTCCCCACTAAGACTAATGATGTTATTTTTCCCACATTTTTATTAAAAAATTTATTTAAATTATTAAAAGTAATTTTCTATATTACAGTTTGTATCAGTATAGTTTACACCAGAAAATACAAAAACACACATCTACAACAGCCTCTAAAAGTTTGCTCTGCTTGCTTATCATTTCTCACCCACTTCAAGAATATATTACCGTACCTAAAAAATGAAACTTCCACACATTGTTAAACTCTGAAAAAAGTGTTTTCTTTACATTTAGGTCATGAAGGGTTCTGGTTCATTTATCACATGTTAGCAATACCTGACAAAGAAAATAATGCATTCAGTGGTTGCAGATTTCCATATAATGTATATATAGTAGGTCTAATATGTGTAAGGCAAGGCAATTTTTTTTACATAGTACATTTTCGGCAACAAGGCAATTCAAGGTGTTTTACATTAGGGGGAAAAATAAAAGCAGCAATAAAACAACAATAAAAACAGAAAACACAACATCAAAGACATAAAGAACACACTACTCTTATGACATTTCAGGTATTATTAATCAATTAATCAAAGGCAGCTCTAAGCAGATGGGTTTTTAGCTTAGATTTTTTTTTTTTACTCAGTTTCAACATGTAGCGTATAGAGTTATTAATAAAGTAATCAATGTTGCTCCCCAAAAATTCTCAGTGTATAAGTCAAATAAAGCCTCAGCTTTGGCCTCCTCTGCTTTACAAAAACGAGCAAAGACACCGGTTCCTCTCAATAGAGGTGTTTGGGACTCATCCTAACTATCTTGGAGTTTTGGACTGCAGATCTGTTGGACTGCAGATCCGTTGAACTGCTTCAGTTACAATGCTTTTCTCATGACAAGTAAAAAAGTTAACTTGTTTCTGTTCTTTTGTATAGCAAAAGGAATTAAGATAGAATATTGGCTGCCCAAACAATTTTTCTGTAATATCATAGGGTCAAAATGACAATTTGAAAGCAAAATCAGACAATGTCAAATTATGAATTAGTTAATTTCCTAAAACTATAACTCTTGTTGGTGGTTGAGGCCCTTCAAGTGTAAAACAGAGCCTGGATCTGTGCATGCCCACTCCACCCACAGTGGGCCTCAGTCACTGCTCGGAGGGGGGGGGGGTTGATCAGCGGGTGGGAGTGTAGGGAGCAGGAGACAGATGAGCAGGTGGCAGCGGTCCACGGAGCCCGATGGTGTGTGGCGGTGCGGGCCAGCCGCGGGCTATCAGGGGGTCCATTCATACCATCAGGCGACGCAGCAGATAAATGTTAGCTAACAGCACCTGGCTTTACAGGTGTAGGATATAAGCAGATACATGGAAATAAAAAAAAGATAATCTGGGGGGGAATAAATAGGAAGCTGGATTAGGAGAATCAGGAGAGGAGAAAATGGAGAGAGCTGTTGTGAGTTTGGACTGCAAGTCCTGATGGTGGGTGGTCTGCTAGACAGGTGCTGCAACATCTGCTGCCTCCTCAGCTGGCTGTGTTGACAGGCTGCTAATGAACACATCCCTGGTCAGGTCTGCTTAGTCTGGACGCAGCCTAATTACTGTTATTAGGACGATATAGATTAATAAGTTTGTTTAACATTTCAGCTGCTGCTGCATGCCTTCTTGTGAGGGGAAACTATCTCAACCATGAACGTCTGTGATTGTCTGCATTTTGGCATCGCTGTTTACTGACTGACTATTTACTTGTGTTTGTGCTTCGCAAAGGTGGCCCGTCGGTGGGGGATACAGAAGAACCGGCCAGCAATGAATTATGACAAACTCAGCAGGTCGCTTCGTTATTACTACGAAAAGGGAATCATGCAAAAGGTAAAAGAAAGTCCTCATATGTGAGAACATTTAAAAAATAAATAAACTGATCTAGAATGTTTTTATCTTTACTCAGAGGAGGCTCTGAAATACTATGCAGCACTTATCACACTGCCACCCCTACCTATTATTTAAATACCTCCCAAATATATCAATCTATTACTGCAGTAGTATTTCAACCTAAATTTTTTTTTACTACACTTATTAACTGAGGAAATAATACCACATTATTACCATATGTGGAGGAAATCATTGTTTTTAAATGTCAGTCCCGTAATTATTGGCACGCTTGCTGTTAGAACTTTGTGAAATCTCTTTTACCAATAACAGATGAATATATGATCATTCCTGTTTGCACAATATTTACACAATCTCTTTGCAATCAATCTTACACAAGCTTCCTTTCCTTGAGTTTCTGTTGGATTTAGCTCGAGGGGCGGAGATGACCTGGGAAGACGATTGAGTTTCTGCCTTCTGTACCATTTCTGTGTTGATTTGGTCATAGTTTTGAATATTTACCCATTGGAATTTTAACTTTCCTGATAACTTCAAGGAAATCATAATGTCAGGCACCTTAAAAAAAACTTTATTGGGCCTTGGAAGTAAAACAGGCCCACGGCATAATGGATTCTCCACCATACTTAACCATGGGTATAAGGTCCATTTTCACATTTCACGTTTGTGATGGTGAGACAAAAAAATATTTTTCCTGGTATGCTTTTCAAGCAACCAGTTGGCATATGGATCTATCTTTCATTGGTTGCTATGGAGACTTTGTGAACCCAAGATGCTGCTCTTTGCTGCAGGTTTTAAGCAGTGCACTTTTGGAAATTTATTTTACCTTCTTTACTATCTTTTGTCCAGCCTTTATTGTCACTGTTATAGTCATTCTAAATGTTTTAATTATTTTTTTTTATTATTTTTCGTAGCCATTTTCTGACCTATTGATATCAACATGCAGTTGCCTTTCTTAACCAGCATGTTCTCTTGACTTTCAAAAATTCATCTATAAACATGAAAAAAAAACACAATAAAACTCAGTTATACTTCTTTATTGCAGCAGTCCGCTGTAGCACAATTAATTTTCAAAGAAAAACTTTGTTTTAATATTACTTTTCTTTCATTGAATAAATGTAGGCAAAGTTGGATTATTCTAGATCAGGGGTCTGCAACCTGCAGCTCAAATAACCTTTTGGACCTTCTGCAGTGGCTAACTTAACTTTGGTTAAAAATTTTTAAAAACCAGCCATTTTTTTTAAAAACAGATTTGACAGCAAGTGCAGTTTTTTTTCATGGTGTTGGTGCATTCAATTTCCATAAAAGGACGGGTTTTTTTATCTTCCAGGTTGCCGGGGAGAGATATGTCTACAAATTCGTGTGCGACCCAGAGGCCCTGTTCTCCATGGCGTTCCCCGACAACCAGCGGCCGGTGCTGAAGACGGACATGGAGCGGCAGATCAATGAGGAGGACACGGTGCCGCTGTCGCACTTTGACGAAAATATGGCATACGTTCAGGAGGGGCCCTACTGCCAGCCGCATCCTTACAACGAAGGCTACGTTTATTAGCAACACACACACACCTTCGCTCTGCTGTGCTGCTCCGCCTCTTCAATACACCTGAGACTGTCATGTCCTCTGATTCACAGTCGCTCCGGGAAAAAGACTGAACACACACACATTGATGCACTCAAACACACACAGACACAGTGGCACTTCAGTCAAACTGTCCAACATAAACAGACTCACTCCTCACCTTCTTTGCTCTCGTCTTTCTGACGTCCAGAGAGTGCACTTTATGGACAGGAACAGCACCAGAGTCTGTGTGTTTGACTTTTTACCCCTGTTTATGTTTGTACATTACCGCTGAAAGCATTCTGTCCATTTTTATCATTATTATTATCATTTTGAGCATGTGCTGCCCTGTTGGGATTGGATTCAGCATCTAAAACTTTGGTTCCCTGCAAAAGGAACTCTCCTCCACACACACACGCACACGAGAAGCAAATAGAAGAAGGAAGAACTATAGTTTTGTCCTAACGCAAACATCTTCTACTGGAAATGTAACAAAACTTCCATGGTGATGAAATGGATCTTTGAAAGACTGCTGTGACAGTGAAAAAAAAAGACATTTCAGCCTTGTAGGTGAGAACTTCCTCGCCTCGAGGCTGGCCACAGCTCTCTGCCATGACTCCAACCAAACTGTAGATCTCATGTAGATGTTTTTGCTGTAACGACATAACCTCCACTGGATCATTCCCTCATCAGCTAAAAAAAATAAAACCTTGTGGGTCACAACTACGAGGATGCACTGGAATCTTGAACAACAAATGGCCTGTGTTTAAGATAATAATCAGAGAAATAACTCAGTTGCTGTGTAAAAAAAAAAGAAGAAAATACTGATTTGTAATTATTTTGCATTCAGGTGTTAAGTTTTTCAGTGAAAAACAGGTGACTTCCTTGTACAGTAAAAATTAATTCAGAATACCTATTGCATCCCCAAGCTTAAATAAGTGGATTTCATCAGCAAAATTCAAAATTAAAATATTTTTCCTTAAAAAAACGTTTTCAGTTTAGTTCCATGTGAACGCAATGTGTTTGTTTCTGAAAAAAAAAGTTGCTTTGCCATCATTTGTTTGCTTTTTGGTAAAACAAAAAGAGCTATTTAGAAGTTTATAATGTGGTGAATTAAGGAAAGTCGTGTAATATTATAATGTTGTATAATCAGGTACATGCACATTTTGTTGCTGCTTCAAATTGTTATGTGTATTTTCTAGTCTCAAGATAAAATGATATCAAAAAAACTGAAAGTGTCTGGCAACTTTGGCCTGCTGCTCTGGATATCTGTTCATTTTGATTTTTTTTTCTTTCATCCATGCCTCCGAAAAAAAAAAAGTCTGGTCTGTCTGTTTTTGGAGGTTTATGTTTGTGGGATGGGATTGGCAATAGGAACATTCTGTAATAAAATAGTAAAAAAACTACAAAAAAACTAAATTATGTCCACTTGTTTATGCTTACATAATTAAACAATCACGTGAAAGGTTTTGTCAAAAAATTTCTGTGCTTTGTTTTGACGTAGGCATCATCTGGTTTCTAGTTTTAACGTATACCAGTTTTAAAAAGAATGATCTCAAAGTTGCTTAAACTTTTCATCATACTGTTTCCATTGTTTGTGCGAAGTCACACCCAGATCGAAGGTTTTCTCTAACCCCTCCCCCCAACCCACACACTTCAGGGGAATTTACCTATATTCGCTCTTCACTTCATTAAACAAATACTTTTTCAGTGGGAAAGAAAGAAAAAATGATTGCCTAAAATAAAAACAAAAGCACAAGGACCACCCCCACAACAGCAGTTGTGTCTAGCCTCCTGCAAGGCTTTCATTGGGGCATCTAAACCGAACATCAATTTAAAGTAACTGTAAGCTTTTATTATAAATATTTGCAGGTTCAATATATTGACTGTATGATTAGGTTTACACGTGTGCATTGTTCAAAACAAACTTATGCTTACTTAAATGTTCTGCATTTAACATTCAAGTAATTTCACATTTGTCAAAAGAACGGGCCAGGTAATCTAATTTTAAGCATACCACGGTTTAAAAAATACAGCTTGGAACCAACAAAGGTTTTCCATTATGCTATTTTCCCTACATAAACTCATTAATGAGAACCCGATTGGAGTCTGGGGTTTTCTCTGGATTCCCCTCCCCCACATAATGCAACTTCTTGCCATTGAAAATTTTTTGGTGTTTTGGTAATTTTTTAAATATAGATTACCATATTCGTATTAAAAGCAACTAGATAACAGATGATTACAAACTTGTTTACAATTTGGTTTTGATATAAATCCATCACACTTTATTAAAAACTTTGTTACGCCCAAGACTAATAATAACCACTTTACAAAGGGTACAGGAAATTACATTGTATGATTTTTAAAGAATTAATTTTTATAATGGTGCAGAAAATAAGAATTTGGCCAGTAACAAAAGTTTATTTTAATCCTTTGTAAATTAGCCTTGGTTGGTAATGAGAGAGATCAAACATCTCCTGTAGGTCTTCTCCAGGTTTGCACACACTGTAGCTGGTATTTTGGCCCATTCTTCAATGCAGATCTTCTCTAAAGCTGTGATGTTTTGGGGCTGTTGCTGGGCAACACAGATTTTCAACTCCCTACACAGATTTTATATTGAATTGAGGTCTGGAGACTGGCCAGGCCAGTCAAGAACCCTGAAATGCTTTGTACGTAGCCACTCCTTTGTTGCCCGGGCGATGTGTTTGGGATCATTGTCATGCTGGAAGATCCCGCCACGTTTCATCTTCAGTGCTCTCACTGATGGAAGAAGATTTTTGTCTGAAATCTCACAATACATGGCCCTATTCATCCATTCCTTAATACGGACCAGTCGTCCTGTGCCCTTTGCAGAAAAGTAGCCCCAAAGCATAATGTTTCCACCCCCGTGCTTCACAGTGGGTATGGTGATCTTGGGATGCAACATAGCATTCTTCCCCCTCCAAACACGGCGAGTGGCGTTTATACCAAAGAGTTTTATTTTGGTCTCATCTGACAACATGACATTCTCCCAGTCCTCCTCTGGATCATCCAGATGGTCTTTGGCAAACTTTAGATGGGCCTGAACATGTGCTGGCTTAAGCAGGGGGACTGCAGGATTTTAATCCATGATGACATGATGAAGTGTTACTACTAGTAACCTTTGTTACTGTGGTCCCAGCTCTCTTCAGTTCATTGACCAGTTCCCCCCGTGTAGTTCTGGGCTGTTTCCTCACCGTTCAGAGATCTTGAATTCATTCCATTTTCTAATAATTGCTCCAACAGTTGATCTCTTCTCACCGATCTGCTTGCCTATTGTAGATTGGCTAGTCCCAGTGTTGTGCAGGTGTACAATCTTGTCCCTGGTGACTTTGGATAGCTCTCTGGTCTTGGCCATGGTGGAGGTTGGAGTCTGACTGTTTGAAGGTGTGAACAGGTGGCTTTTATACAGATGAGTTCAAACAAGTGCCAATAATACAGGTAACAAGTGGAGGATAGAAGGACCTCTTAAGGAAGAAGTAACAGGTATGTGAGGGCTCGAGTTCTTGCTTGTTTGTAGGTGCTAAATACTTATTTTCTGCACTATTATACAAATAAATTAATTTTAAAAAATCATACAATGTGATTTTCTGGATTTTTTTTACATTCTGTCTCTTAAAAATGAAGTGTACGGAAGATTAAAATTACAGACCTCTCTTACCTTACCTAAGTGAGACAACTTGCACTATCGGTGCTAATTTCTGACTTAGTCTGAGAGAAAAGAAAGAAAAGAAAAAACACAAGGCATTTAACCAAAATGACACCTGTGGAAAAATCAATGCCTAATTTAAGACAACACTTTTTCATGTAGGTGAATTGTTTCTGTCTTTTGTTTCTCATGTTCGTACACACACGTACAAACACACGCACACACAAAGAAAACCGCTCCCTTAAAGTTATTATTTCCTTCTTGAAAGTGTCACAATTGCTAAAAATCAATGACTAATTCAAGGAAGCATTGTTTAATTGCTTCCACTGATGGGAAAAATGAAAACGGATGTGTAAGTAATGAAAAAAATCCTACTTGCCTTAATTTGTCAGAGCAGGTTACAAGCCAACCCCATTACAGTCCTTCTCATGGACTTATTTATTGATTGTCTGTAGTGTAGGGAATTGGCCTTAACTTAAACACCTGATTGCTTCCCTGAGGATATTTAACAACATCTTATCTGACATATACACAGAAGAAAACCGCTGCACAACTTTTAATATGATGAATGAAAAGACAAATGTGTTTTCCCCTAAAAATGTCAATAATTAAGATTGTTTTTAAATTCAGAATGATGAAAAATAACAGCATATACAGTATATAGTATATAAAAACAAAGAAGTAGACTTTTACAGTAATTCTCAAATTGAAAATACATTTCTTAATTACATAATTATACATTAATTATTTCTACTTTCCCTACGTAGCACTTTGACTTTTTTAAATCTATTTTCTAGCATAAAATACTATCAAATATAGCAATTAAATCACCCATCAGTTTTTTCTAGTGGAACAAAGTTTATTCTGCATCTACATTTGTCAATTCCTTTTCATTTTTGTTTCCCAAATGTTTTGATGATTTGTTTTGAGTAAAACCTTAAATCAGTAGTTTTTTAAGTTTCTTAAAGCACATTTTTTCCTCTTCTTGGGAACAGATACAAAGGGTTTTACTGGAGGATCTTTCACTGTTTGCCTCAGAGGCTTGCCTGTGGTTTGACATTTGCCGTTTAAATGAGCTTCACGGTTTCGGACCAGACACAAATGACTGTGGTATATATTCAAATGCCCACTATTAAAATCTTATGCAAATATCTCTGCGCTTTAAATACGTGGTGGCTTTTCCACATAAGCCATGTGAGCTGCTGACGGGACAACAGGCCCGCAGCACCATCCACCTATGTGTGGTGAACAATCTGAAGGTCACTCGCAGGATTACTTGTCTTACACCTATTAAACGTGTTCTGTCACTGAGTCTGAAAATCACCATGCAAATCCTGTTATCTGGCCCCCACTCAGGAAATCAGGGCCTCAGCTTTCAACATATTTACCATTTATGGACATATGTTTTTACATCCTGTGCTACCCTTCCCTCCTCTGCTGCACTACCAGCTAATATTCTGTGTATCTGTGAATCGTGGTCCTCCCCCACTGTAGCAAACAGATGGCCACTCAATTCTTGAGTCATCACAAACCCATTATGAGAGTGACTTGTCCTCAGCCAGGCCGCCTTGATTCGTACCCGATGTCTCTCGCCAGTGTTTGCTCAGGCTCTTAAGTCATCCTTGGACTTTGTGACACACTGTGTTTGCTCGGGTTAAATGGCTTGTGTTGCCCATGGTGTTCCCTGATTGGCTGTGACACCACGGTGTTTGACAAGCGAAGTGACACCGAGTGGCCCCCGTTGCAGCAAATGTGTTTGGCCGTTCGAAACATGTTGCCTTTTTTAAGCAGTGTGTGTACTCACCAAAAAGCCCTAAGTGTGTTTCTATCTGTGCTGCCGGGGTTTATCAGTGGCCGGGCCAGTGAGCATAAATCATTCAGAGGTAATTCAGAGAAGCAACATGGGTTCTAGGAGGAAAAAGCAGGGAAATTATAAAGCTACGATAATGGAGGTACCTATTACTGCTGCTGCTCCAGTTTAAGATGGCTAGGTGAATGGTTTTTATCATCTACAAGTATCTATTTTTGGAAACTCTTGACTAAATTCACGTCTGTAATGAAACATTTCCTGGAATATACCCATGTTCTTCACATCTTTTCTAAATTAAAGTTAAAGTTTCCTTTTTCCTATTTATTTTTTGATGGTTACACACACGCCGTACCTTTTAAAAGCAGGCTCAGGTCACTCAGAGCAAAATTCTTGCAGAAACTACCTAAAGTTTTAAATACAGTTAATTCCAAAGGTAATCATACCAATGCCAGATTAATGTTATTTTAATAATCTTATATCTTTTAATATTACTAACATGTTTCTTCTGACTTGAGGTAGTAGTAAAGTTTTCCGGAGCTCTGACTTGGATCTGATAGAGAATCTGTTATCTGTTATCTATTATATATATGGTATGTATTTTTAAATAAATAAATTGATAGTCCTTTTACATTGTTGTTATATTGTTTATTCATATTTTGAGGAATATCCGGCCTTAAGTCTAATCATAAACAAACTTTATTCTTGAATGAAAATAATTTTCCATCTAAATTTGCCTGGGGTGTGAAACTTTTTTTTTTTTGAAGGTTCGAAGTGAAACCATTTGTTTTGACAATTAAACTTTATTTTGTTGATCATTATTTGGCTTGCAGTATAGCTTTAAATACAAAAAGCCAACTCCCTCTCAACACAAAGACAGTGACAGTAATAAATAGCCTCTATGATCCAGGTTTAGAAAGCTGTGAAATTGGATATTGAGATGCTCTCCGGAGCTGCAGGTCGGGAGTAGCTTCAGACTAGACTGTGGGAATCATCTAATCCAATCACCGGGAATGTTAGACGGGCTAATCGCCTAACAGGCCGAGTCTTTTGTACCCATGGACCTGGTGGATGTGGGGAACTGATGCCAAGCTCTTTTCTGAACAGGGTCTTTAGGAACTCCTTAGTTACACCAAGACTCACTGGAACATTTTAATATATCATGTTTGTCCAAATGTTAATAATATACAACACTTTAAATAATGTAACCACATGGTCTGTCTATTAGCTTTTTCAATAGTGATGGGTATGAAAATATATCTGCGCACAGATCATTTCATCCAGTAAAGGGTGCAAACTGCCAGTTAACACACAATCTAAAATTCATAATTTACTTTAACTTAAGTTCCCACACATTGTTTTTCTTTCTGGAGCAGTAGAAACATGTTTGCATTAACATTTTTGAGCTCAGAACTGGTATAAAAGGGACTTCTTGCTGCCTACATGTAAAAAAACTTGCCCAATTTAAAACTGATATTTAGGTCACATTCACATTTTAAATCACCAAGTGCTGTTATGGTGTGACCAGTATTTTCTAAATTGTTGTAATTTCATTAATTGCACATAACTGTTTATAAAGTTTATATTCTGGACTGGTGGGAAAAACAATATTATCCAGTCCCCACGTCTTCCAAATCTTGACAAAATCATGCAGCCGCTTTCAAATGTGTACACACTCCTGGTAAGATGCAACTGTTTTGTGATATAAAAAATGAGTATGTCATTAATAAACTTTTTTCCCACTGATTATGGGATATGTAGACTGTGACCGTAAAACAAGAACATTTGTTAGTAAGAAAATACTGCAATAAACTGTGCTCACCTTTAAACTAGGGGTTTGTTGAAGCACATTTCGATTCAGTTTCTGCATTCGGTCTGCTTTGGTTGGATTCCCACATTCTGTCTCAGTAATATTTGACAATTCTATGAGGACATCTCTTGTACCAAGCCCTCTTAAGGTGACCCAGCAGATTTTCTATCAGATTTTCCAGACATCATTCCAAAACTTTAATTCTCTGCTCATAAAGTCAGCCATTTTTAGTGGATGCTTGGACTAACAGTGAACTTCATGTTAGGTTTTCTGAAAGTTTTGGGTTAAAACAGACTGGCATTTGGAAGTGTTTATATTTTCATCAACCTCTATAAAAACCAGTTCCATTTGAGTAAAGGTTACCCCAGATCACGATGCTGCCAATGCCATGTTTCACTCTGGGTGAGGTGTTCTTTTTGTGATGTTGAAAAAAAAAAAATGTCTCGCAACCCTACTTCTTAGTCTAGACATATAGAGGATACAGAAGATTGTTCTCACATGTAGAGCACTAAATGGGTGCTCTTTAAAAATACAGCTTCTTCAGTGTTCCTGTTAGCCTCTTGATGATTAACCATTTAAAACATTCAGCTTTTTTAATTTTACTGTTGTCCCATTATTGATGGCTGTCTTCACTGCACCATCTTATATTATCATGTGGATTTTATTTGTACCCTCTCCTCCTCTCGATACCTTTGTAATATTGGGATCATTTTTAACCTCTCTCCAAACTATGGCTTTGGCTAAAAAATACAACTGAAAAAAATGTCAGTAAATCATTTTCAGACTTCTGAACTTTACATCTTGTTATTCAGATTCTCTGCAGTAGATATTAGGCGTGTAGCCAAGAAGACTGATTGGAAGAACTCAACAAAAATGAGCATCAACAGTATAAGCGATTAGTTTTTTGGTGTTTTTTTGGTGCATGCACATATACAGCTAGATTGTTGGATAATTTAAAAAAATCATTTTTCTGTTGAATTCCGCATGATAAATATTTTACTATAGATAATGTTTTAAAATTGTTTATTGTGGTCTCATTTCTTACATCACAAAAAAAACATTTTTTAGCATTAAGCTAACGTCCGAACCCCAACTCTGTTCCTGCGCTTCTGGTCTGGCACGCCACCACACCACCCGTCTCTTCACCTTCCACAATGTCGTTTGATCTTGCGATTGCTGTCAGCTCCACAGATCAGACTCACGACAGACCTCATAGCCACAGCCACCCAGAGAGGTGGCCAACCATCTGTCACTAGGGCCCAGAGACCTTGTGCGGCGAAAGAGGGCCCAACCCCACCCTTTCCACCCCTTCAACCCCCTCCTGGAGCCCATTAGCTCTCCCTAATGCAGCTAACGCCGCTCCAAAAGGGTCCCTCACAGGCACAAAATCGACCCCTACTTATCCTACGTAATTCCCAAATGAGTTCTCTTTAGCATTTATACATTTTTTCTCACTATTCGTCACTTTCAGTTAAGCAAATACTTAAGTTGATTTTCTTTTGTGTAGCACTTTAAGGTTTGCAAACCAGAACAGTGTTGCTATATTAAGAGATTATTGTGGATAAGAAGAAAAATATGCAAAAGGGAGGGAAAGAAAAGCAGATGAGGCAGGATTACAGAGGTTTAAATAGGAAGCCTAGAAAAGTACTGTATACCAATGTAGATGAAGACATATCACAGGGTAAATTTAGACCACCTCACATTCATAATACCTAATGTCCTTTAAATAGGCTTAAGAAGAGGACTAGAAATAGTCTAATAATTAATTACTTGCAGTAGATTCTCTTTTCCCTTGCTTTCCTTTCCACAGGCGTATTAATTCTTTCTCTGCGAATACGTGGCAGCCATGTCAAATCTACTAAATAATGCACCTATTACAATACACCTTAATTTCATAGAGAAAGAGAAATTCACTGGACTTTTGCTGGTTTATTTAAAATGGGCAGTAATATATATATATATATATATATATATATATATATATATATATATATATATATATATATATATACACACACACACACACACACACACTGTGTGTGTGTATATATATACCTTCAGGTCCATAAATATTGGGACATCGACACAATTCTAACATTTTTGACTCTATACACCACCACAAAGGATTTGAAATCAAACGGACACGATGTGCTAAAACTGCAGACTGTTAGATTTAATTTGAGGGTATTTACATCCAAATCAGGTGATCTGTGTAGGACTTACAACAGTTTGCATATGTCTCCCACTTGTCAAAGGACCAAAAGTAATGGGACAGAATAATAATCATAAATCAAACTTTCACTGTTCAATACTTGGTTGCAAATCCTTTGCAATCAATTACAGCCTGAAGTCTGAAACGCAGAGACATCACCAGACACTGGGTTTCATCCCTGGTGATGCTCTACCAGGCCTCTACTGCAACGGTCTTCAGTTCCTGCTTGTTCTTGGGGCATTTTTGCTTCAGTTTTGTCTTCAGCAAGCAGCATGCTCAACCAGATTCAGATCAGGTGATTGACTTGGCCATTGCATAGCATTCCACTTATTTGCCTTAAAAAAAAACTGTTTGGTTGCTTTTGCAATATGCTTTGGGTCATTGTCCATCTGGCCTTCCTGTTTTTGAGGCTCACCAATGGTTTACAGCTTGTGGTGAACCCTCTGTATTATCTCTGAAGTTTTCTCTTGATTGTTGACTTTGACACACATACACCTACCTCCTGGAGACTGTTCTTGATCTGGCCAACTGTTGTGAAGGGTGTTTTCTTCACCAAGGAACGAATTATTCGGTCATCCACCACAGTTGTTTTCTGTGGTTGTCCAGGTCTTTTGGTGTTGCTGAGCTCATTGGTGCGTTCCTTCTTTTTGAGAATGTTCCAAACAGTTGTTTTGGCCACATCTAATGTTTTTGCTATCTCTCTGATAGGTTTGTTTTGTTTTTTCAGCCTAATGATGGCTTCCTTCACTAATAGTGACAGCTCTTTGGAGCTCATCTTGAGAGTTGACAGCAACAGATTACAAATGCAAATAACACACTTGAAATTAACTCCTGGCCTTTTTATCTGCACATTGTAATTGGGATAATGAGGGAATATCACACACCTGGCCATGGAACAGCTGAGAAGCCAATTGTCGCATTACTTTAGGTCCCTTAATAAGTGGGGGGCATATGCAAACTGTTGTAACTCCTACACCATTCACCTGATTTGGATGTAAATACCCTCAAATTATAGATGACAGTCTGCAGTTATAGCACATAATGTTTGTTTCATTTCACATCCATTGTGGTGGTTTATAGAGCCAAAAATGTTAGAATTGTGTTGATGTCGCAATATTTATGGACCTGATATATATATATATATATATATATATATATATATATATATATATATATATATATATATATATATATATTTTTTTTTTTTTTTTTTTCAATTCAGTATTTATTTAACACTTATTCACAACAGTCATCTCAGGGCACTTTACAAGAAAAGTAATTTAAATTCAATCATAGATACATTCTAGTCAGTTTAAACATTTTATATTTAAGGAATCCCAGCACTGTGCATTGAGTCATTGACTTGCAGTTGTGCCATGTTGATGCAGACTCCAACCACAGCAATTCCTTATACTGAGTAAACATGTTGCAACAGTGGAGAGGAAAAACTCCCCTTTAACAGGAAGAAACCTCCAGCAGAACCAGAATCAGAGCCTGGCTCAGTACGAACTGCCATCTGCCATGACCGACTGGGGGTTCGAGAGGACAGAGCAGAAACACAGAAAGAACAAAAATAACTGATGTAAGAGTATTTTTTATATTAAAGAAAGTAAAAAGTTGATAACAGGACACGGAGGATGTGTCCTGTTATCATCATCACAGTCAATGCCCCCCTCCAAAAAGGCATCAAAGTTGAGCAGGATACCAGACCTGTGTACCTTCTAGAAAAACACTGAGGAAAAAGCTAAGTTAACAGCCTAAATAACAGCAAACAATACAACTGAAGAGTAGTGGAAGACAAAAGTAGCAGAGTGAAGAAAATTGGTCAGGCTGTCCTCCAACAGTCTAAGCCTATTCTGAGCGGCAGAGTTTGCCCCTTGGATAGCAGCATAACTACAGAGATAGCTCAGGATGACCGTAGCCACTCGAACTATAAGCTTTATCAAAAACAAAGGTTTTAAGCCTGGTCTTAAACATAGACAGAGTGTCTGCCTTACGGACTAAAGCTGGGAGCTGGTTCCACAGGAGAGGAGCCTGATAACTAAAAGAGCTGCCTCCCATTCTACTTATAGAAATCCTAAACCTGCAGTCTGACAGCAAAGTGCTCAATTAGGAACATATGGAACAATCAGATGTCTGATGTATGATGGAGCTGATTATTAAGGTCTTTATATGGAAGAAGGAGGATCTTAGATTTTATTCTGGATTTAACAGGGAGCCAATGAATGGAAGCTAAGTAAGGGATAATGCCCAACGAGGTGTCCCTTATGAGAAATTAATGGACGACGCTCGCGGAGGACGGTTGCTTCTGCGAAGTCCATTAATTTCTGATAATGGACACCTCGAAGGGCATTATCCCGCTTATACCATGGTCACTTACGAAAGAAAGAAGTATTTAATCAATTAATTATACTTTAATGTGTTTTAGAGTTAAAAGCATGAGGGTTTTTATTTTTATAAGTCGAGCGCACTATTTAATATCTCCTGTATACAGGCGTTGCCAAGCAACGTGGCCACAGCGACCCGACTGCAGCAGTTGATCAGTGATGGGAAGTGAGATTGTGGCTTTACCTTACGTTACGTTACCATCCCACTTTTCAAAATTGTCAAACTCACCAAATAAGTTTAAGAAATAATAAAATCACTCTGTCTTGCTGTTGCAATGAGTCAACGGTGAAATAGTTGAGTCTCCGTTGCCATGGTTACCGTCTAGCATTTGAGCCAGCGCAATGATTTAGAACTGTCATCAGGCAATTTGACGGGACGCCTTTCCTAGGTGTACATTATCACTTTTTAACCTACACCCTCCAGCCAATCAGAATCGAGTATTCACCCAGACCATGGTATAAAACAGGAGAAATGTGATCTCTCTTTTTAATATTCATCAGAGCTCTTGCTGCACATTTTGGATCAACTGAAGGCTTTTGATTGCATTTTGTGGACTTCCTGATAGTAAAGAATTACAGTAGTCTAGTCTTGAAGAAACAAATGCATGGACTAGTTTCTCAGCATCACTCCTGGACAGGATGTTTCTAATTTTTATTCCAGAGGTGAAAGAAGAAAATCCTAGAAACCTGTTTAATATGGGATGTGAACGTCATGTCTTGGTTAAAAATAGAACAGAGGTTCTTTATGTTATTACTGGATGATTTAATACCATCTAGATGAAGTGATTGACTAAGCAGTTTCTTTTTCAGAGCTTCTGGTCCAAAACTGGCAACTTCTGCATTGTCTTTTACTAATTTGATTCTTCTGGATTTATAGATAAATATAGTTGTGTATCATTGGCATAGTTGTGGAAAGGTATCCCATGCTGTCTAATGATTTTACCAATTGGAAGCATATACATAGTAAAAAGAATTGGAACAAGCACAGAACCATGTGGTATTCCACAGGTAACACTTGAGTGTGAAGATTTATCATTTACTTGAACAAACTGGATTCTGTTGGACAAACATGATTTAAACCAGCCTAGTGCTGTTCCTTTGATCCCTGCAACATGTTCAAGCCTTCCTGAAAGAGTATTGTGATCGACTGTGTCAAAAGCAGCACTGAGATCTAACAAGACCAGAACAGTCATAAGTCCATTATATGAGAATATCATTAGTAACCTTCACCAGTGCTGTTTCAGTGCAATGATGAGCTCTAAAACCTTACTGAAGCTCTTTTGAACAATTCGTTACTGTTTAGATGCTCACATACTTGATTAGCAACTATTTTCTCAAGGATTTTGGACGAGAAAGGAAGGTTAGATATAGGTATGTAATTAACTAAGAGAGGGTTTCTTAAGTAAAGGTTTAATTACAGCAACCCTAAATTCCTGTGGTACGTATCCATTTAGTAAGGACAGATTCATCATATCTAAAATGGGGCCTGTATCCAAAAGGAAGACTTCCTAAAATATTTTTTGGGCAGCCATTACATACAAATAGAGGCTCCTATAAAAATAAAATACATTTTTTTTTTATTTATAAAGCACTTTTCATACAAGAATTGCATCCCATCCCTGATTTCTGAATTTCAAGTCAGAAAATAATCAGCTTGAACTCCTAAGGTCTTGATGTCAGATTACTGAACTGAACTGAGACATTAAAGGTTTTTCATAAACCTTGACTAAAAGATCCAATATGGTTGTCGTGTGGTTAAAACATTGTGCTGTAGTAATAAAGTACGACAGTTTGTATCAGTTTACATCAGTTATTTGCATTGTGCAGTTCAACCTCTGCCACAAACAATTATTTTGATAATCGACTAATCACCGATTATTGTGCCGATTAGTCGACTAATCCGATCACGTGTAAATTGTATCTTATCGCAGCAGCATGCAGCTGCTCTAATATAACCATCATTAACTTCCAGCTTTCTTCTAGCTTCTCTAATGGCCCTTTTCCACTGGGGTCGGTTTGGTCTGGAACGGGTAGACTCAGCCCCGATTTGGAGCGTTTCCAATACCTTTGTTGGGGCCCAGCCGAATCTTCTTTTTAGACTACCTCTGCCTTGGTTCGAAGTAACCCAACACGCCCACCTGTGGACTGACTGGTCCAGTAAAGTGATGTCAGTCACATGCCTACCTACGTGGTGGTAGCCACTGATTGGCCTGGCGGTGTGCATGCACAGAGTTTCTTCTTCAGAAAGAGCCATAGCCGGATTACGACGTACAAAAATACCTCCAAGTCCTCCATTGTTGTTTCAAGGATTCAAGGAACTTTTACTGTCATACCATCTCACGTTACATGTGATGGTGTGAAATTAGGACTCAGGTCCGGAATTATAAGCTATTTAAATTAAATTAGTAAAAAAAAAAAAATAAATAAATATATATATATATATATATATATCAATAAATGGAATAAATAAATATAAATAAATGTGCTCTACAGGACACAGCTGGAGTTCAGCAGTCTAATAGCTGCAGGGAAGAAGCTGTTATTGAGCCTGGTGGTCTTGCTCTGTATGCTCCTCAGCTGCCTGCCTGAGGGCAGGGGCTGAAACAGGCTATGAGCGGGATGGGTGGAGTCCTTCAGGATGCGGAGGGCCCGTCCCCTGCATTGGGATGTATAGAGATCCGAGGTGGTGGGAAGCGTGCTCCCTACAGTCCATTGTGCAGCTTTCACCACCTGCTGCAGAGCCTTCCTCTCAGCAGCAGTACAGCTGCCGTGCCACACGGTGATGCAGGTGCAGATGACGGTCTCCACTGCACAGTGATAGAAACTCCTCAGGACGGAGCTCCCAAGTCCAGCTCTCCTCAGCTTCCTTAGGAAGTAGAGACGCTGGTGGGCCTTCTTGACCAGACGTTAAGTGTTGGCATTCCAGGTGAGTTCATTGGATATGTGCACACCCAGGTACCTGAAGCTGGAGACCACTTCCACAGCTGCTCCTCCGATGTACAGGGGAAGGAGAGGACGCTTGTCCCTTCTGAAATCCACCGCCATCTCCTTGGTGGTCTTCACATTGATGCAGAGGTTGTTTTCTCTGCACCACTGTACATGGTTTTCCACCTCCTCTCTGTATTTGGACTCATCGTTGTTAGTGATGCGTCCCACTACTGCTGTGTCATCCGCAAACTTAACTATATGACAGCTGGGGTGTCTTGCTGAGCAGTCACACATCAGCAGAGTGAACAGGAGGGGGCTCAACACGCAGCCCTGTGGTGAGCCTGTCCTGAGGGGGATGGAGGAGGAGATGGTGTTGTGGATCTTAACAGTCTGTCTATTGGTCAGCAAGTCCAGGACCCAGTTCCCCAGCATGGGACTCAGTCCGAGGGAGAGCTTATGCACCAGCGTCTGTGGGATGATGGTGTTGAAGGCTGAGGAGAAATCCAGAAAGAGCAGACAGAGATAGGAGTTTCTGCTCTCCAGATTGGTCAGGGCTGTGTGGACCACCGATGAAATGGCGTCGTCAGTGCAGCGATTTTTACTGTAGGCATACTGGTGGGGGTCCACAGTGATATCGATGGCGTGTTTGATGTGGGTTGTGACCAACCTCTCGAAGCACTTCATGACTACCAGGGTTAAAGCTATGGGCCGATAGTGATTCAGGCTTGTCACTTTGGAGCACTTGGGGACAGGGACAATCGTGGCAGCCTTTAAGCAGGTGGGGACAGATAACAGTGACAGTGAGGTGTTAAAGATGTCTGCCAGCACCTCAGCCAGCTGGTGTGCACAGTCCCTCAGTACCTGCCCTGGGATGTTGTCGGGCCCTGCTGCTTTGTGAGGGTTGATACACTGAAGCGTCTTCCTTACATCTGCTGTGGTCACACTGATGGGCGTGTCACCAGGTGGTGGTGTAAGTTTGGTGCTGGGGGAGACATCAGGGAACTCAAAGCGGGCAAAGAAATGGTTGAGTGCATCTCGCAAGGAGGTGTCTCTTGGGCATTGTGCATCCTTGGTGTTGTAGTCCGTGTTGTATTTAATGCCCCTCCACATGTGTCGAGGGTCATTGGTGGTGAAGTGACCCTGGATTTTCTGGGAGTATGTGGCTTTGGCCCTCGTAATGCCCGCAGTCAGTCCTTTTCGGGCCTCTCTGAGTGCTGATGCCTCACCTGCCTTGAACGCAGCATCCCTAGCTTTCAGCAGAGCTCTCACCTCAGAGTTCAGCCAGGGTTTGTGGTTCGAATAGCAGGTTATTATCCTGGTGGTGGTGACATCATCAGCACATTTGGAGATGAAACCAAGGACAGATGATGTATATTCCTCCAGGTCCACCTCTCCCACATGTGTAGCTGCCTTTTTGAAGACCTGCCATTCTGTGCACTGAAAACAGTCCTGGAGCACACAGTCCGCATCCTTGGGCCACACAGTGATCGTCTTCTTTGTTGGCCTGATACGTCTCAGCAGGGGGCGGTATGCTGGCGCCAGCAGGATGGAGATGTGGTCGGAGAGGCCAAGATGTGGGCGAGGAAAAGCTCTGTATGCACCGCTGATGTTGCTGTACACAGAGTCCAGAGTATTTTCTCCGCGTGTAGGAAAGGTGACATGCTGGTAAAAACTTGGCAGAGTGTCCGTCAGTTTCACGTGGTTAAAGTCCCCCGCAACCACGTAAAACACCTCCAGGTGCTTTGTTTGCAGCGAGCTAATGGTGTCAAATAGCTCCTTTGATGCTTCGTTGGCATTTGCACCCGGTCGAATGTAAACAACGGTGACGAACGCTGCAGTTAACTCTAGTGGCAGATAAAACGGCCAACATTTCACAGTCATAAGCTCTATCGCCTCAGAGCAGGAGCTTTTCACCAGTCCACAGTTTGTACACCAACCTTCATTCACGTACACACAGAGTCCTCCTCCCCGTGTTTTACCTGACCGGTGGTCGCGGTCCGCTCAGAAAAACTGAAGCCCTTCCATCTGGAAGGCTGAGTCTGGCATGTTGTTGTTGAGCCAGGTTTCCGTTAGGCAAAGAACAGCACAGTTCCTCATCTCTGTAAAAACACTCAGCCTCGGACGTAACAACTCCAGTTTGTTATCCAGTGAGCGGACGTTGGCTAGGAAGAGAGTTGGTATTGGTGGTCTCCTAGCCTTTAACTGTGCCAGCGCACCCGCCCGCTTTCCTCTCTTCTGTTTTCGGGCACATCGTTTCCTCTTGCCCGTTGCTCCCCGAATCCTCCTGTGCCACTCCGTTGTCCTCAGAAGCCGTTGGCGTCCGAGAGCAGATTTAAGTTTTTGTGAAATTATAATTAACGAACTGTCCCTGATGTCTGTCAGTTCGGTTAAACTGTACTTCAGCCGTGAATGTAGCACTAAATTAGTGCTAAAAGTGCCCACAAGGGGCAAAAAATTAGGCTTAATTCCGGGAGCTGGAGAAGCCGCTGCAACACTGTGCACCGCCATAGCAACACATAGCAACACAGTCATAGCAACACAGTCTCTGTCATATGCCGCTCTCAATACGCACATCCACATTTCCTACTCTTGTGGCGATTACGAATGACCTTTCGCGCCACTTTAAGCTCAGCCCGCCCATGCCCTCTCCTACGTCCGCATTCCTGAGACATTAATGGAAACACAACCAGCCTATTCTGGACTGCACTGACCCGCCCCGTTCGGGGCTGACCAGACCCTAGTGGAAAAGGGGCATAAGTGACATGTGCTTTCTAAAATACTGACAATTAAGATAATAGCCTATTTAACATTTATGAACTAATTATAAGATAAAACATTAGCATTACAGCAGATACATGACGTTGTGAATTTTGCATTACATATCCTTCTCTTTAATTTTTATAAAACGCTCCAGAATTGTAGAGCTCTGTATTCGGCTCACCTTGATACTGCTGTTCAGCCTTTTTTTTTAAAGCCACGGCTGACCCCGATTGCCACTACTGCGCATGTGCGTCAGGGTCAGAAAATCAAACAGCGAAAGGTACAGAGACAATTTGGGGAGAAAAACAAAGCTTAAAAAATAAACGATGACTTAGATTACCACATTTGTCGTCGACAATTTTGGTCGCCGATGTCCTCGTGACAAATCGTGGCAGTACTAGTATGAACTTATATTGCTTATAATTGTCAGCCTGGCCTAGTCACTGAGCACAACAAGCAAATGCCACTGAATCTCTAGCTTGTACCAACGCAGGTTGGATGGAAAATAATTATGTGAACCAATTTCCGACTTCTTAGACAAATGAAATAGTATACGTCCCAAGTATTCCCAGTCACATTACACTAATACACAGCCCAAATTCACCACAAAACATGGTTATACTGCTGTTTTTAGAACACATGTTGGATGTGACATAACATTTCCCTTTAACACAATAAATTGTATGACACAAATGAAATTCCTATGTGTGTTTTGTTCTGTAACCTTGTACGCAAGTAGGGGCTGTAGCTGTGACTACAAAACTAGATTATTCGGAAAAAAGCTGTTCCTAAAGTTTTAGCACGTGTCAAAAAATAATGAGCTAGGTCTTCTTTTTTTGAAGCTATCAATGCTTTTGACATGTTCGAAGTTTCTTGGTATGCTTACAGCTTACAGGAAGAGAGGAGAAACATAGGGAGAAATGTTGTGCATGGGCTGGAATAACAAAAATTTGTTGTTATAGCTCATTTGGATTAATACTCAGCAATTCCATTAGCTCAGCTCACTTTAGCAGGTTAATGATTTCGACAAGAAGCTTGTGTGCAATAAATTCATAATTGGTTAAAAATACCCATAGTTCTTATGGTATACGCACATTGAAATGTGACGTCATGCACCCAAGCTCCTGTCCCCCAGTTTCTGGCTGGAGGGCAAAAAGACTGCTCACCCCCACTGACTGTCATTGTTGTTAGCTCACAGTTGTCAACAGATTGTGCTAAATAGCGGTAAAGTAAAATCTATCAGCATGGTTAACACATGCAGCGCTGTAGGCTGCACAAATAGAAGAAAAAAGTATAGTAATAAAATTTTATAGGTTTCCAGTTGATGAAATATGCCGACGGGTATGGTTAATAGACATGAAGAGAGTTAGAGTGGATGATCCATCCAGATCCTGGGAGCCAAAGTCTCGTGAATCTGCTCACTTCATTTCAATGGAGGTATGTTGACGTTTAAATCAAATTTAGCATAAAAATTTCAGAAGAGCATTAAAACGACACTCCTACACTCCTTCCATATTTAGCTTTACACCATAGGCTAAACTGCCTAGGTATGTTGATGATCGGTATGAAAGGTGCATGAAGCGTCAAGCACTGGGAGTTGTCCTAATGACTTGTATGTCTTCATTGTTTCTGCTGTGTTAAGTCCAGGCATGGTGATCAAACAATTGTAGATATCGATATGTTTTTCGATCATCTGCACAATGATGGTTTAGAGGATCTAAAGTTGTAATATCTAGGTTTCATTTTGTTAGCCTGATTGTTCAACCGCGACAGCACGGCTTTCGATAGCGGGTGTGAAACCTATTTTTGCCCTCCAGTGTTGTGCGCATGCGCGAAATTACCCGGATTAAAACAATAACATTCAACAGGTCTATAAGCTGAGAATCACAAACATTAGATATCATAGCATGCTAAAAAAGGCCTTTTTTAAACATCTTTATAAAATAAATTCTGGATATTTCCAAACATGAAATATATATTGAACACTGAAAGCTTCTGGACATAGCTAATTGCAACACATCAGCATATTGCTAATAATAACGGAAAAGAACAAATCTTGTGCTTTAAATCACCGCAAAAACCAACAAAAGCTTAAAAAGGGGGGTTGTAAAACCTGCTTTGCAGAAAGAAAAAATAAACCATGCTGTGGTAAACGATCATATTTAGAACTCCAGTTCATGTAATAACATATTTTAGAAAAAGGAGTGACAAAGATATCTCTGTCACTCTACAAAACCTGCAAAACAAGCAAGACAAGGACACCCTTTTTCCTCATAAGCCTCATGAGAAACAAAGGCTTAGTGTGATAGCACAAATGTCACGCTTCCAGTATCCCCTGCAAAAGCCTCACGGGGAAGAGCCGATGAAATGCTTTATATTGGAGCCCTTCGAGCACAGACACAAAGCCTGCAGGGTCAGGCCCTGGCAGCAAGCTGACCACTACCAAACTGGTCATGTGAGAAGAGATTCACTCTGGACCCCTGGTGCCTTGTTTTGGCAAACAGAGGGCAGGGAGAGTCAGTGCTGAGCCAGGACAATATGTTTTTTCAAATGTCCCTCAGCCAATATTTATTTAGCTACAAGCTGGCATGTCTGAAGAGCCTGGTGAGCCAAGACAGCGCATACAAGCGTGATTTTCAAGATGTTGCAAACATCAGGCTCCAATATGATGTTGGCCTTGCTAATGTCCGATAAATCACAAATGAGTTGTGTGTCTCTGTAATGACTGCTCCAATGCCACTTTTGATGAAGCATTATGAGCTGGTAGTCAGAGCAGAAAACAAATCAACAGGTTTATTATTTACCAGGAAAACTGATGAAATAAAATAGTTTCTGAAACAAGAAATTGGTTACTTTTCCATTTTGACTCAATTTGAGAGGCCAATAAAGCCTAGTAGAGATTGAGTGTAGTCACAGCAGTAATTTTGCTGGCTAGCTGTAGATTGCAAATCATGGCGAGTAAGGGGAAAGATAATAGTGGAGCTCTGTATTGAAGACCTGTGTTACAAAGAGTAAGTGGGGGGAGAGAAAAACAGAGAGAGCGAACAAGAGAGTGGGCTCTTTATTTATTTATTTATTTATTTATTTCTGGCTTTTTAAAACAGATGGTTCCTTATGTGCTGAGCGGAAGTGTCTGTTAACTCAGTTGGCGCACTACTGGTGGCTGCTGGCCAATGACAACAACGGGATCGGGGAGTGTGAGCAACAGTGCAGTTTGCTTTCTTCAGATGCTCTGCGAACAGAAGGATGGCAGCCTGTAAATACTGTTGCACGGCCACCCAAACATGGCTGTGCCAGCGCCGGCACCCATCACACCTCCGCGGCAGTGGCCCGCTCTGCCCCAAGTGTGGGTGCAGGAGAGGCAGAGGTCTAAGGAGTAATTCAGATAATATAGTTATTTTACAAGTTTTGGACACTGATGAACTCTCAGTGGGAGCCTATTTATAGGAAATCCTTCTAGAACTTGACATTGCACATTTCATTCTTCTTGTAAGTTGGGGTATCTTTTAACGAATAGTGATGCAGGGAGTGGAGAAAATTAATGTCTACAGAATACAACGATCCTTGTTAACCTTTTGCTTCAACACCTTTTTTAACTGTGCTACTGTATTTTAAACTAAAAGTTGATTTACATCACAGTGGAATCAAGTTCATTACGGTGCAAAAGTCTCCAGTTGTTCATGTTTGTGGAGTCACCAGAAGTCCTAAGATCTGTCCTTCTGCCCTCAGGAACTGCCCTCCTCCAAGCACCTTGAAAATATCCCTCATAAACATTTCAGATTAGCACGGTCCCTATGGAGTCATCAAAAGCAACGGATTATAATTCTTTTTTTTCCAGGTTAGGTTATGGAAATGGAAATACAAGTCGGGAAAAAATTCTATTTTGTATCCTTTCTTAGCCCCAATTTACACCGGGTGCATCAGCGGTCCGTGGAGATGAAGGGAGAGACTACAAGTTCCAAGCACCTGCCCCAAACTAGAACATCAAAGATAACATTGTTAAATTACTGTAGTTTTCGGACTATAAGCCGCTACTTTTTTCACACCCTTTGTCCTATACAACGATGCGGCTAATCTATAATTTCTTTCACTGGCTAACGGCCTCCGGGGGGCACTATAGCAAGAAGCGGAAAAGTGAAACAGACATGAGGGGAAAGATTATGTGCTGAAGAAGACAATACCGGCAGTTTTCATGCACACACCCACATTACTGAAAACACATGAAGAAATGCAGCTTTTAAGTTAAACGCATCGAGCTGGTCATCAAAGAGGGAAACAGAGCTACTGCACGTAAATTTGACATCAGTGATTCTATGGGGAGAAGTTGGAAGAGGCCGCGGAAAGAACTGAGTCAGTATAAAAAGACGACAAAAGCTTTCAGAGGACATAAAGACACTGAAGACAACTTCAGTGGCTTTAATGAGGAAGATGAAGATAGCGACCAGTGAGTTTTCTGGCTGGCTAAAGTATGTTTTATTTTCTAACCAGGCATGTTACTGTTGTGTTGTATTGGTGCTGTACTGCTGATTTTCAGGCAGAGTTTGAAAAAAAAGCACATCTTAAATTAAAACGAGAAAAGCACTTAGAGAGCACCAACCTCCGGCACTCATTCCCCCATCCCCATGTTGTGATCTAATTCTAACTTTCTGTACTTTTGCAATAAAATGTCTGTTATTAATGACACGCATGGTTGCACTCTTCCAGCAGAGAGCAGAGATTCAGGGGTGCGAGGGGAGCCGCTTATGAGCTCTTTGACAGAGAGGAGTGGAGGTTAGCATCGCTGGTCGGTGGGTGGATACGTGCTCCATGCCGGACCAACCCCACAATTTAATCAGTTGTTCCATCAACTGATCCAAAGATTACTGTACTTATTACAGATCTGCAAACTGGAAGTTCCGTAAACAAAATATACAACATTTTATTGAAATAATGAAATTAAATAAACTATTTTCTGTAAGCTTATGTGTAATTTCAATAAACCTTAAACAACTTATTTTAACAGATATCACAACAAGGCTCTTTACTGACAGCAGACTTCATGACGTATAATTGAAACTATGAAAACTTTGCTTTTATGTGATACGTTTTTTAAAATCAGATTTCTCCAGAAATGTTATGATCGACAGATTTGTCCCCACCAAAAACCTGAATTTCTTACCAGTGCAGATTCAACATCCACTTCCATCCAATTTCCATATAAGTAGCATCCGAACTGACGTATTTAAACCCCTCTATGCCACTGTAGGCTACAGTCATGGTTTGTTTCCTATGCAGATGCTGAAGCATTCTTCTGATGTTACAAGGTTTAATTCAAATTCAATTAAAAAATACTTTATTGATCCCAGAGGAAAATTAAGTGTTGGTACAGCTCATATAATTAATTCTTTAAGGAGTTGTTGTAAATGATGATGGCTGTGGGCAGGAAGGATTTCCTGTAGCGGTCTGTATTGCAGTGAAACTGAAGAAGCCTCCGACTGAAGATACTCATGAAGAGGACGCTCAGGGTTGTCCATAATTCTTTTGATTTTATGTAGAATCCTTCTTTGCATCATCATCTCCAGAGGTTCCACAGTCGTCCCCAGAACAGAACCAGCCTTCTCTATCAGGTTGTTTAGCCTTTTTAAATCCTGGCTCTGATGCTGCTACCCCAACAGATGACGGCTGAAGAGATTACACTCTCCACAACAGACTTGTAGAAGATCTGCAGCATCTTGCTGGAAACCTTGAAAGGACCTTTGCTTCCTCAAGAAGTACAGGCTGCTCTGTCCCTTCTTGTAGACGGTTTCATTGTTCAGTCTCCAGTCCAGCCTGTTATCAAGGTGAACTCCGAGGTATTTATACCCCTCAACCACCTCCACTTCTCCTCCCATGATGGAAACAGTGTTTGACTTGTCCCTGTATCTTCTGAAATCTAAAATCATCTCCTTTGTTTTGTTCACATTCAAGGTAAGACGATTGTTTCCACACCATGTCACAAAGCGGCCCACCAGCTCTCTGTATTCAGCTTCTTTTCCATCTCTGATACACCCGACAATTGCCGGGCATTTGATTATTTCTGCAGATGACAGGTCTCTGATTTGTACTGGAAGTCTGAGGGGTACAGAGAGAAAAGGAATGGTGAGAGTACGGTCCCCTGTGGTGCTCCTTTGCAGCTGAACACCTGGTTTGACACAATTCTTCAGTCTTACAAACTGTGGTCTGTTGGTCAGGTAGTCATTGATCCAGGCGATTGTTGAGGGCTCCACCTGTGTCTTCAGGAGTTTCTGACCAAGCAAATCAGGCTGAATTGAGTTAAATGCACTGGAGAAATCAAAGAACATGATCCTCACAGTGCTGGCTGCTTTGTCCAGATGACAGTGGGTTGGTTGAAGCAGGTCTGTCCACAAGGGCTCTCCGACAGGCATGCAACAACAGACGGAGTAGAGCCCAATTTTTTAACTATCCATTGAATGCAACGGAGACCGCATGTTTGTGATTGGACAGACCAACATCAGCCCAAGATCATTTCACCAGAATGGTGCTCTATAGTCTATGTAATTACCTTAGTAGTCAATGCAGCTTTTGGGCACTAGAGACTTTATATTGCAAGGCTAATTTATCTAATATGGTTCTTTGCCAATTTTGAACACCAGGAGATGTAGAGAACAACAAAAAAGACAGCTATGTTTGTTTGTTTTCATGCGTTTTTAAAGTATTCAGTAGGTACATTTACATGTGCAAAATGTCTTTAATCTGATCATAGTTCGGATTAGAATTTGACAGTGTACATGGTTGTAAACAAACATGGCTGCATGGATTTAAAGTGGAGTGGTACTTTTATTTTTTCTGGACACGGTTTTAGATCTACAAGCCTTTATTGTTGTGTACACAATCAAATTCTAATCCGAATCCCTTTATTGATTTAAACCAATGTAAGGTATGTTTACGGGTGACGTAACAGACATGTACAGTAATGACCCAGATTTGGAGGAAGTGTTTACATGCACAGCAATCGGAATAACAATCGGCATAACCCACCCATCTCAATCGGAAGGAAATGTTGATCTGAATAAGTGTGATCGGGTGAGAGTATTCCGAATGGCGTGTTTACATGAAGCATTTTTATTCCGATCAGGCTTTTGATCTGATTGTTTCCATGTAAACATGGCTAATTAGCTGAACTTATAGTAAAAAAACTTCCCACCTCAATCAAAACTCTCTCTCTGTCGGCCATTGCTCCTTGAGTGGATGCATTTACAAGCTAAAGTAAATAAACTGTCATCCACCAGAGTTGTCACTGCTACCGGTAGGCAGACCCGCCAGAAAAGGTTTGCACCCCCTAAATGCACTTTCAAATTAAAGACTCCTAAAAACATGGCTTTACCTTTGAAATTACGCCCTGTAATATGCCATTTTCATCTACAGTAGATTCCTATGCCACACTGACAGCAAATAACAGAAATTTAGAATATCCTCCCACACTATCTAATCTCTCTAAAGGTAGTACCAGATCTTGAGGATCCCATAGAAGTGAAGGTCAGTGTTGGGGCATTGAATGAGCTTGAAATAAACAAAGTTGTAAGAGATGGTGAAGAGAGAGGAATAATGTACATGTTCCATATTTCTTTCATGCAGGAGTCAGCATTTATCCTATTCAGTAATAGATAAACCCACTTGGTCCAAACTTTCAAATATAGCTCCATTTTGTTTGTTGCCAGGGCTCCCCAAAGCTTTCCAGATGGTCTACATTACAAAACCATCTGGAAATACAAAGAAACAAGGTTCTTAGTGGCAGGAGCGATCAGAAATAACAACAGAAATATAAAAATAAAACACTTAGCAGGGGATTGGCTCAAAGTCAAAAGTGAATTGTCATGGTGAATCAGTGAGTTTTGAGTAACCCTTGCGATGGTCTTTGTTAAATCTTAAATGTGCTCTTAGCTTCTGCTACAGGAAATAAATAGTTGTAAAGTATTGCAGCCATGATCATTCCCTAAGTGGCTTATGTTGGAGGGTCCAATAAGCAGTCTTTTTATTCGACCCCTTAGCGCCTCTACATCACGGTGACGGTACGTTACATACTTCTGGGTCAAATCTGCCTATTTTGCGACACCCTTATCCATGTACATATACATTATTATATGTTCGCCAAGCAAGGATACAATCATAACTGAAGACACAGTAAACTATTTTGTCAGACAACCCAGAAAGAAAAATAATGTGCAACTCACTGTTCGAAGCTACATACCATTATAAAAACAATCCAACATAATCGGCCGCTGAAAACCATGGTAAATTCCTTCCTTGAATGTCGTTCTCACAAAGTTTAATCATAACTACCGTTAGCATGCTCATGCTGGCCTAGAAATAACATGATGCCCTTCGTCTTCTTTGTGTTGTATATTGGCAGCTGGCAAACAACACATTGGTGCATTACCACCACTGACTAGTGGTATGGAGTGTGGACCAGAATGTCACTCAAGGGCAACTGTGGCTCAGTAGGTAGAGTAGTTGTCTTGCAATCAGAGGGTCATAGGTTCAATTCCAGATTAACTTGTTCATGCACCCCTGAGCAAGGCACTTAACCCCAAGTTGCTTCCCGAGCTTTGTTTCGATGAGTAAATGTGTTTGTGAGTGCAAAGGGTGAGAAAGGGGCTATATAAATTCAAACCATCTACTACTTCCCTCTCCAAGGCTGGTAATGTCTGCATGATCCCTGCTTGTGCTAGCTTTGCTCTTGTTTTCATCAAGCCAACTCTAATGTCCATTTTGGCATACAATCGTATCAAAGTATCTTCTTTACTGCCTCCAAAAGTCCCAATTAATAGCCTACAGCATCCTCTGCTGGTTGTGTTGGATCAATACTTTGTATGGTTGCAACTTAATTTACTTGGGCATTGTAATCTATCTCGGGCAGGCCCGATACTTGAATGGGCGGGCCAAGCCCCCTCAAGCCCGCCCTAGACACTTGCACCAAGCCTGTCAGAAATAAGGAAAACTGTAGACACTACCTTTTGCAATGGTGCTAAGACTGTTTTCACTGTGCTTATTAATGCATATTAAGGTATATTTGGTGTTTGATATTTTAAAGTAGATAGTTATAAGAATTCTTAGAGGGGTCTTAAATATTCACCGTTTTTAGCTGTTCTCAGGCAGCTGTGGTCCCTAATCTGCACTAATACCGGGGTTCCACTGTATATCCTGACAGGTATCCTCATTACTTCACAGCAGTTATTGTAAAGTATGAAACTTAAACAACTCCAATATGAGATCCAAACATATGTATCTGTAGGTTTAAAGCACATAATGAGCTCTGGTGTAGGTGACATGCAGAAAGAGGTGACAGTGCTAATAAAAAACCTCAGCTGTGTGATGTCTGCAAACCTCAGATCAGTGCTGTTGGTGGGGATGATTCCCTTGAACCAAATCAACACCAGTCTCTCACCAAAAGGTGTAACCTATAGAACAAAAACCTAAACCTATTTGTGTGAGTGTGTGCTCTACATGGTCTCAACCAAAAATGTAATGTAAAATTGGATAACTTCTTCCAATGTAAAAATCAAGGTAAATAAATTAAATGTTAATCACAAATATTGCCTCTCAAATTCCTGATATAACATATTATACTCTTATTTAGACACTAAGAGGTATTGCGAATCGCAGAAGTGTTATAACCCTTTTACCTTTCCATAAATCCAAAACTTATTCTCCACTGCTGCTGTAGATCTTCAAGAACCCAAAATATTTTCACACATCTCATTAAAACCAAACAGTCGATTCTGAAACTCCTAAATGCCATCTTTACCAGCCATTTAGCATTGGTTTTATGTGGAGTGCTTTAGAAGGCCCTTCATCTACTCATTTAACACAAGGAGAATAAAAACATGTTTGTGTTTTCTTCTGGATGAGAAGGCTATAATCAGACTTTATCCCATTGCACATACTGGTGTGTTAACATCTGAATCACAATAGCTTGGTATGAAGATGTACTTTTACACCCTACATTTGGAAATACAAGTGATTTAAATCTTTTTCCAGAAGGGAAGTATCATACCTTTAGTTTAAAAAGTTGGGATTCATCTTCTGGTTCTCAACAGTGAGTCATCCTTGTTATTTTGTGTCAGAAACTACTTGTTCAGGACTGGGCAAATTTTGTGATTACATTGAAACAGACACTAATGTGATGAATACATAAAAAGAAGCTCGGTCATCCAAGAGGGCCTCAGAGTAAGGATGCCCATTGGAGGACTCCCTAATGAGGTGTTCCGGGCACGTCCCACCAGGAGGAGACCTAGAGGAAGATCCAGGACACACCAGAGGGACTACGTTTCTTGGCTGGCCTGGGAACTTTTTATGAATCCCCCAAAGGAGCTTGCCCAAGTGGCTGGGGAGAGGAAAGTCTGGGCCTCTCTGCTTAGGTTGCTGCCCCCGCGACCCGACTAAGAAAATGGTTGGATGGACGTAAGGATGGCACTTTCCAATGAGTTTACGCAGATTATATAAACAATTGACCTGTGGCTCAGTCCCGCTCAGCCCTGTCCATGAACACAAACAAACTAACTACCATTTTCCCTGAAACAAACAGACTCGGACATTCTAGCTGTCATTCAATTCAATTCAATTCAATTCAAAAATACTTTATTGTTCCCAGAGGGAAATTAAGTGTTGGTATAGCTCATATAATCAATTCTTTAAGGAGTTGTTATAGATGATGATAGCTGTGGGCAGGAAGGATTTCCTGTAGCGGTCTGTATTGCAGCGAAACTGAAGAAGCCTCCGACTGAAGACGCTCTGTTGTTCTGTGACTGTCTCATGAAGAGGATGCTCAGGGTTGTCCATAATTTTTTTGATTTTATGAAGAATCCTTCTTTGCATTATCATCTCCAGATTTTCCACAGTTGTCCCAAGAACAGAACCAGCCTTCTTTATCAGGTTGTTTAGCCTTTTTAAATCCCTGGCTCTGATGCTGCTACCCCAACAGATGACGGCTGAAGAGATTACACTCTCCACAACAGACTTGTAGAAGATCTGCAGCATCTTGCTGCAAACCTTGAAGGACCTAAGCTTCCTCAAGAAGTACAGTCTGCTCTGTCCCTTCTTGTAGACGTCTTCACTGTTGCGCCTCCAGTCCAGTCTGTTGTCAAGGTGAACTCCGAGGTATTTATACTCCTCAACCACCTCCACTTCTTCTCCCATGATGGAAACAGTGTTTGACTTATCCCTGTTTCTTCTGAAATCTACAATCATCTCCTTTGTTTTGTTCACATTCAAGGTGAGACGATTGTTTCCACACCATGTCACAAAGCGGTCCACCAACTCTCTGTATTCAGCTTCTTGTCCATCTCTGATACACCCGACAATTGCAGAGTCATCTGAGTATTTCTGCAGATGACAGGTCTCTGATTTGTACTGGAAGTCTGAGGTGTACAGAGTGAAAAGGAATGGTGAGAGTACGGTCCCCTGTGGTGCTCCTGTGCTGCTGACCACCTGGTTTGACACACAATTCTTCAGTCTCACAAATTGTGGTCTGTTGCGCAGGTAGTCATTGATCCAGGATGACGCATTAGGGCGCGCAACACTTTTGTGGTTTCTCAGCATTATTTGTGCTTTAAGACCAAAATAAGGTGCCCTCCATGGCATAATGCCGGCCCGTCTCCTCGAAGATATTAATCGTTGTTGCCTCCAAAAGTTGTCAAGTTGTTAGCTCTGTCTCAGTCTTTGTGTCCTTGGGCAAGACACTTCACTCTTCTTAACAACAACAGCCTGTCCAGGGACTACAGGTGGAAATTAGCACTCTCCCCTTGAGGTTAATTTTTACTGTACACTGTCCCTGTCTAAGAGAGCCTCTAGACTGACCGATCTCATTGTAAACATACAGTTAGCTCTGAAGGGTTGTCCGAGTGAGGCTTAGTGGGGACTGAGCCACAGGTGACTTATGTTTGATCCGATGACTGCGAATTGAGAACTGGGTTCCTATACTTTTTGCCCCACTTTTCTCTTCGTACATATTTTTGAACAGTATGACTTTGACTTAGTATGACTTTGGTTTAACAATATGAGGGGGAAAAACATACCGCAACTTGTATAAGGGAATAATTAAATTACTAATGCACTCCATACGTCTCCACACCAAGAGGTCCAGGAGGCATAATCAGTCTATAGGAAATTTGTCTAATTAACCAGCTGATGAATCAGTATGCTAATGAAACCATATTGATACAGTTCCGTGGATCTGATTTGGGTCTAGTGTGTAATGAGATCAAATCAGAGCAGTGGGACAGTTGCTGTGCGAAAATGATGTCTAGCAATATGTTCTTCCACACACAGAAATGAAAAAACAAAAACAAAAAAACACTTTTCTGTCTATCCATATGGCTGCATGTGTAGTGCATCTGGCTCAGCATGCCGTATACAGTTACCAACTTATATTTCCAGTTGTATTCGCACCTCACGATGCTGCGTGCAAAGTGAAAATTAAAGGCAGAAGGCTTGTGTGACGGGATTAATTAGACGGAGGCCAAGTGAAGTCACACTCCTCGTGGCAAACGTGCTCCAACCCTCAATTACTCACAGTGAACAAAGCAATTAAAAGGTCTGTCCTATGGAGTTACCTGGGACCAGATTGTGAGCTGTCTGCAGTGAAACCCCCAGGGGCAAACGAAGCTCCACTGGCCAAGTCCACAGGTAGGTAATTACTATTGATCAACTGGCATTAGAGCATGTGAAACGACATTGTTATTTTTGCCAGCACTCTATTTTAGGTGGCCACTTCAACAGCAGCAATGGTTTGTTTTTCGTGCATAGATAGATAGATAGATAGATAGATAGATAGATAGATAGATAGATAGATAGATAGATAGATAGATAGATAGATAGATAGATAGAAAGAAAGAAAGAAAGAAAGAAAGAAAGAAAGAAAGAAAGAAAGAAAGAAAGAAAGAAAGAAAGAAAGAGAAAAAAATATAACCACTTGAAGACACTCAGTATTAATGTTTGGAAATGTTTAAATAATACTTTGCCCACATTTGAGAATAAAGCATACCTAAATCACTTTGGAGTTGTTTTGATATTTCGACAGCCTAGTCTCCCAGCTGCACTTGAATGCAGCATGGGCAGATGTTGGGAAAATCCCTTCTAATCAACAGGGAAACTTGTATTTTATACAAATAAGGAGTTTGGGTTGATTGGCTACTGGTAGCCATGTGGATGTCAGCTGTTTTTTCTATAGTATCAGTGATGTTTACATTCAGCTTGACATTGTTTCAGGTGAGCAATTCAGTTCAGTGCAAAGCATGATATGGACCTTATTGCTGTTGAAGGATACGTTCGTGGACAAAGTTCTGGTTCGGTCCATCATTCTTTTTCTACTGTAGCTGCATGAGAAACCATTAATGTACCCAAATAGCAGAATTAGGGATAGCTGGGAGTCCTTTTTGTTTCTTTTGGTGTCATTTTTTAAAGTTGTGCTGCAGAACATTGCTCTGTGCGCTGAGCTCTGCAGATAAGCATTCTGCATGTGTTCAGGTAGAAAACAGCTGTGTTTGTTTGGTACACATGCATACCGAACCGACAGGGCCGTTCCGAAAAATCTGAGTGCATGTACCATTACACCTCTGAAAGGTAGAACACTGTGGAACTTCTCAGAATGTCAGTATTTAATAAACCTGGGAGGGGGGAAGACCACCTTTTGTGCTTTCCTGGTGAGTATTCACCAGTCATAAGACAGCTCTACGATATTATGAAGACAATCTCCCCTCTAAGCTGCTGCTGTCAATATTCTGGAAAAAGCCGGTCATGTGGTGCTACATAGAGCCTGTTTGTGCTGTGCCCCTGGACCCCTGCATATTTTAGATGCATCTCTGCTTTAACATACTAGCAGGACTAGAGTGCAACACCCTTGGCTTAAAGGATCTGGTTCAAAAACCTTTATGCCAAAGGCAGGAGGTCTACAGTAGACCACATCCTGATGGCTCTGTGTTGTTTTCACAGCAAATGAGGGACAAAAACACTACTCATTATGCTATGCTTGATCAATGTGTATATACATCTACTGGCCACTCAGTTTGGTGTACTTATGACATAGATTGGACCCAGTTTACCCTTAAGAACTCTTATTTATTTTGGCATAGATTCAACAAGATGTCAGAAGTATTCCTCAGAGATTGTGGTGCAAATTGACCAGATAGCTTTACACAGCTGCTGCAGATCTGCAGCCGTCATATTATTGTATTTACATCAAATTCTGACCCTTCCATCTAAATGTGACAGCTAAAATCAACTCATTGGACCATACAAGATGTTTCCAGTCTTTTATATTTCAAACTGAAGCCTCAGTTTTCTGACTTGACGGGAGTGTCACTCGGTGTGGTTTCCTGCTCTTTCATGTTATTATGCATTGTGCTTTCAGAGATGGTATTCTGCATACCATAGGTGTAACAAGTGGTTGTTTGGGCTACTGTTGCCTTTCTATAATCTCAAATCCCTTTCCTCATTCTCCTCATACCTCTGACATCAGCAAGGCATTTTGATCCACACAAATGCCACTCCCTGGATGTTTTCTCTTTTTCAGACCACTCTCTCTAACCCTGAGATGTACCCTAAAGTCCCAGGAGATCATCAGTTCTTGAAATACTCAGACCAGTTGTCAGTCACCAACATCCATGTCACCATTAAAGTCACTCAAGTTTACCTTCTGAGCCTCGATTCAAATTTAAGCGTTTTTTAAAGCAAAAATGTGCATTTAGTTGCTGCCATGTTGTTGGTGGATCATCAATTTTATTTCCAACGGATACAACCTCTAAGAGAGATGTGTTTCTCTCCCCTTCTGAGACCTGAACTATAAACTACAAGTTTGAAATTATATTATGGTGTGGTATTTCAGATAAGTGATTAAGTCTTCTTTGTCTAATACGGATGTAGCTCTTCCAGCTCTTACGAACTGGATGCAGAAACATGGTACAAGGTGGCACATCGAACAATGCTATGGCAATCTCACTATATGTACACTTTGTCTGTTGAATTCCAGTCAGATTCAGTCTCAATCAATACATTCATTGGGGTGTTTAACATCTAAACAATGCTCTTTTACTAACTCCCCAGTGCACTACCCTTGAATGCACTCATTCACACCCACTATATATATGTATATATACACGCCTGACCAGACCAGGGACCTCGGGGGCAGGCTACACCCAGTCACCGCACGGTTGCCACACACCACTGTGCACACAGTCACAGACACATTCATATGCTCACGGCTTCGGACACCTGATTTATTTAGATTGATTGCCCCAGAGTCATATTTCGTCCAGAGCCAGAACGAGTCGCCACAGCATTGCATTGATGATGTTTACTTGGTGTGACTCCTTGACAAAGCCATTGTCTTACTCAAACTCATGTTTTTTCACTGCCATCAAATTGTCCCATTTTTCCCATCTTTTGCCTCACTTTCTCTTTTTTTTCCAGCAGCTCTTCTTGGAGGGGAGCTGAGGGCTGTGAATGTCTTCGCCTCCCGAACAAAAATCCATGAGGGAACCGTAATTAGAATACAGGTTAGTACCTCAAAGCAGTGAAATCCTGTTGAGAGTTTAGAAGTCCATCCAAAAAGGTATCTCTTCTGCAGGTCCTTGGAGGAAAATCCTGTGTATTGTGACTGAGACTGCAACAGAGGATCCAAAGAGACTTCTAAGAAATTATCCATCTGCATTAAACAAAGAGTCATTTTATTTTTCTTCTCAGATTTTTTTTGGTATGTTTTATTTCCAAAACCAATGTGATGTCCTGTTTTGAACTCATATACAAAGTTTTATCAAAATTTTGTTTCTTGTGGAGTAAAAAGTGCATCACTTTAAATCTTTGCTTGGGCATCTCTGTGTGACATCTGGTTTTTCTTCCCATCAGTGTTTTCTCATGGCACTCCAGTTATTTCTCCACAGAAGACATATCTTGTGGAGTACAAAGCAAAATGTTCAATGGTTTGATCTTCAGTCTGATATTTCTTTGTAGAAATGCCCATACATGTGTTTTCTCCAGCTATCTGGCTATTCTTTTCTCAAAAACATTCATGTAATATTAATGGGTAACTTGAAATTGACTTTTTTTTAGAGAGGTGGCCTGTAGAGTATGAACCTTGCCCTGTGACTGTGACTGACCTACTGCATGGCCTATAGAGTTGAGACATCACTTAAACAGAACTTGTCTGACAACATGAAATAGACTGAAAGACTTAAAAACATATAAAGTCAAAACAGCAATAAAACAAGAACCATCCACAAAACATATGCTACATTAAAGCATTACTCAAAGATGGCTCTAAACAGATATGCTTTTAGTCGTGATTTAAAATAACTCAGTGTTTCAGCAGCTTTGCAGTTTTCTTGAAGTTTGTTCCAGATTAGAGGAGCATAGTAACTGAAAGCTGGTTTTCCGTGTTTGGTTTAATTCTAGGGATGCTGAGTAGACTGGAATTAGAGGACCTGAGTGTTTTGGTGGATTGGTATAGTAACAGTAGGTCTTCAACATACTTTGGTGCTAAGCCATCATATTATTTATGAACTAGTAAAATTATTTGAAGTCTATTCTCTGGGCTACAGGGAGCCAGTGTAAGGACTTTAGAACTGGGGTGATGTGCTTACCTTCCTGGTTCTAGTGAGGACACCAGCAGCAGCGTTCTGGATCAGCTGCAGCTGTCTAATTGACTTTTTAGGCAGACCTGTGAGAACGCCGTTGCAGTAATCAATCCAACTAAACATAAACACGCATGGATGAGTTTTCCAAGGTCCTGTAGCGATATCAGTCCTTTTATCCTAGAAATGTTCTTCAGGTGATAGAAGGCTGACCTTGTTATTGCCTTTATGTGACCCTGGAGGTTCAGGTCTGAGTCCATTACTACACCTAGATTTTGGGCCTGATCAGTATTTTCTAGTTGCATTAACTGAAGCTGTGTGCTGACTCTTGATCGTTCCTCCTTTTTTAAATTTTTTTATCTTTCTCTTGCTTTATTGTGTATCATATGTAATGCGTGTTTCTTTTACTTTTAATTTCCATTGTTTTTTTTGTTTTTTAAATCACCAAATCATGTAAAGCACCTTGAATTGCCCTGCTGTTGAAAGTGTGCTATACAAATAAAATTGCCTTTCCTTGCCTTGCCTTGCCTAAAGTGTTTACTTCTGTTTTGTTTCTGTTCAGCTGGAAAAGTTATGGCACATCCATCCATTGATTTGCTCAATGCATTTACTTCAGGTTCAAAGTCACCTGGTGACATAGTAATGTAGAGCTGAGTATCATCTGTATAATTGTGGTAGCTAATCTTATTGGTTGTTGTAATCTGGGCTAGTGGGAGCATGTAGATATTAAATAAGAGGGGCCCCAGCATGGAGCCCTGGGGCACCCCACATGTAATTTCTCTTCGTTCTGATGAAAAGTTTCCTATTGAAACAAAAAAGTTCCTGTTCTTTAGTTAAGACTCGAACCAGTCAAGAACTATACCAGAGAGTACGAACCAGCTCTCCAGTCGTTCCAATAGTATATCATGATCAACAGTGTCAAATGCTGCACTGAGGTCCAACAGAACCAGCACTGTGGTTCTACCACAGTCTGTATTTATGCGGATGTCATTGAAAACTTTGACAATGGCAGTCTCAGTGCTGTGGTGAGCATGGAAACCAGACTGAAAAACATCAAAGCGGTTGGTCATTGTTAGGAAGCAATTTAACTGCTGAAACAGCTTTTTCAATAATTTTACTGATGAATGGAAGATTAGAAATTGACCTGTAGTTCTGCATTAACATGTTGTCCAGATTATTCTTTTTTGGCAGTGGTTTAATAACTACTGTTTTTAAAGCCTGGGGGAAGACACCTGACAGGAGGGATGAGTTCACTGTTTTAATCAGATCAGACCCAATGACAGGGAAAACTTTCTTAAGGAAAGCTGTAGGTAGGATATCAAGACAGCAAGAGGAGGGGCCTAATTGGTTAATGATTTCTTCAAGTTTTTTTTGGTTTAATTCATGGAATTCTGACATTTTTTCAACATGCAATACAGATCGACCGTCTAATAGTTAGAATATTTTCAGTGAAAAAGTAGAATAAGCAGAATTTAGTTCAAGGGCTACTGTCACTGGAGGATTAGTTAGTCTTTCCACTGTTGCAAACAGAGTCCGGGCATTATTAATGTTTCTGTTAATGAATTCACAGAAGAACAATTCCCTAGCACCTTTTAAAGTTAACTGATATCTGTTCAGTCTCTCTTTGTACATCTAACAGTGAACCTGGAGTCGAGTTTTCCACCATTTTCTCTCGGCTCGTCGAAACTCCATATTTTCACTACTTACTAGTGGCTCGCTTGTCCACTGAGACTTCTTTCTACCTGAGACTACTTTCACTTTAATCGGAGCAATGGAATCATTGATGTCTGAGATTTTCATGAGGAAATTATCTACCAGCTTGTTTACTGAGTTGGAGTTTGGAGATGAGGGGGATGTGGTGGAAGGGTAAATATTTGTAAAGGTTTCAACCGAACTGTCCCCTAGAAAACGCTTTTTTACAGTTATCTCACTGTGGCTAGATATTTTAGCAGAGATGGTACTTTCAAAGAAAACACAGAAATTGCAGATAATTAAGTCCAGAGTGTGTCCTCGATTGTGTGTTGGTTGTTTGACATGCTGGGTCTGGCCGAAGTTGTAAAGAGTGTCACTTAGTGTTTTTGCTAGTCTATCCTGGGGGTTTTCAGTATGGATGTTGAAGTCTCCCACAATGACTAATTTGTCATAATCAACACATATTACAGAAAGAAGGTCACTGAAATAATTGAAGAAGTTTGAGTTAAGTTTTGAGGTTTTGTATAAACTTAGAAATAGAACTCTGTTAGGCTCATTTATCTGGGTGGCTAGATATTCAAAAGAGTCATACATGCCCAGGGATACCTTTTTAAGTTCATTAAGTTATGAAAAATTGTGGCTACGCCTCCACCTCGTCTGTGTTTCCTACTCTTGCTTAAGAAATTGTCATTGAGAAGTAGATTCTATCAATACAGATATTTCATAATTTCATCTAGCCAGGTTTCTGATAAAAAGGGCATGCATTTTATGTTCAGTGATGAATTAATTGGTTAGGAGTGACTTTCCTGATAAAGACCTAATATTTAATAAAACTAACTTAAGTGGTTTCATAATCCGTAGCTGAACTTTCTGACAGGTGATTAATTTGATATTTATTTTATTATAAGAGCGTTTGGCTTTAGTTTTTTGTTTTTTCTTGCTTATAATGACTTGAATGATTTTTTCGGCCGCACGACTTCTGGAAGACGGTGGGAGTAGAATTACTACTTGTATGTCAGATGTCTGTTATTATCAGTGGGGGCATGTGCGGAATACACCCAGTGTTAGTCCCAGAGGCCTGATGTAGTGCAAGTTTCGGTGTTAGTTGTGAGCCAATTCTAATTTGTGCTTTCAGTCTATCTGAGAAATCTCTAAATGGAGAGTTATTAGATGTCCATGAGTCTGATGACATTGAAATACTTGAAGAACACTTTGCCGAGCAATGCACGTCTTTGCTCGCTGCTGGTGATGTAGGAAGTGGTTGTTCTCTGTCATTCTCCGAGGGTCGTGCATCTGTCTGTGCTGGTGATGATGTAATCTTCACTTGGTTTGTCTGGTGAAGTGTTTGTTCTCTAAAAGTATCCACGGGCCGTGCTTCAAGGTCAGCCTTCGGGTGCTTTATTAACTGTTTATTCAGATAACAGAAAATATTTTAGGTCAAGAGTCTCAGTCCAGCTCTGTTAAGATAACGTTCATTACTCTTGAACAAGTGTTTTGCACATCCAAATAATTTATAGTTATTAATAAATGGGATTGATTTTTCAACAGATTTTCTCTTCAACCATTTATGGAGCATGCAAAGTCTACTGTACCTTTCATCATTTCCTTCAGGGACTGGTTCGCTGATAAATATGTTTATGTTAAATCCATCAAGTCTCTGTAGCATATCAGAGTAGTCTGTTTTGAGAATTTCTGATTGTTTTTTGGCTACATCAGTTGCACTTGTGTGGATAACAAGCTTTTCCTGTTTTGGGTGTTGTTATAAAATTGTCTGGATTTCTTCTGACATTTCTCTTACTGTATTCTTGGGGCAGCTGATAACGCTAGTGTTCTGGCTACAAAAATCTTCGATCCCATTAATTGATCTGTCATGTATGATGAGAACTTTTGCTGGGGGGATCCGGTTCATGTGGACGGATTTCCCCTGGTGACCTTGACTGGTCCCAGGGGCTGCGTTGTCTTTCGGGGAACTGAGGGCTGCAAATCTGTTTCTCAGCGGTATTCCAGAGGTAGTGATATCTCCTGTTTTGGGTTCCAGTTTTTACTGTTTTTTCTTCCTCGGAGCAAAGAAAGCAGATGTAGATTTAGTGCGCTTTAAAGCCAGTCTTCGTCAAAATAAGGAATGGGGTGTTCTATCCGTTAAACGCCTTTTGGCTGTAGGAGTAGCGTTGTTCTGTGGCTTCTGTGCGAGACTGTTCGACCGAGATAACACCGGGCTGTCAGGTTCTTCCTCCCTGCATGTAGTCATCGGTGAAGTTGTCTCATTTCCATATCCAGTGTTTAGATCAAAATTAATCTGAAGATGGTTTAACTTCATCTCGATTGTTTCAATTCTTTGGAGCAGTTTCTCAAAGTCCTCAGATGAGAAAAATGATATTTTGGTAATCCACAGTCCTTCAGAAAGTAATCCAAAAAAAGAGATCCGGTCTAATACAGTAACTCCAGTGGCTGGGTGTTTAAAGTAACTAAGAAAAATGCTAAGAAAAGCTAAGAAAAGAAAGAAGAAAAGAGAATAAGGCTAGAGATTAGGAGAGGTCGGGAGAGGCTGAGTAGGTTTGGTTCAGATCAGAGCTCTGATGCTACAGGTCAGATTGAATGATTTATATATATATAAATTTTTTTTTTTTTAAATGGGGTAAAACATTTAAATATTAAAGAACTATATATAGTCGGGTTTATAAAGAAGATTTGCAGTAATTCTTCTTCACTTTTATTTTGTTCATAAAAAAGTCACTGTAGCAAAAAAATACATTTGCAACTCAATTTTTATTATTTTTTTATGATGTCAATGATCAGAGAGAAATGGGAATTTACCATGTACAGAGGTGACAGGTGACACATTTAAAAAAAAGTAATCTTATATTGGAAACTCCAATCAGTGCATTGGCATGAAAGAAACCAAAAAGGTACAGAGGGGCATAAAAGTATTTGGCAGCCACCGATTGTGCAAGTTGTCCCACTTAAAAAGAGAGGAGAGGTCTGTAATTTCCATCATAGGTACACTTCAACTGGGAGAGAATGTAAAAAAAAAAAAGGAAAATCACATTGTTTTATTTTTAAAGAAGTTATTTGTAAAAAGGTGTGGAAAAAAAAGTATATAATAACCAAGTTCACCTCAAAACTTTGTAAAGTAACCTTTGTTGGCAAGGACAGAGGTCAAATGTTTCCCATTGATGTTCACCAGGTTTGCACACACTGTAGCTGGTATTTTGGGACATTCTTCCAAGCAGATCTTCTCTAGAGCTTAGATGTTTTGGGGCTGTCGCTGGGCAACATGGACTTTCAACTCCCTCCACAGATTCTCTATTGGATTGAGGTCTAGAGACTGGCTAGGCCACTCTAGAACCTTGAAATGCTTTTTACATTGCTACTCCTTCATTGCCCAGGAGGTTTGGTTGGTATCATTGTCATGCTGGAAGATCCAGCCACGTTTCCTTTTCAATGCTCTCACTGATGGAAGAAGGTTTTAGCCCAAAATATCAAGATAAATGGCCCCATTCATCCTTTCCTTAATACAGATCAGACGTCCTGTCCCCCTTGCAAAAAAGCTTATACCAAAGAGTTCTATTTGGGTCTCATCTGACCAAATTACATTCTCCCAATGCTCCTCTGGATCACCCAGATGGTCTCTGGCAGTCTTTAGGCCTGCTGGCTAAAGCAGGGGGACCTTTCGAGCGCAGCAAGATTTTAATCCATGACGATGTAGTGTGTTACTAATAGTAACCTTTGTTACTGTGGTCCAACCTCTCTTCAGGTGATTGATCAGTTTCCCCTGTGTTGTTTCAGGCTGTTTCCTCATGATTCTCAAGATCATGTGTACCCTATGAGGTCAGATCTTGCATGGAACCCCCAGGTTGAGGCATATTATTTATTCAATTTTCTAATAATTTCTCCAACAGTTTATCTCTTCTCACCAAGGTGCTTGCCTGGTGTAGATTGTCTCATCCCAGTCTTGTGCAGGTGTACAATCTTTCCCCTGGTGTCCTTAGACAGCTCTCTGGTCTTGGCCATGGTGGCTGTTGGAGTCTGACTGTTTGAAGATGGGGGACATGTGTCTTTTATACAGATAACGAGTTCAAACAGGTACCAATTATACAGGTAAGAGTGGAGGATAGAAGAGCTTCTTAAAGAAGAAGTAACAGGTCTGTTAGGGCCAGAATTCTTGCTTGTTTGTAGGTGCTAAATACTTGTTCTCTGTACCATTACACCAATGAATTCTTTAAAAATCATACAATGTGATTTCCTGGATTTCTTTTACATTCTCTCTTTCACAGTTGAAGTGTATCTATGATGAAAAATAAAGACCTCTCCCATCCTTTTAAATGGGACAACTTGCATAATTGGTGGCTTCCAAATACTTTTTTGCCCCACCGTATGTACATTTTATATATGCCAAAAGAACAAAAGGACAACCTAAATTTACTGACTTCATATACTCTGATATATAATCTACTCATTGGCAGATATTATGTTTATCTATCCCATTTGGAGATACAAAGTGATATAGTGTGATAAAACAAAATTGTAAACATGTAATATATAGTTAAATACTTTCACTTAATATCAAAACTTTTGCTATATTTTTACAAACACTGATAACTTTCATGATTTATTATTTTCTCTCTGATTTCTGTCTTCTCAAAAAGAGAAAACATGTAGATAGAAGTCAACAAGAAGTCTTCCAAGTCATGCTTTAAAAATACATATAACATAGGCAACATATAGCTTTGTGATAACTTGAAAGGTTTCCATACACTTAAAGTTGTTTTTTGTGTGCAAAACGGTTTTGTTAGTTGTTTTATTAAGTTAGTAGCCTGATTTATCTTTAAGAAAGGGAGAATCTCATAGCTTGAATGTAAGATATGTACTCCAAGAATGTTGGAGCTAGCTACCCTGCTTCTTCTGGTTCAGCATTAACGCATATATTAGAGATTAGAAATTAATTACTTGGATATCAGATTGACTGAGAAACAGCTCTGGTTCTGTTGAGCTGCTGTTGCTGCTGTGTGAGGACACGGCTAATGAAATCAAGCCTCTCCAGGAAAGAAAAACAGGCTCAACTTTGGCAATCCTTGGCTTAATTCTCATTGAAGCCCCCAAATTGACATGTCTCCCTTATGATCTTGACATATTATTAAGATTTAATGGCGGAATTATGATCATTAAAACAACATGACTGATACAGGGGGCAGATGATGAGCTATTCATTTAACCTACTCTTCCTGTAATAATATTGAAACAGACAGTCTGCCAGTTATTAGATCATAATTAGCTGGTGCAATCTGTACCGAATCCGAGGAAATGACGGCAAGTTAGCGGCACGGAGCGGTGTGGCTTGCTCTCCGTTTAGACATGCAGACGTCGACAGCTTCTCTGTGCGTTAAAGCAGGCTTTTTTCAGTTAATTTCATGAAAGAAACAAACTTTACAGTGCATGGGCCCATGCCTGAATAGGGAGGAATTTAATGAGCCAGATGGTTGTTAATGAAAATAACTGGCACTGTTGTCATTGTTGCCACCCAAACATGAGGCTTTGTTTGTGTGCTGTTGGTTCTTGCAGCACTGAAACCAGAAAAAACGACTTTATCTCTCTCTAATTTTAATCTTTAAACCCCAAGCAATAACTCAATTTTCTAACATCGCCAACTACCACACCCTGGCTTTCTTATTTCCATACAGTGCATGTGAGCTCTCCAGTGTGTGTGCCAGTTTAGCAATGAAAAATCTGCACCCTCAGCTGTTTTATCCTGTTCTCGGGGAGAGAGAGGAGAGAGAAAACACACCACACTGTTGGCGTCCCTCTCTTCTAGCTCCCCCCTCCGGCATTTCTGCAGGTAGCGTTCGCCAAAGTCGCCCCATTAATAAGCAACATATTTGATTTGCAATGTGAAACGTATTATCTCAGGGCCCGCAAAAAGAAGGGGTGGAGGGGGAGACACAAGACGTATGGTTGGGGCAGAATTATTCAGGAGAGTGTGGGAGAGGTGTCGTGCTGCCCTGGGGCGCCCAACATGCTTTGGGTGGGTGAGAACGTGGAGCTGTGAACGTGAAGCCCGCCATCTCAGACGCCCCAGGTGAGCAGAGAAGCAAATTCTACAGCTAGATTTCATCTTCCTCGTCACAACGTGGATTGTTTATCACATGCAGGCTATCTGAGAGAAGCTCAAACAGTTGTGGTCCGTTTTTTTAAACATTTATAGTGTCATAAATTCTGTGCAATTGCTCACTTTAGAAGTCGCCTAATTAACAAAACAGAATATAATTATTAGTGGTTTAATCTCACCTTAGATCTGGCTGAGCCTGTTCTGGGAAGCCCTCTGAGGTTAATAACAGAACAAATAGCAACATGAAGACCAAGCAATGCAGCAGACAGAAGAGGGGGAAAATTGTGGAGAAGTTTAAAGCAGAGTTAGGTTCTGTCCTGAACGTGTCACAGAGCACTGTTCACCCAAAATATCATCCAAAACAGGACTGGCCACCTGAACTGAATGATGAAGAAAGGAGAGCCTCGATCATAGAAGCAACCAAAAGCCCCATGGTGAGTTTGGAGGAGATGGAGAGATCCAAAGCTTACGAGGGATAATTTGTTGAAAAACTATTAATTGTGCACTCCAAAGAAAAAAGATAAAAGAAGATCATAATTCAATTCAAATTCAAAAATACTTTATTGATCCCAGAGGGAAATTAAGTAAAGTATAAACTATATATAAATTATAAGCTGCCCTTAGAGATAGGGTGAGAAGCTTGGTCATCCGGGAACGGCTCAGAGTAAAGCTGCTGCTCTTCCACATTGAGAGGAGTCAGTTGAAGTGGGTCAAGCATCAGGTTAGGATGCTTCCTGGACGCCTCCCTGGTGATGTGTTCCGGGCATTTCCCACTGGGAGAAGACAGAGAGGAAGACCCAGGACACGCTGGAACAACTACGTTTCTTGGCTGGCCTGGGAATGTCTTGGGATTCCCACAAAGGAGCTGGTCTGAGTGGCTGGGGAGAGGGAAGTCCCTGCAACCTGTGCCCGAATTAAGAGGAAGATAATGACTGGATGGATGGAGACAATCCTAGGAAGTTGTGTTTAATACTTGCTACAGGTCATGCCAGTGGCAGCAAACCTGGAAGAAGGTGCTCTAATCAAATGAGACCAGAAATGAACATTTTTGCCCACATGCAAAAGCCTAAGAACAATGCTGCACATCACCCAGAACACACCATCCCCAAGACCAACTATGATGGCAGTGTGATGCTGTGGGAATGATTTTTTTCAGCAATGTCAGGAAAGCTGGTCGGAGTCAATAGAAAGATGGATGGAGCTAAATATAGTACAATCCTGGAAGGAAATCTGCTAGAAGCTGCAACATACTTGAGATTAGCGTGAAGGTTCACCTTCCAGGAGGCGAAACAACCCTAAACATACAGTCAGAGCTATAACAGAATGGATTAAAGTATATTCATGCGTTAGATGGCCTAGTAAAAGTCCAGACCTAATTTCAATTAAGAATTTCTGACTTGAAAGACTTAAAATATGATTTTCAAAGAGGCTCATCATCCAACTTGACTGAGGTTGAGCTGTTTCACAAAGAAGACTGAGAAGAGTGTCCAGTCTCTAACGGCAAAGCTGGCGAAGAGATACCAAAAGCATTGCAGCTGTAATATGCCCTGGCTGAGGGGTGTCAATAAAAGTACATGGCACTTATTAAATACGTTTGAAAGCCACTATTTTCCTTTTACTTTAAATTGTACAGTTTTTGTTTTGGTCGACTGAAAAAAGTCGCAGTAAAATACATTGAAGTTTTTAGTTGTAACGTGAAAAATGAATAATTACTATACAAGGCTTTTAGGTTAAAACTAGAAGCTGTTCAAAAACACATCTGCCATATGCTGTAAAGTAGTAAATGTTTGTACTTGAGTCTACATCCAGTGCAAATATCAACTTAGTTTGACCTCAACTCCACCTGAATTCAATAAATTAAAAAGCTGTGTATTTTTAAAGCAGTATGATTGATTATTGGGTTTTGTCATTTTGGCCTTTCAAATCAATTATTGAAGTTTGTCTAATATAAAATGAACATAATTTAGTACAACTGGCAGCATAAAAAACGTTTAAAGTTTACATCTCTTTGTATATCCATCGGTCCATCTGTTCATAGCCTACATTTGAGCCACACTCTAGTTTTTGCAAATTCCACATTTAAAGCCTGTCCACTATATATTATAATGATCCTATTTCTCTTTATTTTTTATTGTGTAATTAGTGATTAATTTCAAAGGACAGTTACACAAACTTTTACATTTAGGCTATTGTGAGCATGATACATGGAGTAACATATTGTTAGCTAACTTGCCATCGTTATCTATTAAACTCAAACTAGCTTTTAAGCTAACATGAACATTTTAGCTAACTTTGACTTAAAAGCAAAAATTGACATATTGAATGGATTGAGTTGTTAACCAACATGTTAGTGTTTGCCAACAGTCCACCACTAGCATTTTAGCTAACATTAGCATTTTAGCTGAGTTATCTAAAATTGGGATTTTAGCTGGTTTTGACAGTTTTGCTGTGTAAAAAGATTCAAAGACTTTTTCTTTTTTCTGCTGCTTCTGCTTATTCCTTTTCAGCCGATTTTATGCAGTTGACTTCAAATACTTCAGAAAAAAACATTCAGCTTACAACATTCACACTGCACTTTAGCAGGCAATGCAATTTGTTCTCGTTAGAAAAGTTTTAAATTCATAAGTAAAAAAAAATTGACATAAATCACATGAACTCTCTGAATATGAGAAAAACCCAATAGAAATCGGCATCCTAAGGGAAGAGTGATTTTGCCTCGTAAAGAACTGAAGGTGGAGTTTTCCTTCAGTTTGAATAAACGACGAGACTTAGGAGTTTCTACTTAAATGCACGAACAAATCAAAAATTTAATTACAACAGAGGTGATTGATGAGCATTTCGATTATTTATACTGTATCCTCTGCAAGAATTTTTTATTGTTTGGGCTTTTTCATGTAGAGCTCATTTATCTTAATTAACATAATTAGGATTGACTGGAATTTGCTGCCACTACTGCTCGTGGTTCTTCAATAACTCTCTTATATAAAACAAAGTGGCTCAATAATTGTGTTTTTCATGACCTAAAAAATGCACTTCTTCATCTGTACTTCCTTACTTCCTAAGTCCTACAGACCAGCTGCCAAAATTTTCATAACAAGAGACTCAAACTTGATAACGTCTCCGAGTCCCAAAAGTTCAGGGACTTTTTTTCTCAGGTGTAACAGGACAATTTGTGAGCCTGCTGCTCGGCCAGTCGCTGCCCTCTGTCAGGGAGTGGTTAGCAGCGGTGACTGTGTCCTACACTGATTATCCAGCTGATGGGCCTCCGTTTGTCACAGCTCCTGCTAGCTCCAGCGCACAGCAGCAGGGTTTCTTGATTACTTAATTGCTTGTAAGAGCTCATTAAAGCTTCCTATCCATCATAAGTCGTATGGCGAGTATCAATTTCAGAGTGAGAGATGGAGGGAGAAAGAGACAGAGAGACGCGAGGAACTCTGATGAGCAATTAGTGACGTGCAATGCTTTTGAATTGTCTGTATTTTTTAGGGAGTACGTGGGATTCATCACATGGATGGATGCTGCTGCATTACCAAGTGATAAACATGTCTTTATTCTCAAAGTTTTAATGCGAAGGGACAATAAAAGTGGATTTCTTGTTTTATAGGAGACATTGAGTACATGAAAACATAATATTTGGAGAAATTCTAAGAAGAATTCAAATAAACAGCTAAAGCACAACACCTTTCTCTCTCTCCTTTTTCTGGTTCTCGGTAATGTTGATCTTGATGGGTTATGGACTTTTGCCATCGCTTTTTTTTCCTGCCACGATCCCAAAAGGGAGTCATTTATATCGATAGCTTAGAAGAGCTTTAGAAGATACTCACAATCTTACCAGGTGCAAAATTAGAATTGGATGCTGTTCGTATTAATTGGTGATCATTTGCAAAGCGGGTGGAAAAAAACGTCCTGTGCCAAGAGCAAGTCTTACAAGCCCCCAGCTGGGGTTGTCAGGGGCAGGCTTGTTGGCATTGTGGCAGCATATGTTTGGTGCCAAGAACACCATTGATTTGCATTTCTTTTATATGAATTTTACAAAGCAGAAATGCTCTTTTGTGCAGAAGTGATCCCAAAAGTGAGCGTTGCAATTAATCACAAGTGAAATTTATCGGCTGATGAAAAGCCATAATTCTACTTGCAATCTTTTTTTTTTTCCTAAAAAGAAAAAGTGGCAGCATCTGCAGCGCATTCGCTTTTTGATGAATGTGCCTTTAAAGCCGTGCAGTTTGGCTCCATTTAAAACTGGCTTGAAGGAAGAAAAACAGCAGCTCGATCTTTGAGATTCTGCAAATGCCATAACTCATGAAAATAGTTTCTCTGTCTCAGAAAACAAGCACTGCATAATGTCGTCGAGTGACGCAAACGTGAAAAATTGCCCACGATTTAAGTTAGACAAATTTTAAATAACATTTAGAATTTGTCAGAAATTGCCCCAATAACATAATGAAGATACAAATACCTCTCAACCTGCTTACAACAACCACACAGTCTTTTCAAATATTGACTTGTACCCATTTGATTCGCCTACCGCACATCATCAGGACCTATTGGGACATCTAATTGATCCAATTAACCAATTAATTCTTTGGTAGGATTAGAGACAATCGCACTTGTATGTACAGAGATGGGGCCAGTCCTGCCAAGGGATGGACAGGCTCCAGGTTTTTTGCTTAATCTCCAAGGTGGCTCCAGATGGGTTGGGGGCTTGAGACTCATTTGTGGCCAACTGGTCCTAACCTCATACTGAGACACGCCTCGAGGATCACAGACCAGCACTCCTTAAGCACAAGAAACACATTTCTCCATCTAATATTGTACAACCCTAATTAAATGCTGCGGTACTTTTTAATTCGAATCTGTATTTACCTGCCGTCTTCATAGATATTCCATATCTGATTGTTTTTTAAGCTACTTCTAAACTAGGAAGACTGCTTCTTCAAGGTGCTCCTTGTAACAACAGCTGTTATATTTCCTTTTATTATTTTGATGTAAATATCCAGATGAACAGCAGGAGGAAAATTAAATAATTTCTAAGCCAGACAAGTGTTTTTGACAAATTCAGACTTTAATTTAAAAGTATTTATTTAACGCAGAGGTTCTTGACGCTATTACTGGAGGCCAATTTAATACCATCCAGATGAAGTGATTGACTTTAATTTTTTAGAGCTTCATGTCCAAAGACGACTACTTCTGTCTTGTCAGAATTTAAGAGGAAGAGGTTTAGCGTCATCCAGGTTTTTATGTCTTCCAGACATGCCTGTAATCTACTATATATTTTATGACGCGTTGTTCATGGCCGGTGAGGCACTGACCCCTCTAGAGTTGGATGAACAAATATATACAATCCAAAATAGAAGCTTATATTTAGATTTTGACTTTTATTTTAGAATACGATACTCAGAAAACTTTATGAATATTGAACAAAGGATCAAAATTGTAATGTTTTGTCTTTGGCTGATCTTTAAATATGTCTCACACATTCATTACGTATATTAGACAGACTGTGGAAAGTCAGCATGTGAAGTACATGTGTAACTAAACATGTGTATTGGCGATATAAAGAGATACATCATTAGCTTAGAGGGTAGACCTGTCTTGTTTGTTCTCTAGCACTTGTATCAGCTTTTTTATTTTTTATTCTGTTTTTCTGCTATTTACCTGTTTTTACTGTGTTTTATTTCCTTATGTTTCTAGCCTGTGTTCTGCGCTTTGGTTGACTTCTGTCATTTGTAAGGCGCATTATAAATAAAATGGTATGGTATACAGCAATAGGCCTGCTTTGTTCACTGTGTGCAACATCATTTTCCCAAAGTCCGCTTTTATTTAATAATGGTGTTTTTTTTCCCAGTGGATTGTTTATTTCAAAATGTCACTTTACAGTAGAATAACTTCATCTGCCAATCAGGGTCAGTGGGTGGGACCTGAACGCCCATTGGCTAGTGCTTAAACATCGGTCTTCCTTGATAGAAGTTTTCACTCACTGAGAATTGCAGCCTGCTGTACAGCTAGCAACAACATGCTAAGTCAAGAGTTGGAGTTCACTTCACTTGTAGTTACTCTAGCAGATCAAATTTAGAGGAATGATTTATCAGAGGATGCCATTTTGAGTCATTTGGATGATATTTTTGAAATGGAGTCAATGCTGCTATGTTTTCTGTGTCATCCAGCATACCTTGGAGCAGAATGGTGAATGACCTCAAGCCCCAGTTGGCTAAAAAGCAATTTCTAGTATTAAGAATAAATTTACAGTAAAATATTATTTTATATTAATACATACATCTTTAAAGGAAAAAATAAAATATTTCATACTTATGCAGTTTGGAATTTTATATGCAATTAGTTTTTTCACAATTTCATTGTCACATTATATATTTATCTATTATTTATTCTTGTAGATATTTATTTCAGAATGTTTTATTTATTTAATTTTGAGTAGTTTGGCACTCCATAGGGAAAAGGACAAAATTGATTTTCTCTCATCATTGTTAGTAGCCTACGTATTTTACTTGCCATGATGACATTCCTTGTTTGTGCACAGAATCTTGGTAAATAAAGCTGATTCTGATTTAAACTTAATTTTCTGAAAGTTGCAGAGCTGAATGGAGTGCTGCATTTTACATGTCCCCTGTTGACTTGGCAACAGTTTCTTCACAAGCCATCCTAAAAAGTAAATTAGGCAGCTGCAGTGGATCCAGAATGCTGCTGCTTGCTTCCTCACTATCATGGCGCCTATCTCTAGCGGTCGTTGGGCGAGAGGCAGGGTACACCTTGGACAGGTCGCCAGTCCTGACCATACAGTCTATGGTCCTGACCTACACAAATTCATCCATCCTCTGAATTCAAGAAACATCTAGCACTGTTCACCAGTCCATCATAGGCTGAACATAGAGAGACACGGAACAAACAGCTCACAATTGCTGACAATTTTCTGTCACTGTTTAAACCGAGAATGCTGTTATGCTGTAGGCGGAAAATGGAGCACCCAGCAAAACCCACTGATCCATGGAAAAGAAGGACCCAGCTAAAAGTTATTTGGAATTACAACCATCTCAATGTAATAATAGAGCTGCTTTAATGTAGTACTAAGTACTGTGACAAAACTGTTGGTACAAACTTAACTTGTTTAAATGTCTACTTCATGTCCTCCAAGAGAGCCCCAGTGATCAAGAAGGGAAGAAGAGAGTTCCACAGGGGGCTGCGTGGATGAAACTGCGTCCGTCCTCCCCACTTGAATGACTCACTGAAAGCCTTGAGTTATATTCCTGCAATTAGCTAAGTATCCACATAGGCTCTCCTGTCCCTGTCGACTTTAATGCTCATCCCTGAAGATACGATGCAACAATAAAAAACAGCAACGAGACGATCCAACAGGGGAAAAGAAAAATCCACGCATCAAAAAACAAACTTTAAACAATGACCCCCACTTCCCATTTGTAACTTTTTTTCCCCTTACACCTTGCATTTTTTTCTTCTGTCACGAGTATAAAGGGTAAAGGCAATCCATGCCTTTTTTCCTCTTCCAAGGATAATGATTTACAAAATGCCTCTCATCAAAGAATTCATTAACAACGAGCGTTAATTAAAAAATAAATGAGTAAACATCAATATCAAATCTCAGCACTGTGGAAGGGAATGCATTATGCAGAGTAATGATGTTTGAAAGGGGCTTTAGCACCTCTGTGGGACTCTTTTAAACCCCTTACCTCTTAGGCAGTTGCTTATTTTGCAACCCTTTGTTGTTTAACAACAAAGAGAATGGGCCCTCATAATGTTATATTAATCAGCGGATTAATATTTCAATTTGATTTGCTTTATAGTTGAGGTGCTGTTGGCATTTCCATTTTCCCTCCATATGTGCAGCGATGTTAAGTGGTATCATTACCATTTTCTACCTGGGGGTTCAGGGAGATAACAGGCACCAGTGATAGCTCTATTCTGAGGGGGGAGAGGGAGGTTTTTAGGTAGGGGGGGGGGGCATTCATGCATTTTTAAAATGTCCTTGTTTGGTGTGCCTTCACATCCATTATTCTCAAATCTTCCAGGCAAACAGCTGAGTCACAGCCTGTCTGTCCACCACAGAAACACCCCGATGATCTAAATTAGGGTCGGTAGTTTAAACGAGTCTCCACATTGGGTTTGTTTACATTCTGTTTGACAAAGTTCTTTTTTGACCAGCCCATGAAGTCAAACGGTGAGTTTAACATGAAAAGGACAGAAAATGTATTCTTGCTCATTTGTAATTGTGTTTAATCCATCTATAGATTGAAGCAATGGTCCAATTTATACATAATCTGATCCACATATAGATCATCAGTGAGTATGTTCTTAATTGGATCCACGAGGACCTGGTAGCAGTACAGGCTGGAGCTTCGAACAGTTTTCCAAAATGCGGCCCACAATGCTGCTCACAAATGCTACAAATATGCTCCGGTGTAGGTACCAGATCTGCTCAGGGGCCTTGCACTCGCCGATAAGGTCACACTACGGCAACGCCACTTGGACAAACTACATTGCGCCTCCATTTTTAACCCTGCCAAGGACTATATGGTGAATTTTAAAAGAAACATAAATGCTAACAACAGCTCCTGTGAGGATCAACAAGAAAAACGTGACATCTTTTCTGGTACTGCTCTTTCACACATGGGCTTTGGAAAGAGTTTAGCAGGTTGTTATTAACCATATTTTGACGGATTTTCCCTTACGATGTAAAAATGTTTTATTCTGTTTTTTTAGAATACCAAAAAAACATGATAAATGTTGAACTATACATAAAATCAATACCAGATTATCAGGAAAAAGGCTCTCAAAACAATTCATACACATATATATAAACATCCCTAGCTGTTTGTATCTGTTGAATTGTTCTGTATACCTCCTTTGTGCGTGTGCTGCATACTTGCTTTTTGTTTAATAAAGTTCTTTTAAAAAAAACTGCACACTATATCAACGTGCTAACGTCCAGCCAATCATGTAATGTAATATCAGCATCCAGCCAATCATGTAATACGATATCATAGATAGTCGCAGGTAACTACACAGGCAGAACAGACAGGAGATGCAGATGGACACTTTAAAATTATTTAAGGGCAAGATTTTCTCTCCTAAAAATAAAATTTTGAAAGGGAAAATGTTCGACACAACACAAAATGTTTTTTTTTTTACTAACCATATTTTTTGGCATTCATTTTAACTTCATAACGAAAAGGACCAAAAACATCTAATGACTTTTACCCAAAAGAACACTTGGGGTAGTCTATTCCTTAACTTTGCTAAATACACTAAGCGCTTTAGAAGAGAGACTGACCCATATTCAGTTCTTGTTGCTGAGCATGGACTAAAGTTTTTTTCTAGACCACGGATCTGCAACCCAAAGAATCATTTTTGCCCTCAGTCCCGCTAGAAAAGCGTGTTTAGTGCCACAAATATTACATAACTTGAAAAAAAACAACTTGTAATTTATTTATTTTTTTATTCTTTTTATTTTTTTAACGCCATACAGGGACCGGCGATGGCAATCGGCCCAAAGAAAAAGAGAGAGGCGGCTGCACATGCCGGCCGCTGGCCGGCCCCGACCCCCACAGCCAACAGGGACGCCACGCCGGCCGACCCCCAGCCAGGACCACAGCTAGGGGGCGCGGCGCCCCCGAGCCCCGAATCCCCAGGCCCACCCCAGACCCTACCCAGGCGCAGCACAGCCACCAGGCCAGTAACCCATGTCCGCCAGTGCAACCCCCCCAAGGCACCGTATGCAGCCATCAGGAGTTACCACCCAAAGCCCAACCCCAGGCCGGCCACGACGTCCAGCGCCCCATCCGCCCAGTGATCCCACCCCCTGGGGTCCCCCCCAGACGCCTCCAACCCCAAAACCCCCACATCAGCAACAGTGTCCCAAACAAAAAAACCAAGTGCCCCCCACCCCCACTAGGTGATGGAGCTGATCAAAGGAGCCCAGAGAGATTGATCAGATATGGAGCCAGAGGCCGTCTCAAGACCTATATGGTCCAACAAGAGATTTCTATACTGATTAATATTAAGAGCTTTTTTATTTTTCCAGTTCAGGAGGATAGTTTTCTTAGCGATGCATAAGGCAATGTGAACCATTAGAACTGACTTTGTGTCCATGGTGACATAATTTAAATTTCCTAACAGGCAAATTGAGGGAGATGGTGGGATGTTACATTTCAGACACTTTGATAAGTCCTCACATATCTGGCACCAAAATTTCTTAACAGGTGGACAGAACCAAAGCGCATGAACATAAGTATCCGGTATATTGCTTGTGCATTGTAAGCAGGTATTATACGATGTAAAACCCATCCTAAACATTCGTTGACCTGTATAGTGTACTCTATGAAGGATTTTGTATTGTATTAATTGCAAATTAGGATTTTTTGTTATTTTGACAATTTATAATTTTTAATGAATATCTACTATAGAAAATGTATTGTTAGTTTTAAAGAACCACAATTTTGTTTCTAGTTTTGGGTTTTAAAAAACAGAATGGACACATTTTCTTCTAATTGTTGTTAAAGGGTTGTTTCCAACCCAATGACATGAAAAAAGGATCTAAAAATATTTTACTGGTAGTTTAGTGTCATTCTGTTGTGAAAATGCTTTGCAATTATTCCATTAAATCTTTTTTTTAAAACAACATTTAATTCTTTGTCATTTTTAGCCTGTTATTAAGAGACATTGTGGAAGGTCCAAAGAGCCACAGGTTGCAGACTGCTGTGCATGACCAACCCAGTCAACCCAAAGAAATTTGAAAATCTTCTGTCTTTCTTCTACAAAAGCAAATGTACGAGGATCTTTTTATATTCTGGATGTGCAATCATTCACAGATCACTTTTCTACAAAAATTTGAATTCTTTGTTCATTTCATGGAAGTATTGCATGTTTATTAATTGTGATTAAAAATGAAATTGTTTTAATTTCTGATTAGAAAAAGAAAAATATAATTTTTATGGCCTTCTAGTATTTTCAATTTGGCCATTTTGGCCCATGAAGTGAAAAGTTTTGACACCACTGGTGTTTGGTTGTGGCATCATACACTCACTGTAAGCTGGGCCACATAGATTATTCAGACTGCATTACTGGCATTTGATGAGTTTTCCAAGGCCTGCAAGATGGGAGTTATGCTGTGCTGTAAAGATTTGCCCACAATACTCCCTTGGTGATCATCTAGGGGCATCAGGATTCTTCATGATGTCTGTGTCCTATTGGTTCAAACAATGATTTGAAGCAATTCCTCGTAAATGTGCCATCATTGCAAACCAAATTATTTATATTTACTGCCTTGCAGAGGAATACCCCTAATCTTATTAATGCTGGTCATATTACAACAACAAACCTCAGTGGACCTTACAGTAATGTGATAGACCAAAGATGAAACTGTCCAATTATTGTTCAGCAGAAGAAAAACAAATATGTTTTTTTCTTTTTGTAACTGGTATTCATATTCAGCCTCCTTTTGCCTGATCCCCCTAAATAAAATCCATTTGAACCAATTAGCTTGAGATGCCATCTAACCATCAAATACCTCACAGAGCTCTGTTCCATCCAATTAAAAGCATATAGGCTCAACTGCAAACCAGGACATGGCCATCCACCTTAGACAACAGTTCAGGCCAGGGTGAATTATAGAAGCAGCTAGGATGGTAACTCTTGTGGAGCTTCAGAGATCCAAAGCTCAGGTTGTAGACTCAATAAGACATCTGCATGCACTCCACAAATCTGGTCTTTATGGAAGAGTGGCAAGAAGAAAGCCATATGTCTCATTTGCATGTTGCCAGAAGTCAGGTAGACCCAAACTGAACTTATAGAGCATGTCAAGTGAAGAAGATCAGAAAACTAACAATGCACATCACCCTAAATATAACATCACCACTGGTGGGATTCTGCCACACTATGGTTGAGACAGATTCATGCTTATCCTCAGAAGACCAATGAAAGTGGCCAGAGTTGTTGGGAAGATGTATTGAGGGCAATCTTTAAAAAAAACTCTAATAGAGGCTGTAAAACAGGTAGGGATTTGACCTTCCTGAAAACCTTAAACATGTAGCCAAAGCTACAGTGGATAAATCAAAGCATATTAGTGAGTCAGAATGGCCCGGTCTTGCAGCGGTTGTGTGGATTTCTGAAATGTTAATTTTTCTCAGTAACAACTGTGATGAACTACAGGCAAACCCAGAGAAGAATGAAGGTCTGTTTCTCCCAATTCCTTCCTCCTCACTGGACCATATAAATCCATATAAATCTGAGTTCAAGTCTTATCTTGATTATCACTTCTTTCTCTTTATGTAGCCATTGTGTTCTGCATTTGTGTCCATATTTCTGTTCCCTACAAAGTTATGTAATTATGTACTTGGCTGCCTTAGGAGAGGTTGCACTAGACATTTTTGTTGTCCGTCATTTTGCAAGGTCAAAAAAATGCTGGTCATAATTTATTTTTATCTGACAATTTTTAAAATCATAACATATTGTATAGTATTCATTTTAAATAATACTTAATCTGAATAATCTGAACAGAGAACTACATATAAAAAAATGAAACTAAACGATTGCGCTTAAAATACTGCTCACAAGTTCCTCCGGCTCCGTATGGAACTGAAATGCTCACCTGGTTGTGCGTAGTCAAATAGTGGGATTGTTACAGAGCTTATTGTCATGAGGTTTTGAACTTTTGCCTCTGATTGAGGACTTCTCATGGGGCTTTAGATGTTATTCTGGAGGCTGAATCCATGCTCCGTGTCCAGGTCTGAGATGTTGCACAGATGCTGTCATGGGAATCTTTTTTTGAGTGATCCATTTACCTGTACTCCGTGCGTAATGTTGAAAATGTCGGCGCATTTGTACCATATGGACAGAGGTGTCAATACTAACCTGTCAGATTTTTTCATCACTGTTTAAAAAAAAGCTGTCAAATAAAAACAGTTAATAAAATGGTATACAAATCAAAACATTAAACTACCTCCAAAAGTTTAGCTTCAATATTTACTAGCCAAATACAAAAGACATCCTTTGCAGCTAAATGTAACCTGTCAACTTTATCTTACCAATTGAGTCTTCAGCTCATCACATCTTATCATCAGTACACTTCAGTCTTAAGGAAAACAGATAAGCAATTAAGACATAGATTATTTGTCATAAACATCATTGACTATGATGCAAATGCAACATAATTGCCCAACAGACCTTGAGTGACAAGTCATTAGATGATTGTTCACAATGCCTGATTGCGATAAGACAGGCGTGTCTTACTCGATACATAAATGAAGTTAAGTGTTGATGACTTTATAATTCCTGCTCATCACATGAAAAGTGCCTTTATAAAGAGAATTACTGCAGCACAGATATTGTCTTTTGTTGTTCATTTGAAGCTCTGAAAAGTAGACTAGAGAAAGAAAAAGATCTGGGACGGTACAGGAAGGGAAGATTGGGCATCACAACAAACAGATCTACTGATGTTTGTAGGTCAGAGTCAGAGTTTGTTGAAAAAGAAACTACAATATACGAAGAAAAAAGTTCTGGTGTTCTCCGAAGTAGTGTGTCTACCTATATTTGAGAAAAGAAAGTCCTCGTCTTTCTAATGGACTCTTTAATTACCTTCACAGATAGTACTGGTTCCAGTTAAACCACCAGAAGACATTAAGCCAGCCATGACGTGTTTCTTAACTCGAAAAAATCCGTCTTGCTGAAAGTGAACATTGTATTTACTAGAAAGCTTGAAAACACCCTAAACCTGAATACTTGAACAATCATGTAAATGTTGAAGTGCATGTCAGAACAATTAAAGACTTGACTTAAAGAATGATCTCCCCAAGCATTCTACAGTATATGTTTGGAAAATTCTTCTTTCACTTTGATTTCTAATTGAAAGTCAAAATTGTATCTGACTGAACCACAATAATTTTGGAACAATGTCCTTTGGGCAGATGAGACAAACAGATGTTTGTAAAAAACCAAACACACCATATCGGCACAAACTCCAACCATCAAGCACAGTGGTGGAGGGGGGGATGTTTGGGCTTGTTATGCCGTCACAGGACCACCAAAGAGTAAACCAACATTTTCTAGAGTCAAACATGAGGTCATGATCTCAAACTAACGAACAATGAAAATCCGGAGCTTATACACTGAGGCAAGGGTAGAGAACGAGATTGGATCCAGGTGAGCATGATCTGGTGAGTGTGGAGCTGCTGTGGAGGAAAGCTAATGGAGAGACTAAGGGAAGGTGGATAGTTAACACAGAGGGAGCTGAACTAGTAACAAAGGGACTACAAACCAAGAGGGAAACACTGATCCAGGAGAATAAATCAAAATGCACAGAGAACAGACCATAAGAAATAACTAACAAAACACAAAACAAAGAGTGAACTGATTAAAAGAACAAATCCTGAAGACAATTATAAACAACTGAATGTGGCAAGACCTTACTAGCATAAATAAACCCATAGGTGAACACCAAACAAACACAAAAGACAACCAACACAACAAACCCCAGTGGATAATGACACTTCCTTGTTCGTTCAGTCTTTAGAATCACCAGCTCTAATGCTGCTGCCCCAACAGATGATGACAGAACTCTTTCCACAACAGCCTGAAGATCTGTAGCACCTTGCGACGAACACTAAAGGGCCTATATACAGTCTACCAAGTCCCTTCTTATATACAGTGTCACTGCTGTTTAGAAGAACACCAAGGTATTCCTTTTCCTCCACCACTTGCAGTTCTTCTCGCATGATGGAAACAGTCTTTAACAAGTTTATGTTTCTCCTAAAATCCACAGTAACGTCTTTTGTTTTGTTTACATTCAAGAGGAGATTATTGTTCTCGCACAATGTCACAAAGTGGTCCACCAATTCTTTTTACAAAGTCTCTTGTCCATCCTTGATAGACCTGACGACTTCAGAGTCCTCTGAGTATTTTTGCCCTTGACTGGACTCGACTTCTACTGGAAGTCTGAGATCTATAGAGTGAAAAGAAATGGTGGGAGTACGGGCCCCTGTGGTGCTGCTGATCACCTGATCAGACACACCACCCTTCAACATCACAAACCGTTATCTTTTTTTAAGGTATCCACTGATCCAGGCAATAAGGAAGTAAAATTAGCCCATCTCATCCTGTAGACTACCTATGTGCCTCCAGGACATTAGACTGGCCCATGACCCATTTTGCCACTGCTAGGATCTATCAGAAATAGAGCAATCAAGGCCTCTCCTACATAAAATGGAGCCAAGTAGGTTAAAAGAGAAAACATCTTGTTTCTAAAAATTGCATGGCAGCACAGTTTAGGTTTACAAGTTGCATCTAAAAGAACCACAACACTTCTGGATCAATGTATTTGGACAGATGAGACCAAAAGTAGAGATGAACTACCATTACGCACCGCTCCACTTTTGAAAATCGGCCAGTTAACACAAAGACCACCTACCAACAATCAAGCACAGTGGTGGAGAAATTATGATTTTGGCTTTTTATTTGTATTTTTTACAGCCACCGGACCAAAAAACCTTGCAGTTATGGAATCGATCATGAACTTCTCTGTATACCAAAATATTTCAGAGTGAAATGTAGGGGCATTTGTCCTAAAGCTTGGTTCAAACCGGGGCAATGATACCAAACACCATGCCCGGCATCAATGGGCAAGCCGGGAGGGCCACGTCCACAAAATCAGGTATTGGGCCCGCCCAACCCCCCGTGTAAATGAGCAGAGGATACTGTAAAATATTAATCAGGACTTTAGGAGGCAGGGCCGGTGCTGGCCATTTGGATGTCCTAAGCACAAATGGTTTGTGGGTAGATTGGTAGAAGTGTCTCACTCAGAATATCGTTGAAACATGTAGGACAACATACTTGCATGCTGCAGATATGTATCTATTTATTTGTGGGTATATGCTGGTATGTATTGTCAGACATTTATAATGTGTTTCTTACCAAACATGTAGCTCCTCACATTTTTGCTAGTTAAATTATTACCGACTTTGGTCCAAATAATTGTCTTTAAATGCAGATGTACTGCACACTATTTATTACATTCTAGAGCTGCAGCTAGTGCAGCTCTAGAATGTAGTGCACATACACTGCATCATGTTTTCATGATGACTATTCACTGTTGAAGTGTTTTCTAAACCCAAAAGGTCAGATCTTGGTGACACTACCTGCTCAATACAGCACTATGCACACAAAGAGAAGTGTAGAGATCAAGCGGGACGTGTTTACATAAACAAGGGACTTACACCACTGTGTTGTGCCTTGATATCATTGCCCGGGAGTCTCTGCATAATCCGGTCCTGAGCATAGGTCATTGAGCATAGGTCATATGAGCTCATTAGGCTTAATGAACATGCAAACATTAGTTATGATGAAAGCTTTGTGAGAAATACACACCAGGAAGGGAATTACCAAGTTTTTCAGTGGCAGATTATGTTGAATTGTGGACGTCAAACTTGCGGTGGACTAGGTATTTTACAGATATTCGTTAGACCCCATTTTGTTAGAGATGGCTCTGTTCTGTGAATGATATGCGACTTTGAACAGTGAGTTGTGCAATATTTTAGTTTCTAAGTGGTTTGACAAAGCGTTTACTGTGTCTACAGTTATGATTGTGTCCTTGATTGGCATACATAATTGAAAACACAAGAATGTCAGCTTTCCAATGATGAATAATATGTACAGACCCTTTCCAAAAATCATGGAAAAGTTTATTTATTTCCATAATTCCATTCAAAACATTAAACTTCCATAGATTATTTCAAGTATTTAGTTGTTTTTTTGAAATTATTAAATTATTATTATAATTATTAAAATTAGAATACTGTGAAAAAAAATCCCCATTTACTTCTCAGTTTTTGCGGAAAAAAAAGAAAGTAATTAGGATCACATTAAATCAATCAAAATATGGCTTCACTTTGGTTCAGTTGTCTCAGTTAGGTTCAATATGGGGAGGACTGCAGACTTGACATCTGGCCAGAAGACCATCATTGATACCCTCCATAGAATGGGTAAGCCACAAAAGTTATGATGAAAAGGAGGCTGGCTGTTCACAGAGTGCTGTGTCAAAGCATATCAATGGAAAGTCTAGTGGAAGGACAAATTGTGGCAGGAGAAGATGCATGGGCCATGACTGTGTGCTTCAGTGGATTATCAAACAGAGAAGATTCATGAATCTGGCAGAGATCCAGAAAGTTTGGAAGGGCTACAACTGCCGGGTTCCTCTGGTCAAACCACTTCTGAGCCAGAGCCAACGTAGGAAGCTTCTCAACTGGGCCTAGGAGAAGAAGGACTGGACTGTTGGCCAGTGGTCCAAGGTCCTCTTTTCCAATGAAAGTAAAGTATGCCTTTCATTTGGGAATAAAGGTCCAAGGGTTTGGAGGAAGACGGGTGAGGAACAGAACCAAAGCTGCTTGAGGTCCAGTGTCAAATATCCACAGTCAGTCATGATTTGGGGTGCAATGTCCGGTGCAGGTGTTGGTAAACTCTGCTTTCTTAAATCCAGTCTACCAGAATGTTTCAGAGGACTTCATGATTCCTTCTGTTGAGGATCTGTATGGAAATGCAGATTTCATCTTCCAGCAGGACCCATACCACCAGAAGCACCAAAACCTGGTTTGATGCCCATGCCATCACAGTGCTTGACTGGTCAGCCAACTCGCTGGACCTAAACCCCATTGAGAATCTATGGGGTATTATAAAGAGGAAAATGAGGGGCACCAGACCCAAAAACAAAGAAGAACTGACAACAAGCATCAAGGAAATCTGGGCTTCCATAACTCCCTGGCAATGCCACAGGCTGATTGCCTCAATGGCACAACGCATCGAGGCAGTGATTAAGGCAAAGGGATTCCCTACCAAATATTGAAGATTTACATATTGTTTTGAAAGTACCATATATTGGTTGGTTTGATGTGATCCTAATTTCTTTCTTTTTTTTCTGCAAAAACTGAGAAGTAAATGTTGATTTCTTCACAGTATTCAAATGTTTTGAATTCCTGATTTCGAGGGATGTATGAGCTGGAAGACCAAATTGTGTACAAATAAACAACTAAATACTTGAAATCGTTTAAGTTGTGGACCCTGAATCTATAATCTATGGAAGTTTAACGTTTTGAATGTAATTGAGGAAATAAATTAACTTTTCTATCCATCCATCCATCCATCCATCCATCTTCTTCCGCTTATCCGGGGTCGGGTCGCGGGGGCAGCAGCTTAAGCAAGGACACCCAGACTTCCCTCTCCCCAGCCACTTGTTCCAGCTCCTCAGGAGGAATCCCAAGGCGCTCCCAGGCCAGCTGAGAAACATAGTCTCTCCAGCGTGTCCTGGGCCTTCCCCTGGGCCTCCTCCCGGTGGAACGTGTCTGAAACACCTCACCAGGGAGGCATCCAGGAGGCATCCTGACCAGATGCCCGAGCCACCTCAACTGACTCCTCTCGATGTGGAGGAGCAGCGGCTCTACTCTGAGCCCCCTCCGGATGACTGAGCTTCTCACCCTATATCTTAGGGAGAGCCCAGACACCCTTCAGAGGAAACTCATTTCAACCGCTTGTATCCGTGATCTTGTTCTTTCGGTCACCACCCAGTTCGTGACCATAGATGAGGGTAGGAACGTAGATCGACCAGTAAATCCAGAGTTTCGCCTTTTGGCTCAGTTCTCTCTTCACCACGACAGACCGGTACAGCGCCCGCATAACTGCAGATGCCCTACCAATCCGTCTATCGATCTCCCGCTCCATTTTTCCTTCATTCGTGAACAAGACCCCCAGATACTTAAACTCCTCCACTTGGGGAAGGACCCCATCCCCGACCCGGAGAAGGCACCCCACCCTTTTCCGGCTCAAGACCATGGCCTCGGACTTGGAGGTGCTGATTCTCATCCCAGCCGCTTCACACTCGGCTGAGAACCGCTCCAGCAAAAGCTGTAGATCACGTTCCGATGAAGCCAACAGGACCACGTCATCTGCAAAAGGCAGAGACCCGATCCTGAGGCCACCAAAACGTATCCCCTCAAAACCTTGGCTGCGCCTAGAAATCCTGTCCATGAAAGTTATGAACAGGATCGGTGACAAAGGGCAACCTTGGCAGAGTCCAACTCTCACCGGAAACAAGCCCGACATATAATGGGAACCAAACTCTGGCACCGGTCGTACAGGGACCTAATAGCCCGTATCAAGGGGCCCGGTACCCCATACTCCCGGAGCACCCCCCACAGGGCCCCCCGAGGGACACGGTCGAACGCCTTCTCCAAGTCTACAAAACACATGTAGACCGGTTGGGCGAACTCCCACGCACCCTCCAGGACCCTGCTGAGGGTGTAGAGCTGGTCCAGTGTTCCACAGCCAGGACGAAAACCGCATTGTTCCTCCTGGATCCGAGGTTTGACTATCCATCGGACCGTCCTCTCCAGAACCCCAGAATAGACCTTACCAGGGAGGCTCAGAAGTGTGATCCCCCTGTAGTTGGAACACACTCTGTGGTCCCCCTTTTTAAACAGGGGGACCACCACCCCGGTCTGCCAATCCAAGGGAACTGCCCCCGATGTCCACGCAATATTGCAGAGCCGCGTTAACCAACACAGTCCCACAACATCCAGGGCCTTGAGGAACTCCGGCCGAATCTCATCCACCCCCGGAGGTCAGCAGCACACCATCCCCACTGTAAACAGTGTTGGTGGCAGACCGCTTCCCCCCCCTGAGACGCCAGATGGTGGACCAGAATCGCTTCGAAGCTGTACGGAAGTCGTTCTCCATGGCCTCTCCAAACTCCTCCCACGCCCGAGTGTTTGCCTCATCGACCATCCGAGCCGGTACCTATCAGCTGCTTCAGGGGTCCCGCAAGCCAAAAAGACCTGATAGGACTCCTTCTTCAGCCTGACAGCATCCCTTACCGCTGGTGTTCACCAGGGGGTTCAGGGGTTGCCGCCGCGACAGGCACCGACCACCTTGCGGCCACAGCTCCGGTCAGCCGCCTCGACAATGGAGGCGCGGAACATGGTCCACTCGGACTCAATGTCCCCCGCCTCCCCCAGGACGTGTTCGAAGTTCTGCCGGAGGTGTGAGTTGAAGCTCCTTCTGACAGGAGACTCTGCCAGACGTTCCCAGCAGACCCTCACAACACGTTTGGGCCTTCCAGGTTTGTCCGGTGTCCTCCCGCACCATCGGAGCCAACTCATTACCAGGTAGTGGTCAGTGGATAGCTCAGACCCCCTCTTCACCGGAGTGTCCAGAACATGCGGCCGCAGATCAGATGAGACGACAAACAAGTCGATCATCGAGCCGCGGCCTAGGGTGTCCTGGTGCCAAGTGCACATATGGACACCCTTATGCTTGAACATGGTGTTCGTTATGGACAATCCATGACGAGCACAGAAGTCCAATAACAAGACACCACTCGGGTTCAGATCGGGGGGTCCATTCCGCCCAAACAAACCTCTCCAGGTCTCACTGTCATTGCCCACGTGAGCGTTGAAGTCTCCCAGCAGAACAAGGGACTCCCCGGGAGGAGCACTCTCCAGCACCCCCTCCAAAGACTCCAAAAAGGGTGGGTAATCTGATCTGCCATTTGGTGCGTAAGCGCAAACAACAGTCAGGACCCGTCCCCCCACCCGTAGGCGGAGGGAGGCTACCCTCTCGTTCACCGGGGTAAACCCCAACGTACAGGCGCCGAGATGGGGGGCAACAAGTATGCCCACCCCAGCTCGGCGCCTCTCAGCGAGGGGCAACTCCAGAGTGGAAGAGAGTCCAACCCCTCTCGAGGAGACGGGTTCCAGAGCCAGAGCCATTGTCATGCTGCCCTATTCACTCATTGTCCTCACCTGTCTCTCCAATCATTCACACATGATCCTACTCACCTCCTGCCTTTAAAACCCATCACTTTTCTCCACTCAGTGCCGAATCATTAACTACTGCTACTACTATTGATGTCTCGTGTGCCTTCCCTGCTGTCTCGTTCCTGCCCGATGTCCAGTCTCTCCGTTCCTGCCATCGTCCTCTTCTTCATCATCATCATCACCATCACCTCCACCTTTAATAAACATCCTGCACTTCCTCAGCGTCTGCGTTTGGGTCCATACTTCACACACACCCCTGACAGCCGTGCGTCGAGGCGAGTCCGACGATGTCCAGTCGAAACCTCTCAACCTCGCACACCAGCTCCGGCTCCTTCCCCACCAGAGAGGTGACATTCCACGTCCCAAGAGCCAGCTTCTGCAACCGAGGATCGGACCGCCAAGGTCCCCGCCTTTGGCTGTCGCCCATCCTACACAGCACCCGACCCCTATGGCCCCTCCCACAGGTGGTGAGCTCATGGGAAGGGGGACCCATGTAACCTCTTCGGGCTAAGCCCGACCGGGCCCCATGGGTAGAGGCCCGGCCACCAGGCGCTCGCCAACATGCCCCACCTCCAGGCCTGGCTCCAGAGGGGGGCCCCGGTGACCCGCGTCGGGGCGAGGGAACACTGAATCCAATTGACTTTTTCATCATATGGGTCTTTTGGGCTGCATTTTGTCTGATCCCTCACCTAGAACCAAATTGCCATGGGTAACCCTACCAGGAGCAAAAGCCCCCGACAACATAGCTCCTAGGATCATTGGGACACTCAAACCCCTCCACCACGATAAGGTGGCAGCCCAGGGAGGGGTTTTCCATGAAAGGGTCTGTATATAAACATAGAAGGGGTTTAAAAAATGGCAGATTTGACCCGGAAGTATGTAACGTACTACCAATGGGACGTAAAAACGCAAAAGGGTTAAAAGACTGTTTACTGCCACCCCACAGTCCCCCCAGCTAAATTCCTCTGGCACCGGGTCTACCTAACACAGCAGCAAATGCTGCGAAATGCAACAGAATGGATGATATAAGGAATTAATGTGTTGCAGAGGTCTAGTCAAAGTTTTGTTTGATAGTCCAGAAAGAAAATGTGAATGAAGTTAGTTCATTTTGTCCTGTGAGGTTTATATTTTGATTTTTTATTTATTTTGTTGACTAGCTTGTTTTAGACACATATACAACGAGGCAGGGCAACTTAAAAAAAAAAGATTTGTTCACTGAATTTCTACATTCAGTTGCATGGTCTTGTTTTTTTAGAATATATTACCAGTCTTATAAATAAGTTAAAAAATTTAATCTCATTCATCTTTAGGGCTCTCATTGTAATTGTTCATCTACATTATTAGCACTCAGATCTCCATTTTATAAAATTTTGTTGTACTTAAATATATGTCTTCAGGTAGATATCCATTAAAAAGCAATAAATGGTTACTGTGCGAACCACGTGGAGTTGTGACACGTGCATCTATTTTTCCAGGTGATTTAGGCTGTTCAGAGACACAATCATTTGCATATGAGTGGCTCTAAAACATGCACTGGTGGACTTTTAAAAACAAAACACAAATGGCAGTTAGTTTAAAGGGAAATCGTCTCCATAGTATCGACTTTAAGTGGTGGGTTGAGTATGTTCACAATATAATAAACTGTTTGGTGTTTAAGCATTATTTTTCTCTGTATTTATTAGTTCACTTGCCAAGTTTTTCCTTATTTATCTGTTTTCTTAAGGAATTTCTGCATAAAAAACCCAATATTTTCCTAATTGTCACAGTGACCTCAGTTTCTACATCTGTGGTGATGTGGCCGTGTTTGTGCCTGCACACATGAATGCCTGGTAATGTGTTTATGTGAATGAGCACGTGCACCGCTGCCCTTCATAATCAGAGGTCTTAAAGAGCCCCCACTCTGCCGGTGAATTGCTCACAGCTGTGGGCCTCTTGTCGAGCTGGCAGCCGTGGCCCTGTCATCGAGCGTCCGCCTATCTGACCTGCTAATTTGGAGCATATGTAAGTGCTCTTAAAATGGCGGGCCTTTTGACATGCCACAAACAGCAGCTGTGGCAGCTGCCCTGAAGGAAAGCTTTATTTAATTCAATTAAATCTTTTGGAGATTTGTAAACGAGGAGCTTCGGGACTGGGAAAGGCGGAGTAGGAGGAGGAAAGGTGGGTGAAATAGTGGGGAGAAAATGACAGGGGGGGTGGTCCTTTCTTCCCTCACCACCCTGCCTAAACTCATAACACCCCTCTTGCTTTTCCATCTTTTGCTCCCAGAAGACCCTCCACCCAGTTTGATCATCAACGGCCTCCAACTTGAAACCCTAAAATCTCAAGGCCCAGGTGGTTAGGCTAATGATTGGCTCCTAAACACCTACAAAGCCCCCACCGCCCCTGTACCGCTTACTGTCTCTCCAGTGGGGGGGGTCTGAGGAGATAATCAGGGTCAGAATCCTCTGCCACACTGATCAGTACGTCTCAACCCCCGGGCAGCCCTGCAATTAATGTGCTGTTGAAAGGGAACGAAAATATTCGCCATCTGGCAATTAGGGGCTTATAGGCTCCTCATTTCTGCCTCTTATTTGCCTTGTTGGGCTCAAAATGCAATTGTGATCTTATTCTTTCTCCAGCTTCAGCACCTCACACTGGCCCAAGGCCCATTTTGTTGCTCCAAGGGTCTTATATAGGAATGAAGGAGCACAGGATCGCAATCCAGGGCAATTCAGAAACCCCTCTCAATCCTTAAATGGAGCCGTAATAACGGCTCTTCTTGTTATTTACTCCCCCATGCCTCCCTCCACCTTCTCCTCTCTATCAGTGCTAAGGATTCATCCCATCGCTTGCTCTTTCCAGCCCCAGCTGCTGCTGCTGGCCTGAAAAGGGCCTTTAGAGAGAGACTGGTGTCATCATGATCAAATTAACTCTTTCTCTCATGATGGGAGCAAAGGTTGTCAATGGTACTGTCGTCTGTAGGCAGTTTTTTTTTAAAAACACTTCAATGATGTTATGATTAGTCATTTTGCTGCCAACAATGGCCGCCAAATGCATGTGAATGCCCTTTGGCGTCAAAGAGGATCGTAACGCTGTTGAAAGACATCGATTCTGAGAGACGTCTGACATCTTTCCAGGGTTTTTTTCTTCTCCTCCCTACCTCTCTACTCCACACAGTCATTGTGAAATTCAAATCTAGGGAATGACAAACAAGCGTGATTACATATGCCATTGATCTGACTAGTTTTGAGTTGCAAATGTGCAACCTCGAACATTTGGCTGGAGTAACTCAAGGTCTTTGGGACAATAGGGAGGCAAATTTTTAGGAAGTGGTAGGTCGCAGATTCCACAGCAGACAGAGACCTTTTGGATGTCACAAAGCCCTCTGGGTGTCTTTGGTTTTAACATATCAGGGCACTAGTAGTTGTTTTAGCAGTCTTTCATATAGATTCTGGTGGATTTTGGCCCAGTTTTTCTTTCAACATTGCTTCAACTCAATGAGGTTTGCAGAAATTAGTTTTGCCACAGGTTCCCAACAGCATTTCAAAAAGGTCTTTGAAATTTTGATTATTTTCCTTTTCTGCTATAGTGTTGAACATTTGTTGCTGTGGTTTTGGTTTATTGTCCAGTTGACAAATCAGTATTCAACTGTGACACACATGTCCTCACATTTGACTCTAGAAAACTTTGGTATACTCATTGAATTAAAGGTGCCATGGTCCCGTGGCTGTAAAACAAGTACATATCAGCACTCTACCATCTTGACTGTTGCTTTAGGATGTCTATGCTGATACAGTGCGTTTGACTTCTCCAAACACTTCATTGGAGAAAGTTCATTCAGTTGCATCTTTGCAGACCTAAAATGTGCTGCCACATTGTTTTTAGAGAGAAGAGGCTTTATCATTCACTCATTCCAAACAAGCCATGCATGTTCAGTTTTTTTCTCACCTGTCATTTCAAAAACTGATTCCTGTTGAGTAGGCCATGTATTTCTTGGGTTTTTTACAATTTTTCTGAGCGTTTCACAGTCTGATCTTCTGGGATGTCAATTTCTAGTAAAGATTGACAGCTGTTTCAAATACTTTCCGTTTGTGAACAAAATTCTTTTCATTTTAGAATAATGTACTTCTAATTGTTTGGAAATTACGAAATTGCATATTCTTCCAAGATTAATGAGCAGCCCAATGTCCTTTTTCGCTGTTGCTTTTTTATTTTTATTTTTAATTTTTTTTACGTGTCCTGTTTGGCAGTGTGGAGCTCAGAATTGGTGTCTGAGTACCAAGTAGAAGCCCAACAGATTTACTTTCACAAGCGGAGCAGTACAGCTTTTGCTATAGTACTCCACTTGATTTATGTGTGAAAAATCTTTATTATGAATTGTTGGGGTTTTTATTTCCTGATGTTATGGACACGGAGACGGAAAATTAAGGAGAAGAAAGAAGGAAGATGAAGAAGAGAGGTAGGAAACAAAATGTCATGAGAGAGGGTGAGTTGAAAATGCAAGAGAGGAAGGGGAACAAAGAAAACACAGGAAAACATTGAAGTCTGCCTCCATACCCACAGGACGGCAGAGAGAGGGGGAAAAACAAAACGCGAAAAAGGAACATCGACAAAACCAACCAAACATTGTGAACTTAAGAATTACACAACCACATCACACAAAAATAGATATAAAAATACAACACCAGAGACCCCACATCTATGTGTGTGTGTGTGCGCCGGGGCGGGGCGGGCCGGTCAACGGACCGGGGGAGCCGGGGCCCAGGGGCACCCCACCCCCCAGCAGGGACCCGACAAGGGACTGGCCGACGAGGGGCCCCCGGCACTGCAGGGGCCGCGGCCGGCCGCCGGCCGCCACGCAACGCCTCCGCCCTAGGCCAATCCCCACCGCCAACATCCCAGCGCCCCACCAATAGCCGCAGGGGACGGACAGCATCCCCAGGCCGGGCTCAGTCAGCATCTGGACGCCAAGTTGTACCAGGTCCCGATCCCACGCAACGCAGGGCGCCGAGACCAGGCTTCGCTGTTGCTTTTAACTGTGTGTGTGCATGGGAGTTGGGTTGGGGGGAGGGGGGTATAACTGTGACCATGCTTTTAAATCTGTGGGGGAGGGATGGGAATGTAGTTTTATGTGGGGTCATTTTTATCTGTAAAGCACTTTGTGATGCAATTTTGTATGAAAATCGCTTTATAAATAAAGTTTGATTGATTGATTGATCAATGACTTCTCTAAGGTCACTGCTGATGTCAACTGATTATCAATGTGTGCAATATGAGTCACGAACGACTGCTTGGATGGAATAGCATAATGTATTTCAAGTGTCATGCGTTTAACATTTTGCCACTTGGATAGACTGTAGCTGCCCTTTATGCAAACACCTGATCTATATTTTACTGGCTATAAGATACTAAAACACATTAATAATAGTGCAACATTTGTTAGATCAGAAAATAGGGGTTAATCACAATCTTTCGCAATACAGTCACAACAATATATTTTCTGTTATCATCCAGACCTTTACTTCTTGGCATTGTGTAAATATGCATCAGTAAATTATCAAAACTCCAACTTTTCTAGAGGTGTCCACACTTGCCCATTCCCTTGGAACAGCTACACAGGGATGCTACTTTTCCTTCTATGGAAGTAGCAGTTATAGACTTACTTTACTAGCAGTTATTTTATTTTGGTTTCATATTTAATAAATAACGTGGAATCAGTTGTATGTTTTTGGACATTTCTTTCAAAACTCCAAAACACCAAATCCTGTATGGTCATCATCTGCTTTCTAAACACAAACCCCTGCATTGCCTCCCCTTGATCCGCTGACCCCGATCTCGCTCATCTTTAATTGCCACCATCCCTACAGCAAGCTGCCGCCATCGTGCTTTCCTGTAAAGCGATAATTACACACTCTGAATTATTAACAGTCATTATCAAAGCTTTGTGCTTAACTTGTTTTGTTGTAGTGTTAGGTTCCTGTGATCTTGGGCAGTCATTACTTATTAACAAACTGGATGCTTCTCCCCGAGTCGCCGCCTGTCGATGATTTGTGGCTTTAATGACGCGCTCATCCTGTTTGCCCCCGTCTCTATTTGCAACTTAACGCCAAAAAAAATAATATTGGGGTTGCACTTAGGGGGATCAAATGCACTGCAAAAATTACTATTTATTGGCCTTAGATGAAATCATTATCATAAAGGGAACTTAATTAAACCAGTATTTTTCTGCAAAGTGTTTACATAACCAACAAGTGTTTTTTTCCAGTTATGCTTGAGAATAGTTGTGTTTAGTCATGGATGTGTCCATTTACATCCAGGAAGATAAGAAGTGCAAGAACTAGGCTGATATGGCAGTCAGAAGTTCCATTATGATTTCAAGCTTAAGACAAAAAATGTCAGATTTATTATTTAATTGATTTTACAACCATTTAATTAAATAATTATTTCTTTTTTGGCAATGCCTAAAATAGTGAATTGAGAATAACAAGCATATTTTAATATTAAAATACACTTGATAAATATTTTATCTTGACAGCTCTTACTAGTCTCACCAACTACATGTTGAAGTATACAGTACTGTTGAAAAGCTTTAAATAGCTCCTGATGAATGTTTGATTTCTTCCAAACACCAAGATGGTCTTTCAGTCCTTCAAGTTTGAAGTAGATCGACTATTTAGTAGAAGTTTTGATGGTCTTTAAAAGTTTTACAGGGAATTTGATCGCTTTTTCACTCATCTTTTGTCCAACCATTGTAGAGACAGTGGACAAAGGGAGGAAAACAGAAAAAAGTATTAATCTTTTCAAAAATATGTACAGTTAAATAGTACAGTGGATCCCCACTTATTAGTATTCTCAATTTTCTTCTGTGTAGCCTAACTCCAAATAATTGGGCAGAATTTTCTTTGTAGAGGATACCTTAAATATTCAAAACAAAATACAACTCAGGAAGCTGACATACATAGGCACAATGCTACTTGACATGTTATTGGCTGGTGTTTACAAAGCAGCCAATCCAGGAGCACCATTGATGTTGTTAGTCTCTGATTGACTGTACCCCCAAGAGCAAAGATGAGGAAAAAAATAGATGCTAAGACGGCTTCCACTGTGCGTATTAATGCATATTGAGGTATATTTGGAGTTGAACTATTAAATTAAACAGTTATAAGCGTTTTGAGAGGGGTTCTCAAGCATTTCAGGATTTTAGCTACTTGCAGGTGGTTGTTTTCCCTAGCCCCTGCAAATACTGGGGGTTCTCCGTACCTGAAAGTCATTTACGTAAGGAAAAGAAAATAGTACAGCAAAGCCTTGAAACAAAACATCAGAGATCAATTCTCCTTCAGATGTACTTCTACTTTATGCCATTGTCACATTAAAAGTAAATAACTGCTAGCATAAGATTAAAAAACAGAAATTTTTGTACCACACTTTGCCAAGGTTTGAAATGGAGGTATTTAGGAATCATCTTGCTGGAAGTAAACTCATTTTTTTAATATTTCCTGCTGTGTTATCTTGGTCATTTTCACAAACTGATACAACAGCAACAAACAAGAGGGATTATCATTCTGCGTCACTCCCTGCTCTGCTACGTCTGTCGTCCGCAGAAAGAGACGTATTCATATCTTGTGCTGTTGGTTATACAAATCACTTAGATAAAACCAACAAAACATGCAAGTTCTGAAAAATTCCATCAACTCGCACCCCGTTCAAGGCAAACAGGAGATATCTTTAGTTGCAAGTGATCAACAGAAGCGATTGGAACAAAATGCAACAATCTGCTGTGATCACTTCATATCAGGTAAGCCTTGGCTAAAAACAAACAAGCTAACAAAACTAACCAACACTGCAAGTCCAAGATAACCGCAAATAATAACAATGGAAACTGGTGCTATGTAAAGGGCTTCTCTTTCTGCATTTAGGTGGCAGACACATCCCCTGTGTTGATAAACAAATAATCCCTCTATACATCACATTTAAAATGAACTGACTTTCTAAGTCTTTTTATGTCTAAATGATTCACTGAACTAGCTAAATAGGAGCAAAATGAATAAAGAAAAATGTCGAAAGCCATTATAAGCCAAAATATTTGACCAAGACCTCTTAAGAAGATTGACAGATGTTTCTGGGTCAATTTGCTCCATTGTATTATCGCTTTATACACAGAGAAAGTCTTTAAAACAAGCTGTGATTGTGAGAATGGTTATTTAGCTATTCAGTTCACCCGTTGTTTTCAGCTTTTAGACAGAAGAAATCACTGATAGTCACTTTGTTATCAACATAATGCACAATAACGTATATATAATATATATCTTCATAAGATATAACTTTAAGATGATTAAATTAAAACATTTCCTTTTACAAAACTGTTATTCAGATGCTCATATATATTTTGCAATATTAAAAAAGCAAAAAGCTGCTAAACAGGCTTTAAAGCGTTCCCTAAATTTAGACATTCAGATGAATGCTTCCACTCATGTAGTCCAGAAATATCTCCAGTGACCTTCAAAAAAACCCACCTGACTCTAAACCTGGCCCTATCCAAATGGGATTAGGGTATGGAAATAGTAAGACAAACATTGAGGGTAGAAACCGTGTCAGACAACTGTGACCACCGCACCCTTTTCTAACCCCTCCCTACACTGAGAAACCTCCCCCGAGACAAACAAGAAGAGAGAAAGAAAAACAGCAAACATCACACAACAAGATATCATGTCTGAGAAGCAGGCTGCAGCTATGCACGAGGAGCTTTAATATGCACTTAAACAAATCACTAAAGGGTTGACCACACAAGCTGAAGAGAGGCGGGCGGACCGCAGCTCATCAACTCGGGACACTTTTTTGCACATGCAAATGTGCCGTTTGTGTGAGTGACTTGACAAACTGGAGCCAGGCACAGAGATGGGGCCAGACTGAGTCTTCACCTGCAAGACCTCCACCGAACCAAAACCCCAACATCAACCTACTTTGTTCTCCTTTTATCCAGCTTTCCGCTCGGTTGTTACTCAAATGCTGGTGGCTTTGTGTTTTCCTATTTCACCTGCTCTATGTGACAGTACAATATGTTTAAGTTTGGATCATTGAAGAAAAGTAAAAGTACATCACCATGTTACAAAATTAACAGTATGTTCTAAAAATGCTGATTATTAGGAGTGTAACACACCAAGGTAATGAAAGGAGACAATAAGCAATATTGGGTTCTTAACATTTAATAGGTAAACTAGGAATCTGTTCTTTTCTTCTTCTTTTACAAATAAAATAAAGATTTCATGAATTATAAAGGGTGTTTTAAAGAATATGTAATAAATTTCATTCCAAGTTTAACCAATCTATTTCGGTCACTTTGTCAGATTTACATCCATATTAGGAATCTCAAGCTCTACCATATCCCAAAGGTGCTCCATTAGATTGAGATCTGGTGATTGAAGGAACATTGGAGAACAGTGAAACCAGAGATTATTCTGGTGTTGGTAGTAGGCTTTAGAAGATGGGTACACAGTGGTCTTAAATGGGTGGAAATGGTCAGAAATGATGCCGAGTTGGTACTAAGGGGCCCAAAGTGTGCCAAGAAAATATTCTTCACACCACTATACCACCACCACCACCAGTTTGAGCTTATGCTACAACATAGGTAGAAAGGACCTGGTCTTTCGTGTAGTTTACAATAAATTCTGATCCTACCATTTGAATGTTGTAGCTGAAACTGAAACTCATTAGACCAGGAAACATTTTCCAATCTGTTATTGTCCAGTTTTGGTAAGCAAATGTGAAATGCAGCTTCAGTTGAATGTTTTTTGCAAACGGAACAGGCACCCAGTGAGCCATCTGCTTCAAGGCTCAACATCTGATGTTTTCAGAGAAGATATTCTCCATACCTTGTACTTTAATAAGTGCTTATTTGAGCTGATTTTGCTTTTCTATCATCTCAAACCAGTCTGCCCAAACTCCTCTGACCTTTGCCATCAACAAGACAATTTCGTCTACACAGCTTCTGTTTCCATATAAATTTGGAAGACCCATGCTGTGTATTGATCTTGGTTGTAGTCATATACAAATTGAACAAGGGCAACTCAAATTTCACAGCAATGACCTGATAATGTTACTGTTATGTTAAAGAAGATTAACTCACCTCATCATGCAGAGTGCTTGAAGTGGGTTTATATGGAGAAAAGTGGAACCTATTTCATGGCTTATAAAAGTAATAATTATTTGACCACCTGGGGGCAGTTATAGACTGTGTATAGAGTGGACCCCAGGTATTGAGGGATTATCGGTCTACGTCACTTCCTGCTCTACTGCCCATGTCTGGTGCAGAAGGAGACGCGATCATCTCTTGTGCTTTTGGTTGCACAAATCGGGTTGATATAAACAACCAAACGTGAAAGTTTTATAGAATTCCATTGGCTCAAGGCAAGCAAAAGAGGTCTGTGGTTGCAAGTTATCAGAAGAAGCCACTGGAACGAGCAGATGATTAAAAATGTCATCTTTTTTTTTAACCTGTCAATTTCTGAAATGATAATAACTACATATTCAATAGGATTTAATTTTCATTCATTTTAATGATTGTTGAATCCGAACAAAACGAACAGAGAATCAGCTGTGGCCTGAATGCTTTGCATGGAGCTGAACTGCACTCCCACATATATAGGCTGAATCCACGCTCCGTTGCCACACTGGAGAGTGAAATTATGAGCGCCACTTCAGCCAAATGTTTGAAATCAGGGAACATTTCTCTAATTGAAGTAATAAGAATTCGGCAAGACTCTGAATGGCAGCTTTTCTGATCGCTTCAGGGGAAGGAAATCCCAGATTGTGTCCGGTGCAGTCACAGATACGCTCCATTTCTCCTTAACTCTTCAATATGCTGTCAGCTCCTGGATAGCGAAATGCATTGGGTACAGTGTAAGGTCTGAGATGATGCTCAGATGCTCTCATGGGTATCTTTTTCTGATTTATTTCACATGAACTCTGTGCATAAAGTTGAAAATGTCTGCGCATCTGCACCAAGTGGTCAGGGGTTGTGAATTGCAATCTGTCAAAATAACAGATGGCCTTCAGATTTTTCTTTCACCGTTTAAAAAACCCGGTCAAATACGGAAAATATTTGGTTAATGCAACCCCTGGCGTTGGTTAACAAACAAGCTAACATAGCTAACCAACATTGATCAACAAATAATCCCTCTATTCAAGTCAAGTCAAGTTTATTTGTGTAGCACATTTTCAGCAAAATAGCAATTCAGGATGCTTTGAGTGATTAGTAGAAGTAATAAAAGCAACAATAGAAAACCAATAAAAACAGAAAAACTAAACATTGGCGTGGGAGAGGGACCACAACTGCCTGCAAATAGCTGAAATCCAGCAATACTTGAAAGCCCCTCTAAAAATGCCTATAACTACATATTTTAAAAGTTCACATACCAAATATACTTTAATATACATTAATAGGCACAGCGGAAACAATCTTAACACTACTGCAGAAACTAACATCTGCAGTCTATCTTATCTGTGGTATCAATGAATGGCACTCTTCGATTGGCTGCTTTGCAATTGCCAGCCAATAGCGTGTCAAGTAGCATTGTTATAAGTATTTCAGCATCCCAAACTGCCTTTTCTTCAGAATACTTTAAATATGCTCTATGGAAATAATCTGAATAGGCGATTTTCCCGCAGATGATTAGCAGTTATGTTCCACAGAAAAAAAAACATGAATAGGTGAGTCTGTAAATACTAAACCACGAACAGGCAGGGGTCCACTATACAGCATTGAACCTATAACCCGATATAGTAAGGTGACCATCAAGTATGGCAGGCTGTCATTTGTGGAACTATATCAAACATTCCTGTGCTTTTACAAGTCTTGTGTAAATGTATCTCAGCTTACTGACAATCAGCTGACTGGTAAAGGTAAAGCCCTCCAACACTCTGAGGATCTTCTCACTTTTCTGAAACCTTCTCTATTGGGCAAAAACCTTGTATATCAATTTTTGTCCTTGTACAATTTCAACTCTCTAAAATCACATTTCACATCTGTTTAGGGGTTCATCGATGAATTTCCAGTAGAAGGTATCAAAAAGACCATCTAAATTTGTCTAAGCAGTATGAATTTACATTTACAAACAACATGTATTTCTTCATTACCTGAAAGGTTTTTGGAGATACAAGGTTACAGCCCAATTGCAGGGAAAGTCATTCTGATATGAGATGTGTCTATTACAGGGAACTAATAAAGGTAAAAACTATGATATTAAGTGTAAATCTCACTTTGTTCACAATAACAGGACTTTGGCCACCTTTGCTACATAATTATAAAGTTATTTCTTTCAGAATTCAGAAATAACTTTTTGAAATTCACTCTTCAGATAAAGCATCTTGGTCTACTCCTAACGTTGCCCTGGCCAAAATTACTTTAATATAAAAAAGTTGTGTTAATGTGATCAATTTTCTTTATGTACAGTTGTAAGGTATGAGGAATAAAATTATGAAGATTAATGATCAAAGGTTATTTAGTTTCAACACCTTAATCTGATTCTGAATCTTTTTATGGCAAACCGCCTCATCCCTCCACATTCTCACCCCATCCCTTCACATTTCCCTTCGGTCCATGTCTTTTTTAGTCTCTGGACCTGCCTCTTCCCATTCTTCAGCTACTGTAACAGATCCATTCCACAGCCCCTTCTTCTCTCCACTCCCTACGTCGAACAAATGGGTAATAAGCACCACTTTGTACGTGGCTCCTTTCTCAGATCCAGAGTGAAGAGTCTGATTAAATAATCATTGGAGGAGCGGTGCGCGTGCGGCTTCCCCCCTCCCCACTCCTCACCTTGGGGACATATTGTCCCCTGTCACTGAAACCTCGGGGACAGAAGGCTCCGCCGTGGGGAGGCGCAGTGGGAGTGCGGGGAGCTGATGAAATGAAGATCGGGTAATGAAGGCATGGCCCATGGCTTCTGCGGCTCTGCCATATGTTTCACCAAATGCAAATTGCCCCCTATTCAAACAACTTTTTCATCTTGATATATGCAAATGTGTTTATAAATACTGCCTTATAAATATAGCATTACAGTTTGTACAGAGGCAGCTTTGAGTCGTTTTCTGCTGCTGTTGTGGTGCACGGCAGCGGCGCAGCACGAAAAGCTTTAACGAACTCGCCTGGACTTGGCAGCGGCTAATGGAGTCCTGCGGGACAAGCTGTGAGGTGGTCAAACTGGGAGTGGAGCTGCTAACCAATACGAATGGTCCTCAGCAAACATATCGTCCAATTAAAAATAACCAAGCAATCACAGGGGCCAATGAAGAACCAGAGGGGACATATTTGACAAAGCAGAGAAGGTCACATGGTGTGACTTTTGACATTTCAGTAATGAGGACTATTATTTTTCATTTCATAATCTGAAACCATTAGGCATGAATCTGAAGTGCAGTGTAGGAGGATTCTACCCAAAAGAAAATCTATAATCTATATATTTATTTTTTAAATAAGTGCAATAACAAACAAAAAGTTCACAGTGTTTACATGAGTTCAGGCAGGCGGTTCTTGTGGGGCAACATCAGCTAAACTCTAAAGCTCAGATGTTTGTGTGTGTGTTCGGCGCTTAGAGCGATGAATCCAAAGCGTCAACATCAAAGAGGCGAAATGTTAAATAATCATAAAGCCTTGATTGCACCCTAATTAGCTTGATTGAGCTAAACAGCTAATAAATTTCTCTCTGACCTGGAAAAAAGTTTGCAACACATCTTTATTCTTCTGAGTGAGAAGAAACAATAAAGTCAAACATGTTTTATCTGAATAAGATTATAACCACCACTGCTACTCGTTACCCTCATACATCATTCAGATCTCTCCAGGACACATTTTGGGGATGCTGTCAGGTGCCAGTCGGCATGGAGATGATCAGATTGTAAAACTCCTGCTGCACCGTTTGGTGAGGGCTCCTAAATTGACGTCAGTGCCAAAAATCTTCATCATCACTAGCAGCAGCTCTGGACCGGACCGACTCACAGTCGATATGGACCAGGTGGGTTCAACTTCACTAAGAACATCAATGGGTTGTTGATGATGGATGTGCTTCATAATGCATCTTGGAAAGCTTTAGCAGTCACTTATCACTGTATCTATAATTTTATTAAACTCTTATTAAACATTTTACATTGAGTATATTTTATACATCTTTTGACACCATTCATCCCTTTGTACTTTTTTTTTTACAACTCCAAACAAACCACTGAAAATTTATTCTTAAACCACTCCTTATCAGTTGATTTTTATCATAGTTAAGTATTTTCATAGGGTCCCAATTATTCAGGATTTGATACCCATTTGGACCAGTTGACTCTTAGAAAACATAACAGATTATGAAGATATGATCAAACTGAAATACCTCCAAGTTATTCCTAAATGTAGATATTATTTATTGGAACCATACGACCACATTTCACTACAGCAGACTATGGGTAGGATACGGAAAATAAAATTAACAGCCTTAAAATTTTTTAAAGAAAGTAAAGAAACAACAAAAAACTGCTTTTTGTGGAGCAATTACTATCAAGGAAAAAAAGGTGTTACAGTACTAGGAATTGGCATCAGATTAGTGTTATCCTGAAAAATTTCTCGACTGACTGTATCGTCTGAATTGCTAGTTTTCTCTACAATATGATTCACTGTTATCCAATAAATATCAATACATTCCAAAACATTGTAAAAGGCAGTTACTTTGTGCAATTAAGAATCACTTTTTATGTCACCCATCCAAAAGAAGTCTATTTGTACATTTTAAAATATTGTGATACAATTTTAAGTTCATACTGCCCTACCCATTTCTTTCCTCCTATATTTTACATATTTTATGTCCCTCCTTATAGAAATCCATACATTTTGTTTGCCCAAACCGAGTAGTATTGCTTCAAGAACAACACTGTCGCTGTTGCAGATAAATCTGAAAAAGTAGTGTGAAAAAAAGAGACGGCCCACTTCTCAAAAGAAGAGCCTTGTTGAAAAATATCCTGTAATTGGGTTATGTGCAAGGTGTAAATAATTATCTGTTAACAGCAAGGAAGTAAAGAAATATTAAATTGTAATACTAACCTTCCTGTTATCCTTATCGGGAATCGTTCTGACTCTTTCTGAATAAAAAAAAAAAAAAAACAGAATATGACAATTAGGAATATATTAAACTATATCATGTGCATTACATAGAAAATTAAGCAGTGGGTGAACTATGGCAATGTCCTCATCCTTCAACGATTTAAATATATCCACATTTCCATTAAGGAGGCATCTCAAAGAGCAGTTTTATTTTTTCACTGATCATTACTGAGAAAAAAAACAACAGTCATAAATATAAAAAATTTATTTTGATTATTGAGGTTGTTGGGTATTGAGATTTATTTGGTTTTTTCGCATCGTTGATCTTCTTCAAACATTGATAGTTGGGGTTTAGGATTGATAAGGCCTGGTATATATATATATATTTTTGCAAGCAAAAGTAATATATATTCTTTGACTGTTACAACCCAGACTTATCATACACTTGACCCTTTGAACAGATGAGAAACTAGGGGTAAGGACGCTGTCAGAATAAAAATATATTCACAGGTTAAAATGTGTGCATATTGGTCAATAGTTGTGCATAACTAGAAATGTATAAACTATTGAATGAACCAAATCACATATAAAACAGGAAATGTGTATTTTCCCTGTGAAAATTAAGTTTAAAAAGTTAGATCTGAAATAAATCACAAATACAAATTGCACATTTACAGCTGTGGTTTCCTCAATTTGAACATGAGGAGCAGTGTGATTGAGAATACACATTTCTTCTTTGAAAAAAACAAATTAACAACCAGGATTATAGTCACGTGATCAAGGGTTCATTAATGAAGCTTAGATACCCCGATGAACACAATACCGGTCCACACCCCAGGTGGTGGTAGTGCACCTCAAGCTGTTTACCAACTGTTAGTGAAAGTCAGAGTTTGTGCATGCGGTTGCTCAACTTCACAGGCCAAAATGACAGACCAAGAAGCACTGGAACAAAATCAGGTAATGTTAAATAGTTAATATATGAAGTGTGTTATTATTCAAGACAGTTAGTTCTTCTACCATATGTTTTCCTTCCGCTTAACTTTCCATCAATATACAGCAGCTTCTTGAGCAATTAGCTGTTTTCAGTAGTCTTTTCCAGGGTTATTTTGTTAACAAAAAAATGCTTTTTCTGTAACTTCTATCTTCGGAGAAACTAAACTTTGGGTTTTAGAGCTGATTGAATTGCTAAAATGTATTATCTTCTCAATAATCTTCTAATGTGTTCACATGCACATGTAGAACCACATTAAACACATTTTTGGTAAGAAAAAAAAATGTTAAACTGGTTTTCAAGTTCGTATTTACTTTGACCCTCCAACAAAGTGCCGAAAAACCAGTCAACTACCAGCCATGTCTGGACACATTTTTTTAGGGCAAATGGCATCCACAGAGAAAAAAGGACAAACATGAACTGGTCAGCTTGACTCTGAGTTGTACTATCCAGTGCATATGGGAGTCCTGCAGCCTTCAGGTCTTGACAGATGAGCTGCGTTTGTTTCTCTAAGCTCCTAGTTCTCTGTCGGCTCATTAGCTCGAGTGCTACTCTGCCAATTCAGAAGGGCTAACAAACTGGATGCTAATTAATCACAGGCAGAGACGACCTGACGTGTAACAGCAGACAAAGCAGCAGTGAACACGGTTGCCGTGCAGGCGTGATGCTCAGGTGTAGTTTGTAAGCGAGCACAGCACCACGCGGGCCACTGAGTGTTTACACCGCTGTGCAAAAAATGACAAAGTAAGCAAAGAAAGCAGTGAAACAACTGTGTGATCACAGGGAGTTTAGAGGCAGACTAGATAAGAGAGGGTGTGACCGAAGGCTTTAATTGGTCTTATGAGAAAGTGAATCTGTGAGTTGGATCCACTAATGAAGATGTTTCATGGTATGTTAACTTTTTAGAGGTATGTTTCACCTTTTGCAGAAAAATGTCTTGCCATATATCCCAAAAACATGGAAAAATCCAACATAGCACCATGTTTTTAGCATTCTTAAAAGGAATTTATCCAATAAAGACTTTTTTTTGTTAATAGATACTTTTTAAAACATATTTTAAGTTTGTTCAGTGGTGCTGACGTAATAGGAAAATCAGCAGAAGTGGAAAAAGTGAACATTTTCTCACTAGAGATACTTAATGTGTGCAGTCGTTTTACATCCAGCAGGCTAAAGCAATAGTGGGTTTTATTGCATCCATCCTTCTGTTATCTTCACATATTTTATGTCCAATATTTACCCTGTTCTTATCTATTACCTACCTGTTAAATGCATCTTTAACTTTTAAAGCTGACTTTTTCTTCTATAGTATATACATGTGCAACCAGGGTGATCATGAAATAAAGGATAGGAAAAGGCTCTACACCAAAGATTGGTGACTTTTCAGATTTTGGCAGCTAACTTAACCTGCTTCTATAGTAAACGTACAACAACTCCGATCCATATCATTATCATTATTATTTATTGTTATATCTTCCTGCATGTTAGAAAAAAGGATTACATTTTAAACTGTTGAATTCATATCACTTACTATAAAATAAATCACGTTTTAAGACTGTATTAGAGGGATTTTGCCCATTTTAAAGCTAGTTTAGGTCAAAATCCCCAAGTTCGACAGAACATGAAGATATTGTGGTAAATACAGTAAGGGTTAAATAGATGTCCTGGACTGTACGTGTCAATCACTAGTGAGCTCCACGTTTAAAGCAACAAGGGCGCCCTCTAGTGGTTATCTTATGAGGGTACGAAGCAACAGGAGGAAGGACATTTAGCACTTTATTCAGATTTGTATTGTTTACCCTCTATTAAAGTCTAGAAAAAAAAATATCAGTCATTATTGTCATTTTACTGGGCTCTCTTTTCTTGATAGTGTTTTTAGTATATTCTGATGTACTGTTTTGGAAGGATTTTTGAAGTACCTCTAGCGCCGTTTTTGCTTAAAGAGGAATAATTAGATAAATGACAGATAAATGACAGATAAATGTGAAGGATTTCATAGCATTTGAAGAGTGAAACTACTTTTCATGACCAGTGAAAGCCCAACAACATGGAACCTGTCTGTCTATCTGGAACAAAGACAGAAACAGATTTGTTTAGTCATTTTACCCTGTTGATTCTAGCATTGAGCCACTCATTGTGTTGGAGTAGTTCTGTTGCGTTTGGTCCTGATTCATTCTGTTTGTAGACTTTGGTTCTTTTTTTTTTTCTTTTCTTTTTTGGTTGGGGCATGTTACTCGATGGACAATTACTCCATGTGGTTTTGGGTGCTGTGTAGCTGGAAGAATTTTAGCTCTTTTTTACTTTCTGTTGTTTTTTTTTTCTTTTTTACAATTGGCAGCATCTCAAAAGCTCAAATAATAATTAAAACTATGACCCCAAATCCCAGAGGAGTTGAAAAGGAGGCTTCATGGATGCAGAGCAGGACCAAAGAGCAGAGAGAGACAGATAATATCCACCATAATAGGAAAGTATCATATCCCTTACTGCAACTTCTCTCTGCCCAACTTTCTAACCATACAACCAGACAGAGATTTAAAGAGGAGTGGCAAAAAAGATGAGCTGAATTAGAGGTGATTGCCAACAACTGATGGTGTTATCCAGGACATGTTACTGTGGCATGTCGTCTCTGCTGCCCGGAACTTCAGGTGTCATGACAGTCACAAGACTATAAAGCAGTAACAGTCTTATGTCAGAGGCCTTTTCAGATTCGTTGCAAGCCTGACTGCTACGAGAGATCCTTCCTGCCCACAGCATCGCCATCCACAATAGCTCATTGAATATACTTGGTCAAAATGAGCTACGACAACATTTAATTTTTCCTTTGGGATAAATAAAGTATTTTGGAATCGAATTTGAATTACACCCAGTGTACAGAGTTAAAATTAAAAATCACCTTTAGAGATATAACTACCCATCTCACAAATGAACACTGGAGGGCAGCAGAGGACAGTCTGAATCAACATTGTAAAAGTGAAAGCTTTTGTGTTTCAGAAACAGAAAAAAATACCCTACCTTCTGTTTTTCAATTGCTGATTTACAGCACTATGCAAAGGTTTTATGGCAGTCTTCATTACTTTGTATTTTCCTTCCAGAGAGCCAAATTTAATCAATCGCCATCATGACCAGAAGTTTCCAGGCTTCCAGAAGGTCTTTCGGTAGTTTTCCGTTAACTTTGTTTTTTCTTTTCAGTCCAGTCCTCGTACCTGACAGTAACACCTGTGCAGTTTGAGCTCAAAAGATAAGGAAATCAGAAATGTGGAGGACAAAAGAAGAATACTCAGGCCAGCAGATGAGCCATAGCTAAAAGCCCTAATTTTATACACCAGAATAAAATCAGCAAAGATATGACTGACACAAGAACTGAGATCCATCATCGTTTATTTGATAATCTACTATAATATATAATGTAATGTAATATCTTTAATAGCTTTGTTAGGGTCACATTCTTGGTGCTAAAATCTTATTTTGGGTCAGACATCATGTTGTCTTTGGTATTTTTCATAGATTTACCAAATATATTTTTAAATGATATAAGTTAAATTTTTTTCCTTGTGAAAGACTGAGGCATAAAGATCAACTTTTTATACAAATGAGAAAAAGATATCTACACAAAAGTTGTTCCATGCTGACACCAGAGGGCACCAGAGGACAATCTGACTCAACAAACCCCTCAAGTTGGTGTGAAAAAATAAATTATGAAAACCATAATTTCTAAATATTTTTCTTCCCAGTGCCCTTACTTATGGGTGATCTTTTTAAAAAGAATATCAAGGGCTAACAAAAATATCTGCAGCACATAGCTGAAGCTGAAAGACCTGTCTACAAATCCAGTAAATATCTGTTGAAGGACCAGAGATGCATCATCTTTCACTGAATCATCTACTGTTTGGCAATGGATTAAAAATTAGAGAAAAATCTGCCAAAGTACAAAGGAAAAGTTCAAAGAAATCCAGAACATTGACCAAAGCTATGGAAATAAATCCCTGCAAGCCACTTCATAAGATCACAAAGCATAGATGACTCAAGACCTTTGCACAGTATTTTACCATTCAAACAAAACAAAAACAAAAAACTGAATCAAAGTCATCAATGTGTTGTTGCTATCCCTTCTCTTGGCTCCTGATTATTGTGGAGATGAGATCAAGGTGAAAACACTGTTGGAAAAATAATGAGGAGGTATAATATGTTGAGGATTTTCAGGTATTTAATGATTCAACTTTTCTAGCCACTAGGATCTAGTGACTAAAGAGTTTATGTTGTCTCAAGGAAGGAAGTTTACATGACTTTGCTCATGAATGACAGGGAAAATGATTGTGAAGTCACATATAGTATGGGTGAGGCCTCTTCAATGATTTACTTTCTCAGTGGTACTGAGGGAGTTGAGCCATAAGGTAAATCTCAGGAATTAGCCTCACCACCTGATCCGTGTCATGGCCCTCACCTATAGGGCCATGAACTCTGCGTAATCAGTGTCAGAACAGTAACACGTCTGAAGGGCTGGACATCACTTGTTGCAGTTCGGTCACCTTTATAAGCCTTTGCTTCTCTTTTAAGGAATTTATCAAGCAAATCCATATGGGTGGGGGCATGGAGAGATTAGAGCCTTCAGCCGGTCCTGAGGCTGGTTGGAACCCTTAAGGAGGATCAGGAGAAGGATTATGAGGACACTGAAACTGCCTCATACAGTGTACATTTTAGGACATCCTCAAACATCAGACCAAACATCCTCGGGCATCCGACCAAACGGCCCCAGATGTCAGACTGTAGAAAAATAACATTAGTTTTCATTCGAAAAGTTGTCATACCTCTGACTGAGAGGCAGCAGACTAAAAGGTCTCAGAAAAAATGGCATCAGAAAAAAAGGCAGCAGAGGACCACCTCTCCCCTTTAATGCCGGAGGCTCTGCAGAAGGACCTGCTAGAAGGTCCCATCAGCCCGGATGCTCTGTTTAGTCCCCAATTCCAGGCCATCTTAAAGAGGACACATAGCACAGCTGAATTCTCAAAATCAATCCTTAATCTGGTGCGGCCTCATTCAGATTTCCGCACCGCTCGCTATTCTGGCTGCTGGAGGGACCGCCATGGCCAGTGGAAACGGTGCGTGATAGGCCTCGGAGGGGGCCGTCAGGATGCCGTCTTCCCCTCAACATTTGGAGTAGAAATCTACAGATGTTTTATTTTGTTTTCATGCTAAAATATGAAATAAACTGATAATAGCTAAATTGTTGTTTAGGTATTGGGATTTTGTTTTCCAGGAAGGTGGATCTAACACAGCCTCAGTAAGCGTAACGGTTTAATGTGGAGAAAGAAGCTTTCATTGGTCGGCAGACCCGCCAGAAAAGGTCGGCACCCCCTGCTGCCCTGGTGGAAAATTGCTTTGCAACAACAGAGAAGTATAAAAGGAAAATGTCTCCATCAATTTGTGTTTATGTGGGTGCAACCTTGCTGACGGAGAAGTATAAACTAGGCTTTAGGGGTTACCTATGTGGGTATTTACAAGGTTTCTGCGGGATGCACAGAGTGTACTGACAGGGTACCGACATTGGATTCAGGGTACAGGAACTGGGAAATTATTTTTTTCTATTCACGTTTGTGACTGCTGTATGTGTGGCAGAAGGTCATATTTAAATTGTGAAATGAGGACAACCGTAATCGGAGATAAAAATTGGAACTTGCTAATACCTGTGGCCTGTTCAGGCTACCCTGTCCTGAGTAGTATTTGCTTTGTGAATGAGAGGTTTAAACTGAGAAGACAGTAGGTGCAAATGAAACAAAAATCCAATGCTAAAAGCAATCTTGGTAAATCAGGGCCTCTGAGTTTATCTACAGACACTATCACCCCTAAAGGGAATTACATCGGAGATGATATAAAATTATACAGGATAATATATTCTCAGTTTTTATATTTAGTGTGCAGAGTGAAAGAGTGAAACCCCAAAGCCCCATACAGAAATTTTTATTGCTATACCCATGGGTGTCTTCTGTTTGTATGTAATCCCATAAGATGGTGCTTTACAAATTAACATGTTTTCTGTGCTTCAAGTGTTGAGAAGAGAAAGGCACAGAGGCACAGCCCAGTATTATAAAGAGCTGCTTTCTGTCTGCAGCACTTCTCCCACCAGAAAGAATGTCTTGACTACCAACATCCATCCTGTGCTCGATACAGATAACCCCACATGGACGGGAAGGCAAAGCTACCAGCACATAAGCATGCAACCAAACACGCGCGCGCACACACACACACAGACACAGACACAAAGCTCTGTTTCTCGTACCCATCTCGGTGCTCACATTAGGGGAGCTCCCTGCAGACATTCACTGCATTAAACAGCCAGGGAGTTGAATGTATGCATGGGCCGTAATTGGCGGATTAAAAATTCCTACACAGTTGTGGCACTGTTGACTTTGCCGTCTCTGATCCCCCAGTGTATTTATTTCAAAGGACTCTGTTTGGTGAAAGAAAAGCAGTTAAATGTGGGTCCTGCAGCCTGAGTGTGGTGAATCACACACACGGTATAATTGGGGTCTTTTACATCCAGATAAATTATGCATGAACTAAATAGTGAGGGTTTGTGGCCCCTGCTGATATGAAAAATGAAAAAGGATTTGCAACACTGAGTGGAATCACTGTAAAAAAATATGGAACACATGTTCAAGTTTTCTTTTGATTAATTTAATCCGTTTTAAAGCCATTCGCACATTTTGTCATCTTTTCAAATATAGTTGCATTTTATTGTGATAAGCCAGCTTTCTTTTACATGAATCTAAATAAAACCAGAGAGTCAGTTTGAAGGGAATCTTGATTGTTGTTGGGATCTGGGAGCAAAAGTCTTTCCCAACATGCAGAGACACGCACATTTTCTCCCACACACAGAGATAGTAAATCTAGCTTCAATGCCACAGGCTGGGTGGGGAAATAACCACCGGCTAAATACTGGTTACTTCATGGCTGGAAAACGACAATTATCTTTCCTCAGTTTTGAAAAAAATAAAAATTAAATATCTGGTTGTTAAAGAGAGAGATGCAGTTTGTGGTTGGTGAGAGAAAAAGTCCCTTTCTTTTTACAATTTTTTTTTTTTCATTATTTATACTTTACTGTTGCTGGATACCAATAACCTTGGAACTTGGACTGCGAATGAAAATGTATTGTGTTTTAGCTGCAAGTCGAAAACCAGCTGGATTTCCTAATTGTTGTGCTCAGTGTCCAGGCTAAGTACTATTAGCAACACAAGTCGATAATGTTTGTCTTTGCATTTTATGCATTTAAACATTAACACGAATCATCAGTCATCATGCTTGGGGGAGCCATAATTGGCCAAATTTTCTCCACTTTTAATGCTCAAGAAGGATACGGAGCTCGCTAAACTTTCAACCATTTTTCTTCTTCATCTTCAGTTGTAGTCCACTACGTGTTTTCACACAAAACCTTGAGTAACTTTTGCCGCCTGTCGAAAATTAGCACTTTCTCTGGAACAAAATGTGTCTATAAAATTCCCGGACATCATAAGTTAAATCTTTGGAACATTCCAAACGGGATCAGAAAATGACTTATTGCCCCATTGACTTTCATTAATTTCTTTTGACAGGAGGGGACCGATGGACCGGACGTAGATGGGTGTTACTTAGGCTCCCCATAGCCTCCCGGGGCTAGGAAGGGTGTGAAATACTGTGCCATAATAGATAATTTGATTGAAGGAAAACATAACCTTACAAGCAACCTGAGCTAACAATGAGTAGGAACTACAACATGGACGGTTACAGGTGGGTCTGAAAGCTACGAACTAACTGTACAATGAAGCTGGTTTAATATATCCTGGTTTTCTTTGAGAGATCCAGTTAATGCACAAATAAGTATACCTAAATTTAAAAAAGTTAAAGTAGTGGTAAATTTCTATTAACATTAGAGAAAAAATAATTTAGGCTAGGAACAGAGGCTTTATTTGTATTAGTTTGTTTCATGCTTCAATTTATTCTGCTTTCAAAGAAAAGCCAAAGGATTTCTGTGGTTCTTTCCCACCAGAGCTGAGGTTGTAATGGATAAAAGGATAAGAATAAATCAAGCTTTATTCTGAAAAGGAGAGCTTTAATTGTACTGCAATTCCTGCTTGCCAACATTTTTCTCAATGCATTCTTTCCCATGAAATGGATCCATTCTGACTGTACCAGCCAGTGTGTTACCTTACCCACCCTGGCCATTCTGTTTCTCACAGTGAGTGCTGTGAGCAGACCATCGTGTGGGATTTACCTTTAAACCAATCACTGATAAACAGAGTTTAACTCAACTTCCTGGAGCCAAAAGAGCTCCAGAGTCACACCGACTGGACGAAAAGGGTGAAGAAGTGGTTGTAGCATAATTGTGTGAAAATTTAAAGGGCACACACAGTTTGCAAAGCAATGAATCCCAGAAACAACTCTTTGCAGATGAAGAGGGACTGAGGGAGAGTTCATGAAAACCTGCAACAAAAGAAAATGCTGCAATTCTGAGTTTAACAGCGTCTTATGTTACCAGAATATGTTATTCCAGATCAGTTTCATTCTCATTGTGCTGAAAACAGGAAGTTTATACTGACCATTTGGTGATTAAAAACACCTGACAGTGCTTATGAGCACAGCTCTACACCATCACCAGCATTAAACAGTGGAAAATTAGGCTCATGTTATTCTAGTGTTGCTCCGACTGTTTATTTGATTGACTTTTGTCCTAATCAAACTGATTAAAAGAAAATATAAAAACTGCAAATATTAATTAGGCTGGTGAGGGTAACACGTCCGTTTAGGGATAATGCGACAATGCATACAAGGCTTACTGGAAAATCATTTTTTACCTGACATACCGTAATTCTGGTTCTTTAAGTGGTTCTTTGGCATGTTTTGTGTAAAGCCAAATAAGAAAGGTCACCAGCCTTGGTTTACTACTTTATCTTTATTGCTGTATTGTTATGTTTAATTTCTTTAGTCCTGTATATACGCTAATTGAGGGGAACTTTCTGTAACCAGCTCATTGTATTTCAGTTTTGAATCCAGTTTTCCACTGTCAGCCTCATTTCCTTTTTTCTGTAGTTTCCTCTTTTTTTCTTGCATATGAACCATGTTTTACTTCCTCCCCTGTATTTGGTTCCCCTGATTGCCTGTTAAATGTCTCATGTTGATCACCCTGAAAGTTGATTTGCTCTTTAGTTCTCACAGTTTACGGTCATATCGTCGTTATCTCAATTCTACTATGAGATTATTTTCTTTATCAGTTCCTGATTTTCACAGTCAACTTTTCCAATTTATTGTTTTGGTTTCTCAGCTCCAGTAAATGTTGCTCTTCATCCTCTTGTCTCTTGCTTCTATATTTGGGGCCTGCTTATTTAACAACATAATTATTTTGGTCTTTTTTGTTTGTTTGCACCACAAAAACTGTATCTGAATATTTTCAGAAGACATACAGGACACTGTTCTTTTATTTTATATCTATGCAGCATGTGAATATAACTGGAAATATGCAGCTTTACTAGTATTTGAATCATGTTTATCCACTCAGGTATGTATAAAATAATAACCTCAATTAGAAGACTTTGCACTTTAGATGTTTGAATCCTAATTGGAAGCAAAACGTATCAATTTAGGTCAAAGTATTTATTTCAAATGGTCGATAACATCAAATATATTTCAAACTGCTGGAAGACAAATCTGGAGTCTTGTCTCTTACAATTTTTTACCAAGAAGCCAGTTTAGCTTTAGTGCTAAAAACCATTTGAAAGGGATCTCAGAGATAAAAGCTTCAGAACTCTAAATGCATGGCTTCCAAAAAACTGAAAGCAATTGAAATTTTACACCCTTTCATGCATTTGTGTGGTCCTTTATGTGGCTGGAATCCTAATGCTGCTTAAACAATGGATATATATATGTATATATATATATATATATATATATATATATATATATATATATATATATGTATATATAAAACCAATCTTCTCTTTTTGATGAGGCCACTAGGTAAAACCAGCCTTAACGGTTTGCTCTTGTTTGCCATAATTTGAGGTTTTGAGTTGCCCTGTTGGCCCTGCATAGTGAACTCGCTGCACCTGCACCGGAGAACATCAGCAGACTCCAGTGGAGCAAGAAGAGCTTCATCATAAAGCCAGCTGGCCCATGCGTTTGCACAGTGACATCATTGCAGGTTATCAGCCTCATAATGGATGTTTGTTTGCAGAGTAGGCGTACGAGGGGCATCAGCAGTAGGAAGCACAATGTGACTTTTATGTGCTGTGGTTGTAGATCCACCAGACTAAAATGGATGCTGTAATTTAACGATCATAAATCTGGTCGGGGCAGATCAAAGTTTTTTTCTCACCCAGTGAACTCTTGCATCACAATCTCTTTTCAGTTGAGTGAAAATCTCTAAAGGATAAGCAGAAGTTATATTGACCAACATGTTATCTCCAAACCAAGGGTTTGGTTGATCTTTACAAAGGCAAAAACAATATAGATTTGTAAGAAGTTGGCAGCAGAAAGCACACGTTTAGCAAATGTGTTATCAAGTAGTTGTGCCTGAAAGTTGGTTCAAACGGAGGATACAGAGGTTTCTCCCCCCGGCCTCCCCATATGGACTTTTCTGAGCATGAACTGGTACTGGGTGGGTCTGGTCTGAAAATGGGCTTTTCCTTTGGGAACAGTATGTATATACTATGTACGAACTATGCTGGACCCTGTGCAAGTTTTCCTTGGGTATCAAATTGCCAATAAGTAAATAAGTTGTAAATAGGCAACACATTAAGGATCCATATAGGTTCCTCTTTCTACCCAGAGTAAAGTGATGCTAACGTGTAAGACTTGGTTCTGTAGATAAAGCTGCAAACTCTGGCGTAGTCGCTGTATATAATTCAGTATATAAGTCAAACTTTTTTTCTTTTGGTTTTGTCAAGCTAGTGATTTATATTTTTGTTGTTTGATTTTTTTTCCTAAAAACACCTAAAGATGTAGGCTGATTCTAGTGTCGGGAGGTGTTTGCTACGTGGCGCTTAGACGTTCTCTGTATCTAATCCCACCGTTTTTCCTATTACCCCGACCTCCCCCACAAACTGAATACCTAGCTGTGAAGTCTTTACTCTAAATTATCCCGATTGTTACAGTTGAATAGCGAACTGAAACAGCGCTTGTTTGTTGTTTGGACAAGCGATTTGGAAAGCAGCCACTGAAACATGCCTCTTAAGAGCGGCAGAGAGATTTGATTTTACGACAGTGATGTTGCGCGGCAAGCCTGAAGAGGGCGACAAAGAGCAAATATCATGAAAGTTGCGGAGTACGGCTTTAACATAGGACAATTTTTCAGTCCATTTCTAATGCCTATAGGAGTCATATTATGTTATTTGGACCATGTACACATTCTGTCATTAAACAAAAAATTTCTTGGCACTAAATCCACAATTGCCAAATCTGACAAATTTTCTTTATCTATTGCCAACTTCACTGTCCTTCCCTTCCCTGCAGGTCAGGACCTCGACAGCAACCCGTCTTTCACAGCTCACATTAACAGAATCACCCAGTCTGCCTACTTCTGCCTCTGTAACATCAACTATCTCCTTCCCTCACTTATCCCCACCACCACGGCCATATTGGTCAATGCCCTGGTCAAATCCTGCCTTGATAACTGCAACTGGCTGGTCATTCCATCATCGTGATAAACCAATTGTGGTAGCTTACCACTATCTGTGTGTGAATGTTTGTATGAATGGGTGAATGACTGACTGTAGCATAAAGTGCTTCAGAGTCCTCGGACTTGATAAAGCGTTACACTATTAAAGGCCATTTACCATTTCACACAAGTCCCTCCACAAACCACCCCCTTCCTCAAGAAATACCCCACTTGACCTTCTCACATGTCACACCACAATTATCTTTGTATTTTATATTCCGTTCTCACTTTTTAACCTCTATTCAGGAAGAGTTGTTTTTATGATGTCAATATAAAGAGACCTTGAAAAGTCTTGAAAGGCACTTATACGTAAAATGGTCGATTATTAGGCCCGAGCAGCTTGCAGCTGCAAGGAACTATTGTTTTCTCGCTGTTTATTATTAGGCCCGAGCAGCTAAGCGTTGCGAAGGCCTATTGTAACTCTGCTGTTTATTAGGCCCGAGCAGCTTACGCTGCAAGGGACTATTGTATCTGTACTGTTTCTTATTATTAGGCCCGAGCAGCTTGCAGCTGCAAAAGACTATTGCAGTGTTTCTCAAACTATGGGGCGAGGCCTTCAGGACTCTGCGCCCCACTAGTGGGGGGCAGAGGTATTGCAGGTGGGGCATGACGTCAATGGGATTTAAATAGTCCTCCCCCCCTAGATTCTGTCATTGTGAATGTTTCAACCAGCTCCCCCCTCTCACAAAATTAAATGCACTCAAATAAATTAGCAATTGTGATCATCATTGTAAACAGAAACGGGACCTGGAACGTCGGTCTGGGAGTTTGACGTTGGAATATATCGCAGCAAAACAAGCTGAAGTAGCCGCATTATCAGAGATTCCATCTACAAAATGTACAAATATCTAAAAATATCAGGGAACGTTTCAGAGTAAGAGAAGTCACACGGTCAACCACGGAGGAAATAAAGGGATGAGTATCTTGCTCTTTATTTTTTTATTTTTTATTATTTTGTACTTTTGAAAGCTTTGTAAATTTGATAAAACTACAACTTATATTTTCTCCAACTGTGAGCTGAAGTTCTACATGTAGCAACTAATGAGAGCATATATTTCTGAGCCGGTTTTATACCCGTGCGCAACCCCTTTTTCCAACTAATTTATACCCTTAAAAACTTGTAGACTAACTCTGCTATTTAAATAAATAAAACACTTTAAAAATCAGGCGTGGTCACCATTCTGTTGGGGCGATAAAAGCATGGGGGGCTTGTGTATGCTGCTTTGTCCAAAGTGGGGAATGATAAAAAAAAGTTTGAGAAACACTGGACTATTGTAACCTCGCTGTTTATTATTATACTTTTCCGCACTAAAACTGCTTTTTGGGGGCCTAAACATATTCAAAAACTCACAAGAATTTGCACACACGTCAAGTGTGTGTGAAAATTTGATATTTTAATGCAATTTAAAAGGGGCGTGGCGAAATGGCGGGACAGCGCCCCCTATAGATAACCTATTCCCCATAGTTTAAAGTAGAGGTATGTGCTTTGGTACCCTGTTAGAACTCTCCAAGATGAACAAAAAATATATATCAATGTCCTGAAAGAATATGTACAGGAACTCGGCCATTTTGGGTCAAAGGGTCAATTTTTGCATTTCACTCATGTCGAACTTTGATGAACTCCTCCTTGAATTTTTGACCGATCAACTTGGAACCTGGTCAGGATTGGCCTTCAGGCATGGGGAAATAAAAGTTATCAAAAAAATACACTTTTCGTATATGTTGAGGGGGCGGGACCAGGCCTCAAAGTTTGACTAAATTCAAAAAACATTAAAGTTCTTATATCTCCTGTTTAGAAACTCAAAGAGGGATGAAAACTGGTGTGGTGGATGCCCATCAGGTCCCTGACGAAACCTGATGGTCAGATTCTGACATCACTTAAGCCCCGCCCCCTCAGAACAGGAAGTGTGATGTTTTGCGGTGAAAGGTCCAGATTATACACCTTTGACCTAATCAACATGAAACGGTGCACAGTGACTGCAAACAAGTTGGTGTAAACCTATATCCAGTACTGAGAGTTTTCGAAAAAGGGTAGGGCTGTGGCGGTGTGGCGAAGTCAGATGTCACACCATGGTCATACGTTTGGCTATAATTTCCACAAAACCCATTTGATCTCCACCATATTACATAGGATGGTTACTGGTCCAACCCTTAAGAGATATGACTGCAAAGTTTTGGTGGGCGTGGTCTAATGTCTGCACAGCGCCCCCTAGAACCACTAAAACAGCCAGCCCCAAGCCATATTTTATCCGAGGTTTATGAAATCCAGCATATGAATGGAGTGTCTCAGGACCTACAAAAAAGTATCTTGGAGCCATGGTCCAAACCCCACAGGAAGTCGGCCATGTTTAATCCAACCCACCATTTTGTCCCATTTGTATATGTCGTATTTGAACAAACTCCTCCTAGAGCTTTTGACGTACAGACTTCAAAATGGATGAGGAGAGACTGAAGGCATTGGGGATCAAAAGTTATCAAAAGAATTTTGCTGCATGAAAGCTGGTGGGCGTGGCTTAGCCTAAAAGTGAGGCTTTGCAATCCCCCTAGAATCACTAAAACAGCCAGCCCCCAGCCATATTTCATCAGAGGATTATGAAATCCGGCATATAAATGGAATGTCTCAGGACCTACAAAAAAGTATCTTGGAGCCATGGTTCAAGCCCCACAGGAAGTCGGCCATTTTGAATCCAGCCCAATCATATTGTTCAATGCATATAAGTAGTATTTCAACAAACTCCTCCTAGAGCTTTTCACTTGCAGACTTCAAAACAAGCGAGGACAGACTTAAGGCATAGAGGATCAAAATTTATCAAAAGAATTTTACTGCATGAAAGCATGTGGGCGTGGCTAAGCCTCAAAGTAAGGCATCTTGCCATAGACGGACATGGTGTATTTTCTTCAAAATACAAGGTCACAGCTGTACCAAACTTCCTCTTTCCCATCACATACCAATACTAAACACATTCATAGGCTCATTTGCTGATATCACCTTAGCCCCGCCCCCTGAGAACAGGAAGTGCAATGTTTTACATAGAAAAATCAGTATATGCCTCCTTTTACCTAATCCACATCTGTCTGTGATCAGTGACTGAAAACAGGATGGGGTAATTAGTTGGCCAGTACTGAGGGTGTCTAAAAGAGGGTGTGGCTGTGATACCACGTCGAATCATGGCGTCACGCCATGGAAATACGTTTGCCTCTAATTTCCACATACATCATCCAATCTGCACCAAATTATACAACCTGGATATTCGTCCAACCACTAACACATACGTATACAAATATTGTGTGGGTGTGGCCTATTCCCTCCTCAGCGCCCCCTAGATGCAGATTTGATAAGCAGGCTCAGTGGAGGCTTTGTGTTGGCGTTAAGGGGGCGGTGCGTGGGTCAGGCGGTCGCGACATAGGCCGAAGCGGCGCTTTGCTGAGAGGGCCATTCGAGGCTGCTTGCAGCTTTAATTATTATTATTAATAGGAAGGATTGGATAGATGGAAGTCTGGACAGAGCCAATGAACATTCTTCAACAGGTTCAGTTAAGGAACTAGCTCAGCATCCCCCTCTCCTGTTCCCAGCATAACAGACATCCCACTATCCTCTGATCAACAGCTTTCCTGTTACACCTCGGATGTTTTATCCTTCACCTCAGCCATGGACTCTTCTAATTCCACAAGTTTGACTTCAACCAAGTCAGGAAATGCTGCTACCCCCTTTGCCTCCCCCTCCCACTTGTCTGTCTCCAAAAGTCAGGTGAAGAGGCAGCTGGAGAAACTGAACCGGAACAAGGCTGCAGGTCCAGATGGTGTCAGCCCCAGAGTCCTGAAGGCCTGTGCAGAGCAGCTCTGTGGGATTCTGCAGCACCTCTTCAACCTTAGCTTAACTCAGGAGAAGGTTCCAGTGTTGTGGAAGATATCCTGCCTTGTTCCAGTACCCAAAAGAACTCACCCATCAGTCATCAATGACTCTAGACCCGTTGCCCTGACATCCCACATCATGAAGGTCCTGGAGAGACTCTTGTTGGCACCCCTGAGTAAGCAAACAAGAACGTATCAGGACCCACTGCAGTTTGCTTATCGCTGTGGAGTTGGAGTGGAAGATGCCATCATCCACCTCCTTCAACCTACCCACTGTCATCTGGACAAAGCAGGCAGCACTGTGAGGATCATGTTCTTTGATTTGTCTAGTGCATTTAACACAATTCACGATTCACAATTGTTGAGGGCTCCACAGGTGGAGCCCTCAACAATCGCCTGGATCAATGACTACCTGACCAACAGACCACAATTTGTGAGACTGAAGAATTGTGTGTCAAACCAGGTGGTCAGCAGCACAGGAGCTTCACAGGGGACCGTACTCTCACCATTCCTTTTTACTTTGTACACCTCAGACTTCCAGTACAAATCAGAGACCTGTCATCTGCAGAAATACTCAGATGACTCTGCAATTGTCGGGTGTATCAGAGATGGACAAGAAGCTGAATACAGAGAGCTGGTGGACCGCTTTGTGACATGGTGTGGAAACAATCGTCTCACCTTGAATGTGAACAAAACAAAGGAGATGATTGTAGATTTCAGAAGAAACAGGGATAAGTCAAACACTGTTTCCATCATAGGATAAGAAGTGGAGGTAGTTGAGGAATATAAATACCTCGGAGTTCACCTTGACAACAGACTGGACTGGAGGCGCAACAGTGAAGCCGTCTACAAGAAGGGACAGAGCAGACTGTACTTCTTGAGGAAGCTTAGGTCCTTCAAGGTTTGCAGCAAGAGGCTGCAGATCTTCTACAAGTCTGTTGTGGAGAGTGTAATCTCTTCAGCCGTCATCTGTTGGGGTAGCAGCATCAGAGCCAGGGATTTAAAAAGGCTAAACAACCTGATAAATTAGGCTGGTTCTGTTCTTGGGACAACTGTGGAAAATCTGGAGATGATAATGCAAAGAAGGATTCTTCATAAAATCAAAAAAATTATGGACAACCCTGAGCATCCTCTTCATGAGACAGTCATACAACAACAGAGCGTCTTCAGTCGGAGGCTTCTTCAGTTTCGCTGCAATACAGCTACAGGAAATCCTTCCTGCCCACAGCCATCTTATCTACAACAACTCCTTAAAGAATTAATTATATGAGCTATACCAACACTTAATTTCCCTCTGGGATCAATAAAGTATTTTTGAATTAAATTTGAATTGAATTATTATTAGACAGCTTTACAAGCACTTGATGGTGTTTAATAGGGTCAAATATTGTTTTTTCCTACAACTTGTTGCAGTAGAATGATACAAGAGCTTGATGACTCAGTTCCAAACTGATTCATAACAAAAAAGGGAACATACAAAATCTTTGTGTTCAATCAACATTTGTTCTCACTGACTTAACGCTAAAAGAAAAAAGAAACAGATCAATTTCCATCAGTTTAGCTAACTATCACATCGTTGTTGTTGTTATGGTAACTCACTATATAGACAGCATTTAGTTGTGGAGATCTAAAGAAACAAAATCTAAAAAGAAACTAAGAATTGGCTGTTTTAAAAAGGTTTTTAGAGGACTGTGTCTGTATTACGGGGCATGAATCAGACAGATTAAACTAGAAAACTTCAACCTTGTCTTATTTGGTATAAGAACAATGAAATATGCCCATGGATTCATTATAAACTCCAGTTTAACTAATCTACTGGTTCATGATATTTGTAACTGATCGAACGATCAAAGCTAGCATAAAAGCATAAAAGAAATCCATTGATTAAAGATGTTATTTCACATATCATTGATGTGCTGTATTATAAAAATTGTAAAAGGTTAACGTTGCTGAATTACCCAGAACACCAAATTTTCATTAGACATTCCTCAATGATGGATTTTAGTTTTTAAGCCTTGTTAGTAGTTTGATATTCTCATAAGAAATTTGGCAGCTAAAAGCAAAAACACTTTTTCCTATATTTATCTGCCCAGTGATTGAGAAATTGGTGGCTATTAGGCAAAAAAGTGAGATAAAAACCCAGTCTGCCTACTTCTGTCAAGGATGATTGTTATGGAGTGAGATCAAAAATGAAAAAAAAAACATCCAGGATCATAACTATGGTAAATTAATAATGAAACAAAAAACACAAACCAGAGTCTAGAGGAGAAAATCAAAAATACTTTAGTCTCTAGTGAAGCAAAAAAAAAGGTGATTACTGGATACAAAATGAGGAGTTTACTGAACCAAAGACTGCAACTATGGGGAAAAGTGGCGAAAGTGTGGAGGTGGAGATCTGGGGGTACACTATGAAAGGGATCACTCATCGACACAAAATGGAAACAGCAGATTAATGACTAAAAGCCATGAGTGATCTGTTGTAAGATGAAAAGCGACTGAAAAATTCAGAAACACATGTATTACCAAGATAAAACAGGAACTAGGGCCAACAAAACCAAACAGCAGCAAAGTGTAAATTTCTAAGCAACACACGGGTAAACCCGCCCCACCCCCCCAAAAAAAACAGTCAGACCCAGCTGCTAATTATACCTCTTCCACCACTTTAACTTCCATGTCGGGCTCCAAGGGTACAAGTTTAAACCAGTTCTGATGAGCTAGTCTCGAGTGGGGAACGGATATGATGAAATGCAAATTCTTAGGAACTAAATTTCGTAACAGGGTTGATGAAATCACAGAAATGCAAAAACAGCAGCTCAATCTAGCCTTACTTTCCATCCTTATTACAGTTGGACTCCTATTATGTAATGGCGGAACCCACCGTGTTTCCTGGTCAATAGGCAAACTAACCGGGAGAGTGCATGTCTTTCAACTATTGCTTCATTTGGATATAAATTAGGGCTTTATTCCTCCATGGATGGATATTAAGGCCTTTGTTTGGATCCAAGCTAAAGTAGAGCCCTCTTTTCCTGCTGTTTCAACAAGCATGCATGAGTTTAATAACTAGAGGTTGACCTAGTTGCCTTGTCTGTGTTCTCCTCTCTCAATGAGCATTTGGGAGAGAAAAACAAATATGTGGGGTAAAAGAGAAAGGGGGCGAAGTGGGTTTTGGGGTGCAGGGAAGGGGCTGGGGAATGCCCAACTCCCTTTCCCCTGTTGAGAAATGGGACAGCTGGGGGCTAACAGTGTGTCAACAAAACCAACCCACATATTCTCCCTGTTCTCATTCCACAAATAGAACAACATCATCCGTGAAGGCATATGCAACAACTGATGCCGCTAATTACACTCATAAAGTTAAAAGATGAAATAACCAACACAGATTCCCTTAAATATACAAACACTAAATAAGAAATTAATCAGTTAGAAAATATGAAACGGTGCTCATCTAAACCTGTTTTAACTCTTAGAGATATAATGAAACTCTGAATAGATTAGAGAAAACTAGACCATGTAGTCTCAAAATGATTACTTAATTTAAAAACAAATCATGCAGTACTGCGGCAGTTCTTGAATGAAGGGTGGCCTCGTTGACTCCCTACTTTTCCCCCCGCTCTCATTTGTTGAAAGAATGTATGTTTAAACAGGAATAATCTGGTTTAGGTTTGACCAGTCAAAGTATTTTAGATTTTAAAAGAGGATCAAATGCAGTCAACATTCATTGAAAACAACAAAATAGCTCTATGATGTAAAGCCAAATTTTCTTACAGTGTTCAAACTATGTATAACACAGTGGGGGAAGCCACTCCCCATTAAACAGACACAGAAATGAGGCATGGAAAAAGGTTTTGGGGAGCAAATGATTTAAGGGGTTTTGTTTGTTTGTTTTTGAGTGCTTATGATGCCACATAAGGCTGTTGTGCTCTGGGCTGAGCCCTGTTGCCCAGATCTAAAACCACAACTGATTTCAGTGCTTATAGAAATGTACAGACTCCTGTTAAAATAGCACATTTTGAGATACGGACATTAATCATACAGTGCTAAACTAAATTCCTTGTTCAATTGGCATGACCCATGTAGCTCCTATTGTGGAATAATATTTTACCTGGAATTTACAGTTTTTGTCCAAAAAATACTTGAGTGTATTGGATATTTGCCATAAGACATTTGACATTTCTTTCCTAAATTTTCAATTCAGATATTTAATATGGCGCCAATTCCCAACAAATGTCATCTCAAGGCCCTTCACAAGAAAAGTCATTTCAATACAATCATACAAACATTCCAATCGGTTTCAAAGTTTTCTGTTTAAGGAATCCAGATTGCATTGAGTCATTGACTTGAGGTTGTGTCCCGTTCATTCAGACTCCAACCACAGCGACAGTGGAGAGGAAAAACTCCCCTTTAACTGGAAGAAACCTCCAGCAGAACCAGGCTCAGCACGAGCGGCCATCTGCCACGAACGTCTGGGGTTTCAAGACAGAGCAGAGACACAGAAGGAAGAAAAAGAACTGATGTAAGACTACTTTCTATATTAAGAAAGTAAAAAGTTGATAACAGGACACATAGAATGTTCAGTCACTAGGAGCATCATCCCAGTGGACGCCTCCCCGTCCAACTAAGCAAGATACCAGACCAGGTGTAGCTTCTATGGAGAGAAAAACACTGAAGAAAAAAAAAGAAAAGTTAACAGCAAACGCAATAAAATAAGAAAAAAATACAACTGGAGAGTAGTAGAAGAGAAAAGTAGCAGAGTGAAGAAAAGTAGTCAGTCTCTCCCCCAGCAGTCTAAGCCTATAGCAGCATAACTACAGAGATAGTTCAGGATGACCTTAGCCACTCTAACTATAAGCTTTATCAAAAAGGAAAGTTTTAAGCCTGGCCTTAAAAGAAAACAGAGTGTCTGCCTCACGGACTAAAGCTGGGAGCTGAATCCACAGGAGAGGAGCCTGATAACTAAAAGATCTGCCTCCCATTCTTCTTTTAGAAATCCTAGGAACCACCAGTAAACCTGCAATCTGAGAGCGAAGTGCTCTGTTAGTAACATATGTAACAATTAGATCTCTGATGTATGATGGAGCTTGATTATTAAGGGCTTTATATCTAAGAAGGAGAATCTTAAATTCTATTCTGGATTTAACAGGGAGCCAATGAAGGGAAGCTAAAACAGGAGAAATGTGATCTCTCTTTTTAGTATTCATCAGAACTCTTGCTGCCGCATTTTGGATCAACTGAAGGCTTTTAATTAAATTTTGTAGACTACCTGATAGTAAAGAATTACAGTAGTCCATCCTTGAGGTAACAAATGCATGGACTAGTTTCTCAGCATCAATCCTGGACAGGATGTTTCTAATTTTAGCAATACTGCAGAGGTAAAAGAAGGAAATCCTAGAAACCTGTTTAATATTTCAATGTCATGTCTTGGTCAAAAATAACACCAAGGGTCTTTATCTTATTACTGAGGCCAATTTAATGCAATCTAGATGAAGTGATTGACAAAGCAGTTTCTTATTCAGAGCTTCTGGTCCAAAGACAGCAACTTGTCTTGTCAGAATTTAAAAGCGTCAAGTTAGTAACCTTCACCAGTGCTATGATGAGCTCTAAAACCTGACTGAAACTCTTCAAACAGGTTGTTACTGTTTAGATGCTCACATACTTGATTAGCAACTATTTTCTCAAGGATTTTAGATAAGAAAGGAAGGTTAGATATAGGTCTTTAATTAACTAATTTATCTTGATCGAGAGAAGGTTTCTTAAGTAAAGGTTAAATTACAGCAACCTTAAATTACTGTGGTATGTATCCATTTACTAAGGATAGATTCATCATACCTAAAATGGGAGAATTAATCAAAGGGAACATTTCCTTAAATAATTTGCTTGGGATGGGTCCAACATACAAGTTGAAGGTTTAGATGAGGCTAATATTTTTGATCATACCGAAAGCTCGACTGAATCAAAACAGTCCAAACAAAAAAAATGTGGTTCTACAGTTCTTTCCAAAGCTGCACTTACTGAGAGAAAAGTAATCATGTTTGGGAGGATGCCAATGATTTTATTTTTAATAGAATGAATTTTATTTATGAAGAATCCCATAAAGTAATCACTAAGAGCTGGGGGAATAGTAGCCTCAACAGAGCCATGACTCTGTGTACATTTGGCAACTGTACTAAAAAGAAATCTAGAGTGGTTATTCGCATCTATTAATGATAAAAAATATGCTGTTCTACCTTGTCGAAGTGTCTTTTTATACAGCAGTAGACTACAGTTGTGTGCGAAAGTCAGGGCACCCCTTTAAAAACAGCATATTTTATATATTTAAAAATGTATATTCATATTTACTGTCTCTCTGGTATATGGGAAAAAAAGACAATATTGTCAGGAAACATTAATGCATAGTTACATTTTATTTTATAAATTGAACAAAATTACAAAAATTAAAAACATAATTTTGGCATGTGCAAAAGTTGGGGCACCCTGAGAGTTTCAAAGTTTCAGATTCTTTTTACAAGCTCAGACCTCTACCAGCTCATTGGTCCTGAAGCATGTGTCAACAATTGTCATTAGGGAGTGCCAGCTGGTGCCAATTTGAGGGTTTCTTAAATACGGCGACTCCACAAACCTTGTACAAACACTCAGCAACCATGGGTTCCTCTAAGAAGCTGTGTAAGACAGAAAAAATGAAAGTAATTGATGCCCACAATGCCGGGGAGGGCTACAAGAAGATAGCAAAGCGTTTTCAGCTTGCAGTTTCCACAGTGCGAGGCATAATTAAGAGATGGCAGGTGAGGGGAACTGTGGAGGTCAAGAAGAGATCTGGAAGACCAAGGACACTCTCGGAGAGAACAGCTCATAGTCTGATCAGAAAGGTAAACCAAAACCCACATTTGACTTCAAAAGACCTCCATGAAGATTTAGCAGACTCAGGAGTGGTGGTGCACCCTTCCACTGTGCGCCGATACTTGCACAAACAAGACCTTCATGGAAGAGTCTGCAGAAAAAAACCTTATCTACGACCTCATCATAAAATACAACGTCAAAAATATGCAACAGAACATCTACAGAAGCCTGATGACTTTTGGAAACAAGTGCTGTGGACTGATGAAGTTAAAATAGAACTCTTTGGCCACAATAAGCAAAGGTATGTTTGGAGAAAAAAAGGAGCAGCATTTCATGAAAAGAACACCTTGCCAACTGTTAAATATGGGGGTGGATCCATCATGCTTTGGGGTTGTGTTGCAGCCAGTGGGACAGGAAACATTGCTCGGGTGGAGGGAAGAATGGATTCAATTAAATACCAGCAAATTCTGGAGGCAAATATCACAGCATCTGTAAAAAAGCTAAAGCTGAAAAGAGGATGGCTTCTACAACAGGATAATGATCCTAAACATACCTCCAAATCCACCATGGACTACCTCAAGAAACGCAAGCTGAAGGTTTTGGAATGGCCTTCACAGTCTCCTGACTTAAACATCATCGGAAATCTGGGGGTAGATCTTAAAAGAGCTGTGCATGCAAGACGTCCTAAGAATATTGCAGAACTGGAAGCCTTTTGCAAGGAAGAATGGGGAAAAATCCCAAATAATAGAATCCAGAAACTTGTTGTTGGCTATAAAAAGCGTTTACAAGCTGTGATATCTGCCAGAGGGGGTGTTACTAAGTACTGAAGGTACTGATGCTGTAGAGTTCCCCGACTTTTGCACATGCCAAAATTATGTTTTTAATTTTTGTAATTTTGTTCAATTTATAAAATAAAATGTAACTATGCATTAATGTTTCCTGACAATATTGTCTTTTTTTTTCCCATGTACCAGAGAGACAGTAAATATGAATATACATTTTTAAATATATAAAATATGCTGTTTTTAAAGGGGTGCCCTGACTTTTGCACACAACTGTATTTTTCCAGGTTAAATAGGAATCCTCTAGATGTGTAGAGCTCCATTTTCTCTCCAATTTCCCAGGGAGTCAACCTCCCAATTACTTTCTTTCTTAAGGGGGCAACACTTTCTAATGCCAGACCCAATGAGGAAGTAACACTATGAACCAGACCATCAATTTCTGAAGGGTTAGAGGTGGGATCGCTGCCCTCCACTGTGTCACTCTGAGAAAAGTAAGAATGGAACAGATTCTTTAAAACTTGTCAGAGCCTTGTCTGAGAAAGCTCTACTATAAGGAATTTTTCTTTCAGGTTTGGGATGGACAGTAAAAATAAATTCAAAAGTGATCAAAAAATGGTCAGACAGGACTAGGTTATGTGGGAAGACTTATTTCCTCACACTCAATGGCGTATGTCAGTACAAATCATAGTGTTGTGAAAGAATTTCACAAGATGGTATTTCATTATCAAAAGTCTACATATATAAATGCAGAGTTTTGTGATGTTAAAAACAAAAAACCATGATTGAAACAAATGTTTACAACCTTAATGTGGCGTATATCCTTTACAATTCAACTAAATAATTAAACTGATTACTGAGGAACATAATATATATATATATTTTTTTTATCATAAAGCCGCAGAAACCTATCACAAATATAGAACCCCTAACATGTTTTTGTTAAAAACCCAAGTTGATTTAGTTGATACATTCTGACTTCTTAAGCTCACAGCAGCCACCAGTAACAGTGAGTCTGACCTGGAATAAAGTTCAGATGTTCTCACAATTTTCCTGACATCTGCTTATTTGCATCCAATTCAAAAAACAATAGTTTGCCAAAGACCAAATATTATCTAAAGGATCTTTTTTGACAAAAGTATCAGTTAGGAAAAGGGTACCTTAAAGTGTAACTGAACCCCCTGAAAAATCATAACCCCGCCTCCAGACAACATTTGAATATTCTACAAAGTGGGCGGTGCCAGGAAGAACGGAGGGGCATGTCTGTGAGACCATGCCTGTGACGTAAAGATGTACCGCTCTCCACCAATCACAAAATTCAAATGCAGTAGCCACAGTTCAACCCTAAGGGGGCAGCACTAAGACGTTTTTAGACCAAAAAGTGTAGAATTAAACAAGTTTACACCAAAATGTAAAAAAAATCTCAGAAACTGAAAGATTGCATTGGTAAATACCCATTTATACAGTTTAGAAGCATAAAAAAAGTTGTTTTGGGGTTTAGTTACTCTTTAAATGAATGAGTGAAGACAGGGAATAAGGGAACACGGTGACGTTACAAAGCCAGGACTCCTGTGGGTGGCAACATCATGCTATTGTCATGTATTGAAGATGGAGGACCCAAATGCAGCTAGGTAAAGGACAAATAATTTAATCAACAAAATAAACAAAGGAACTTACAAAGCAACGCAGGATACAATAAAGAGACCGGGGAAACAGGAAGAATTGACGAGAAACCAGTGAGGAACCAAGAAAACCGGAGGGCTTAACTATACTAAGGAGGAATGAGGAGTGACACTGAAAGCCAGGGAACCAATTAATGAGAAGTGGATGCAGGTGAGAGAGGGAGAGCAGGAGAAGATTGGAAATGCGCAGCAGCTGGACAGGGAAGAAGAATGGCAAGGAGGAAACAGAGAGGAAGGCAAAGAACAAGACTTAAGAAATGACTAAACAGAGAATAACCCAAGGAGGCTAAAGGAAAGAAAAAACACAGAGTGGTAACTAGAAATAAAGAAGACTAAGAGAAACTAATGACGAGGAGGGAAACATAACAGAAACACAATAAGCTTTAGAAAGAACCTAAGTAAATAAGGAATGAACCAAAAACACAGGAAACTCAACACACAAACACCTGAGGGTAAAAGAGGGGGAGAAAATGTAGTGGAAGGAAAAACTCAAATCAAGCAAACACTAAGGGATCTTGTCACATATGGGGAAGGTTGTCTTCAGTTGGTGGGTGGATGGAAAAAAATTAGAGGTGAGCCCCAAAAATATTGCAGCTGTAGAGTCTGAGAAAAGTAAGTTCCACAAAGGCTTGACTCTGGGAGGCCAAATCTACATGCATGGCACACGTTTTAGATAAAGAAAATTTCAACATCTAAAAAAATGTAAGAACAATCTATTTTTCCTTCCACTTCACAACTATGCACAACTTGGTATTGGTCTATCACATAAAATACACAAAGGTTTTATTGTGATGTGACTAAATGTGGAGTTAATGCAACAGTTGGCAAAATACTGTACATCTATCTACTCAATGTTTTTCATCATTACCTCTAATTTAGAGATGTTAGTCAAGAGATAGCAATTTCATCCATTAATCTTTGCTTACCAAAAACATAATCAGTTTGCTAAACACTGTAATAATCACATTCAGTGTGGGAAACTGAGAAATACAGATTCAGGCCATGAAGAAACCAGTTTGTCACTGAGATTATGTATGTGTTTGCACAGCAAAAACTGCTTCACTCCTTTTTTTTGGTTTGTAAATTATACAAACCAACTCAGTACAAGACCCACCGTTGTCATCCCAGTGACCTTATTTCACTAAAGCCGTAAAGAAGTAATGTGTTTACATCCTGCCTACATTTACTGCCATTATTACCTTTTACTACTGGATTTTACAACATCCTCCTCTCATATGTTCTGTTAATAATGGCAGCTCGTCATCATGAGGCTCCAAAGTTCATTTGATCATTTTAGTGTTGAAGCAAATATTTTGTCACCATTTAAAGGCTGGTATCATCAATCAACTCATGCTAAATTTAAAACCCTCTAATCAGCCCAGGCACATGTGGAAACGGCAACATGATGCAAGACAAAAGGAAATAAAACAAAAGGTTAAATCTTGTCAGCATTCCCAGATTAGGGTTTAAACCAGTTGATTGAACAGGAAATAAAGAAAACGCCTTCAAAACGCCACATTCTGTCACAAGCCATAAGGTGCTGTGTGTTATCCTCCAGGCAGCAAGATTAAATTAGGTGTGAGTGAGAGAAAATAAAAAGGTGATAAGGCTTTTCCTCAGGACTGCCTGTGCCCACGCGTTCATCCGTCAGAGAGTCTGCTGCTAAAGACTTCCTGCAGGGTCAGGATGCACCTGCTCCGGTTGGATGGGTCTTGAGTTTTCCAAACACGTCAAGGCTACTCCCTGTGGGGGAGAGCCTATTGTACAAAAAGCTGCTGAACTTGTGGAACAGTTTGCACCAGAACACAGGCGTGCTGTTCTGTTCTGTTTTGTTACAGTTCTGTTGCACTCTTTTAGGAGCTTACTGGAGGTCCAAAACAAACTTAACTTAGCAAAATTGTTCTCTTTAATAGCAGGCTTAATTTTACGCAGCTGAGTTTAAAGACTTAATAACTTACTTAAATCTCACAATTCATCTTTATTTTTGTCATATATTAAGATATTATATGCATAATAAATAAATAAAAAACTGGGAGAGACGATATTATGTGACTCTTCGGGCTGAATCCAAGTCAGACTTGGTTACAGCCTGAATGAGCAAAACAAAACTGGTGGATTGTGGAATTAGCAACACTTGGCGGTGAAGACTTTGGTCATCCAACCCCAAGTTGCCGGAAATAGCTTTAGCGATAAGATAAAACCTAAAAATATCTACAGAAAGCCGACATTTATCCCTTTAAAGTACTTGATCACAGTTCAGACAGTTTAGAACAAACAGCACATGTTTGTCTCTGTTATCTCTGTCAGAGTTTATTCCAAGAAACAGATCAAACTCAGCAAATACCAGGAGTGACACATTCTGAAGATTACTGTCATCAGATTATTAACAAGGGAACCTTACCAACAACAAAGACACCATGTAGCGTCTTAAGTCCTGCAAAACATATCTAATATGTCTCAATCTTCTTTCTCTTTCTTTCTTGCCAGTTTAACTCTGTGTTGTCAACATCTGAGACAAATGCTGCAGTGAGAAGAAGGAACAAGTTCACCTTGAAATCCCCGGACTGAAGTTCCTGCAGCAGATAAAGCGCCCAGAGACTTTGGACTTTTTCCACTGATCACATAGATATTCTACTTTCAACAAAATGCATCTTGTGACTCAAGGTAGTGTATATAATTAGTATGGTAATTTAAGGGGCATTGGTAAGAACTCACCAACTGGCCTTCATGCTGAACAAGGCATTATGTGTCTCCTCCAAAGGTAGACACTGGGTACTTTTTAAGTCTCTGCTTTCACTCCCTTGAGCTCAGGGGCCTCTGCAGCATATCAAACGGAGCTCAGAGACAAAGACACTTTGTTTGAAGGTTTTTTTTTTCATTGCCACAAAGACAGATAGCTAATGAGGCGCCAGTGTCTAAGCTCAGATCTGGTTGAGACTGTCTTAAATTTCAGCTCAAAACAAGATCAGTTTGCTTTCATCGAATAACAGGAAGGTATTCTACAGCCCAGTTTTGGGTAGACCATGGTTTTATAGGATTTCCTAAAAAGTGCCAAGGTATTGACTTTATTATTTGTTTTTACCAAATATGCCTTTGCACAAAACTCCAGACTTTGCTATAGAGAAAAAGTTATTTTCATTATGCATCAAGACGCTTCATTTTTGCTTTCAGTTTGAATTTTACATTTTTCATGCTATGTATTACACCAGTTATCAACAAATGTCATCTCAAGACACCTTACAATAAAAAATAATCCACATAAACATGTAAGCAATGGTCTAGGAGTAGTTTCTGTAGATCTTCTCTGTCAGCCTTTCCCTTCAGGGGTTGCCTCAGTGAATCATCTGTCTCCATTTAGTCCCATCCTTTACCCCAACACCGACTAACTTCATGTCCTCTTTCACCACATCCATAAATCATATTTTTAGTCTTCTTCTCAGCCTCCTGCCCTGTAACTCCAACTTTATCATCCTTCTATTGATTTATTCATTGTCTATCCATTTCTGTCTGGTCTCTCTGACTTTATCTCCAAAACATCTAAAATGAGCAGATCACAATGTCATCTGCAAACCTCATAGTCCACAGAGACTCCTGTCTAACATCATCTGTTAGCCTATCCATCATTAAAGTAAACAATAACATGTCCTGCACCACTCTAACATAGTTCTCTGCCATTCCAGATCTCTTCATTCAATATCACAGCTCCTCCCTCAGCAGCCTGTTATACATTTTCTCAAAATCTACCTCTGGCCTTCTCTGTACATTTCCATCAGCATCCTAAAAGCAAAAACGGCATCTGTAGAACTCTTTCTTGGCATGAAACAGTACTGCTGTTCACAAAGGTTTGCTTCTGACCTAAGCCAAGCTTTCATCAGTCTGTGAGTTTACACGGAGTAACAGAAAACCAAATTATTTCCTTAAAATGACTAGATTTTGACTTATGAAATGCATGAAGTTGAACCGAAATGGCCTACTCCTAATCAAGCTAACACACCCAGATAATGAAGTTAGATATTCAAATTTCTCTTCATGTAAACGACATCCTATATTAGTCGAACTATGACTGGCCTGGGCTCTCCCCCTTCTGGAAGTGAGGAAACTGTGGAAAGTGGGAATAACAACACCGCTATGACAACACGGCAGCAACAACAAGTGTAACACAATCAAACCTTAAAGTATGTACAAAATGTACTGTGCTGTAGCGTTGTTGTTATCCGTTTATTTACTCATTGTATATCTTGCCTTTACTCCATCTGCTTCAGTGCTGCCAGCATTTGTTTACTATTTGTGTGACGCTATTGGCCAACCGGAAAAATCCCAACATGAAAGGGCGCATATCGCCTCCTACCGTCGTGGAGTTGAACGCATTTTATTCAATATTTCGATTTTCTAACTGACCGTGTGAACTCGGATGAAGACTCCCATTCAGGCTAAGATATTAGCTCGATTATTGCCTTAACTTCATTTAGAATAGTCATTTATTTGATTTAATTAATTTAGTAATTCAGATGTGCATGTACACACAATGCCTCTTTCCCACAGCTTCATCATATGACTTCATTAGCTTTATTCCTCAGTAGTTGACGCAATTCAGGATGTCTCCCTTGTTCTTAAAAATTGGCACCAGAACACTTTTCCTCAATTCCTCACGCATCTTCTCACTCTTCACGATCTTGTTGAACAACTTAGTAAAAGATTCTACTGCCACCTCTCCTAGTAGTTTCTATAGATAAGAAAACCAAAGAGTGCAGAAAGTCATGGGCAGCAATAAGTTTTTCAATCACTCTGATTGATCTTTTGGTTCTGGACAATCAATCAATCAATCAATCAATCAAACTTTATTTATAAAGCGCTTTTCATACAAACATTGCAACTCAAAGTGCTTTACAGATTAAAATGACCCCACATAAACTACATTTCCATCCCTCCCCCACAGATTTAAAGGCATGATCCCATTTATGTTCCCGAGGCAGAGGGGTCCCATTGAGGAAACACTGGAAGGTAGATAAAAATAACAGGTTAAAATATCAAAATTAACCGTGGATAAATATAAGACTAAGTAGTAAAACCCTGATAAAATATAAGCAAGTAAAACATGCAGAGCAATTAAACAGAAAATAATAAATTATAATCAGTTAAAAGCTAGGCTAAAAAGGTCAGTCTTGAGCCTGCTCTTAAAAACATGTTGCCCTTAGCTCCTCCGGCAGCCTGTTCCAGAAGTGAGGGCCATAATAATAGAAAAACGCCTCACCGTGAGTGTGTGTCCGGACTTTAGGGATGACAAGGAGACGACTGCCAGGGGAGCACAGAGGCCGCGAAGGTTCATATGGTAAAAGCAGATCAGAAGGCCCAAGACCATTAAGACACTTAAAACCTATCAAAGGAACCTTAAAATTGACCCTAAAACATATGGGGAGCCAATGCAATGAATTTAAGACAGATGCAATGTGCTCCCACCTCCTAGTCTTTGTCAGGACACGTGCTGCTGTAAACCCGAGACACTCTTTTTGGGAAGACCAGAAAGCAGGGCATTATAGTAATTTAAATTCTACTGGTGATAAAAGCATGCATCGGTGTCTCCGTATTGGCCCAAGAGAGAATGGAGGAGACTCTGGCAATGTTCTTTAGATGATAAAAACCTATTCTAGTAATGTTTTTAATGTGAGGGATAAATGTCAGCTCAGAATCAAAAATCACGTCCAGGTTCTTCACTTGTAATGAAGGATTAAAAGACAGTGATTGTAGTTTTGGTAAACGTTTCTCTCTCTGAGCCTCAGGACCAATGATTAAAACTTCAGTTTTGTCCTGGTTGAGCTGGAGAAAGTTTTCTGCCATCCAGGATTTGATGTCTAAAATGCAGTTAAAAGGTGCATCCATTGGCCGTGTGTCGTCGGGAGACATGGAGATGTACAGCTGTGTATCGTCAGCATAACTGTGAAAGTTAACTCCATGTCTTCTGATGACACCGCCAAGAGTGAGCATATAAAAGTTAAAAAGCACTGGGCCTAAAATTGAACCCTGGGGCACACCACATGTAATCTGTGGACCTTAGACTAGCAGGTATCTAAAATTAACATAAAAGTCCTCACTGTGAGATAGGATGGGTACCATTTGTGAACAGCACTAGAGAGGCCAGTCTGTTTTAAATGGGTTAAAAGAATAGTGTTGTCCACTGTATCAAAGGCAGCGCTTAGATCTAGTAGAACCAACACTGTCACTCTCTGTGTCATGCTGCCCTAATCTTCCTCTCCCAATCATCGTCCTCACCTGTGTCTCCCATCAACCACACCTGATCCTCCTTACCTTCTGCCTTTAAAGCCTGTCACTTCCCTTCACTCAGGGCCGGATCATTGTGTGGATTGTTTTTGTCTCCATGGTGTGTCGTCCTGCTGTTTCCCATCCTGCCTCTCCGTTTCTGCCGTTGTCCACATCACCAGCACTACTTCACCATCACTCCACTATTTAATAAATATCCTGCACCTTTCTCTGCGTCTGGTTCCACCACACCATAATTCGTGCGCATCACAGTTTAATCTAAAATCATTCAAAATCTTCAGAAGGCCCGTCCCTCTGCTGTGGTTTACCCTAAAACCAGACTGAAATTTCTCCAGGACATAGTGTACATTAATAAAATCATTAAGTTGAATTAAAACAAGCTTTTCTAAAATGTTGCTTAAAAATGGTAAGTTAGATACCGGTCTAAAATTGTTAAGATTATTAAAATCTAAATTTGTCTTCTTCAACAGTGGCCTCACTACCGCCCGTTTAAAGGCGACAGGAAAGATCCCCGTCTGAAGGGAGCAATTCATCATGGTTAAAATCTCATCCCTAAAAGATTCATAAAATTGCTTCAAAAAGGAAGTAGGAATTGGGTCCAAAACACATGTGGTGGGCCTCACTGAGGAGAAAACTTTATCAAGAGTCCCAGCCTCTACCAGGACAAAACTGTCCAGCGTTTCCTCTGGTAGAGACAGATTTGTATAAAACCATGTTACCATGTTAGAAGATAAAATCTTACATCTGATGGCGTCTACCTTCCCTCTGAAGTGGTCTGCAAACTCCTCACATAGAGTGTTTGAGGGGGTTTTCTGAAATGCGTTAGAAGCACGGTTAAAAAAAATTGTCAGTGGTTGAAAAAAAAAATGTGGGATTATTTTTATGATCTGAAATGATTTTGGAAAAGTATGCATTTCTTGAATTTCTTACTGCATTATTTTATGCTTTGAGAAGATTTTATTTTATTTTACCTTCATTTTCTCTCTGCCACTCTGCAATTTCTCTTTTGTTTTTTTGAGGTTTTCATTTCTCCACGCCAATGCACGGCGTGTTTTGAGTGCGCACTTTTAAGTTTTAGTGGAGCAAGCAGGTCGAGAGCAGACTTAAGCCTACTGTTAAAATCATTAACGATATGTATGTGTTTAAGAGGGAGGGAACGTATGACTGTGTCTGTATGTCTTTGTCTACCTGTCAGGTTGGATCTTGGTCTGCCCCCTCGCCTGGCGCACCTCAGGCCTTACACTTAATGGGGGGCCTATTTCCCCTCCGTCACTCCCCGCCGGTGACGGGGGCCCCTGCCTGCCGCTGCGCCGGTGGTCAATCCGGTTCGGACCTGGTGCGTGCCTGGCCGGGCCTGGGGGGGCCGGTGTGTCGGTCGGCCGATGCGCTGGGCCGATATCTTCCTTTGGTTGGTTGGGGCACCTCTTTTAGAGGTGCCAGGTTTGGGATTGTTGGGTGGTGCCTGCTCGGTGGCTCGGCGGGATGCGGATCCGGCGTCTCTGCTCGTTTGATCACCTGTTCTGTGCACACCGTGCGTGGCCGGTTCATTGGCGGGTTGGACCGGCCCTGGCCCTCGTTGGATGCCTGGTCTCGGCGCCCTGCGTTGCGCGGGATCAGGACCCGGGAGCTGGTACAACTTGGCGTCCAGATGCTGACTGAGCCCGGCCTGGGGATGCTGTCCGTCCCCTGCGGCTATTGGTGGGGCGCTGGGATGTTGGCGGTGGGGATTGGCCTAGCGTGGAGGTGTCGCGTGGCGGCCGGCCGCGGCCCCTGCAGTGCCGGGGGCCCCTCGTGGGCCTGTCCCTTGTCGGGCGGTGGGGTGCCCCTGGGCCCCGGTTCCCCCGGTCTGTTGACCGGCGTGCCCCGGTGCGGCCGGTTGCCGGCGGAGCCCGTGGGCTCGTCACTGCGGCCCCCCGGGCCCCTGCATAGTGGCCGCTGGATGTTCCCCTGGGGTTCTCCTTTTCTCCTCTCTTGGGGGATGCGGTCGGCCCCGCCCGGGTCCGCCTGGGGCTCTGCCGGTCCTTTGGACGTCTTTGCTCCGATCTTCTTCATGTCTGCATCGATTCCTGGGAGACGGATTGATGCCTGCTCACACCAACTATCGAACACTCTTATGGAGAAACCTTATATGCACCAGCATGCTAACACACACACATTGATGTGGGGTCTCTGGTGTTTAAGGATATATTCTTGGGCTGAGGTTCTCATTACTAGAGCTTGATTAATCGGTACCATGAGTTTCTCTGTGACATTGTTGTTGTATTTTTATATCTATTTTTGTGTGATGTGGTTGTGTAATTCTTAGTTCACAATGTTTGGTTGGTTTTGTCGATGTTCCTTTTTCGTGTTTTGTTTTTCCCCCTCTCTCTGCCGTCCTGTGGGTATGGAGGCAGACTTCAATGTTTTCCTGTGTTTTCTTTGTTCCCCTTCCTCTCTTGTATTTTCAACTCACCCTCTCTCATGACATTTTGTTTCCTACCTCTCTTCTTCATCTTCCTTCTTTCTTCTCCTTAATTTTCCGTCTCCGTGTCCATAACATCAGGAAATAAAAACCCCAACAATTCATAATAAAGATTTTTCACACATAAATCAAGTGGAGTACTATAGCAAAAGCTGTACTGCTCCGCTTGTGAAAGTAAATCTGTTGGGCTTCTACTTGGTACTCAGACACCAATTCTGAGCTCCACACTGCCAAACAGGACACGTTTAAAAAAAAAAAAATCATTAACGATAAAATCACAGGTGGCAAGTAAAGCAATAGGAGGTATCTTTTCAAAAACTTAAAGAAAACATGCAGCCACTTTAGGGGTTAGATTAAGTTTCCTGACAGTTCTCACAGAGATCTCCCACTGGATAAAACTGGTAATGTTAAAAAACACGCAGTAGTGGTCAGCCAAGTCAACATTAGAGGGCACACTGGTGGACAGGCCATACGTGATGACCAACTCCAGGGTGTGTCCTCTGTTGTGAGTCTGCTGCATGACATGTTGACTAAAATCCATATAATTCAGAACATTTAAAAAATATGTTGATAAAGGATCTAAAAGGTTATCCACATGTAATTTAAAATCACCAGCTAAAATGATCTTTTCAAATGAGTTGTGCAGGATGGATAAAAACTCTGAAAATTCTTGAAGAAAAGGTGTGCTCTTTATAGGAGGCCTATAAACTGTGACGCATAAAATCTGAGAAGTGCTAAAAACAGTTTCAGTATATTCAAAAGTGCTATAATTATTAAATGAAACAGATTTAGCAGAAAGCGTTGATGGACTTATAAAGGCAGAACCACCTTCCATTTTGCTACTCCTCGTAGAATAAGTGAAGTTAAAATTTGGAGGGGAGGCCTCTGTAAGAACAACAGGGGCATCTGCACTCAGCAATGTTTTCGTTAAAAATAAAAAATCAAGATTATGGTCTAAAATCAGATCATTTAAAAGTGCCATATTAATAATTACTAGAGATGGTTGTTTGAGAATATTTGGGTTGTATTGTTGGGTTTATGATTTTTAGTCCCCTCTCTGCTGATAATGACAGGTATGAATGAGGTAGGGCAAGGTCCAAGTCCAATATTTACTATATATATATATATATATATATATATATATATATATATATATATATATATATATATATATATATATATATATATATATATATACACTATACCAAATACTATACTATATATATTTAGTTACTGTTAAAATCAGAGCAGAGTTCCTAGGAGCAGGGAAGAGCTGGGCATAAAGATGTGGCGGAGGGGGCAGAAAAGGCAGGGGCAGCTGGGGCCGATGTGGTAGATGGGGAGGGGTGGGGCATGGACATGCCAGACTCAAAGCCAGGAAGTGGTCGCCCTGTCTGTTCAGGTGAAACCCATGCGCCCCAAACAGGTGCCTCCTGCCCCAGAAAATGTTCAAATTGTATATAAAACCAATGTTGTGCATCACAGTGGCAGAGGAAAGCCAAGTGTTCATTTTTTTTAAAGATAAAATCACGCTTCAGGAGGTCAGACTGCTGCTTATGAAAGTCATTGGTGCCAACGTGAATTACAACTTTACTCACACACGAGTGGAGTTGAATGAGGTTCAGGATCTTTTTATGCAATGTCCATCACGGTGGCTCCAGGGAAAGATAGAGTGAGGGCTCCTCTCATCCTCACATTCCTCATGATGGAGTCGCCGATGATGAGCATGGTGGGGGGCGGGTCTGCACGTTGTTGACTCCGGCCAGAGGTTCGTTCACCATCTCGGACTTGCTGTATGCCAGGCTGAGAAGCATCCCCAGGACTGCAGCAATGTGTATTCAGGGCTGTGGGCTCGTTCCTAGGGTTTGGGGTGAGGTGGAGCACTCCTCGGAGAGTTCTAGCTGTGGTCCAGGGTTTGACGCGACGTGGGGAGCTGCAAGAGTCGGACTGCTGCAACGTCTGCTGGAAGGTATTGAGTGGTGAGCCTGTGGAGCAATGGGGGCAAGGGGCTGTCAGAGGAGAAAAGTCTGGGTCCAGGGCACTGTATTTGTTTGTTAACGGTAGGTAGGTGGGAGGAAAGTGGTGGCGACTGCCCCGTGCACTCCCACCGTAGCCGGAACCCAACTGTGGACCGCAGGGGAACTGATTGGGGCTTTTGGCTTTTCCCCCTGCTGAAACTAGCGATCCTCCTCTGCAGCAGAAGTCACACGGACATTTGGCACCCTGAGTCCGTTTGGAGTCGCAGCAGTGGATCCCCTCTCCACAGCTTCATAGGGTTGTTAGGGGATTGTGTCAGCCAGCTGAGCACTATTGGCGGCAGTGAGGGTCCGACCCAAGATAATATCCACGTCATGCTCGTGGTCCTGCGTTTGGTGTAGCGTTGAAATCCTCTGCTTCAGCTCGAGAATTTTCTGACTGAGCTTGACAGAGCTATCCCACTCAGGGCTGCAGGTAAGTGAAGGCATGGTGGAGGGAGAGTACTGTAGTCCACACACTGCTTACGTATTAAAACACCCCCGATAAAAGCATCTGATTAAAAAAGTTCACAGAGCTAAAGTAAAAAGCAAGGTGGAACTATGATTCCCAGACTTTTATTGAAACATGAATGAACCCAGATAAAACCGTATTTGTTTGGAGCCGGTCTTGGCGGATCTCACAGATGATGACGCATCATAGCTCAACACAGAAACTCTGAGCAAGGAGTACTTTGTGTCAAAAAGAAAAACAAACAACTCTGACCAAGAATAAGAACGCTAACCTCAAGCACCAAGCAAGGAGTACTTTTCGTGGGAAAGAAAAACAAATAAACAGCACAAAGTAACACACATACCAAAATTTAACCACACAGAGGAGAACTACTTAAATGTTTGTGACAAGGAACAAATGAGAGAAATTTCATCTGGGAGGAAATGTGTCTGCAAGGAGGCATAAACCACTTCCCTGGGTGAAGACTTGTTTGTTTTGACTCAAACTTCATCAATTACAATCACAGCAGGTGAAGCGTGAGCAAATACGACTGACTACAGCCAAAAAGTCCGAGCACGATTTTCTTTTTTTATCATACTGGCACCTAACTGCAATATCATCAAAAATAGCTATGTTTATTCTAGTCCGCTTGAGTAACTACAATATTTCTAAATTATCTTAAAGAATTTATTATATGAGCTACACCAACACTTAATTTCCCTCTTGGATCAATAAAGTATTTTTGAATTTGAATTGAATTGAATTTGAATTATATGATTCAGATACAATAAGGCCAACCCTTGTTTTTCAGTATTGTTGACAAAATCCAGGATGTGGAAATGTTTCAATTTAAAAAAAAAGCTGATTCATCACCTCACACAGTGATTTTCCACATGGGACCCACAAGTCCGACAGCATGCTTTTGGAGATCTTTATCAAGTGAAACCTAACAGCTCCTGTGTACAACCTCTTGCAACAGTGTGAAAAGTTGTGATGCAATGGTTTATCCTCCTTAATTCTTGAACGCAAGTACAAATACGGGATCTGATGTGAAGGATTTTGCTGTTTTCAGTTCAGCTGAAATTAAATGTATGTTTAAATGACATAAAGTTGTATGTTTAACTACAATGCAAAACTAAGAATCTGATAAATTCATAAACAATATTATAACACACTCACTGCAAGAAAAAGCCAACCATCCAGATTTCAGTTTTGGGTATCTTTTTATGTCTCTACAAAGACATTTTACATATTTAAGATGAATTCTTGATTCACGGTCAGGTTTAAATTATATTTATCCACCATAATTAATAAACACAGCAAACTGTACTCAAAGAAGAAGGCCAGGGATCTGTGTAACACAACATTCTACAGATGTTCATGGTATTAAAAAAGGTTAACCACTTTTTCTGTAAAAACTAAAATAAAACTAAAAACCTGAACCCAGTGGTAGTTTTTGCAATAATGCCACCCTGGCCAAGCCCCCTTTCTGCAGCCCCCATCTCCCCTATACCCTCAGAACACTTCATTGTTGAATCCCAGAATCGGCAGCAAATCCAGCCTCAATTCATTCTGATTCCAACCCTCAGCCCTTAGTAAAGCTGAAAATCATATTGATTCGTTTAATGTCAGATGTGCTTTTTTTAAAGAGTTTTTATTGTTGTAGGCTAATTTAAAACACATCATGATGGTGACATTTGGAAAATCAGATTACAGCCACAAATGTAGTCCAATTTGAAGAAAGTAGACTCATTTTCTCTTACAAGTATATTTATTAATGTTATTATAGTTATTATGCTAAGTAGTAATGCAAGTCATGGCTTTTAATATTTTCCTAACAAAACACCCTTTTTTAATGTTATGTGAAGAAAAGGCCTGTCTACCACCAATATAACCCAGATTTAAAAAAAAAACCTGTTACTGGACCAAACTAAACTTCTTGTTTACCTGTGGGTCATGGGATAACAGGTTCAGCAGGAATATCAATCAATTAAAATCAATCAATAAATCAATCAATCTATACATATATTCAGATGCAACAATAAATATGAGACTACACCACTAGTCACCAGTCCACCTCTTCATGCACAGCTGTCTCTTATAAGTCACAATGTGACCTGGATGTTGATAAGAGTGCAGTACTTGCTTCTGGATGGTAGACGTAGATCTCGAGGGATGTTTTAAAGCACAATCCACCCTTAGTGTGGTCTATAGGGGCTACTTGTACATTTCTAACATGCACGGTGGCCCTCAGGTGCTAATTAATTTCAACATTGGGCCACTGATAGTTGCACAATACAGTCACCGGGCCTCATTTAGCATGCGTACTAAAAATAAAAAAAATACTATCAAATGGACCTGTATGGAATGTTTGCTCACAGTAGACACAAAACATACTAAAAATCCAAAATGCAGTTCGGTTGCCATCTATACACTGCAAAAAACAATTTTCAACAAAGTAAACATCCTTTGTTTTCTTATTCTTTAAATATATTGTCTTATTTCAATAAATCTTTTCAAGAAAATTTTCACTTGTTCCATTAGCAGTTTTTTTTTAGCTTATTACAAGCAGAATATATTAATGTATTAATTTTTTTTTACTTGTTTCTGGAGTAAGGCCAGGCAAGGCAATTTTATTTGTATAGAACACTTTCAACAACAAGGTAATTCAAGGTGCTTTACATGATTAGGGGATAAAGTTAAAACAGCAATAAAGCATAAAACACAAAAAACATATGATACATGAAAACATTACTCTAAGGCAGCTCTAAACAGTAGCCTTTTTTCCCAGTGTGGTTAAAACTATAAATTAGGGGCACATTTAAAAGGATGTAGTTTGTGTTGGGCGGAATCCATACAACAATAACTACATTTACAACCTGATTTCTTAACCATTTGTTGTTCAGATGTTTGGTTTAGGAGTAAAATAATATGAATAGGGAAGTGAAAGGACATCTGTAGGCTTACACTGTCCTATCATTAGACCAGAATTATAGCTAAATACCAGATAATGACAGAGAGATTCGTTTTTCTCAAATCTAGAAGTTTACGTCAATTTCAACATTTTGGGTTTTCTTCCACAGGCTTCTCCCAACAGCTTGCTGGAATTTTGGCCCATTACTCCTGACAGAACTGGTTTAACTGGGTCAGGATTGTAGGCCACCCTGCTCGCACACACTTTTTCAGCTCTGGCCATGCATTTACTTTAACACTGAGATCAGGTCCACTCTAAAAGATAGACATTTTATGTCCACTTTGTAGCTAACTTGGGGGTATTCTAGGGTCAATGTTGAATTGAAAGACTCATTTGTGTCCAAGCTTTAAGTTGGCCGATTTCTCATGATGTTGCCTCTAAAATTCCAAGGGTACCAGCAGCAAAAAACAACAACCAAAAAAACCACAGCAGGATGCTGCCACCCCCATAAGTCATAGTCGGGGTGGATTTTCCAAGATTGCAAGCCCCCCTTTTTTTTACCCACATGCAGCAATTGTTTCTATGGACATACTCTTTAATTTTAGTTTAATCAACCCATACAACATGTCTCTTAGTGCAGTTGAGAGCTGTAATTTGGCTTTTTGTTCCTCTTGGAGTAATGGCTTCTTCCTCTCTGAGTGGCTTTTCGGTCCATACCAGTACAGGTCTCATTTCACTGTAATAGATAATATAACTCTTACGAATACTGTGAATTAATCAAAGCTTATCAGAAGCTTACAAAGTCTTGACATCATTACATTGGCTTTGCCAAATTGCTTAAAGGGGTGTGTCTATGGAGTCTCCATATGTTTCACCCCTAAATGAAATTTAGTCTGTTGTCATATTCCCCAGAGTTGGATAAGTGAGAAAAAACATTTTGTAACCAGCCCAGTCATTCTCCAAATCTGGCAGCAGTCTGTTTGCTTTAGCTTAGCATTTACCATGTAAGTGAATGGTAACAGCTTGCATTTCGTGAGCAAAAGTCATGGAAATTACTCAATAATTATCCTAATTATGCCTGGTGACATCAATCATATCGATTGCAAATGAATGTAATAAGTAAAACGAATTCTTTACTCCTTAAGGAATTAATTAGTATGAGCTATGAGCCAGACTCCCTCTGGGATCAATAAAGTATTTTTGAATTGAATTGAAGGAATTACATGAGCCGATTTAGACTTGGGACTACATTACGATGTGTTTACAAAGACAATTGCTCAATTTACCTGGACCATCATCTGTTTTAACAAGATTAGCCCTAAAGTCATGTGGACTTTTAAATGATTTGACTCATAATTAATTAAGAGTGATTCTTGAGATCAGGGACAAAACAGGTTTTGATTTTCAAAAAAAAAAAGGATTATTTTAAAAACCAGTGTACACATTTTTGTTAAATGAGGGTTTGGCTATGTAACCATGTTTTGGAACAATCTCCCAGTTTTAATTTTTTTATATAAATTAGAGGTTTGCGGGATCAGCACTGGATTTTTGTCAACACCATCAGACACATAGAAATGTCTATAAAATTATTTTTAATTAAGTTATCACAGATATTTTGACTCTTAGCATTTTTTAATTGTCTTAATCACATAAAAATGTTTTTAAATGAATCATATCACCTTTTAAAGGTTAGATTAGTCAATGTTTAATGATTGCGGATTAGGTTGTATGGATTAATCAATTTATCATTTAATTTCCATAATGTAATAAAAATTACACAATAACTTTGAAAATGCAACCATTTTATTAACAAATATTCTTTAGGGAACAAAACAGCTCATCTTTAAAACAAACAAAAAACATATCATTCTGATGGAGTTGACAAGGCATCAACGGTGTTGACACAAAACTGACCGTGGTGACAAACTTGCAAGAAACAGAAAAATACTTCATTCAAAAGGAACATTGAACTCTCACAAATATCGTAACATTGCAAGATATGAAGAAAACACATATAACCAATTTTTCATCTCATGGGAGTTGAGGGACTTTACAGGCAATAGAAAAAGAAATTAACCCCCTTTGTAAAGTACACAGCATCTTCAAATATATGCTGCTTATAAAGTATATAAACCAATTCAAATCATCCATAGTCAAAATGACAGCTAAACCTTTAAAACATTGCTAAACTGTCATAAAAAAACATAACATTTGACTTCTCAGGGCAGTCGATGGAGTTTAAACACCAGGCAACAGACGATTCAAGTGTTCCTCTTCTATGAAATCCATGACCTCTGCTGATATGTTATATATCTCCCTGGTGCTGCTTGTACGGATGGGTGATGATGGCTCATTCAGCTTGACTAGAATATCTGTAAATGGCATAAAGCAGACATCCCGCCATCCTTGTTTTTTCCTAAAACAAACATTTGGCCCATGAGGGTGAAAAAATTCAACTTGAACATCTTGATGGTCTGGGTCAATTGTTAAGGCTTTAGCCAACCACCAGTTCTGTTCGTACATGACAACAAGCCAGTCTCCACTCTGAGTATCATTGGGGCCTATCCCAGTTGTTGTGCCCTCAGGTTCTCTTCTAGGCTCTTTCTCCATGGCCTCCCTCAGCATCGCCAGAGGACTCTGTCTGGGTCCTTCATCTGGGTCCTGAGGTATGCCATCCAAAGTGTGAGTAACAGGACTGAAACACTGGCAAATCTGTGGCTCACTGCAAAAACATGAAATGTTTCTACAATGGATGATGTTCCCTTGAACTACAACTTGATGAATCTTCCTTGTTCCAGGGATGGATTTCAGAGATGGCATGAGGAGAGTGTCATAGGACTGAAAATCATCACTGGTAACGTATTGTAGCTTGACACCACTTAGGCTGCTGGACACCATCTCATAAAATGCTCTGCCATCCACAATGTCCCGACCTCTCAGCACAATACTGTCTGCACACCTCTTAACTGTTGCACCAATGCCATCTGGGGCACCCTTACCATGTGATGTAGGAAAGAAATTCCACATTGCATTCTTGAATCCCAGTTGGGGAGGGACAGCACAGAGGAGATGAAAGTTCTTCTTATTCTTATACTGTTTGCTTGGACCATTTGACCAGAAATGAACAGTGTTAATCTTTGGAAATCTTGCATGAATGGTTGTCAGGATTTGATCCATATAGGTCCAGATGGCTGCAGCATCCTGCCGCTTGGACTCTGAGACCGTGCAGAATCCTGCCTTTTCATGTTTGGTGTAGAACATGCCTGTATGAAGTGTGAGCTGTGGGAGGTTTTGCCCATAGTGACAGGATTGTACTTCTGAGCTGAATTTACATTTCCAGGCCTCAGAGAAGTCAACATGAACAATAACAGTGGTTTCATCACAATTTGTTATCATGTTCCTGTACTCCTTGGTTTGATTTTGAACTGAGTGGACATGAGTGGTTGTCTCATTTCTTAGTTTGTCTTGGTAGAGAATCAAAAGCTCTGAAAGAGTGCCGGTGTGTTGCACAAGTTTGGTGTGAAAGTGAGCTCCATCTTCTGTTCGCTCCTCAATACGCTTCCACTGCTTCCACTCCACTTGTGTTTTCCCTTGCTCTAGAAAAAGAACTAGACATCGGGTGCATGTACGTAAAAGACAAGATTCATTTGCTGGAGAACAACATACAAGTTGGAAACTCTCTTCAAGTTTGCTGGTTTGTTAAAGCATTGAATGACTTCAGGACCTCAAGCATCAGTTTTGCATTTTCATGGTAAAGACACTGACATGTCTTTCGGTCTGAGGCTCTTGGAAATGTAATGTGAAATGGACGCAATGCAGAGAAGGACAAGTAACTAAGTCTAATGTTTGGATTTTGCTGGATAAATGCAATGTGAAGGTTTTGCATCGTGTCGGTCAGAATCATCCTTTGACGTTTTACTTTTTTCCTGGTAATGGTGTCTTGCTTGTCTGTTGTCATCCTTGCATTGTTTTCCAAAAAACTGTGAACACTTAGAGATATGGTCTGGAGGAACCTAGGCTTCCTTTGTTTTGGTATTTTTTCTGTCAGTGTTTTGTAAGTCAGGCCAAACTCATGAACCCTGTGGATAAGGCGATACTTCTTGAGAATTTGGCCAGACAAAGACAGTTTTGGATGCTGGGATGCAAGTTTGCCTCTTCTGTGGGTGCGAGGAGCATTTCTACTCAGCTCTGCAGTCATTGCATGGTGGAAGATTTGTGATTTTTTGATTAAAGGATTTCTGAGTTGGCTCCCTTGAACCATCATCTCTGTTTTGGTTCAAGGTGAGTCCTGTGTTTTCTCATTTTGAATACGTTTTCCACGTTCAAGTTGCTTTCTCAGCTTGTCCCTCTTTTTTTGTAACTTGTCAAGTTTGTCTTTCAGTGCTTTAATCTCTCTGGAGTGTCTTTTTCTAGTTTTGCGTCTTTCCCTTTCCCCAGCAACTAGCTGTCTACTACTCCTTGGCTCCTCAAAACCGATGTCCAAAGGACTCTGTGGTGGGGTGTCTAGATGCTGGCCTTCCTGTGCTATGTTCTTGCGTTCTCTTGATTCTTTCTGTACTTGTTTCCAAAACCTTCTCTTATACCTCTTTTCTCCTTCTTCCAAATCACTGATGTTTTTTATTTTGCCCTCCTTCACCCTATTTCTCCATCTTTCCCTCTCCTTTCTCAGCAACTCTTCTTTCAGCTCAGGCTGGCTATACATTTTTTGTCGCCTTCTTTTTTGAAACTCCCTATTCCTTCTCTTTCGTTCCTCCACTGATAGCTTCTCCCTAGACATTCTAGCCTGAAATGCATACCATTATGTCAGTATACTTTTCTGATGGATAAGCATAAGCTGCAAATGATGGGTAATCATAAGCAACATCTTATTACATATCAAGTACTTGAGAGGCTATGAAAATAAGATTCAATTTAAAACATAAAGCTATATGGCAATTGGTTGAAATTCAACACATAAAACTGAGCAACAGTAATATCAAATGTTTGGTTAGTAATATAATTGAAGTGAACAACACTAAAATGAGAAATAATGCACATAATGGCATTTGTCAACACCGTCTTAGAAAGAGTCAACACCGTCAGACACAAATCCTGATGGTGTTGACATCTGACGGAGTTGACAAAATACCATGTTTCCTCTCATAACACATGTGCTTTTCACAGGAGCCATCTTGTTCATCATTCATCGCTTGTAACCTTTAAACTTTACTTAAATTAAGCATTTATAACAGAAAATGTTATACAAATCTTACATTACATTGTTTATGGTGTTGACACACTGCAAAGCATTAACAAGTAGATGCAAAATTAAAAGAATATTAAAAACCTATCAGAGCTAGAGTGGTCTCATGGCATTTCAAAGAACAAGGAAGTGATAAAGGGGTCCTCAGAGTTTTACCTGCCCTCAATAATTCCTGATTTTTTTATTTTCTAAAAATGTCTGACGGTGTTGACAAAAACCCAGGACACAAGTTAAATCGTCTTAAAACTACATTAAACCAGTTTTTCAGCTTTAACTTTGAAAGCTCATTAAATTAATTACTGAAATACTTACACATAGTAAATATACAATTTAATTTAAAATTACTTTTTATTGTTTTCAAGCTATTGTAACGTAATGACACCTGCTTCCAGACAAGGGTTTTTACAGACACTGTTTACATATCACATCATTTAGAATTAAAAACATTTATAAAACAACATGAAATAATATTTATTTGTGCTTTCACTATCCTTTTTAGTCTTCTGGTTAAGTGTATATGTAATATTAAGTATTTTTATAACCCACAAACTGTGTTTTATTTGGTGGACATGTTTTGTCCCTGATCTCAAGAATCACTGTTAAATTAAAACCCAACAAGCTGAGAGAATCTATACAACATATATATAATTCCTGTGCTGTCATGTTACCATGGGCTTCATGGCAGAGAGAAGAATTCCTCATAAAATCTGAGATCAAAGACTTGACTAGGATCAGAAACAAAAGAGAGCTGTGGGAGTGAAGGTGATAAGAGGCTTAACACCGGCTTAGAGGCTGTGCACACCTTGTACAGTGAATTTACTGCCACTGTATAAAAGCTGGAAAAGAAGAAGGGGGTAAGGAGTGTAGTGGTGAGAGTTTTTCATACACTTAATGCTATAAATAAAGCATCCCAAAACCTCTTAGATAGTGAGTGTACAATAAACTGAGATGGGTATTTTCCACTAAATGAAGGCTACTTTTTTAGTGAAAAAGATTTTTCAGCACAAATGAAGGCTTTCCCTTCAGAAAAAAGAGTAACTTGAGGTTGAAATTGCTACCTGAAAACTTTAAGAGGAAAGTGCAGGAGCTCATTGAATCACCTGTAGCTCATCATTTAAGTGATATTTTGGGTTTTTGTAGCAGATTTCTGTGAAGAGGTTGTGAGTATAGTCATTACAGGTACCTCCTATCCATATTCATGTTTGTGGTCAACACATATTACCTTAAGGCAGGGCTGTCAAATACAAATCGAAGTCCTGCAACTTTAAGATGTACCTGTGCCAACACTTGAATTCAATGACTATGTTACCTCCTCAGCATGCAATCAAGTTATACAGAGTCTTACTAATGACCTAACTGTTTGATTAAACTGTGTTGAAGCACAGACACACCAAGGACTGCAGTTTGACTCCCCTGCCTAAAGGCTGCAACTAAAAACTAGTAAAAACAGATTTCTGCCATGTTAAAACAACTCCTGACTCACAAGTCAAAGTGGTTTATGGTGACGCTCTCTTGGAAGTCTTTATGTTGCTGCTCTTAAATCTCTTTTACTCTGCAGGTAGGGCTGGTCCATAAGAATAAACTTCCATATGAAACATTAAATGCAACTGAACATGTTATGTGTAACTGGACTGTATAACTATTTCATAGAAAAGACAGAATTAAAAAAAGGTTCACCTATATCATTATTATTTTGTACAATAGATCTACAATATATAACAATTTTATCCATCCATTGTCTATACCCGCTTGTCCCTGCCCTGTAGCTGATGCCTATCTCCAATAGTCATTGAGTGCGAGGCAGGGTACACCCAGGATAAACCATGCATGTACACTCATAGGGCAATCTAAAGTAACCAATTAACCTAACAGTCATGTTTATGGACTGTAGGAGGAATCCATAGTACCCGGAGAGATCTCATGCATGCACGAGGAAAACACGAGCTAATCATTTAAATTATTTCACAGTAGGAGGGAACTAAAACTTGATTAATGGTATAGTTTAAAATAGTTTGGTACCAGACCTTAGTTTTTAAGAGCCCTGTCACAGGATCTAACTTATGTGCTGGGTGGGAGGACTTTAATTTATTTTGATTTATGGTTGTGAGGGCAAGAGGACATAACCCACACCCACATCCCCTCACCCACAGTGTTGGAGTGTGGTTCTCACATAAAACTTCCAACCTGATTGTTCCGCTTCACACCAAGCCTCTGACACGGCAGCAGGGCACAAATGATAAGATATCTGGTGGACCTAAACCCTGACTTGTGTTTTCTTTAAGATAATGACCTAATCTGTCTCGTCTGATAAGACAAAGTGCAGACAGCAGATTCAGAGATAGGCTTTGTTTTCTAAGACAAGGGAAACAGAACTCAAACCTTTAAGTCTTGTTGGCTTTGAAAATGATGATCCATGCCTGCATCTCAGATCAATGTAACCAGGGAGAAACCTCCAGCTTAATAACTGAAAAGCTCAAGTAGTAAAAGGCAATCTCTGACTGCTGTGTAAATCCAGTAAGACTGTGGAGTTCTGGCCAGAAGGGAGACTGTTAATCACCGAGGAACATCAATATTACTGACCTCCATCCTCCCCTCATTCCAGTTAAAAAATGCCCAGTTCAGTTCAATATTTAGCTCTTTCTTATAGTTAATGAAGTGCCAGTACGAACTCCTGTTGTGAATCTTTAAATACCTCGGTCAGTGGTAATGCCAAAGCCAGGGGAGTCACGCTTATAACGAGGGGGCCGGCAGAGGCTTGCTTCATTACACAGAGGGAGGAATAACAACAGAGCAGCTGGGCAGTCAGCACCTCTCATTCGGTTCTGGAATGAAACAGTGTCGATTTACTGCAGATTTAATTACAATCCAATGTGATTCCAATAAGAACAATTGAATTTTGAGGTAAAGTGAAGAGCTGCTATATTTGGTACACAAACCCGGTCAAGAGGAACATTCAAGACTTTGCTATCTTCTACGTTTTTATCAAAATCAAACAGAGAATTTTCTGAGTTGGTTTAAAAAACAGCATATACTGACCAGCCGCCTTACCAGGTACATGTGTTCAATTGGTCATTACCACAAATACCTGCACAGTGGTAGCACTGTTGCCAAGAAGGTTCCGTGTTTGAAACCGAGCCTGGGGTCTTTGTGCATGGAGTTTGCATGTTCTCCCTGTGCATGCACAGCCTTGTTGATGTCAGAGGTCAAAGGAGAATGGACAGACTGGTACAAGATAATAGAAAGGTAACAACAGCCTCAAATAACCACTTGTTGTGACTAAAGTATGCAGAACACTACCTCCAAACACACAGCATCTCAAAACATGAAGCAGACTACAGGAGAAAAAGAATATACGAGGTGTCACTCCTGTCAGCTAAGAACAGCAAACTGGGTCAGCAAAACTGGATAACAGCAGATTGGTAAATCAGACAACTGCCTTGTCCAATCAGTCTTAATTTCAGAACATCCAGATGGTAGGGTCAGAATTTGTTGGACACAACACGAAAGCGTAGATCCATCATGCCTTGTATCAGCTGAAGCTGCTGTGGTGGCATAATGGTATTGGGGATATTTTCATGGCCTACTCTTATCTGGAACAAACTATGAGACCACTGCAAAGCTCCTTTAAATCAAGGCTAAAAACCCATCTGTTTGGAGATGCCTTTGATTAATTGATTAATAATAGCTAGAAGATCACAACAGTCGTATGTTTTAATGTTCTTTATGTTTCTGTTTTTGTTGTTGTTTTATTGCTACTTTTATTTTACCCCCTAATCACTCAAAGCACCTTGAATTGCCTTGTTGTTGAAAGTGTGCAATACAAAAAAATGTGCCTTGCCTCGCCTTACACTGGGCCGTAGTCCCAACCGACCATTGTCTTCAGCCCACCTGAGTACTGCTGCAGACCATGTCCATCCCTTTATAATCACAGTGCACCCATTTTTTGATAGCAATGTCCAACCATGTAACAAAACCTAGATCATCCTAAACTGGGTTCTTGAAAAGGGTTCTGTCTGAACAGCTGTTGGTCATTCAACAATGGGCGCGTTTCTACTGTCGGAACTTCAGGGTATTTTTACTGGACCTTCCCGGTATGCACTTGTCTCTACTCCACCGGGCCGTTTTCAGGGCTATTTCAGGAACCAACCGAGTACCAGCCTTAGTGTATGTACTCAGAAATGGCCCGGTAGAGTTGCTGGGGGGAGCTGTGATTAACTCATACTTATCGGTTGTAACTCAGAGGGAAATGAGCAGATGTCACCAAACAACCAACTTTGTAAAATTAGAAGAGTTGCTGGCAAAGCGGTTTATAACAACATAGCAAACAGAAATACAGCAACCATCCCTGCTTCTTCCATTGTCTATCTCTTGTTATTTCTGCTGCTGTGGGCGCCTTTTGGTGCTGATCTGTGACGCTACTCACTGCCAAAACAGTTGTGATATGCAGACTTTTTAGCAAATTCCTTAAAGGGGCAATTTGTAAAGAGACACGACGGATGAGAGGCCCGGGCCAACAGCTTTATCTCCTCAGATAAAGATCCTGTAAAATTACCCTGAAGTTCCAATAGTGGAAACAGGCCCAGAGAGGATTTCTTGACTTTTCTACAATCTTACTGTGAAATTACCTTACTGTGATTTGTCCAAACAACCCCTTTAGTCTAAGACCTAACCACAACCATGTCCTGGTTTATCTTTTTCACACTGTTATATGATTTTAATCTAGCCTGAAAGGCTATTAGGTTTCTGATTTTTGAGATCCCATTTTGAAGGATGTTTTATTTGTGCTTCTTTTAATTTTCTTTCCATAAAGTGGACCCTCGCCTTTCAGTGTTTGCGGATTCAACTTTTCACATATTTTTCTGTGGAACACAACTCCAAATTATTTGCGAAAAACCAAAGTATTTGCTGACTTTTCATAGAGCATAACTAAAATAATCTAAAATAAATGCATCTTGGGTAGCTAAAGTACTTCATCATAATGCCACTTGACACGCTATTGGCTGTTGTTTCCAAAGCAGCCAATCCAGGGGCGCAATCTATTTTCCTTGACACTCATTGGCTGTACTCCCAAGAGCAGAAATAAGGAAGACTGTAGATATTAGCATCTGCTGTAGTGCTAAGATGACTTCCACTGTTGGTATTAATGCATATTAAGGTGTACTTGGTGTTTGAATTATTAAAATACACACTTATGAGGACGTGTAGAGGGGTTCTCAAGTATTTGTGGATTTTAGCTTTTTATGGCTGGTTTTGGTCACTAACCCCCACAAATACTGAGCCACTTGTTTCAAATACAAGCATCAAAATGATTCGGTGGGCCAATCATGGTTGCTTGTAAAATATCAGCTTAAATCCCTGTTTTGACCTCAGCTACAGTTTATCCATTCCCATCTTCTTCACTGCAGTTTATCTCATAACACAGATGTGCAATTAAATATCTGAGAGAAGATGTGACCTCTGTGTGAACCCATGTAACTGCCTCCCCACCCCTCGGTTTGGGAATTAACTTCAGGGCTGACACGGCTGAGAGGCCTTTAGGTGAATCACAGACAGTTTCTGATTTGAATTTCAATTAGCACACAGAGGGCACAGCGTCTAGACAACAAAACAGTTTTCTGTGCCCACAAACAGGTTAAATAATAAATGGTGTAAATAAACGTGAAAGAGATCCACCAGAAATTAGAAAGCATTATTCAATTCTTTCAATTCTATCATTCCTTTTTTTGATTTACTCCAGATTTTGATTTTATTCCTGGTTAAAATATTAATAACCAATGTTTCTCTTAAATATTCCCAAAACTAAACATAAAAATGCTACATTTCTGTTCCGATTTTAGATTATGGATCCTTTCATCTGCTGAAGCATTCCCAAACATCTCTGAATCTACTGGTCGCCACATATTTTCCCCCATCGCTCCATGTGCAAACAGAAAGCACTGGGGACCACAGTCTAAATCCATTATAATCCCCTCAGCCCAAACAACACCAAAGACTGATTTCACAGGCTTCTGCCTCACAATGCCCACGCTGGAGGGGGAACACAGCTCTTTGTGAACCAGATTCGTGTGTGGACACTGGTGCTTCATGGATGTTGTGCAACTTTGAAGCTTTGGGTTCCAGGTCAACACGGTAGAGAAAATAAAAAAGCTATTTTAGCATTATCTTAGCAGCAAACGGTTTTCAACTAGTGGTACTTCAGCTGTCGACAGTTGTTCTCTCTCAGGGTGAAGACTTGGAGGTTAAAGAGCAATCATCACCTCAACAATGAGGCTTTCACACAGGCTGGACAGAGAATACAATTACATGAAATCCAGAACCCAGAAACTATTTCTTCTGTAATTTATTGCTGGTGTCTTTAATTCTTGACATTGTGTTAACACACACACACCTCTATGATCCAAAGCAGCAAACTGACAACTCCAGCATTTGTTGATGATCAGTTGGTTAACAGAGCCTAAAATTCTGTATTGACAGCTAAGGAAACCTTTTCCCCATTCCTGTAAGTAAAAAGTTTTTCATTTTTCACTACAAACAAACAGATTCATGGTTCTTTCGAAAGTGAAAATAAGATATAATAATAATAATAATAATAATAATAATAATAATAATAATAATAATAATAATAATAATAATAATAATAATAATAATAATAATGAATATGCCATCAAACTAACATCAAGTTTCAGATTTCATAATTAAATTTTTTTCCATGGGGGTCTGTCAAGTCCTGCTGCTGTCTGCGTCCAGCCCATAATTTTGGAGACTATCAGTGCGTTCACATGCAGTAGGAGAAAACCGAATTATTGCCTTAGTCAGACTGAATTCAGACTTTTGAAATGAATGTATACACCTGTCTGGCTGAAGTCGAACCAAACTGGCCTACTCTTAATCGAGCTAACACACCCAGATAATGAGGGTGGAAAACCAAATCCTTTTGCATGTAAACGGCAGAGGCAGCTTAGCCAAGCCATTAGCAGCCTCGGCACTGCCGCTTCGGGAAGTGATGAGACCGCAGAAGCGGGAATAAAAACACCGGAACGAGCAGCAACAAAGCAGGGACAAAGACTGTAACTCAATCAAACAGTTCGGTGCTTACAAAATGTACTGTGCTGCAGCGATGTTGTCGTCCATTTTTGGCTCATTATGCACATCCTTTTACTCCGTCTGCTTCACTGCTGCCAGCATTTGCTTACTATCTGTGTGACTCTAGGCCACCTGGAAGAATGCCAACTTGAAAGGGCGCATGTCGCCACCTACCGTCACGGAATCGAACCCACTTCATGCAATAACTCAGTTTTCTGAGAGACGTCAACTGGGATAAAGGCCCCAATTCTGGTTAAGGTATTAGCCCGATTATTGGCAAACGCTCCATTTAGATGTGCGTGTACACGTACTGTATGAGCTGAACTCATGCCCCATAATAGGACTATCCCTTAAAACATGGTGCCAAAGACCAGGACCATTAGGAGTTTTTCCACTCAGAAACACAAGGAAAGCAATTCCTTGTAAGAAGTAACACAAACCCATTTAGCTTCAATTGACAGTTGACAAATCAGCATATTATTACAGTACCATTTATTAGACTGAAGCGCGAGTCTCCAACTCCCGAAGAGCTAAAATCCTCATTAAGTTCTGCAGAGGCCTGGTAATGAGCTATTAATTAGATTCAAGTATGTTGGCTGCATCTTATTTTTATCAGTGAAAAAGTGCAATATAAATGAAGAATTATTACTACTATATGAAGGTGTGTTTGTTTTAGTTTGGGTTAATCTTTTTTTCTTTATATATTTATTAAAGATAATTGCAGATATACATAAATACTGCTTTTTTAACTTTTATTGTGCTTCCTCTGAAGTTTATATATTTCTACTTAATGTCTTTAAGCTTTGAAACCAAAGTCAAATTCTTTGTTTGTACAAACAATCTTGGGCAATAAAGCTGATTGTGTTTCGGTTCTGATGTCTATCCCAGAATGGTTAAAAGAACCTGCATTTGCCAATTATGCTTTTTGCCCAAATATGAACTTTAAAAAAACTTTAACTTTGACTTTAACTTTTAAATAAAACTTTTTTATTTAACCCCTCTAGAAAAGTGAGTACACCGACAAGCATTGTGTCATTAAGCATTCACTCAAGAGAATGGACATTACCATAACAGTGGGTACAGTTGGGCATTAAGGTGCTTTTCACAGTGTGGACCTCACTCATAATATCCCAGGCAGGAAAAGCAAACCAGCGAACTTTGGGTTCCAAACCCTCAAGGTTCATTTTGGTCCAAGGTGTTTAGGGAGATAATAAATAGCGAATATTCTACCACAGTGTTCCTACTGTTACTGCCACTAAAAGATCTTAATATAAATTTAAACTTATTTCACATGTATTCACTTTAGCAGAGCTTCGTTTTGTGCTCCTTCCTGCAGCCTGAGGATTAATAAAACAGGCTTCTCCACACACTAAAGAAATAGGAGTACACTTCTTCGGCGCCTCCCTCCTAGTCCTCCCCCCTCTCCCCTTGCAGGTGGCCCCGTTCTTTACTTTGAACAGGGCTGCGGGAGGAATTCACATGTAAATAGGCCACTAGCTCTTAATAGACTGCAGGGAGAAAAATGAATCCCATCATGATAACCTTGCATAATAATCACGCTTCAAGTGTGCATATATTGCAAAGTTCCCTTTTTTAACAAGATGGGATAAAATCTGAAAACCCAGCAGATTAGGAGAACCCCCCGGAGACTCGTTTATGGGGAAATGAAGAGCAGAGTGACACGCAGGCAGCACAGAAACCTCATGGTATGCATTTAAAATGTTGTCTGCATCTTTTACAAGCACGTTTTTGGTTAGTCCCATATGTGAACACAGGCTGCAAAAGAAGATATCAGATTTCACACAGGTCTTTGTAAATCTCAAATCGGGGACATGCAGTGAAGCTGAGAGCACTAAATGTGAACCCAAAGGGCTTAGAGTGAAAACAGGCTGTAACGCTCAAACACCTTCAGATTCTGGCCCTTGTTCTTGTATTTTGACTTAATTTCTCAGCAAGTTATTTAGATTTCTCAATTCACTTGAAAACCGATTTGAGACTTTTATCAAAGCCACTTCAGTGTTAACAGTACTGAATATTGTGTAAAAAGTTATATAACTAAAGGTTCCTAACTAAAAAAATAATAAAATGTTTTGATTATTTTGCACGCACCCTGCCTTTCAAGAAAAAAATTCTAGTTTTTAGGCAAAGAAAACTATTTTATGCATCCATTCTGTTGCTAATTTGTGCAAAGTTAAAACTTAAAGGAAAACTGGTAGCGTATTATCTGTCAAACCCTTTAAGCTAACCTAAAAAATGACGGATGACTTGAGAAATTTCAGATTAATCACAAATATCACAATGTGGATGTAGATTGGCACATTAAGGGTCTCATTGACTCGTTTTTCAAATCTGCTGTGGTTTCTATAGTTTGGGGGCGACTGTAGCTGAGGTGGTAGGAATTCGTCCCATAATCAGTGGGTTGCTGGTTCAAATCCCCAATCCGTCTGTCTTGGCCATTGTGTCCTTGGGCAAAACACTTCACCCACCTTGCCTGCTGCTGGTGGTGGTCAGAGTGTAGAGGGTCAGGTGGTGCCTGTCTCGCAGCCTCACCTCAGTCAATGTGCCCCAGGGCAGCTGAGGCTTCTATGTAGTAGCTTGCCACCATTAGCGTGTGAGCGACTGAATGTAGTCTAAAGCACTTTGTGGTCCTCTGACTGAAAAAGCACTATGCAAATGCAGGTCATTTTTCCATTTCAGTTTGAATGAATGCCTTGTGGTTATTTTTTGATGGGAAAAAAAGGCTCTGGCGCTCCTGTTTCAGGAGGCTGAAGTTTGTCGGAGGAGTGGGTGAGGGGAAACAAGTCTTACTAATTTATATTCACAACATGCAAATGCCTCACCTCTGATTGGCTAATAGCAGTGTGACTGTTATGCTGCCTTTGAACAAATAATTAACGTTACTTACTTCACTGTTGTTGTTTTAAGACAAATCCCAACAGTTTTTTCCTCAGCTCTACTTTCGTGGGTAAAACAAAATTTAACGTGTACTATGCCCACAAATTACCCAAGCTCAAACATGTTCCGCCATGATGTGGAGTTGCTAATGGTTAGCTTCTACTAGCAGAGACAAAGGACAAAGTTTTCAGGCAAATAAAAATACTTTAAGTAACTCAGAAATATTATTTACATTTTTCTGTTTTATTTGTAATTAAAATGACTACAAATTTGAAGTCACATATGACGTCACGGAGCTAACATTGGCTAGCACTTGAAATACAGAGACCTTGTAGAGTTTGTCCCACGTGCTGGTTCTCGACTCTCCCAGAATACCTGCCATTTTCCTCGTTTCTCCACATTTAATGCTCCTTCCTTCGTCTTGGAAGAAGGATGTGAAGCTTGCTAAACTCACGGCCATTTTTCTTCTTTTTCAGTTGTAGTCCACTACGTGTTTTCACACAAAACCTAAAGTAACTTTTGCACTTTCTCGGCATCAAAATGTGTCTTTAAAATTCACGAACATCACATATTAAATCTATGGCACATTTCAAATGGGATCAGAAAATAACTTTTGTCGCTCCATTGACTCTCATTCAGATTTTTTGGCAGTAGGGATCCCATGGGCCGGAGGTAGACAGCCAACCCTAACGGTGCATTCACACCAAAGCGTCAAAAACACGCCGCACGCCAAAGTTTGACACTTGAACATTCGCAGCTCGACGCACGTCCATAACGCATTGGACGCGCGTCAAAATATGCCATTTTGACGAGCGTCAAGCCAGAAATACACAACTTGTGGGAGGAGCTAGTGCCAGACGGTGTTTTTTGCAAAATGGCAGCTGTCGATCTAGCGTTGGAAGAGAGTCTCCATTCTCTATTTACTGTGGAGAGTACCCTGCGCAGGTTCGCAGAGTCAGTAACGTGAAAACTTTCAAAAGTGAAATGAACTTACCAGGTTGCCCTATCTCCTCATTATTATTCCTCCAAGTGAGGTCCTTTTCATTCCTGTCTCTGTAGAGAAAGCAGCTGGTGTCGTATAGCTTGGGATGATTAGCCACGGCCATTATCAGTATCTCCTCCAAGAAAAACTTTGCCGGACCTGACCCAGTGAACTGGGTCACAGCATCACGTGAAACCACATCACCAAGCTCCTGATTGGTTGACGTGGCGCGAATTGATGCCGATGTTCAGGTTTTTCAACTTCAGCGGCTGACACTAAAATGAAGCGTCAAACGCTTCATTCGCACAAATTTGACGTGCAAATGAGGCAGAAATGCGTTTTTGAGATCCAAAAACGCTCGTGCCGCGATGCAGAAACTCTGACGCTCGTCAGCGCGCTTCTGCATTGACTTTACATGTAAATCTGACGCGCTTGACGCTTCAGACGAGTTCGGTGTGAACGCACCGTGAGCTCCCTATTTGAAATCGTGGGCGGGGTTCAACCATAGACTGTATATAACATGAAATATGCAAATTCCACTTATTGTGATGTCACAATAGGGCACTTTTTCAAACGGCTTGTAGAAATACAAGATGGGCGGGTGGAATTGTTTATTCATGTTTGGAGTATTTATAGAGACAGCAGAGACCCAAATGGCAACACAAAAGGATGAAAAAAAGGGAAATTTTAATAATACATCCCCACAATAAACACCTCACCAGTAAAAGTCAGTTGTTGACAGCAGCTCTGTAGCTTTTTTGCAAAACAGACTCCACTTTGATTTGAAATGTTGTGGTGTTTTAGCTAAATAAAATCTGTATGTATCTAAATTAACCACGTTCAAAGAACAAATCAATATGAAACCTTTTCAGCTAACTTAAAAGTAGAAAATGTGGTACACAAGATCGGCAACTCTTGAATTAAAAATAAATGCGTAAAATAATGTGATTAAGAATCTTAAACTGCTAAACTTTTCATAAATAAATGCTTATGTATGAGTTCTTTTTCACTGCAACAAGAATGCATCTGGATTTTAAGACAGTTTATTATTAGCCTCTTCCTAATAACCACAGAAGCTGTGACTCTGGGGGATTGTTGGGATTTACAACCATTTCCTTGTTCACAACGAGGGAAACCTAGTTTCCTAAAAACAAACTTTAAAATAAAGACACTGGTTAATAAATGAGCAGCGCCATATAGAAGGGACTCCTTGATAAGGGGGTTCTATCTTTAACTGGTTTGAGGGTGTGACCATCCTGAGTAGCCCACGCAAGATATCTTTAAGAGAAAACTCTAAAGGTTCTGAGAAAACCTGAAGGACCAAATAGCTACGCCCATCTTGTAACTCGGTGATAGAACATTTTGTACTCAATGCATGGAGTTCTATTGCAATCCAACTGAAAAAAAAACCCGCCAAAATAAATTACGCTGCAGGCGTTTCACTACATTAACAAGCGACACAACTCCAATTCTAAAAAAATACAATAAAAAGGTGCGAAGAAATTCTAAAGAGCACGTTAAGTGTTATTTTTATATAACGTCAAAAAGAAAAACTGAATTTGGGGGATTAATTTGCTCTAATAAACATTCCCTGAACACTTCAAGAATAACAAGATGGGGTAAAAGGTCAGGACAAACATAACTTAAGTAAAATGTGTTTTAAGCTGCATTACACTAAACCATGTCAGCAAAAACAAAACCCAAGGGAGGAACTGTGCTCTCTGACAATGATCCCCCGTTGAGTGCTTTGGCAGAAAACCAATGTGCTGAGGCACTCTGTGTGCAAAGCAGGACAGGGCACACGTAAGGAAAGAGCCGGTGTGGCGGGCAGAGAGAGGGAAACAGAATCAGGAAAAGTGAGGGAATGCCTTTGTTCTTAAAGGTTTCCTTCCTTTGCAAACAAGTCTGGTAAGATGCACCTGGTCAGGGGACTATTAATCTTTTGTTTAGTACTCTCACAAGCACATTATCAAAAGAGAGGATACTATTTTGAAGTATAATAGTCCCCTTTAGAGACAGTTCCAAATAATAAAAGATCTTAATGATGGCATTTAATTGTCTCGTATATTTGCGGTGAGGTAATTTTTGAATTATCCGTCTGCACCACAGTCTTATTATAGACAGGCAGCTGCTTTGTTGCGCTTAATTATTTCAAAGGAATGAGAAAACAAGTGGTGTTAATGCAGAGGGCTGCATATCCAGCTGTAATCCCAAAATACTCAGACATGCTGCCTGCCTCGCAGTCTCCTGCCCCAGCCTGTTTCACTGGGCTTGGCCTCTAGACTTTAACAACACCCTCAAGCTTATGCAGTGGATATAAAAATGTTTTAAACATCTACACACCCCTGTAAAGATGTCAGATTTCTGTGACGTAAAAAACACAAACTCCAAAATGAAATCATTTCAGATAATTTAGTTAGTCCAACAACCTGTTGAACTTCATTGAAAAATAAATATTTTTTGTTGCATGGGTTCTCTTCTAATTGTGAATGGCTCTGTTCAGCATTAGCCGACACTTTTAACTTAAGTTAAATAGGAGAAAGTACACACCAGTGCACATTTAAAGTGCCTCTACAGAAAGCCATGGAGATCTTCCAAAGCATCCGTGAAACCACGTTCAAAGTGCCTCAAAATGTTTTCATGGTGGACTCTGTAGACACGGACTGCATGGCGGAGGCCAAGAACGCGCTGCATAAGATCACAGAGACCTCTAACAACCAGGGGTGAAATGTGTTATACTTTGATCAAACCAAAGTGGACCTTAACACAAAAACCTTTTAGAGTTGTGGCCAAAAGCAACAGTGCACATCATTTAAACACCTCTATACCCACAGTCAAGCATGGCGGTGGCTCCATCATGCTTTGGCACAGTTTTTTTTTCTTTCAGCTGGAACTGGAAGCTCAGCTCTAAATACAAGTCAGAAGTTGTTCTTGAAATCTTGATGAATGTGGATCGTTTTTTGCAGAGAACAGTGGGCAAATATTACCAAATGAAGAAGTGCCTTGATAAAAGCTGTAAAAGAATGATCAAAACATGCATCTTCTTGTTTTTATCTTAAAAGTATTTTATTTTTGTAATAGAGTTGCACAAAATTGTAGGTCATATTTACTAAAAAGCTTTGAAATGATTCAGTCTTGTTGTATGCATAACAATTTTGCCATTTTAAGAGGTGTACTTTATATCCACCGATTCAACGCGTCTTTGCACCTCTGAGCTCCACAGCCGCCATGATACATCAGCATTTTGTTTTGGTTAATTTGAAGCCTCATCAACTGCAGTTTACGATTTTGTTTTTTGCACTGAAAACGTGCAGCTAGCTGTTGCAATCTTCCTGCCGTCATTAAAACAAGCCCTGGGTTTTTAGGTGTGTTCATCTGTCAGTGCAATTAGTGTGCAGGATGCATGAAGTGAAACCAAAGGAAAATTTGCTAAGTGACAATTAGAGGTTATAGCTTGACTGAGGCAGCATATTGTTTTCAAGAATCATGTGAACGAGTTGCAGAACAACTTGTCCCACGATGTCAGCCGCTCCTCTGCAGAAACTGGTTTAGCTGCTCCTCTGTTTTCATTTTTCATCTTTCCCTGGCAACGCATTCCAAGGTCCTGAATCTCGGATTAAAACATTACCAAACACCCCGGCATTGTTTGAAACATACTTTATTTTGCGAAACATAATGCATATATATATATCGTCTGATGTCAGCCAGTGTGGAAAAACTACTGTACAATAGCATTTTCTGTCCTAATATATCTATAAAGATCAAAACACAATATAATCCATTTTTTATCTGTAAACTCCAGAAAAGGTGATGATCTAAAGTGCAATTTTAGAAATCTAGAAAAACAATCAGATGATACTGCAATAACTCATAATACTTTTTTTTTTACAAAAAAACAAAAAACTCCAGTGTGGAAAAATGTACAAGATAGAACAACATTTGAACCAATTAAATTCATCTGCCTTTCATGTGCAACATTGTTCAAACCTCTTTCTTTCCCCCCCTCCCATACTGACCTTCAACTAGTCAAAGCCTTGAATTATTTTTTGGTAGTATTCTGTAAAAAACCAGCTGAAATCACGTAGCATCCTATAAGCATTTTCTATCACCCTTTCAGACCCCAAACCCTCAGTGCTGCGTAGTTCCTTGTTAAAACACATCTACACGTGTCTGAAACCCTCACCGCTTCGTACTGTAATTCTTTACCTTCACTTCCTGATCAGCAGCACCAACATCCGAGCATGTCCGGGAACCCCAAAGCTCACTTCTGGACCGATAAAATTCAGCCCAGTGAATATGAAACTGCAGTGGAGCTCAGGGAAAAGAAAAAAAAAATAGTTCCTTCATAACAACAGCAGAAAATCCAAATTTTTTATCAATTTATCTCTTTTTCTTCTGCTGTCGAAGCATTTTTCTCCTCTTCAGGATCATCGAGTAGAGTTCGTCTAGGCCATCTCGGAGTCCCTCCCCGATGATTGCGCAGGATGGCTGCAGGTACCAGGGTGTGGCGGGGCCCAGTTCCTTCAGCGCCAGCAGCTTCTCTATCTCGTCGAGTGGCAGAGAGAGCCTCAAGTCCTGCTTGTTGGCCACCACCAGCACCGGCACTCCCTGGTTCTCAGAGCTCTTGGTGATCTTATGCAGCTCGGTCTTGGCCTCCTCCATGCGCTCCGCGTCTACAGAGTCCACCACGAATATGATGCCGTCCGTGCACCGAGTGTACGACTTCCATAGGGGTCGCAGCTTTTCCTGGCCTCCGACGTCCCAGAAGTGGAAGGTAACGGTCCGGTTGCCCCCCAGGGACACTTTAACCTTCTCAGAGTTGAAACCTTTGGTGGGCACCGTGTTCACAAACTCGTTGAACTGCAGTCTGTACAACACCGTAGTCTTTCCGGCAGCGTCTAGTCCAAGAATGGCGATGTGAAAGGACTGGAAGAACGACATGTTGGAGCAGAACGTTGGCTGTTCAGACAGTCCATTCCCCATCGTTCCACATGGGGAAGAAAATGGGACGAACAAAGTTTCAGTTGGCTTTCTAGAAGTAATCCTCACAGGTGTTTATAGTCCGAATAGGCAGCAGGAATTACCTGAAAACAAAATCCATGTTATTTTAGTGCAAAAGACAGAATTCAAAAAGTAAATATCCTCCATTTCTATTCTGAATCTGACAGGAATGAGGACCTGGAACTTTTCTTGCATCATTTCACCATTTGACAAACATCAACTAAAGGAGGAATAACCACTGGGTATAATTATCAGATTACAGTTTATCTCTGTGTGATTACGATTTATTTTCTTTTTTTGACTCAGATTTTGGTTTTCCAGCTTGCAAACTGTGGTCAGCTCCATAAATCCAGATCCACAATAAGGGGCCCACCTCTGCGCCAGCATGCATCTGGTTTATTTAAACTTTACTTTTGATAATTGATGCCGTGATAACGGCAAAAAGAAGAGAAAAAAAAAAGTTTTAATTCATCTGAAAAAAAAATTCTCAGCATCTCATTGACCGAATGAGATTTGAAGGTTGTGAAGATTTCTTTGAGAATGTTTATGTAGAATAAATTTGTCAATTGCTGTTTCTTTCCTTATCTCATTTATGTTAGACTTTTTCAAGTGTAGAGAAGCTTTTCCACCAAAACTCCCCCTTTTCTTTTTCTGATTTTTATGTGCAAATTCCTCAAGGTCTTTGTTATTATGTAAAAGAGAGCTGTCATAAATAAAAATTGTTACATTTACCTAATTGTTACATTCACCTAATCCGATTTAAAGTGTTCAATAAAACCAGGATGTAGAATTCAAAAACATAAAACCTGCAAAGTCTCACTGAACTCTGATGCTAATTGTAGTTATTTTCCCAGGAAAACTCAACATGTCTAGTCTAGCAAAAACAAGCAAACGGGACTTAATTTTAAAGACACACTGGCGAAAAAATGGTCTGGTGACCAGATTTGTCTGATTTTATTTAAATAAAACGGTACAGAAAATAAACTGCCCGAAAAGAAAAAAAACCCCACACATTTATAGATTTTTTTTTTAAATTTGTCGTTTTCAACAAGTGAACACACCAAAAAAACTCTTTGGTGTGGAAGTTGCAACTGAGGAAAAGACTCAAATGGTAGCTAGATTCCGTGTCTGAGGCAATTTAGGCATCTGAAACACTTTATTGTGAACATATTTTCAACCAGAAAATAAAACAGAATGTTTAGGATAACAGCAACAAAAAAAGATCAATTGGAATCAGCAAGTCAGACTTTTACAAATTATTTGATCTGCACATTTCTCAGAGTAATCGCTAACAAACTTTCATTAAATATCTCTTCCAATCCATCAAAAGGAATTGTACGATTATTGCCCTGCTGATAGCTTCTAAAATGGGAGTTAGTAAAAAAAAAAATAAAAATAATCATGAATCACAATTTTTTAAATAATAGTTCAAAATGACTTTTTACAGACATCGAGGGTGTTCAAAATCTGAAATACTTTAACTTTGTTCTATCAGGATCATTTAAATGATAACGGTAATCGTTGTTAATCACATATATTTGATGTATTTTTCTACATTTATCGTCATTTTGATTTTGACTTATTTTTGGGCAACACTGCTAAAAATGTACATGACAACTAATCTTACGGCATTTTGTTCAGTTATAATGTAGCGTTTAACGCACACATTGGAGTCAAGTGCTATTTTAAGTAGCCAGATCAGGAACAATGGTGAAAATTAGCACCTGCTACTAGCAAAAAGTGGAAAACCCATAAAGTGGAGAGTAAATTTGATCAATTAATTAGCTACAATGGTGGATTTGCAATTCAAACTTAAGAATAGCGTCGCATCTCAACAACTAGGCCTGTTGGGGGCAGCAATGCATCTAAGCTGCAACTAGACTTCTGCAAAATCAACTATCAATATACATATACGATATTCTCTCTCTAAGTAATTCACAATTAAATAAAATGACGTGTAATATTTCAGCATTGTTATGATTATGAACCATCCAAGTTTATTCAAAAATACTTCAGAGAAATAACAAGCAATAGTTAGATACATAAATGTGAACTGGTTTGTTAACGGGTACAAAATAGGGGCAGGAACTGGCAAAATGATGAATTGACCTAGAGCTGTTTTCAGCTCTACACATTACAGTACCCGTGGTTTCACTTAACAAAGCCTCAATAACCAATACTTTTAAATAAGCAATATTCATTTATTTTTTTGCAATCAGGACAAATATTACACAAGTGTGTTTGAAAGAAACAGTAGCTTGTAAAAAAAATTTTTTTTCCCCGTCCGCCGGTTAGACGTGCTTTAACAAGCAACATTATTCGCAGCAGGAACACTAATCTCCTTTTTATTTCAGTTCACTTTGTCTTTATAATGATACAAATTATATGTTTAAGGTGAAACTGTATCCAGCAGCCCTTATTTTAAGAAATTAGTGCACAGTTTAAAATAAATATGGGTGTTATTAAAGTGACAACAGCATATAACACACCCTAGTTGAAAGGAAATTTACAACGAAAAAAACGCTGTTTTATGTTGAAGTAGCAATCCCTTACCTCTCAGTGTGAATCCAGTGTAGCAAAACATTAAATCTAATCCTGTCCGAATTGAGATTTCTTCTCTCGCCTACTCGATCTGAAATCCAGCTCACGGTGTACTTCCTCTTAATTTTTTCAGCTACGAAGGCGGAAACCCCCCCCCCCCCCCCAAAGAAAATCCTCCTAACAACAGCAAAGCACCACCCTCCCCCAGCTGATGGTTCTCCTCCGCGCCCCGTGTGGATCTATGGCTGATGACACCGCTGCTACTGCTTGTGTATCATGTCCGGGTGGAGCAACGCCCACTCAAGGCACTGCGGACAAATCTGATTGGCTCCTGGGCTCCCGTCTCTAACAGCTGATTGGCTAAAACAGCTGCTAGTCACGTCTATGTCTTGGAATACGGGATCACCTGTTGCCCCAGAATGCTCGGTACACCATTTCCTTCTACACACCCATAGACCCGGTTTTAAGACGTTTAAAACGGAATACGAAGCCTGCCACAACCAAAAGACTTAACTTTCAAAAGAAAATAAGCTTTTAATTGTTGTTTAAGTATATTAATGTTGATAAAATGTTACCATGAGCACAAGATTACAAGGCTATACACGACATTCAAGTCAACATAATGGGGTGTTTTGTCAACGTTTTAGACCAAAAAACCATCTGGGAAAAACCCAGAATGCTACCGGGAGGGTTAAGCTAGCAGCCGCTGGATATACAGACGTAAAAGTGGACCTACCGTTGGTTTTAGCGTGGAGAACCGTCGTGTTTTTCCCGGCTTTGCTTTGCCTGTATGCGTGTGTGAGAGAGGTTGTGGGTAGGAGGGGGAGAGACCACAATCACCGTGTCTCTATGTGTGTGTTGTTCGAAGCAACAGCGCCGCCCCGCTTATCCCCGCATGTTTTTGTTTAAAATGATTGGTCAGAGAGAGCAAGAAACAGCGCCACACTCCCCGAGACCCCACATTGACATCAAAACAGTGACTGGCTGCTAGCCACCGGCTTGCATAACCTGCATGCGTGTCCATTTTCTTCCAGACACAATACAAGAAGCGAACAAACTAGGGATTATACCGTCTTGTGCACATAGGCTTGTAAATGGTTTATTTCCATTATACTTTTTTATTTACGGGATTAAATTCATATTTAAAAAAAAACTTTATTTATCCCAATGGGAAATTAAATGTAATGTTCAATTATCTTCAAAGAGTTGAGCATCGTGATACTGTGAGCAGAAAGGATCTCTGGTAGCAGTCAGTCTTGCAATAAATCTCAAGAGGCCTCTGACTGAAGACAGTCTCGTGACTGTCGTGACATTAGAGATGATATTCCACATCAACATCTCCAGGTTGCCAGGAGAAAACCCATTTTCTCTAAGAACAACACAACTTGAATGTTTCATCTGAATAAACTTCATCACATCTGAAACAATGTCCTTAAGACAGATGAGATCAAAGGAAAGCCATTTGGCCATAATTCACAGAACCATGTTTTTAGAAAATCAAAGTAGGCAAACTGGCTCAAAAATCTCATAACTGTCAAGCACGGTGGTGGTGGTGAAGTGATGAATTGTTTTTTTTTCCTTCCTTCTCAGCAGCTGGACCTAGACAGCTTGCAGTCACTGAGTCGACCCTGATCTCTGGATACCACATTCATGTACAGTCATCCGTCTGACAGCTGAAGCTTTGCACAAACTGGGTCTTGCAACCAATGAAGCAATGTTGCATAAGGAAGAGTGGGCCAGGTTTTTTTTTGTTTCTTTACAACATTGTCAAAGAATGAAAGTCATACATAAAACAGCTGTTTAAGGCCGCTGCTGCTGCAAAAAAGGTTGTTGCTCTACACAGCTCCTCTATTTTGGCTTTATGTATATTTAATAATTGGTAATGGTGTAGAGTCTGTGCGTTTTATATATATATATATATATATATATATATATATATATATATATATATATATATATATATATATATATATATATATAGCTAGCTGTTTAACAATATCTTACTTAAATGTGAACCTCTTTGTTTTTGTTCTGCCATTTTACTCTTTATCACAGGGGTGTCAAACTCAAAGGAATTTTGGGCCACATCACGACCAGGAATGCCCTTAAAGGGCCGGTTGTGGCAGAAAGTATTAAAACAATTTTTAACAAACTGTTAAAATATTAATAAATATCTGTCTCCGCATTCGAAGAGTACTTCTTAAAATGAAATAATACTGAATATCCTTTCACGATAATGTGATTTAGGACTATTCAAATAAACACTGATTTGATTTGACCGATAAAATAGTATTTAGGTGCACATAAATAGAACTGTAATGTTCTATTTATATGATCCTCTAGGGTTTAGAGGGCCACATAAATGGGTATGGCAGGCCGGATTTGGCTCCCGGGCCTTGACTTTGACACATGTGCTTTATCATGTCATCCTCCAGAGCTGCTGTGGAATTTTAACAGCACTGTTTTGTATGGCGATTGTTTAAATTCAACTTCAATACAATTAATGCAATTTATATAGTGCCTAATAACAACAAAAGGCACCTTAAACCCCTTTAGAAGTTAAAACAAATCAAATCCATACCAGTTGTGTTCAATTCAAAGTCATTTCCAAGGGAAGGCAAGCATATTTATTTAGATAAAAAATAAAAAGCATTGCATTGCATTGAAGAAAAAGATGTTGTTCGGGCTCACTGAACAACAATCTCGCTTAGGGGATTAAAAATGCTAATGCTGACTCTGCAGTAAACATAACTGTTTTCAGTCCAATCTACCTGAATGAGCAGTTTCTGCTCATCTTAGGTTTTCAGGTATCTCTTTCTGAGCTCAGGAGCATAGAAACTAAATGCTGTTTAGAACCTTGTTTAGTTCTGGTCCTGAAAACACTGAGTCGATGTCGATGTTCCTTTTTTGTTTTTTTTGTTTGTTTTTTCCCCTCTCTCTGCCGTCCTGTGGGTATGGAGGCAGACTTCAATGTTTTCCTGTGTTTTCTTTGTTCCCCTTCCTCTCTTGTATTTTCAACTCACCCTCTCTCATGACTTTTTGTTTCCTACCTCTCTTCTTCATCTTCTTTCTTTCTTCCCCTTAATTTTCCGTCTCCGTGTCCATAACAGCAGGAAATAAAAACCCCAGCAATTCATAATAAAGATTTTTCACACACATATCAAGTGAAGTACTATGGCAAAAGCTGTACTGCTCCGCTTGTGAAAGTAAATCTGTTGGGCTTCTACTTGGTACTCAGACACCAATTCTGAGCTCCACACTGCCAAACAGGACACGTAAAAAAAACAACATTCAACTTTAATACATTTAATGCAATTTATATAGTGCCTAATAACAGCAAAAGGCACCCAAAAGCCCTTTAGAAGTCAAAACAAATCAAATTCATACCAGTTGTGTTCAATTCAAAGTTATTTCCAAGGGAAGGCAAGCATATTTATTTAGATAAAAAATAAAAAGCATTGCATTGAAGAAAAAGATGTTGTTCGGGCTCACTGAACAACAATCTCGCTTAGGGGATTAAAAATGCTAATGCTGACTCTGCAGTAAACACAACTGTTTTCAGTCCAATCTACCTGAACGAGCAGTTTCTGCTCATCTCAGGTTTTCAGGTATCTCTTCCTGAGAACAGGAACATAGAAACTAAATGCTGTTTAGAACCTTGTTTCGTTCTGGTCCTGAGAACAATGAGTGATCTTCATGTTTAATCCTTGACAAGCATCAGAAATGTATTTCGTGTAACATGGCCAATTGTTTTAATTAGGTGTATGCAATACATGTGAAAAACAATATATTGCTTTGGTCTTACATGTTTTACAAGCAAATTCAATGATGGATTTAGCAGAAGTTGAGAAGACTTCTTCCCAAACAAGTGATTTAACAAACCTACTGATTGTAAAAAGCACCGAGATTATTACTCCATTATAAAAGATAATGTCTGAGTTCATCACCCAACACAGGGCAAAGTAAGTGCTGTTGCATAAGCATATTACCAACAGGTTTCTCGTCTTGATATATCTCATCTATTTGTGTTGGAGAGATAAAGGGGGTTTGCCATATGGGCCAGGGTTTCAAAACTTGCAAGATCTACTATGACAAGGAGGAATCAATGATTGAATGAATCAGCAATTAACCCAGCTCTTTTGTTAATTTGATTGATTTTTAAAAATTGTTTTGTTACGTTTTAGTTCTTCTGAGTTGATTTAGAGCTAGTGTACACACACATTAATGATAAATGACATGGTAAAACCTTTGTTATCACTGCTTGGAGTTTCTTTATCAATAAAGGATTTTTAAAAATGCACACATGGCAGAGTAAAGCTCAAACGGTGTTCTGCAGACACCGATGCGCCTTTTATTTTATATTTAGCCAGTCAGTTATGTGCAGAGTCACAGACAAGCCTTTAGACACATGCATGTAACTATGTCAGATATGCTTCGAGCAAGTATTGGCTTCACGAGTTTGTAATTCTGTGTTTAGCGAATGAACAGCTGTCGGTGCACCAGTGAGCTTCATGACTTCAAACTTGTCATGCCATCTGCTATTAACTGAAAGCTGTAGGAACCTGCCACCTTTATGATGCACTTTTAATGTTTTCAGGGTTTGTTTTTTTGTGTCAGCTGAACAGAGTTATGCAGTACATAAATAGTGGAATAAACAATTAGGCTGTTTAATAAAATGTCGTTTTTTTGCCTTTTTTTGTTGTTTGTTTTTTACAGATAACCCAATTGGTTAGTAAAATCAGGGCAATAATTAAAGTAATTTTTAAGCATGCATAAAAATAAATATTTCTGAAGCACATATTGCAGTTCTACATGCTGTGCCAAGCAAGTATTGACAAATCAAGTTATTGAATTTAATCCCTGCATCTGAAGAAGAAACAAACTGTTCAGAAAACATCCTGAAGCTTATTTCTGCTGACTTTTCCCATAGTTTGAGTGATGAAAGATTTAAATACATAAATCACATTTTTACATGTTTTGAAGCATGAGATGATGTTGACAAAAAATCCCTCTCCTAGTTTAGTATTAAACTAATATGATATTTTTATAAAGCACTTTTAACATATAAAATCAAAGTGCTTAACAATAAAGTCATATGAAATCAATTAGAATAAGAGTAATGAAAACAAAATAAATGAACACATTTCTATCATACAAAGGAGTTTAGGTCGATTTAAAAAAGGTTTATTTTACCAGGGGTGCCAATAAATGGGACAGTGCTGCATTTTAATTGCTGTTTTCTTACTTGGATTTTAGTACATTTGACAGAGGAAAAATTCCAGCTTAAAAAAAAACCAAACATAATTGAACATCATCTTCATAAATGTGATGAGAGAAATCTTAATATTCACTAATAGTTTGTGTTAGAGGAAGCATATAGAACCCCACATGATAGGTTACGTGGCATGATCTAGTTCATATAAACACAGAAGCTTGTGATTGAAAGGAGATGAGCCATTCTAAAACAGTCGCTAAGGTCCAAAACAAAGTTAGATGAGGTGATTAATTGTGTCAAAGACAGAAGGAAGATCCAACAGAGACTCAAATGATAACGAACAGTCATGACGCAGAGCAGAGTCAGTTTAGTTAACTTAAGTTATTTAGCAACTTCTTTTTCAAGAATTTTTTTAACAAATTAAGGAATAAATACAGGATGACAATGGATGTTTTTTTGAAGGACAGATGATTTTTCTTTATTCTTCTTAACTCAGTATGCTTTAAAGTTACTTTAAATAGAAAGAGTTTATCCTTTATTTCTCCAGGATCCCCTGAGTTTCTCCTCATCACGATCTAAAAAGGCACTGTATGCTCCTCTTCTTCTTCTGTGTCTCTGTGGGAAAGAGTTTATCGTTGTTTTTGGCTAAAGCTGTTTAAGGAAGTACAATACATGACCAATACTAAACATATGAGGGAGTTCAAGTTTCAACAACACAATGTACTTAAACAAAAGGAACTCTAGTCAGTGTTATCTGCTTGTAATGTGGTTCTTTGATATAAAGCTGAACTTACAGTTAAATCTGTAACAGTGCATTATGCTTCATGAGGTCACACTGCATGTTCAGTCTGCTTTTAGATATCGTTAAGATGTAGAGTAGAAATACTGACAGTAAAGGAAGCTGATTTTGGAGGCCAAGGCAGAGGAGGAAGAAAGAGTTCTGGATCCCATTTAGGCTCTGCTGGTTTATAGGTGTCCAACCGTGTCTTCAGGTCTCTGAAACTCATGTTCAGTTTGGATCTGCTGGTCTGCACTACAGAAAAAACATGACCTAAATGATTTAGGCTAAATCCTTAATACATTTCTAAATAAGGACAACATGGATCACAGAAATATACTTACAGGTGTCTAAATGCTTTAGTTTGAAATTCAGTTGGCCTGAATTCCTCTGGTATGCTGTGTTAATGTCTGGAAGGTCTTCATCCAGCTGTGGAGAGTTAAGCATGAAGTATATCTTTTAATATATCACCATCTTGTGTTGAAACGAACATACTACAAGTGTGTAACCCAGAGACTTGTCTTATATTAGTGGTTGATTTAGGAAAAGATATTAAATATATGTTTTAAAACTCACCAGTCTAAAGTTGTGAGGTTTGGGATTTCTATACGGATCAGAAGGAAACTTTCCCATCTTCACAAACATCAGCTGAGACTGAAGACCATCAGGAGGTTTGTGGGATGTGTTAAACTTTGGAGCGTCTTTCTTCTTGGGACTCGGATTTATGATGCTTGGTGAAAAAATCTCACTTCTCCTTTTTGCTGCATGAGGCTGACTTATGTCTGCATCTGAAGAAGTTGTTTTCTCCTTCTTCCGAGAAACAGTCTGATGGCTGTAAAGTTTCACAGAGAAATCCAGCTGTTTGTTGCTGAAAATGTCGCGTTGACTCCCGGTTTCTGGCAGCTTAAGAAATTTGCTTCTTGTTGACAAGAGGTCCTGACTTGCAGAAAACTTCATTTTCATTTCAAATGTGACAGAATACATTTGAAGGAAGCTCACTTGAGTATAATCCACAGTTTTGAGCGTGATGATGTTGGACTGTTTGCATGTTGAGAAGGTGTGGCTTAGGAGAACAAAAGTGAGACTGCGACTTATACATGTGTTGCTTAGTTACAAAAGGACTTAACCATTTTAACAAGACAATAGGGCTTAAATTGGTTTAGCTCAGCAGGAGATTGGACTGAACAAAACAGCAGGAACGTAGCAACAGTGCAAAAAAACAGTGTACTTTGGCACATGATATCCTCTAACCTCTGACTGATAAAAACAAAGAAACAAAACTGCTCTAGCTCTTAGTTTCATGCATGCAAAATTAGTATTTAGACTCATTTTTCATTATTTCTGCATCAATAAACATGTCCTCCACTGATGTAAACTTGAAGTTCATCCAATGTTCTAAATTCACATGAAGATGATGAAAAACAAACATTCTTTGCTCTGAACTCACAATTTGAAAATACACATTTTAATATTTTTTGTATATTTTTGTTTTATTTGATTGTGAATGTTGGATTCTTTGTTTCCTTACCAGCAACATTTATGTGTTAATTTAATTCCCAGCTGTATAACATAATAGAACAAGATGAACTTGTGCACTATTTATTTTAATAGCCAGAATGTTTAATAAATAAAGTCTATTGCTAAGAGCTGGTCTGTTGTAGAGAACTGTTCATAAGTCATTTTCATTCTAATTTTAAGAAGAAATAAAACACAGGTTAATTGAGAAAACAAATCCGTAATTACATAGGTTTTTACATTTAGTTTATTTGCTACCAGAATTGTTTCACATTTCTGAATAGAAATGCACTTATTCATGCATGAAAAGATATGAAATCCCCCAAAAGACCTTCAATTTCTGTACAAAAAGAATAGTGTGTAGTGCGTACAAAATCCCACCAGAGGGCAGCAGATAAAATAATCCTACAGGTGGAGGGAGTCAGAAAAACAGAGTTTTTGAGGATCTAAGCAAAGTTTAATTTGGGGTCCCACCTTCATTTATGCCCAGCAGCCTTCACAGCATAACTGACCTCCTATTTAAATTACCCATTCATGATCAGTTTTGCCTAGTGCATTTAAACAAATTGTTTTACAACTAACAAGTGAGCCAATAATTAAACTGAGTTTACAAACCTTTTCGCTCTTGACAATCACATTAAGTTTTTTAAATTGTTTTTTATATGAAGAGCACTTTGGATAAAGTTCTCTTCTCTTTATTTTATATTACCTATTAAATTATAGTTCTATAAAGCTTTCCTGATTTCACAGAGTGCATAACACTGAGACACATGTATTCTTTGCCTAAATAGTGAACTCAAGTAATTGTTGGGTTTGTTTGTTTTTTTCTTTCTAAATTTTTGTCGCTAATTTAAATGTTACTTGGATTGACTTGATATAACGCGTTTGTTGCACAGCTTGCATACATTTTAATTCCTTGTACGCAGATAAATTAAACTATAGAAAGTACAGCGCATTACAGTTGTGTACACTGTGATAACACTGACTGAGAGAAATATTTATTTTTGTGCGCTGGCCAAATACCATTAAATTATTCTTCATTATGGTTTAAACTGCCCAACATCTGTAAAGGGTTTCAGTTCACAGAGAGTTTTAGGAGGTGGGGCAGACATGGTCTGCATAGATGATGTTTCTTCCAGATTTTTGCTACAAACTCTAAAACAGAGTGAGCTGTTTACTGTCTAACTGCAACATAAAATATTTTACTGACTGAGATTCTCAAAAATCAGAGAAGCATTTATTCTATGACCAGATTGTGATAAAACCATAATATTTAGTTTTCTTAGAAATCATTTTATCATACACACTGTAAAAATAAAGTAAGAAATACAGTATAGTATGTTCTAGATTTCCATAAAACATCTTCAATTTCCCTAAAACATCTTCAATGCATGCATTGTTAAAACAGCATTTAGCAATTTATTTTTCTTTAACAAAAAAGTTTCCATTAGGGAATTAAGTGTAAGTAGTTTAATTTAGTTATTATTGTCTTGTTGAGGATCACACATTCAGTTCCAGAGAATTTCTATTCCATTTTTCTAAGCTTTTTTTCCAGCTTTTGTGCATTGCCTTCTTGAATTGTTTACTTGATGTACTGTTTTTATTTTAGCTAAACATTATTTTAATGTTTAATCATGGTAAAATCGAAGTTGTGAATTGTACTCTGAAAATGGTGTTTCAGCAGGATGCAAGGTCAGAGCCATGGCTCGGAGTGAGACAGTGACCAGAGGAGACTCGGATGTGTAAACACTGATTTGTACGTGCCTGATGTCAAGAAGAGTTGTTGCATCCATCACTTTGTGTCGACCTGAACAGCAGACACAAAGAACCAAAGACAGCAGGAAGCCTTGGCTGAAACCATGCAAGCGCCTCTGAAGGACCTGACTTCTCTGCCCCGGGTAAACTGGGGACCATCTTCTTTTCTTGACCTTCTCTTTACCTTTGGCTCTTCGCATGTATGTCAGAAGTCTCCTATCCTTGTATTCAGTGACATTTACCATCTGGTGTGTGATCAACTCCTTGAAAATACTACAGGAGTCATTCAAATTTAATATCCTGTGATTTCTTTGCCTATCTTCCTTTACAATCTCTGACGTGTGAGATGTTTCCACTTTATTATGAGAGCAGAATTAAGTTCAAAAAGGTTTTATTTAAGCAGAGAGAAAATGCAAAAGGATATAACTCAACCTGTAGCTTATAGAGATGCTAAAAATAGAAGCTGGGCATAGGGACCACATTTGTAAAAACTACTGGTTTTATTCAAATAAGTTGTCTTTGTTTACTTCAACATTTGACTTCCACGTGTTTTTAGTGATGCTGAAAGTATGTTTTTGGTTTCTGTCATCAGATTGTCTCTTCCTTCCTTTTTAGTTATTTTACCTTGGCACAGATAGAGAGCAGGTCTGAATATTAACAGGAAAACAATAGAAAGATCTTTGGTTTTTGAAAACAGCCAGCCCACTAACAACCATGCAGAGAACTGTTTGAAATAGGGCACCTTCATGTTGACAATACCAGAGCATGGTGGATTTTTATGGGGTCTTGATTAGGTCTTCTATAGGGCCTACTGAGAGCCTTTTAGAATCTACGTTACACATGGTTTAGTGTGAGAGTTTCGGGAGGGTTTTGAGTTTGGACAAATCATCATTAGTTTTAGGTGGCAGTGGTTCTTTACCTTTGTGGTAGCGTTACTGGACTTGGTATTTACTGTGGTGAAAGGGCATGAAAGACATTAGGGTTTGTGCACTTCGTGTGGTCATCAGGGTTTTGAAGCAGGACTGTCAATGCTGTCGTTGGGGCTAGCATCACCTCTTCATGTCAGGGACATGACCTAGCACATGTCTCCATAAAGGTTAAGGAGCATCTGTATGTTTTGCCATACATACAGTGGGGCAAAAAAGTATTTGTCAGCCACCTAATTTGTGCAAGTTGTCCCACTTAAAAAGATGAGAGGTCTGTAGTTTTCATCATATAGGTACACTTACACTCTGAGAGACAGAATGTGAAAAAAATATTCCAGGAAATTACATTGATTTTTAAAGAATTTAGTTGTATAATGGTGCAGAAAACAGGCATTTGGCCAATAACAAAAGTTCACCTCAATATTTTGTAATGTAACCTTGGTTGGCAGTGACAGAGGTCAAATGGAGAGCAGCAGATATTTTCTGAAGCAACATCTATTGTTTAAGATGTGAACTGAGGTGAGAGCCGTACGTCAAGCTGCAGAGCTCACTTGGGAAAGAACCCGATTACTTGGGCTTGCTGGAATGCCCAGAAACAACGAAAAGTCCATATGTGAGGATCAGTATGATGTTGTCCACATGAGTACACTGGAAACTTACAGACTGTGTAACAGTGTTGAGTTTGGATGTGTAATAGAAGCTTGGTGTCATTGTTGAAATATAAAAAGAAAACTGCTGTCATACACATCAACACACTAATTCAAACTTTATGTTCATAATAGATAAGCTCAGATGTTATAACTTGCTGTTGATGTTGTCAAATACCTCTCCTCAGGTCCCCAACAAAGGCAGAAACACATCACTCCAAAGAGATCAGGACCAAAATAAAAACGTTCAACACTCAGCTGGGCTGCAAATCACAGCAGCCCTAAAAAGATCTGACCTTGTTTTGTGTTAAATTTAAAATAAATTAAAACATCTGATTTGTACATTTATTTTGACTGTGAGGAAAAAAAATAAGTTTGACAGACTTTTACTCTGTTATTCCACAGATCCTTCTGGTCTTTTATTCCATAGATTGCTCAACCAATCTGTTTTGCTCTTGGTGGGGGAGTTTAAGGTAATTATCCATGGTTTGAATTCAGTGGCCCATTTCACTGATAGCACATTTCCTGGAGGACACTGCAGCGCTGCCACCTTTCTCCCGCCTCTCTATCTGATTGTAATCAGAGAAAATTGGACAAAATTAGCTTTTGTGAAGATTACACTATTAAAAGAAGCAACTATTTCCATTTACTTATCCCCCTTTCTTTGCTCCTTGGGTTTAACTTGATCGTGCATTTTATACATGTGTGTTCAATCACTGCAGATTCATGATTGCTGGTTGTGGAAAAAAGAGCAGAGAAGAGAGTGAAAGAAAGTGGGGGTGTTCCTGATGATTTTTCCAGACTCTTACCATGCTGATGGTCCAGGAGATTTATGAGGGAGAGTTTGTATCCCTCCTCAGCCTGAGATTCAACATCAAGACAGTCAGGCACCTTCATGGTGCACAGGGAGAAGGAGAGGCATGTGTGGCTCTCAGTTTCCAGCTGATTTCTTGTAGATCTGCAGAAGGTTTCTTGAAGCATTCCCTCGGAGGTTATTCTATTTAAACGGTTGTGTTTTAGGAATGGTACTGTTACTGACTCTTAATGCCTTTACTCAACATTTGAAAACAAGGACCATAGGCTTGTGGTCTTGTCTGATCAAACATCTTAAAAGCAATCGTGTGACTCTTTAATTGCTTTATAATTCAGTGCATTATTTGATGTGATTGTTCACCTAATCTGTAATAACAGCCACTTTTTGTCAAGCTTAATATTTTATGCTTAAATGTGCTCCTGATTGTGATTTATTTTAAATGTTTTTTTTTTTTAGATATTATAAAACATACCAGAAGAGATAAAGTAGTATCCTAATTTCATCCAACGTTCCTGTGAATTATTTCTAATTAGTTTTATGTTGCATTAATTTCACAATTTTATTTCTCGAGCAGATTAGATTAGATTAAACTTTATTGTCTCAAGAGAAATTTGTCTTGGGCTTGTAGTGCCAAGGGTACAACATTAAAATACTGTGCATATAGTTGTACAAAAGCAACTGTGACCGTATGCAGTCATCACATTTTCACAACTCCACCCAGAGATTATCTGAGCCAGCAATGCTACATTTATCTGTCATATATTACGCCCTCCTACACACTGGCCCATGAAATAAGAATTCATCACAACATTTATGCTATTAATACAATGATGCTCCTCTAATATTATCTGTACTTGTTCAAAAGAGCCACAGATATAGGAATAAAGGAGTTTTTTTTTATAGATTACCTATTCAAATGATTTTCACACAACAATCAGCTTCTAAAAGCTGCTGCTTAGTGTGAGAACGGACCGGGTTTTGGAAATAGCTGCTAATGTTATTCCTGTTTCATCCAAAATCCCACAGTTTGGCTTGGTCTGTTTCCCTAACAAAAAAACAAGAAAAAAAACCTGAAGCACCATCTGTTTAAGTGGTTTAGAGTAGTGACAAATGAAACATGGTTGGTCTTTAGTGTTTTTATGGTTAAACCATTAGATGAACTTCTGTTTTGTTAGATTAATGCTGATCCACTGCAATCACGATTGCATGCCATGAAATATATAGGCTATAAATATAAAAATATATATGTATGAACAACTATTTATAGATATCCATGGATCAACCCTCTTCATGGTTTCTGGCACTGCATGTTGCATGACTACAAAAATCAGACACATTTCCGCTGTTTAATTTTCAATACTGCATTCATTTCCACACTTTCCATAACTTTCATTTTTTCATGATTAAGTACAATTATACCACAATATATTGTTACAAATATTCAAATACAATTCAAGTTAGTCCCGAAGCAACCATGTCATGTGTGTTTCTAAATTTTCCAGTGATTTGTTTACATAGTTTTCCAATCTTAGATTTAATTCTATTGTATAACTTAACGTTCTGAATGGTTTTCATTTTGTTTGGAAGTATGTTGAGTTCTTGATGCATGCTGTTATTTGTGCTCCTCAGTTGTGTGGAAACCTAATGGAGGTTAAAGGCTATCTGAAGACAATGCTCCTCCTAACGCGCTGTGATGCTGAAGCCTGCTGCAGCCCTCAAGCTCGAATCATCGGACAGCTTCTGCGCTCCAGGGTCAAACTCGACTTAAGCGGACTGAAAGAGACGTGGGAGACATAGTTGTGGGAGACAACACGGCGGAGCACTTTAGATCTTAAATACGGAGCTCGCGCTGTTCGGTGTTAAAGTCACGCGGTGACCCTCTGCAGAAAGATGAGGTTGTGGTTTCTCCTGAGACATCTTCTATGCGCTGTGTTCTCACTTCCCAACGCAATGCACGCTCAAACAGGTAGGCTCTCACTTCTTTAAAGGTCTGATTAGCCCACCAGCAGTAGTCTGTATGCCTCCACCTTTAACAGAGTAGGCTACTTAACTTGGCAGATATGTTCTCTGAATCCTCAAGATGGATTTAAAATATATACTTTTACTCTAAAATCCTAGAGCTCTGCTATAGAATTTAATTCATTTAGTCATTTCACTTGCATGTTTATGTGGTTGTCATAGGACAACGCCTCCCATCATCAATCTATGATACGTCCAACTATGCTGGGCCTGTTTACGTAGTAAAGACTGAGGTAAAGATTGTGTGTGAAGCTGAGACAACTTCTGTCTTCTCTCTATCAGCAGTGTGCCTGGTTGTCACCGTAAACACTGCCAGGAAATTGATTTTATCCACCTCCCAGGTCAGGGTTGAAAACTTTTCCCACCGAGTACAGAAGGAGAGGCTGCTTCTGCTCAGGCATCTCTCAAAAGATTTTTAAAAGATGTAAATGACTATCCATTCAAACATCTGTTTTTATCTACATTTCATGAAAATGGCATGTCTAACGATTGCCTATAAAAAAAACATGTTTGACCCTTTTTATTGTTTTTAATCATGATAAACAAAATTAGGCTTTTTTTTGACAAAGAAAACATTTAGACTACACTCAAAAAATTTAGTTCCAATCTAAATATTTAGTTAGCAAGTTAAACATTTAGTTTAAAGCTAAATAATCATTTTAAATCTTTACAAAAATGAATTCACTTGCCGATGAGCGGAAGCTGACTACCAAAATAAAAGCTTGGTCTTGCAAACCTTTATATAAACCTATGGGGAGACTTGTTTCTTAAAGCAACACAAAATAGTTTTTTTACCTTAAAATAATGTTTCCGAACTCGTGTCAGTGGTTGATCAACTCATAACAGGGTGAAACGGCACTTCTGCATTCGCTTTGCGGCCCTCTATCGGCCATAACAGCACTATGTAAGTTTGGGTCCTCGGGTAGCGGTTTTGTAGTTCAAATGCGACTTGCTTTACGGTAGGCTTCACAAAAGCCGGTAGGTGGAGCATCCTGCAAGGCTCTCTGGGTGGAGCATACTCGGCAGCTACATATAAATGGAAGATACCTAGCAGCAGGTAGATTGAACTACTGTCATCATGACGGAGTCGAAATTGTATTCATCTGTATGCCGGTGTTCCGACTATCTGTGCTACCCCTCAATCCGTGCTACGCTGTAGCACTGCGCATGCACATTTCGATGTTACATCACAATTCGCATACTCAGCAAATCTGTCATCAAGAATTCCTACCTGGAAGATCCATTTCATCTGTTTTATTTATTTGAAGTTTACGGTGAGTTTTATTCAAATTATTTTATTACTGGCTAATTTTTATTCAAAATATTTTAGGGCTTTCCTTAAACTTCTTGTTTCAAGTTTACATGACAGCCCTTGTAGCCTATGTTAGTTTCACTTCTGTGATCGTTACGCTGCATGTTAACAAGCCCCATTAATTAGAGTCATACAGTAAATGCCGTGTATTTTGCGGGCTATTTGTGCTTATAATCATACTACATTTGAATATTTTGGAGTAATAATATTGCTATCTGCTCTACGTCTTACTGGCTTGGTATATATTCATTAGCTGCTTTACAAACTAATAACAGAGTGTGCTATTCATCTATAGGCCTATTTAACAGGTAGGATATTCTGATCAAGGTTTTCCGTGCATCTTTATGTGGTAGTTTTTTGCTTTATATTAAACGGGTAGCATGTTCTGTGGATTTAAAGAAAAGTTTTCGTTATTCATACATTTTTGCTATGTTAGGCATTAGCCTACTGCCAAACTGCCACTTCAATCCCGTCACTTGAAAAAAAATTTCCGATGATTATGTTTAATATCAAAGCCAACAGTTGTTGTTTTCGGCATGTAAACATACTTTTCGAGGGGTAGCACTGACAGATGCGCGCTACGGTAGGACATTCTGAGGAGGTAGCACAGATCGTCAGAACAGAGCTGTCAGCAATATAATAAAGAAATTAGACCGTATCAAGTTATAACATGATAGTTTATTGTGAAAACGTGAAAACAACTTGAAACTATCACGTTATAACGTGATAGTTTCACGTTTTTACAATAAACTATCATGTTATACTGTGAAACGGTGTAATTTCTTTATTATATGGCTGACAGCTCTACGCCGCCGTACATATGACATTCTGAAATATAGAAAATGTACCTGGGATGAAGACATTTGACATGCAACGAAGGCTGCCCAAGACGTGAAAATCTGTAACGTTAGAGGTTATCACTTGTAATTGCACGTGAATCCCCTGGCGTAACCACAACAGATTTTACGACAGTAGTAGAAAACAATACCTTTTTCCCAACTGTAGGGGGACCCCGAGAGCAAAACTTACTTAGTGTTGCTTTAACATTTCAGCTTAAAACAAAGTAGCCTTTTAAAGGCAATACAGACTTTAGATATATAAACTCAGCAAAAAAAGAAACGTTCTTTGACTTTCAACTGTTTTTACTTTCAGTAAACTTACTTACCTACTTACAACGCACACACATACACACGCACGAACTTTCACGCCACAACTACAGATACACACGCTCCTTGAGTTCAATGTCCTCGCTGTTAACCTTACAGTCTCCTGCCCACTCTTCGGACAGTGAAATACTGGGCGCGCTTGGATGGGTGCGACCGCTTTTCTCTGTGTGGAGGGTTCCCGAACCTCCCCCCCCCCCGTCCTATTTGTGTTCTCACATGTGATGAGTGATATATGTGCTTATATGTTTTGCAGTGGGGTTTTTTTCAGCACCCCCGGCTCGGCTCCCTGTCCCCCCCCCCCCTACCTTCTGTGAATCCTTTTTTCTATCTGCTATAAGGGGCGCTGGGTAAGCCGGCTGCCACCACGGTCTTCCATATCCTGTACTGTGTTAATGTTTGTAAATGTTTGTATGATCTTGGATTGGTTGTACTGAAACTTAATTTCCCCACGGGGATTATTAAAGTATTTCTTATCTTATCTTATCTTAATGTGTGTAAATATTTGTATGAACACTAAAAGAGTCAACACCTTAAGACATAAACTAAAAATGTTTCACAGACATGTGACTAACAGAAATAGAATAATGTGTCCTTGAATGAAGGGAGGCTCAAAATCAAAAGTACCAGTCAGTATCTGGTGTGGCCACCAGCTGCTTGAAGTACTGCAGTGCATCTCCTCCTCATGGACTGGACCAGATTTGTCAGTTCTTGCTGTGAGATGTTACCCCACTCTTCCACCAAGGCACTTGCAAGTTCCTGGACATTTCTGGGGGGAATGGCCCTAGCCCTCACCCTGCGATCCAACAGGTCCCAGACGTGCTCAATGGGATTGAGATCCGGGCTCTTCGGTGGCCATGGCAGAACACTGACATTGCTGTCATGCAGAAACTCACGCACAGAACGAGCAGTATGGCTGGTGGCATTGTCCTGCTGGAGGATCATGTCCGGATGAGCATGCATAAAGGGTACCACGTGAGGGAGGAGGATGTCTTCCCTGTACCGCAAGGCATTGAGATTGCCTGCAATGACAACAAGCTCAGTCCGATGATGATGTGATATACCGCCCCAGACCATGACGGACCCCCCACCTCCAAATCGATCCTGCTCCAGGGTACAGGCCTCGGTGTAATGCTCATTCCTTCGACGATAAACACGAATCCCTCCATCACCCCTGGTGAGACAAAACCGTGACTCATCAGTAAAGAGGACTTTTTGCCATTCCTGTCTGGTCCAGCAAAGGTGGGTTTGTGCCCATAGGCGGCGTTGTTGCTGGTGATGTCTGGTAAGGACCTGCCTTACAACAGGCCTACAAGCCCTCAGTCCAGCCTCTCTCAGCCTATTGTGGACAGTCTGACAACTGATGGAGGGATTGTGTGTTCCTGGTGTGACTCGGGCAGTTGTTGTGGCCATCCTGTACCTGTCATGCAGGTGTGATATTCGGATGTACCGATCCTGTGCAGGTGTTGTTACACGTGGTCTTCCACTGCGAGGATGATCAGCTGTCCTTCCTGTCTCCCTGTAGCGCTGTCTTAGGCGTCTCACAGTGCGGACATTAGCCACATCAGCAGTCCTCATGCCTCCCTGCAGCATGCCTAATGCACGTTCACGCAGATGAGCAGGGACCCTGGGCATCTTTCTTTGGGTGTTTTTCACAGTCGGTAGACAAGTCTCTTTAGTGTCCTGCATTTTTAGAACTGTGACCTTAAATGCCTACTTTCTGTAAGCTGATAAGGTCTTAACGACCATTCCACAGGTGCATGTTAATTAATTGATTATGGTAAACTGAACATGCATGGAAAACATTGTTTAAACCCTTTACAATGAAGATCTGTAAAGTTATTTGGATTTTTACAACATTATTGTTGAAATACACAGTCCTGAAAAAGGGACGTTTCTTTTTTTGCTGAGTTTAGCAACAGTGACTGCACCAGCAGCAGCAGTTTACCCCTCTTTTATTTTGATAGTCCACTTCCGCTTATCGGCAACTGAATTTGCAGTTTAGCCCTGAACTAAATGTTTAGATTGCTAACTTAATAGGTAGCCTGCTAACTACATATTTAATTCAGAGCTAAATATTTAGTTTGTTAATAAATATTTAGCTTGCTAGTTAAATTATTTATAAACAAATGAATAACAGTGTGAAAATATGACTTAAAAAAATTAACTCCCATGTTTTTCTCTTATGACAGGCTAAATAACTCAAATTATTGCTGTTCATTTTTGACTAACTTTACAAATGATAAAGCTCATTGAAGAAAAAAACGTTCCCCAGCACAGGTTTCTCTTTTATGTTGAGGTCTGTATATTCATGCAAAAGAAAACTATTGTCTAATTCAGTCCCATTAGAGGAGACAAGATCATGTTTTGTATTTCTGAGGGTTTTGCATTAAAACCTCACCACATGTGAGTTATGTGCCAACATATGCGCTTTAAGATTCTGATTAAAATTTCAGTGCGCATCCGAGGAAGCAAGATTTGGGCTGTCAGAAGCTTTCTGTAAATAATCATCTATACTTGCAGCCTTAAGCATCCAGTGTTTATAGTTAGTCTCTGGCTGTCTTTGCAGTTCTCCCTCCAGAGTGTGCGCCTGGTGGCCACATGGTCCTGCAGAACCCCCACCGCAGCACCACCTTCAGCTCCAGCAGCCTGCAGCAGTCAGCGCTGCAGGACATAATCTGCGACCACTCCCTCACTCCTGGCTGGTACCAGTTTCAAATTTTTGAAAAGCGTGCCAGTATGCCCACACGGTGTGTGGAGGTAAAACTTGTTTCTTGCGTAAAATCAACCATAAATATATAGGAAAAAAATGTTTAATCTATTGGGAAACACTCCATATTGCTTGCGCTTTGTAATTCATACATTAGGCTATTCATGAGTTTCTGTTAAACATATACATATATTAAATGTAGCTTTTCTGCCTGCATTTGAATTATTTTCAATGGAAGCTGCCCACAACAGTGTGAAAATTACTCTTAGAAAACTTGAATAGTTGTGAAAGATATGAAGTATCCATTTTTAAATGAGTACTATCGCTGCTGTTGTCTTTAGACACATGAAAATGGGTTTCTAAACATATCAAAAACTATTACTAAATTGGTTTATGAGTACAGCATGCTTGCATGTTGTTTAAAATGTGTGCTCTAATTTTTCCTAAACTGTGTGATCTAGGTAAACCACTGTGGGACCCAGGCTCCGGTGTGGCTGTCTCTGGGTGATGGTGAGAGCCTTCCGGGACCGCTGGAGGTGAGGCAGCTGAGAGCCTGTGCTGCCTGGAAGATCTTTCAGAGCAGAGGCAATGACTGCTGCATGTTCCGCATCCCAGTCTCCGTCCGGAACTGTGGAGATTTTTTTGTGTACCTTCTGCAGCCCACACCGGGATGCATGGGCTACTGTGCTCAAGGTAAATAAATACAGAAAGTTTATTCTGCGTTTCTTGAAAATTTAAGGTAAAAAAACTGTCAAAATAGGTTTTAATCTCTGTGTTGCTTCCTGAATAGGAGCCAGCCTGGTTGTAGATCTTACGGGAACTTCAAATGTCTCACTATTCCTAGTCGAACGAGTCAAAAACAACTCTCCAGTGTCATGCTAGGTGGTTTGAAGGACCCAAATGCAGCAAGTAAAATTAAAATGGTTTAATTGCAAAAACAAGAACTTACAAAACTCAGGAGGACCAACAAATGTAATCAGGAACCAGACAGGAAAGAATGACGACAGACCAGCGAGTAGTGACTGATTGAGAGCTGAATATATACTGAGGAGGGAATGAGGAAGTGACAGAGAAGACCAAGGACTAATTAGTGAAAGCAGATGCAGGTGAGGGCAATGAGTGAAACTGGGTCAAGAGCAGAGTGGCAGGGAGACAACAGGAAAGGCAAGGGAAACAGAAAACTCTTAAGAAACTAACTAAAGATAATATGACTAAGGTTGAATCTAAAGGGAAACACTGGAGAACAGAAGGAAGAAATAAATTAGGAACCATAAATAAGAAGGAGGACACAAACAAAAGGTGAAAACATCTAAGAGCATGAAGGGAAAATGAAAACAAGGAAGTGCCATAAAATAAATACCAAAGAATACATTAAAGTGATAATTGAACCGACTAAGGAAAGGAACTAAACACAAAACCTAAGAACTATGACATCCAGATCTTCATACTTTGGCTCAGGAACATTGTTATAAACATAATTCACCACAAAGGGTTTTAACCCAACCACACTGCATTGTGATTGCTTTAGACAAGGTTGCATTTTACCCATCCATCCATCCATCCATCCATTTTCTTCCGCTTATCCGGGGTCGGGTCGCGGGTGCAGCAGCTTAAGCAAGGACACCCAGATTTCCCTCTCCCCAGCCACTTGTTCCAGCTCCTCGGGAGGAATCCCAAGGCGCTCCCAGGCCAGCCGAGAAACATAGTCCCTCCAGCGTGTCCTGGGCCTTCTCCTGGGCCTCCTCCCGGTGAGACGTGCCCGAAACACCTCACCAGGGAGGCGTCCAGGAGGCATCCTGACCAGATGCCCGAGCCACCTCAACTGACTCCTCTCGATCTGGAGGAGCAGCGGCTCTACTCTGAGCCCCCTCTGGATGACTGAGCTTCTCACCCTGTCTCTCAGGGAGAGCCCAGACACTCTGCGGAGGAAACTCATTTCAGCCGCTTGTATCCGTGATCTCGTTCTTTCGGTCACCACCCAGAGTTCGTGACCATAGATGAGGGTAGGAACGTAGATCGACCGGTAAATCGAGAGCTTCGCCTTTTGGCTCAGCTCTCTCTTCACCACGACAGACCGGTACAGCGCCCGCATGACTGCAGATGCCCTACCAATCCGTCTATCGATCTCCCGCTCCATTTTGTGCTCTCATTAGGAGTTGATGACCGCAGCAGGAACATCCAAGGCAAGGCAAAGCAATTTTATTTGTAAAGCACACCTTCAACAACAAGGTAATTCAAGGTGCTTTACATGATTAGGGGATAAAGTAAAAACAGCAATACAGCATGAAACACATACAAAACATATGATGCATGAAAACATTACTCAAAGGCAGCTCTAAACAGATACTTTTTTTTGCCATGATTTAAAAGAACTCAGTGTTTCAGCAGCTTTGCAGTGTCAGGAAGTTTGTTCCAGATTAGAGGAGCATAGAAACTGAAAGCTGCTTCTCCATGTTTGGTTCTAATTCTAGGGATGTTGAGTAGACTGGAATTAGAGGACCTGAGTGGTCTGGTGGGTTGGTATAGTAACAGTAGATCTTCAAAATACTTTGACGCTAGGAATACATAAACAGTGTAGATTGTTCAGAGAAGCAGATCTAGACTTTATCTAGTTTAATTCAGGTTCAATTTATTTATATAACACCAGTTCACAACACATGTCATCTCAAAGTACTTTACAAGAAAAGTAATTTTAATTCAATGGTACATACATGCCAATTAATCCTTCAGTTTAGTATTCTAATTAGTTTAAACGTTTTCTATCTAAGGAAACCCAGCAGATAGCATCAAGTCATTGACTTGTAGTCTAGTTCACTCCTCCTGGAAGAACAAGTAGCGACCGTAGACAGTCGCCTGCGTTGTGTTGATCACTTTACAGCAATCCCTCATTCTGAGCAGGCAACAGAGGAGAGGAAAAACTCCCCTTTAACAGGAAGAAACCTTCAGCAGAACCAGAACCAGCCTCAGTACAAGCGACCAATCTGCCACGACCGGTTCGGGGTTCGAGAAGACAGAGCAGAGACACAGAAAGAACAAAAGGACTGATGTAAGAGTACTTTCTATATTAAAAAAAGTAAAAAGTTGGTAACAGAAGAGGGAGAACATTTAGTTACTGAGAGCATCATCGTAGTTGATGCACCCCTCCAACAAGGCATCACAGAATGCTAGACCAGGTGTAGCTTTTATGGAGAGAAAAACACTGAGATAAAGCAAAGTTAACAGTTGAAATAACAGAAAATAATGCAACTGGAGAGTAGTAGAAGAGAAAAGTAGCAGAGTGAAGAAAAGTGGTCAGTCTGTCCTCCAGCAGTCTAAGCCTATAGCAGCATAACTACAGAGATAGCTCAGGATGACCTAAGCCACTCTAACTACAAGCTTTATCAATTAGGAAAGTTTTAAGCCTGGCCTTAAAAGTAGACAGAGTGTCTGCCTCATGGACTAAAACTGAAAGCTGGTTCCACAGGAGATGAGACTGATAACTGTTAAAAGTGGTCGTTGTTGCATTCATTTGAATATCTGTGTGTGTCAGTAAATCAGTCGTGCACACACCGTACAGCTTCTATTATGAACGTGCTACTCCAGTGTTTGGATGTGTACAGCAGCCTCCAAACTTATTGGCACCACTGATAAAAATATGTAAAAGAAAAAAAATTATGTACAAATTTTTTTGTAGAAACTGCTCTGCAGTAGCATGGATACTTTAGAAAATGTCAACTTCACCAGGGGTGCCAATAAATTAGGTGGGTTCAGTAAAAAAGAGGTGAAAGCAGAATTCAGACTCATTCATTCTCAAGGATGACATCAGATATACTTTTTTTAATAAGTGTGATTTGTTCACAGACAGGTTCACAGACACATTTTTCTTAACATATTGTATAATTGATGTAACAATGTTGTGTTTACAGCGTTTTTGCCCGAATGAGTTTTAAATCTGGAAACAAACAAGCAATGTCAATATAAACAGGAATAACATTAATTCTCATTGTCACTCACACCTTGAGAGGCTCCGATCTGTTTTATTTGCGGTTTACATGAATGCACCACAATCTGCTGCTATATCTTCTAATAATTCAAATCCAATCAACACTGATCATTCGTGCTGAGTGCAGGGCTTGTTGTTTCTGTGAGATATGAGAAAATGTATAACAAAAGAAGTGATTAATTGCATTATTACAACTGTTTCTTTTTTCCCACTGAACTTGAGAATGTGTTAAACTGTTGACTCAGACTGTGTTTGTCTCATCTATTTGAATAAATAACTTTCAAGCATAACAGTGAATCATAATCTCTGTTTAGGGTTGGGTGTACATATCTGGGGGCTGTTGTTGGTTTACAGCGTGGGGCTGGCTGATGTGGGCCAGCAGGGTACATCGTTCACAGGCTGGGGGGTTTCTAGACAGTGCACAACATTACATATCCTAATTCATGCAATACCAAAAAAACATTAGAGGTGTGTGGGTGGTTACTGCTGGATTCTGCTGCATCACTGTGACCAGTTCCCTTGCCCTGCACCCCATTTTTACTTGTGACACTAAAGACATGGGGAGTGGGTCAGTGGGGGGTAGAGATTTAGCTGTATGCCATTAATTGAAAGCTTTGCCAGGATTGTCGTCACAATTTTCATACAAATTCAATACAAATTCGAAAATACTTTATTGATCCCAGAACAGATGATCGCAGAAGAGATTACACTCTCTTTAACAGATTGGTAGAAGATCTGCAGCATCTTGCTGCAAACCTTGAAGGACCTAGGCTTCCTCAAGAAGTACAGTCTGCTCTGTCCCTTCTTGTAGATGGCTTCACTGTTCAGTCTCTAGTTCAGTCTATTGTCCAGGTGAACTCCAAGGTATTTATACTTCTCAACCACCTCCACTTCTTCTCCCATGATGGAAACAGTGTTTGACTTATCCCTGTTTCTTCTGAAATCTACAATCATCTCATTTGTTTTGTTCACATTCAAGGTAAGACGATTGTTTCCACACCATGCCACAAAGCAGTCCACCAGCTCTCTTTATTCAGCTCTTTGTCCATTTCTGATGCAATTGCAGAGTCATTTGAGTATTTCTGCAGATGACAGGTCTCTGATTTGTACTGGAAGTCTGAGGTGTACAGAGTGAAAAGGAATGGTGAGAGTACGGTCCCCTGTGGTGCTCCTGTGCTGCTGACCACCTGGTTTGACACACAATCCTTCAGTCTCACAAACTGTGTTCTGTTTGTCAGGTAGTCATTAATCCAGGCGATTTGTTGAGGGATCAACCTGTGTCTTCAGGAGTTTCTGACAAAGCAATTAATTGTAAATGCACTGGAGCAATCAAAGAACCTGATCCTCACAGTGCTGCCTGCTTTGTCCAGTGGGTTGGTTGAAGTAGGGGGATGAGGGCATCTTCAACTCCAACTCCACAACGATAAGCAAACTGCAGTGGGTCCTTATATGTTCTAGTTTGCTTACTCAGGTGGCTCAACAGTATGAGGGCATTCTGCTTGGTATGTGGGGTTCCTGCCAGTGAAGGCCCCATAGTCCGTGATGTGCTTCTGGTGCAGGTCCAGCTGTGCTCTGCAATGGGGTTTGCCCTTGTGGAATTGCCTATCGTCTGCATTCCGGGGTTGAGCGAGGTGGAAGCGGAGAAACTAATTGTTCTCCCGTTGACACTGCTTCCAGCAGTATGCTATCGTGGTAAGGCCTGATGGCAGAAAGATGGTCTAGTTGGCGTTTGGGGCTTCGTGGGTGGACCTGATGGGGGGCAGTCTTCTTATGTGTGGTGTGATGATTACCTGCCAGGCAGCCTGGAAGACTGTGGGGATGTTTTAGATTCTCTGCGCTTTCCATGAATCCCCCTCCCCCTGTTATGCCCCTTTTCCACTCAGGTCGGCTCGGCCCGGCCCGCCCATATTTTGCACATTTCCACTACCTTTGTCCAGCCCAAGCCGACCCCTTTTTTCAGGCTACCTCTGACTCAGTCCGAAGCGGGCAGAGGTGACCCAACATGCCCACCTATGGACTGATTGGTCCAGTAAAGTGATGTCATTCTCACTCCTTCCTACGTAGTGGTAGCCACTGACTGGCCTGTTGGTGTGAGTGTGAAGTGATGTCTCAGAATGTCGACGCATGGCTTCCAGCAGAGTTCAAAACATTGCTGGGGAAACTAAAAAAATTAACGAGCGAATATCGGGCCATGAAGAACCACAACAGCCAGAGTGGGGCAGACCAAAAGCACTGAAACTGCTTTGCAGAAATGGTGAAAGGCCGGCGAGCAACAGGAGAGAGAGTGGGCTAGATCAGCATCTGCGTCTGTAATGTCGGAAAACAGTGAGTGATGACTGATTTTTACTGGAACTTTTCTACACTGCGCCCGTCCATGTCCTCGCCCACTGCCGCGTTGCTGAGATGGAAATAGAAACACAACCAGGCCGTTCTGGGCCGAGCTGACCCTAGTGGAAAAGGGGCCTTATATCACCGTCTTCTCCATGTATCTTTCAGTACTTCAACTATATAAAACTTCTCTTAAGCATTTTATACCTTTTGGCTGTTTTGTACCAAATTTAAAAAAAGAGGCTCTTTGCCACAGGGTTTTTCTTACTGACCATGTGTTAGTTCAGAGTTTAACCATAAAAATGCTATGTAACATTGTTGGTTTTTATGCATTTCTGTTTTGCAGAGATGATGGAAACTTTACCCTCAATCTCTCCCCTCTGTGGTCCTGGCGAAGTGAAGGCTGGTGGATTATGTAAAAGTATGGACCTTGCTGCTGTGTCTGCTCTGCAGTTGTCTGTTTCTGTTTAATCAAACACCACTAAGTCATGGGGTTGAGGAGTAGCAGTGCGGTCAGGAGTGAAAAAACAACCCCGTCCCCTAAACTTTCTGCTTATTTCCTAAGCCTCATCTCATCATGATCCCATTAATTATTGTGCAACTTTTGCCAAGTCTAGATCTGGGATGCAGACCCAGGTGCCAGATATTAGTATTCAACATATTTAGCATTAACGCCCATCAGTTCCAGCACCACTAATTCTGTTAATATTTTAAGAATGAGCCTCGCTGAATATTTTGGGATTAAATTTGCTGAAAGGTTTACCGATGAGGCTACTGTCCTCATTAGCATTTAATCAAGCTGGTGTATTGTGTATGACTTTTACAGAGTACAGTAAAGTAAATCTTTTAAGATATGGTGATTCCTCCAGATCATTGGGTTGGTAAATGAGACCCCCTTCTACAATGGTCAAATATAACTGTTGGATACATTAATCACAGTTTCTGAGCTAGGTTGCCAAAATGAAACAGTAATTTTATGAAAACATATTTTTACTTTAAAGAATAATTTTCAAGTCTTTAACATTAGTCAACTTTAGGTTAATAGTATATGATATTGTCAGGTTTTGTCTTCTCTATTTCTTGCTTCTCTGATGTCTCCTGCTAAATGCATAAGTGGAATTGTGTTTAATTCAAGACACTCTATGAAACAAAAAAAAGATAATACATATCTCTAAAATTGCTTTTAAGCTTTAAGTATGACTGCAACCAATAATCTAGCAAATTTTCTCGTTTCTCCCCGGTCAGCAAAGCAGCCTCCGGCTCCGTCCGTGCCTGTGATTGTCTCAGAGGTGAAAAGTAACACCATCTACCTGAAGTGCAGCTTTGACAGCAGCTCCAACAGCTCTTTGGGCTATGTGGTAGCCTGGTCACGCCTCTCACCTGAGGGCAGGAAGGAGGAGATCAGAAAAGAGACCACCATCCACACCTCCGCCTTCATTGAGCTGGATGGCTTCAACCTCCGGTTGGGGGACAAGGTGTGATTCTGGGCTTGGGTGTTTTAACTTGATTTTCATTACATGTGGCTGCCTCTTAAAACCTTTAGTAAAGATGAACACATCTTAACATAAACAGTTATAAGTACAAATGAATGAGGAATAAATAAATAGTATAAATAGAATGATTTTGTATAAGAATTAGCTGTGATGACAGCATGGACACTGCGACGGACTGGCGACCTGTCCAGGGTGTACCCCGCCTCTCACCCGATGAATGCTGGAGATAGGTATCAGCCCCCCGCAACCATGCTCAGGATGGATGGGTATAGATAACAGATGGATGGATGGACAGCATGGACAAATAAATGTCTATTCTTCCATTTACCCTAAGAACCCCACCTCATTGTAACTGATTCACATTGGAGAAATCAGGTTAGGAAGTTAAGTACCAGGTTTGTTGGGGGAAAACTTAAAACAAGAGACACTGACATTTTTTTTCAAGATAAAAGGGAAAAGAAAAAATTGTGAACAATAACCAGGAAAATTAGGATTTTACCCATAAAATCCTGAATAACCCACTGCTAAAACCTAATGAAACATACATGCAAGTTTAACTGGATAAACATCCATCCATCCATCATCTACATACATGCAAACATGAAAAACCACATGCAGAAAGACGCCTGGCCAGGATTTGAACCCGGGACCTTCTCGTAACAAATAAAAGAAATAAATCTAAAAGCTTTCATGCAGATTATAAATTTTGAACAGCAGCATTAACCAAGGGTATTTCAGATGCATTTTATTATGTAGCATATTTTTACTAAACAGTGGACCCTCCACAAATACTTGAGACCTCCTCTAACAAAACCTATAACTGCCTATCTTAATAACTTATAAACCAAATATACATTAATATGCATTAATACGCACAGTGAAAACGTGCGTCATTAACATCATATATATATATATATATATATATATATATATATATATATATATATATATATATATATATATATATATATATATATATATATATATAATTAGAGAGAGAGAGGATGAATGATTGTAGTATGATGCTCTAAGGCGTAGGGCAGTGCTAATAGGGGTAAATTATTGAAAAGAAAAGAAAATGTACTAAAATGATTGTCTCTCTGTCAGATTTACTGCTCCAGCGCCAGCTTCTTGTTGGAATCACCAGATATTTGGAGCTCTCCAGTGGAAAGTCAGGAGTTTTTCACTGGGATAAGGGTATATACGTCACTTATTATATATAGTTAGTATATTTTCAACTTCACAATTTCTGAGTTACATTTGTAAAATATATTCTAAAATATCTGGTATTTTTAATAAATCAAACATGTGTTGATCAGTGAGGGGTCTCTGTATTGAAAGGCTTACTGTTTTTTCTTTAAAAATCCTTTGTGCAGTTAAAACCAGAAGTTAGCCGGGTGTCTGAGGATGGGGGGCGGTATGAGCTTCTGGTTGAAAGCACGGTTCCTGTCCCATGTCCGGACAGTTCTTTCTCTTCTACTGAAAAATGTGTTTTGTCTCTGCAGCTCAGCACAAGCAGTCAAGGTAAAGATGATAATAACTATAATAATGACTATAGATCATTCTTTTCATTAAACTGACAAGCTCTGGTGTTTTAATTTTTGTTTACATGACATATACAGCTTTTATTCATATTTACTAAGGTAAAGCTACACATTAATTGGCAATTTCAGTTTTGCTGAAGGCTGCATACAAATGCAGATCCCCAGAGGCACAAGGCAATCTGAGGAAGGTGAACTAATACCTAACATAACAAAAACACCAAATGCTCCTGGGTTTTCAAGCTCAATTTTAGTTCAAAATATGAGATTCAGTTAAAGTCCCAGTAGAATTTAGTTAACTCCACATGTTTATGGTGTCAGGACAGAAAATGCTTTTTTACCAGCATTACCCTCAAACAGTGAGTGTAGGTGATTTTCTGTTCCGCTTCACCAACCCCCTCACTGTGTGTAGTGGCAAGATAAACTCGGGTCTTCCGCCAGTTGAAGCCATTTACTGATTTACAGTAATCAGCACTCATCTGCCTTATTTGAAGGATATGTTCTCTTGTCTGTCCCATTTTGAAGAAGCTAAGAGAAATGGGCCACTGTGTCTTGTCATATTTGTTCCCCAGGAAAAATTATATTAGTTAAATGTTTGTGGACTTGCTGATCAACTTAAATAGGTAATGCATACATGTGGAAAAGGCTTCACTTCTTAGCATGAGATTATATATTTTAGTGCTTTTTGAACAGCCAATATCTGCTTTCTTGAAATCAAAGTCAAAAATAGTTTTACACATTTGCACAATTTAAGAAAATTAAATTTCTTTAAATGTTCACCCTAAAACAATGAAAGTTGTTTTAGCTTCTTTCGTAAACTGCACTGATAGAACCAACTGTGTCAAGTTACGAAGTATAAATACTTAGTTACCTTACTTAGGTAGAAATTTTGGGTATTTATACTTCACTAGAGTAAAGATTGGCCAACGTTTTACTTCTACTCCTTACATTTTCACACAATTTTCTGTACTTTCTACTCCTTACATTTAAAGAATATAGCCTCATTACTCCTGTTTTATTTAGTCTTGTCAAAATCCCAAAATTGCTCCAGCTGGATAGAATTTGACTGCTGTTTGATAATAGTTTAAACATCTACCATTCGGACACCCTGCTTGTATGCGATCCATTCCATACTGTGCACACAGGGGTCGCGTTAACCGAATCTAAAATCTAAAAAATAAAATAAAAATACCCACACCCACACACATATGTATATTTATATATATTTATATATAAACCAACATATAAAAATCTGAAGGCCTCTCGTCATTTTGACATATTACAATTCACATCCCTGACTGTTTGGTGCAGACACAAGGACATTTTTAACTTTACGCATGGAGTACAGGTAACTGAATCAATAAATTAATAATAAAAAGATTCCCATGAAGGCATCCAAGCATCATTTCAGACCCTGTACTCAATATGTCTCGCTAACCAGGAGGCTTTGGAACTAGTCTGTTACCGGTTGCTGGTTAAATAAGAAAGTTGCAAAAGCAGCGCATGCTACAGCGTTTTCTTCCTCTGAAGCGATAGGAAGCTGGGTTCAGCAAGTCTTTCCAATTTCTGATCATCTCAATTAGAGAAATGTTCTCTGATTTCAAAACTTTGGCTGAAGTGGAGCTTGTAGTTCCAGTCTCTAGTGTGGCAGCGGAGCGTGGATTCAGCCTCTAGAACAGTGGTTCCCAACCTGTTCGTGGGCCCCCAAAGGTGTCATTAGAGATCCGAGGGGTCTGCACAGTTTTGTCTGTGCTGAGGTTGTAAGACTTTTGATGATACTATTTTAATAACATAAAACATATATTATGTCAAATATAAGTACATATTATATACACCTACTGACACACAGAAGCAAAGAAAAAAAGTATAGGTACTGATCTATCTCAAGTCATCTATCTATTGTAATGACAAAAACAAAATAATAAAAATGTAAAACTCTGTGTCTGTAGGACACACCTGATGACTCAAAAATGCAGATTTTTGTTAGTGTAGCTGACCTCTGACTGCGCATGACACAAACCACCTCATAGTCCAGCTAGGATGAAACACAAGTATGTTGCAGAGTTCAAAGATGCCTGTAGTAGAGACTCAGGCAAATGCACCATTACAATACTTATAGACCTCTGGTCATCATTTCTTCCACACCATGAAACACATATTAGTGCTCAGTAGTCCATATATGGTTATTTTATGTATTTGCATTGTACTAAAATGCATTGATTTTAATTGATACATATGAAGCTGAAACAGGTAGTCTAGTCGTATCCCAAATGTTTCAGTATTAACATTTCTATATAACATTATAGTCATTATGGCCTTTAGTAAAACTGTTTTTGGGGAGGTGTGGTAGTGCTGTGGTGCAGCTTAAACTTTAGTTTTTATTGGCATTTTTTTAAACTTACATTACTTTTTACTTTTATACTTTAAGTAGTTTTGAATCCAGTACTTTTTTACTTTTACTTGAGTAAAAAACTTGACTTGATACTTCAACTTCTACAGAAGTCTTTTTAAACCCTAGTATCAATACTTCTACTTGAGTAATGACTGTGAATACTTTTGACACCTCTGGATAGGAATGACTTAAGCAGTTTTTTTGTTTCTGTTTTGTGTTTCACTGCTTTTCAAACTAACAATGAATCCTTTCCCCACAGATGAAGATTTGTTGGGTTCAGATTTATCTCTTTCATCATGTAAAGTGGATCTGACCCAGGGCCCATGCAGCGACGGGGCCTGTAGCCGGGAGCTGATTAACTACATCCCCAACACAGACTTTGTCAAAGAGGACGAAAGGACCAGTCGCATCTCAGTAAAACCCATAGTCACTCAGAATTTTCTCTGGAACGGCTATTCCCCAGAACCTGTTCAGGTAAACACATCACACTTGGATTTAGTTTACATACGGTTGCATTGATTCTTTAAAAAAAAAACTTTTTAAGGAAGTAATAAAAATAACTTTTAATTTTCAGATAACCGTCACTGATGTTTCTCCAGCATATTGCTACACATTCACAGACCCCCACATTACCACTTTTGATGGCAGGTAATTAATTTTATGTGCTAGTAAAATAATTCCATCCATCCATCCATTTTCTGTACCCGTCCATCCTATGCAGGGTTGCGGGGGGGTCCCGGGGGGAGAGGCGGGGTACACCCTGGACAGGTCGCCAGTCCATCACAGAGTAAAATAATTATAATGATAATAAACTGCACTTAATTGGACTGTGTACTAGGGGTGTAACGGTAATTGTATTCGTATTCTGATTTTTTGATATGGCCCTGTCGGTTCAGGAAGCACGAGTATCAAACGAATACAGCTTTTTTCTACCTGAACACATGCAGAATGTTTATGTCCAGAACTCCAGCCCAACTTTAAAAAATGACACCAAAATAAAACAGAAATGACTCCCAGCTATCACTAAACTCTGCTATTTGGGAACATTGATGGTTTCTCATGCAGCTACAGTAGAAAAAGAAAGATGGACAGAACCAGAACTTTGTCAGCGAACACATCTTTCAACAGCAACAAGGTACATAACACGCTCTGCACTGAACTGAATGACTCCCCTGAAACAATGTCAAGATGAATGTAAACATCACTGATAATACAGAAAAACTAGCTGATGTTCACATGGCTACCAGTATTTGCAAGTCAGAGGAATCCCCTTTGATGAGAAAGGATTTTCCCAACAGCTGCCCATGCTGCATTCAAGTACAGCTGGGAAACTAGGCTCTCTGTCTCTCCAGATCCGTTCACTTTCTTTTCTTTTCTGTTTGCTTTTCTTGTTTTCTTTCTTAACCTTTTCTTAGTTACTTTATTTTCCCAGCCCCTGGAGTTACTGTATTGGACCGGATCTCTTCTTGGATTACTTTTCTATGGACTTATCAACATGGCTTTTTGCTCAGCTGAGGATTTTGAAAAACTGCTCCACAGAATTGAGGGCATTGAAACGAAGCTACGTCGTCTGGAAATTAATTTTGATCTCCACGCTGATTATGGACAAAATGACACAACTTTACCTTTACCTTTGAATACAAACAGCCCTGGGTTACATCGGTCTAACCGTGCCACAGAGACTCCCTACAGGCGTCTGAGCGGCAGAACTCTGCACTACAATGAAAACTGGCCAGCTTTAAAACGCGTGAAATCAACCCCAGCCTGTTCTCCGAGGAAGAAAAAACTAAAGAAACTCCGACACAGAGAAACCTCTGAACCCAGAACTGCCGCTTCTGCTAAAAGTAAACAAAAGAGGTTTCAGCCAAAAACAAGAGATATTTCTCCACCTGGAATCCCGCTGAAAAACAGATTCGCAGCCTTGAGTTCCCCGAAAGATGACGCATCCCCCAGGACCAGTCAAAGCCACCAGGAGAAACCCAGCCGCATCAAACGGACACATAACAAAGTAAGAGCGCCCCCGGCAAAGACTGTTATCATACAAGATGGATCAATTAATGGAATTGAGGCTTTTTGTAGCAAGAATACCAAAGTTTATAGCTGCTAAAAAAATACAGTGAGAGAAATATCAGAAAAAATCCCTAAAATCTTGGACCAACATCCTGCTTTGGAAAAGCTCGTCATTCACGCTGGATCAGCAGATATCGCGATGAGACAATCAGAGATTCTGAAGAGAGACTTTTCTGATCTCCTACAGAGACTTGATGGACTTAACGTAAACATCCTCATCAGCGGACCAGTCCCTGAAGGGAATGATGAAAGATTTAGCAGACTCCGCATGCTCCATAAATGGTTGAAGAAACAATCAGCTGAGAAGTCGTTCACATTTATTAATAATTTCAAAGTATTTGGAAGTGCGAATCATCTGTTCAAAGCAGGAATGTGCTATTTGAACAGGTCCGGAGTAAGGCTGTTAGTAGCCAACATTTTTTCTTATCAACATCAGAAAGCAAAACACTTGCTCCTAAAAACTGACCTTGAGGCGCCCATGGATATCAGAGAACAAAAACAGCAAGTCTGGATGACACCACAGGACCGAACAGATAAACAACCATCAGAGATTAAGTCTTCATCTTCCTGTGACTCAGCCACATCAAATGAGTCTCCATTTAGAAACTTTACAGACAGACTGAACGAGCAAATCAAATTTGGGACACAATTAACACCTAAACTTAGACTTCACCAAACGCCTGGGACTAGTGTCCATAAGCCTGGGAGCTTCCCCCCACTGATTATTACAGATATCTGATATTTGAGGGAACCGGGCAATAAATCCACCCCTACCGTCTCCCAGAATTCACCCGGCACCCCTGAGGCTATATCAGTGATTATCAGCAGCAGGAAACATAAACCGTTAACCACACGCTCTCATATTAAACAAAATCTCAAATTGATAACCTGTCAGAAGGTTCAGCTGCCCATCATCACAATACTTAAGTTAGCTTTATTAAACATTAGATCTCTATCCGGGAAGTCTTTTCTTATCAATGACTTCATCACTGAGCATAATTTACACGCCCTTTTTTTATCAGAAACTTGGCTAGATGAAAATAACGAAACAACTTCATTAATAGAATCCAGTCCTCCAAATTATAATTTCTTAAGCGAGAACAGAAAACACAAACGAGGCGGAGGTGTAGCCACCATCTTTCACAACTCAATGAACTTTAAAAAGGTAACTCTGGGCACGTTTGATTCTTTTGAATACCTAGCCACCCAGATAAATGAGCCTAACAAAGCGTTATTTCTAAGTTTATATAAACCACCAAAACTTAACTCTAACTTCTTTGATGATTTCAATTACCTTCTTTCTGTAACATGTATCAACTATGACCAACTAATCATCGTGGGGGACTTTAACATCCATACCGACAACCCCCAAGATAGACAAGCAAAAACGTTAGATGATACTCTCCACAACTTTGGACTAATCCAGCATGTCAAACAACCAACACACAATAAAGGACACACTCTGGACTTAATTATCAGCAAAGGTTTAAATATTTCTGACATCTCTGTAATTAATATTGCATTATCTGACCATTTCTGTATTTTCTTTCAAAGTACCATCTCTGCTAAATTATCCAGCCACAGTAAGACCACTATAAAAAAGCGTTTTCTAGGGGACAGTTCAGTAGAAACCTTTAAACGTATTTATCCTTCCTCCACATCCGCCTCATCTCCCAACTCAAACTCAGTAAATAAGTTGGTAGATAATTTCCTTGCAAAAATCTCAGACATCATGGATTCCATTGCTCCAACTAAAGTGAAAGTAGTCTCAGGTAGAAAGAAGTCTCCGTGGACAAGTAATCCACTGGTACGTAGTGAAAAAAGAGAGTGTCGACGAGCCGAGAGAAAATGGCGGAAAACTCGACTCCAGGTTCACTGTGAGATCTACAAAGAGAGACTGAATAGATATCAGCTAACTATAAAAGATGCTAGGGAATCGTTCTTTTCTGAAATCATCAACAGAAACATTAATAACGCACGCACTCTATTTGCAACAATGGAAAGACTAACTAATCCTTTAGTGACAGTAGCCCCTGAACTAAACTCTACCAGGGCCTGCAATGAATTTGCCAGCTTTTTCACTGAAAAGATTCTAACAATTAGACGGTCAATCTGTACCTCAATATCGAACCCACAACCAGTGCCATCCCCAATCAACAACAATGTAGAGAAAATGTCTGAATTCCACGAATTAAACCAGAACAGCCTTGAAAAAATCATTATCCAATTAAGCTCCTCCTCCTGCTGTCTTGATATCCTACCCACAGCTTTTCTAAAGAAGGTTCTTCCTGTTATTGGTTCTGATCTTGTTCAAATAGTGAACTCATCCCTGCTATCAGGTGTCTTCCCTCAGGCTTTAAAAACAGCAGTTATTAAACCACTACTAAAGAAGAAGAATCTGGACAACACGTTAATGCAGAACTACAGGCCAATCTCTAATCTCCCATTCATCAGTAAGATTATTGAAAAAGCTGTGTTTCAGCAGTTAAATGGCTTCATAACAATGACAAACCGTTTTGATGCTTTTCAGTCTGGTTTCTGCGCTCACCACAGCACTGAGACTGTCCTCGTCAAAGTATTTAATGACATCCGCATAAATACAGACTGTGGAAGAACCACAGTGCTGGTTCTGTTGGACCTCAGTGCAGCATTTGACACTGTTGATCATGATATTTTATTGGAACGACTGGAGAGCTGGGTCAGACTCTCTGGTACAGTACTTGGCTGGTTCGAGTCTTACCTAAAGAACAGGGACTTCTATGTTTCAATAGGAAACTTTTCATCAGAACGAACAGAAATCACATGTGGGGTGCCCCAGGGCTCCATCCTGGGGCCCCTCTTATTTAATATCTACATGCTCCCACTAGGCAAGATTATAGCGACCAATAACATTAGCTACCATAACTACGCAGATGACACTCAGCTCTACATTACAATGTCACCAGGTGACTCTGAACCCATTCAAACCCTAAATCAATGCATTGACCAAATAAATGGATGGATGTGCCATAACTTTCTCCAGCTGAATAGAAACAAAACTGAAGTGATTATTTTTGGACCCAAGGAGGAACGATCAAGAGTCAGCACACAGCTTAAATTAATACAGCTAGAAACTACTGATCAGGCTCGAAACCTAGGTGTAGTAATGGACTCAGACCTGAACCTCCAGGGTCACATAAAGGCAATAACAAGGTCAGCGTTCTATCACCTGAAGAACATCTCTAGGATTAAAGGACTGATGTTGCAACATGACCTAGAAAAACTCATCCATGCGTTTATCTTTAGTCGGATTGATTACTGCAACAGCATCTTCACAGGTCTGCCTAAAAAGTCAATCAGACAGCTGCAGCTGATCCAGAACGCTGCCGCTCGCGTCCTCACTAGAACCAGGAAAGTAGAGCACATCACCCCAGTTCTAAAGTCCTTACACTGGCTCCCTGTAGCTCAGAGAAAAGACTTTAAAATACTTTTACTAGTTTATAAATCATTACATGGCTTAGCACCAAAATATGTTGAAGACCTGTTGTCATGGTACCAACCACCTAGACCACTCAGGTCCTCTAACTCTAGCCTACTAAACATCCCTAGACTCAGAACTAAACATGGAGAAGCAGCTTTCAGTTTCTATGCTCCCCTTATCTGGAACGGACTACCTGACGAGTGTAGAGCTGCTGAAACTCTGAACTGCTTTAAATCGAGACTAAAAACCCATCTGTTTAGAATTGCCTTTGAGTAAATGCTTGATGTTATATGTATGAAATGTGTTCATGCTCTCTTGCTTTTTTTATTTTTCTCTTGCTTTATTGTGTATCATGTGTAATGTGTGTTTCTTTTATGTGTTTCTTTTAAATCACCAAATCATGTAAAGCACCTTGAATTACCCTGCTGTTGAAAGTGTGCTATACAAATAAAATTGCCTTGCCTTGCCTAGGCTGTCAAAATATCAGAACAACTCCAAAGTTATTTCAGCATGTTTTATTCGTAAATATGGGCAAAGTATTATTTAAACATTTCAAAACAGTAACAGTGACTGTTTTCAAGTCGTTATATTGTTTTCTACTCTGGCTATGTCTGCTTGTACTATTTCATTTATTAAAAAAGGTCAGTTCTATACTTTCAACTTTTTTAAGTTATAAAACATAATAAAAACTAATACATTTTTGGGAATAGAAAAGAAGGAATTCAGAAAAAGTTTTGCTGTTAAATGCTGATCAAATAAAAAAAAAAGTCATATGCACATTTGTATTTATTTTCTTGATTAAAGCGATTAAAACGTACCAAACCGTGAGTTGAAAACCCCAAACATGTGCCGAACCGTGATTTTTGTGTACCATTACTGTGCACTAACCTCTCTGCAGTTATTGACATGATAAATGATAATGACAGGAACCTGCAGCTGAAAAAATATATTTTTCATTGTTTTATCAGGTACTACGAAAACTATCACATAGGGACTTTTGTTCTATACAAGAGTAACCTTTGGCCCTTTGAGGTCCATGTCCGTCAGTGGGAATGTGGCAGCCTGGTGCACGCCGCCTCCTGTGTGTGCGGCTTTGTGGCGCGGGACAGAGGCGACGTTATCAGATTTGACATGTGCAACGGTGAGATGGGCGAAACGAAGCCTCATCTGTCTGTGAAGAGCAGAAACACGAGTCAGAGCAGCATTCGGATCAGTGAGTCCTACCAAGGACGCAAAGTCACTGTGAGTCAACGGCAGCAACATTTCATCATGAATAATATTAAGTAAAAAGTGCAACAAAATGCAGTTTATTATTGTTTCTTACAGGATTTACTATCTGCAGATTTTGTAAAAAGAAAAGAAGCTTTACGAGCTGATCTTGTGAAACTCTGGCGGTTTTACAGATAACGTTCTCCTCAGGAGCATTTGTTCGTGCGGATGTCTCAGATTGGGGAATGAGTTTGACTCTGAGGGCCCCCAGTTCAGACCAGAATCACACTGAGGGTCTGTGTGGAACATATGATGGACGACCAGACAATGACTTCCACTCAGCAGGGGGCGCTATACTGGAGCAAGTGCAGGATTTTATATCTGAGTGGAGGTCAGTGGATTTCAGTTAAAGCCATATTGTGTTTTAAGAGTCATCGTTTCTGTAAACTGATTAACAGATGCAGGTAACCTACAGTAGGCAAAAAACTAGTTTTTATCAGGTAAGGAAGCCCTCTTTCTTATAAAAACACAAGGCAGAGAGAGTGACTGACAAGACAGGAATGAACAATAAATACTGGAGCCAAATATGCTGTGGCTGGCCAATTATCCTGAAATTAGCGTCAGATTAGATGCTTCTGATTCCATAAAATGAAGGATTATTTGAATATTTTTTAAAGATTCTGAACTGGAATAGGTAGTCTCATATACTTAGACTGATTTAACCTGAACTTCATGGTTGTAGTTATTTTTTTTCTCAACACAATTTTTTTTGTTTTGTTTTTGCATCGCTGTCTTTTTAGACATTAGGACCACTTGAGATTAAAGAAACCTTATTGATGAGTTAAGCTTTAACTGCATGACTCCACACTTAGACATTTAGATTTAGTTTGTGATTCTGTAAAAGTTTTATTTGTAGAAGCACAACAAAAGCACGATTTCACTGCTATTGTGACCTTAGGATTACCTTAAATAGGGTCCTGCTCAAATCTTTTTAAACACAGTTTGTTATTTTTTTTAAGTATTTGTCCTATTTGTAAAAACATTACCTAAATAGAAACAAAGTTTTTAAAATAAATGTGGTTAAAATCCCTTCTTACCCAGGTCTTGTTCAGTCCAAGTTTGTCTTCGTCACTGGGTAGCAACACAAAAATTCTTATAACATTGATAAAGATGAAGATATATTAAATAAAATACAAGCTAAATGTTATGAAAACACAAAATATAAAATTGTTTGAACTTAAATGCAAATTAAAAAATAAAAATAACAATTCTTACTGCTTTCCTGATTACCTGTTTATCAAATTTTTTATTGCACAAAAATGAAGCTGCACATATTTGAACTAAAAATGCTTCAAGTTCAACAGTTTTTTTTTGTTAAATAGAAAACAAATTTTAAAATTATAATATTTAGGGTAAATACGAACACTGAACATCAGTATTGATCCTCTTACATAGGCAGAGCTTGATGGCATCATCAACATGTGCAATCGTGATAGGCGAGTATAGTCAAAATCTCTTCCATTGGCTAAATTTATATAATTTCTACCTTATACTGTTTATATCACCCACTACTAGTTCAGAGCTCGAACATATAATAAATGGGCACATTTGCTGAAATAAGTTTTGCTTTCCTGTTATCCAATTTAAGTGTTGGTCTTTCTTGCTCTGTTGCAGACTAAATGAACTGCATAAAGGTCCCAACATGTCATACAAAATATAATTTTGAGCTAAATAGCTTCTTACTGTTTTGAAGCTTCTGTCTGAGTTACATTTTAAATACCTTGATGGTTTACTTTGAGTCTTCCTCAAGAAGCAACATTGCTTAACTGAGAAACCAGTCTAAAAGTTTGTGCATCCTGTAACTTGAGGTTTCTCCTTGCCCTTTGTGTCTCTGTCAGACTCCCTGCAGGCAGCAGCTTGTTTGACTCTGTGCCAGCCCATGTGAACACACCGAATATCCACAGATACTGCAACTGTCAAGCAGATCACCTCAAATCATCTCCCAGATCTGGATCCCCTCAGATCTCCTCCGAATCCACCTGCTCCAATCATAGACTTGTCCATTTTCTGAGTTTTATCCCCGCTCTAGATGTCACAGCTGAGTATATGAGTTCAGTTGAGCTACGGAAAGGAAATGAAAGACAACAGCTTACTCTGGGTCGCTCTCGCAGAAAGTTTCACAGTAAAACTACTGACATACGAGGTGCATTCACAGAAAGAGGATCATCCTCTGCTCAGCAGCAGAACCCCGGGGGCAGTTCTCCCCACCAAAGTTTGGGTCAGTCTGATCTGAAGAGCTTCTCATACTTTTTTCCAGAGGACCATGAATCTTCTGTTCAGCCAGACGGTCCCCTAAGGTGGCCAACTCCTTCTGGTCTAACTCAGCAGCAGGCTCAGGCTCAGTGTGAGCAGACTGTGGAAACCTCGAGCATCGCTGTGGGCTGCAGGTTCCTGTTAGAGGATCCAATAATCAGCCGAGCTGTGGCCATGTGTGTCACAGACCTGCAGCTGAAAGACGAGCCGTCGTGGCTGAATGCCACCTTACCGCTGCTGGAGAACGAGTGTGAGCGAAAGCTGGTGGAGAAGTGGAGGAGATGGGAGGAGCACCTGGACGCTGTGTCCATCCTGAGGTGTCCGAGCCTGTGCAACGGGAACGGCCAGTGCTCCGAGTGGGGCTGCTACTGCTTCCCTGGATTCGGTTCACACGACTGCAGCGAGCTGACGGGTAAAACTCTGAACAGATACACACAGAGACAAGAAATGCATCCAAAAATATATATATTTTGACATTTATGAGATCTGAAGTTGCAGTAACTCTTAATGCAGTGGATACTCTCTGAGCTACTTTTAAGCCATGAATGTCAGACTTCTAAAGGTAAGACTGAGCATCCAGATCTAACTTTTTGCTGCTGTTGTAAAGACCAGACTCCAGAGATCACCAAGTTGATGAAGGATGGTCTGTGTAACGTTAATCAAGAAGACTGCACCACCATCCAGGTCTATGGTCACGGTTTCAAGGACTCCAGCCAGCTCATGTGTGAGTTTGTTAAGGAAAAGGTACTTTGCTTTTTTATTTTTTCTCTTGTGCTTGCAGGGGAAATATTCTTAATGATTTGTCACTTTTTTGTTGGGGTGTTGAGCTCATTTCTTTTTTTTGGGACCTGGTATGTTCTTAAGCCTCCTATTATTGAGCTTTTATGAATACATTAACATAACAATAACTCTAGAAAAGTTGAAAAATACCTAAATTCAAGAAAATGCTGAAAAATAACAATGAACATAATGAAGTGTCAACCATGAAATAAGACAGTCCTCTGGGATGAGTTAGCTACAGCAACAAGTAAATTCCTAAGTGAATTATTATCTGGTATTAAGTGGATGAATTCACTTGCTTCTCCTTCTTCACTCTGAGTATTTGACAGTCTAGACTAAAAGCTCATCCCGAGTTGCCCCTGTGTGCCAGAGTCTACTTACAGAGAACCCCCACAGTGCATAAAGCCTTGCAGGATGAATATAATGCTCTACCACCTTCATGTAAAATTACCAATTAAATACAGATGTCCTATAAAGATTACATTCAGTCACGAAAAATAGAAAGAGCCTTTTCTTTCAGTTTTGGGTTTTTATAATTAGGGTGTTGTTTGAAAATGATCTTTCTTTCTTTCTTTCTTTCTTTCTTTCTTTCTTTCTTTCTTTCTTTCTTTCTTTCTTTCTTTCTTTCTTTCTTTCTTTCTTTCTTTCTTTCTTTCTTTCTTTCTTTCTTTCTTTCTCAGGAGTTAACCTCCCATCACATTCACCCCAATGTCAGATCGTGCAATGCTCAGAGAAATAAAAACAAAAGACAAAATTCAATCTCAGCTTCTAAATTTCCTTAGTTATTTTGTGATATATTACAGTTCCTGGCAGGACAATTAGAAAACAAAATGAACCAGAGAAAGGTTGGTTGGAAAGGTTGCCATGAAAAAGTTTTTTTCTAAAAAGCATGTGTCCTCAAGACAGATTTACAAGATCCCATCTTAATGAACCTAAAAAGTTCAGGAACAATAAATCAATCTTTCGGACAGATGAGACCAAAATAGGCATGTTTGGTAATTATTGCACAACCCCAAGAAAACCCAACAGACCATATTAGCACAAACCAGTTGTTAAAGGGGACATATTGTGCAAATGTCACTTGTTATCGTTTTGTGTTGCCATTTGGGTCTCTGCTGCCTCTATAAACACTCGAGACATGAATAAAAACCATCGATCCTTTTTTATGCACATTTTTGCTGGTGAAAATCTTGTGCTTCTGCAAGCTTTAAAAGTGCCTTATTGTGACGTCACAATCGGTAGAATTTGCCCATCACATGTCAAACTCTGCTCACCAATTCAAATTCTAGATGGGTGGGCGTGGTCTGCAACTGCTAATTTACATAAACGTGACAGATTTTGAGCAAAGAACTTTATTGACATGTTTTTCTTTTACAGACCATGGACGTATTATAATTTGTTTAAAAAGAGGCATAATATGTCCCCTTTAAGCATGGTGTTGAAGGGGCATTGGCAGTTCTAGACAGGGGCCAATAGAGGCCAGTGGCCCTATAGAACTGGTCCTGGCCCCTGTACTGGAGAAATAATAAGATATCAATTTCTTATGATGATGATGATATGCGGTGGTACACAAACTGTAACTAATTAGTTCCTTGGACCAGTTTCATTTTGTAACTTCACAGTTTTACTTCAACGATGATTTAAAAATTAAGGTGTTGCACTTGTAGCTTCAGCCGCATTGAGAGAGGATCACTGTTTTCATCTGCTGGATCAGGGGTCTGCAACATGCAGCTCTGAACTGATTCAGGTTAGATCTGGGAGCTGAACTTAAGACTCCTCTGTATTGGCTTTGCATAAAAATCCTTGAACCGAGTGTGTTTGAATCTAAGCTGTAGCCAAAAATTGTCTGTCCTCATTGTGCATTTATTACAATTTTAAACTGTTGCTTTTTATCTTCTGTCCCTTCTTATTTTCCTCCTCTGTTTTAATCTCTTATCAAGTTTGAAGACGGGGAGTGGGTCACGATTGCTCCTCGGTTTGTTCAGGCCACTTTTCTGAATGAAACAGGTCTTGAGTGCCGGCTCCCCCTGGAGGACAGCTTGGCTCCTGCAGACAAGGACTTGGAGATGGTGACAAACAGAGCTGTTGCTCGCTGGCAGATCAAAGTTAGTCACAACTGCAGCACTCTATTCAAAATACCTGGTTGAAATCACCAGTCTATATGTTGTACCATTTAAAAAAGGGAAAACCTGCCCTGTTACTGTAGCTAGATGTCAAATACGGCTGTAAAGTGTCTCTGGAAAAACCTCCAACAATTTCTCAACCTGTGCACTGAAACCATCTGAAGCCACAACCCTGTGTGTGTTTACAGTGGTTTGGGGTTTTAATGTTCCCCCCCCCACTGAGCCACATTAATCATGCTTCTGCTGATGACAGGTTTCAAACGATGGCTACAGCTACAGCAACGCCAAGATCCTGACTCTGTACGACGAGGCCTGTCAGATCTGCAGCCTCGACACAGAAATCTTTTGTACCCTCAGGGTGAGACATCTTTCTTTTTAATCCTTTAACCGTGACAGCTGCACCTTTTAATCTCCTCAAGTCTGTTTCGGTCGCTGATTGAGGGTTTATGGGGATATAGCAAAACGGATCTGGAACTTTGGAAATAAAGTAGAAATTTGAAACAATCAAATGTTTTAGCTGAGCTTGTTAAGTGCTGAAGATTCAATTGATTGAATTGATTTTTCTTGATTTTATTTCTTTCCTCATCCCAGGCAGGAGGAGCATCAATATGTTGAGCAAAATATTTACTCTTTGAACTGTTCTGTCAGTCACATTGTGCATTTTTAGTCATGCCATAGCTAAAAATGCGACAAATGTTCTAGTAGTACCCTCAACAAACGAAGTGATGATGATGATTTACTGTAATGTTCTTTCACCAGGAGAAGACCTGCATCATTGGGGGTTTGTGCTACAACGAAGGGGAGTCCAGTCCCAGCAGCCCTTGCTTCACTTGTCGCCCGGACTTGTCCAAACACACATGGTCCAAAGCTGAGAGTACGTGCAAGAAAACTCTGATTTTCTGATTATTACCTGTTTGAAGTCAGTGTAATTGGACGGCATCTGTGCAGAACACTTGTCGAGTAACTGTGCATGGGAGCAGATAAAGTTATTAAATAGATGGCAGATCTTAAGTATGAAAAGTAAAACGCACAAAGAGTAAAATAACTTATAAAATGTGTATGAAAATCCAAATTCCTTCCTTGTCTTCACCGTCACTAATCACAGTGAGAGCCACTGGGCTCTGAACACCTCACAGCTCAGCCTCGTCCTCCATCCAACGGCTGTTGTTGCTGTTTACTGGAGGCAGCTTGTATGATTTGTCACCAGTTCAGAGCTGATTGAAGTTAGGTCTGTCCTTCGGCGCTGATATTAGGGCTGCTGATCTCATTGTTACACTTTTTGGCTAACTTCACCTCTGAAGCTCAAACTAGGTCAGTCAGGCCTCTGCTGTGTTGTGACAGCATGATAAAATGCATAGAAAGAACCTCACAGGAGTTGCTGGATAATCTTCAGATGGCAGAGTTTGACATTGGGTATGAATAAAGATATTTTCAAATATTGCTAAACTAAGATCTTTTAAAAGTCACCTTAAATATCTGAGCTGTTTTTGTGGTTTTTTTTTACTTGTTTTGTGATTCATGTTGCCTCTCATCGCAGATCATGTGCACAATTTCTTGTTTTACATTCAGAGAATGAGCCTCCGTCATTCCAGCCGCCACAGATTCCTCTCCGCTCCTTCCAGGGGGAGAACTTCATCTACCAGCTACAAGCTCGGGACCCCGAAAGCACCACAGTTCTTTTTAGCCTGCTGTCAGGTCCTAAAGGGGCTTCGCTCACTTCAGCCGGACTGCTGATATGGAAGGCTACCTCTGAACCCACAGACACCCACAATTTCAATTTTACTGTGATTGATGCCTGCAGCGCTGAGATTGCCGCCTCTGTCCAGGTGAGTTTGTCCTGCCGGCAGGTCGATAAATGAAAAAAGTGATTTTATTTTCTGTTTGTGAATATCTACATGCTTGTAAATGTCACAGATGAATAATTCAAACTAAAGAAGTTGCACAGTATTGAAAGTAAATTTGAAAATTTTTGAAATAGATTTTCAGTAGAAAAGTATGTTTCAGTTTCTGAAGACAAGCTGGAACATAAAATAATCCACCATTCATAAACTGGTCCTAACAGTACCCAAGGAGGTGATTCTGCTTCCTACCACTAGAGGGTGATAACGGTACATAATTTAATTCCATATCAACTAAAACAAATATTTAAAAGTGCTGCGGAAAGTCAAAAATAATCAAAACCAAGTAAATAATAAGGGTTTAAAATTAAAATAAAGCATTTTCTTGGGCAAAGACTGCGTATTTTATAGTCTTAATACTCTTTAAACCCTTAATTTTAAACTTTTATACTCTTGGTAATTAATAGTGTACAGTTGTGGCAGTGATTTGTAAAAAAAAAAATAAAAAATGTTAAAATTAAGATACAGAGGTGTTAACCTTTCCTTGATTTCTAAATCAAATTAAAAAGTTTGTTTTTATTTAAAATAGATTTACAACTAAATTTGTAATTAAAATGATAAGGTTTGAATTTGTAATCTTTTTAATGCTTTATGTGGTTTTCAAGTGCAAAAGATGTGTTCTTATAATTTAATATAAAATGTCATCATGCTTTCTTGGTATTAGTTGCAGCTTACAGATATAATTGTTCATTTTAAATACAAACTACTTTTTGCATCTGTCGGACTAAGTCTGTATTTGTTACAGATTAATGTAAAAATCAAATCCAGAAGCAGAGAGACAAAGCATACAGACTCCGATGACTTTATTTTTTTACCCTCAGGTTTCTGTGAAGTCCTGCGAATGTCTAAACGCGGCGTCTTGCATCAGCGATGTGAACTTCCCCGTTGGAAGCGGGGAATATGCCTGCGTTTGTCTCGATGGATTCACTGGACGGCGGTGTGAGGTGGACGTAGACGACTGCAAACCGAACCCCTGCAGACTGGGCCGCTGCATCGACGGACCCAACTCTTTTTCCTGCATCTGCCCTCCTGGAATGACGGGTAGGAGCAGCTGGGCTTTACTCGGCCCAAATAAAAAGGACAAGATCAATATTTCTGCTTTTGTTTGTTGTTGTTCAATTTAAGTAGTGATAAGAGGAAAATTTGTTCTCTTTACCAACTTTTTATACACCATTAGAAAATATCCAAACATTGTTAAATACAAAAAAAACAAATCAAATATTTGCATTTTGAATAAGAAACACAATCCAAAACACAAAACCACATAACAGCAACTCCCTCAGATATGTTTGCCCTAGTCTTATAGATCAGTCCCTCCAACACAAGCGCATAATGCTTTATTATCCAAATTTGTATTAAAGGCAGATTTACAAGTAAATTAAATTTGTACAAATGCTTACATTTTGATCAGGATTTCCATTTACTGTTCAGGTTTCGTACCAAGGATCTCCTGTATTTGTGGATTAAGAGTAAATCATTATAGAACTTGGAGAGTTCTTATTCACCAAGTCTGTTATTTTAATTTACATTAAAACATATTTTCATCTTACATTAACCAGACACTTGTGTATAGACAGGAATGTGAAAAACACTGTGAGGAACTTGAGTGTAAAAGTGTATAAAAATTAAAGCGGTCTTATTAGGATATTGATAAACGAATAACATGCTTGTATGTTTGGTGCTTGTCAAAGTGTTGCATCATTAGTCTTTGTGATGTTTCATGTGTTATTAGGACGAACATGTAGAGAAGATATAGACGAGTGCCTCTCCCACCCGTGCTTCCCTGCAGTGAGCTGCAGCAACACACTGGGCTCCTTCTTCTGTGGATCTTGTCCAAGAGGATACAGAGGTGACGGGAAAACCTGCCAAGGTACGCACAATGTTAAGGTTTTCCTCCTCAAATACTACCAATTAGGATTTTAACGGTACACAAAAATCACGGTTCAGTATGTATTTGGGGTTTTTAAAGTCACGGTTCGGTTTGTTTTGGGTACACTTTAGTCAAGAAAAATAAATACAAATGTGTATGTGACTTAAAAAAAAAAAACTTTGATGTGCATTAAACAAACAAACATTTTCTGAATTCCTTCCTTTCAATTTCTAAAATTAATTAGATTTGATCATGTTCTATAACTTAAGAAAGTTAAGTATAGAACTGACTGGAGATTTGATTGCATAAATAAATAAAATAGTACAAGCAGACATAGCCAGAGTAGAAAACAATATAACTACTTTAAAACTGTCAGTGTTAATGTTTAGAAATATTTAAATAATTTGCCCATATTTGAGAATAAAACATGCTTAAATCACTTTGGAGTAGTTTTGATAATTTGACAGCCTAGTCTCCCAGCTGTATTTGAATGGTTCTGTCAATCTTTCTTTTTCTACTGTAGCTTCATGAGAAACCATTAATGTTCACAAATAACAGAGTTTAGTGATAGCTGGGAGTAGTTTCTCTTCTGTTTTGGTGTCATTTATTAAAAGCTGTACTGCGGTCTGAGATCTGCACACTAACATGTAAATGAGTTCAGGTAAACAGCAGCTGTATTCATTTGGTACAGGTGCATGCCGAACCAACAAGGCCGTGCCAAAAATATAAATACCTTCTAATCTAATATTAACCACTTAATCTAATGCCAATGACTCATTTTTCTGTTGTTTAATGCCTTTAAACAGAGGAAAATATCACAGGCTCTCCAGTGGCGACACCAGTGAGCGCACCGCAGGTTTCTCAGGGACCCAGTCCATCTGGTCCTTCACCGTGCAGCAAAGCGCCGTGTTTCCCGGGAGTTCTGTGCTTTGAGAGTGTTCATGTTTCAGCTGGCTTTGCCTGTGGACCCTGTCCTCCTGGTCTCCAAGGAAATGGACAAATGTGCACAAAAACTGGTGAGAATTTAAGCAATTGATTTAATCTGGTGACATTTGATATTAATTTAAAATATTTAACCTGCAATTTGCTCATTCACATGTTTTCAGCACAGTTCTTGTACCTGATTATTGCTGCTTTTTGTTGAGTATGAATAAAAGAAAAGGGACAAACTAGAAAAGCACTCAGAGAGCGCAGACCTCCGCCAGGGCCACTCACCCATCCACCATGTTGTTTCTGGTACTTTTCCAATAAAATGTATGTGAATGAGACACATGGCTGTGTTCGTGCTGTCGCTGTGCTGTTCCAGCAGAGAGGGGAGATTCACGCATGTGCGATTGATTTGCTGTGCATATGGTCCAACAGTAGCCGGGCTGCTGTGCGAGCTCAGCTGTCTGTGAGCTCTCTAAGACGGTTAGAGGAGTCCACAATAGCACCGATGGGCGGTAGGTGGATACGCACCACCCCCAAAATTTACTCAGTTGTTCCTGGTCCCGTTGCGGACATTTCCTTCAAGTTTCTTTGAAATCCGTGCATAACTTTTTCAGTTATCTTGCTAACAGACAGACAGCCAGATATACACGAAAATTGTCTGGAAGCTATATATATATATATATATATATATATATATATATATATATATATATATATATATATATATAAACATTAAACCCACACAGAGCTAGAAAGATGGTCATTGGCTACACTCTATTTTGGCATTAAAATGTTACACAAGAAGCAATCTGTTCAGTAAAAACACTAGATCAAAATCTAGATCAAAAAAGATATATTTAAATAAAAAAAATAAGAAAACAATCAGAGGGTGGTTTAAAACATGTGGGTTGTATTGAGTGTAAAGTATAAGATCAAGGCTATGTTTTTGTGTTTTTTAAGTCCTGTCCTCTAACTTTCAGTCTCCTACAGGTCGGGAAACGCTCACCAGTGGAGAAAACAGTCGGGCTCACAACCCTCGATCTTATTCCACCCATGAAAAAACCCACACCTCTTCTTCTCCTTCGTCTCCCGCCTTACACAACCAACCACTTGACTGGAAGTGGAGACCAGAGACGACCAACAGCTCCAGGAGAGCTTCTTTCCAAGACAAACCTGGTGTTCCCTGTCAGCCCAGTCGCTCAGGATCCTTCAGGTGTGGACGCTGCCCGTACGGCTACACCGGAGATGGACTTGTATGTAAAGGTGATGAGCGTTTTCAGTCTTCAATAGTAAATTTTTAAGTGGTTTGGTGGTTGATGTCCCCTTTTTGTTTCTCGTTTTAAGCGGGTTTTAGTTTTGCGGGGCTGATGTTGCTTGTTACATCTCCCATGTGTTGTTTGAGATTTAATCTGATGAACCAACACAAGTCAGTCTATAATTGTGAAGTGGATAGAAAATGATACAAGGTTTAAAAAAAAAAATTCTGAATAAAAATCACGAAGGTGTGGCTTGCATTTGTGTTCAACGCCTCTAAATCAATATTTTAAAGAACTAATATTTGCTGCAACTTTAGCCTCGTTTCGACTGAGTGGTACGCCACGGGTCGGTATGGTCCGGGACCCTATTTTGTCTGTTTCGTTTGTAAAAGCGGCCCAGATAACTGACCTGTACAGCACCATTCCTGGGCCCCCTTCAGATGTAGGTCCGTAGGACAAAAGTATGGTTAGGGCAGAGCTACTGGCCCTCACACAACACAGTCCGTTGATTTGGGGACAGAAAAAAAGTCCCAGCTTGCGACAAACACGAGACATACTAGAGCGTCACGTTTGTCGTCGCACAAGTATGACGCCATGTTGGCCGTTTGGATTTAACCCTGCCTCACCCAGTGAGAGTCCAGCTAGCAGTGTAAACGCTCTCAACTCTGGGTTTTTCACTGGGCCATTCCAACACATGTGGTTTGTGGTTGAACCTGCTTGTAGCTCTGGCCGTGTGTGTTTAGGGTTACCGTCCTGCTGGATGGTGAACCCCTGCTTCAGTCAAATGTCTTTCATAGCTTTAAGCAGGTGTTCTCCCCATGTTGCTCCATATTTAGCTCCACCCATCTTCCCATCAAAGTCTGACCACCTTCCCTGTCCCTGATCAGGAAAAGTATCCCCACAGCATGATGCTGCCACTATGGTGTCTGATTGCTTTCTTTAATATGATAATTTAATATTCATAACAAAACAAGCGTAAAACAGGCTGAGGAGAGGGTAAAATAATATTGTGGTGAGTAAAACTGTTATCATGGGCGGAAGAATTTTCAAACAGGACGCAAACAATTACCTTTTTTCACTGACAGGAAAACTAAAGACTGGAGTATACACTTTTGTTTTGGTGTCTTTGTGAGACTGCTGTTTTTTTAATTATTACATTGAAAAGAAAAGTATACCTATTCTCTCAGAATCTAATTTCAGATCTTTGTGTAATTTATTTTCTATATGACAGGAGCTATCATTGTTACAGTGTAAGTTTCTAGCACAGAACAGTCATTATTTCTATTAACCTAATTATTTCCAGAGATTTTTAGTTTAGTTTTCAGTGAAAGCTCTGAAGTTTGTTATTTAACTATTTTACATAACCACATAGAGAAGGAACACTTTAAATATGTTGAAATCAAAAGTCTTCTTTAAGTAAACAGAGTAGGCAGCTGAAGAAATTCAACCTGCCAACACGGATGATGATGATGCAGTTCTACACTGCAATCATCGAGTCCATCCTCACCTCCTCCATCACCGTGTGGTAAGCTGGAGCCACCATCAGGGACAAACAGAGACTGCAGCGTGTTGTGTGCTCTGCTGAGAAGGTGATTGGCTGCAGACTCCCATCTCTGCAGGACCTGTACACCTCCAGGAAACTTGGGCGTGCAGGTTGGATCACAGCCGACCCTTCTCACCCTGGACACAGACTGTTTGACCTGCTCCCCTCAGGCAGGAGGCTCCGGTCCATTCGGATCAGAACGTCTCGCCATAAGAACAGTTTCTTCCCCTCTGCTGTTGGACTCATGAACAATAACCCTAAGACTGTTCCCACCACCCGCTCAGTTACATGACCCATATTGTGGTTTTTTGCACCTGTCTGATTTGCACCGATCGTTACCTGCACTCATGTATATATCAATCTGTTTAGCATATTATATTTTTATTTAAGTGTTTGTCTGTTTGTTCTTGTATGTTTGCACAAAGTACCGCAGCAATTTCCTAATGTTGTAAACCTACCTGACATCTGGCAATAAAACCCTTTCTGATTCTGATTCTGATTCTATGACTGAAGGGTTTCAGGACTGGACCAAGTGTGCTTTTTTTGGAAATCAAAATATGGTCATCCTAAAATAAGTTTGCATCAACCCAAAACTTAAATTTACAATCTAGTTATTAGTTATTTTCTAACTTGGATTAACTCATTTAGGGTGCATTGTTTGCAGGATCTCATTCTTTTTGTAGTGGTCAGAATTTCATTTTCTCATTTCAACCAGAGCCTGCTTTGCTAGTATGTGAAAATTATTAATTTTATTCACGTCTGACCAGACCAGCTTCTTCCACATGTTTACGGGTCTTCTAATGGCTTTTCTTCAACAGTGACTTTTTTCTGTCATTGTTGAAGAAAGCCACATCTGACCAAATACTGTATTCCTTCATGATTTGTGTTCACAAATATTCTCCAACAATCCTGAGGCCTTCACAGAACAGATGGATTCATACAAAGATTAAATCACACACGAGTTGCACTCTATTTACTAATTAGATTACTTTTGACAGCAATGTGTTATACTGGATTTTATTTCAGGGGTCCAGAGTAAAATGGGCCTGAATAAACATACACACTATACTTTTTAGGTTTCTTTGTAACTAAATTTGAGATCCATGTATCATTTTTCCTTTCACTTCACAATTATGCACTACTTTGTGTAGGTAGGTATGCTGTGAGTTGAATTTTGTGGTAATGACGTGACAAAACGTGAAAAAGTTGAAGGGTTCAAAAACATGTTTTTGTTGTAATTGAGTTTTTGTTTCAGCTGTTTGCAGATATCGGTGTGGGCGGAACATGGAGTGCTCTCTGCCCAACATCTGCACCTGCAAAGAGGGTTACACCGGATACAACTGTCAAATAGGTGAGAGTGACAGAGCTTTCTCACTGTTTATTTGTGCAGAAAAAACTACCTCATTAACACAACAGCACCTCTCAGGATTCGTTCCATTTATCTCAGCGTCTGATTGTGTCTGTTCAACCTGCCTCTCAGCCGTGTGTCGACCTGACTGTCAGAACCAGGGGAGGTGTGTGAAACCCAACGTGTGTGAATGTCCTGTGGGCTACAGTGGGCCTTCCTGCAAGGAAGGTAATTTGAACTCATCCGGAGACCAATCACACCTGATGAGAAGCACAACCCTCACTAATTACCGCTGAGTGTTTTTGTGTTTGTTGTGCAGTGAGCTGTGAGCCGCCGTGTCAGTATGGAGGCACTTGTCTGGCCAGAAACCTTTGTACCTGCGCTTATGGCTACATGGGGCCCAGATGCGAAATCAGTGAGATGCACCTTAACCTTTTAAAATAATATTTCCATCTGGGCTGCTAATTTTAGCTCTTTGAATGTTTTGTTTGTGTAACTTACAGTTCACAGATTAAAGATGACGTTTAGGACAAATATTCCAAGCATCAAAAGGCTGCTAAAGATCCCAGAGAGCATCAACTGGGCCTGTTACATTGTTTGTTTATCTAGTTTATCGGTGTATGAAAGAAAACTACTTCTGGACAGTAGATAGTAGGGATATAACAGTACACAAAAGTCAAGGTTTGCAACGTGTTCAGTACACTTTAATCAAGAAACATTACAAATGTGCATATGACTTTTTTTCACTTTGATCAGCATTAATCAAAGAATAACTTCCTTTCAATCCCTGAAATTAATTTGATTGAATTATGTTCTATAACTTCAAAAAGTTGAGATTGGATTTTTCTAAATAAATAAAATAGTAAAATAAAATAATTAATCACTTTGGAGTTATTTTGATATTTCAACAACCTAGTCTCCCAGTTGTACTTGAATGGAGCATGGGCAGATGTTGGGAAAAGTCCTTCTTATCAACAGGGCCAACTTGCATTTTAAACAAAATAAGGAGTTTAGGCTGATTGGATGCTACTGGTAGCCATGTGGACGTCAGCAGTTTTTTCTCTAGTATCAGTGATGTTTACATTCAGCTTGACATTGTTTCAGGTGACTCATTCAGTTCAGTGCGTTCGCTGACAAAGTTCTGGTTCTGTCCATCTTTCTTTTTTTACTGTGGGTGCATGAGAAACCATTAATGTTCCCAAGTAGCAGAGTTAGAGCTATAGTGATAGCTTGGAGTTCCTTCGGTTTAGTTTTGGTGTCCTTTTTAGAGTTGCACTGCATGTTTATGAGTTCTACACAAACATTCAGACACGGCTGTACCGAAGAAAATGAATGTGAATACATGCACCCCTAATAGATAGTAGTAGTCAAGCTGTATTTAGACAAAGCATTTTTATTCAATTTCTGGTCTGTTTGTACAAACTGTTTTCTCACTGATATTGTGGGACTTTTTCGCTTCCCATGCTGCTCTCAACTAATGGACTAATGGACAGCATATTTAAATGCAGACACAAAGTGGGTCATAATTGTATCAGCTAAATTCTAAGAAAAAAGGCTTTTATTTTGTTCGTGATCATGTGTGGATGCAATGGGAGACGTTTAACATGTTGGATATTTTTGCACCAAAGGTTTGACCTTTTACATGTTGAGGGATCTTATGAAGGTCTTACAGGTGTCTTCCTGAATAAAAACGTAAACATTGGAAACAGAAGACCAACTCCCTCTATGGTTATCTCTGTCCTCAGACCTAAATCAAAAATCTCTTCTTTGAAGAGAAGATCAGGGATGACCCAAGATTCTGGATGATCTAGAGAGATTGTGCAAAAAGGTCCCAGATTGCTCTGTCTTCTCTAAACCTGAGAAATGGTATTGGATTGGACTTCTTACACACTTTATCAGCTGTGGCAATAAGTGTGGAGGGTGCTGTTTTCTAAACTTTGTAACAATAATATCCTTTCCACTCCGATTCTACTGAGATGGATGTAGAAATGTTAATAAGACACAGTTAAAGCTGCCAGCTGCAGTCACTGATTAGTTCAAAGTGGAGAGACAAAGCAAGTTCTCCTCCATCTTTAGGATGATCTGCAGTCAGCAGCGTGGTTGTTGTTTATCCTGACACATGCTGGTTCTCCAGAGAATGATTCAGTTCATTAGCTGTTTACCGTTTCCATTCAGGAGGGCTAACAGGGCTAATCTCTCTCCCAGTGGTGTGTAACAGGCACTGTGAAAATGGAGGCGAGTGTGTTTCACCAGATGTCTGCAGATGTAAACATGGCTGGTACGGACCAACATGCAGCTCAGGTGGGGAAAGAAACCTGATCATGCAATCAGACTACACCTTCGGAGACGGAGTGTAAACCAACGGTTGTTTTCTGTCCCACGCATGACCCGCAGCTCTGTGTCGCCCCGTCTGTCTGAACGGAGGATCATGTGTGAGGCCCAACATTTGTGCCTGTCCCAGTGGCTTTTTTGGCTCTCAGTGCCAAATTGGTAATTTTATCTTTAATTGACCCTGTTTAAAAGCTACATTTACATGTATCCCTGCTTAGTTGTCACTTTTGATGTGGCTGTTGTTCTAAAGCTGCTGAAAAGAAAAGTTCAATCTTTTTTGTTTTCAGCTGTTTGTAGTCCACCCTGTAAAAACGGAGGTCAGTGTATGAGGAACAACGTGTGCTCTTGCCCGGAAGGCTACACAGGGAAAAGGTGCCAAAAAAGTAAGTAATCAGTGTGGTTTTTATTTAGCATATTTAAGAAATTCAGTTCAGTGCAAGAGTCTTCAGTTATCGCTCATTTCACATTGTATTCCTCAAGACATGAAAAGTCATTTTTCCGCAACAAATTCTCTGTCGATCCTGTGTTCATTCATCACTGTGTGTTTTGGCTCATCCACAAAACAAGACATGTCCAGACTACAATGAACAATCAGGGTTGACCTTTTCTCCATCCAGGACTTGTACAGGTCCAGGGTCAAGAGGGGGCAGCTAACATCTCTGCAGAGCCCACACATTCTGGACACAAACTGATTAGACTTTAACCTACAGGTCGGCACTACAGAGTCCTTTATGTGAAAAACAGCCGCAACAGAGACAGTTTCCTCATTTTCTGAGGAATCTTTATAAATATGACAGTTTTAAGACAATTTGTTAATGTATTACTTCTTTTGCAAAATATGTCATAGTTGAATTCAATTACTGGACAGAAAATGTGTTTATAACACAGCCGAAGTTCCAAGAAAATAGCTTCTGAAAGACTGAAGAATTATCAGTTAACACCGCTTTAAATAATTACAGGAGCATGTTGCTTCTTGGAACTAAAGTAAAAAAAAAGTCAAGGTTTTTGAAGACCTAAAACATGTTTGTTCCAGGTGTTTGTGAGCCGACGTGCATGAACGGAGGCAAGTGTGTTGGACCCAACACGTGCTCTTGTGCTTCAGGCTGGAGAGGGAAGAGGTGTAACATGCGTGAGTGAGCTAACCCTTTATTTCTCATCATAGATTACACAGCAGGAGTAACAATTAATCTTGCAGTTAAACATATTTGAGTTCAATCTGCAATAATTTATCAGAACAATTAAAAAGAGAAACATCCTATTCCTTCTCATCTTTTTGGGGAATAGTTTAAGAATACAATGTAATGCTGGTAATATTTAATAGACAACTAACCCATCAAAGTATCATTTCCGCATTCTTTTTTTGTGTGCAGAAGACATAAAAACAGCCAATTTTAAAACCAAAACCTCTTCTTATGAGCTTAGATTTAATAACAAAACATTTTTTATTCTATGACAAAATTAAATTATCTTTCAACCTTAACTTCATAAACAGTGCAGGTAATTTGGAACATAACCACCAAGTGTAAAAATAAACCTCTTTGCATTACTAATGAAACAAACGTTTAACAAGAAACCTGCAGATAACAATAAATCACAGTTTTCTTCTGGTTTTCCTCTGGACTTTCCGCCTTGACTTATTGTTACATGTTTTGACCAAATTTTTTCTAACATGCTAAAAAAAACACGAACTTTTATTTTGTCAAGAAAATAATCGTGATGAAAAATGCTGTGTGGGATTTGCAGCTCTGAGGCCTTGCGTGTGTCACGCGCTCCCAGACAGCTTATTTAGTGCTCATACAATCAAAACAAGCCCTCAGGTTACAATATTCTGACATTAGTCTCGTAAATTTATTACTTTATTCTCGAAGTCTGTGAGGTTTTTTTCTCTGTGGCCCTAATATTCTGTCACTGTATATATTGCCTTGTAGTCTATGGGAAACAGCAATATCATCTAAAATCATCATTTATCCAAAATGATATAAATCAATGATCACAAACATTTAAATAATGTGTAGTGGGCAGTGGAATAACTATTGGTTTTCTTGATGTGGTGACTGCTGACTGAAATAAGGGATGAGATTAAATAGATCCTGGAATTTAGCCTGGTCTGGAGCAGGCTAGCTCTACTGAATAAATCTTCATGGTAACTTATACATAACATATCCTACTGCCCCCTATCTCATTTATTTTGCAACCAGATCACGGATAAGTTGAACCAGGATAACCAAGATATCCCGGATTAATCCCTTATCCTAGTTTTGTGCAGTAGGCCCAAGGCAGACAGGCAGAGGGAAGCTGAGGAGGATGTAAACAATAACCAAGGGGTAAAAGGGTAAAACACTAATCTATGGAAACTAAACTTAAATACACAAGGAACAAAATGTAAGACTAAAACAAAGAATCTAAATACAAAGGAATAAACTTAAGAAGCAAGATCTAAAATGAAATAAATAAACAAGGAAGTAATCTAAATATAAACACATATGAAAAACCAAAACTCAAACACTCGCATATTGTGACAAGTAATTTGATACAATCTTTTTTTGAAACAAATGCTTTTTAAAATTATTTTTATTTAATTAAATTTTTTTACACTTTCATTGTTATTTTTTAAATTATTTATTTAAAAGTAATTTTATACGATCTTTTTTTTTAAACAAATGCTTTTTAAAATTATTTTTATTATTATTATTTTTTTTTTTTACTTTTTCAATGTGGGCTGCATAGTGGCGTAGTTGGTAGCACTGTTGCCATGCAGCAAGAAGGTCCTGGGTTCAAATCCCAGCCTGGGGTCTTTCTGCATGGAGTTTGCATGTTCTCCCTGTGCATGTGTGGGTTCTCTCTGGGTACTCCAGCTTCCTCTCACAGTCCAAAAACATGACTGTTAGGTGAATTGGTCTCTCTAAATTGCCCTTAGGTGTGAGTGTGTGTGTATGGTTGTTTGTCCTGTATGTCTCTGTGTTGCCCTGCGATGGAGTGGTGACCTGTCCAGGGTGTACCCCGCCTCTTGCCCCTTGACTACTGGAGATAGGCACCTGCATTAGGAAAATGGATGGATGGCCTTTTTCATTGTTATTTTTTTAATTATTTATTTATGCTGTGTGGCACTCAGAATTGATGTCTGAGTGCTGAGGAGAAGCCCAAAAGATTTACTTTCACAAGTGGAGCATTACGGCTTTTTGCTCTAATTAGTCCTTAGTCTTCTCCCTGCCACTTTCACGCCTCCTCAATATATTTAGGCTCCCTGGTTACTGCTGTACTTTGCTGATCAGGCCGTCTTTCTCTCCATCTTCATCGCTGTGTTTTCATCTTTGTAAATTTCTCCCATGACCTCTGCCCAACCTTTGTAAGTTCATCATTTTACTTTTCATTCAATCTACTCATCGTTCACATATCTCTGCATTTGGGTCCTCCTTACTACAAAACATGACATATATTCGATGGACACAGAGACGGAAAAGAAAGGGGAAAAACTTGAAGAAAGATGGAACAAAAGGTTGAAACAGCAAATCGTCTTTAAATCCTTTGTCAATCTTGTTTTCATCTATTGTTTCAACTAATTTATGTTATTTACTATACCTTGTTGCCCAGCAATACCCATTGTTGCTTATTTACAATTAAACCTAAATGACTATTTCTAGTCTTACGATCTCTGTAGTCATAATTTTTTAATATCAGCCGACGTCCTGAAAGAAAGTTCTTTCTGTCACTGTTTTCGTTGCAGCCGTTTGTTTGCAAAAGTGTAAAAACGGTGGCGAGTGTGTTGGACCGAACATGTGTCACTGTCCCATCGGCTGGGAAGGTCTGCACTGTCAAACACGTGAGTCTGTAAATCACACATGCATACATGGGCTTCCAGACAGTATTTCAGTGTACCACTGTTTCCACCTTTGTCTTATGTTACACTCCAAATAGAATGAATTGACGTTTTCCTCAACATTTTACATACAATATCCTGTTATGACAAAGTGAACCATTTTTGTTTTAATTTTTGAAAATAAATACGTTCACATAAGTATTCACATTCTTTTCCATAATGCTCAAAATTTAGCTCAAATTAATTCGGTTCCCACTGACTGTCCTTCAGATGTTGCTCCAACTTTATTGGAGTTTGCCTGTGGGAAATTCAGTGGACTGAACATGACTTAAATAGTCGTACAGTTGGCAGTACGTATCAGAGCAGAAACATCAGAGGAAGTGTTTGAAGACCTCTAAGACCGGATTGTGTTGACGCATCACTGTGTGGAAGGATACAAAATTATATCTTCAGCATGGAACGTCCTGAACAGCACTGTGGTTACAATTATTCAGAAATGGAGGCAGTATGGAGCCCTCAGGAACCTCCTTAGACTTGGCTGCTCAACCAAACTGAGTAATCATAAAACGAAGGTTTTGGTCAGAGAGACTAAGAACCCCGTGGTCACATAGGTGGAGCTTTGCAGAATCACCCAGAAGGTCAACCATTGCTAATGTCCTCCACCAGTCGAGCTAATTCAATTCAATTCAAAAATACTTTATTGATCCCAGAGGGAAATTAAGTGTTGGTATAGCTCATATAATTAATTATTCAAGGAGTTGTTGTGGCTGTTGGCAGGAAGGATTTCCTGTAGCGGTCTGTATTGCAGCGAAACTGAAGAAGCCTCCGACTGAAGACGCTCTGTTGTTGTATGACTGTCTCATGATGAGGATGCTCAGGGTTGTCCATAATTTTTTTGATTTTATTATTTATTGATCCTTCTTTGCATTATCATCTCCAGATGTTCCACAGTTGTCCCAAGAACAGAACCAGCCTTCTTTATCAGGTTGTTTAGCCTTTTTAAATCCCTGGCTCTGATGCTGCTACCCCAAAAGATGACGGTTGAAGAGATTACACTCTCCACAACAGACTTGTAGAAGATCTCCAGCATCTTGCTGCAAACCTTGAAGGACCTAAGCTTCCTCAAGAAGTACAGTCTGCTCTGTCCCTTCTTGTAGACGGTTTCACTGTTGCGCCTCCAGTCCAGTCTGTTGTCCAGGTGAACTCCGAGGTATTTATACCCCTCAACCACCTCCACTTCTTCTCCCATGATGGAAACAGTTTTTGACTTATCCCTGTTTCTTCTGAAATCTACAATCCTTTTTGTTCACATTCAAGGTGAGATGATTGTTTCCACACCATGTCACAAATCGTTCCACCAGCTCTCTGTATTCAGCTTCTTGTCCATCTCTGATACACCCAACAATTGCAGAGTCATCTGAGTATTTCTGCAGATGACAGGTCTCTGATTTATACTGGAAGTCTGAGGTGTACAGAGTGAAAAGGAATGGTGAGAGTACGGTCCCCTGTGGTGCCCCTGTGCTGCTGACCACCTGGTTTGACACACAATTCTTCAGTCTCACAAATTGTGGTCTGTTGGTCAGGTAGTCATTGATCCAGGCGATTGCCTTGTTCCGGTTCAGTTTCTCCAGCTGCCTCTTCACCTGACGTTTGGAGACAGACAAGTGGGAGGGGGATGCAAAGGGGGTAGCAGCATTTCCTGACTTGGTTGAAGTCAAACTTGTGGAATTAGAAGAGTCCATGGCTGAGGTGAAGGATAAAACATCCGAGGTGTAACAGGAAAGCTGTTGATCAGAGGAGGGTGGGATGTCTGTTTGGCTGGGAACAGGAGAGGGGGATGCAGAGCTAGTTCCTGAACTGAACCTGTTGAAGAATATGTTCAGTTCATTGGCTCTGTCCAGACTTCCATCTATCCAGTCCTTCCTGTCCTTAAAACCTGTGATCTTTTTCATTCCTGACCAGACATCTCTGATATTGGTCCTCTGTAGTTTGTTTTCCAGCTTCTTCCTGTATGCCTCCTTGCTGTCTCTGATCTTGACCTTAAGTTGCTTCTGTATACTCCTCAGTAATTCCCTGTCTCCCCTGAAGGCTCTTTTTTTCTTGTTTAGCAGTTCCTTCAGGTCACTGGTGATCCAGGGTTTGTTATTAGGGAAGCATCCCACTGTTCTGGTGGGGATGATGTTGTCCACACAGAAGTTTATACAGTCAATCACACACTCAGTCATGGTATTGATGTCCTCTCTCTGTGCTTGGCAAAGAGTCATCCAGTCTGTGGTTGCAAAACAACCCTGCAGGGCTTCTTCAGCTTCCTGTGACCATTTTTTCACAGTTCGTTTTGTCACAGGTTGCCTCTGAACAAGTGGTTTATATTCTGAACAGAGAAAAACAAGATTGTGATCTGATTGTCCCAGAGGAGTTCTTGGTTTGGACATGTATGCCTCCTTTACATTTGCATAAAACAAATCCAAGGTCTTGTTTTCTCTTGTAGAGCAGCTGACAAACTGTTGAAATGTTGGAAGTGTAGTAGAGACCGAGGCATGATTAAAATCACCAGATATTGCCACAAATGCATTGGGGTGCTCTGTCTGTAGCTTAGCAACAACGGAACTGATGACATCACATGCATTGTCTGCAACAGCTGAAGGTGGAATGTAAACAACTGCCAAAATTACACTGATGAACTCTCTTGGCATATAATATGGCCGAAAACTTACTGCCAAGAGTTCGACATCTGGACTGCAGAGATGACACTTCACAGTAACATGTCCTGGATGACACCATATGTTGTTGACAAGCACTGCTACTCCACCACCTTTTCTTTTTCTGCTCGTCTTCAGATCTCTGTCTGCTCGTACAGTCAGGAAGCCTGGCAGAGAGACGTTGGAGTCGGGGATATGATCCAGCAGCCACGTCTCAGTAAAACACATACCACTGCATTCAAGGTACTCTGGCTGAGTCCTTGGGTGTTTCTCAATGTCAAGGCGCCTCGCCTACCAAGGCAATGCCTCGGTAGGCGAGGCGCCTTGCTTACGAGGACACTGTCCTTCCTTGGTTGAAGAAAACTGTTAAATGGAACAGACTTACATCACGTGACCGCGGCTGCCTAGGGCCCGCCTTTGGCTTACGCGCTCTGTTTACGTCCCGCCCATTGTTATATTTTATACGTATAGGTTTCAATATAGATGTATAACGAGAGTTTTACTTTTTTAATTGTGTAAATATTGGTTAAATCAAATGTGAAAGCGAGTTAGTACCTGCTAGCAACCGAAGCTGCAACTTCGAAAATACCGTGATGTATTCTGGGAAATTTTTGACCGAGGGAAGGCATCAAGGAACCTCCCATGTATCCTCGGTCAGTTAGCTAAACGGCAGACAAACGGAGGACAGACGCCTCGGTAGCACATGAACATTGGAACACGCTTTGGCGGTCCCTGATGACGTGTCTCCTAGGCAACCGGGGTGGGACCAAGGTATCAAGGAGAGGTTCCTTGGCATTGAGAAACACCCCTTGTAAAGGCTTGGAGTTCATCCATCTTGTTAGGCAGTGATCTTACGTTGCCCATTATGATCGATGGAATAGATGGCTTGAACTTCCTCTTTCTCTGTCTCCTTTTCGCTCCTGCTCTGCATCCACGTCTCCTCCTTATCAACTCATCAGGGATTTGTGGCTTCAGTTGAGGTATTATTTCAGCTTTTGCGATGTTAATCAGCTGCTCCCGGCTGTAAACCACATTGTTGCCATGGTTACACATCATAACAACTTGTCAAAAAGGAAGAATTTACAGCAAAAATCCTTCCAGCTTCACAGCACCAAAAAAATATACAGGTCAAAAAAATGCAATCTTCTTTAAGAAAAAAGAGGAACCAATGTACAAAAAACCAAAACTTAACATGTAGCCAACAGAGCCACTCCAACCTGCAGCCACCCAGTGCAGCGCAATTCTAAAATAATATGGTGGAGTGACCAGATGGACATGGCAGCCAATCACCTCAAATCTTGTCAGAAAGGAGAGACAATGTTCTCTGGTAGGATGATACTAAAACTGAACTTTTTGGCCTAAACTCCAAGCGTCTGGAAATAAACAAGCACTGCTCATCGCCTGGCGAACACCATCACTACTGTGAAGCATTACAGTGGCAATGTTTTTCTGTGACAGGAACTGGGCAAAGTGAGGCAAGGTGAATTTATTATCCATGGATGTGTTTTTCCAGGTCCTGTTTGTTACATTACTCCTTTAATCCTAGAAATGTTTTGATGAAAAGGCTGACCTTGTGATTGCCTTTATGTGACCCTGGAGATTCAGGTCAGAGTCCATTACTATGTCCGGATTTTAGTCAATAATACATTTTTACTGGAACATAGATGTGGATGCACTTCATTTTCCCGTAGTTAAAATGCTCGGGTCAGGATTAACTGGTGCATAAATATTCATTTTCAGTGTGACAGGTCAGATGAATTAGAAGAAATTTTGATAACTGTCTTTATATTAAGACTCACTTCTGCAAAATGCTGTAGTATATGATAGGGCTGGGCAATATGGCCCCAAATCTATATTGCGATATAATCTCGAGAATGTGTGGTAACGATATTTATTGCTATATATTCTTTTCTTCTGTTTATATATGTCAAAATGATTGTTTTGAACATTCCAGATACATTGCAGATGAACAGCAACTTCAAAAAAGTGCAAAATGCCATTTTAAGAACATTTATTGTGCAAAATGCAGTTAAAAAATATCTAAATCTTTTTCCAAAAAATGCGACACAATAAATCTTACAACATAAATAAAGATGAAGATATATTTTAAATAAAATAGAAGCTAAATGTTATGAAAACCCAAAGTTCAAAATAGTTTAAACTGAAGTGCAATATGTAAAAAGGGAAAAAAAAAAATTTCTGCTTTCCCGGTTGTTTATAAATTTAATATAGCACAAAAATAAAGCTGCACATATTTGAATTAAAAATGCTACAAGTTCGACAGGCTTCTTTTCCATTAAATAGAAAACAACACATTTTAAACTTGCAAAATGTAGAGTAAATATGAGCATTAAACATCAGTATTTATCCTCTTTGCGTACCAGGTACAAAGTATTTAGGCACAGCTTGATGACCTCATCAAACTGCGCATTCGTGGTAGGCCGGTTTAGTCAAAATCTTTATCGTTGGCTAAATTTATATCATTCCTACCTCATACAGTTTATATTGCCCACTACTAGTATATGATAACTTTTTATGTTTCTCCATAGCGATCTGTAGACGGCCGTGCCTGAACGGGGGGCGGTGTGTGTTGCCCGACTACTGCCACTGCCGGAGAGGCTTCAAAGGGCTCACGTGTGCAGTAAAGGTGAGACGTGGGGTCATGGTTCTTCAGAACTATACTACTTTAGGACTCTAAAGGAGTTTACAGAACCAGTCCAAACCCCCTTGATATGTATTAATTGTTCTGTGTGAAATCTTCGCTAAAATCCTATGTGCTCTTCACAGGCTGCACATGCATGAGAAGACGAGAAGAATTATGACGTCTGCAAAGGACACAAAACAAGCGGAGGACTCCCATTTCTGTGTTTTTTTGAGTGTGTCTGATAGAGAACATGTGCGTACACGTGCACATTTGAACTCTGACAGAGGGACCTGATTTATTGCACTTGTGTTTTTGTCCCTGCATTTCACTACCTCAAGGCTTAAAGTAAAATCTGTTGAATTCATTTAAAGTATTTTTCATATTTGGATGTATGTGTTCAGTGGATACGTACACACCCCTATCAACATGTCACGTTTTTGTATTTAAAAAACCTAAACCATGATATTATAAGAATCTTTTCCAACATCTTCTTTAATATGACATACTTTACAACCTGAACAATCCAACAGAAAAACAAATCTGTTGGGAAATATAAATTAAAAAAGATGCTGTAACCTTACTGCACATCTTTCAAAGAATTTAAGCACTTTCTAATTAAATACATAATTCAGTTTCATCCAACAATATCCTACATCTTGACTTGAGAATATTTGCCCATTCTACCTTGCAAAGGTTCTCCAAGTCTATCAGATTGTGAGGATATATTTTGCTCACAGACCTCTTTAGGTCACCCAAACAGATTTTCTGTCATATTTAGCTCTGAACATAGCTATAGGTCATTCAAAACATCATGTTTCTTCCGATGAAGCCATGCATTGATTTTGATGTATGTTTAGACTCACTGTGATCCTGAAAAATACAATTCCTCTTCATCCTCAGCTTTCGAAAATACTTCAGTTTTGTTTCAAAGCTGGCTGGTATTTTTAACACACCTCCACCAAAACCTCAGTTCCATTTAAGTGAAATGAATCCCAAGACATGATACTGTCACAACCATTTTTTACTGTGGGTATGGTTGTCCTTTTGGTAATGGTCTGGAAATAACGGTTCGGTACGTTTTCAGCTTATTTGAGAAAAATAAATATGTGCATATTACTTTTTTTTTACTTAGATCAGCATTAAACAATTATTTTTAATTTTTTTGGAATTCCTTCCTTTCAAGTCCTGAAATTAATATGATTTCATTATGTTCTATAACTTTAAAAAGTTGAAAGTATAGAACTGACTAGAGATGTTATCTTTTTTATATAAATAAAATAGTACAAGCAGACATAGCCAGAGTAGAAAGCAATATAAAAGCACGAAAACAGTCAGTAGTAATGTTTAGAAATGTTTGAATAATACTTTGCCCATAGCTGAGAATAAAACATGCTTAAATTACTTTTTAGTTGTTTTGATATTTGACAACCTAGTCTCCCAGCTGTACTTGAATGTAGCATGGGCAGCTGGTGGGAAAATCCCTTCTCATCAATGGGGATTTGGGCTGAGTGGGTGCTACTGGTAGCCATCTGGACATCAGCTGGTTTTCTCTAGTATCAGTGATGTTTACATTCAGCTTGACATTGTTCCAGGTGTGTAATTCAGTTCAGTGCAGAGTATTTTATTTAGCCTATTGCTGTGGAAAGATGTATTAATTGACAAAGTTCTGGTTTGGTCCATCTTTTTCTTTTTCTACTGAGAAAACATTGATGTTCCCAAATAGCACAGTTTAATGACAGCTGGGAGTCCTTCCTGTTTTGTTTTGGTGTTGTCTTTTAAAGTTAACTGCAGAACGTTGCACACTGCTGAGTTCCGACATAAACGTTCTGCGTGTGTTCAGGTAGAAAACAACTGTACTCGTCCGGTACACGTGCATACCGAACCGACAGGGCCAAGCATGTTTTTTCTGCTGTGAGGGGTTTACAATCTTAAAGTTGCCTTCTCCATCTTACAGTTTTCTTTTTCCAGCAAGTTTTTTTTGGGGAAAAAGTATGTTTAATTGTTTAGAATTATGATTATTTTATCGCTGATTTTGCAAATATTGACTTTCTGCAATTATTCGATGACAAAGTTCAAATCGAGTTTTAGTCTTAACATTCTTTGCCATGAAAATAAATCATAATCTTTTACCAAACTGATGTGTTTACTTTTTTTACTTTGCTTCTACAGAAAGCATCATTAATATCATGAAGACAGTAATATAAATGTGTTGCAATTATTTACATCCATACCAGATATCGTCAAAATTCTAATTACAAGCTCCATAAATGTCTTGCAAATATGATGCCGATTATATCCACCAAATTTACTACTTTTGTGTCTTGTAAATAAATGTCTGCCACACCATTAGTTTTTTTAATCATTTAATGACAAATTACAGTACTTTTTATAAAACAAAGTACAACCATTTCATTTATTTAAAAAATGTGTTGCATATTATCCAAAAATAAAAAAAAAGGTATACAGAACAATGTTTGAGCTACAAATGAATAATCCTTATATTGGAGTCTGGAAATGATTAGTGGGATTTTTTCCTCTCCTCGCATCGAGGCCCGGAGAAAGGCGGCCGACAGCGGCATTTGTTGGGAGAAATGCACTTCCCACCGTTAACGCAGGGCTGACTGCAGACAGCTGAAGCCGAGACAAAGGAAACGGAAGCAAAGTTAAGTTTTTCCTGTAAAATCCTAGGAGGCTTACCAAAGCTTGTAAAGTCTAATAACGTAAGCCCGGCAGCTGGAGATGCAAAAGGGCAAGAAAATGTTAAACCTGCTAATTAACTGAGCAGAAAACAAGAGATGAGAATTTAATGCAGGAGAAGATCTAGATGGTTAATGCTGTATGCAATTGTGTTGAACTCACCGGTGTGGCACGCACCACCCAGCCATCCCTCAGGACAGCTGCAGATTCCTGGAGCCACACAGATCCCCCCATTCCTGCAGCCTTGGGGACAAATTGCTTTTCGGAGAAAGAAAAAACACAAACCAAAGAGAAACTTTCAGTGTTGAAGAATGGTAGAAGCAGGGAATCAGGGATATAAACCGTACGCCTACAATTAATGCATCCAAAGAAAACAAAATCTCACTTCAGATTTTCTCAAGCGGAACGTTTGCTGCTTCACTTCTGTGGAAAGTAGCTGTAGAAGACTCAGCGCTACATGTTGGTTTATGTTCTTTTTTTTGCATACCATTCATCTAAATAGAGCAACACAATAGAGAGCAATGTATTTTCTAAGGTTTCTACCTCTTTTTTGTGCAGATCATTTACTTTAGACACAAATCAGACTACACTCCCTCTAAAAAACCTTTTCTAGCTTTCTTAAAGCTCTGCAAGAAATTATCATTTTTATTTTTCAGATAACTAAAACTGGGCTACCAAGGACCTCTTCATCACCATTCTGTTTATAAATCAAGCTTAACAGGAAATGGATCCACTGGGTGTAGCTTCCTACGTCCGCTTGGATGTGAGACAACCTTGGAAGCAGCAGATGGAGCAGCTCTGTGTGGGAGCTTTGACCTTTATGTGTTAATCACATGATTAGATGCGGCCATAAAACACACCGTCTTGGCATTTTGATCCGGTCCAGCTGGAAGGGCAGATGCATTTAGCTTCTCCGTTGACGGCGGTGCATTCCCCTCCGTTCCAACATCCGCTAGCACATGTCACTGTGGAAAGACACATTTCTTGAATGAACAATCCCACCACTGGGAATGGTGATTGGATGGATGGATGGATGGATGGATGGATGGATGGATGGATGGATGGATGGCAGGCAGGCAGTCAGGCATTAAACTCTCTAACCTTTGTGACAGTATCTTCCTCCATATCCAGGAAGGCACCTGCATTTTCCAGGACGAAGACAAGCTCCACCATTTTTACATTTGGGGAAACAGTTGGCTGCAACACAACAATTTTCTCATTAATCCTTTTTCAATATCTCTATTCTCAATTTTAGACTTCCTAAAAATAATAATGAACATAGTAAATTAATTATACTCATCTATAATCCTTTTTTTTAAACTAAATTCTCTAATGACAAAAGTCTATAGGGATCCCTCTTTTCTTTGCATTTAATGAGCTAATTTTGAACCTCTCTCAAAGCTCTGTTCAATCCATAATTTTAAAGGGAAAGCGGGGCAATTGCAAACTATTATTTGAGTCTCATCGAAAATAAATAATAAAAAAGACTTGTTACTTTGAAGCAAAATGGCTTAAATATAATTAATGGGTGACTCCACAAATTTGAGCAGTAACAAAGTCATATTAATACACAACTGGTATACCTTGATGAATTTAAGTGTATATAGTCAATGTGTTTACCTAGATACACAACAAACTTTAGGAAAAGCCTAACTACACTGTTCTTCCCACATGTCCGAGCCAAAGTGCGCTGTAGCCGCCTCACCGTACTGGCACGTCTCTCCTTCGTAGCCCTTGGAGCAGAAGCAGGTGTCGTTTCGGATGCAGACTCCTCCGTGTTCGCACGGCGGGTCGCACTTCGCTTTGAGGTCGAAAACGAACCCGACCGCGACTCCGCGCGGCGCGTCCGAACCACCGGAACAAATACCGACAAGAGCGACCAAGAAGCTAAAAAGAGAAAACGCAGATGTATGGACAAAAAAGGCCATGATGTTGTTTTTGGTTTTGGTTTTCTTTCGCTTGGCTGCTGGAAAGAAACGGGGCGTTTGGACGGAGATTTCTCCGCGACGCTCCGGCTTTTCCCACACAGAGAGGCTTCAGTCGGAAGGGGGGCCGGGGAAGGCTGCACACTGGGCGGGGAGAGCGCGTCCTCACGGGGGGGCTGGCTGACCACGGTAGGTTGGTGGTAAGTTGGACAATAAGCGGAAACTATAAATAGACTTATTAGAAGCTGTTGTAATCGATTTTATATCACCTGACCAGTGGTAATGATAAGGAAGGAGTAAAAAAAAGAAGAGAAAAAGCTACAGCTCTTATAAAAAGCGAAATGCGTGTTTGGTTTAAATATCCTTGTGTGCTTCATTTTTATTCAGATGTCAAAATGTCCAAGTTGGAAAGATAAACAAAAAGGGCTCCTGAAGGCAGAGCTCCTAGTGGGAACGTTTCTTGGAGACCCCAACTTCAAAATCAAACATGGCTGCCACTTTTATGCATCCCTGCTCCAAAACACCTGAAACAAAATAATACAGTGGACCCCCGCCTAATTTCAGTTGAGTATTCGCAGATTCACCTAGTCACGAATGTTTCTGTAACCCTTAATTGTTTGCTGAAAATTGCCTTTTTCAGAGAAATATAGGCTATCTAAAACATTTAAAAGAAAACAGCTTACAAGCGCAACAAAAATGCTCCCTGACATGCTATTGGCTGGGCTTTTCAAAGCAGCCAATCCAGGAGCACCAATCACTTGTATTGGCACTGATTGGCTCAAGACCAGACATAAAAACAAAAAACAGTTGACGTAGTGCTAAAACAGTTTCTGCTGTGCGTATTAATGCATTTTCAGGTAATTGGTGTTTGAACTACTAAGATAAGCAGTTATTAGCACATTTAGAGGTTATTCTCAAATATTCCTGTATTTCAGCTATTAGCAGGCGGCTGTGCTTCCAAACCCCAAATATCGGACGTGATGGCAACCTGATAAAGTAATTCGCTTGACTTAGGAATGTTGAAGTATGATGCAGGAGCAGATTTGCTCTCAGGGTCTGAAGTTTGAGGAACCCTGTTAAAAAGTGTTAGTTTAGATACTTTGAAGGGAGGTTCTGTGAAGTTATCGTTACTAATAGTTCCCCAACCTGTTATAGAAGATGTCACGGCGAGCTTCTTGGAAAGTTGATAAATCTCTGAAGCTGTGGAAGCTAACAAGCTAGTCAGACGAACGCAATTAATAAAAACTGAAAAAAATTATTTTGGATATAACCCTTTGTGAAGATGGCACCCATAGCCTATGTCTGTCTTTGTGCTTTTCTTCAAACAAGTTTAAAAAAATAACTAGCTGCACTAAGCTATGGATGTCGGCTTGCTAGCAAATCCATTTTTCTATCAAATCTGTAAACATTATGTAAACTATATTAGAGTCTGAGTCAAGGTTAATTCATCCCTCCTAGTCCACTTGGGCCCATTTGATGTACATTTTGGCATCTATATTCGACTACTAGGGGTCACTCTAGTGACCCGAATGTTCACTATGCAAAGATTATAATTTTTTTATGCTGCTGGATGCTTTTGAAAAACTGTATTTTTGAGATATTCTACATTTGAAATATACTTGTTCTCATATTGCCATTTTTAATGTAAGTGTACAGTAATTTAAAATGAAATTCACCTCTAATTTAAATATAGTTTAAATATAGTTTAACAGATGAACATAACACGTAAACATTCATTTTGTTTTTGAATACGTAAAATGCAGAGAAACACACTGTTGCCTTGTATTGCTAATAGCAGTTAGCCTGAACACAGCAAATAACATTTTCCACAGGTTTTCAGATCTGGTTACACTTGGTTTGATGTCATTCGCAAATCAAAGTTTGGCCTCCAGAAGCAAAGTAAATGCAGCAAAAGTAGCCACCAGTCCTCGATGTTTAATCACTGTTGTCTGCTTCAGTTTATATTGGGAGGCTTCCCGATAATTTCTACTGTACTTATCTTAGTAGTTTCTGCTGGTAGTAAAATCAGTGCGCTTAGACAAATCATGTTTTGGGTTGCATGTGCGGTTTGTGGATGGATGAATGCAGGTTTTAGTAACTGTGACCATATCTTCAATTTAAAGAAGTTGGAGTTACTGAATTGTTGGAATAATTCAACTTTAACCCAGGATTCCTTCTTGGAAAGTTTGACAGTTTCTTATCAGCAAGACTGACCTCAAAAACCACTCATGGCTGCCATATGTACAGTATAAAACAGAGATAGCTGCAGAAACAAACTGTTTATTTGCACTTCAAATGGTCTGTTATTAAAACAGTTGGACTAGCACATATACTTTAAATATAGAAATATGTAATGCTAAACTTTTTAACACAATCATTCAAGGCAACAGTTATGGGAACTTGCAACTGGAATACCTAAACTGGGTGCGTCATGAAAAATAAACTTTTATATATTCTAAGAAAATCTAAAATATTTCTGCTCTTTGAAAACTCACCATGGCTAAAAGCAGTTATTAGGGCCTTTGCAAATTGTAATGCCCCAAAACACATTCACCTAATGATTTAGAAGGCTGAAATTACTGGAGTTGGAACAAATATGTCCTGAATTTTAAATATTTATGGAAAGGAGTATGCGATAACCAAGCTTTAATGCTGCTGCTGCAGTAAATCCTAATGCTGTGCACAGAAAAAATGTGTTTTCTGTTTCAATTTACAGATTTTTTTCCAACAAAAATAAAAAAAATCTTGATCTCCAGATACATGCCAGGATTTACAGTGACGTAGTTGACAGATTGCTAAGAAATTGAGCTTTACTAGGTAGGATTAATCCTCAAATAAACCGAATCTGAAGTGTAAATTTAAAGTTGTCGTTTCGAGCAAAACTGCTACTAGTAGGGAAAAAGGTGTGTGGAGATTTCCGACAAGACGTTGCTGTTGGTTTAGGGAGAGCACATGTGGAAAAGCCATTTCCTTTTAGCTTGTTAAAGAGAAATGCTGGACATACATATGTATGAACTATGGAGGATGGAGGAAGGCCTGCTCTAATGACAATAACAAAAGTCTAAAGAGGAAGTAGGCGTCTGCTCCAGCAGGCATTTTGCCCTAACTAAAAGCTGACTAAATGTTTAATCTTAAATTGTTTAAATGGATGCTAGAGAAGAGTCATTTTTTTGGTGTTGCAAAGGAATAAACTTTATATGACGTTTTAGAAAATTAAACTGAGACACACAGGGAGGGAACAAATTAGACAATCCAATCTGCCACATAATGCAGAGGGATAGATAATTCATTTTGGTCTAAAACAATGTATAGTTTCACTCCTGGCATGTTTTGTTTTCTCTTATTTGACAAGTATACTCTAGCGGTGCTCTGGATCTGATCACTGACCTGCATTCCAGGCAGCAAGCAAACTGGCGTTTTGATGAGTTCAGCAGATGTGAAAATACCAAGAACCACTGGAGACTTTGTTTTTAGAAAGTTATAAGGAAACCCTGAGAACATTTAATACTCTGGCATAGAATTTAGATAGAACGGTGAAAACACAATAATGCAAGCCTTAAAATGAGGTTCAGACATGGGCCTTTTTTTCCCCCTTCTGCTAAACAAACTACAAAATAAAAGCACAATGTTTAATTGATCCGTACACTGGCCTGATTTACCCCAGACACTTTTCAGATAGTTTTATCTCATTGGACGTTGATCTGCTCTGTTCTTTCACCTTCTGCTTGATAGAAGCTACTTTGGAATAGAAAAGTCTTGCATTTGAAGTTTATACCTCCATATTGGACAATATTTCTGCTCAATTAGACAGGTTTCCCAGAAAGAGTCATTTTTGAACCTCTAGTCGTCTCAATGTTTTTTTAAGGCATTTACTCATTTCTAGAGTATTAATGAAGATAACTGTCGATGTTAACAGGTTTGAATATTTGCATATTGTGTTGAATTCACCATTACCATATGAATATTTAACAAGATGTGTTCACGCATTACACACTAGAGCTGGAAGCACACTAGCTTCCAATGAGGATATAATTGCCCCAAAGATTGCAACTTTGATCACATCTCTTTACTGTCTAAAACAAAGAAACGCGTAGAACGGACTTATATTTTTATTTTCAACTTCATGCATGAAAGCCACAAAACCAAACTGTTCATGTTAAAAACTATGCATATCTATTTTGTTATAATAAGAACGACTGGGTTTAGTGTGTAAAAATGGTAGGAAAAGTTACATTAAGGTTTCAACGTCGTACCTGGATGATCACAAATTAAAGTTAAATGGAACGACTGTTTAGTTGGAAAAACTAATATATCAAATGGATTCAGGTGAAATAAAAAGTACATCAACAAACAGGGGCTGAACTCAGAGTGTTAAAGTTACAGTGTTGAGTGGATTAAAAAAAATTACTGAAAATGACACTGCTCCCCACAAAGATCCCATCAAACAGGAATGAAGTTGATTCAAGTTACATCTTTTAAAACAACTCAGAAAGAAGGAAAGCACATAAATTTACACATTCCCGTATTTTAGCCTTCTGTAGTGCTCCAGTGTTGGTTTTCGACTTAAATCATATTTTCCCTTTTACACACACATTTTCTTCTTTGAAATCACTACATAAACATCTGTTCAGTTTAAAAGGCTTAACATTTGCCTTTAATTGTGTTTGATGACAATAGAGGAAAAATAATGACACGAGATAGCTGTTAATATTGCACTAATTCACATCAAACGACCATAAGTGAAATAAAACAATAAAAAAAAAACAAGGCTACCCATGTAAAGAAATGTAGTTGAGAACTCAGTAGTTTTTTTGGCCTCACCTTACTGACAGAGAAAAGTGGTTTTTAACAGGAGGGTTAAAAGATCCTGCAATCCAACTCTGAAACACTCAAAAGATCCGACTAAAGTGCATTAAATCTATTGCTTTCTGGTATGTTAAGCATGGGGGAGGAATGTGTCAGGAACACTTTTCACCTGCTGCTTATTCTGTCTGCAGTCTGGTTGGGGAAACTTCAAATCTCAAAAGCACATTCTGCAAAACACTGAAGGACTTGCTTGTGAAGGAGTAAAGGACTTAAACATTTTAGACCAGATGGATATTTCAGGTGAGACATTAATCCATATTCACTGAGAGCTGTGTTTACATGTAGAGGTTTGCCTTTCAGGGTACTCCCCTTTTATTGGTAGACCTGCACATGCCCATGCATGGAGGTCGTGTTCCCCCCACAGTCCACGTACTGGTACATTTCCTGAGAGACCTGCTCCGCATGACCGAAATACGACGTCGTTACCGTGACCCTGAAACGACAACAGACAGCGGGATTTATCCTCAACTGCTTATTAACTAGTCTTCAAGTTTAGCCTAGGTTAAGAGTCTTATGTCCATAGTCCTCAAACAGTGATATGCTAGCTCCCCCTTGTGGTACACAGATGTAATTAAAGATGCTTTACAGGACTTTTGGCAAATCAAAGGGTTTTGAAGTTCAAAATGGTCTCTGAGGTAATCACCAGCATTTTATTTGTACAGAACCTTTCAACAAGACAATTCAAAGAGCTTTACATGATAAAAACATAAAACAAAAAACATTAAATCGCAGTGACAAAAAGGGGGAACTAATAAGTGGCACAGAAACCAACTAGTCAACTTAATTGGCTTATTTATAAAGAAAGTATGATAGCGAGGGTTCCTATAACAGTTTTAAAAAAATCCTATTTAGCCAGTTTCAAGTACAAATAAAAAGTTCACTGTGAATTAAAGGCACATATTTTACAGACGGACGAACTACCAGAGGTAGGGATGGACAAACTACCAGAGGTAGGGATGGACAAACTACCAGAGGTAGGGATGGACAAACTACCAGAGGTAGGGATGGACAAACTACCAGAGGTAGGGATGGACAAACTACCAGAGGTAGGGATGGACAAACTACCAGAGGTAGGGATGGACAAACTACCAGAGGTAGGGATGGACAAACTACCAGAGGTAGGGATGGACAAACTACCAGAGGTAGGGATGGACAAACTACCAGAGGTAGGGATGGACAAACTACCAGAGGTAGGGATGGACAAACTACCAGAGGTAGGGATGGACAAACTACCAGAGGTAGGGATGGACAAACTACCAGAGGAAGGGATGGACAAACTACCAGAGGAAGGGATGGATGGAGTAACAAACAGATGGACAGTTGAACTACCAAGTGGATGGATGTTTTATACTATTGAATATCGTAATCAGAAAAGTAATCATATCAAATTCTGTTCTATGCTGCTATCAGGGACATTTAAGATTTCTATCAACTAATTTTTCAACTATTCTAAAGACACCTTAAAGTAGAAAATATAATGCATAATGTAGATCCCATCTCCAGCATGACAACCAAGATTCGGACCAGCGTTCGAAACGAACCCAGGTCCGTTTAAAGTGGACCAAACAGTGCAGGTCTGAATACACCCTTAGTCATTAATGTAACTATGTATTTTAAAATGTATTTATGGGGACTGAAACATTTCATATCTTTTGTATCTACTAACTGGATATTTCAATTATGGTCTTGCCTTGTGTAGATTTGATTCATTATCTACTGAGATAAATCCACTAAAAACAGGGAGACAAAACCAATTTAGGATTGGATGCACAAAATCTACACGTCAAGATGCTGCTCATTGAACCTACGTTTTTCCTTAGAGAGAGAAACAGCAATTAGATGTAACTGTTCAAGAAGGTATCCATAGAGAAATAATAAAATTTTGTTCATTTTACGTTGCATTTCCTTCCCCAACATTGACATTTTGTGTTTTATAAAGCCAACAATTAAACAAAGCCTCTTATTAAGAGGGATGCAGATTGAAAATGTTTAACAAGGTGCAAGTTGTTTTAATAAATTCTACTTTTTTCCCCCTTGTTAAATCCATAAAATCCACATTTTCTTTTACAGATTAGCGAATGAATGAATTGTTTAGATGCAAGACTAATGAAATGCAGCAGTAGACTGTCTAGTCTTCTCTGACTTCATTTCCACTGCAATTCACTGTCATATCAGGATAGAAACCAGCTGCATGACTTTGAGCAAATGAAATTAGATGAGCTAATTAGGCTCTGGAGAAACGTTTGCTTTGATAAAGTTACAGTCAGTTTGCATGTCAGTGTTGAAAATTAACAAAGAACCAGCAGTCTTTGGACTGCTCCTGTTCCTCAGCAGAGAGCTGTGTTTGCTCCAGGCAGCTCTTCAACATGTGTGGGTGAAACAATGTGAGCGTGGAGGAGGAAAATGTTAGGGGAAAGAAACCAACACTCATTTTCACTGACTAATAAGGCTCAATGAAATCCCTCGCTATAAAGACGACTATCAGACGAACTTCAAATTAAAACCATACTTACTGCATCATGACCACTATGTTGTGGACTTTTATAGTTGGCAGGGTGCAGTAATCACTAGGGGGTTAAAAAAACAACTTAGTATGAAACATATGAAGAAAGAATTTAAAGATATTTAGGATCACAACACGGATACTTACAACATGTAACTCATCTCATCAGCGATGGTTGTGGGAACTGTGTAATCAAGCTGTAAAACATAAGAGACATTGATACAACTGATTTAGAGCAAAATCAAACTAAATTATATTCGCATTGTAGGGGCGTCGCAGTACTTCTATTCGTATTTTTGGGTACAGCCCTTTTGGTTTGGTAGGCACGAGTACAGAACTAATACAGCTGTTTAAGTGCTGAAAAGTGTCTGTTTAAGTGCAGAACTCAGAGCGCAGTGCAACGTTCCACAGAGCAACTTTAAAAAGTGACAACAAAAACCCCCCAGAAAGGACTCCCAGCTATCACTAAACTCTGCTATTTGGGAACATTAACAGTTTCTCATGCAGCTACAGTAGAAAAAGAAAGATGGACCGAGCCAGAACTTTGTGAGCGAACAAATCTTTCAACAGCAATAAAGTGCATTACACACTTCTGCACTGAACTGAATGACTCACCAGAAACAACATCAAGCTGAATGTAAAGATCACTGATACTAGAGAAAGACCAGCTGAGTCCACATGGCTACCAGTAGCATCTAAGCAGCCCAAACTCCTTATTTTGTGTAAAACGCGAGTTTCCCCATTGATGAGAAGGAATTTCCCCAACAGCTGCTCATGCTGTATTCAAGTACAGCTGGGAGACTAGGCTGTCAAAATATCAAAACAACTCCTAAGTGATTAAAAAATGTTTTATTTTCAAATATGGGCAAAGTATTATTTACAAATTTCTAAACATTAACACTGAATGATTTCAAATGATTATATTGTTTTCTACTCTGACTAGGTCTGCTTGTACCATTTAATTTATTTATGTCAAAGGGCAAACTCCACCGGCCAAATGTGAAGGCTACCTAGAAGTGACAAAAATTGCAGTTCCGCCCGCATCCGCCAGGGGCTGGCTTCAGAAAGGAGCAAGTTCCCATTGACTCCTATGTTAAAAATACCATCTTCAGAGCAGAAATAAACAGGTTTACAGCCTGGTTCAAAAAACTAGTTTAGGTTTAATAAACTGGTTTACCGTCATGACAACTCTGAGGGGGGTGATTTTTTTTTTTATAACATCCATTTAGACATAATTTAAGATCGAAATTATGAATATTAAGACGTGTCCTTTTGATTGACAGCGTCATTTGGATACTCTGAGACACCTGATTTAAAAAGCTGAATAACATCATTGGCATGTCACCAAGTTTTGAAAATGCCTGGTCATTAGCCATTAATTTTATCCAGATGTGTTGGAGCAGGGATGCCTCCAAAAGTTGCATGACATAGGCACTCAAGATCTGGAGTTGCAGACCCCTGGTCTAAAAGCAACTATGTGCGAGGATTCCACATTGCCATATTTTGCTCTGGCGTGACCCCTGAAAAGCTCAAGGGAGATTAACAAACAAGCACGTTCTTCCCAACATGTCAAAGCATGCAAACAATCCTACGATGAACATCTGTCTGCAGAGATTCATGCACACACCGATCGATGGTTAATAGTCACGTGCAAGTCCAAGAGGTAGAAAAACCTTGCAGATTTTTCACAAGTGAGTTTGCTGATCTTAATCTCAGCAGGCTGATCAAAAATAAACGTCTGTTGCTGAAACTAGATTTTAATATAAAGCAGGTAACTGATATCTGATGACTCAGGTTGGATTTTAATGCCCGGTGTGAAGAGCTTCACTTAAAACTGTCCATTTCTATCTAATTTAGACAGAATAAATATTAGTGCCAAGCGGACCCAAGCATGGAACCTACCTGCCGTTCATCCAGAGGCATAATCACTGTAGTGTTGTTAAACTTGGTCTTGCCTATCACAGTCTTGGAGAACTGCACTTGTGCCGTTATGTTGGTCACAGATATGGCGTAGTAGTTGTTATTAGTTATGTTTAGGGTGTTCTGTTGGGAAGACATACCAGATTCAAGAAAGAAAGTTTAAAATGAGGCTTACACTAGATGCATACAAACATATACAGGTTTAGTTATCACACAGCATTAACAGGCTACTTTGACATTTTAATCTGATGTGGTGAATATTTTGAAAAAAATAAACCAATTTCTTAAAGAGACAGGACCGTCTCTGAGCAATTGTTATCATTAGGAGTTCTAACATTACACACATAAATTAGTTTGGTATGTAGTTAACCATGATTGAACCAAACCATGTTTCAAGTCAAGTTTTTTTTTGTACAGCACATTTCAGCAACAACGCAGTTCAAAGGGCTTTACATGATAAAAAGAAAAAAAAAAGCATACAAAGGACATTACAGAGAGAAAATACAGAGAGCTAATCCAGACTAGAATTAACCCCTGCTTTCCAGCAGACACGTAAGCGGCGCATAACGTCTGCAAATCGTAATACGCAATTATAGTTCATGGGACCGTTTCCACTGGGCGCGAATCGGAAGCGTCTCAGAAGCATTGTGTCGCGGCCCTCTTCTAAATTTAGGTCTATTTTTTACACTCTATGCTTCTAAAACGCATCAAGCTCAGCAGTTTAGATCGGGCTAGACAGGAAATCAGGCGCGGAAGTAGTGTAAAGCATCTGACAAATTTCAAAGTAAAAGAGATTTCTGATTGCTTAACTATGAAAAAACAAAACATCACTATCTGTGACACCAGGGTTGAAATCAGTTGGTCGGTGGGTCTAATTTGTTGGTTTTTATCATGGAGGACGAGACGTTAATCCTTGAAGTGGAGAATCACACAGTTTATCTGATACCAGTGATCATTCTTACAAGGACAACATGAAAAAGGAGAAGGCATGGACAGAAATATCTGCAGTTTTGGGAATGGATGGTGAGTTTATGCTACTTAACATATTTTTCCCCCGCATACTACCCTTTAAGTAATGCAATTCTCCTGTGATTTCGCTCTCTCTCAAGACCAGCTGGGTGGAACACTTTTACGACTGATACGCGTCTAAAATGCACCCGGTGGGAAGGGACGTACTGTTGAACTGCAGAGTAAAACGCGTCTTTTACATTACATGCCACTTACGTGTCCGGTGGAAAGCAGGGGTAACGATGTTCCAGGGATTATTGATCAAAGGCAGCTCTAAATAGATGGGTTTTTCGCTTTGATTTAAAGGATCTCAGTGTTTCAGCAGTTTTGCATTTTTCTGCAAGTTTGTTTCAGATAAGAGGAGAATATAACTGAAAGCTGCTTCTCCAGGTTTGGTTCTGATTCTAAAGATTAACTCAAGCTGTGTGCTGACTCTTGATCGTTCCTCTTTAGGTCCAAAAATAACTTTTTAGGACCTGGTTTTATTCAGTTTGGACTAAACAGTATCCTTTAGGTCATTTTTTTTAGATAATGCCCAAAAACTGATCGGTATGATTCATGTTAAGAAAATTAAAACAAAATGAAGACATTTTTTTTTTCTGCTAGTTTTTGGATTATCTTCAAGCAAAACAGCCAGTACAATCTCTAACTTGTCTCAATGGGAAAATGCAACATAACAAAATACACTCATTGACCTGGCATGCATTGAACACTAGGTGGTACTCATTAGGAACTTAGTTGTGTTTACTTAGTGGCTGTTGGTGTATTTAAAGCTGCTTTATGCTGCGTGCAACTATTACAGGATAAACTGCATTAATTTGGTGTGGAATGCTTTAGATAGTAGCTGATTTTCTGTCGAGGAACTTACCAAAAAGCAATAAAACACCTTTATCTGTACTATTCTGAAGCATGGTGGTGGCTTGCAAATATATTCTTTGTCTTACTTCTTGTATACATGAGTAGCATCTGTACGGGGACAGTTTAGTAGGAATACATGAACCATTACACCTTCTAGTGTTCATCGTGTGTTTGTGTAATTCTGCTGCTGCCAAAAACTTTGATGAACTCAGCGAGACTGAAACACAACTGTCAATACAAAAACAAACTTCAGCAGCCTCACTATTGCACTGCATAATCAACAAGTGTATTCTTACTGTAATAGTGAGATAGACAATTCGCTGCTGTTGATCATAGGAAACATAGGCAGACTTCACCCCGACGTAGGTGACGTCGATGGACCGAGGGAAGAGGAAGAAAACGGCGAGGCCAGACAGAAGCAGGCAGAGGGCCACAGATATGGTGACATACAGCTTTCTGGAGGAGGAGGAACAAAGAAGTGGGAACCTGAAAGCAGCTGATGGCTTTAAATCTTCCTACTGCAGCTGCTGAGTTCGTGCATTACATCAGACAGAAAGCTAAAACAGCTAATCCATAAAAAGGGGATAAAGTTCAGACTTACGTCCTGCTTGGCCTGAGCCTTTGGTCGCTGTATGGAATCAGAGCCACGAGCTGGTTCTCCTGACCTGTTGAACAAAACAAAACAGCTGAGTGTCCCACAACAGACTAGTAGGAAAGAAGATAACAGCATTTTCAGATCCTTAGACATTTTTAAGGGTCTAGTTAGGTTTCTGTCTGTATTCACTGATGAGTACATTTTAAAGCAAACGGCACTTAATGCTAAAGTGTAACAGGTCAGCTTGGAAATCTTTCTGTATTTTTAGCGTGAATCTAACTGCAGCTGAGAGGTTTAAACTGTACTCAAACAAATCTGTCAACATTCCAGAGTGGATCTTTCTGCAGATAGGAGTCACAAAGGTGACGAGCTTTACAGGGAAGGCATTAGAAACTGAAAGAGAACAGTCGTAAATAAAGAACTCTGGCCTAATTGGAAGCAATACTCCTGCCTGCCCACTGGACCCTGCATGTTTTTACTGAAGACATTGAAAAGGATGACTACTAAACTCCTAAACTAAAACGCATTATCATGAGGAAAAGCTTTTTTTTTTTTTTACGTAAACATATGTACTTCAGATTGAGGGAGGCAATTTTACATGCCTGCGTCATCCCCAATGTGCTCTGGAAAACATAACCGACCTGTCGCTCAGTCCTGTTCAGCCCCTCCCCCGAAGGCAAACCAATAACATTCAACTACCAGTTTCATGGAAACAAACAGACCCCGACATTCTCGCCGTATTGCTCCATAGAGAAGCTTTAGGCCCTGCAACACGTTTGTGGTTTTCTGGGCTTTATTTGTGTTTTAATGCACAAAAATGGTTTAACAATGTGCCTGGGGTACATGCAAAAGTTATATGTGGTATCCCGAGAGGATAAGCAACAGAGTTTATTTTATTCCGTTTACCAAAACAAAAAAAACCCATGCGCAAATGTCTCCATTGGATAAAGCTTTGTGGCAACCCACACAGACAACTATAAGCAAGTATGCCTACATTCTTGGTAAGACAATAGTCTTGTATAATCTTTGCAATCAGGTCATGTAAATTATTATCAATCACATAAAGCCCAATGATGAGCTTTCTTGAGCTAGCCACTTAGCAGGCTACTGTTATGTTAAACGATGGTAAATTCAATTCAAATTCAAAAGTACTTTATTGATCCCAGAGGATAATTAAGTGTTGGTATAGCTCATATAATTAATTATTTAAGGAGTTGTTGTAGATGATTATAGCTGTGGGCAGGAAGGATTTCCTGTAGCGGTCTGTATTGCAGCAAAACTGAAGAATCCTCCGACTGAAGACGCTCTGTTTTATGACAGTCTCATGAAGAGGATGCTCAGGGTTGTCCATAATTTTTTTATTTTATGAAGAATCCTTCTTTGCATCATCATCTCCAGATGTTCCACAGTAGTCCCAAGAACAGAACCAGCCTTCTTTATCAGGTTGTTGAGCCTTTTTAAGTCCCTAGCTCTGATGCTGCTACCTCAACAGATGACGGCTGAAGAGATTACACTCTCCACAACAGACTTGTAGAAAATATGCAGCATCTTGCTGCAAACCTTTAAGGACCTATGCTTCCTCAAGAAGTACAGTCTGCTCTGTCCCTTCTTATAGACAGCTTCACTGTTCAGTCTCCAGTCCAGTCTGTTGTCAAGGTGAACTCTGAGGTATTTATAATTCTCAACCACATCCACTTCTTCTCCCATGATGGAAACAGTGTTTGACTTATCCCTGTCTCTTCTGAAATCTACAATCATCTCCTTTGTTTTGTTCAGATTCAGGGTGAGACGATTGTTTCCACACCATGTCACAAAGCGGTCCACCAGTTCTCTGTATTCAGCCTTGAAAAGGAATGGTGAGAGTACGGTCCCCTGTGGTGCTCCTGTGCTGCTGACCACCTGGTTTGACACACAATTCTTCAGTCTCACAAATTGTGGTCTGTTGGTCAGGTAGTCAATGATCCAGGCGATTGTTGAGGGCTCCACCTGTGTCTTCAGGAGTTTCTGACAAAGCAAATCAGGCTGAATTGTGTTAAATGCACTGGGGAAATCAAAGAACATGATCCTCACAGTGCTGCCTGCTTTGTCCAGATGACAGTGATTTGGTTGAAGTAGGTGGATGATGGAATCTTCAACTCCAACTCCACAGCAATAAGCAAACTGCAGTGGGTCCTGATACGTTCTTGTTTGCTTACTCAGGGGTGCCAACAGGAGTCTCTCCAGGACCTTCATGATGTGGGATGTCAGGGGAGCAGGTCTATAGTCATTGATGACTGATGGGTGAGTTCTCTTTGGTAATGGAACAAGGCAGGATGTCTTCTACAACAGTGGAACGTTCTCCTGAGTTAGGCTAAGGTTGAAGAGGTGCTGCAGAATCCCACAGAGCTGCTCTGCACAGGCCTTCAGGACTCTGGGGCTGACCCCATTTGGACCTGCAACCTTGTTCCGGTTCAGCTTCTCCAGCTGCCTCTTCACCTGACTTTTGGAGAAGGAGAAGTGGGAGGGGGAGGCAAAGGGGGTAGCAGCAAATGAGTTTAACACATTACGCAGCTGCACACGAACAACACTGTTCTTCAGTGATGTTTCTCTTGTCAAAGACGATTGATACCAGACGAGGGGTCTCCCTCTTGCTTTGGGATCTGAAGATCCGTGCCTCTAACTTCAGTTTATATTCATATATTTCCACTTTAAAATGTTGTACATAACACTCCATTGGCACAATTCCAACCTTTCTGAAGGCTCCTCGAAGATATTAATTGTTGTTGCCTCCAAAGGTTTTTTTAGAGCCTCTTTAAAAAAATTGTTTCGGCACTGACCGTTCTCATTGTAAACATGCAGTGAGCTGCGACGGCTTGTCTGAATTAACCACAGTAACTAAGAAGGGCGGGGCTTAGCAGGACTGAGCAACAAGCCGATTAAATTCCCTTCCAGCAGTTTAACTAAGGCTGGACCCTAGCACAATAATAAACAGTGAGATCAGGTCGAAATCAGCATGGTGTCTCATTCTGTGAAAGGTAAAAAGACACACATAAAGACAACATGTAAATCTTGCATCCTAGTGCATCTGAGACTGACTGCAGACACCAGCACTTTGCTGCATAAGATTACATAAATATACGTCATACCTTCTTGCTGAATATGGCTACACAAAATTAACATGATGCTGCTTAAAATTTCAATTGCAACTCAAATGCATTTGTATACATTTAGAATGACAAACTTCTGAATATACAGTAACCCGAGAGTCAGCTTTCTGAGATGCTGAGTTTTGTTTTTTTTAGCCATAAATGTTGCTCCAAAGTTAGACTCCAAGTTTATCATGAATCTAGTTGTCTATAAAATAAAGCGTTTACCTCGTGGGATTCTACCAGTACCCTGGCATGTCGGGCATGTGACGCTGTCCCGTCCAGTGAACTCCACATACGGGAACTGAGACACGTCTCCGTGCTTCACGTCGTCCTCCGCATGACCATCTCTGAACTCGCCGTCAGCCGTCAGCGCGTCTTGACTCTCGTCTTTGTTTTTGGCCAAATGTGACTGGGCCTTGCCCATGGCTGCTGCGGTCTGCTGCAGACAACAGAAAACATAACATGGAGCGAAAGGAGGTGATACAGAATGATGAGAATGATGGCTGACTAACAAAATGCCAGGGAACCATTCGGATGTGAAATTGGAACTTGGACAGATCCCAGGAAAAACTTTCCCAGGAGAAGAAGCTGCAGCTAGTGCAAATGAAATGATCCTTTGTGACACTAAACAATAATCTTATTAAATATATTTCTTGGATGCTTGAGTATTTTTATTATTTTGCACTTTTTCCAAGGCAGCCAACTGGTTAATAGGGATAATTACTTCCTAAATAGCTTTACAACTTATTAACTCTTCTGTTGGTGGGAACAAATGTTTTTAATAGTTGAATAGATAATTTGGTTTGTTGAAGAAAAAAAAAAGGTTTGAAGAACAATCTCTGCATTTCCCCAGCGACCTGTAATTTACTTACCCTACAATATAAAACATATTTGCACCTCTTTCACTGTACCAAATTAGCTTCTGCTTGACATATTTTCCAACATATATACAGCCATACAATTATGGCAAGTCTGAAGCAGAAGAAAAATGTTTTTCATAGTATTTAAACATGTAGCACATCTCCTTACATTAAAATTTTGAAATACTGGTAGTAAAAAAAGAAAAGAAAAAGAAAACAGTCAATTCTTTCGTGTCTAGGACTTTATGCTTTGGTTTGCAACAACAATCTGGTCCTATTTAAGCAGAAACACAAATGTACAGCAGTTTCCACGCTGTCAACATTTATTAGACAAGGACAAAACCAGCTCTACCAGATTTAGGAGAGAAAGGAAGAGAGAAAAGAAAAAGAAAATCAACCAGGTGTTGCTAATAAAAAGCACTTCGTCAACCGTTCATGAGCAAGTTCCAGCAAATTCCTCCTGAGATCATATTGAACAATGCTCAAATAAACCCAAGCTCCCATTCAGCCTGGGCGGACCTCAATTAGCCTCTTAAATGTTAACGCTCATGACGGGAAAAAAAAAGAGACAAAAAAACTTTGACTTGTCCAAAAGCAGTTGAAAAAGAAAGCATCTTCCTTCCAGCTACCACTTCAGGAACAGTAGTAGAAATGTCCGTCTGTAAAGCACCGTACCAAGCATTAAGCATTTTTACCCCTTTTTGTTACACCTTGCATGTGCAACGAAGCTACGTCATCTGGAAATTTATTTTGATCTCCACGCTGATTATGGAAACGACACAACTTTACCTTTGAATACAAACAGCCCGGTGTTACATCGGTCTAACCGTGTCACAGAGACTCCCTACAGGCGCCTGAGCGGCAGAACTCTGCACTGTAATAAAGACTGGCCAGCTTTAAAACGCATGGAATCATCAACCCCAGCCTATTCTCCGAGGAAGAAAAAACAAAAGAAACTCCGGCACAGAGAATGCTCTGAACCCAGACCTCCTGCTTCTGCTAAAAGTAAACAAAAAAGAGGTTTCAGCCAAAAACAAGATATTTCTCCACCTGGAATCCCGCTGAAAAACAGATTCGCAGCCATGAGTTCCCCGAAAGATGACGCAGCCCCCGGGACCAGTCAAAGCCACCAGGAGAAACCCAGCCGCATCAAACGGACACATAAAGTAAGAGCCCCCTAGCAAAGATTGTTATCATACAAGATGGATCAATTAATGGAATTGAGACTTTTTGTAGCAAGAACACCAGAGTTTATAGCTGCTACAAAAATTCAGTGAGAGAAATATCAGAAGAAATCCCAAAAATCTTGGACCAACATCCTGCTTTGGAAAAGCTCGTCATTCACGCTGGATCAGCAGATATCGCGATGAGACAATCAGAGATTCTGAAGAGAGTCTTTTCTGATCTCCTACAGAAACTTGATGGATTTAACGTAAACATCCTCATCAGCAGACCAGTCCCTGAAGGGAATGATGAAAGATTTAGCAGACTCTGCATGCTCCATAAATGGTTGAAGAAACAATCAGCTGAGAAGTCGTTCACATTTATTAACAATTTCAAAGTATTTGGAAGTGCTAATCATCTGTTCAAGGCAGGCCGTTATCTTAACAAGGCCGGAGTAAGGCTGTTAGCAGCAAACATTTTTTCTTATCAAAATCAGAAAACAAAACACTTGCTCCCAAAAGCTGACCTTGAGGTGCCCATGGATATCAGAGAACAAAAACACCAAGTCATCATGACACCACAGGACCGAACAGATAAACAACCATCAGAGATTAAGTCTTCATCTTCCTGTAACGGCAGATAAATGAGCCTAACAAAGCTTTTTTTCTAAGTTTATATAAACCACCAAAACTTAACTAACTTCTTTAATGATTTCAATGACCTTCTTTCTGTAATATGTATCGACTATGACCAACTAATCATTGTGGGGGATTTTAACATCCATACCGACAACCCCCAAGATAGACAAGTAAAAACATTAGATGATACTCTCCACAACTTTGGCCTGATCCAGCATGTCAAACAAGCAACACACAATAAAGGACACACTCTGAAGTTAATTATCAGCAAAGGTTTAAATATTTCGAACATCTCTGTAATTAATATTGCGTTATCTGACCATTTCTGTATTTTCTTTGAAAGTACCATCTCTGTTAAATTATCCAGCCACAGTAAGACCACTATAAAAAAGCGTTTTCTAGAGGATAGCTCAGTTGAAACTTTTAAATGTATTTACCCTTCCACTGCATCCCCCTCATCTCCCAACTCAAACTCAGTAAATAAGTGGGTAGATAATTTCCTTGCGAAAATCTCAGACATCATGGATTCCATTGCTCCAACTAAAGTGAAAGTAGTCTCAGGTAGAAAGAAGTCTCCGTGGACAAGTAATCCACTGGTACGTAGTGAAAAAAAGATATTGTCGACACGCCGAGAGAAAATGGCGGAAAACTCGACTCCAGGTTCACTGTGAGATCTACAAAGAGAGACTGAACAGATATCAGCTAACTATAAAAGATGCTAGGGAATCGTTCTTTTCTGAAATCATCAACAGAAACATTAATAATGCACAGACCCTATTTGCAACAGTGGAAAGACTAATCCTTTAGTGACAGTAGCCCCTGAACTAAACTCTACCAGGGCCTGTAATGAATTTGCCAGCTTTTTCACTGAAAAGATTCTAACAATTAGACGGTCAATCTGTACCTCAATATCGAACCCAACACCAGTGCCATCCCCAATCAACAACAATGTAGAGAAAATGTCTGAATTCCATGAATTAAACCAGAACAGCCTTGAAAAAAATCATTATCCAATTAAGCTCCTCCTCCTGCGGTCTTGATATCCTACCCACAGCTTTTCTAAAGAAAGTTGTTCCCGTTATTGGGTCTGATCTTGTTCAAATAGTGAACTCATCCCTGCTATCAGGTGTCTTCCCCCAGGCTTTAAAAGCAGCAGTTATTAAACCACTACTAAAGAAGAAGAATCTGGACAAAACGTTAATGCAGAACTACAGGCCGATCTCTAATCTTCCATTCATCAGTAAGATTATGGAAAAAGCTGTGTTTCAGCAGTTAAATGGCTTCATAACAATGACAAACCGTTTTGATGTTTTTCAGTCTGGTTTCCGTGCTCACCACAGCACCGAGACTGTCCTCGTCAAAGTATTTAATGACATCCGCATAAATACAGACTGTGGAAGAACCACAGTGCTGGTTCTGTTGGAGCTCAGTGCAGCATTTGACACTGTTGGTCATGATATTTTATTGGAATGACTGGAGAGCTGGGTCGGACTCTCTGGTATACTACTTGGCTGGTTCGAATCTTACCTAAAGAACAGGGACTTCTATGTTTCAATAGGAAACTTTTCATCAGAACGAACAGAAATGGTAAATGGACTGAACTTATATAGCGCTTTTCTAGTCATACTGACCACTCAAAGCGCTTTACATTGAAGCCACATTCACCCACTCCCACTCTCATTCATACACCGACACCCAACATGGCTCGGTAGGACGATGTTTTTTTGGGGTTAAGTGCCTTGCCCAGGGGCACATCGACATGTGACTGGAGGAAGCTGGAATCGAACCTACGACCCTACGATTGCAAGCCAACTCTACTCTACCACTGAGCCACAGTCGCCCACATGTGGGAAGCCCCAGGGCTCCATCCTTGGGCCCCTCTTATTTCATATCTACATGCTCCCACTAGGCAAGATTATAGCAACCAATAACATTAGCTACCATAACTACGCGGATAACACTCAGCTCTACATTACAATGTCACCAGGTGACTCTGAACCCATTCAAACCCTAAATCAATGCATTGACCAAATAAATGGATGGATGTGCCATAACTTTCTCCAGCTGAATAGAAACAAAACTGAAGTGATTATTTTTGGACCCAAGGAGGAACGATCAAGAGTCAGCACACAGCTTAAATTAATACAGCTAGAAACTACTGATCAGGCTCGAAACCTAGGTGTAGTAATGGACTCAGACCTGAACCTCCAGGGTCACATAAAGGCAATAACAAGGTCAGCGTTCTATCACCTGAAGAACATCTCTAGGATTAAAGGACTGATGTTGCAACATGACCTAGAAAAACTCATCCATGCGTTTATCTTTAGTCGGATTGATTACTGCAACAGCATCTTCACAGGTCTGCCTAAAAAGTCAATTAGAAAGCTGCAGCTGATCCAGAACGCTGCTGCTCGTGTTCCTCCCTAGAACCAGGAAAGTAGAGCACATTACCCCAGTTCTAAAGTCCTTACACTGGCTCCCTGTAGCTCAGAGAATAGACTTCAAAATACTCCTACTAGTTCATAAATCATTACATGGCTTAGTACCAAAATATGTTGAAGACCTGTTGTCACGGTACCAACCACCAAGACCACTCAGGTCCTCCAACTCTAGCCTACTAAACATCCCTAGACTCAGAACTAAACATGGAGAAGCAGCTTTCAGTTTCTATGCTCCCCTTATCTGGAACAGACTTCCTGACGAGTGTAGAGCTGCTGAAACTCTGAACTGCTTTAAATCGAGACTAAAAACCCATCTGTTTAGAATTGCCTTAGAGTAAATGCTTGATGTCATATGTATGAAATGTGTTCATGCGCTCTTGCTTTTTTTTGTTGATCTTTCTCTTGCTTTATTGGGTATCATGCGTAATGTGTGTTTCTTTTACTTTTAATTTCCATTGTTTTTTTTTGTTTTTTAAATCACCAAATCATGTAAAGCACCTTGAATTGCCCTGCTGTTGAAAGTGTGCTATACAAATAAAATTGCCTTGCCGTCATTAGGTGGAATATATAGTCCTCTGTATTCTAGAGTCAAAAAGGTCTGACAGCTATAGCTTGGTCCAATTTGTGGGGAAAAAAGGTCACAAATAGTATTTCTGGTCTCATAGACTTTACGTTGACTACAACATGATGGTTTTGTAATAGTATAGTTGCAACTAGATACTTACATACATTAAAAAAGACACCATTTGTTTCTTGATGCCTCATATTAAAATGGGCTCAACTTTTGCTATTTTAGGTCAGAATTTCCTAAATTATTACTATTTACTAAATGCCAAAAACAACAAGAGAGAGATTTTGTTATTAGATTTTTTCAAAACTTTTTTTCAAAACTATGAGTTTGGGTAGCAACCAGTTACATTTAGTTATATTTACTTGAGTAACTTTTTGAAGGAAAAACATTGAGTAACATTATTTTGAAGAACTCTTACTTGAGTTCAATTTCTGGCTTCACAAAATTCTCACAATAGTTTGCTGGAATTTGGACCCACCCTTCCTGATAAAGCAGCTGTAACTGGGTCAGGTTTGTCGTGGTCATCGACAAGACGATGATCCCAAATAGAATGGTGGAAAAAGTAAAAGAACAGATGTGTAGCAATGGCCCAGTCAAAGCCCAGACCTTTACTTCACTGAAAATGCTTTGATGGGTTCTTTAGAGAGCTGTGCAGAACCAAATGTCTGACAACCTCAATTAACTAAAGCTTGTAAAGATGAGTGGAGAAAGTAGTTGTTAGCAGAGTTATTACTGCCATTATTAGTGTTCCTTCAATCTACTAAATAATGGGTGATACTAAGACTTCTCCATTTTGACTCTATATGTCCTTATGTCAACCCAGAGTTAGCAAGTAAAGCATTTCCTTCTATCTTAATAAGAGAGTTTGGTTTATCCTTACCCCCAACATCAAAATGTCAGTTTAGTGTGTGTGTATTTTAAATATTATATTTAATAACAACATAGAAAGTACTCCCGGACCAAAGTATCTGGGGTTTATATCCTCCTGTTTTTGCTTTCTGTTGTCTCAAACACCAGTTGGTGGCGGCTCACGTTTAACTGGTTGCTGTAAGATCTTTATTCCTGTTGAAAGGAAGTTTTTTTCTGTCCAATGTCGCCGCTTGCTTCCTCAGTATACGGGATTGTTGCAAAGTCAACGATTTGACCCAAGTGGCTGAATTTCCTTAGCTTTTTATCATTTAGTATTATAAGCTGAACTAGACTGTATCGCATTATAATTAGGGTTGAACTGGGCTGCATGGAATCAAATCGGTATCATAAATTTCCTTAAGATGACCATTGTTGTGAATTAGCATGAAATCAATTAACTAAACTGAATTTATTTAAGTTACAGTTTTACTGCTCTGTAAATATTGCACATAAAATAATTAATACGCTGTGTCATATTTACGTAAGAGTTTTTTGTGGCTCTAGCATTTAGCAGTTGCACCTATAAATTTCCTGGCTCACCCACTGGCCCGACACTCCTATTCGCATACGTCACCACGTTTGTGCACACAAACAAGAAATCTGACAGTTACGATTTGCTCTCACGAAATACATTTAAAATACAACTAATATATATATATATATATATATATATATATATATATATATATATATATATCTCATTCGTAGCTCCTGGTACCACCCACAAATGAATACAGGAAATTTGGTCAACAGTTAAAGAGAGTTACAGTATTTTAAAATACTGAACATATTGTATGTGGGTAAAAAAATAATGTTTTAAAATGTTAAATCTGCTCATTTTATGTAAAAACATGGCTTTCCAAATCATACAGGGAGAAATAAAAAGGTAAGGAGAGTTTTTTATTGATTTTTTTATTGCAGCTAAAATTTTCAGTTCCACCTTAAAAACATGTCTGATTAAAAGTCCAAAATGTTGGCAAAAGTTACGGCTTTTGTGTTCCACCTCAAGATTATTATTGGCCCCACCATTGGCCACCCTTTGCAAACCTTTCTAGACTTTTGACTATTTTTATTAGGAAAATAAGTGTAAACCAGACTACAGATCCGCGGGTCCATCCAGGTAATAGTTTAATAGGTTTAGTCTGTTGCAGTCTGCTGATTATTAGGCCACAATAACCTTTGTCAGCCTCATTAGCCGAGCTCAGGAGGGTCTAAACTAAAAGCAACCGAACATATTTATTAATGGATGAAAGAAACAGGCTGTGGTGTCTCCTCTGTTTGCGTATTTAAACAACCGGGCCAGGCCTCCGCCTTGCTGCTGCCGCTGGAGCTAACCAAGTACACAGCGCATCGGCCAGCCTGGGAAGACAAACAAAAAGGCTAAAACCGCATTTCTTCTCACCACTAAAGGCGACGGTTATTTTATTTGGTTTTTCTTCCACATTTAGAGAAAACGTACTCTTCTTTAGAGGCGTTAAGACGCTAAATAATAAATTTCACGACTAAATGTTTGCTCGACGACGACATACCGCGCGAGATTAGCGTCTAATCTAAACCACTGAATACAAATAAAGAGAAATTAGGCAGGTGAATTGTTCTCCATATGTTAGCGGAGATTCTTCTTCTTTTGTTTTTATTGGCGGGTGGCAACTAGCGTCAGGTGCATTTCTGTTAGCGGAGATCTTACCTTTGATGCGTTTTAACTTGACGCGTCTCCCATCCGCTGTAAACGCTCCGCGTTTGTTGTGGTTCACAGCAGAGCAGGATAAGGCCAGAAACGCCCCCCTGTCCTCTCCTGATTGGACAGATCAGAGCAAGGGGGTCTCTTATTGGTCAGTGTCTAGTTCATTGGTTTTAGACGAATCGTATACGGTGAGCTAAAAAGCTGTAACACCTGCATTTCATAATAGGGACTGCCACATATTCACACATAAGGAAAAGTATTGTTGGCTTGACAGTTTCAGGGCCCAATTTTACTTTTAGTTATTTAATGTATCACCTGTATTTATTTGTATAACATTCACTCTTTTGTCTGGTACTTTAATTACACATGGAAAAAAAAAAAACTAAACATCACCTAAACGTCATAGAAAGGAACACAATTTGATAATTTGTGGAGGGGAAAAAACGTCACAAGTAGTATTTCTGGTCTCAAACATAGACTTTAAGTTGTCTACAACATGATGGTTTTGTAATACTATAGTTTAAACTAGATACTGACATACACTATAAAAGACACATAACCATTTGTTTCTTGATGCCTGAAATTAAAACGGGCTCAACTTTTGCTGTTTTCAGTCAGAATTTCCTAAATTATTACTATTTACTAAATGCCAAAAAATAATGAAAGAGAGGTTTTGTTAACAGATTTTTATTACTTTTTTTCAAAATCATGAGTTTGGGTAGCAACCAGTAACATTTAGTTAGATTTACTTGAGTAACTTTTTGAAGAAAGAAAAAAAAACGCTTCTAGGAGTAGTTTTACTGCACTGTTCCCTTTACCTCCACTTAAGTAACATTATTTTTAAGTACTCTTACTTGAGTTCAATTAATGGCTTCACAAACTTCTCACAATAGTTTGCTAGAATTTGGACCCATTTATCCTGATAAACTGCTTTAACTGGGTCAGGTTTGTAGACCGCCTTACTGACACATGCCTTCTCAGCTCTACTTTATACAGTGCATGTACATTTGTCTTTTTTATGTATCAGGGTTTTCTTCTGACTCAATGCACTTATCTTATAAGGCTAGGCTAATTTTATTTGTATAGCACACTTTCAACAACAGCTTAATTCAAGGTGCTTTACATGATTTGGTGATAAAGAAAAACAGAATATAACAATTGGAAATCAAAAGCAGCAATTTAGCATGAAACACACACAACACATGATACACAATAAAGCATGAAAAACACATATCCAGATAAGGGGACCAAAGAAATTGAAAACTGCTTCTCCGTGTTTGGTTTTGAGTCTAGGGATGTTTAGTAGGCAATAGTTGGAGGACCTGAGTGGTCTTGGTAGTTGGTATGGTGACATCAGGTATTCAACAGATGTAAGTGCTAAGCCATGTAATGATTTATAAACTAGTAAAAGTATTTAGAAGTCTATTCTCTGAGCTACAGGGAGCCAGTGTAAGGACTTTAGAACTGGGGTGATGTGCTCTACTTTCCTGGTTCTAGTGAGGACGCGAGCGGCAGGGTTCTGGATCAGCTGCAGCTGTCTGATTGACTTTTTAGGCAGACCTTTGAGGATGTTGTTGCAGTAATCAATCCGATTAAAGATAAACGCATGGATGAGTTTTTCTAGGTCATGTTGCGACATCAGTACTTTTTATTGTAGAGATGTTCTTCAGGTGATAGAAGGCTGAACTTGTTATTGCCTTTATGTGACCCTGGAGGTTCAGGTCTGAGTCCATTACTACACCTAGGTTTCGAGTCAGTAGTTTCTAGCTGTAGTAACTGAAGCTGTGTGCTGACTCTTGATTGTTCCTGTTTAGGTCCAAAAATAATTACTTCAGTTTTGTTTCTGTTCAGCTGGAGGAAGTTACCACACATCCATCCATTGATTTGCTCCATGCATTTATTTAGGGTTTGGATTGGTTCCGAGTCACCTGGTGACATCGTAATGTAGAGCTGAGTATCATCTGCATAGTTATGGTATATCTTGTTGGTTGTTATGATCTGGCCTAGTGGTAGCATGTAGATATTAAATAGGAAAGGCCCTAAAATGGAGCTCTGGGGGACCCCACGTATGATTTCATCAGCAAGGACCACGCTTACAGAGATTTGAATTGCAATGTTTATTGATGGAAGGGGTTGAAGCGATGAAGTGTCTGGGAAGATCCACTGTTGGAGGCTTAGGATGAAGATTCAGCGTGGGGGTGCAGTCTTCTGGAATTCATATATGAACACATAGATTGTTGCTGGAATAATCCAATGTAATTAGGATTTAATAACATATTCTCTGTCTAGTGAATGTATCTAGGGCAAGATGTCAAGTTAGGGAAAACAAGCTTGTTGTTCCAGCATAAGGTTCCTGATAAAGATGTGTCAGATCACTGGAGAGACAGACCTTAGACCAGCAAGATATCTACAGGACGTTCTGACCTGGATGGGCTGTTTCATGCGTTACTATCAGACTGGCATGAACCAGTTCTCTAGGAGCTGGACAAGAAGATTGGAGAAGACGTGCTGGAGAGATAAACAGTGATAGCTGGATACTATTTAAACTGTTAGTCAGAAAGGTTGGGTAGGGTGATCTAAGAGTAATCTCTGTCCCCTCCATGTTCTGCCCAGACATGTTGAATTAAATACTTGAAACTCCTTCTGGGGCTCGGTCTCATCTTTGTTTTAGAAGAGCTGCATTTTCAGCTAAAACAAGATCAAGCATAGTGTAGCCAGACATCCTTTGCATTGACCCCTTTACTCCTGGTGTCCTCTAACGAACCATAGCTGGGGTGGTACATGCAATTGACCCAATAATTGCCTTTTAAATGCTGAGAATTTATTATGGAAAATGGGAATATTTACAGGTATTTTATATTGTCAAAAGGGATTGGTATCAATCTTAAATCGCAAAGCAGCAATAAGATGGCTTCGTCAAGATGAAAATACTGAGAGATGTCATATTTTCAGCTTAAAGTTAACCGGCATGGAATCCAAAATAACCCTGAGGCCGTGTGCTGTTTGTAACGAAGCAGACAGCATTCTGCAAGAGGATAGTTGCAGTTCCTGGAAATCCGAGTCAGCTGACTGTCAGTTAGCCGAAATTAGGTCCTTTGTGACAAACCATTGCAACAAGCGTTTCCATTGTTGCTCTTAATCTGGCAGGATTTAACCTATTATTTGGTTAAGATGTCTAAAACTGAGATGTCTTTGTGGAAAATGCTTCTAAAATTGCAGAACAAAGCTGAAAGTAAATAAAATGTAACTTACTTACATACATACATACATACATACATACATACATACATACATACATACATACATACATACATACATACATACATACATACATACATACATACATACATACATACATACATACATACATACATACATACATACATACCGTAATTAATTTTTAAATGGAGCACATAATCCCAAACTGAAATGTTTTGAAAAATACAACTTTTATTTTGAGTAAATGTATATAGTGTGGAAAATTTAATGTTAAGTAATAATTTTTTTACCAAAGTTGTAGGAGCTACAAATGTTGGTATCTCTAGTCAGAATTTCTTTTTTTTGTTATTTCTTTTTTTTTTAGCTCTTCAGAGTTTATAGGTCCTTCTAATTAGTAATTTATGTTTTACTGTGTTAAAAATATGACAAAACACAGAAGCCCTTTCTATTGAGTATTTCTCACCATGCAGGACAAGCAAACAGTAAGGGGGATGGAAACAATAAACATATAACTCAGGGAGATAAAATAAATTAACCTAAGCATAAAGGGTGCACAATTCATACTTTTTAAATTTCACTTCAAAAACATTATATTTGGTCATTTCACACATACAAGCTCACTTTCTATGAGCTGGAAAAGCTGTTTCTGTTATTAGCAGGGTAAAAAAAAAAGCGGCTACAGTGTTGATGTTTGACATTATAATAACAATGTAAGCATGCTTCGCTGGCGTAAAAGACTTGAGTTTTCTAAAAGAAATTTGAAGGAAGCTAAAATCTAAAAAAGGAAAACATGAATATGTGTTCAATGTGAGGAAGTGCAAATGATACAATTAATAAAAACTAAAAATAAATTTGATTCTATTATATACCACAACTAAAATACTCTAAACATAGCAAACACATACTGCTTGATGTGGATAAAACATGCATAAGGCAAGGCAAGGCAATTTTATTTGTATAGCACACTTTCAACAGCAGGGTAATTCAAGGTGCTTTACATGATTTGGTGATTTAAAAAACAAAAAACAATGGAAATTAAAAGTAAAAGAAACACACATTACACATGATACACAATAAAGTAAGAGAAAGATCATAAAGCAAGATAGCATGAACACATTTCATACATATGACATCAATCATTTAATCGAATAAGTATAAGTATATGCATAAGTATATGTTAAAATAGTATGTCACCTCATATGTACTGTTAGGTACAGTGGAAGAGCTGTGTGCCTGTTGATCTTCAAAAGGTCTTAGGGATCATGTTACAGTGCATGGCATTGTAAACTCTTTGCAACACCAGGAGATTTTAAATACAAAATCCGTGAACTCTGTCAGAAATCTAATAAAGTGGGTCATCATCAGATCTTTCAGTAGGATAATGACCCACATCATATCAACCTACTTCCATGGCCTCCATCTCAGTTTACAGACTTGAATCTTATCAAAAAATAGGTTTCACATAAGAAAAGAGAGCACAAGAGAATATTCAGGACTCGATGATCTAGAAACATTGTGCAAAAAAGAATGATCAGAGATTCTCTTCTCTGTATGTTCCAACCCGTGAAATGTTGGAAAATACTAAATGGGTGTCCTCCTGACAAAATTAAGCATTACAAGGTATTAACAGCAGGGGGAGCAATAACTAAGTCGCAGTTAAATTGGTTAAAAAGTTATTCTTGAAATTGTATTCCTTTCCCATCTTAATAATTGTACACACAAAAAATAAACATTTTCAACATTTTTCAATGTGAATGTATGCTTTTGGCAACAAAAGTTTTCCGTTTTTAAAAATAGAAATATAATGAAAGGTCAAAACTACACTATAGCCTGTAAAAGTGTGAACTCTATCTGTAACAGACAATAAATACCAGATAAGTAAACCTATTGATCTAATTCAGTTCTTTCAAACTCCTGAATCAAAACGGTAGATGTTTTTTTTGTTTTTTTATCAGGTGACCAGGAAGGTTTGAGCATGTACTCCATCATCCAGATGATGGCGCTGTGCTGCCGCGATTGAAATTGTCTCTTAACAGCGGCGAGCCTGGTGACTCCTCTAATAAACAACATGGTCATTAAAGGCCAGGAGCAAACATTAAATTATAGTGATAATAGATTTATTCTAATCTGCCCTAATCTCTGTGATCTCAGAGAGGCCGACCTGAATAATTCATACACAGGTGAGTTTAGGGAAGACAGGTAAGGGCTAATATAGATTTTCACTTCTCCTGAACTGCCTTGTCTCCATATCAATCAAATTTTAAGTATCTGACAGATTTCCGGTTAAGATTTTTCATTTTTGTCATTGCATATTAAACTGTGACTGTCCAGCTCATTGACATTTATAAATCATAGTATGGTGGTCTTCTTGTAGTCACATGGAAACATATAAAACTGCTCTTGGATGCAGGTTTAGACGTCCTATTTGGCATTAACACGTCTGTCCTAGTGCCAGATCTAAACGACAGGAATCAGCATCAGCTGCATCTCTGAATATCCCCGAATAAATACGGATTTGCTGCTTGAGAGAAAATATGATTTTAATGACGTGCACTCACAGTGTTTTCTAAATGTTCTGCCAACCATCTAGACTGCGAATCCCCCAGAGTTTCACAATGATTATGTGATGAGTATACAGCAAGAAACAACATTAACGGAGGGCTGAACCTGAGGGGGTTGGGGGGGGGGGGGGCTGACATGAAAAAGATGAAGCTCAGATCTGAGAGTTTGGTATCAGATCACTTCCTCTTCTATTATTAACCGAGTTAGAAATTACCGCCGGCTTCTTGATGTGCCAGCAGGCGTTGGTGGGTATGTCAGCTCACTAGGCTCTCTGGCAGGAAACCAATGATTGTTGCAGTTGAAAGGAGGACATCACTGTGAGCTGATTTCTGTTTTTTCTGATCTGAACGAATGTGAATATTTTTATCCCACCTAGTTAGAGATTTTGGGCTAGTATGATAGTTGCAGTGGTTATTATGGATTCAAGCTTAATTTCTATGTGTGTTTCAATTAAAAATTACACTGAAAGGAAGTAAATGCTGTGCTTCATGGATTTTTATTTTATTTGGTGTATTTTCAGACATTCCTCACCCCACTAAACACCAGACATGATTTTGACATTTAGGTTACTAATTTAAGTTTTTTTTTGTTGTGACTTGGCATAAAAGTAGACAAAGTGGAGTACATATCTCATACAAACAACTGCATCACTTATAAGAAGCCTCTAAGGCTGTTGTTAAATTGTTTCCTATCTTGCCATAAACACTGATCAGGCATATTGTTATCACCAACTGGCTCATAGAGTATTTACTGTCAAAACTGCACTAACCAGGTAAGGCATGGACTCTACTCAACCTCTGAAGGACCGCTGTGGCATCTGACACCGAGATATCTGCAGCTTCTTCAAGTCCTGGAAGTTGCGAGATGTTCCTCACCCAATCCTGAATTTTTTTTGCCTTGTGAAATATTGCATTATGCTTCTCAAAAGGACTACAGCCATTAGGTAATACCATTTCCATGAAAAGGTGTACATGTCCATCGCTATGTAGAAGATACGTGTCAATATAGCATCATTTTCAATGGCAGCACCTAAGGATTTCCAGCAGAACATTGCACAGAGCATGTTACAGCTTCTACCAGCTTGACTTCTTCTTGCGCTGCCTTATTCGTGTGTCACTTGTTTGTTACCCGAATAAGTGACACACACTCACCCTTCCATCTAAGTGATGTGAAATAAAATTTAGTTCACCAGTCCAGGCCACCTTCTTCGTTTGCCTTGCAGTCTAGTTTTGATGCCTACATGCTCATTATTGATTATTTCAGCTTTGAACAGGGGCCAGCATAGACACCCTGACTAGTTTGCAGCTATGCAGCCCGATATGCAACAAACTGTGATATACTGCATATTCGGTCACCTCTCTATCAGAGCCAGCAGTGACTTTTTCAGCAGTTTGATCAACATCAATATCCAGAGATAGTCAGTGCTGTTCAGTTCATTTCTCATCGGTCATTATGTTATGCCTGATCAGTGTAGGCTTTTACTTGGGCTTTAACATAAAGAAATAAAGCACATTTTATGAAACAAGTTCTGCTGTGTCTTTTAAGTAAGCGTACAGTTTACAATGCACCCCTGTTATAGATGTGGAATGTAGTGAAGGAATGCACACTGAAGTGAATATTCATCAGTGCAGATGGAGCGTCTGCATAGTGTTTCATGACATTTAGTCCTGGCATTCTTGTGTCACTGCTGCAACATTTGTGAAGCAAAAAATGTCAAAACAAGGGATCATAAGTGTAAAACATATGGGGACTGAGTTGCGAAGCTAATGCCTCTAATTTCTTTGCTGTCAAATTTTTTTCCAGGTTTACTTTGGCGAGGAAATTTGGACAATTTTTTCTCATTGCACTCCAAGAATACATGGGTCCAGGAACTGTAACCAGAGGAGCTCTGGTGCTAGGGGAACAGCTGTTCTTTAAATCTGAAACACATCCTCCACTGATGCCCTTACCTTAAAGAGAGTCTATCTCAGGGAATAGTGATTTTAGCATTAAAACTTTACATTTTTGGTTTGGTTGTTATTTGAAAAAGCCTTGTGAGATTGCCCAAAAGTAGTCGATTTTCCCTAAGTTAGCTTGGAAGATCCTGTAAATGTTGCTTTTGTGAGATCTTGCACCTGGCAGTGACTGGCAGAGCTCCATGTGAGTGGAAACAGCTCTGCTACAAATCAGAAATGTCAAAATCAGAGATCGGAAATAACGACTACATGGTAATTGTCGTGAAAAGAAGAAAACAAATTTTGAGTAAACAATGAGATTTTACAAGGTTTTGCGTAACTTCTTACAAGATCCTGGAAAACATTTTGTGAGATTTGGAAAAGGTTTAGCGAGATTTCATATATTGTTATTGTGTGTGTGTGTGTGTGTGTGTGTGTTTGTGTGTGTGCATGTGTGTGTGTGTATGCGTGTGTGTGTGCGCGTGTGTGCATGTGGGTGTGTGAAGTATCAGAATGTGCTGTCAGCATCCCTATTGTAAGCCAATCAGCTGAGAACTGATTACTGATGCCAGGGTTTGAAAACGCTCTGTTCCCTCAGCTCACAGGACCGATGAAATTAGTTAATTCATCCTGCACGTCAGTGAGGTGCATGAAAACACCTACAGTAGGGCTGTAGCAGCTGGTTGAAAACAGCAGCTCTGGTCTGAGGTCTGTTGAGTGAAGAAACAGCCTGCAGGTTCTCGATAAGAAGCAGTGAGTGGAGAGGACATGACAGCCTAACTCAGGTGTCAGCACTTCAAACCAGCAACACGGCCACAGAGGGAATGTTTGACACTCCCTATTGCAGAGGTGAAGTGGAGGATATTCTGAGTCTGCTGCATTTTATGTCCGGTGTCAATTGGCTCTTAACCTAAAAGAGAAAAATAAAAATTAAACATTGCGACTGGTGAGTCACCCGATTTCTGTTGTCAAAGGATTTCTGTGCAGTGAAATAGTATACATTTGATTGACAGACCTCTAATAACAAATTAAAAGCGATTTCCAGCACCACAGTGCGAGCCCCCCACGATTTACTAGGCAAGCATGTGACACAGAGTCTGTTGGATCTAATGAGAAATTACAGGGCATCACTGAGAGGTGTATAACTATCAGTTCCAGTCACATGAGGCTGTAAGGCTCATAAACTGAGTACCGACGGTGAACATAAACATCTCTGAAGGAGCTCTTTAAAGCAGCATTAAAGTCACTCAAGTAGTGTTCCTGAGTCCTGTTCCTGGATTCATAAATCTATTCAGTTTATTCATCAACACATAATTTGTGGATGGATGGATGGATGGATGGATGGATGGAATTGTCCCATGTTCATTGATCATTGATGTAAAACCTCATTTACATAGCATTACTTCTTTCACCATGGTGTGGGAAACAACTGGGTCTGACAGGTCACTCTGGTTGTGTCCATGTCAGTAGAGTTCTACATTACTGAGATCCTACATCTGCATGTTTTACCTCTAGACTATGACATCCTTACCTAGTGAAATCTATGGGATCAGCTGGCAATAACATCTATAACCCAGTAAAGATCTGCTGGATCTTTAGGGTCAGTTAAAACAGCTGTGGAGTGACATACTTGCCCACTATTTGCAGCTTGAATCCAGTCCCTAGGGGACCGGCAGTGCCCTGGGACTACCTACTCACCCTACTCTGTGTGCTTACATTTTAATTTCACAGCTGCTTTAGGTTAGTATCAACTCTCAGACATGCTATTAACTATACATTTTTCTGTGAACTGAGCCAAGACCCTATACACTTGAATATTACAGCACAAGTCAGGTTTACACAAAGCAATGAACCTGTAAATATAGTAGTTGATTGTTTTTTCAATCTTCCTTTCAGAGTTTGAAGGTAGTATCCTTCCAAACGTTTTGACCCTGATCTGCATTTGATCCAGTCTAAGCGTTTCATATTTTAAAATCTCTCAAACCTGAACTGGATTAGTCAACAATAAGCAAGATTTGTATCAAATCCGTATTTTATTTGTGTGAAGTATATAAGTCAAAACTAAAAATTCTGAACTGGCCAAATGCATTTGTCTGTCTGTCAATCAATTAAAAAGTATACTGAAAAACGAGAATGCAGCTCCAACTTAAATACATTGCTTCAGTTGGGCACAAGTAATTAAATTAAGGTCATCCAACCTAATTTATTTATATTTGTTTAACTTGACAACTTAAACATAATAAATTAACCTGGATAAACTTAACTTAAATACTTGTGACTAGGGGTGTGATGGTACATAGAAATCATGGTTCCTTACGTAATTGGGATTTTAAAATAACGATTTGGTATGTTTTCAGTACACTTTAATCGAGAAAAATAAATACAAATATGTATATGACTTTTATATTTATTTATTTACTTTGATCAGTATTAAACAAAGAAATGTTTTTCCTGAATTCTTTCCTTTCAATTTCTGAAATTTATTTTATTTTATTAAGTTCTATAACTTAAAGAAGTTGAAAGTAAAGAACTGACTGAAGATTTGATTGGGTTTTTATTAAATAATTAAAATAGTACAAGCAGGCATAGCCAGATTAGAAAACAATATAACCACTTGAAAACAGTCAGTGTTAATGTTTAAAAATGTTTAAATAATAATTTGCACATATTTGACAATAAAACATGCTCAAATCACATTGGCATTGTTATGATATTTTAACACCCTAGTTTCCCAGCTGTAGGCTACTTGAATGCAGCATGGGCATCCCCTTTGAGGATTCTGCCTACTTGCATTTTATACAAAATAAAGAGTTTGAGCTGATTGGATGCTACTGGTATCCATGTGGACGTCAGCTGTTTTTTCTCTAGTATCAGTGACACTCAGCTTGACACTGACTACATTTACATGCAGCCAATTTTAGCGCAGGACGTAGCCAAACCTAAGACGCAATACGAGTCATTTCCGATTCCTCTTCCTGTATCCAAAGACAACAACAGCATGCGAATAATAATGAACCAAGATTCCTTGCTAATAGAACATGCGCAGAACACAAATCAATGTTCCTTTTGATGGGGATATCCCGATACGCGTTCACATGACCAAATATTTGGGTTAGAAAAACCCAGGGGTAATGTCCATGTTTACATGGCCTTGCGTAACCGGGTTATTGCTAATATTCCGGTTTTGAATGAGTTATTGGCTGCATGTAAACGCAGCCATTGATTCAGGTGAGTCATGAAGTTCAGTGTAGCGCGTGTACCTTTTATGTACCTTATTTTTGTGGAAAGATGCATCAGCTCCATAGACTGTATGATTAGCTCACAAAGTTCTGGTTCAGTCCATCTTTCTTTTTCTACTGTTGCTGCGTGAGAAACCATTAATGTTCCCAAATAGCAGAGTTTAGTGATAGCTGGGAGTCATTTCTGTTTTGTTTTGTTATTTTTTAATTTTGCACTGCACTATGAGTTCCGCATAGAAACATTATGCATGTGTTCAGATAGAAAACAGCCGACACAGCCGTACCGTTACACCCCTACTTGTGACCAATTTAAGCATTTTATTAAGTTGGAGCAGCATTCTCTTTTTCCAATGTATAAAATGCCATAATATACACCATAATCATATGCACTTTTGACGTATTTGTGGAAAAAACATTTTGTTATCAAATGTATTAGTATTAAAGTGATCATTTGTGGTCATTGGTGCCTTCTGTGGATATATAGTTTAATCGTTATCTTCTGTCCTACAGATCTTTTTTTAGAGCAGATAAAAAGCAAACAATGTAAAAATTAATGAGCGATTTAGGTCTCTACTGTTACAATTACCTTTTGAAACATTAGGAAGATATATTATATTGCCATTCCAGGATAAACCTTAGAGCTTTATTTTGGAGTCCTATTGTTGCCTTTCCATGTTTTTCATGTAATTTCTGGGTTTTTTTCCCCCTTCCAAATATTAACATTGTGTTTGGTGGACAATTGATATTTTTTTTGTTCGATAGTAACTATTTTACACAAAATGTTGTTTTATTTATTATAAAATTATATTTAAACCTTGATCTCTTAGGACAGCGAGGAACTGACGGACTATAAATGCTGTTTGGTTGGAGCAAAACCTCCTTTGTTTTGTTTTTTCTGTTTGTAAACAGTTTTTTATTTTTTATTTAGAGTTTATGGTATTTTAAAAGTCGTGTTTTGCAACAGAAACGTTCCATACGTGATATTTGACGACAAATATAAAGCTTTATCCAAACTGTACCAATAATTATTAAGAATGTGACATCTCTTTTTTATCTTCCACTGCTCAGATGTTTCTTTCTAATAAGACCAGAGGGAGAACAAAGTACGGCCGATGTCCCAGGAAAGAATCGTAGCGAAAGGATCTTGAAGGGGCTTCTTTGTGCCTTCAGCCACATAAGCAGCGCTCATCACTGGCAAGAGCTGTGACACTTTAGAGACCATCTAGGCCCCCAGTGGGGGGTCTGTCACATAGTTCCAAGCAGATGTGTGGGCAACTCACAGTGGCTGTAGTTATTTTACACTTGACCTGTTATTCAACTCTGGCAAGTTCTGTCGGCGTTGTTCACATTTGTACATGACTTAAAAACATCATTGGAAAGGATTTTTTTAACTTGGTTTGTTGCAGGCTGAATGGTTTGCAGGTGATGGAGAACCTGTTTTGTCCATATTCGTGTGAAGTACAACACTTCACTTTTTTCTTTTTTCTAAGAGCAAAAAAATATATCATTTTAATCGTTAGTTGGGTGCCTGAATGGCTGACTGAATCATGTCCCATTTTCCGTCCAAATTGTCAGCCTTTCACTAATTATTTTTCTGAAGGCTGATATTTTTCGCCCATTTTAAACAACGTGTCATCTTCAAGCACTGTCCAGCAATTCAGCTTAACTCAAGCTGGAATCAAATACGATGCTCTTTTTTTCTTTAGTAAAGAAGGGAGGACTTGGGTTAATTAAATCAATCAAAAAATATTGTAATGGAATATTTCTAATGTAATTAGGATTTGATTACTTATTCTCTGTTTTGGTGAATGCAACAAGGACAGTATGTTATGTCATGTTATGGGTCTATGGGACAGTCATGTAAGAGAAAACAAGCTCGTTGTTCTAGCATAATGTTTCTGATAGAGATGTGTTTATCAGGTGACAGACATCAGAGCAGCAAGATATCTACAGGACGTTTTGGCCTTGAGGGACTGCTTCATGCCTTACTATCAGGCTGGCATGAACCGGTTCTTCAGGAGCTAGGCCAGCAGGCTGGAGAGGAGGTGCTGGAGAAGATAAACAGTGATTGCTACATAGTATTTAAAGTGTTTAATCAGAAGGGTTGGGGCGAAATACAAGAGTAAGCTCTGTTCATCCATGTTTGGCCAAACGTGTTTATTAAATTCTTAAGCGCCTGAAGGACTCCGTTTCATCTCTGTTTTTAGAAAGCTACATTTTTTTCGCCATAACATTATTCCTATGAGAGCATCTAAGCATCATCTCAGACATGGACAACATACTCAATCCATCTTGCTATTCAGGAGCTGACAGCATGTTGAGTCTTTGGAGCGTGTCTCTGACCAGTGCAGCTGAACCACCAGTGCAGAAGGTGAGCAAATTGCGGGATTTCCTCCCACTAGAGCAAGTAATAGCGAGATCAGGAAATCCCTTGTTCAAAGAGTCTTGCCGACTTCTAATCACTTCAATTTGAGAAATTATTCCGGATTTTAAAACTTTGGAAAAGTCGTCTGTCTGAGCCAAAAGTCCAAGGCCTAATGAAAAAAACCTCTGCAGCAATCCCACTTGAAACATCTGATTACGCACAAGCAAAAAAAAACAACCCTCAAACAGCACCCGTCTAACAAGATGAAGTAGGTTAAAATATAGTAAAAGGCAAAACATTATGCCCTGGCCTACAGTAACCATCATCCACAAACAAAAAAGGAGTGGCTGGTCTACCAAAATTACTTCAAGAACATATCAACAACAAAAATGGAATCCCTGGAAGAGTTCTGAGGTCTCAACCTCTGCAGGCCAAAGAGAACACAAATGCCCATCTCACAATTCACAGAAAATGTCCCAATGTTTCTCTAAAGCTTCTTAGAAAATATTCTGTGAGCTGAGGTCTCGTTCACGTTTTTTTAGTGAACATGACCTTTAAGATTAGTTTGTTGACCTAATATAAATAAGTGTGACAAAATAGAAAAAACAGATATCTGTAGTGCAGCATGATGTTTTTACAGCACTGTATGTAAAATCATTTAGATGGAAATACTAAATTATCTCTATAAATTTACATTATGTATGTGGTGAAAGCCAGAGTAGCCAACCTAGAACAAGGTTTCCTGTCCTAATTGGTTTTACATCTCCTTTGAAATGGTCTGAATGATGGTCTAATTAGATTCCTCTCGGGTTTGCGTCAATTACCCAGCCCATCATTCACAGTACTGTACATTACATCAATCTTCCTCGAGAGCATCTAGAGTTACCACTGGAAGATTAATGCAGTCTTGCAGTTTAGATTGGGTGGCACACTCCATATGGGTGGTGGGTGAAGAACTCATAATGAAAACCCAAGGTTTTTGCCAAGTTATTAAACTGTAAGCTGAATGTATGACTTACTAGAAGGTTCATTGCTTCCAAAAATAGACACTGGCCATAGACCTCCACAGTTTTCCAGGGATGATCTTATGGCTCAAATTGAGGCAAACATAGCAAGAAATTAATTCAGCTGAAAATGTCTATTTTTATCTAGAATAATGTCATATTCTTCTTTATTTGTCATTGGTGAATTGAAATTACCTACCCTACTGGGGAAGCTAATATTAGCCACTTGTATCCAGGATTTACTTCTTTCCATCATGATCTATATCTCATTACCAGGGTTGGAATGTAGACGGACTGGAGAATTAAGAATTTTGCTTTTTGGCTTAGCTCTTTCTTCACCACAACAAACCAAAGAACAACCTGCAACTCGGCAAACAATGTAAACAGACTCTTTTTCCATCTCCTGCCTCGTCCTAACATCACTCACTGGGAACAAGACACGAAGATACTAAAACGTTTCCGCTTTAGGCAGAAACTAAGACCTGAACAGAGCAATTGATCTTTTTCCAGTTCAGAACTATAGCCTAGACCAGTGGTTCCCAAACTTTCCAGCTTCTGACCCCAAAAATAAAAATGTAAGAGGCTGGTGACCCAGACTCTTGGTTTAACTTGCAAGCATTTTTACTGAGTCAGTTAAAAAGTGGTACAATGATATGCAATCAGCATCAAGAACCCAATATGTTGCTTATTTTTTTGAAAGTATTGTTGTTAGTTTAGCTTTTACACTATGTATAAAATGCATGTGCTTTTTTATTGCCTCTTTTGGTATTTTAGCTCATTCTTTAAAGAGGACACTTGCATATCTGTGACCCCAAGTGGGAACTACTGGCCTAGAGCAAGAGTTGAGTCTCATCCCAGCTGCTTTTGTGCACTGGAATAATGCCCCCCCCCCCATCATTTGCAAAAACCAAAGAGGAGATCCTTGGTTTCATTTTACAAACAACATCTCACATAGTTCCTCTCCTGTTTCATTGAATGTGAAGGAGAAGGGGCCTAAAATTAAAGCATTAAGATGTGATTTCAAAGTGCTATTGTTGAAATTAACTATGGCTGCTGTTGCTCTCTACATACTGACAATGAAAGGCTTTTTATTGTGTGTGAAACGTTTTTTTTGTTTTGGCAGCAGGGTTAGTCTGTGAAATGGGATGTGGGATTCTGCATTTACTCTAATGTCCTTGATCACCTTTTAATTTACCAAATTGAAACTTGAATTGGGAACAGGGGAGGTCAGATGTAGTGTTTGCTGTTGCAGCTCTGTTTTGAATCATCTGCAGTTTACAAAGCATTTATGTAACCTTGCTACCATCACATATCTGCTTCGGCTTGTTTTTTTTGTTTTTGATGCAAAGAATAGACCTAAGGCAAAGGGGATTAGTGAGACCTAGATTTGCTGTGGGAATTTTGGTTTAAAACCTAATTTCTTGGCAAATCCATATGCCTAACCAGATTTCTACAGCAGCTTTTAGAAGGTTCCATATTAAATTCAGCACTTAGGTGGAATGACAAAATCATTACCTGTTGCTGCCAAGCAAATACACTAAATACAAAGAATTTTTGGAACGTTTGATTCTTAAAACTAATTTATTCAGTCTATTTTATTTGTCTCACGTTTTATTCATAGAGCTGTTGCTGTCAAAGACCTGTGGTTTTGGTTTTGTTCTTGGTTTATTTCTGCAGTCTGGACCTTCATTTTGAAATCACTTTAAGCAGTCTAACGCTTTCTCAGACCCAATATTTACAATAACAGCTTCATCAGCCTGTTAAAGTGATGCCAGTCAATTAATTAGAATCAAGCTAGTGTTTTCTAACAACTCTTTTAAGTATATTAAACAATTACTTTTATTGCTCTTTGTAAAGGCTTAACAGCTTTATTGTTTTCATGGTTTTATGGTAGGGTTTGTGTGCAGTAGTCAGTGTCTAACCTCCATTAGAGAGCAGTCAGAACAAGCTCAGAGAATCAGGGACAAATTCTTGTGAGGGGAGTCAAGCTCATAGCTCGTTAGTGCAGGACTAATTTATTAGGGAATAAGAAATATGGAGCAACATGAAATCTCCAGTAACTGGACATCCCTCCAAAATTGATAAGAAGACAAGACAAAAACTGTTCAGGGTGGCTGCCAAAAAACCTACAACAACATTAAGGAAGCTGTGAATTACCGACAACAGTGGCTGTCTAGTACATGAGAGTAGTGTAGTACCTGAGAAAACAACCAGTTACTCTTCATAATGTCTGAACTAAAGGCTTGTGTTTCTAAAGCCTTTTTTCTACAAACTAAAAAATTCTCCCAGCTTGGTTAAATTTTGCACAAAAAAAAACAAAAACGCAAAGTGTCCCAAAGGTATGTAAAAAAACCAAGGCTGTACTTTTTGGGTACAATTATTTGGCACATAAAGAACACTGCATATCTTAATACACACAGTAGAGCATGGTGGTGGCAGCATCATACTTTGGGCCTATTTTGTTTAGTTGTGAACAATTCCAAATACCAGTGAGTGTTGGCACAAAGCCCTCAGGTTTCTGCCGAAAGGTGATGTGAAGAAGAACTTCATCTTTTTCCAAAATCACCAATAAACAACAAACACATCTTCACCGGCAGATGAACTGAATTTGAATCTGATTGAAAATCGGTGGGGGATCGAGAGAGGATTCTGTACAGGAGATGGCCTAGCAGTCTGAGATACTTTAGGAGACTTTTTTGCAAAGAAGAGTGGGTAAAAATTGCTAGGTCAAGATGAGGCGCCCCATGCTGATAGATTACCAAAGAGTGCTGTAATAAAAAAAAGGTGCTTCAATTATGTATTAGTATAAAGGTGTGCACACTTAAGGAAAAACATTATTTTTAGTAATTTTATTTTTCTATCATATAACAGACCTGGGGGGAGTTACATCAAAAATAGTGTTTGGGAACCTCCACCTTGTTCCTGCATGTTATCGCTTGTTGTGCTCCCCCTGCTGGTCCATTGTGTGATTGCCTTGATTCTTTCCACCTGTCTCTTTAACCCCAGCAGGTTTCGACAGATTCAGCGGGTCCCATCTACTTTATTCTGTAAGTTTGATGTTTTAATTTCAATTCAATTCAGTTTATTTATATAGCGCCAATTTACAACAGATGTCATCTCAAGGCACTTAACAAGAAGTCATTTCAATACATTTATACAAACATTCCAATCAGTTAAAAAGTTTCCTATTTAAGGAATCCCAGCAGATTGCGTCAGTCATTGGCGTGAGGTTGGGCCCCGTTGATGCAGACTTTCCAACCACAGCAATCCTTCAGCAATCCCTCATACTGAGCAAGCATGTAGCGACGGTGGAGAGGAAAACCTCCCCTTTAACAGGAAGAAACCTCCAACAGAACCAGGCTCAGTAGGAGCGGCCATCTGCCACGACCGTCTGGGGGTTTGAGAAGACAGAGCAGAGACACAGAAGGAACAGAAGATCTGATCTAAGAGAACTTTCTATGTTACAGAAAGTAAAAAGTTGATAACAGGACACAGTGGATGTTCAGTTACTGAGAGGATCATCCCAGTCAATGCCCCCCGTCCAACAGGGCATTACAGCCAAGCAGAATACCAGACCAGGTATATCTTCTATGGAGAGAAAAACACTGAGAGAAAACAAAGTTAACAGTCGAAATAACAGAATGTACTGTAATACAACTGGAGAGTCGTAGGAGAAAAGGAAGTAGCAGAGTGAAGAAAATTGGTATGTCTGTCCTCCAGCAGTCTAAGCCTATAGCAGCATAACTACAGAGATAGCTCAAGATGACCTTAGCCACTCTAACTATAAGCTTTATCAAAAAGGAAAGTTTTAAGCCTGGCCTTAAAAAGAAACACAGTGTCTGCCTCACGGACTAAAGCTGGGAGCTGGTTCCACAGGAGAGGAGCCTGATAATTAAAAGATCTGCCTCCCATTCTACTTTTAGAAATCCTAGGAACTACAAGTAAACCTGCAGTCTGAGAGCGAAGTGCTCTGTTGGGAACATATGAAACAATTAGATCTCTGATGTATGATGGAGCTTGATTATTAAGGGCTTTGTATGTAAGAAGAAGGATGTTAAATTCTATTCTGGATTTAACAGGGAGCCAATGAAGGGAAGCTAAAACAGGATAAATGTGATCTCTCTTTTTAATATTCATCAGAACTCTTGCTGCATTTTGGATCAACTGAAGGCTTTTAATGGCATTTTGTGGACTACCTGATAGTAAAGAATTACAGTAGTCTAGCCTTGAGGTAACAAATGAGTGATGAGTGCTAATGACTAAATAGAGTGCACCTGTGTGTAATCTAATGTCTGTACAAATACAGCTGCCCTGTGACGGCCTCAGAGGTCTAAGAGAATGTTGGGAGCAACAACACCATGAAGTCCAAAGAACACACCAGACAGGTCATGGATAAAGTTATTGAGAAATTTAAAGCAGGCTTAGGCTACAAAAAGATTTCCCAAGCCTTGAACATCCCACGGAGCGCTGTTCAAGTGATCATTCAGAAATGGAAGGAGTATGGCACAACTGTAAACCTACCAAGACAAGGCCGTCCACCTAAACTCACAGGCCGAACAAGGAGAGCGCTGATCAGAAATGCAGCCAAGAGGCCCATGGTGACTCTGGACGAGCTGCAGAGATCTACAGCTCAGGTGGGGGAATCTGTCCATAGGACAACTATTAGTCGTGCACTGCACAAACTTGGTCGTTATGGAAGAGTGGCAAGAAGAAAGCCATTGTTAAAAGAAAACCATAAGAAGTCCCGTTTGCAGTTTACCACAAGCCATGTGGGGGACACAGCAAACATGTGGAAGAAGGTGCTCTGGTCAGATGAGACCAAAATGGAACTTTATGGCCAAAATGCAAAACGCTATGTGTGGCGGAAAACTAACACTGCACATCACTCTGAACACACCATCCCCACTGTCAAATATGGTGGTGGCAGCATCATGCTCTGGGGGTGCTTCTCTTCAGCAGGGACAGGGAAGCTGGTCAGAGTTGATGGGAAGATGGATGGAGCCAAATACAGGGCAATCTTGGAAGAAAACCTCTTGGAGTCTGCAAGACTTGAGACTGGGGCGAAGGTTTACCTTCCAGCAGGACAACGACCCTAAACATAAAGCCAGGGCAACAATGGAATGGTTTAAAACAAAACATATCCATGTATTAGAATGGCCCAGTCAAAGTCCAGATCTAAATCCAATCGAGAATATGTGGCAAGATCTGAAAACTGCTGTTCACAAATGCTGTCCATCTAATCTGACTGAGGTGGAGCTGTTTTGCAAAGAAGAATGGGCAAGAATTTCAGTCTCTAGATGTGCAAAGCTGGTAGAGACCTACCCTAAAAGACTGGCAACTGTAATTACAACAAAAGGTGGTTCTATAAAGCTTTGATTTAGGGGGCTGAATAATTACGCACACCCCACTTTTCAGTTATTTATTTGTAAAAAACGTTTGAAATCATGTATGATTTTCGTTCCACTTCTCACATGTACACCACTTTGCTTTGGTCTTGCACGTGGAATTTCAATAAAATTGATTCATGTTTGTGGCTGTAATGTGACAAAATGTGGAAAAGTTCAAGGGGGCCGAATACTTTTGCAAGCCACTGTATATATATATATATATATATATATATATATATATATATATATATATATATATATATATATATATATATATATATATATATAAAACGTGCCTGAAAACACATGCCAAAGGAATCTTCTACAAAGGATACAGAAGAAAGGTTATTTAGCACCACTTGTTGATCCTTAAATATTCCTTGCAGGTTTGTGTTGAGCTCTTTTATGGGATTTCTTGTTTTTAGATGCTTGTGCATTTTTCTGGACACCTTTTGGCATCCATTTTGCTAAAATAACTTGCCTGTAAAATACCAGCCTACCAGAACTTGTTGAATACAAATGGTGCCATTTGTTCAACTCCAGAGAAATATATCTTTATTAAAAAATGCTTTCTATGTCAAGTGCCATCCCAAACTTTAAAAGCATTTTTTAAATTTTACTGAGACTCCTGTGCTATTTTTATTTTCCCTTTAAACAGATGGGAAATAAATGTGTAGTTCTACCCTGGATTAATTTATCTATATTGCCTCACAACACTGATGGAAACAGTGGAAGAAGGGATGGCTTCGCAAGGGCGGGGCTTTTCTGAATCAAAACAACTGCGGCTATCATAGTTTGCATCCGACAGAATGCAGATGGAGAAGACCAGGCTGGACACAGCAAACATTTTATTTCTTGCAGTAAAACATAGCCATAAAGACAAAAATCATAGAACGCGTGACAAAATAATAATTTACAGTCCTCTCAGTCATCTGCGCATGTTTTCATTTTGAACAATCTGACAATACAATGAGCTTTTATGTGCCCAGGCGCAGATGGAAGCCTCATATTGATACGACTCTCACAACCTTTAAGGTGAGGGCTCAGAGGCGCCACCGCACTCTTTTTTTTTCTTTTGTGTGTGTGTGTTGTTTTTGTGTTTAAATCTCCGCTAAGAAGCGTGGCATCAACACATTGAGTTGTTAATGAGCTTCACACGGAAACATGGAAACACTCGTTCATGGCAACGCAAACGCACAAAAAAAAGTGTTTACATACTTTAATAACAAAAAAAAATTAAAAAAAATCCACCCACGCATACATACAAGCACATTCCTGCCTGTCACTTCATATTAACATCAGGTCAGGCTCTTTTTTTTTTAATAAAGATGGTTGCCATGGCAGCAGCAAGAGGGCCTAGGGTTGCCTAGGCGTTGACAATACAGCGGAACCATGAGATGATTGTAACCTGATTGTAACTAGTCGAGATTGTTACCCATTGCTGTGGGGAAGTTGACACAATAGTGAAGATTAAATAGTACTGGGTCAATGAATTGTTGATATAGAAAGGGTAAAAGCCTAATAAAAGGTCCAGTGTAAAAACTTTATGTGCTGTGAAAACAAAAACTGAAGTTTGTTAGGCGAACGTTTTCCAAGGCAGTCCCAAAAATCGGTTTTATATAAAAAACATTCTACCTTTACATCTAACATAGTAGTTGTTTTTTTTCATGGTATTGATTAAATGGTTTTTAAATTAACCATATTAAGACATCGTTTGACTTGCTTTGGACCTCCCTGAGGATGTTTTTTATGGGCAGATGGATGATCTCAACGTCTTCACGATATGTGCTGCTGAGGTGGCAGTCTGAGGACTTCGGGGGGGGGGGGGGGGGCTGCTAATCCGTTCTCTTTACAGAGGTGTCCGGGGTCTGGAGGTCGCAACGGCAGGAGTGGAAACAATTTGCTATGACATTCTGAAGGCTCTAGACATTGAGGGGTTGTCATGGTTGACGGGTTGTTTCAGTGTCACATGGAGAACCATGACAAGGCCTGTAGACTGGCAGAGAAACCTGCGTTTCTTTATTTAGTTCTCAGCCTCCATGTTATGATTTTCACTCTACTCTCTAGGATTTCAGAGAGGCGGCTCCTGTGGAGGAGGAGCTGTGTGGCTTTTTGTCCTGGCTGCTGAACAATACACCAGATCTCTTCCTTCAGAGTTGTTGATTGGGGTGATGATGGACGTTGGATTTTTTCCCTGAGTGTTTTTTGCGGCTATTCAACGCAAACAAACTGACACGTTTATATTCTGACACCTTCCCAGAATAACTTCTATAGCTTTCGAACTATAGCAGCTCATCTGTTGGATAGAACCATGAGGGTTTGCTCTGCATGCATCCGTGATCCTGTTGCTGGTTTACCATTGTTTTGTTTTTTGGAACACCCCACAAGAGCAGTAGTTCTCGAGATGCTGACTCAAACCTCTTAGGCCCTGTCTACATTTGCCTTTTAAGTGCTTTAACGAATAAATATTTAATCAATACCCATCTCGGCCACACTAGCCCATCGTTTCAGGTTTTTTTTACAAGGGTACGGGGGCCATCTATTTCTTAAATCTCCAGCTCTTGGATTGGTATGGATTCGTTAGGCGTTTAAGAACTGAGTTTGGTAAGGAAGTGACATCAGAAAACATGCACCACAGCCAGCTTAATAACAAATGAGCTTCTTGCTGCTTCTTCAATATTTACATCTGCCGGGCAACTGTTGGGAGGATGTACTTCCAAGTCAGGGGTGACTGTGACGTCATATATGTGGGTCTGCCTTTTTTTTTTTGCGCTTACCTACTAGGTCGGGGTTGTGCCAGCGGGAGGAGGGGGTCGTAAACAATGCTTTGTGTGTGTGTGTGGACAGGTGTAAGGTTAGGTGGGATATACCCTGTATAACCTTAGCCGTGTTGGTGTAGAAGCAACCTAAGCATCACAACTTGGCCCCTGTTAAACTTGCTCAAATTCTTTCACTTGCCCTTTTAATCCTTCTCTTACTGCTAGGGGTGTAACAGTGCATGTATTTGGATTTGGATTTTTCTGTAAGGCGCTGTTGGTTTGGTATGAATGAATACAGCTGTTTTCTACCTGAATACAGCTATTTTCTACTTGAACACATGCATAATGTTTTTGTGCGGAACTCAGAGCTCAGCAACGTTCCATACCGCAGTTTTAAAAAGTGACTCCAACAGAAAGGTCTCCCAGTTATCCCTAAACTCCATTTGGGAACATTGATGGTTTCTCACGCAGCCACAGAAAAAAAAGAAAAATGGACCAAACCAGAACTTTGTCAGCCATCGCATCTCTCAACAGCAATGAGGTACATAACGCTCTTGACTGAACTGAATGACTCACTTGAAACAATCTCAAGCTGGATGTAAACATCACTGATACTATAGAAAGACCAGCTGACGTTCATTAGGCTACCAGTAGCATCCAATCAGCCTAAACTCCTTATTTTGGAAAACACAAAAATCGCCGTTGATTAGAAGAGGTTTTCCCAATAGCTGCCCATGCTGGATTCCAATACAGCTGGGAAACTAGGTTGTCGAAATATAAAAACCAAAGTGATTAAAGTGTATGTTATTCTCAAATATGGGAAACATATTATTTATACATTTCTAAACATTAACACTTACTGTTATAAAATGGTTATTTTGTTTTCCACTCTGGCTATTAGGCAAGGCAATTTTATTTGTATAGCACGCTTTCATCAACAAGGTCATTCAAGTTGCTTTACAGGATGTGTAGGTATTGGCAAGAATCTGTTGATACAATATGTATCACAATACTATGGTGACCAGATTCCAATGCAAGTTTTTCGCCAGACAAATGTAACTTTAGTCATGTCCGACTGTCTGACTTCTGTTAATAATGCAGGACAGTGTATCAATTTGCGGGATGTGCGAAAAGTGATGAAAGATAGAATAGAATAATCCTTTATTGTCCCACAAAGGAGAAATTTGGATGTAACAGCAGCAAATTGACATAATAAAAGCAGTATAAAAACAGAATTAAGAATTATATATGTACATTAAGGACACAATCACAAAAACCAAAGTATTGTACAGTTATTAAAAATAAAGTGACATACTCAAATTAGTATGTGCGCCTGGGTAGGATAATTTAACTAACTGAATATCTACAGAATGTGCATGAGTAGTTGTGCAATAGAAAGTAAAACGTATTGTTTACAAGTAGTTAACAGAATTTAAACTGAGAAAAACAGATGTACAAATAGCAGCCACAGAAATGTTAAACGAGTCAAATAGCGCACATACAGCAGTGATGTTTCATTATTGAGTTTGTTGGGAGCAATTTTGGTTGTAAAGTCTAACGGCTGCAGGGAGGAAGGACCTGCAAAAACACTCCTTCATGCACCCCTCGATGCAACAGTCTGTCACTGAAGGAGCTCTGCAGTTCAGCAACATCTTCATGCATGGGGTGGGAGAGATTGTCCATCAGTGATGTTATTTTGGCCAGAGTCCTTCTGTCTCCCACCACCTGCACTGGATCCAGGGGGCATCCTAGAACAGAGCTGGACTTCCTGGTGAGTTTATCCAACCTCTTCCTCTCAGCTGTAGATAAACTGCTGCTCCAACATACTCCATAAAAGATGGCTGATGCCACCACAGAGTCAAAGAAGGTCTTTAGGAGTGCTGCCTGGACTCCAAAATACCTCAGCCCCCTCAGCAGGTAGAGTCTGCTCTGACCTTTCCTGTAAGGAGCATCAGTGTTGTGACTGCAGTCCGGTTTATTGTTCAGGTGAACACCCAGGCGCCTGCGGAAGTCCACCACCCCTTGGTTTTCCCTGCGTTGATCAGCAGGTGGTTCTCCTGGCATCAGTCCACAAAGTCCAGAGTTCACTGTCTGTACTCCGAGTCGTCCTCAGAGTCCTCAACACCTGTGATGAGGCCGACAATGGCAGAGTCATCAGAGAACTTCTGGGGGTGGCAGTGTGGGGAGTTGATGGAGAAGTCTGCAGTGTAGAGGGTGATGAGCACCGTTACCTGTGGGGCCCCCTTAGTGCAGACCAGCCTGTCGGAGACACAGCCCTGTGTCATCGCATACTGTGGGCGTCCTGTGAGGTAGTCCAGTATCCACTGAGACATGTGGTGGTCCACTCCTGACAGCTCCAGCTTGACCGTCATAAGTCCTGGCTGGATGGTGTTGAAAGCACTGGAGAAATCAAAGAACATGATCTTCACAGTACTTCTAGGCTTCTCCAGGTGAGTCAGAACTCGGCGCAGGAGGTAGATCCACCCTGACGCAAGGCTGGTAGGCAAACTGCAGCGGATCCAATGAAGACATCACCAGGGGACAAAGATGTTTGAGAATAAACCTCTCGAGGATCTTCATCAGATGCGAGGACAGGGCTACCGGCCTGTAGTTGCTGAGGTATTTCGTATGTGAAGTCTTTGGTACCTGTACCACACAGGAGGTCTTCCAGAGCTGCGGTACTTTGCCCAGCTTCAGCCTCAGGTTGTACAAATATCCCAGGGTGCCTTAGAGTTAATCTGTGCAGCACCTCAGGAGCCTGGAGCTGATGCCATCTGGACCTGCAGCCTTTCGCACCTAGATCTTTCATAGCTCGTTACTCACCTGAAGTGTTGAAAGGGACAGGAGGGGGGGAGGGGGGTGTATGATGGAGTCCTGAGAAGCCGGGGGTGGGTGTGATGGCTGAGAGGTGTTGAATCCTGTGAAGAAAAAGTACTGTCAACACTAATGGTTCCTGATGGTTCCTTTCAAATTCTAATAAAGAAAACTAATTGCTTTTGAATATCGATACAATATTGTGGCATAAAATATTGCGATATATCAGCATATTGATACGTTCTTACATCCCTACTGGCTATGTCTGTTTGTACTATTTTTTCATTTTTTTTAAAATCCAATCAAATCTCCAGTCAGTTCTATGCTTTCAACTTTTTTAGTTATAGAACATAATAAAATCAATTTCAGGAATTGAAAGGAATTCAGGAGAAAACTAGTCATAATGTTATGTCTAATTGGCGTAGGTGATGATGGTAGCAATGAGCACATTTTGGGAGAAAAGATCTGGAAATTAAAAACTGTTTCAAAATACCAATAAACTCACAAAGTAAACAATTAAATCCAACTAAGTGTTGATGAAAAGCAAGAAATACCTTTGTGCCTTATTTATATAATTTCTTAGGGTTGGTGTCTGTCAAAAGGTTTGGCCAATGATTTCATATCAGCTTTTTATCTTTCAAGGGTAAATAAAATTGCATTCTTGACCAAAGTTACTCATTTTGTATCAAAAAGCTGATGTTGGGGAGAGAGGCCTAGAGGAAAACCGAGGTTGAGGCCCCAGAACACCAAACCACTGCTGCTTTCTAATATTAAATCTTGTGTAGTAAACAAGAAATATACATGGCTGATAAAACAATCCCCAATATTTAAATCCCAATAAAAGTTTGCCTTTGGCCCCTTTTAAATAACTGTTCTCTGTAGTTCATAATTCCTAAAGTCAAATTACATTATTTTAATTTGCCAGATTTTAAGACAGTCATCATCTATTTAGGTCAAATTGTCAGTAATGGTATTGATAAAATCAGGATGCCAAGTTTTTCATGCTCCTAATTAAACTGCACAGTGCCAAGAGTATTTGTAAGATCCTGGAAGAACAAGCTGTTAACTTTAAAGGAAGCGTGAGCTGAATGAGAAATGAAACTCTACTGTCCTACTTGTGAAAAGGAAACTTCTCAAATGTCAGGTCTGTTTGGAAGCCTGTCCGGACCCTTTGCGGATGCAGCTCACAATCAAGTCAATAATTTTAAATGATGGCTATTCATCCCACTCTAAAGCCCCAGCCCCCCTGTCCATCTTGGCCATTGACCTTGTAGTGTCTCTCTCACTGCTCTGGTTTCCACACAGTGGTTAGATTATGGAGATTTGTGAAGATGGTAAAGCCTTATTTCATGATTTCCTGCATCATAGACCGCAGCAAATGCAGGAACACTGGCTGCTACTTCACAAGTTGCAGGAAAACATGGACTGAACAAATGAATGTGGATGCTATCTTAGACAATAGATGCTAGAATAGATCTAATTGTAAATGTTTAGAAAATAGAATGTTATTTATTGTATGAGAATTAACAACTTTGTTGGCTTATTAAAGTACTTATATAAGAACTCTGCACCCATGAATATTAGGCTGCAAGATTTATTGTGTTCAAATTATTTTTAAATTGGACTAAAATAGTAAAACAAATGGTTTGTTTTTATATGAAACAGGAGAGTTGGAAATAACCTTTTGTAGAATAGCATATCTTTAAATAGCTCAGTTATGTAAACCCACACTTCCCATCATGGAAACCACCTGTAATTGCATCAAATCCTTTACACACCGAAGCCTATTATTTTACGACAAGCAGTTGAGTTTAGAAACTTGTTGACCGTAAAAATTCAATGAGTGTGACTGGTTAAATGAGAAAAACCTCCACAGCTGTTAGATTGTAATCTTTAGAGCGTCTGTGTTCAGACTGATTAGATTTGCTCTCTGATTGTAAGAAAACTGTGAAAATGTATTTTACACCCACACTTGGGGTTTCAGAGCCTGATGTATTTTTTATGTGTCAATCTATTTAAAGCAATTACAGGAAATGTGCTCATGCAAAACTTTTCATTGTTTTTCTTTTTTTTTTTTGAGACAAAAAATGTGTTCAGATCTTTTTGCTGGTTTGATGTTACTGAATGTTTTTAAAAGTGACAGAGTATATTTGAAGCTGAGTTCACACCGTGTGATTATTGTTGTCTTACACACTGTTGTTGTACATTATTTGTAAGAAAATATAGGTTTTGAGTGGTGTGTTCAGTATGTCAGATGCACCAACATCTATTTTAGCTCTTTTATGACAAATATGCAGTTTCTGAAATATTCTGAGGAAATGGTGCAGTGTCTGCTGCGATCACACACTTCTGAGTACTGTCAGCTTTTTCCAAGTCTGACTTTAATACTAACATCTGCAACTTGCTGTACATTACAGTATTGGGCTGATATCTCTGTTGGACTTTTCTGACAGCAATGCAGCGCTACAGCAATGCAGCTGCAACAATCTTTTGTTAGGATGTACTATCAAGATGGTATTGTATCTTTGGGTGCTGTTTGTGAAGTTACACAGTCAAAAATTAACAGCAATCATTAATTTAGCCTGTCATAAGAGGAAAAAACTGGGAGTTAATTTTTTTTAAAGTGCAGTTCAGAATTGAACATTTAGCTCAAAGCTAAACGTTTAGCTAAAATACATATTCCCTTGCCGATAAGTGGAAGTGGACTACCAAAATAAAAGCTGGGTGTTTTAAACCTCTATATAAACTGTTCCAAAGACTCTTTTCTTTTGTTGACATGTTTAACATTTCAGCTTAAAACAAAGGAGGAGCCGTTTTAACATTTACCAATGTGTTCAAAGCAACACTGCACTAGCAGGAGGAGTTTAAAAGTTCGCAAGAACAGTTTATGTTTTGTTAGTCCACTTCCGCTTATCTGCAAGTGTATTTGCATTTTAACACTTTTATAGTGAAATATGTTGCTAGCATCTTGCTAGCTACATATCTGGATTTAGACTAAATGTTTAGCTTATTAACAAATTATTTAGCTTGCAAACGAAATGTTTAGCTTTGACCTACATGTTTTAGTTTGATAAGGTCTCAGATGAGCCGTCAGCGCTAACGCTGGTGGCTAACGGTAGCTAGCAGCGGCGTGGCCAATTGTGGAGGATGAGCGGAGGGGGGAACGTGGGGGTGTGGTCAGGAGGCCCGTGACAGCTAGCTTAATCGGACTCTGAAACATGGACAGTGACCGAAGCGACGTTGGCAGTTTGGCGACTGTAGGGAGACAGGATGGGTCCAGTCTCTGAGTGGTAATGCTAACATAGGCTAACGTTCAAAACAGTACGTTAGCTATGCTAACTAAGTGCTAATGTAATAATAATGGTAACCTGAAAAACGCAACGATCAAAACTTGTAATTCCAACTCCAAACTCGCCATGGGGCAAGTGTTTCTGAGAGATGGTTTTATACTCAAACCCATGGGGCATGTCTGTGAGACCATGCCTGTGACGTGAAGAGTGGAAAAAATGTACCACTCTCCGCCAGTCACAAATTTCAAATACAGTAGCCACACTTCAACCCTAAGAGGGCAGCACTAAGACGTTTTTAGACCAAAAAGTGTAGAATTAAACAAGTTTACACGAAAATGTAAAATAATTCCCATAAACTGAAAGGTTGCATTGGTAAAGACCTAATTATACAGTTTATAAGCAAAAAAAAAGTTGTTTTGGGGTTTAGTTACTCTTTAATAATCTCCATGTTGCAAAGGATGCAAATGTGGAAAAGTCAATTTTCAGAAAACCTAGGAATTTGACAGAGGTGCTTACACTTTTGTGAGCCATATATGGTGGGTTCATGATGAAGAACTCAGTCAAAATGAGTGACAGAGGATGTCTCATAAATCAACTGAGCAGGATTCCTGTACTGGACAGTTTGATGGGGGGGGGGGGGTCACATTTTTGGTTTGCATGGTGACAAATGGTCAATAAGAACTTTCCAGGATGAGGGTCGGGAGGTCAGACAGAGCATAGACCTTACCACGGAGAACCAACCTCAATGCAACCCCTAACAAACTCCAATGTGTCTGCTTACCATCACTGACAGTTTTGACTGACTGTCTAATGCTTCGGTCACTGAATGCAATGCAACTCATCATGCCTCCAGGTTATGACCCCTGGTGCCTGTTGAAGCTTTGAATGTACCCTATGCTGGTCTGGATGTGCAACAAAATATGTCCAAATTACGCTATTTCTTCAAGGTGCTTCACTTGAATAGTGAGTAAATTAACTTTTGTGAGAGGGATCAGTTTCAAAGAAGTTTGTTTTAGCAACCAACTCTATATTGAAGAACTCTAGATGAACATTTTGGTAATGCTTTTACCGATGGATGCCAACATCTCTGAGGCTCAGAGAGAGAAACTTTTACCAAAACTACAATCACTGTCTTTTAATCCTTGTTTACAAGTGAAGAACCTGGGCGTGATTTTTGACTCTGAGCTGACTTTTATTCCTCACATAAAAAATATTACTAAAATAGGTTTTTATCACCTAAAGAACATCGCCAGAGTCCGTCCCATTCTCTCTCGGGCCAACACGGAGACACTGATGCATGCTTTTATCTCCAGTAGAATTGATTACTGTAATGCCCTGCTTTCTGGTCTTCCCCCCAAAAAATATATCAGGTTTACAACTACTACAAAATTCAGCAGCACGTCTCCTGACGAAGACCAGGAGGCTGGAACACATTACACCAGTCTTACAATCATTGCATTGGCTCCCCGTACGTTTTTGGATCGATTTTTAAGGTTCTTTTAATGGTTTTTTGGTGTCTTAATGGTCTTGGGCATTCTTATCTCTCTGAACTGCTTTTACCATATGAACCTTCGCGGTCTCTGCGCTCCTCTGGCAGCCGTCTCCTTGTCACCCCAAAAGTCAGGACACACACGCATTGCGTAGCGTCTTTCCAGTTTTATGGCCCTCACCTCTGGAACAGGCTGCCAGAGGACCTCAGGACCGCAGAGAACGTTCATGCTTCTAAGAGCAGGCTCAAGACTCACCTTTTTAGCCTTGCTTTTAACTGATTATTATTTATTACTGTTTGTTTATTTGCTCTGCATGTTTTATATGATTATATTTTTATTAGTGTTTTACTATTTAATCTTAGCACATTAATTTACTGTTCATTTTTATACTTTGATTTATCTTAATCCCCGTTCCAGTGTTTCATCTGTGGGAGCCCTCTGCCCCGGGAGCAGTGGTCGGCTGTGGCTGCCTGGGTGCTCTCCAGGTGGAGCTTGGGTGGAGGTTGGGGGTCTTGGCCTTGCCTCCACTGGGTGCCCTGTGTCGGTGCCTCGGCTGCTGCTGTTGATCTACCGCTGCCGGGGCAGATGGCTCCTCTGATGGTGTTTCCTTGCATGGTTCATCTGCACTCGGCCCCATTTCCTTTTTTTAACTTTTGCTTTTAACTGTGTGTGTACATGGGAGTTGGGTTGGGGGAAAGGGGGTATAACTGTGACCATGCTTTTAAATCTGTGGGGGAGAGAATGGAAGGTGATTTTATGTGGGGTCATTTTAATCTGTAAAGCACTTTGTGATGCAACTTCTTGTATGAAAAGCAATTATAAATAAAGTTTGATTTGAACAGTTCTGCAAGTGTTTTCTGATCAGCCCATCTAAAGTAAAATGCTAAATGGCTTGTACTTGTATAGCGCTTTTAGACCTTGAGGACCCCAAAGCTACATTCAGTCATTCACCCATTCACTCACTGGTGATGGCAAGCTACATTGTAGCAACAGCTGCCCAAGGACACAGCAACAGCTGTGCCCTTGGGCAAGAAGGGTCTTGCCCAAGGACACAATGACTGAGACGGGGCTTGGAACAGTCAACTGGTTACAAGACAAACTCCTAACTCCTGAGCCACAGCTGTCCCCTGTAGCAGGATCTACCAGAAGTAAACCTTTTTGCGATTTATCATTTAACTGTTTTCTTAGTTGAACATACCTCATCTGTCTTTTTTTGGTATAGCTTTAAAATAATTTCCCTGTCTCTAATGTCAGTACATGTATACATGTCTTCCTGTGTTTTGCTTTCCCATTATTTCTACTACAGTAGAGATCATGCTTCAGTGTCTTTTTCTACATTGATGTTTTCTAACTTTTGGTCAAACTGAATTTTCCAAGGGAAAAATGTCCTGATTGCAAGATAACCAAGAGTGGTTGCTTGATTCATCTGGTGGATTGTGCATATTGATTACATTTGCCAGAGAAAAATTCAGCACCAATTAACTTGCATCACATATTTTTCTTTTTCACTACCAATGTGACATTAGGCCATCAGGTGCGGTAAACTTCTTGGTGCATTCATGTGCAACTTTTAGAATGCAGCTCTTTGAAGGTCAGTCTGAACTTCAAGTGAATTCAGGGCAGTTGTATACATCGTATTTGTTGTTCCAAGAGCTGTAGACTTCAGAAGTCCATCAAATACTGGCAGGAGTGGAAAGGAGAAGAAATAAAGGGAGGTGAAAATATGACCCTTGAGAGCTTTTTAGTTCTTCTTCTACAATAAAAGTGCTCTTGCGTCACATCCACTCAGTCCTAAGTCGAGGAGCAGCGTGGTCAGAAAGACCTATTTATTTGGTCCAAGCCTGAAAATATTCTGACTTGATGCTTTATTTGTGGAATTTTTAAGACCTTCAGAAATTGTGCACACTAGAGTTCTCATTAACAGCTTTTTAAAATCTTAAGCAACTTAATCAATTTGTTTATAGATGGAACTGTAAATGAATGCAAACCGGATAAATGATTGCATTAAAATGCATCCTTTTTTACTTCAGAGGCTTGAATGCACTTTGAGGAGTTCATCAGTTGATTGAGCTGTTTTGTTTCATTTTGGAGAGTGGGTGAAACTGTGTGTGTGTGTAATCAATGTTGGGCTAAGTAAAGTAGAAACATTTCACACAGCGGAATCTTTGATGTAATGATAAATGAACCATGTCTGTCCTGTGTCCTCACACTAATTGGCATTGACAAGTGATCACTTGATTAGGTTAAGTTGGATTGGTCACCTCCTTGATGGATGATTGAACTCCCGTCACCTTTTAACTTCTTTTGGAGTATCTTTTTTAATTGTCTGCTTTAAAATGATGAAGGAAGGTCAGTAAGGCTACTGTGACTTTTAGAGTTAGGAATTGAGAAATCTATTCAAAAGTCTGTGGAACTTTGCAGCCAAGATACAAGATCCCATCAAACAGCAAAAGATTAATCTTGGACCACAGTTAAAAGCAGACGAAAAGTATCTGTACTATGATCTGGAATGATGTTAGAGTTCAAATGAGAGGTTAGTTTATTTTAAAAGCTTCTTTTTGTCTGGTATTAAAATGTGTTTTGATCTGAAACATTCAAGTGTGAAAAAAAATCCCCTACTGTAAATTTATCAATCCCTGCACATGGTAGCAGTAGAGGGGTCAGTGTGTTTGTTGTTCAGATATCTTTCCTTATGTGAACAAAAATTATTTGAATGTTTAGAAATGACTGATGTTCTTTGCACAAGTTGGCATGACTGAGTCTGTGATTCACCTTGCAGAACTCTCCTCTAAAGACTTCGTGATCTCAGGACTGATCTTGTTAAGCCATTACCCACCTTGTACTTCCTTAAAGATTAATTAGCATGGATTACAGATCACATACGCACACTGTGGATTATTTTGATGAAGGTTGCCGGTGGAAAGATTTTGGTTTCAAAATGTATGGTAATCAGATCTCAGTTTAAGTGCACCAAAAATTGATACAGCTGAGATGGACCAGATTTATGGTTCTAGGCAACTGACATATAGCACTAAAAGCATTTGCGAGCAGGACCAGATGGGCGGGGCTTATCCACAGTAAATGCAGTTCTGAGAAGATGACAAACATGGTTGTGCTACTGAGATTCCTCAGAAGATTCTGCTTGCATTTGCTGGAAGTCCTTTTGTCTTAGCATGAGATTAAATTATGTCAAATACTTTTGCAAATATTCCAGCTTCATAGAATCAGATGATACCTATCAGATAAAACGGAACTTTGTAGTAGTCTTAATTGTGTGTCTTAATTGAATAGAATTTTCAAGGAAACTAATACTGCACCAGTTTTATTTATTTTTTATTTTTACTAATTTAATTTAAATAGGCTATAATTCCGGACCTGAGTCCTAATTTCATACCATTACATGTAACGTGAGATGGTATGACAATAAAAGTTCCTTGAATCCTTGAGGGCAACAAATCAATATTCTGTCCTGCAAAAAAAGTATAAACTGTAAATGCAAGGAGACTTTTGAGCATGAACTATTCTGGTCCGAACCTTTAGAGTAATACAGTACTTTATTAAAAATGTGTTGATAAACTGCCTTATGAATGTAATTAGCTAGAATTAACAACACTAGTTAGCTACTCTACTGTGAAATAAAACTATGCATATTTTCACTTTTCCAGGAGGTCTTTTTTTTTTTACCTAAAATGTATATATTTATGCATGTACACTGTGAGCATGTGAAACCAATGTCCAATTTATTGTATGTGTGCTCAAAAAAAGCTGATTCTGATTCAAAAATATGAAGACCATCTTCAGTTAAATGTTATACCAGGTTATTTTAATTTTAAAATCGTGTTTTTCTGATTTAGTTCAGTTGTAATATGCAGGTAAGGGTGGGAACTCGTCGCTGCAATACAATTCATGGAATTGAGGACTGTCTATTCAACATAAAAATAATAAATTCAAGAGAGTAGACATTTGAGCATCTGTGGCAGTACAGAGATAAGAGGGAACGATTACAAAACGGTGATTTACAGCAACAAATCTAAACACAGTGGTTACACTCTAAAATATTTGGGTATCAAACTCAGGCACGCGATGTAGTTGTATTTGACCTACAAGACGCTACCAAATGTCTATTAGAGCGGCCCTGCTGGGAGAGAGTGACTGCACCACAAATCCCTTGATGCTCTGCTGGCGCATTGGCTTGTAAATCAGGACCCACATGCCCTCCCTCCTCTGTTGGCATTCACTAGCAACCTCGGGTAGAAGAAGGGATGTTGGGTTATCTAGCTTTGGTCAGTGTGTATCAGAGCAGACTGTAGAGCAGAGTGTAGAAAACTGAGCTTTATTGAATGTTTTCTTTATGGGCTTAATCTTCCTACTCTAAAGTTATCTTTAAAGTTAAACCAAACCAAAGAAAGATGCAAGACTTTGTTGTTTTTACTTGCATTGTCTTTTATTTGACATTTGATTTTTTTTCTTAAAGTGCCCTTGGCATGAAATGTGCATTCTTTGAGTTTTTTGGTTATATTTGTTAGTTTCCCCAGCCTGCCTATGTCCCCTAAGGGGTTAAAACGACTGATTAGTGTTTCTTTGTCCCCGGGTATGTCTGCCTACATAGTGAAATTAGCACTCAGAAACGGGCTGTTTTGCAGTTCGGCATATGACCTCACGTTTTGGCCTATGTCGTCACTGAGTTCCAGCCAATTACCCCCTTCTCTGAACCACACTCTCCAAGTCCCTCCCCCCGCGGCACGTATTACAACCTAAACAACGAGAGCTACGGTAAAAGGCAAACAACAAACCGACAACGTGGAGTCCAGACCGCATCGACACTGTACTCCCCTCTTCCGAGCCACTGAAAAGCTTGTGGATGGACTTTATTTATGCAGGGAATGTACCCGACCGACTCCCGAAGCACGTGGTTGTTTGGGGCAAATATTTATCTGACGAATGTTTTATTAACTTGGGACAATACAGCAGTGGATTCGCAGATCGTCTTAAACTTTTACCAGGATCAATACCAACTCTTCCTGAACCAGCAAATATCCCTATACAAGTAAGTAGCCTATATTTCCGCAATAATGTCCTTCAGCTGTTTTATACCAGTGTTTCCCGAACATGACGAATCTGTGGCGGTGCGCCATAGATTAAACTCCGACCGCCACAGATTCAACACCGACCCCCAAAAAAATCAACACCGACCGTCACATATTGCGTTTCGTTTTTCTTTTTTACGCTATTTAAAACACATTCATTCTCTGTCACTCACGCGTCTCTCGCGCGCACACACACACACACGCGCGCACAAACACACACACACACACACACACATATGCCAGAAAAGGTCCTAAATAGGATAGCAATACAAGAACACACATGCACACACACACACACACACACAGCCCCTCCCCTCACGTCTGTCTGGATCACCTGTGGAAGACCTCCTCTACCTTTCTGGTTCCTCCTCAGGTGCCTTGCCGTCCGGATCAGATTCCGGATCAAATTGAAACGCCATTACATAGTTATAGTAGCCGATAACTGAGCCATTAATGTCGTGGTGAAGCTAGAGACGTAATGAGGACGGATGGTTGTGTGGATGGATGATCAAATATTTTATTAGGCCTGTAATTTGTAAACAGTTTATTGTTCAACACACAATATAATTAGGCCTAAACCTAATTACATTTCATACATAGGGTAATATTGGAATTTGGGCAATTTGTGGTGAGCAAATGCATGTGTGTCAATGTTACATTAGATGCGGACGTTAGAGACTCAATTGACAATAGAGGCGCATGGCTTGGGCCCAGCCCACCAAAACTCGGTCGTTCTGTGCTAATGCTAAAAGAAGGGCCACCTTGTAGGGGCTGCAATTCTACAACAAGGCTGAGCTACGGCTAACGATCCTTTGATACAGTATTAAGGTACTTAGAGTGTGATTAAAAAGGGCCCAAACGTCGCAAGGAATTTCATGCCAGGGGCACTTTAAATATATGTATAATTTTTAAACTTGTTTTCAAATCAGAAAGGTTTTTTGTAGGGATGTAAGAAAATATCAATACGTGATATATCACAATATTTTATCAAATCAAATCATCAAATCAAACTTTATTTATAAAGGGCTTTTCATACAAGAAGTTGCATCACAAAGTGCTTTACAGATTAAAATGACCCCACATAAAACCACATTCCCATCCCTCCCCCACAGATTTAAAAGCATGGTCACAGTTATACCCCCCTCCCCCCAACCCAACTCCCATGCACACACACAGTTAAAAGCAACAGTAAAAATGACATTGGGCCGAGTGCAGATGAACCATGCAAGGAAACGCCATCAGAGGAGCCATCTGCCCCGGCAGTGGTAGATCAACAGCAGCAGCCGAGGCACTGACTCCAGGCGCCCATGTCTCGATATTGTATTGATATTCAAATACAATGCACTAATTAAAAAAAAACAAAAAAATTTTGGGAAATACAAAAAAACATTGTTGGGGGGGGGGGGGGGTTGAATGAAACCATTAATTGTATAAGGCAGAAGTTGCATAGATGAATTGGGGCCTTATTTGAATTAATGTGGGGATTGCTGTGGTCTGTCATAGTAAAGAAAGGTTTAAAAGCTAAAATATTAGAAGTATTCAATAACCTGGCCTGCTTCTATTCTGACTTCACCCTATGATTATCGAGCTATTACTGTAATGCACTGCTCTCTGGTCTTCCCCAAAAAAATTTATCTCTAATTTTCAGCTTCTTCAGAACCTGTCTGCACATGTTCTGATGAGGACCAGAAGGGGGGAACACAATGCTGCCGTTTTAGAATCATTGCATTGGCTCCCCGTCTGCTCCAGGATGAATTTTAAGGTCGTTTTAGTCATTTAAGTGTATTAATGATCTTGGGCCTTCTTATTTATTAGACCTGCTTTTTAAGTATGAGCCCTTACAGACTTCGAAGTCTTCTGGGACTGGCATCTTAGCTGCATCAAGAGTAGAACAAAAACATACGATGTCTCGTTCCCAGACAATGGTCCTTGCCTGTGGAACAGCCTGCCAGAGGGCCGCAGAGAATGTTGATGTTTTAAAAAAAGAGGCTCAATACCTACCTTTTTAGCTAAGCTTATTAATTATTTATTTATTTACTTTTAGGATAAATTGATCTTTATTTTAGGATTTTAATGTTTTAACTCTAGTGTTTTACCTCATGGGGATCCTCCACGCTAGGGGTTCTGTCTGCTTGGTCTGTATGGGTGTTGCTGCGGAGATCGACTTAGCTTTGGTGGCCGGTGGCTTCACAGTGCTGCCCTATGGCGGTAGTGTGGGCCCTGGCCTCCACTGACTGGGGTGGTTTCTGTGGAGGCAGCCGGTGTGGTCGAGGGTGGGCTGGTATGGGCGGATCCCCAAGGTATTGTTTCTCACAGCAGTGTCGAGCCAGATTTGTGTTTACTTGTTTTTGATTTTTGTTTAATATTTAGAGGCAGAAAGAAGGGGTGGAGACCATGTTTAAATTTCTTGAGGGAAGGGGTATGTTGAGGGGGTTGGGTTGGGGGTTTCTCACCGTTTGTATGACTGTGTGTTTTTAATTTATTCAGTTTTAATTTTGTGTGATGTATATTGTTTTTATCTTGTATAACGCGTTGTGCTGCCAAAGGCATGAAACGCGCTTTATTAAATAAAGATTGATTTGATGGATAATGAGATGAAGGACGGAGATTCTGGATCCATGCGGCTGAAATGAGCTTCCTCTGGCTGACCTCACCCTTAGTGTGTAGAGCTATGTCGTCTATGGATCTGTAAAGCACTTTGTGATGCAACTTCTTGTATGAAAAGCAATTATAAATAAAGTTTGATTTGAACAGTTCTGCAAGTGTTTTCTGAATAGCCCATCTAAAGTAAAATGCTAAATGGCTTGTACTTGTATAGCGCTTTTAGACCTTGAGGACCCCAAAGCTACATTCAGTCATTCACCCATTCACTCACTGGTGATGGCAAGCTACATTGTAGCAACAGCTGCCCAAGGACACAGCAACAGCTGTGCCCTTGGGCAAGAAGGGTCTTGCCCAAGGACACAATGACTGAGACGGGGCTTGGAACAGTCAACTGGTTACAAGACAAACTCCTAACTCCTGAGCCACAGCCGTCCCCTGTAGCAGGATCTACCAGAAGTAAACCTTTTTGCGATTTATCATTTAACTGTTTTCTTAGTTGAACATACCTCATCTGTCTTTTTTTGGTATAGCTTTAAAATAATTTCCCTGTCTCTAATGTCAGTACATTTCTACATGTCTTCCTGTGTTTTGCTTTCCCATTATTTCTACTACAGTAGAGCTCATGCTTCAGTGTCTTTTTCTACATTGATGTTTTCTAACTTTTGGTCAAACTGAATTTTCCAAGGGAAAAACGTCCTGATTGCAAGATAACCAAGAGTGGTTGCTTGATTCATCTGGTGGATTGTGCATATTGATTACATTTGCCAGAGAAAAATTCAGTACCAATTAACTTGCATCACATATTTTTCTTTTTCACTACCAATGTGACATTAGGCCATTAGGTGCGGTAAACTTCTTGGTGCATTCATGTGCAACTTTTAGAATGCAGCTCTTTTGAAGGTCAGTCTGAACTTCAAGTGAATTCAGGGCAGTTGTATACATCGTATTTGTTGTTCCAAGAGCTGTAGACTTCAGAAGTCCATCAAATACTGGCAGGAGTGGAAAGGAGAAGGAATAAAGGGAGATGAAAATATGACCCTTGAGAGCTTTTTAGTTCTTCTTCTACAATAAAAGTGCTCTTGCGTCACATCCACTCAGTCCTAAGTCGAGGAGCAGTGTGGTCAGAAAGACAATGTTCTCTGGCTGACCTCACCCTTAGTGTGTAGAGCTATGTCGTCTATGGATCGCTTCGAAAGAGTTCAGTCTAGATCATTTGGGCATCTAATTAGGATGCTTCTTTTGGAGGATTTTCCTGCACGTAAGACTGGTAGGAGAGCCTGGTGAAGATCCACATCACACTGTAGAGACAATAAAACCCTTCTGGCAATGACATGCCAGATCAGATTCAACTTCATTTTTAGTAAGTGGAGGATGATGGATGTCTGAAAATTTCCACCAAAATTCTGATAGGTGAAATCTCTAGGTTGAGTTTTGTTGTAAAACAAGAAATGGTTAATGGATCATGATTGTGTTCTGAACTGAAGCATCTCCATCTCAGTACATTTCCTTTCACAGCTGACATGTTCTCAGATTTCTTCCACTGTAATTGCCCCGGGCGATTGCTTAAGCTTCACATCTTATCATTACAACTCTGACAGCACTTCAGACAGATTGAACGCAGAGAGGGTTTTCTGTGCAGTTTTTGTCTTTGCTTCTTTGAACATATTGACTTTTCATGCTGAGTGCAATGTTTTTGTAAAGTTTCCTTAAAAAGTCAGACGGTCAGAGTGAATGCTGTAAAAGAACTCAAAGGAACATTGACAGTGGATTGTTCTTAAAATATTTTGTTGTGATTAAAATGGAACAAGATAATTACTTTTAATATTATTAATGTTAGATTTGGGCTTGGGTCCTAATTTTAAGTTAACATGTAGCATGAGGGGCTGCTGCAGTTTACAAACATTACCAACATAAATCTTTAACCAGAGTTTTCTGTTCTTGCAATCCTTACTGACCTTTGTGCATCCATTTGCACAAACAAACAACTTTATTTCATCAGAAAGGGCAATATGCATAAACAAACTTGCATAATAGCAGGACCAAATAAAACCATATGAATAATGGTCTTCTGCTAAACCAGCAGAGTCCCAAGCATATTAAATCAAACCAAACAAAGAAGACTGTTTTTATTGCTTCTGCCATAAAATTCATTTATATTTTAAACTCTCCAACAGATACAAGCTTATTCAGTTGTTAATCATATTGGAGGGAGTTTTATGAAGGATGAGACTACAGCAGAAACATGCTGTACACTGCCAGGGGTGCTTTGCAGTGTAAATTTCATAGAATTTTGTAGTTTTCCTCCTATTGTTTTTCATTACTGTTTGTATTGCTTTCGCTCTGTATGCAAACTAAATCAGCTGCTATTACAAAGTTTTGGAAGATTCCAAACCATGTCCTACAGCTCCTACACACTGATCTCATTGTGTCACAAGCAGTGCCATATAGAAAAGAATCAACGCGGTTCCTATAAGGCTGTGTTTTGACTTGGCGAGTCAAAGTGATGTTGCACTTCTGCGTCCCCCCTGCATCTTGTGAGTCATTGTCTCAAGACCCAGTTTTAAGGGAGCGCTGTGTGACACTGTCTTCGTTCTCTGGTGTGAGTCACACGGTCACCCACATAAACCCACCTGGAACTAGAAACCATAACAATTACAGAAGAACATTTATAGATAGAATGATGAGCCGTTTCTTTGGAACGTTTATTTATATTCTCAGCTTGTTGATTAGATGTCCAGCCAGCTCATTTTCACTCTGAAAGCATCACAAGATAAAACTTTCCACATATAAACATCGTATTTAATGATTTTTTATGAGTTGCTTATCTGATCTGGCTGTCTTCGTTACGCGTTGTATCTTTGTCCTTTTTACCTTGTTCCTTTTTACTGGTTAGTTAGTCGTTTACATCAAACAGTGCACACCATGACAAAATAGCATTACAAAGGGTCAGAGAGAATAATTTTCAAGTACATTAATGAGGATTGCACAAGTTTCTCTGTATTAAACCGTAAGACGGCGGAAATCAAATACCCCACCTCGCATGTTTCAATTGGAAGTAACCGTGTTATTGTGACCATACTGATGCAATGCCTTGCAAAAGTTACTTCTAATTTATCAGGATTTTTAGGTGTTCTACCAACACAAAGCAGTGCAAAAAATGGGAATATATATATATATAATATGCTTTTGTTTTCAGGGCCCCTTTCTCTAAATAAAATTGGGTGCAAAAATGAGCATTCTTAAAGGGGACATATGTAAAATCTGCTTTTTTAACCTTTTAAATGTCTTTTGCTGTGTATTTGGAGACCCGAGGAGTGGAGAAAGGTTGAAATTAGTCTCTTCTGGTGCTGAATAGATATCTTTAGTTCCTATTTTGGTCCAATTTTGCAGTCTGTTCAGATTTTTCTTCCGTCTATTACGTTTCTTAGGCTTTACGTCACAGTCTTTGCCGCGGCACTGCCAAATTAGGTAAGTGAATTCCGCCCAACCACTTCCGTGAATCTGCCATTTTTCGTACTTGCTGCGAGTTTGTAGTCCCAAGTCTAGGGTCCAAGCTCTAGGATGCAGAAAGTTCCAGCGGATAAGCATAAATGTTCAGTTGTTGGATGTAATCACCCCCACCCTTCTTTACACCGTCTCCCAGGATCAGAACCTCTTCGAAGTACCTGGTTGAGTTTTTTTGCTGTTGGATAATCGTATATCTGCTGTCAAACTACAAAAATGGCCAAGTTGATCCGAACTGCACCTCTGTGTCCTGTAGGGGGGGCAGAGTTTCAAGTGCCTCATTTGCATTTAAAGAAACAGCGGCAAAACGGGTTGCTCCTAGATGCACCTCAGATAGGGATGTAAGAGGGTTCCACAATTTAAGGACCACAGCTGCATAATTTAAATGTAAAAAGGAGATTTTTAAAAGCATGATATGTCCGCTTTAAGTAGCAGAATCAGTAAAGTAATCTTAAGAATGCAGTTTAAATACAGTTCTGTGAAGGCCTCAGAGGTTTATCAGAACATTGATTAACAAACAGCATCATGAAGAGCGAGGAACACAGTAGATAGTGGAGGCACGACCACCGACAGGGAGGGACAACCTGGTCAGTTGTCCTGAGCCCAAGGTGGAGGGGCACACAGAACTAGCCTTCCAACTAGCAAATTATGGTGAAGAATATTTTTTTCCAAATAGGTCGGTGGTAGGTGATGCAGCTTCAGTCTTTCCTTCTGCTCTGGGTCAGGCAGCCTCCATCACTTTAATATAAAGAAATGGTATCTGCGACTTTCACCTGAGGAACACACCTCAATGATCTTGTCCAGGGTCCAGAAAAAGCTGTCAAGTAAGAAAAGGTTGTGGAGATGATCAAATTAGGGTTAGGTTAAAACAAATATCCCAAGCTCAGAACATCTTGTTAATCCATCATCTGAAACTGAGAAGTATGGCACAACTGCAAATCTACCAAGACTTTTGAGTCTGCCTAAACCGACAGGAGGAACAAGGAGAACACTGACAGAAGCCGCCAGAGGTTTATGATAACTCTAGAGGAGGGACATAGATCCCACAGCTCAGGTGTGGGAATCTTTCAAAAGGACATCAATTAGTTGAATAGATGTCTAAGAAATCTGGTGTTTTTTGGAAAAGGAGCAAGAAGAAAACTATTGCTGAAAGAAAGCCATTGGAGGCCTTGCAGCCATGATATCACATGACCTCACATTCAGCCTGCACAGTAGGGCCATTTGTCCTTTTAAAAGCAAGATTTATTTGCTTATTTTCAACCTGGTGATGATGGGCAGTTTACCTTGAAATGGTGCTTGGTGTTCTGTGAGATTACTGTGGTGACTTTTCTCCTCCATCTCCATCACGTTGTAATCATAAACGCTGCTGAGTTCAGCAGTTGTTCTTGACATGGGGCCAGCAGCTAAATGTGAAACAACAGAGTGAAAGACCTGTTTTGCAAATGCTCATAATATTGTGAATTAACTCGTGTTTTCATAAGGTAACATGCCATATGGTTTCTCATGATCTTTTTAATCGCAGTCTGCATGTTTGCTATGAATGATTGATTTTTTTTTTCCCTCACAATTTAGTAACGGCATACAAATATATTTAACCCCTTTTTTTCCCTTTTCTTTTGAGGTACACCATTTTAATGATCAAACAAATTGAATCCTGCATGTCTAACTGTAAACTTCTATATTTTAGGTTTTTGGATCAAACTAAAGTATTAAAATATTACTTTTTATATGAATTAATTTTTTTAAATGTCTAATTTATTGAATTATATTATAGCACAGAGGTGAAATTTCAAGCACTCAGCTTTTCTGACATTTTCATTTGTGGTGCCATCTTTAACCACATGTGAGCAGTCATAAAATTGTCATATTAGCAAAATGTGTGAGGATTCCTAGGTGTTTGTGTTTTTAGTTTCAGTTATTTTACTTTATCATTAGTGCTACGATTATTAGGCGTTCATGATTTGAGTTTCCTGTCTGCTTAGTGTTTGTATGTTTTTTTTTCTTTTCCTTCCACTACATGTTCTCCTCCTTTCATGTTTTTTTTCCCCTCAGTTGTCTCTGTTCTTGTTTTGGGGTCCCTCCTTATTTATTTACTTAGGTCTCATCTCAGTTACTCTTGTGTTAGTCTTTCTTATCTATGTTAGATTCTTTAGTCACTTCTACTTTTATTCCATTGTATTGATCTTTTATTAGTTATTCTTTATCTAATCTGTTAGCTCTTTACTTTATTTCCTCATAAGGATTATTATTCTCGGATTTAAGTTCTTTCTGAAGTTTCTCTCCTCTCCTTCCTGTTATCTTCATTAGTGCTTTTACTTTAAGTTTCTCTTTGGCTCCTCTACACTTATTCTCTTAGATCTTTTTCATCCTTAGTTACCTTAAAGTTAGTTCTTACTTTTATCATCTATAATTATTTTCTGTCCAGTCTTCTCTTCTGTTTCTGCCTTTGTTTTCCTTCTCGGTTTCCCCCCTGCCATTCTGCTTTTCTGCCCAGCTACTAATCACCTTCACCTGATCTCTCCCTCTCACCTGCATGTGCTTTCTTTTTTTTTCTTCCTCTGGTTCCTCCCTGTCACTTCCATTCCTCCTTAGTGTATTTATGCTCTCCGTTTTCCTTTGTTGTCTGCTGAATCCTCCGTCTATATTCCCTTTCTTTCATCCATGCACTGAACCTCATGTACGCCAACCTGACTGTAAGTCTTTATTTTATCGGTTAATATAAATACGCTTCATCCAACTCAATTTTCTGCATTTGGGTCCTCAATACGAACCCCAAACGTGGCAAAATGTTCTATTACTACTGCTGTGGTGACCTAGAGTTAAAAATAGAAATTTCTAAATGACTATGCCATAAATAATTATGCCAACAAATGTAAGAAAATATGGCATTTACTGATTAGGATTAGGAACCTTTTTTTGGGGGGATTTTTTTTTCAATACCCGTACTTTAACGATACCTGGTTTTCAATACCAGTACCTGAACAAGACTTATTTTTCTCTTAAAATTAGACTTAAAAAGATAGGTACCAAAAAAAGTTCTTAAATTTTTTTTCTTTTTGTTCTTTAATAAACTAGACAAAAACCCAGCAAACCTTCAGTGTAAAACAAAAAACTATAATTTAAGGCAAAGCAATTTTATTTGTATAGCACATTTTCAACAACAATGTAATTCAAGGTGCTTTATGATTAGGGGGTAAAATACAAATGGCAATAAAACACAGACGAACCATATAAAGTAAAAACAGCAATAAAGCAAGGAGCATACACAAAACATATGATGCATGAAAACATCACTGAAAGGAAGCTCTAAACAGATATGTTTTTAGTTGTGATTTAAAAGAACTGTGTTTCAGCAGCTTTGCAGTTGTCTGGAAGTTTGTTTTATATTAGAGGAACAAAGAAACTGAACGCTGCTTCTCCATGTTTGTTTCTAATTCTAGGGATGTTGAGTAGACTGGAATTAGAGAACCTGAGAGTTCTGAGGGGTTGGTATAGTAACAGTAGATCTTCAACATACTTTGGTGCTAAGCCATTCAATGATTTATAAACTAGTAAAAGTATTTTGAAGTCTATTCTCTGAGCTACAGGGAGCCAGTGTAAGGACTTTAGAACTGGGGTGATGTGCTCTACTGGTTCTAGTGAGGACTCGAGCAGCAGCGTTCTGGATCAGCTGCAGCTGTCTGGACTAACAAGCATCTTTCTATTTAGAGCAAGAGTACACAGTGTAAATATCTGCAAAAAAATTGAGTATTTATTTAACCTTTAGTGCAAAAAAAAGTAAACAGTATGAAGTTAACGTTTAAACTATTATCTTTTCTTGGGTGCAAGAAATATTAAACATCTACTCTTAAAAACCTGAAATCAAAAATTTTTTAGATGCAGCGGAGGAGGAATTGTGGACTCGGGTCTGCTTTTTTATTTTATTTTTTTTTTTTAGCCGAAGACCATGCATGCTTCAGCTCCAAATAGAATGAGGAATGAATGACGAGGTACTTTATTAAATTACCAAAGTTTTTTTTTTGTTTTGTTCTTGTCTTGCCTCAGAAATGTAAATAGCAAACTGAGATGAAAGCCTATATGTACCTTAGATGAGTGAAGTCTAAATGCGAATGAGAATCTATAAATGGTAAAGAAATGAAGAATGAAGCAAAAAAATACATCGTTTTTATGTAATTTAAGGGCTTATAAAAGAACTACAAATATTTGCTCTGAATTGTTACAAATAGAAACTAAAGACATAAACATAGGCCACATTTTATTTTATAGATCCCCAAAAAATTTTATGGAATATTTTTGTCATTTTTGTAGTATAGTAAATATTTGGAATTTTGTTTTTTATTTTTTTATTCCTCAAATTGGCATTCTTGGTCCTCCAAACCCCATACAACTACAGTGACTTTAATAATAACTTAGGGGGTAACTCGGGGCTATGCTGTCTTGGGGAATAATTTCAGTTTGTAATAGTGCTGTTTACATACAGTAGGGCAAAAACATATTTGGCTACCGATTGTACATGTTGAACCACTTAAAAAGATGAGACGTCTGTAATTTTCATCATAGGTACACTTAAACAGTGAGAGACAGAATATAAGAAAAATCCAGAAAATCACATTGTAACATTTTTGAAAGCTTTTTTGTTGTATAATGGTGCAGAAAACTGGTATTTAGCACCTACAACCAAGCAAGAATTTTGTCCCTCACAGACCTGTTAATACTTATTTTAGAAGCTCTTCTATCCTCCACTCGTTACCTGTATTAATGGCACCTATTTTAAGTCGTTATATGAATTAAAGACACCTGTCCACAACTTCAGACTCCAACCTCCACCATGGCCAAGACCAGAGAGCTGTCCGAGGACACCAGGGACAAGATTGTACACCTGCACAAGACTGGGATGAGCCAATCTACAATAGACAAAGAAGCTTGGTGAGAAGAGAACTGTTGGTGCAATTATTAGAAAATGGATCACTGACAATCTCCCTCAACCTGGGGTACCATGCAAGATCTCACCTCGTGGGCTAGACATGATCTTGAATAGTTAGAAAACAGCACAGAACAACATCTGGGGAACTGGTCAATGAACTGAAGAGAGCTGGGACCACAGTAACAAAGGCTACTATTAGTAACACACTACGTCATCATGTATTCAAATCCTGCAGTCCCCCTGCTTTAGTCACCACATGTCCAGGTCCATGTAAAGTTTGCCAGAGATCATCTGGATGATCCAGAGGAGGATTGGAAAAATGTCATGTGGTCAGATGAGACCAAAATAGAACTCTTTAGTATAAACGCCAACCGCCGTGTTTGGAGGAGGAAGAATGCAGAGTTGCATCCCAAGAACACCATAACCACTGTGAAGCACGGGGGTGGAAACATCCTGCTTTGGGGCTGCTATTCTGCAAAGGGACAGGACGACTGATCCAGGAGGAAAGGATGAATGGGGCCATGCTTCGTGAGATTCTGGACAAAAACCTCCTTCCATCAGTGAAAGCATTGAAGATGAAACGTAGCTGGATCTTCCAGCATGAGAATGAGCCCAAACACATCGCCTGGGCAAAGAAGAAGTGGCTAGAGAAGATCTGCATGGAAGAATGGGCCAAAAATACCAGCTACAGTGTGTGCAAACCTGTTGAACACCTACTGGAAATATTTGATCTCTGTCATTGCCAACCAATGTTACATTACAAAGGATTGAAATGGCAGCCTTTGCTACTGGCCAAATACTTATTTTCTGCACCATTATACAAGTACATTCTTTAAAAATCACACAATGTGATTTCCTGGAATTTTTTTTCACTTTTTATTTCTCACAGTTAAAGTGTACCTGTGATGAAAATTACAGACCTCTCATCTTTTTAAGTTGGAAAACTTGAACAATCGGTGGCTGCCAAATACTTTTTTGCCCCACTGTATTTTCAACACATTTAAAATGCAATCATTACCATGATGAATTTACAGACATTAATTCTGGTCTTTTCTATTATGTTTATATTTTTGGTTATGACAAAAACGAAATGATAATCAAGGCAATTTTACCTAATTCCTTGTATGACTGTTCAGCTCCATTAACTGGATAGGCTTAGTGTTCCTCAACTTTGTTTGACCTCTGCACCCAGGTATGGTGATGTAAGGGGTACTTATTTTTAAGTTGCCTGGCCTGAATAGATGCACAAAAATACAATGTAAGGTTCCCAGTCTCTGTCATCTATCGGGGCATCAAAAGTCTTTCTATCTGAAATGTGCAGAGGAAATTCTGATTTTATCAACCTGACTTTAAAAAAACCTCAAGGTGCTCAAAATTTGCCCACTCAGATTAAAGAGAAACGTTGTCTACTGTTTAACAAATTGCACCGTGTATACTTTAAGATATCTGAATTTTTCAGAACTACCTCCATAAAATAACGATTAAACTGTCAAACTAAAAAAACACACATTGCAAACAAGTTTCACTTTATGTTTAAGATTTATACTGCATACAGAATGTTATGATGAATTAGATTAGAAATGTTTGAACACAAGCATATTCAAACACTCGCCTACATCCCTCCTCAGTAGTAGAAACAGACGACCTCAGTGCTGCAGGACTGCTGATAGATTATTTTGCTCTGTTAATTATTAGGAAAGAAACCCCAAATCCCTGATAAGCAAATTATAGGGAAAGAAAAAAACCTAAGGAAGCACTTTTGAATAATTCAACATAACCTCTGCAAACTAAGGGCTAATGATGAATTAAATAACATTAACTTGCAATAGCAAAGAAATTAAATAACACATGAAGAATACACGAGGGAAAATATTTTTCTGCAGCAAATTAAAAGTACAACATTAAGGGGATTAATATTTTCCAGCTCCTACTTACAGTAGAGGTGGAATACATGTTTATAATCTGAAGTAATGGAAAGAAACAAAGTGCATGATGTATGCATCTACTGTAAACAGCATCAACAGCAAAACATATCAGAAGCCCCTAAGCAGATATGCACCCATGTTTATGTGAGATGGAGCTAGATTAATCAGCCAGTCTTTTATTTTGCCCTTTTCTTTTTATGTGTGTATTTGCTAGTGCATGTTTTTAGATTTTGGTAATTTAGGCTAATGCATGTTGTTTTGGATTTGTGGTGGTAAATGACTGGGACTGAGGACAATACTGATTGATTTTAGCTGGTAGTCTGCTCCTCCCTGCCACATTGGCTGAAACTTAATTAGGCTAAGGGGATACAGGTGTGGACTGAAACAAAGACTAGTACATAAGCACCTCCATGGAATGTAAACGAGAGAACCGACTGGCCACAGACTGAGAGAAAAGAGAGGAGTTTGAGCAACGGGAGCAAGGACAAGCAGTGTGACAATATATGGTGCAACGGTGGACTGGATGACCAGGACGGGGTGGAGTCTCCAACCGATCGGGCTGAGGAAAGACCTGAAAACACCGCTGACTATCAGATGAGTAAAAAGGGATGTTATCATCACTAAATTCTGAATGAGTGGGCTGCTCCCCTGGATTTTAAGAGTGTCTTAGCACGTTTCTGCTTCTTTGACAGTGGCAGGACGGCAGCATCAGTGAAGACGTCGAGTAAACAGCGGTGCCATCATCAAGAATTCCTCATGTTGGCATTCTCCCCTCTTGGCAGTAGACCTCCCCCCACGAAGTAACGCGAGGTTGATGAGAGCCATTTTTCGAAGGATTTAAAAACTTTCTACAGACTCTCAGGAGGAGTAAAACTGGCTCGCACCCTTTGACTTTAACAATAAAAAAACTCTTGGCTGTAAGTAAAAGTGGTCCTCCATTCTTGCAGTAGTGGAACTCTAAGCTGGTAGAACAAAAATCCAGGTACCCTGTTGGGTGACATTTATTTTAGCAGTATAATTAAAATGTCACTTTATCACCATGTCAGAAAACTTCCTACTGAAGTTGTTTCAATGCAGCTGATCTGTGGCAATTTAGGATTGCTTGGCATTTAAACTGTTAAAATCAGTTATGTTTGACTTATTCCATTGAGTTCAATTTAGTGTACCTTGTCAGTTCACAACAAATGTTATTTTAAGGCATCATACCAGACAGACGGGTACAGAACCAGTCAAGTCAGTCCAAACACAATCCAATCATAGACAGACAGTAAATTGCTTGATATACACACTAATTTGGTCCCAGTTATAATACAGTGCAGTCAAATACAGTTTTTAATGCCAACTGCTAAAAAGGGTGTAATCGTTAAGGTTTTAATGGTACATGTATTCTGATTTTTCGAAATTGCCCTGTCTGTTCGAATACAGCGGTTTTCTACCTGAACACCTGTAGAACATTCATGTGCATAACTCAGAGGGCAGTACAACGTTCTGCAATGCCATTTTAAAAAGTGACACTAATACAGGACTTCCTATCACTAAGCTCTGCTATTTGGGAACATAAATGGTTTGTCATGCAGCTACAGTAGAAAAAAGATGGACCGAGCCAGAACTTGTGAACGAATGCATCTTTCAACAGCAATAAGGTCCATAACACGCTCTGCACTGAACCTAATTACTCACCTGAAACGATGTCAAGCTGAATGTAAAACATCACTGATACTGGAGAAAAAATCAGCTGAAGTCCACATGGCTACCAGTAGCATCCAATCAGCTTTCCCCATTGAGGGATTTTACGAACAGTTGCCCATGCTGCATTCAAATACAGCTGGAAAACTAGGCTGTCGAAATATCAAAACAACTCCAGTGTTTTAAGCATGTTTTATTTTACACGACAAAAGCACTTGGAGACCGCAAAAATCTAACCACTTGCTCCTGGTCCCACTGTGGACATTTCCTGAAAATTTAACCAAAATCCATCCAAAACCTTTTGAGTTATGTTGCTAACAAACAAAACATATCCTCCTTGGTGGAGGTAATTAAGCATTGTTTTATATAAGCACTGACTGCTTTCAATTGGTTATATTGTTTTGTACTGTGGCTATGTCTACTTCTACCATTTTATTAGGAAAAAAGGTTCTTTGTTAAAAAAGTCATATGCACATTTGTATGTATTTTCCTTGATTAAAGTGTTCCAAAAAGGTACCAACTCATGACTTTAAAACCCCAAATATTTACTGAACCGTAATTTTTGTGTACCGTTGCACCCCTTGTGCAGAATTATTTGCTTTTCTTTTGTTACAACACCTGACAGCTGCAGAAAAGTGTGGAATCTATGCAAGAGAAGCTGAATAATGCTGCTGAGTGCAAGAATCTTTTACAGCACAAACCAGAAGGATCCTTTTTGGGGTTTTTTTTGGGCCCTTCAACGTTTTTTTTTTACGATGACCAGTTTTAATATTGTTAAATACCTTTCATGTATTTGCACTATGCTCATGAGCGACTTTCATAAAGTGTTACTGAAGTCTCTGAACTAATTGAAAATATCCATATACCTGTAAAGGGCAGATATTCTTAGCAGCAGGTGAAGTAGAAACTGTATTAAGTATGATTCACATTTAATTTGATCCTGACGAGTATTACAGCACATGGCTGTTTTTAATGTAAAAATAAAATGATTAAAAAAATCTAAGGTAAAAAGCCTGTTTCCAAGACAACTGGTTTCATGTTTTTGTTTTAGGCAAATATTCAGAATATGAAAATGTGCAACATATGGAAAAGCCCACAGAGGTCTATAAATATGTATACAGGCGATTGTGATGCAAGGGTGAACAGTATAAAAAATACAGTTGTCAGCAGACTGAGAAACATAAGCAGCCACACTACTTTATAGAGGATGGGTGGAATAAGAATGTACATTTCACAAATCACAATTATGTACATTGGTTGCAAAGCATTTTGTCTTCCATTACCTTCTCATTCTCTCAATTATCAGATATTTTACTATCATAGGAATAGAAACAAGTAGAACAATTATGTAAATCAAACTCAGGAAAATGACTGAAATGTGCTTAAGATAAGTGAACATGAAGTACTTTCAGGGCATTTAAAAATAAGTCTAGAACAGAGTGGAAAAATTAGAAAAGCATCAGCTATAACTGTAATGTATTATGAGTAATGAGGTTTTAAAGTGCCACCTTTGCTTTCAAAGGGAGTCACTGAGATTTCCATTTGTGCATCATAGCTTTAATCCTTTTTTAAATATATTTCTGTAGCTTGTTTTTATTATCCTTTTTCTATTTAAAGAACCATTTCTTCTTTTCTTTAAGTGGCATACCACCAGAAAAGAAATTATTATTATTTTATAGGCAAGGTCTTGGTCTTGTCATTGTTTTTCAGAATAAAAAAAAAGCTGTTAAAAAGCCCTCTGCAATTTTCACCTAAAATTAAAGCTGTTCTTGAACCATTAGGAGTAGAAACATGGCTGGGGTCTCTTTGGAAAGTAAACACTCTGAAATATGTTTAAGTGCTATTGTTACCAAGTTATATGATTTTTTTAATACACTGGAAAAGATCAAATTGTGTTTCCCCCTTTTTACTTTCTAAAAATACATGATCTAAAAGTGGCTTTAGAATGAAGTGGTCACCTAAAACACAGTGGGTCTAAAGCCTGAATTATTACCTTTATCCACACTAAATCTGACAGCAATTAACCAAAAAATTAGTATTTTGCACAGATTTTTCAAACTAAAGGCCAACACGTCCCAACAGTGTGCCACATGCGCCCTCCCCAGTTTGACTTCATTGTTCCCCTCTAATTAAAAAAACATCGTCTGAGTCATTACTGTTTCTTCTTAAACAAAGCTCCACGGCTTCTTCTGTAACATTTTCCTGTAAAAGTGTGTTTTGACACTTTGCTGAAAGGGTATATTACTGGTGCGCAAGGTGCGTAATTATCTCATGTCGGTTTTGTATATGCCATTTACGCTCGCCATTGACACTGGCAGTGATGAAGCCCACCCCGTCATGTGAGGTATCATCGTTTTCAGCATTCCATTGGCTATTTGATGCATCAAACATCAGAATTCTGTGCTGTGATTGGGACGTAGGAAAGAGGATACATAAAGAGAGCCCAGAAATAGGATTCCATTTTTCGGCTGTGCAAAACTGTTTATTTGCTGTTTTTGGGCTTTATTCTTGTCGTGGACCAACCACTATGATGGAGGACTTTAATTGGACCCTTGAGGATGTAAAAAGAGTTTTTGGTGGAGATGAATTGGTTTTGTTATGTATAATGGACGACAAAGCGGTGAGTCGCACGTTTTATTTACACATTTTATTTACTACCACTCTTCCAGGACCGGCCCTAGCGTTTTTCGTGCCCTAGGTGAGATTTTTTCTTGGTGCCCCACCACCGGCCCGCGTGCCCTAAACATGAGATCGGTCATATCAGAAACCTTACAGGTTTAATTGTTCACATCACAAATAAATCAATAACAGAATAACACTAAAAATAACAATTATAAAGCATTGAACTAAATTAGTAATAGAAACAGTCTGCCTGTTCATGTTCAGTGGTGACATAAGAGTGCCAGATTGATCAGCACTATATGTTTGTGTATGTGTGTGTATAATTTGTAGAATAGCGCAATTAAATTTTTTTTCTTATGCATTCACAGGATGACCTGCTCTGTTTATCCTACAATTCAGCCTGCGCTGCGTTCAGCGCCCCTGACGTAAACCGCATGGCAGATCCAAACTGCATCCACAATTAAATGTGGAAGTCTCTTCTCTGTCGCAGGCCAGATTGAGGGATTATCAGTCTACATCACTCCCTGCTCTACTGCGCGTTTAGGGGTTGTTAAGGATCAGAAGAAGCGATTGGAACGAGCAGATTTAAAAATTCAACAATTTGAAGGGATAACTTAATCAGGTAAGCCTTAGCTAACAAACAAGCAAACATAGCTAACCAATACAGCAGCTGGAAGATAACCACATCTATTAACAGTGAGAACTGGATTTATGTAATATTGATAAGCAAATACTTGTTCAGAACAATACAATTATTAAAAAATACTTTATTCCCACCAGAGGGAAAATAAGAGGTGTTGTAGCTCATACTATTTAATTCCTTAAGGAGTTGTTGTAGATCCTGATTGCTGTAGGCAGAAATGATCTCCTGTAGCAGTCTGCGTTGCAGTGAAACGGTTGAACCCTTTGACTGAAAATACTCTGTTGTTGTAGGATAGTCCCATGAAGAGCATGCTCAGGGTTGTCCAATATTAAAATGAAACGGTCAGCTTTACATTCAGAAAATGTTTAACAATTAGTTTGCCTTAGCAACTGGCAAAAAGATAAATGGGTTAAAAGGGCCACTTTTAAATGTTATAGTGGCATTTCCTACAAAAGTTCTATGGAACTCTCCTGTATTTCCTTTAAAAAAAAAAGAACATAAGCATCTGGTTTTGACCTTTATTTACAGCGAAAATTGTAGTTTTTTTCAGTCATGTTTACCATAGTTTTCTGCCCCAATATACATTAGACACTGGCCAAAACAATAAAAAGAAAACTATAATAACACATCCTAGATCTGAATGAATGAAATATTCTTATTAAATACATTGTTCTTTACATAGCTGAATGTGCTAGCAACAAAAATCACACATTATCAATGGAAATCAAATTCACCAACCCATGGAGGTCTGGATTTGGAGTCACACTCAAAATTAAAGTGGAAAAACACACTACAGGCTGATCCAACTTTGATGTAATATCTTTAAAACAAGTCAAAATGAGGCTCAGTAGTGTGTGTGGCCTGCACGTGACCTTCCTACAACACCTGGGCATGCTCCTGATGAGGTGGCGGATGGTTCCCTGTAGGGCTGTAAAGTCCTGGTCGACTGGTCGACTTATTGGTCGATGCGTTCTGAGTCGACCAAAATTCTGATTGGTCGATTTTAATCCGTGTTAATTTTTGAAATTTGATTGGACAAGAGACATTCCATGAGAGCTGATCGGTGCTGATGTTAGAGTAGGCTACAACAGCGCTGCCTCTCGTGTGATATTGCTTTAACATTCTACAGGGAGATTGAAGAGAACGTCCACGTTATTCAACGTGCTGTGGCTTCAGTGCTTAATTTGTAAATCATTAGGTGCCGGAACGCAAAGTACATGACAGCGCAGGCATGACCAGAGACGCGCACAGGTCCCAGAACGCAGTAAATGGTAGCGGAAAAAAAACGTGCAAAAACATGACGTGGGCCTTACAGGCCTGAATGTTTTAAATATTATAATGTTCTCCGATAGATGCAGACAATGGTTGTAATCGAATGCTTTAATGCTGACTGCTGTTGGCCGCAATCACGCCGTACAAAACAGTAATAAAAAGAACTCTCACATATACCGGTTGTCTGTCTAGCTCTATTTACAGACACACACCAGTTCCCCGCGCGGAGCCTGCAGAACAGTGCTGGATTTGGTCGGGTTTTTAATTTTTTGTATTTTATTGCTTAATGCACAATTGCGCTGTGCCCACAGTCTTTGTTTTGAGCCCAATGCACAGCTTTATTCCGTTTGTACTTGTCTTGATCAGGCATGTTTAATAAAGATCATTGTCCCTGAATTGCCTTGCCGTTTAGTGCAATTGCAGTAATCATGGCATATTATATTGCGCAGATGCACGTAATGCAAAATGCTGTCAGAGCACCCCCCCGCAAATTAGTCGATTTTTGGTCGGAATTTCAGGGTTTCAGTTGACCAAGAATTTCTTTGGTTGATTACAGCCCTAGTCCCCTGAGGGATCTCCTCCCAGACCTGGACTAAAGCATTCACCAACTCCTGGACAGTCTGTGGTGTAACGTGACGTTGGCCAGTCCATAGCATTAATGCCTTCAATTCAATTCAATTCAATTCAATTCAATTCAATTCAATTCAATTCAATTCAATTCAATTTCAATTCAGTTTATTTATATAGCGCCAATTCACAACAGATGTCATCTCAAGGCACTTAACAAGAAGTCATTTCAATACAATTATACAAACATTCCAATCAGTTAAAAAGTTTCCTATTTAAGGAATCCCAGCAGATTGCGTCAGTCATTGGCGTGAGGTTGGGCAGATTTCCAAACACAGCAATCCTTCAGCAATCCCTCATACTGAGCAAGCATGTAGCGACAGTGGAGAGGAAAAACTCCCCTTTAACAGGAAGAAACCTCCAACAGAACCAGGCTCAGTAGGAGCGGCCATCTGCCACGACCGTCTGGGGGTTTGAGAAGACAGAGCAGAACACAGAAGGAACAGAAGATCCGATATAAGAGAACTTTCTATGTTACAGAAAGTAAAAAGTTGATAACAGGACACAGTGGATGTTCAGTTACTGAGAGGATCATCCCAGTCGATGCCCCCCGTCCAACAGGGCATTGCAGCCCAGCAGGATACCAGACCAGGTATATCTTCGATGGGGAGAAAAACACTGAGAGAAAACAAAGTTAACAGTCGAAATAACAGAATGTACTGTAATACAACTGGAGAGTCGTAGGAGAAAAGGAAGTAGCAGAGTGAAGAAAATTGGTAAGTCTGTCCTCCAGCAGTCTAAGCCTATAGCAGCATAACTACAGAGATAGCTCAGGATGACCTAAGCCACTCTAACTATAAGCTTTATCAAAAAGGAAAGTTTTAAGCCTGGCCTTAAAATTAAACAGAGTGTCTGCCTCACGGACTAAAGCTGGGAGCTGGTTCCACAGGAGAGGAGCCTGATAACTAAAAGATCTGCCTCCCATTCTACTTTTAGAGATCCTAGGAACTACAAGTAAACCTGCAGTCTGAGAGCGAAGTGCTCTTTTAGGAACATATGGAACAATTAGATCTCTGATGTATGATGGAGCTTGATTATTAAGGGCTTTGTATGTAAGAAGAAGGATCTTAAATTCTATTCTGGATTTAACAGGGAGCCAATGAAGGGAAGCTAAAACAGGAGTAATGCGATCTCTCTTTTTAATATTCATCAGAACTCTTGCTGCCGCATTTTGGATCAACTGAAGGCTTTTAATGGCATTTTGTGGACTTCCTGATAGTAACGAATTACAGTAGTCCAGCCTTGAGGTAACAAATGCATGGACTAGTTTCTCAGCATCACTCCTGGACAGGATGTTTCTAATTTTAGCAATATTCCGGAGGTGAAAGAAAGAAATCCTAGAAACCTGTTTAATATGGGATTTAAATGTCAAGTCTTGGTCAAAAATAACGCCGAGGTTCTTTACGTTATTTCTGGGGGCCAATTTAATGCCATCCAGATGAAGTGATTGACTAATCAGTTTCTGTTTAAGAACTTCTGGTCCAAAGACAGCAACTTCTGTCTTGTCAGAATTTAAAAGCAAAAAGTTTAGGGTCATCCATGCTTTTATGTCTTCCAGACATGCCTGTAATCTACCTAACTGACTGGGTTCATCAGGATTTATGGATAAATATAGTTGTGTATCATCGGCATAGCTGTGGAAATTTATCCCATGCTGTCTAATGATTCTACCAATTGGAAGCATATATATGGTGAAAAGAATTGGTCCAAGGACAGAACCCTGTGGAACTCCACAAGTAACCCTTGAGAGTGAAGATGATTTATCATTTAGATGAACAAACTGGAATCTATCAGACAAATATGATTTAAACCAGCCTAGTGCTGTTCCTTTGATCCCTGCAACATGTTCAAGCCTTTCTAAGAGAATATTATGATCGACTGTGTCAAAAGCAGCACTGAGATCTAACAAAACCAGAACAGACACCAGTCCATTATCTGAGGCCATGAGAATATCATTAGTAACCTTCACCAGTGCTGTTTCAGTGCTATGATGAGCTCTAAAACCTGACTGAAACTCTTCAAACAGCTCGTTACTGTTTAGATGTTCACAGACTTGATTAGCAACTATTTTCTCAAGGACTTTGGATAAGAAAGGAAGGTTAGATATAGGTCTGTAATTCACTAAGTCATCTTGATCAAGGGAAGGTTTCTTGAGTAAAGGTTTAATTACAGCTATTTTAAATTCCTGTGGTACGTATCCGTTTACTAAGGATAGATTCATCATATCCAAAATGGGGCCAGGAACCAAATGGAACACTTCTTTAAATAATTTGGTTGAGATTGGGTCCAAAATACAAGTTGAAGGTTTAGATGAGGCTAATATTTTTGATAATTCTGAAAGCTCGACTGAATCAAAACAGCCTAAGCAATACTGAGGTTCTACAGTTCTTTCCGATACTGACTCATTTACTGAGGAAGAAGTAATCATGTTTGAGAGGGTGCCAATGATTTTATTTTTAATAAAATTTATTTTATTTATGAAGAATCTCATACAATCATCACTGCTAAGAGCTGTGGGAATAGTTTGCTCAACAGAGCTATGACTCTGTGTAAGTTCGGCAACTGTACTAAAAAGAAACCTAGGATTGTTTTTATTCGCCTCTATTAATGATGAAAAATATGCTGTTCTAGCTTGTCGAAGGGTCTTTTTATACAGCAGTAGACTGTTATTCCAGGTTAAATAGGAATCCTCTAGATGTGTAGAGCGGCATTTTCTCTCCAACTTCCTAGTATTCTGCTTTAAAGTACGCAACTCTGCGTTAAACCAAGGAGTCAGCCTCCTATGGGTAGCCACTTTCTTTTTTAATGGGGCTACACTATCTAATGCCAAACGCAATGAGGACGTAACGCTGTGAACCAGACCATCAATTTCTGAAGGGTTAGAGATAGAATTGCTGCCATCCACTGTGTTACTCTGAGACACTGAGGAAAGTAAGAATGGTACAGATTCTTTAAAAATTGTTACAGCATTGTCTGATAAAGTTCTACTATAATGAAATTTTCTTTCAGATTTAAGATGGTCAGTTAAAGTAAATTCAAAAGTTATCAAGAAGTGGTCAGACAGGACCGGGTTATGTGGGTGGACTGTTATTTCCTCACACTCAATACCGTATGTCAGTACAAGGTCCAAAGTGTGTTTACCTGAGTGGGTCGATCCCTGTACTTTTTGAGTAAAGCCAATTGAGTCTAAAATAGCATTAAAGGCTGCATTTAGGCTATCACTTTCAGTATCCACATGAATATTGAAGTCCCCCACTATAATAACTCTATCAGTATTTAATACTATATCAGATAAAAAATGTGAGATCTGATCCAAGAATTGAGAGTAAGGGCCTGGTGGACGATACAAAACCACAAACAAAAATGGTCTTAATGTTTTGCAACTTGGATGAGGAAAATTAAGGGTTAGATGCTCAAAAGAACTGTAGCTATCAATTGGTCTGGGACTAATTAGTAAATCAGAACGGAAAATGGCTGCAACTCCTCCTCCTCGCCCAGTATTTCTAGGAATGTGAAAATTTAAATGACTGGAAGGAGTTGACTCATTTATACTGACATAATCCTCCTGCTGCAACCAGGTTTCTGTGAGACAAAGGAAATCAATGTGATTATCACAAATCAAGTCATTTACTAACAAAGTCTTTGAGGAGAGAGATCTTATGTTTAATAAACCACATTTAATAAATTTATTTTCAGTCAAAGTTGTATTTATTTTTATGAGATTTCCATAATTTGCTTTTGTTGGCTTAACTTTTAATCCATTTAATTTTGGCCGTGGGCAAGACACTGTTTCTATAGGGTAATGGGTAGGTAACAGTACAGAAGCAGCAGAGAGGTGGGTTAAACTACGACTCTGCTTCCTGGTCTGGACCCTGGGTTGTCAGTGTTTTGGAGGATTAATAAATTCGGCCATATTCCTAGAAAGAAGAGCTGCTCCATCCAAAGTGGGATGGATGCCGTCTCTCCGGATCAGACCAGGTTTTCCCCAAAAAGTTCTCCAGTTATCAATGTAGCCCACATCGTTTGCAGGACACCACCTAGACAACCATTGATGGAATGACAGCATGCTGCTAAACATGTCGTCACTGGTCCGATCAGGCAGGGGACCAGAAAAGATTACAGAGTCTGACATTGTTTTGGCAAACTTACACACCGAAGCAACACTAATTTTAGTGACCTCCGATTGGCGTAACCGAGTGTCATTACCGCCAGCGTGAATAACAATCTTACTGTATTTACGCTTATCTTTAGCCAGCAGTTTCAGGTTGGATTTGATGTCGCCCGTTCTGGCCCCTGGCAAGCATTTGACTATGGTCAATGGTGTCTCTAATGCCACGTTTCTGACTATGGAGCTGCCAATTACCAGGGCCGGCTTCTCAGCGGGTGTGTCGCTGAGCGGGGAAAATCTGTTAGAAACGCGGACCGGTTAGTGGTGGCCCGGGGGCTGGGTCCTAGAACTATGCTTCCTACGTACAGTCACCCAACCGCCTAGAGGTCCCGGCTGCGCGGGCTCTACCGGAGGACAGCTAGGGGGTTCTATCCTTGTTGGCTCCGCGCTGGCTAATGGGCTTCGGCTATCTGCTGGTTTTTCAACAGCGCGGAGCCGTGCTTTTAATTCTGATACCCTCGCCTCCAAAGCTACAAAAATATTACATTTATTACAGTTACCATTATCACTAAAGGAGGCAGGGAAGTAACTAAACATCTGACAGAGAGAGCAAGAGAGAAGAGAAGAGTTAGAGACAGGAGAGAGAAGAGTAGCCATAGCCGCAATGAAGCTAAGCTAACTGAGCTAGCGAGACCTTCCACCCAAAGAAAAACTGTGTGAAACACGAGGAGTTCCCAAAACGTAAAGTACACCACCACAAAATGTGTGTTTTAGTGTGATTGTGTGTTAAAATAACTTAGAAAAGCCTCAGCACAGAGAAAATAAGATCAATTCAAGAGCGTTTGAACACCAAAACAGCTCCACGGAGCACAGCAGTGACAACAGGAAATGACGCAATACGGCTTACCCCGTCACCACAACGTCCATCCATCCTTCCTCTTGCAGGAACTGCTGAAACACTCCAGCCACATGAGGTCTAGTATTGTCTTGCATTAGGAGGAACCCAAGGCCAACAGCACCAGCATATGGTCTCAGGGGTCTGAGGATCTCATCTCTGTACCTAATGGCAGCCAGGTTACCTCTGGAAAGCACATGGAGGGCTATGTGGCCACCCCACACCATTACTGACCCACTGCCAAACCGGTCATGCTGGAGGATGTTGCAGGCAGCAGAACGTTCTCCACGACGTCTCCAGACTCGGCCACTTCTGTCACATGTGCTCTGTGTGAACCTGCTTTCATCTGTGAAGAGCACAGGGCGCCAGTGGCAAATTTGCCAATCTTGGTGTTCTCTGGCAAATGCCAAACGTCCTGCATGGTGTTGGGCACTATGAGCACAACCCCCACCTGTGGACATCGGGCCTTCATACCACCCTCATGGAGTCTGTTTCTGACCATTTGAGCAGACACATGCCCATTTGTGGCCTGCTGCAGGTCATTTTGCAGGGCTCTGGCAGTGCTCCTCCTGTTCCTCCTTGCGCAAAGGCGGATGTAGCGGTCCTGCTGCTGGCTTGTTGCCCTCCTACGGCCTCCTTCACGTCTCCTGATTTACTGGCCTGTCTCCTGCTAGCGCCTCCATGTTCTGGACACTGCGCTGACAGACACAGCAAACATTCTTGCCACAGCTTGCACTGATGTGCCATCCTGGATGAGCTGCACTACTTTAGCCACTTGTGTGGGTTTGTAGACTCTGTCTCATGCTACCACTAGAGTGAAAGCACCGCCAGCATTCAAAAGTGACCAAAATGTCAGCCAGAAAGCATATGACTGAGAAGTGGTCTGTGGTCACCACCTGCAGAACTACTCCTTAATTGGGGGTTTCTTGCTAATTGCCTATAATTTCCACCTGTTGTCTATTCCATTTGCACAACAGCAAGTAAAATTGTCAATCAGTGTTGCTTCCTAAGTGGACAGTTTAATTTCACAGAAGTGTGATTGACTTGGCGTTACATTATGTTGTTTAAGTGTTCCCTTTTATTTTTTTGAGCAGTGTATTTACTGATCAGTTCATGCGATACATTGAATACTGAATGTCTTCCCTTTAAAATATACGTTTTCGTTTGTGACAGATGTCTGTGCTTTTGTGTATCTTTCTTTAGGATACAAACGCACCACTAACTTATGTGCAAAATGCTGGAGTTACACCATTTACCTGTTATGGAGGCAAAACAGGTCAAACATGGGCTTTCTATCCTTGCTATAAAACAAACATGACAGAACCTTTCTGTAAGAATTAAAAGAGAGAAACAAGACCTCGAAACCATTTGGACTATTATCAGTTATTTTCACTGGGTAATACCTCTGCTGGAGGTTTCTTCCTGTTAAAGGGGAATTTTTCCTCTCCACTGTCGCTACATGCTTGCTCAGTATGAGGGATTGCTGTGGTTGGAAGTCTGCGTCAAAGGGATGCAACCTCAAGTCAATGACTCGATACAATCTGCTGAGATTCCTTAAATAGGAAACTAACTAAAACTTTAAACTAATTGGAATGTTTGTATGATTGTATTGAAATGACTTTTCTTGTAAAGTGCCTTGTGATGACATCTGTTGTGAATCGGCGCTATATAAATAAACTGAATTTAATTGAATTCATAGCCCCATCTTGTTGGTTGTCTTGCTGGTTAATAAACAACCCGTTGTGAAGTCCCTTCCTGTCTCCTGCTGTTAGTTTTTGGTGCACCGAAAGGTACACAAACATGGACACCCAGTTAATAGTTTGATCCTTAACCAGTTTTCTGCTCAAAACAAACAAGAATGTAAAAGCTAGTTTTGACTGAAGATCTTAAAAAGTTATTGCGAGGTAACTTTTGGTAATTTTTGCATTCTTTGCAAGGGAATGCAATAAGAAAAATAAAATCCTCCATGTTCCCTAGCAGGTGCTGAAGTTTTTGAACATTTGCTCAGAAAGTGTCAGAAAGTTTCTAACAATTGCATTTTGGAATTATTTGCTTTTTTAACCTTGTAACAGCTCATTGTACTATTACAACTTCTAAAAAGGTAGTTCAATTACACATTCTGTTGTATTATGTGCTTTTTTGAGAATTTAACAGTCAGTGTTCGCGTACCCGTCAGTGTAATACATAGACTAACAATAGAAACTACAACAACCCACAGGATCTGTGGAGGCAGTGTGGAGGTAGAATTATGTGTCTGAATTAATGTTCTGCTGTCTCAATCCCTGACAGTGAGATATAGGCTGAGGCCGTCTAAGGACACTGAACTCTTATGCTCTAACTTTGGCACAGTGAGCCTGTCGTACCAAGTTCTAACTCAACTGTATTTGGATGTGAAGGATTTACAAATCTAGTTAGTGTCAGTTACATTAAAAACTTGGCTGCTGTGTTAAGTAAATACATTGGAATTGATCAATAAAACTGAAAAACATGGCTACAAGCATTCATTGATTTTTAAAGCCTGTACATACAGCAACAGCCATTTACTGATGCACCAAAACAAGTTTCACAAAAACAGCCAGATGTTCAGATGTTCTATGAACCATTGATGAAAACTCTTTTTTGGTCTGGTTTTAAACATTTGTAAATTCATGTGACTTAAAGCCCAGTGTGTTTGGTGCCAACCAGGAAACGGATTAATCCAAGGTAGAAATACCTCCAGTAATTGAAAAAAAATGTTCACAATGTTGACTTTTTGTTATAGGAGTATCTTAAAAAGGGCACACATAGCCTATCCATTCAGCTGATAAAGTTGTGTACAACAGCTTATGCTATAATTGAATTTAAAGTCAACATGCAACAATAAAATTAAATATTGAAAATTGACGACACTCTGGAGATTAGGGATGATCACTCAAGTCTTGGATTTGAACTTGACTTAAGCTTGCCCAATAAAGACTCAAGACTTTATTCAGAGTTGTTGACTGGGACACGATTTTTATGTATGTTTTTTTTTATATCGTGTAATTACAAGAGTAAGCAAATTGTTACATAAATCACACATCACAGCTCTAACGGGTGTTATGTATGTTATGTGTAAGGGTGTGTTTGATTATTAGCTTGGGAGTTTACGGGACCTAGTCTTGTAACTGTGTACCGAATGAATACAACAGTTTTCTACCTGATCACATGCAGAATGTTGACATGCAGAACTTGTTGTGCAGTGCAACGTTCTGCAGCACAACTAAAAAGTGACACTAAAACAAAACAGAAAGGACTCAAAACTATCACTAAACTCTGCTATTTTGGGACATTAAGGATTTCTTATGCAGTTACAGTAGAAAAAGAAAGATGGACGAACCACAACTTTGTCAGCGAACGCATGAGCAATAAGGGTCATAATATACTCAGCACTGGGGGTGCGGTCAGCCCTGCGTTGGTCTGCCTGTGGCTGCTGTGCTCTGAGTGTCCTTTGGAAGTCCATGGCTCAGATCTCCTTCGTGTCTGCATCGATTCCTTGGAGGCGGATCGATGGCTCCTCACACCAGCTATTGAACACTCGTATCGAGAAACCTAATATGCACCAGCATGCTCTGTGTTTACAGATACATTCTTGAGATTAGGTTACCATTACTAACTCTTGTAATAATCGGTACCATGAGCTTTTCAGTGACGCTGTTATTGTATTTAGATATCTATTTGTGGGTTGTGGTTGTGTAGTCCTCAGTTTGCATGGTTTGATTTGTTTTGTTGTTGTTTTTTTCCCTCTCCCTGCCGACCTGCGGTTGTGGAGGTGGACTGGGAAGTTTTCTTTGTTCCCCTTACTTTCTTGTATCTTCAGCTTACCCTCTCCCTCTTAACATTTTTTTTCCTACCTCTCTTCATCTTCTTTCTTTCTTCCCCTTTATTTTCCGTCTCCGTGTCCTTGGTGCATCCGTAAAAAAAAAAAGCCAAATTCTGAGTGCCACACTGCCAGACAGGACACGTGTAAAAAAAATAAAATAATCTGCACTGAAATTAATTACTAACCTGAAATATATATGTCAAGCTGAATAAACATCACTGATACTAGAGAAAAAAACAGCTGACGTCCACATGGCCACCAGTAGCATCCAATCATCCCAAACTCTTTATTTTGGATAAAAGGGAAGTTACAGGAATTCCCATTGACAAGAAATGATTTTCCTACAGCTGCCCATGCTGTATTCAAGTACAGCTCAGAGACTAGGTGTTGAAATATCAAAACAACGCCGAGGTGATTTAAGCAAATTATTTAGGCTATATTTTCTCAAATATGGGCAAAGATATTTAATAATTTCTAAACATTAACACTGTTTACAAGTGGTTGTTTTCTACTCTGGCTATGTCTGCTTGTACTATTTCCTTTGAACAAAATTTAATCAAATCTCCAGTCAGTTCTTTACTTTCAACATTTTTAAGTTATAGAACATAATAAAATCGAATTACTTTCAGGAATTGAGAGGAAATGTTATTTGTTTAATGCTTAGTAAAGAAGTAAAAAAAAGTTCTATGCAGATTTGTATTTATTTTTCTTGATTAAAGTGTACCAAAAATGTACCAAACAGGGACTTTAAAACTCCAAATATGTACCAAACCGTGATTTTAGTGTACACATTTTACTGTACATTACACCCCTAACTAAAAGGCTAACATCCAGTGAGAAAAAGGACAAACCCCATTTAATGCAGTTAAATTAAAAAGCACCCCAGAAATTATTTTCAGTTATTTCACAAAATGAATCAAATTTGTATTTTCTTTATCTACTTAGAGAATTCCCAAAAGGCTCTGATGGTTGCTAGAAAGGGGGGAGAAGTTGGATTTTGGACAAAGGTAAGGCATCCTCCCATCAGTTTTGTTGTGGTGGCCTGAGCTGGCAGATATCTTTCCCTAATCATTAATATAGATTTTTAATGATTACTAATAGGTTAATTATATTTGCAAATAGTTCCAATAATCATTACATTTCTTGGTAATATATTTTAGGCATGCACATATTGCTGTGCAACAAGATAAAGAATTTACCCTTCAGATAGTTTTATACTGAAGCAGCAGACCGAAATGTAGTTAATGCATATTAGGAAGGTTCCAGTTGATGTAAAACGTTTTTATAGACAGGCATTCATTCACTGGATGTGAGCACAGAGCAAGCCATCACAACCAAATCTACTGCTCTCAGTTAAAGAATCAAAATCTTGATTAGTTCTGTACAAGCCACAAAGACTTCAGCCTATTTTAAAACAGCAGAAAGTTCGTTCATGTGTTTGTCACTCAGAAAACCTTGACACCTTAACAATAGCTCAGGAATTGCCAGCTGATGATGTACTGTTTGGATGTCTCCTTTTTGCCATGAAATGTCAGCTGTGCGTAGCAAATTGCAGTTGGACAGGTTGAGCATCAGATGGGAGAGACATTTGTGTGTGTGTGGAGCCAGCAGGGTGCAAACTTAAAATCAGCTGCCACCAAAATACTGGCAAAGATATATATCAGCTGATGACAAATGGGACTGCTCTGCAAATCAGATTAGCAACTGATGACATTACGAAGAGAACATCTCTCCGTTTACAGATATGTAATCGGAAGTTCTGAAAAGAGCCATTACTGTCTCTAGTGGACATAAAATCTGGTTCAACATAGTCATTACATAGTGAAACCAGAGTAGCAGTTAAACACCAACACTGTCCTCATTCGCGTTGCATCAGTTAACATTTCACATCAATGAGCAGCGAAGGACAGGTGTTACTTGAAATAAATGTCTGCTTCGAGCAAGGTCTTCCTTTAAATGATCAAAGCACCCTTCCGTTTATCAACACTGGCTGTCCTTTGCTAAAGATTTCAATGTAAAAACTGGCTCACACTAGCACAATGCCACTTTTTAAGTAGGTGAGAAAATGTACACCTGGCTATGAAAGTCAGGCTGTTTTTACGCTTTATGCAGTTTTCATGAGGTTAAGAGAGAAAAGAAACTAACGAGCAGACTGGGGCCATTTGGCCTTAACACCACAAGAACGGGTACTCGACCAATAATTAGAACAGCGCATTTTGTAGCTGGCATTACAAAAAGATGGGGAGGCTGTCTCTGGTCCCTTTCCCCTTAACCTGCTAATTTACAGCAGGACTCAAACCAAGAAGGAGAGATCAATCCTCATAGATAAGCAATTTAGATTAACAAGTACAATTTGTATCCTTGCCCAGTGCTTGAGCAGAAGCCAGCTGAACTTCAGTTCTTGGTTCTTGAATACGTTTTCACCTAATGCTGAAGGATTCTTACAGAGAATGTTTAACAAGGAAATCGTGTTCTTTCATCAGAGGGGGGTGATTCCATCCAAATCTGATTAGATCCAAATTACAGCCATGTTCTGTTAAAAATACTTTAACGTTAACTTGTGTGAAACATGCATCTTTTATATAATGTGAGAAAACTTAGGGCTGGGTGTAATTATGTACTTTTGCTTGTTCTGGGTCTGTAACATGTAAAATAAACATGGCTTTTAACCAAAGTGACCGCAAATGCCAATAAAAAAGTAATTGTGGATTTTGCAGCCTGGAAAGTTGAAAAACCTAGCCACAGTGCTACTTGAAAGAAGGAAAATCTTGGATTTTAGCTTCCGCTGTCATGCAAAGAGTTTCTAATGTGTATATTAAGGTGTATGAAGGTATATTTGGTTTCTGAACTCTTAAAATATGCAGTTAGAAACATTATTTGAGACCCCCTCTAATAATAAACATCACTGCCTATGCATGCTAAACATTATTAGAGGGGGTCTCTAATAATGTTTGCAGGTTTCAGCCATTAACGGGTGGTTGTGGTCTCTAACACCCACAAATTTGAATTTCTAACATCAACACCTTAGTGCTACTGATAATAGCCACCTTCCAGTCTTATTAACTAAGGCCATGTATCATTATTCTGCCTGTAGCGCATTTTTCCAAACATGAACATAACTTCCAGTTAAAAAGACAAGTGGCTCCATGATCCAATCAGTGATGCCTCATGTTGCATGAATTTGTTGTAGTGTTTGTTTGTTTATTAAGATCCCCATTAGCTACTGTTAAAACAGTAGCTAGTCTTCCTGGGTCTAAACATCACCAATAATTTTACATGATGCGTCAACTCGTAGCAAACACAGGATTACCATATAACAAATAAAATAAATTACAAGTTATACTAAACAAAACACGTATAACATTAGACATACATTAATCAAATACCAAGTCAAATGTTAAGTCAAATAAAATCGAATATGACACTTATACACACATTCTTCCGTTAAATATACAATTAAACAATAACTCGTCTTCCATGAGACCGTCATCATCACTGCTTATGCATGCTAAATCAACAGTTAAACGGAACACAGGATATCAATAGCACATAAATTCCACCATAGACTTCTATTCTTACCAAACAAGTCCTAACATCTGAATATACATGTAATGCAGACAATCAAATATCATATGTAGAAAAGGACACAAAAGAATAACATACATCACTACTGTGTATCTTCACCCTCTCACTGATGAAACAAAACTATACAATCTGATCCATTTGCAAAAATCCTGCATATCTTTCTGTAAAACCAAAAATTGAGGTAGACCATTCCAGGCAACCATAGCCCTGTATAGCACCACCTTTTGGATGTAGAGTGTTCTACATTCAGGCAACATAAATCTATCCTCAGTGCTTTGCCTTGTAGCATATCTTTGCGTCTCTCTACAACATGTTAACCTATTGTATAGAATCTCAGGAGTCTTTGACATTATCAATTTTATCAATGAATACAAGATTCTGTTCTTAACACTTAACCATTCCAATTTTTGATGCATGTTCTTACTGCTCGTCCTAATTGAGCAATACAGGATTACCCGAGCTGCTTTATTTGCGCGACTTGCAGCTTCTGTAAATTAGCCTCTGTCAGTCCAGACCAAACAGCACAACAATAATCTAAATGACACATCACAAGGGATTCCACTATTAGCATTCTTATTTGATATGGCATATATTTCTTGCAACTCCTAACCATCGCCATACTCTTCCCCATTTTATTTAATACCAGTCTCACTTGACTATCCCACCTTAGCGAACCATCAAGGACAACACCTAGCAGCTTAGCCTCCATTACCTGCTCTATTTGATTGTCACCCACCGACCGCTTTAATCCTGTAGCTTCTTGTACAAAATTAGGTTAACCTATTATCATGCATTTTGTCTTCTCCACATTCATCACCAACTTATTTTCTGTAATCCAATCTTCTAATAACCTTAATTCCCTGGCGAGAATTGCATTCAGTTCACCCAAATCTCTCCCTGACGCATATATTGTTGAATCATCTGCATATAGCACCATCTTAGAATGGCCCAATGCATAAGGCAGATCATTTACAAAAATAGAAAATAATAATGGTCCTAGACAACTTTCCTGCGGTACCCCGCACGAAAGTAACTTGTTCTCAGAATACCTTCCATTAAAGTTCACTGAAAATTGTCCCTCAGTCAGATAACTTTCAACCTACTTAACTGCAGCGTCAGAAAAACCATACAGTCTTAACTTCTTTAATAACAAATCATGATCCACAACATCGAACACTGCACTCAAATCTAACAGAACAATCCCTGTTCATTTCTTTTTATCCGTATTGATATACCAATCTTCAGTCATCTGGACCAGCGCAGTTAATGTGGAATGCCCCTTTTTGTATGCATGCTGATGTTGTGTATTCAACCTATAAACACTAAAATACTAATTAATTTGGTCGTAAACTATTTTCTCAATCAATTTGCTCAGAACTGGTAAAATAATCACTGGCTTACTGTTTTTTCCTGAAAAAGGAAAGGTTCTTTTTTATTCTTCTGCAGTTGAATTATTATTATCAATACCATCAGTAACAGATGGTCTAACTTTGATTCCCAACAAGACTTTTCTAACAGTATTTACTTCAACTCTATTAAAAGTAAGTTTACATGCCTTACCCTCCATTACTCTATTTCTAATTATTGTACCTGATATGTCACGATCAAACCCTGAATTCATCTCCCTCTGTAGTTTCAATACCTTACTGTCAAAATATTAACTTAAATGGTTCGCTATATCTATGGGTTTAGTCACAAAATAATTATCAACCTCCAAAAATCATGGGATATTTTTCACTTTTTTACCAGTAAATTTATTTAAACTTTGACATAATTTAGAGCAATCTCCTTTTAACTCCACAAATTTGTTTTCATAATAAACCCTATTTTTCTTTCTATTTAATTTATTAACTAAACTCCTCATTTGCTTATACCTGTCCCATAATGCACCCGATGAAATTGCCTGGACCTTTTAGTCTGTCTCTCTGTTTTATATTTTCGCTCAACTCAGGATCAAGCCATGGTGATACATAGTTTCTTACAGCCGTCACATACGTTCTTAATGGTGCATGTTTGTTTATAATCGGCAGTATCAGTTCATTAAAAACATTCACAGCCTTATCGACATCTTTCTCCTGTATGACTTGTTGCCAGGTTATTTTATAAATATCAGCGCAAAAACTCGCTTCTTTAAGATGCCTAAACTCTGTTTAATTATTATTGTCTGACATAATTTATGTATTTCAGTTTTCCTTTTGTAGTGATCACAATATTAGATTGTGATCACTACATCCTACATTAATTGACGAGGCGTTAGAGCACAATATTTCTGAGTTAGTAAATAATAAATCTATACATGTAGCAGTGTTTGGCCCATCATTCTTATACACAACTCTTGTTGATGTCGTCACCAATTGTACTAAGTCACTTAAAAAATAAATCTCATTATTTAAATCACATACTCCATCAAACATTCTACAAATCTTATCCAAATACGCTATTGGTGCATTAGGAGGCCTATAACAACAGCAAAATAATATGGATTTAACATGCTGTAGCTGCATTTCTAACCATATTGCCTCCATCCCAGAACTGTTCAGATCCAGTCTTATTCTCACAGGTATCAGTTCCTTAACATAAAATGCGACTCCCCCACCATAAATATTCCTATCCTGTCTGTATACCCTGTATCCGTCTACAGTATATGCAATAAGGAATTATCTATGGTTGCATCTAAATGAGTCCCTAAATGTGTAGGTTATATTCATCACAAATTTCTTTTAATATCATGTATCTTACTTCTTAAACTGCATATATTCAGATGACCCACATTTAATCTGTAATTCACAAACATGTTTACTGACTCATCTTCATTCCTAGGCATCCAATAAACTATAAAGAAATAATTCAACAAAAAACAAAACATACTAAATCCAACATGCTGTACAGCATAACATACATATATCCCCTTTCCAATCTCATCTTTAAAACTCCCACACCCACATACTCTCTGCAGTGTCATCATCACTGGATGTCTACCCGGCGGATGTTGTTACATAGCCCAGATATATTTATCATACCTTCGGTTTTCATTTATCACTAAACAGCCTTCAACATACAAACCCTTGTAACACAACTTATGTTTCAACAACATTGGGGCTTAATTGTCCAAGAATAATTGAAATCATTCACAAATCAAAATTCTGATCAAATTAAATCTGCTCACACCCTATTTCTCCTTTCCTATAGAATTAGGGCTATAATCTTCCAGCTGTGGTTCTTCCATCGTCTATCAGTTCAAACCATATTAACAAGCACACCATCCGTCCCTTTAATCCAAACAGATTTTTCCTCCGGTTCAATCACCGTTTTTAAGTACGTCTCTGCAGCCAGGTGCTCTGAACCGTCTGGTTTCCCCTTTGTAGGTTAGAATCAGAGTAGCTGGATGTATGATTCCGTGTTTCACCCCCGCTTTCCATAGTTCACTCCTTACTTCCCGGAAGCATGCTCTGACTCTTGCTGTCAGGAAATATATGCAACTTCATTCCCTTGGTAGCAAAAACTTTTTCTTTTTCGCCAGTCTCAGAATTTCCTCTCTGCTCGTCACCCATTGCATCCTAACAATCATCAGGCGTTGACCAGCTTTGTCCACACGCCCAACTCGATGTGTCGTCTCCACTTCTAGTGCACACTGTAGTTTTCCACCAAACAATTCATGCAGCATTGTGGACACATACGCTGTTGGATTACCATTCTCAACATCTTTCTTCAGTCCAAGAATACGTATATTGTATTGCCGACTCAAACTCTCCCAGTGATCCAACTTCTCTAAATTAGTATTCTCTTTCTTCAATCTTCCATTTGACTCCTCCAACAGCGTCACTCTAAAATCCAAGTTGTTTAATGACAACTCCATGTCACGCACCTTAATGACCCACTCTGCCACATCTTTTTTTAATTGCTTCAAGTTCGGGTTGTAGTTTATCTACCACAGCCTTTATTTCTTCTCTTAGAATTGTTCTTATTAACTCCGATAGGTCACCCGAATCCATTTTGCCTGTCGCACAGATCCCATGCACCTGTCCAGAGAGACAGTGATCAGGCTGAGTTGCTTGCATCTTCGTCTTCTTCTTAGACATATCACAACTCTCCTCATTAACCCATCAAATTTTCACATCAACTGTATTCTCTACCTTCTTATTATTACAGCTCATCAATATTTCAGACTTTAGATAACCTTCCTTTTCTCATTTTCACCTTAAATGTGTAGCGGACACCCCATCCGCACAGCACGGCCTTCTTAGCCTTGTAGTGTTTTTGAATTTGTTGTTGTGTTTAGTGATTTGTTGATGTGGTAGGCACTTCAGGGCCACCGTATATTTTACATGCTGTTGTGCAAATGGAATAGACAACAGGTGGAATTTATAGGCAATTAGCAAGAAACCCCCAATAAAGGAGTGGTTCTGCAGATGGTGACCACAGACCACTTCTCAGTTCCTATGCTTTCTGACATTTTGGTCACTTTTGACTGCTGGCAGTGCTTTCACTCTAGTGGTAGCATGAGACTGAGTCTACAAACCCACACAAGTGGCTAAGGTAGTGCACCTCATCCAGGATGGCACATCAATGCGAGCTGTGGCAAGAAGGTTTGCTGTGTCAGTCAGCATTGTGTCCAGAGCAAGGAGGCGCTACCAGGTGACAGGCCAGTACATCGAAAGATGTGGAGGAGGCCGTAGGAGGGCAACAAACCAGCAGCAGGACCACTACCTCTACTTTTGTGCAAGGATGAACAGGAGAAGCACTACCAGAGCCCTGAAAAATGACCTCCAGCAGGCCACAAATGTGCATGTGTGCTCAAATGGTCAAAAACAGACTCCATGAGGGTGGTATGAAGGCACGACGTCCACAGGTGGGGGTTGTGCTTACAGCCCATCACCTAGATTGGCAAATTCGCCACTGGCGTCCTGTGCTCCTCACAGATGAAAGCAGGTTCACACAGAGCACATGTGACAGATGTGACAGTCTGGAGACTCTGGAGAACGTTCTGCTGCCCGCAACATCCTCCAGCATGACCAGTTTGGCAGTGGGTCAGTAATGGTGTGGGGTGGGGTGGCATTTCTTTGGGGGGCCACACAGCCCTCCATGTATTTGTCAGCGGTAGCCTGACTACCATTAGGTACCGAGATGAGATCCTCCGACCCCTTGTGAGACCATTTGCTGGTGGTGTTGGCCCTGGTTTCCTCCTAATGCAAGACAATGCTAGACCTCATGTGGCTGGAGTGTGTCAGCAGTTCCTGCAAGAGGAAAGCATTGGACCTGACCTGAATCTAATTGAGCACATCCTGGGATATCATGTCTCGCTCCATCCACCAACGCCACGTTGTACCAACGACTGTCCAGGAGTTGGTGGATGCTTTAGTCCAGGTCTGGGTGGAGATCCCTCAGGGGACCACCTGTCACCTCATCAGGAGCATGCCCAGGCGTCGTAGGGAGGTCATACAGTCGCATGGAGGCCCCACACACTACTGAGCCTCATTTTGACTTGTTTTAAGGACATTACATCAAAGTTACATGTAGTTTGTTTTTCCACTTTAATGTTTTATGGTGACTCGAAATCTAGACCTCCATGGGTTGATAAATTTGATTTCCATTGATAATTTGTTTGATTTTTGTTGTCAGCACATTCAACTATGTAAAGAACAAAGTATTTTATAAGAATGTCATTCATTCAGATTTAGGATGTGTTGTTTTAGTGTCCCCTTTATTTTTTTGAGCAGTGTACATTATTATTGCAAGGGCACGAGGTATTTATTGGTTGGAATGCAAAAAGGTTGGGAGGTAAAGCAAAATCATTGCATTTATTGTGAGAGAAAGCAATAAGGAAAAAAAATCCTCCATGTCCCCTTGGGGGCTCAGTAAAAAAGCATTCAAGCCTAACAAAACCCCAGAGTTAACCAGAAGGTAAAAATCAAACAATGGCATCGATAAATCATGAGAATACCACACATATGGAATGACGGCTTCTAAAAGAAGAATTAAAAAGCAACAGGAGTAAAGAGTGCAGTCAGGTTGGGCAATGAACTATATCTGGAAGTTCCTATCGGTAAATAAATCAACCTACAGAGGTACAAATGACCTAACTAAACTAACCTGACAAAACAAAATGGTTCAAAGACGTCTGTACAGAAAACATGCGGTAGATCAGGAGATGAGGAGCAGGAGATGGAGCACTCATTTGTCAGGTCAAATATCTACGTTTCATGTATCTTGATTACAGTGGAAATTGACAGGTTTTTCCTTCTGAGTTAATCCATTCTTCAGCAGTATTACATTCTAATGTGGTGTTTGTTTCCCTGGACACAGTATAACAAAATTGGCTTTCTATCTTCAATAGCTCTACATCCTGCTGCCTGGTGCCATAGTTTAGTAGAGGAGGACCAAAAGCTGAGAAGCAAGCAAAGCAGGTAAGATGTAAAAATGAAACTTATATAGAAAAGGCAGAACTCATAACAAGCTTGTGGCTTAGTCAACAGAAACTGTTAAGAACGAGAAACAAATTGACAAGGTTACAGTTGTATCTGATGAAAGTAAAAAGGAATATATCCTCAACCTTTACTTTATGATGTATAACTTGCTAGTACTGGGTTGGACCCCATTTTTCTTTTATAACATATCAGATTTTGCTGCATATTGACAGGGAAGCAACATGCAGTTCCTGGAAATTTTTAGATTACACAAACTCCGCAGGTTGGTGCGGTTCGGTACGCTATTCAGTCTGTTTCCATTTTAAGAGCTGCCCATGTCACTGACCCGTAATGCACTTTTCTTGAGCCCCCTTCAGTTGTAGGTTCTTAGGTCAAAGCTACTGTGCAGTTAAGCTGGAGTTACTAGTGGCCAAGGAGGTTATGTTTTCGCCAGGGCCTTTGTTGGTTAATTAGCAATATAAGTCAAAAATGTTATGGACGGATCTTGATCAAATTTTCTGAAAATATCTGCAGTGGGACCAGGAGCAAGTGATTAGATCTTGGGGGTGATCTGGATCACCTTCTGGGGAGGGACCGAGTTGCCTTGGTGGAGGTCTGCACTTTGAGTGCTTTTCTAGTCTCAAACTAGTCTAGCCATTATTTGGACAATAACCAGGCACATACATTATATCTGTTTATTTAAACTGAAGAGCTTTAATGGCTTAAATAAATTGTACTTTTCTGTTTGCATGTCTTAAATATATGTAAAAAATGCTTTGTGTATATATTTACTGTTGATGTCTAAAACCCACATTACTGATAAGTAGCCTTTTTATTGTTTGTTCTGCAAAAACCTGCATTATGTCCAAATAACCAGTGGGGGGTGAAAGAAGTCAGTTTGAACAGAAGTTGCTACAATTAATCTTGGGCTCACATGCTCTATGACCTTAACAAACCTCCTAATAGGTTTAAGTGATGTAAATCTGTGATGAATGGATGACCTGACGGGGATGTACCAATGAGAGTGGATTGATTCAAGCCCAGTGCTACCCAGAAAAAGACAGAACTGGTATAGAAAATGAAACTGGGTCTGCTTTGTCACTGGCGAACTGCTACCTAGAGGAAAGCTGCACCACAATCAGTCAGATTCAGTGCATTATTATAATTGTGGGCTTTAAAAGACAAGACCAGCTAAGCTTAAATGGTTAAAACTGGTTAAAAAATAATGAAATTGGAATGGCCAAAACAGCAACAGCTGCTTCAACGTATTTTTTAACATTCTGAACGCTGTTATTCAATTGATGTAAGTTTCAGCATAGTTTCCATAGACTAGAACTACATTTAATATTTTTGGTGATATAGAGTGGTGTACATGAAAAATTGATTGCTGGAATACACTAACAGATTTCCAAAACTCATAACTCGCTATTCAATGACGTTCTGCACGTCTCTCATTTTACTCCAGATTTTGTTTATCACAACATGAGTTGCTGCAGGTAAGCGCTAATATCCTGCTCCAACATGGGTTAGCTCTGTTTAATAATAAAGCTATAATAATGCTTCGGTAATGTGTCACCTAAAACAGGCATAGCTTCTTCCTTTGTGTTTAAACATATGTCTTACTCAATATATAAAGCTAGACCTTGAGTAAACTCAAGTCTTGCTGAAATGCTGAAATGCAAAAACTGCAAACTAGTTTTTTTAATTAATATTTATTATTTTTGGACATTTCCAAAATAAAGATGTAAAGTAGTACCTAGCTACTGCAGTTTGCTGAAGCAATTAAAATTAACTGCTGTAACTGATATCTTCCAAGAAGCAAAGTTATTTTAAAGCAAAGGGACCCGGCAGGACAAGGCAATTTTATTTGTATAACACACTGTCAACAACAAGGTGATTCAAGGTGCTTTATATGATTAAGTGGTAAAATAAAAATAGCAGTAAAACACAGACAAAGCATATAAAGTAAAAACGGCAATAAAGCAAGAAGCATACACCGATACGTCAAACCATTACAAAGCATTTAACGTAAAAACAGCAAGAAGTGTACAGAAAACATGATACATCAAAGCATTACTCAAAGGCAGCTCTAAACAGATATGTTTTTAGTCGTGATTTAAAAGAACTCGGTGTTTCAGGAGCTTTGCAGTTTTCTGGAAGTTTGTTCCAGATTAGAGGAGCATGAAACTGAAAGCTGCTTCTCCGTGTTTGGTTCTAACTCTAGGGATGTTGAGTACACTGGAATTAGAGGACCTGAGTGGTCTGGTGGGTTGGTATAGTATAAACTAGTAAAAGTATTTTAAAGTCTATTCTCTGAGCTACAGGGAGCCAGTGTAAGGACTTCAGAACTGGGGTGATGTGCTCCACTTTCCTGGTTCTAGTGAGGACATGAGCAGCAGCGTTCTGGACCAGCTGCAGCTGTCTGATTTTTTAGGCAGACCTGTGAGAATGCTGTTGCAGTAATCAATCCGACTAAAGATTAACGGATGGATGGGTTTTTGCGGTCCTGTTGCGACATCAGTCCTTTAATCCTAGAAATGTTCTTCAGGTGATAGAAGGCTGAATTTGTTATTACCTTTATGTGACCCTGGAGGTTCAGGTCTGAGTCCATTACTACGCCTATATTTCGGGTCTGATCAGTACTTTCTAGCTGTATTAACTGAAGCTGTGTGCTGACTCTTGATCATTCCTCTTTAGGTCCAAAAGTAATCACATCTCTTAGCTCTACATTACGATGTCACCAGGTGACTTTGAACCCATCCAAACCCTGAGTATCATCTCCATAGTTATGGTAGCTAATCTTATTGGTTGTTATAATCTGGGCTAGTGGGAGCATGTAGATATTAAATAAGAGGGGACCCCGGATGGAGCCCTGGGGCACCCTACATGTGATTGCTGTTCGTTCTGATGAAAAGTTTCCTATTGAAACAAAGAAGTCCCTGTTCTTTAGGTAAAACTGTGGTTCTACCACAGTCTGTATTTATGTGGATGTCATTGAATACTTTGACGAGGGCAGTCTCGGAAACCAGACTGAAAAACATCAAAACGGTTGGTTATTGTTATGAAGCTATTTAACTGCTGAAACACAACTTTTTCAATAATGTTACTGATGAATGGAAGATTAGAAATTGGCCTGTGGTTCTGCATTAACGTGTTGTCCAGGTTATTCTTTTTTAGCAGTGGTTTAATAACTGCTGTATATAAAGCCTGGGGGAAGAGACCTGACAGGAGGGATGAGTTTTAATCAGATCAGACCCAATGACAAGGAAAGCTGTGGATAGGATATAAAGACAGCAAGTGGAGGAGCTTAATTGGTTAATGATTTCTTCTAGTTTTTTTGGGGGGGGTTTCAGCAGTTAACAAATTTATTTTAATTTTTTTTTACAGCCCTGACATTGAAATAAATATCTTGCCTACTGATTTCACTTTATGGCTTACTTTTCACTCAGTTCAATTTCCAGCTTTGGGTAGTCTTCCACTTTACTCCAGATAAACTTTCTTGCTTACATAAGATGTAAAGTTTGGTACTGTTGTCTATTTCCAACTTTATGCTTCCAGAGGTTAGGTAAAAAAGACAAAAACATACAGCTTTGTTAATTTATTACTCTTTTGTGTTACTTCAAAGGCAAATGAGCCAACCTCATCTCTCTACTTTTTTCCCTCTTTCTGTCCCCCTCTCTGAGTTCACAACAGACCATCAGAGAATTAGATAAGCCAGTTCATTAAGAGATTTCTTGTTATAATTGGAGAGTATGTTTTAAAAGAAATTTGGAAAAAGTAACTGAAATCCATTGAAGCAAAGATGGAAATATTTAGATTTATTATGCAAGCATCTGCTTTTAATGACATCTGAGCTGTAATAAAAAAAATGTTCTTGCTGTTACTGGCTTGGACGCCTTTTTATCTTCAGAACTTTCCTCTCTGCATACATTCCTCTGGGATATTGGTTCAGAAGACAAGTCTGTGGATTTGCATCCATGATAAATAATTTCTGTTCCACCACACCAGTTCAAGTTCAAAAATCTAATGAATAAATAACATAATTATGCATTTTCAAATTATAAGAATTTCTATGAATCCTGGTTTAGAAGTTTCACAATAAAATATAATATTACTGAGTCCTTGTTATCACCCCCCACCCCCCACATCATTTCTCTTTTCACATCCCTCTTCTCTCACTGGCACAGTAACCCCCACTCCATCTTACTCGTGCGCTCTCTCTTGCTGCTTTTCTGTTTTGCTCCTCCTTGCTTTACCCCCTTCCACACAACCCCACCCTCCCCCACCCATACCCACATTCCCTTGCTCTGCATTAAGCCCATCTTGTCTCGTTGCCTCTCTGATCTCTGGAGCATTATTCTGCAGGAGCTCCTCAGACCAGTCCAAGCCCTGCTGGTCTCCAGTTGCCCTCTCAACACTGCGCGTGGGAAGGCGAGTGGTAGCAGAGTGGGAGTATCCATCCTGCATGCAGTGGAGAGAAAGAGAGAGGACAGGACAGAGTGTATTGAAAAAGTAAGAAGTGTAAGCATGTTTGAAATGCAGAATAGAAAAACAATGTGAAAATGAAAAGAGATGAAACAAGATGAGGGAAGGAGAATAATAAAACTGGAATTGGTGGCTCAGGGAATAAGTGAGCGAATGGGAGAGGAAGAGAGAGAGTAAGAGGGAAGGGAGGGAGGCAGGCGAACAACACTGCAGACACTCATCCGCTGTCACTGCTCCGCAGCCAGAGGACAGAGGCAGAGCTGGCATCAGTGGGAGCGGATACGATGGAGGAGGACGGCTGCACCATCAGTCTGCGGCTCAGTCCCCATAACTGACCACTACCCTCTGGGAACATTCTGCTGAGTTGGGAACAAAACAAGCAAAAAAGGAGGAAACCACCGTCTCTGTCCTTTACAAGATCACAAGTTCTGGAGCTCAACTTCTGCAGGATCTTCGTTCGCAGCCCTCACAATAATTTCTCCCGTTGTACACGCCCACACTCCTCATCACACCCTCTCCTTCAAACTGAAGCCCGCTGCACTTTCCGTTGCCTTCTGCACTTGTGTGTTTTGGTCGTTTTTCATCATTGCTGCTTCTGCTGACCTTTCGAGCTGAGTGGATTTACTTTTCTCCTGTGGTGGACCATGGGGCAGGGGTGGCGGGGCGCAGGAGGGACCCCCGGGAAAAGGACAGGGGAGAGCTGGTACCTTTTGTTGACATTGCTGCTCTGTGGTTTCTGGAAGGCTCACTCGCAGACAGACGACGGGAAGTCTGTCTACTTCTGGGAAACAGGTACCGCTAACCCACTAATTACACGTTGAATTTGAACTCTGTATTTACATATCGGCTGTTTATGAGAGGGTGTGATGAATTGTGTGCAGTTGTTGCAGTTATGGTATGTGAAATCCCACACTCCCTGCTCATTATTTGCAGAAAATATATGCCAAGATGTTTTCCTACCCATCTTAACTGCACTGATGCACAATGCTTCTGGATACCACATAAATCTGTTAGGAGAGTTATCAGATTCCATGCAACTGAAACTTCAAGAAGTGCATGCACATGAAAGATGACCCAGAAATCTACATTAGAGCCGTCTCCTCGTGCAGAATAGCATGTGGTACGCAGGGCAAGCTGTGATCCATTTTTGAGTGGATTACACTCATCTCCCAGAGTCTCAGGTGATGCACCATTATTGAAATGTTGGTGCTGTGTGCTACAGCTTGCAGATGACTGATGGGCACCACTCACAGCGATGCTATCTGGTGTGGAATATGAATGGTTTTTGATTGCATTAGTGACTTTTTCTGCTTCTGTTTGTTTTTTACACTGATGTGGCTTTTTATATATCAGAAAAAGAATCAAGTTGACGTATCAAGCCTTAAACGACTCATGCTACTTTCACTGTCGAGTGAAGATGTAGCACTGGACGTACTTAATATTTACGTCCTTAGTGTTTTAACAATCCTCAAAAACTGAAATTAAACATACATTAACGTTTTATTAATCCTGGGACAGACAGTTGCTTGTCTTCCAACTTTTCATCACAAAGGGGTACATTTTCTCAAATACTCTGCTCTCAAACCCCACATGTCCTGCCCTGCCTTGCTAAGCAACAGTCCCCAGATGACATATCCCACGTCTCTCCTCGGCGGTTGTGCATCCTTAAAGAGGATGTAGCTGAGTAAGGAGATTAAAGGAGCAGGGATTTAACTACCCAGGAACGACAGCCCAGGGAACTAACTTGAAAAAGAGGAAGGAAGAGTGAGCACTGCAAGCAGAGAGAGACTGAGAAAGTGGGAGAGAGAGGATACCTTAACCCACATCCACCCTGCCGTTAGGTCATAATGATTATGCCTCTCTCCCACGCTACACAACCTTTCTGTGCTCCCCCACTGGAAAGCTCTAGGCTCTGTGCTTTGAAATGTAATCCAGTGTTGGGACTTTGTTCACCTCTTTGCAAATAAAAGGTACCGCATCGATTACAGCCCCGGCATTTTTCTCTCTGTTCCTCCTTTGGTTTGACAATTGCCTGCAGAGTATTAAAATCATATAGGGCAATTTGCTGCTTAGAATCCCAATGCTTTTCATCAAAATGTGATTATGTTTGTGCAGCATTTGCATACTTCCTCGTCGCCAAAGGAGGCTTGTTTAAGAGGAAGAAGAAAAAATTTGATGTTTATGCACATCTTTAGAGGGTGCAGTGCAGGAAATTCTTGTGGCAAGATATGCTCTGATGTTTTGCATATTGATGAGTTTAGCTGAAATACTACCCCTGTCTTCAAAACAGTGGGGAATTGGGCCCTGCTTCTGCTTTTATTGCTTTCTGCGAAAATATGATAGATCTGTTTTGTGAAGGCAAGACAGGTCAGTGCCGCCTTTTTACTATTCAAACGAGGCTGATGGAGGCAAGAGGCTTGGGTAGAATTTTTCTGAAGTAAAAAAAAAAAAAATGAGGGAGGAAGTAACAATGATGAAAGTAATGATGATGATGATGATGATGTTGGTGTTAATGGCGCAGCACAGTTCTTCCTGGGGCCTTGCTGCGAGTTTCTCGCATTCAAATTCTCACACCATTTTTCTTCATGTCACTTCCTGACAATCAGGCACTGTCTCTGCACCTCCTCCTCTGCATCTAATTGCATATTGCTGCTTCTCTCCCACTGTCATATTCTGCTGATAATGAAACGGGAGAATATGATGAAATTTGAAAGAAACCTTTTCTGTTAGCTGTGCTTACTCTGTCACACCAGGATGTCAATGGATCTAATAAGTACTACTGTATGGCACTTAATTTAGAATAATGAATTCATGTGCAGTTAGATCTAAGAAATTCAGAATGCCATTTAAAGGTCAACTTATTTCAAAATGTGAAGCTTAGAATCATTACACACAGATTCATTTATTTCAAGCATTAATTTGTTTTCATTTTTGATGATTCTCATAAAGCTAATGAAAACCCAAAATTCAGTTTAGAATATTTCATAGGAAATTATTTTAATAAGGAAATTTTGTGGTCTACACAATCTTGGCGAAAACTGCAGACTTGGCTTTTCCCTTTCACGGGCACGGCACCCTCCAGAGGAAGGATAAGCCGCAGAACTCCATGTCTAATGAAGCTGGCTCCTTGGAGAGCTATATCTGAGCGTATTGTTTAGTGAAGTAATTATGCGTGCTGGGGGGGAAAGTGGCAACAACTGTCACATTCTTAATTCCTCGAGTTGGGTCACTCCTTAACCAAAGACTACGTCAGAGCTAAGGAGAAACGGGACTGGACTGTTGCTCAGATGTCTGAAATAAAAAAATTTTCAGATACATTTTGCTTTTCATTTGGAAATCAACATCGCAGAATCTGGAGACACAGTGCAGAGGCACAGACTCTAACTTGTTTGAGGGCTAGTGTGACGTTTTCAGAGACAGTGTGTTTACATGAGCATCTAAATCAAGCTATGGCAATAATTGAGCCATGACCTTAGCTAGAATGACAGCCTTTATCAGAGTACCCATGTTCAGTTCACAAATCCAATTATTGAATGAAGTGTGTTCGACTCCAGGATGGTAGGTGTCGACATGCACCCTTTCATGTTGGTATTTTTCCGATTGGCCTATAGCATCACACAGATGGTAAACAAATGCTGGTGGCAGTGAAGCAGATGGAGTAGAAGCAGTATATGCAAAATTAGCGAAATGGACGACAATAATGCTGCAGCACAGTATGTTTTGTAGATACTGTTTGATTGTATTACACTTGTTGCTGCTGTGTTATTGTCGTAGCGGTGTTATTTCCGCTTCTGCGGTCTTGACACTTCCGGAAGGGGGAGCACCCAAGCTAGTAGTAGCTCGACTTAGCTGTGATCCCGCTTACATGCAGATGAACTCAGCTTTTTAAACACATTATCCGTGTGTGTTAGCTTGATTAAGAATAGGCCAGTTCGGTTCGACTTCAGTTGGACTGAAGTGTTTATACGCATTTCAAAAGTCCAAATTTGCTCGGACTAAGGCAGGAATTCAGTTTTCTCTCAATGCATGTAAACCTACTGAGTGATTACTTAGTGTTGCTCGTTAGCTGGTGATGGTTCAATCAAGTCCAACGTCAGAGCAGCCATTCTTCAGGAACTCTAACTACACTTCATGCTTCCTTCAGCTGATGAGCTTTATGAAGATGGTGATTTAATGATCCAGCAAGACTTAACACCTGCTCACACTGCCAAAAGTACCAACACCTGCTTAAATGACCATAGTATCCCTGTGTTGTTTGATTGGCCAGAAAAGTCGCCAGACCAAAACCCCCGTTGAATCCCAGTGGAGTAATTTATTAAGGGAAAGATGATGCACCAGAGCCAGTGGAGACGTACTAAAGAAGCCTGGGCTTCCTGATCACCACAACAATGACACAGCCTGATTGCCTCCATGATGCAGTTATTCATGCAAAAATAGTATAAAATGCATATACTGCACAGTACTTAAACTTTTCACTAGCCTGACAATTAACAGAAATGTATAATTCTGTGTAATGAATCTGTAAATGTTGAACTTTTTAAGCTTATTTACTGAACTGTGTTACCTTCTCAGTTCTATCTTGAAATTCCCCAGTAAATCCACATACAGCATTGATCTGTCGTTCCAATGTTATGTAGATGCTTTATTTGACTCTGTAGTTGGGGGATATGTTTGCCAGGTTTGAGATGTCAGGAATTCCCATTTGCCTTAGGAGAAAACAATTACAGGGGGTGTTGTTAGTGTATTCGAGCAAACACGTTTTCTTGTATCTCTCGATTCTCAATTATTTCTCCTTAAATGTTCAACTGAGGTTTAAAACAATAACTTGCCCTTCATAAAAATCCTGATCTGATCATCAGCAGGTGACTTTTCACCTGCCAGTTTGTCCCCCCCTTCTGATCTGATCGCTCTTCATCGTTACTCACCCTTCTAGTAAGGAATGCGTAATCTTTCTTAGAATCTGGATTATCTGTTTCTCAGATTATTCTTGAGTCACCTCCAGCCTCAGAATGAGCTAGTCCAATTTTGTCTGCTGTCGTCATCCATTAGATCACTTTACAGCACGTGTCTTGCTAATTTCAGGCCTGTTAAGTCGCCTGAGTTGTCTTACAAGTGATATGCTTTTGTATGCGCTTAGGTGAATGAATGCGGTTTCTGAAAATGTTGTGCAAAAAAATTCAAGATCCTGATAAAAATTTTCTGCAAAGGAAAGTCATGGTTTGTATGGAAGCGAGACTGGCTGTCATGGCTATACGTTTGGGGTTTTTGGGTCATTTCCTTATCAGCTGTTATTTCAATCAATTCATATGAAGAATACATGGAGACAGATGTTCTCCGCTTGTGTAATTCTGGGTTACACAAATCCACCTGGTTGATTACTTGTTGCTTTAATCTGCACTAGGGTTGGATACCGAACTTCTGTACCTCTTCAGCACCGACCGAAAACATTTAAGGTTGTAAACTTCGGTACTATCCAATTAAAATTTCTGTGTTATAAAGACTGGCTATTGTAACACAAGTTCAAGGGCTAAGATGTCGAAAACATCAAAGTTTGATTGTATATGATAAAGGTTAACGGCAACAGAGCTAAATTTAACATCTAGGCTAAGATTTGTGTTGCTAAATATGGAAATGTATTAAGCACCTCGTCGTTCATGACTTCTATTTGCGAGCTGAAGCATGCACTGTCTTCATCTCAAAGAGGAAAAAAAAGCAGACCCGAGTCTACAACCTTCCTCCTCTGCTGAATCTTAACATCTTTTTGGAGTAGATGTTTCATATTTCTTGCACAAAAGGAAGGATAATAGTTTGCACTTTATATTCATACTGGTTACTTTTGCTTTGCACTAAAAGGTAAATACTACTGTTATATTTTTTGCACAAATATTGAAAGTTTGCTGCGTTTTTGCTTAGATTAATAAACAAAACACTTAAGTACTTTTTTTCTCTTTAAAATTGGACTAAAAATATGGGTATTGAAAAAGTACCATTCAGGTACCGGTGTTAAAAACCAGGTATCATTAAAGTACTGGTATCAAAACAAATCTAAAGGTGCCCAACCCTACTCTGCAGAGAGCTTGGTCTAAACCTTTCTTCCAGAATTGTAAACTTGCCAAATGATAATATACTCTGGCTATGAGGAGCAGCACTATAGAACAGTGCCACAGCAGGTGGTTGATGGTTCATGGAAAACCGTGTCTTTTAATATTTAAGAATTTAAGAATAATTTTATTTTCTCTTTCTTGCTCCCTAGTCTCGCCCCCCCACCCCAATTTAATTTATAGGTTTCAGTCAAACTTTCAACGTTGGGTTGGCTTGTTGTAATTTTCCCGTGTGAAAGAGCAGCGTGATGGTTAGCACTGTCGCCCTTGCAGTGAGTAAGTCTGGGAGGTAACAACGCCTCTTGTTTTCTGCACCACAAACTCGCTGCTGTGTGCCACCACGACCGGCTGATGTCACTTTTAAAGGTGCGGGAATAGGCTGAGCGGGACTGACAAGGCATCGTTAGCTGAATACATTCCTCCCTTCACAGTGGCTCTAGTGGTTGAAGGATGTCACAGTTGTGGAGGGTTGATAGTAGCTCTCTCACAATCACCTTCTATTACGACAGTCTCGCTGAAGAGGCCATCCAGGAAATTGAAGGAGGGCGGGTGTGACGGGTTCACAAGTTCAATACAGCAAGGCAAGGTCATTATATGCCAAAGTGCCTTGAGCCAAACTGCCTGTTATAAACAAACAAAGCAGATTTTAAAAAGCAAAAGTATAAGACAAAAAGACACCCGAGTGTGGTATTGATCTTTTGTGGGTGCTTTGGACTAATTAAGAAGACTGTTCTTTTTATAACCTTTCTATAGCCTCTCTATAGCCAGCTGAGAAGGAAATCTGTTTCATTGTAAACTTTATTCCAACATAATTGAGACATTAGCTTGTTTGATTATTCCACTGTAAAATTCTTACATGTTGCACCTTTAACATGTTTTGTACAGATCATAGACCTATTATAACTTGTTTAAAATGGCATAATATGACCCCTTTAAGTATATAATTACTTTTTAAACAGTTTGAGTTAAGTCAAACATTTGGGGTATGCTTTTCAGAATAGTAGGCATCAACTTTGTTGTCCTGAGACACTTTATAACTAATTTGGCTGTCTGCTTATATGGTCATTATCCAGTGTGAAGACCCATTTGTGCCCAGGCTTTAACTTACTGACGGATGTTACTTCAATATTTCCACATGATGTTCTCTCCTCATGATGGCATCTATTTTGTGAAGTGCACCAGTTCCTCCTGCAGCAAAAAAAGCCCTACAACATAATGCTGTCCTCCTTTTACTGCAGTTACACAATGGTTTTCTCAAGCTTCCCCCTTTTTCCTCTAAATGTAATGAGGGTCGTTACAGCCAAAGACTCCAATATTTGTTTCATCAGACAACAAGACATGTCTTCTAAAAATAAGATCTTCATTCTTGAGAGCACTTGTAACCTGTAGTATGGCTATTTGTGTTTCTTTTGGAATGATGGCTTCTTCATTACTTAATGCACTTCCATCCTTTATCAGTACAGGACTTATTTCACTATGAACTATGGCAATGTTCGCAACCCTGGTACTCAAGGCACATTTCCTGCATGTTTTAGATGTTTCCCCACTCCAGCACATCTGACTCAACTGTTTGCATTACCTCCTTAGCATGCCTCCAATTGTGTAGAAGCCTGTTAATCACCCATTTATTTAAAACAGGTGTACAGCAGCAGGGATACACCAAAAACATGCAGGATAGTGGGCCCTGGGGACCCGGGTTGGGGACCTCTGTTTTAAAGGATTGCAATTCAACAAAAGCCTGTTAAACAGTTATACATTGAAATCAGGTGTGCCAAAGAAGGAAACATCTAAAATCAGGGCAGTCTTCCTTAAGGAGCAGGGTTGAAAAACACTGGATTATGGCACTCTATGGCAGTCTTCTGAAATGCCTGGACATTCTCAGTGTTTATACTTCCAAAGATTGGTTTGACCAGTTGAATTTGGTCCCAATTATGAACCAGACGCAGGAAACATTTAATATGAGTTGATGCCAAACGGTGAGGAAAAGTTGTTTTTATTTAGTGCTGTAAATATGTGGTTTCAGCTGCATTGGATACAGGTTTGGTCTCATCATTTCCGGAACTAGCCTGAGCAACAGCAGCAGTATGTATGAATTCGTGCTTGCTTTTTCTTTGTGCCTTTAAAATCCTTTTCCTTAAATAGCTGTGTGCTAATGCCTACTTACCTGCCTTATGCCAGACTTTTTCATTGAGCTCACCCAACAGTCACCGCAGCCGGAATGTAACTGGCGTCATCCCAAATAAGAATATCCCTGGAAGATTCCCCACCTCATTTTAGTAAGTGCATTGCAATGTGACCCTTTTTGACCCTAATTAACATTTTACCTAAGGGCAAACAAGAGTCTGCACTGTAATTGGCCAGATGCCTGTAAAAGGCCTTAGCAACAGGCAAGAAATTTAGGCCATGCATATACATTAAGAACATTTCTTGGGAATTATCATGGCATTGTCAGCCAATGGGTTTTATTTTAATTCGGCATGCCTGCTTTGTTTTTGTTTTCCTTTTTTTTAGTTGGGCTAGAGTAGCAACTGTGTTTTGTGTGCCTGTGGTTGGAGCTTGGACTATTTTTACTTTCACTCCCAGAGGAAAAGGAATATGTGTGACTCGAGCTCCAGATCTCTGTCATTCAGTGTCACTACTGCAGGAATAACACAGCTGGCCAAGAACATGATGTTGCACTTGGATTTAAAAGCAGTCGGAGCAAAAATAATACGTCAGCTTTGACCTACACTGATCTATTTTGTGGCTTTGGAGATATTACTCTGTTTTGCCTCCACGCCAGACGACTGCCCTTTTTTTGAAATTGCCCATCCATCCTGCGCAGAAAGATGCCAAAGAGATGCCTCAGTTTGTTTAATCTAAATGGCAGTGCTTACGATAAAACCTGGCTATTACTGATATAGGAGGGATGGCAGGATTAGAGATTACACTTCATCCAAAAAACTTTATTTAGACTCACGTAAGAGGATTCCCACTGCCTTATTCCACAATATATTCCCATGGCTCATAACAAATTTTAGATCTAGCACTCTAACTCGACTACAGAGGTTGTTTTTTTGTTTTTTTAGATGGTCATAGCTCACGTCAAGTAAGCTGATCAGTGGTAGATTTATATTGCACAGAGATGGTTGCTTCCTGATTATGATGCTTGAACCCATGCTGACACATGTCACTATAAAATAATTTTTTTAACAGATTAAAGTACTTTCAATAAGTATTCCTAAGACAGCGTCTCAAACATACTAAACTTCTACACTCTGAGAAAACCTATAAAAGAGATGAAATGGTTTTTAAAAAATACCACAGATTCAACTTAAAAAGCTTTTTCTTTTTTTTTTCTTTTAAATGGATTAAATGCTTTTTTCTCCTCACAGTAATTGAAGTCTGAAAAAAACAAATCTGGCCATGCAGACCAAACTGAGCACAATCATGGTGCGGGAGTGGCATTCACAACAGGTCCTTGACTTCTCGAGAGACCAACCAGCCAGCTTCAGTGGGCTGAGAGAAATGGTGGTATCATCAAATAAAGCAGTGACATTTAGCTGAAAGAGCCCCTGCTGCCTTTCCAGATGCTATTCTAATAAAGCTGAAGAGATTGAAGTAAATATCCTCCTGTCTATCCTGCCGCCCCTCCTCTACTCCTTTTATCTCCCGCTCTGGTAGTTGGATGTTTGCTCTGTTATGCCCATTTTCAATTTTTTTCTTTCTATTTCTTTCTTTAAAAGGACACCATACATTGGGCATGGCAAGTTTATTTGAATAGCACCATTCACACACAAGGTAATTCAAAGTGCTTTACAACAGAAATAAAAGAATAGAGGAAAAACACTGATGTTGCCCAACACTTCGACAATTTTTCAAGGTGGTATTCGACTGATGTACTTCATGATAGTACCTAGGATTATTTGACTAGATGTGGGCTTTAGTCTCATCCAGTCTAGTTGAGTCATAATTCTAACTTTGCATTTATGAGATCAAAAACAATGACTCGTGGAAATTGTTACACATCAGGTCATGCATATTTTGGACAGTCTAGGCTACTGTAATTTATTTTGGTCAAATTGTGACACATAAATATAAAGTTGGTTGTGATCAGCATAGATATTGGGGATGTATATTGGTACAAATCTGGCTATACGATATGTATCTCGATACAGGGCAGACGATACCACTTATTGCGATATATTGCGATACTGAGTAAGATGATACATGGTGATGTTTAAAATTGAATTTAACTGTAGAAAAACTGCCACAGCATTCTTAACACTCCAACTTGTTTCATACTTTAACACATTGAGTTTTTATTACAAGATTTAGTTGATCCACTGGACCAAAGAAGGTGAAAATAGCTACAAACTAACAGTCATACTTTTAATTTTACTGTAAAAATGACTGTCATCATTAATGGATTCAGAAGCACCAGTTTATAAACATTGTATAGTTTTCTTGAACAGAGTAACTTTAGGATAGTTTGGATGCAGTTTCTGTAAGACCTAGAAGCTCTGAAAAAATATTTTGCTGTGCTTAAGCAAGAAGATTATTTGATCATCAGATCATGACATGATATTGACACAGACTATGATCTGCAGGGCTGTTAGGGACTTGTATCAAATCCAAAGTGCATGAGACCATCACATTAAAGCCTTTATCTGTTTGGTTTACTGTTATATAACTACACAGCTTGTTTTAAAAAAACAACTGAAAATCAGATGTAGGTCTGACCCCATTTGAGTGAAATTGTTTGGGTCATATTTTCTTGGTGACTATTCATCAAACAATACATCCATCCATTGTTTATTGCAACCTATTGTTGTTGGGTGGGGTGCTTTTTGATCCTGTTTATGCTGCAGCCTAGGTAGAAGCTACAGGAAGATAGAACAGTAGAAGTTAAAATTCCTATTAGACATTGCTTCAGAAATTGCTTTGTGTGGTTTTTTTGTTGTTTTTTTTAGATTGATTTGACTATTCTTTCATTTTGTAGTTGACCTCCACTATGATAAATGTTTCTGGTCTCAGGCTTGTGCAGATTCTTAGCATACAATAACAGCCTTCTACCTTTTATAGGCATAAATATTTAATTCTTAATTATGTTGCTTGATTATTTCTAAGATTCACCATCTACATCTGCACCTGTTGTCCTGCACACCTGCTGGCGATAAATGACTTTTGTAACATGGAAAAAGGTATTTTTCCCGCTACATTTTATTCAATGGCTAAGAAACTATATTCTGTATCAATTAAGTTGACCACCACAATGAATGCAGTTTTTAAATCGCATACCTATGTTATTACCTGCTGTGCCCCAAAGAGTTTTAAAGTCAGTACTTATTATTTATCCAGTAAAAGTTCAAGAGATAAAGATTAAAATAGACTGTATGTGCTTGTTGTTGAAACTATTCCTGAAATTGATGTGGCTCTAAAACCTTTCTTGCTCCAGGAAGTCTTTGCTCTTGGTACCAGGAAAGAATATAAAAACTCGTTAGAATGCTTGGAGAAGAACTAGGGGGAGAGAGAGAGAGAAAGCACTTAGGCACATTTAAGCCACTAACATCAGCACTATAACCTGAAATTTGAATTGAAGGAATGGATGAGGGCGAGCAGACGCTAAGGGAGATGGTGAGAAGGATTTGAGGATATCAAATATCCATTTAGAGCTGTTCCATTAAAGAGAGTCTGCCACACTGAAATTTCAATAGCAGTATCAACATAATAAGCTAGAAATATATAATTGTAGAGGTGAGGAGAGAGTAATGGAGTGGCCGACTAATGATCAACGGCAAGTTGTCGGATTAAAAGGAGAGAAGCAGATGGCTTCAGGCAAAACCAGAAACTGTTCAGGCAGATATAAATATCCTTGTCTGGTCAGTAACACTCATCTTCATGTTTACCGGTAACAAATATAGGATATAGATAATATTTATTAGTTTTCTAAGCTTTTCTGATCAGTTTTTCTAATATTGATTACTGGTTGATGCTTTTTTTTTGCAATTATATCATTGGATTGAAAAGACTATATTTTTCTGTATATAAATTGCTTTGTTTGTTTGGCAATGTGCCTTGAGATGACATTTGTTGTGAATTGGCTCTACATAAGTAAACTGAATTGAAAATGTGATTAATATAATACAATTTAATTCAGAAAATCATCAAATGTCAATTTGTAAAAGTTGTCTAAGACAATTGAAGAAAACCTTCGATACAATGCACTATCCTGAGCAAGCACAAAGTGAAAGTGGAGAGGATGACTCCTGTATAGACAAAGTTCAGCAGAACCTAGTTAGAAAGTTTTAAGCTTAATCTTAAAACTAGACTGTCTATCTGCTTTGCAGACAAAAGCTGAAAGCTGGATTAACTATAAAGAACCCCAATATCTGAAACCTGTCTCTGCTGAATACTGTAGGACCGACAAAGCTGACATGCTTATGCTTGTTTGTTTGGTTGTACATCTTTGTTCTAACTGGTGTTGGTTTTGTGGTAAAGTTGTTATATTTACCTTTGAAAGTTTTATAAAATCCGCTGATTTGTAAATTTATTGATATTTAGGGCAGAAAGAAAAAAAGTGGAAAGTGAAAGGAAAACGAATTTACCCAGTAAACAGCATAGTCAAAGATGTTTATGCAGTTGGTGGTGATTAATTTGTTATTTACAGTAGCCTTAATTTACATTTAGAAGCTGTAAATAAGTACAGATGACATTTTAACTATACACTGTCTTGTACCTTTTTTTGGTTTGCAAATTGCACCTGAGCCAATAAAAATTTTAATGACAAGATTCAGATTGCTACACTTGAAGTTGAGACCAAGTAAACTGAATGTTGTCTTCTTATAAATGTAACAGTACCCAGAGATATTTATATACAAGATTAATTCTAGCAGAATAAATCTTTCGTTGTTGATTGTCAGCATAGCTTTTCCATTATTTCTGTTTTTGTACTTTATGAATTTCTCGCAATAACCAGGAACAAATAAAGTATGACTGAGCAAAAAAAGCCCAAACTGCCACCTGTTGGTGGTACTACCAAAACAAAATGATGTTAAAGTGTGGGGATTAGGGCTGAGGCTGTAGAATATTTTAGTAATCTAGTAACACTAGGTCCTGTAAGTCTTCTCCAGGTTTGCACACAGTGTAGATGGTATTTTGGCCCAGTCTTCCATGCAGATCTTCTGTAGAGCTGTGAAGTTTTGGGGCTGTCACTGGAGAACACAGACTTTCAACTCCATCCACAGATTCTCTATTGGATTGAAATCTGAAGATGGCCTAGGCCACTCCAGAACCTTGAAATGCTTTTTATGTAGCCACTCCTTCGTTGCCTGGGCGGTGTGTTTGGGGTCATTGTCATGCTGGAAGATCCTGCCACGTTTCTTCTTCAATGCTCTCACTAATGGAAGGAGGTATTTGTCCAAAATGTCATGTTACATGGTACCATTCATCCTTTCCATAATATGAATGAGTCGTCCTGTTCATCTTTGCAGAAGAGCAGCCCCAAAGCATAATGTTTTCACCCCCATGCTTAACAGTGGGTATAATGTTCTTGAGATGCAACTCAGCATTTTTCCCACTCTAAACACGGTAAGTGGCATTTATACCACAGTTCTATTTTGGTCTCATCTGACCACATGGAATTCTCCCAATCCTGCTCTGGATCATCCAGATGGTCTCTGGAAAACTTTAGACGGGTCTGGACACGTGCTGGCTTAGACACGGGGACCTGCAGGATTTTAATCCATGATGACGTAGTGTGTTACTAATAATAACCTTTCTTGCTGTGGTCCCAGCTCTCTTGAGGTCATTGACCAGTTCTCCTGTGTAGTTCTGGGATGTTTCCTCATCGTTCTCAAGATCATGTGTGCTCTACGAGTTGATCTTCCATGGAGCCCCAGGTTAAGGGAGATTGTCAGTGATATTGTATTCATTCATTTTCTAATGATTGCTCCAATGTCGATCTCACCAAGCTTCTTGCCTATTGTAGATTGGCTAGTCCCAGTCTTGTGCAGGTGTACAATCTTGTCCATGGTGTCCTTAGACAGTTATCTGTTCTTGGCCATGGTGGAAGTTGGAGTCTGACTGTTTAAAGGTGTGGAGAGGTGTCTTTATTACAGATGAGTTTAAACAGGTGCCATTATTACAGGTAACTAGTGGAGGATAGAAGAGCTTCTTGAAGACGAAGTAACAGGTCTGTGAAGGCAAACATTCTTGCTTGGTTGTAGGTGATAAATACTTATTAATTAATTAATTAATTAATTAATTTTATCTATGTTTTTACCATTATACAAATAAATTCTTAAAAAATAATACAATGGGATTTTCTGGATTTTTCTTTTACATTCTGTCTCTCACAGTTGAAGTGTACCCATGATGAAAGTTACAGACCTCATCTTTTCAACTGAGACAACTTGCACAATTGATGGCTGTCAAATACTTTTTTGCCCCACTGTAAGTGATTGGGCTTTGGAACCGAAATAATCATCCACACGGAACGTCACCGTGAGAGCATTGTGTAACTGAAATAACTATCCGGGCCTACGAGTGGTATAGTAATATCAAACTTAACAAATACTTAAGGCAAATAAATATGCCTCAAGTGTTTTTGTACTCTAATTACTCAAGTTATTTTAGAAATTGTTTGAGTACTAGTTGAGATTGGTAATTACTCCTATATTCTACTAGAAGGAATATAGATCAGTTTAGATCTGACAGTACATATTTCATTGGGCTCACACAACAGCTTTTGTTTTGCAGCTCTTCTTGACACGCTGAAATTCTCCCGCTCTTTAAGACTCATTTTAGCAAAGGCACAATCTGCTCTGATTGGTCAGTAATTGTCAGGCAGCTCTTATTTCTCTCTCAAAAGAGAGCCCAATATCTGAGCATTATAAAAATGTCTCCAATTAAGCATTTTGTTTAAGCTGTACTGTACTCTGTGGGAAACAAACCAAATTCTAATGGCACATTTTCTATCTTTGCAGAACTGGTTAATGATGTTACCCACAGTGATGTTTACTTTCAATTGTCTATGATTAATAGTCTGAAAATTGGGGGGAAAAAGTTTCCAACACTTCGGTTTTCTATTTTCAATTTCTCCATGAGGCCTTGAGCTGATCCAGCAGAGTCCCAAACCACCAATCCGACCAAGGTGCATTGTGGGTAATGAAATTACTCATGACTGCAGGATACAGCTAAAACACCATAAGGAGCTGCTTTGTCAGAAATGTACGCACCAAACAGGATTTGCACACTGTTACACCAGTTATAATCAGTGTTAGGAGAAATTATCACCTTTCAGTTTCTTGTTTTGATATTTAAAGTTAAATCCATAATCAACTTCTGTTTAATTATGTGGTCACCCAACATATAGACAAATATTTCAAGGAGGTAATGGGTCCATGAAGGAAACCCAGTCATCCATCTATCTAGTGGCACGCAGCACCCCCTCCAGAGGTAAGGCAAGGCAAGGCAAGGCAAGTTTATTTGTATAGCACAATTCATGTTACAAGACAATTCAAAATGCTTTACATAAAACATCAAAAGCATTACAACAGGGTGCAGAAAAAGCAAAAGTACAGGAATAAAAACCATAAATTAAAATGAGAAAAAAAAATAAAATAAAAAATTGTAAAAGAATCTTAAAAGAAGCCGTGCAGATTTAAAACTTAGAATAAAAATCTAATCAAAAGCAGCTGAGAACAGGTGGGTCTTTAACCTGGATTTAAATAAACTGAGTGTTTCAGCTGATCTGAGGCTTTCTGGGAGTTTGTTCCAGACATGTAGAAGCTGAACGCAGCTTCTCCATGACTGGTTCTGACTCTGGGAACTGATAAAAGAGCGGATCCAGATGACCTGAGGGGTCGAGTAGGTTCATACTGGGTCAGGAGATCACCGATGTATTTTGGTCCTAAACCATTCTGAGCTTTATAGACCAGCAGCAGAACTTTGAAGTCTATCCTCTGACAGACAGGCAGCCAGTGTAAAGACCTCAGAGCTGGACTGATGTGGTCCACTTTTTTGGTTTTAGTGAGAACTCGAGCAGCAGAGTTCTGGATGAGCTGCAGTTTCCAAATTGATTTTTTAGGTAGACCTGTAAAGACGCTGTTACAATAATCAAGCCAACTAAAGATGAATGCATGGACCAGTTTTTCCAGGTCCTGCTGAGACATCAGATCTTTTATCCTTGAGATATTCTTAAGGTGATAGTAGGCTGATTTTGTGATTGCCTTAATGTGTTTTCAAAGTTTAGGTCTGAGTCCATCACTATACCCAGATTTCTGACGTGGTTGGTGGTTTTTAGGTTTATGGAATGAAGCCCTGTGGTGACCTTTCTCTTTAGCTCCAAAGACAATTACCTTAGTTTTGTTTTTGTTCAACTGCAGAAAATTGTGGCACATCCAGTCATTAATTCCCTCAATGCATTTGCCAAGAGCCTGTACAGGCCCTTGGTCTTCTGGTGACATTCTAATATATATCTCTGTGTCATCTGCGTAGCTATGGTAACTTATATTGTTGTTATTTATTACCTGTGCCAGTGGGAGCATATAGATGTTAAACAGAAGAGGTCCCAGGATGGAACCCTGGGGAACCCCACATGTAATTCCCGTCTCCTCAGATGAAGTTACCTATTGACACAAAGTACTTCCTGTTCTCTAACTACATTTTGAACCAGTTTAGTACGGTGCCAGAGAGACCCACCCAGTTCTCCAGTCGTTTGAGTAAAATAATGTGGTCGACAGTATCAAATGCAGCACTGAGATCCAGTAAAACTAACACTGACATTTTTCCACTGTCAGTATTCAAACGGATGTCATTGATGACTTTGGTCAGAGCAATCTCAGTACTGTGGTGCTGTCTAAAACCTGACTGAAAGACGTCATAGCAGTTACTTTGTCTTAAGAAGTCATTTAGCTGATGAATAACAGCCTTTTCAATGATCTTACTTAAAAATGGAAGATTGGAGATGGGCCTGTAGTTGTTCATTTGTGTCTTGTCCAGATTGTCTCTTTTCAGCAGGGGTTTCATTACAGCTGTTTTCAGGGGGCTCTGGGAAAACACCCGACAATAAAGATGAGTTCACAGGTATCCCAACAATGGCGGATTGCATGCTCGTAGTTTAATAATCCATTGCCACTATTCGTTACTCCACACAAAAGACTGCACTTGTGCTTTGTTGTTCACCATTCTTGTTTTCCTGTTGTGTTTACTGCTAAACTCGTGTGGAGGTTTATGGCGCATGTCCCATACTCCATATTTAGCGCCACTTATAGGTCTGGGGGAGTAAACATAGCGTTTTGGGCCATTCTCAGTGTTTCTGTCCGAAAATGGTACGTGTGGAGCTTTTGAAACTGACAACCCGTTTTTAGGGTGGGAAGCGTTTTAAAGTGGACTGGGCCTTAATGAAGGTTGGCTGTTGGTGTCAGATGATCTAGTCGAGTGTTCAAAAAATGCTGCTCTACTGGGATTTTTGCCCACAAACATCTTTTGGGTTTACTGAAATTGGTCAAATGAAAAAAGAAAATTTATTGGGAGCGGCAGTTGTGTGGATGAAAATACCTTTTTGGCTCTGTGCTTCTCGGAGCCCAATGGGCAGACTGGCAACAGTAGCCTAAATAACTCATTGCAATGTACCATCTCTGAACGCACAGCACATTGAACCTTTCACTCCTGAGAAAACACTGTAAAAAAGCGTTTTCTCAGAGACAGTTCAGTTGAAGCCTTTAAACCTATTTACCCTTCCACCACATCCACCTCATCTCCCAACTCCAATTCGGTAAACAAGCTGGTAGATAATTTCTTCTTGAAAATTTCAGACATCATTGATTCCATTGCTCCAACTAAAGTGAAAGTAGTCTCAGATAGACGAAACTTCAGTGGACAAGGGATCCACTGGTACGTAGTGAAAAAAGGGAGTGTCGACGAGCCCAGAGAAAATGGCGGAAAATTCGACTCCAGGTTCACTGTTAGATCTACAAAGAGAGACTGAACAGACATCAGTTAACTTCAAAAGATGCTAGGGAAACTTTCTTCTCTGAAATCATTAACAGAAACATTAATAATGCACAGACTCTGTTTGCAACAGTGGAAAGACTAACTAATCCTCCAGTGACAGTAGCCCCTGAACTAAACCAGGGCCTGCAATAAATTTGCCAGCTTTTTCACTGAAGAGATTCTAAGAATTAGACGGTCGGCCTGTACCACAGGCAAGGCAATTTTATTTGTATAGCACACTTTCAACAGCAGGGTAATTCAAGGTGCTTTACATGATTGGGTGATTTAAAAAACAAAAAACAATGGAAATTAAAAGTAAAAGAAACACACATTACACATGATACACAGTAAAGCAAGAGAAAGATCAATAAAGCAAGAGAGCATGAACACATTTCATACATATGACCTCAATCATTTACTCGAAGGCTATTCTAAACAGATGGGTTTTTAGTCTTGATTTAAAGCAGTTCAGAGTTTCAGCAGCTCTACACTCGTCAGGAAGTCTGTTCCAGATAAGGGGAGCATATAAAGTGAAAGCTGCTTCTCCATGTTTAGTTCTGAGTCTAGGGACGTTTAGTAGGCTAGAGTTGGAGGACCTGAGTGGTCTTGGGATTGCTGAAGGATTGCTGTGGTTGGAAAGTCTGCATCAACGGGGCCCAACCTCACGCCAATGACTGACGCAATCTGCTGGGATTCCTTAAATAGGAAACTTTGTTACTGATTGGAATGTTTGTATAAATGTATTGAAATGACTTGTTGTTAAGTGCCTTGAGATGACATCTCTTGTGAATTGGCGCTATATAAATAAACTGAATTGAATTGAATTGAATTGAATTGGTGGTTGGTACCATGACAACAGGTCTTCAACATATTTTTTGTGCTAAGCCATGTAATGATTTATAAACCAGTAGGAGTATTCTGAAGTCTATTCTCTGAGCTACAGTGAGCCAGTGTAAGGACTTAAGAACTGGGGTGATGTGCTCTACTTTCCTGGTTCTAGTGAGGACGTGAGCAGCAGCGTTCTGGATCAGCTGCAGCTGTCTGATTGACTTTTTAGGCAGACCTGTGAAGATGCTGTTGCAGTAATCAATCCAACTAAAGATAAACGCATGGATGAGTTTTTCTAGGTCCTGTTGCAACATCAGTTGTTTAATCCTAGAAATGTTCTTCAGGTGATAGAAGGCTGACCTTGTTATTGCCTTTATGTGACCCTGGAGGTTCAGGTCTGAGTCCATTACTACACCTAGGTTTCGTGCCTGATCAGTAGTTTCTAGCTGTATTAACTGAAGCTGTGTGGTGACTCTTGATGGTTCCTCTTTGGGTCCAAAAATAATTACTTCAGTTTTGTTTCTATTCAGCTGGAGAAAGTTATGGCACATCCAAACATTTATTTGGTCAATACATTGATTTAGGGTTTGAATGGGTTCAGAGTCACCTGGTGACATTGCAATGTAAAGCTGAGTGTCATCCGCGTAGTTATGGTAGCTAACGTTATTGGTTGCTATTATCTTGCCTAGTGGGAGCATGTAAATATTAAATAAGAGGGGCCCCAGGATGGAGCCCTGGGGCACCCCACATGTGATTTCTGTTCGTTCTGATGAAAAGTTTCCTATTGAAACATAGAAGTCCCTGTTCTTTAGGTAAGACTCAAACCAGCCAAGTAGTGTACCAGAGAATCCGACCCAGCTCTCCAGTCGTTCCAATAAAATACCATGATCAACTGTGTCAAATGCTGCACTGAGGTCCAACGGAACCAGCACTGTGGTTCTACCACAGTCTGTATTTATGCGGATGTCATTGAATACATTGACGAGGGCAGTCTCGGTGCTGTGGTGAGCACGGAAACCAGACTGAAAAACATCAAAATGGTTTGTCATTGTTATGAAGCTATTTAACTGCTGAAACACAGCTTTTTCAATAATCTTACTGATGAATGGAAGATTAGAGATTGGCCTGTAGTTCTGCATTAACGTGTTGTCCAGATTCTTCTTCTTTAGTAGTGGTTTAATGAATGCTGTTTTTAAAGCCTGGGGGAAGACACCTGACAGGAGAGATGAGTTCACTATTTGAACAAGATCACAGACACAATAACAGGAAGAACTTTCTTTAGAAAAGCTGTGGTAGGGTATCAAGACAGCAGGAGGAGGAGCTTAATTGGACAATGATTGTTTTCAAGGCTGTTCTGGTTTAATTCGTGGAATTCAGGCATTTTCTCTACATTGTTGTTGATTGGGGATGGCACTGGTTGTGGGTTCGATATTGAGGTACAGATTGACTGTCTAATTGTTAGAATCTTTTCAGTGAAAAAGCTGGCAAATTCATTGCAGGCCCTGGTAGAGTTTAGTTCTGGGGCTACTGTCACTAAAGGATTAGTTAGTCTTTCCACTGTTGCAAATAGAGTCCGTGCATTATTAATGTTTCTGTTGATGATTTCAGAAAATATTTAAACCTTTGCGGATAATAAAGTCCAGAGTGTGTCCTTTATTGTGTGTTGGTTGTTTGACATGCTGGGTCAAGCCGAAGTTGTGGAGAGTATCATCTAATTATTTTGTCTATCTTGGGGGTATCTTGGCTATCTTGGACAGCACTGAACCGACTACCAATGTGATACCCAACTAACACCAATGTAGAAAACATTTCAATTCAATGAATTAAACCAAAAAAACTTAGAAGAAATCATTAACCAATTAGGCTCCTCCTCTTGCTGTCTTGATATCCTACCTACAGTTCTCCTTAAGAAAGTTTTCTGTCATTGGGTCTGATCTGATTAAAATAGTTAACTCCGCAGTTATTAAACCACTGCCAAAAAAGAATAATCTGGAAAAAAACGTTAATGCAGAACTACAGGCCAATTTCTAATCTTCCATTCATCATTAAAATTGGCGAAAAGCTGTTTTAGCAGTTAAATAGCTTCCTAACCGACTGCTTTCATGTTTTTCAGTTTGGTTTCCGTGTTCACCACAGTACTGAGACTGCCCTCATCAAAGTTTTCAATGACATCCGCATAAATACAGACTGTGGTAGAACCACAGTGCCGGTTCTGTTGGACCTTAGTGCAGCATTTGACACTGTTGATCATGATATATTATTGGAACGACTGGAGAGCTGGGTCGGACTCTCTGGTACAGTACTTGGCTGGTTCGATTCTTACCTAGAGAACAGGGACTACTTTCTTTCAATAGGAAACTTTTGCCTTGCTTTTGTGGATACTGTCCTTCCTCGGTCAAAGATAACGGTCAAATGGAACAGACTTACCTCACCTGACCTTGGCTGCCCAGAGCCCGCCTTTTGCTTATGCGCTCTGTTTACTTCCCGCCCATCGTAGTAGCTAACCCTAAGACCTAAGCAGATAATTGCTTTGGATCTAAAAACATTTTCCAATAGCTACAATTACTTGACTTACATTTAAATTGTAAATTTACTCCTGAAGTAGCTGCTGCCGGTTCCTGATCCACCATCTTTTCGAAAATACCGTGCTGTATTCTGGGACATTTTTGACTGGAGGAAGGCATCAAGGAACCTCCCATGTATCCTTGGTCAGTTAGCTAAACGGCAGACAAAGGTAGGACAGACGCCTTGGTAGCTCATGAACACTGGAACACGCCTTGACGGTCCCTGATGACTTATCTCCTAGGCTACCTGGGGGGGACCAAGGCATTAAGGTGAGGTTCCTTGGCATTGAGAAACACCCCAAGTCACACTTGAATCCTTAGTGTTCTAGTCCAACTCGCATAGCATTAACCCAAATCAAGTCCAACTCAAGTCACTAGGTCCTACAGATCTAGATATAGAGTCGAAGTCCCAAAAAGAATCTTCCAGTTCCAAGTCAAGTCATTAAAACCTGAGAGCAAGTCAATTCAATTCAATTCAATTCAAAAATACTTTATTGATCCCAGAGGGAAATTAAGTGTTGGTATAGCTCATATAATTAATTCTTTAAGGAGTTGTTGTAGATGATGATAGCTGTGGGCAGGAAGGATATCCTGTAGCGGTCTGTATTGCAGCAAAACTGAAGAAGCCTCCGACTGAAGACGCTCTGTTGTTGTATGACAGTCTCATGAAGAGGATGCTCAGGGTTGTCCATAATTTTTTTGATTTTATGAAGAATCCCTCTTTGCATCATAATCTCCAGATGTTCCACAGTTGTCCCAAGAATAGAACCAGCCTTCTTTATCAGGTTGTTTAGCCTATTTAAACCCCTGGCTCTGATGCTGCTACCCCAACATATGACGGCTGAAGAGATTACACTCTCCACAATGGACTTGTAGAAGATCTCCAGCATCTTGCTGCAAACCTTGAAGGACCTAAGCTTCCTCAAGAAGTACAGTCTGCTCTGTCCCTTCTTGTAGACGGTTTCACTGTTGCGCCCCCAGTCCAGTCTGTTGTCAAGGTGAACTCCGAGGTATTTATACACCTCAACCACCTCCACTTCTTCTCCCATGATGGAAACAGTTTTTGGCTTATCCCTGTTTCTTCTGAAATCTACAGTCATCTCCTTTGTTTTGTTCACATTCAAGGTGAGACGATTGTTTCCACACCATGTCACAAAGCGGTCCACCAGCTCTCTGTATTCAGCTTATTGTCCATCTCTGATACACCCGACAATTGCAGAGTCATCTGAGTATTTCTGCAGATGACAGGTCTCTGATTGGTACTGGAAGTCTGAGGTGTACAGAGTGAAAAAGAATGGTGAGAGTACGGTCCCCTGTGGTGCTCCTGTGCTGCTGACCACCTGGTTTGACACACAATTCTTCAGTCTCACAAATTGTGGTCTGTTGGTCAGGTAGTCATTGATCCAGGCGATTGTTGAGGGCTCCACCTGTGTCTTCAGGAGTTTCTGACAAAGCAAATCAGGCTGAATTGTGTTAAATGCACTGGAGAAATCAAAGAACATGATCCTCACAGTACTGCCTGCTTTGTCCAGATGACAGTGGGTTGGTTGAAGTAGGTGGATGATGGCATCTTCAACTCCAACTCCAAGGCAATAAGCAAACTGCAGTGGGTCCTGATACATTCTTGTTTGCTTACTCACGGGTGCCAACAGGAGTCTCTCCAGGACCTTCATGATGTGGGATGTTAGGGCAACAGGTCTATAGTTATTGATGACTGATGGGTGAGTTCTCTTTGGCAATGGAACAAGGCAGGATGTCTTCCACAACACTGGAACCTTCTCCTGAGTTAGGCTAAGGTTGAAGAGGTGCTGCAGAATCCCACAGAGCTGCTCTGCACAGGCCTTCAGGCCTCTGGGGCTGACACCATCTGGACCTGCAGCCTTGTTCCGGTTCAGTTTCTCCAGCTGCCTCTTCACCTGACTTTTAGAGACAGACAAGTGGGAGGGGGAGGCAAAGGGGGTAGCAGCATTTCCTGACTTGGATGAAGTCAAACTTGTGGAATTAGAAGAGTCCATGGCTGAGGTGAAGGATAAAACACCCGAGGTGTAACAGGAAAGCTGTTGGTCAGAGGAGAGTGGGATGTCTGTTTGGCTGTGAACAGGAGAGGGGGATGCTGAGCTAGTTCCTGAACTGAACCTGTTGAAGAATATGTTCAGTTCATTGGCTCTGTCCAGACTTCCATCTATCCAATCCTTCCTGTCCTTAAAACCTGTGATCTTTCTCATTCCTGACCAGACATCTCTGATATTGTTTCTCTGTAGTTTGTTCTCCAGCTTCTTCCTGTATGCCTCCTTGCTGTCTCTGATCTTGACCTTAAGTTTCTTCTGTATACTCCTCAGTAATTCCTTGTCTCCCTCTCTGAAGGCTTAAAATAGATTTTAAGTCTAGAATAATGGCAGCTAGAGGCGGGGTACACCCTGGACAGGTCGCCAGTCCATCGCAGGGCAACATAGAGACACACAGGACAAACAACCATGCACACACAATTTAAGGGCAATTTAGAGAAACCAATTCACCATACAGTCATGTTTTTGGACTGTGGGAGGAAGCCGGAGTACCCGGAGAGAACCCACTCATGTACAGGGAGAAAGACCCCAGGCCGGGATTTGAAGCCAGGACCTTCTTCCTGCAAGGCAACAGTGCGACCAAGTGCGCCACTGTGCAGCCCCCGCTTAAAATATATTAAAAAACAATAATTGACATGTCGGCCATACCTACAAAGACTTTGGAAAGTTATTAAATTTGTCCAGTAATCTAACATAACAAGCTAACATTAGCATCGGCTACACGCTAATTCCAACAAAAATTTCACATGTTGGAGTCCCAAGTCCTAATGTTGCCAGTCCAAGTGTAAGTCATCAGCGTGTTGCTCGAGTCAAGTCACAAGTCCCTTAACTTGACTCAACGTGACTCAATTCATGACCTGAGTCCAAGTCCAGGTCTCGAGAACTCCATCCCTCCAATATGGAGCACCGTCTTTTAGGAATGGGATGATTTAACACCTTGTTTAATTTGTCCTATGAAAAACAATTGCAGTTCTGAGGGCAGAAAGGAGGGGTTAAATCTGACACTAGCTGTACCTAATAGCTCTACTTTTTGCTCCATTTTGATGACAAAACTCTCATTACCCAGGAACCCACCTTCCCAAAGCCTTTCCGTTGCTTGTATTCAGTGTTTATTTCTTTTGGCTGGAATTTAGATACATTTGAGATGCACTAATTAGTTGAGAAGTGAAATGTTTATATTAAAATCATAGAAATAGAAATTATAAAAATCAGTATGACCTTACCATGAGTGTCATTCGTATTAGGAATCAAAAATTCCTTTTAATTTTTAAATCGATAACCCAAGCAACAACAAAAAAGAATTGAAACTGATAATTACCACAGATATTAAAGTCCAAGTATGAGGTTCATTCTGCCGCTTTAAAGTGGTTACATAACACTCTTGAACACCATCCACCTCTTCATCTTTGCATTGATTCAAAGTGCTGTTCATCTGGTCTTCCATTAGCTTTGTTTTTTTCCCTCTTACTACCCATAGTGCCGTGGGTGTACACTGTGGGCGTCACTTCACACACTTTGTCTCATTCCAAAACTTTACCCTCCCACTCCTCCCTCCTCACACACACTCCGTGAATCCCAGTAACTCAACGCTTGCAACCCACAGAGACAATGTTGGCATTTCCAGTTAACACAATGTGCAACTAGGCAGCTTTTAACATGTTTTAGCAGTTACAGTCCAAGAAAAGTCTTTGCACCTCCGCCTATATTTGGCTTGGTTCACCCACATGGCAGATTGTAGGAGGCTTTCTCAACATTTATTTTTCTATTGTCATCTGCCTGTGTGAGTTAGCTGCTAAGTCTATCATTGAGAAGGCAACAGAAAAGGATTTGCCACTGTATCTGGTTTGCACCCTCCAGATCTTTCTAAATTAATTAAAAGATGGAGGAAAAAGGGCTACCGTCGTCAGTTCTTTTGTTTTCATATCTCCACTAATAAATATGCAGATGTTTTAATGTCCATTATTTTGAGCTACTAAAACCAAGCTGGCCACATTTGAAAAAAGTAATCGCTCCATAGACCTCAACTGGATGTTCCACCCTTGGCAGCAAGGGTTGTCATGCATTTATGATTCCTGGGATCTTTGGTCATTATCTTGAAATGAGGACTGCACCCCCTCATATAAATTTTAATATCAGTAGTTAGAGGTAGCTGCTGCAAAAAATGTGAAACACTTTTTTCTTTTTTTTTCAGCAAAGGCACAAAAACTGAACTGCTTTGCTATAACCACAATTTTGCTCTTTGTTTTTGTTCATATATAGGTGAGCACTGACTTTGCAGGACTTGGACAATAAAAAAAAGGTCAATGTTGCCCTCTTGCAGCCAGTAGAGGAAGATACATTTTGTTGTGAGCATGTTCGGTTTTCAGTCAAGGTGTTGCCAAAGACATTGCTTTAAACACAAGATTTCAAATATACTAGCAAAAAGAGGCATAAATGTAGAAAGATGAGAAAAATATAAAAAAAATTTTTATTAAATTAAAAATGCTACATTGTTTCTATTTGCAAATGGCAGATAAATATAAAATAAAGGTGTTTATATGCAAAACAAGTAAATTCGCTGAACTAGTCAGATATTGACTAAATTCAAGGTATTATCAAGGATAATTTAGAAAATATTTAATAAAAATTATACCTAATTTATTTAAGTCCAGGCATTACTCAGATACATTTTACTTATGAGTTGTAACAGTTTTAGCACATGAAACTGATCTCTGTTGTGTGAAAACTACTTCATAGCTCTCTCTTTGAAAATCCAAGTCTATTTTCTGGCCTTTTCTGAGTTACAGACAAGAGTTCAAAATAAGCTGCTGCTGCTTATCTCTAAATCTCTCCATGGTTTAGGACCAAAATAATTCCCAGTCAATCTCTGACTATAGGACCTCTCATGGTCTCTCAAGTCATCAGGAGTCTGACTGGCACATTTTCTAGTTATGACTCAAAACTAAACCTCTCGAGAGCTGAGACTGTCCTCGACTGAAGGAAAAATAAAAAATAAAATGGATAATATGCGGAGCTGCCTTTTACATTAGTATCTTCTCTTTGGAGCACAGTCCATGAAATGCATCACAAAAGTTAACTTTGGAGAGGCAGTTGGGGAGTGCCTTACTCTCTGAATACAGACAGTAAACCAGGTCCCTGGCTATGTGTGCAAATACAAAGTGAGACTGTTTCTTTTGCATAATCTGTTAGTGTTTTGAGACCATTTATCCTGTTTTAGCAGTATTTTTCTGTCTTGTTGGTGGCCAAAAGATTTTTAGTGCATGTTGATGTTGCATTGTTTTTTAATCTATCGAGATGGGTGTGACTCCATACATACAGTTGTATTCAAAAAAATCAAGGTATTATCAAGGATAATTTAGAAAATATTTAATAAAAATTATACCTAATTTATTTAAGTCCAGGCATTACTCAGATACATTTTACTTATGAGTTGTAACAGTTTTAGCACATGAAACTGATCATGTGTCAGACATCCCCAACTATTGCCAATCACAGTCTTTAGGGGAAATTTATAAAAATGGTGGCAAATTATTTACTGGTAAAAGAGTATTAGAAAAACCAACAGACCCCACGACAGCGATGTGTGTGCAGCAGACTCTTTAATTGAATCATGAATTGAAAGGGGTATGTTCCTAATAAAAGCAAGGTGTAAAGAAATTATGGGGTGATTTGATGGAATTATAAAAATTCCTTTTTAAAATTAAAATCAAACCCCAAAATGTCATGGAATAAAAATTTAAATTACCATGTCAAGTTGATCAAACCAAAATGGCACAGACTCTGCAGTTAATCAGCTCTAGGGACATCAAAGAAGACCTATAGTAACATGTGTAGGGTATCTGTGGGGTTGTAGTTGATCATTTGATTTAAAGGAAATTAAGACCCTTAAAAAGTATTAGTCTTAAATCAATTTAGTAAAGTCTTAAATTTGGTTAGTATTTACTTGCTTTTAAAATACGTTTGTCAATACAAATTAGAAAAAAAAAAATTAATTTGTGTTCTTCCATGCCGGCTGTTTGCTCACGTTTCCATTCCACGTGACTTTATGTGCCATCGCTACCTATGTATGTAGTGGTATGTGTCACCTATGTGACACATACCACTAATTTATAGTGAAGTGCAACAAAGCGATGTAGTACTACCGTTAATGAGGAAGTTTTAATTAGCTACTTTTTGGCTAGAAGTTGGGGATTTTAAACAGTGGCTGAGGCCTCTGGCCAAAAACAACAAGGAGGTCCACTGTATGTCTCATAAAAAGATTGGTGTTGCCTCAATGGGCATCATCATGAATGGAGCCAGTCACAAAATATCGCCGTGAACATCCGCACCAATCATTTGGCAGTTTTTGTTCTAAAGATGCTACTGTGACAGCAGGAACAACTTTGTCACCTGCAACACTTGTGATTTTACCAATTCTCAACGCAACCACCTCCAGACTTTGGCACTGTCGTTTGCCACGTCCAACCTCAGAGTGGCACTAGAGGGCACACCAATGCAGTAGCTGAAGGGATTTGGAGTGTACAGATGGCAGTTAACCACCACTGAACACTAATGTCGGAATAAATGGAACTTCATAGGTTATGTTTCCATTTTCGACCATTGCAAAAACATTCACTTGTGGAAAGAATAAAATGGAATACCATTTGAGGTTTGAATTAGCACCCTACTTTAGGCAGCTGCTTCTGGACAGCGGATGTCATGATATCCAAATGTATTTTGATAATTTACTTGGGCAAATTTGAATAAACTTTGACTTTGGTTAAAGTTTGATTTGCAAAATGGATTTCTTTCTATTTAAATCACAAAATATGGCTATTTGATAGTTTATTAGTGCATTGAGATAAAGTCTTAGTTGTATTTTAGAAGGTCTTAAAGGTCTCATTCACTGAGAACCCATTTAAAACTATTTCTCTTTGAAATACTATCCTTCACTCTGAGTAGGACATGCTGCACGTGATACCTTTGCCTGCATTATCCACAAAAAGGAAATGGATGGCAAAAACTAGCGAGTCGGAAAAAGCCATATTATCTACGTAGAAGTGTATCCTGGCCACGCCTACCTTGGCTTGTGATCACCCCCTCGTGGGGGCCAGAGAGAGAGAAGAGCCCATCTCGGTTGGTGGAAACTAACAGTTAGCAACTCCATAACATGGCAGAACACGGTCAGAATTGTGCTATTTGTGGACAAAACACAACTGTTTGAATGTGTCTTGGAACACCGTCAACAAAGTAAGTTAAGTAAATTATTTCATCAGGCAGCATAAGAGTTGCTTTGCTGTTAGCCAATCAGAGATGAGATGTTTGTATATCGTGAATAATACTGAGTTAGACTCCTAATCCTGACGTTTCACCTCACCCACTCCTTCGACAAACTGCAACCTCCTGAAACAGGAGCGAGACTCTCATAAAATGGCTCACAAGGAATATACTTGGGCTAGAGACCACCCACAAGAAATTCATTGAAAAAACGAATGAATGAGACCTTTAAAGTCCTTAAGTAGTACATTGTGAAGCAAGATGGCTGAGGCATCATGCTAAGGGGACATTTCTCATACTATGATTTCAGGGCTATTTATCCAAACCCAAAAATGCCAAGAGGCGACCAGTATTTTGGTTCCAGATTCAAATTATATAGACAATTTATGTAGTAACCAGACTGATCCCAGGGCTGAGATTAAGAGGAATTTTGTATTCCCATGAAAGCTGGACAAAAAGTAAGTATTTATAAAGCAATATCATTTTAATTCTTAAAGAAAAACGCCAACACTGCTTCTTATGAACAGCTCCTTTTTTCATAATTTCTGTTTATTTTTCTTTGTTTTCCTTAGATGTAGAATATGCAGTATTTCCAATTGATTTCTGTGTATAGTGCAGTTTTTGTTTAACATAACTGTATATTTTTAATAAAGAAATCATGCATTGCATCCTTTAGAGAGCCTGTTTGGACATTAATGATTCACTGTAAGCCTTCACTTGGTCCAGACAAAAGAACCGATGAGATGTCTTATTGTTTGAAGTATTTCAATATGAAGAATGATTAATAAAAAATATTGAGGTCTTTGCTAATGCCTGTAATCTCTATGTGCAGTTTGCACTCATAAACACTGCGATCAAATTAAGAATCCAATCATAAAATATGCAAATTAGATTTTGTCATAAGAGAAAAAACACAAGCAAGGTTTACTCAATAATGAGAGCACACAATTAGATCCAAGGCAAGCGGTACACCACTGCCTAAAAGGCAGATGAGATGCGATGTAGTGATGAAGTGCCCTTTTGTATTGTCGCAGTGTACTCCCCTAAGAAGCGGAGCCATTAATGAACAAGCAGCCGTGACAACCGTGTCTACTGTAATTCATCATGGCATTTGTGACCTCTCTCCTCGCTGGCTGATCCTGCTGTGCCCTTATTCATTCTGCACAAACAAAATACCCATGATGACCAACATGTTCATAACCTTTTCTTATTTAAAGTGTCATTTTAGGTTGCGTCAATCCATCAGCATTAACTAAAATGACATCTTGGGGAATGTTGAACGAACAATACTTCTGCAGCTGTTCTAATCTGGCTAGATCGGTTACTGGCTGTTTGATGACGCTGCATGTCTGAAGAGACCTAAATGATTCATTGTGGCGCGTGTGGATGTCGACCCCTGAATATACTGCAAGTACACTGTGACTCTTGGAACCCTATTACAGCTTTAAAGGCAGGATGATACTGAAAATTCCTAAGTAAAACTTATTTGGGAGTTATCTGACGGTGAAAAATTTATCATTTCTAAAATCTGGATGTAAAATGTGGTGCTGCTCCTTGTAGTTGTAGAATGATATTGCCACTTAACTCTACAGTAACTTCACACAAGTAGCAACGAAACCCCCCCCCCCCCCCCCCATTAATTTGTAGAATTATTTTAGAGATGCTAATTACTTTTTAAAAAGGAGAAAAGGACAGAAATAAAGTCAAAGATGAAAAGTTTTTGCCGAACTTTTTCCGAATTCAGGGGCTGTGTCTTTCGAAGAACCTGGCCTACGCCATTCGACGTGCCATCACCTATGTGAAATATACCACTAATTTATAGTGAAGTGCAACAAAGCGATGTAGTACTACCGTTAATGAGGACGTTTTAATTAGCTACTTTTTGGCTAGAAGTTGGGGATTTTAAACAGTGGCTGAGGCCTCTGGCCAAAAACAACAAGGAGGCCTACTGTATGTCTCGTAAAAAGATTGGTGTTGCCTCAATGGGCATCATCTGTCAGGATCGCCGGTGGACGGGGAGCGGCGATCGGGTGTTGATTGGCGCTCCAGACGCAGATGGGAATTCCCCTGGGTTCAATGCGCCGGATGGAGCAGGCTGTTGAGCGGATGATAGAGAAGGGGACTGGTCGGATAGCTGTAACTGGAAGACCAATGATAACTGGAAGGAGGAAGACTTCTGGTCTGACGAGTAGGAGCTCAGGGCATTGGATTACCGATGACTGAGCGATGTGAAGGTGAGTGGAAGGGTCTTTTAAGCTGAGGGGAGACTGGAGTAATTGTCAGGAAGCTCATCATACACGGCTGGTCTGAGTTGGAGCTGATGACTTCCTGACATCATCTTGAATGGAGCCAGCCACAAAATATCGCCGTGAACATCCGCACCAATAATTTGCCAGTTTTTGTTCTAAAGATGCTACTGTGACAGCAGGAGCAACTTTGTCACCTGCAACACTTGTGATTTTACCACTCCTCAACGCAACCACCTCCAGACTTTGGCACTGTCGTTTGCCACGTCCAACCTTAGAGTGGCACAAGAGGGCGCACCAATGCAGCAGCTGAAGGGATTTGGAGTGTACAGACAGCGGTTAACCACCACTGAACACTAATGTCGGAATAAATGGAACTTCATAGGTTATGTTTCCTTTTTCGACCATTGCAAAAACATTCACTTGTGGAAAGAATAAAATGGAATACCATTTGAGGTTTGAATTAGCACCCTATTTCTTCTGGACAGCGGATGCCATGATATCCAAATGTATTTTGATAATTTACTTGGGCAAATTTGAATAAACTTTGACTTTGGTTAAAGTTTGATTTGCAAAATGGATTTCTTTCTATTTAAATCACAAAATATGTCAATATACCACCAGATTTTAATATACTTACATTTAAAACTTGTTACAAGAACAAAAATCTCGCGTTTGGCCCTCTATGAATCTTAGGACAGGGTGGATCCAGAGAAAAGGACACATTTGTGAGTCGCATTTGGAGGAGCCTTCGAATTTGGACAGTCTTAGTCTCTTTGCCATGATGTAATTAGCCTTTAAATGTGGCCTTCGAAGGATGCAACCCCTGAATTTGGACAGAACCCTTGTTCTTTTGGGATGAAGATAAAGTAACAGATCTGCAATATGATGTTGTTCATTTACAGTTTTTTTTGTTCGTTATAGCAATGACAGAAAAAAGTAAAACGGAAACTGATTCTCCACTTGTTATTGCTATTTACTTGCAGTTTATTAAAACTGCAACACAGCTACCTGCTACAGAAATTTAACAAAGTATCCAATTAAATCTCCCATGAACTATTGTCCAGAAATCTTGGGATTGTTTTGGATTACTTGTTTATTTATATATGCTGGTTCTGTTCTATTGCGGGGACTTCTGCTGATCCTCTGGAGATGATGATACAAAGAAAGATTCTTCATAAAATCAAGACAACCCTGAGCATCCTGTTCACGAGACTGTAATGCAATAACAGTAGGGAGCTTCTTAATTTTCGCTGTAACACAGATCACTACAGGAGATCCTTCCTGGCCACAGCCATCAACTCTTTGAAGAAACTTGAATAGTATGAGCTACAACACTTAATTTCCCTCTGGGGTCAATAAAGTATTTTTGAATTTGAATATTTTTAGCATTTGCCTTACAATTAAACACAATTATTGTTGTGTGTTTAATGGTTGTCAAAACAGATGTCGTTAAGGATGTTGCTCTACTATAATAAATGTTCTTTCAGCAAGGTGGATTATGCTGCAAATGTTAGCGAAAAGAGATGTTATTCTGCCTTTCAATGCTTTGGGATGTGCATTAGGAAAATTATTTGAAAGTTCTCAAGATCTGTGTAGCTGAGAACAACTAAAGTGTAAAACTCCAAAAAGGAAAATCTTTGCTAAAGAAAACAGTCCAATGGGACATTGGAGTTCTTTCACTACAACTAATTGCAAGACAAAGAGTCAGAAAATGTAATCAATCACCTTCCTGTTTACGTTCTCTGAATTCGTTTTTTTCAATAGAGGGGCCTTGTTAAAAACACAGTGGGCAGAAACTAGAATGGGAAGAATAGGGTGGCTTCCTCATGAAAACAGTGAAAAATGACCATGTTACTCATTGCTTTTATCCATTTTCTGCCACACTCCTGCACTTAAGATGAAAACCGATTTTTGTGGCGCTGCAGCCTTGCCAGAAGTTCTCAGAGGGCACGCCGCCATGTGCTTCAGACTTCCTTTCTTTTAAATGAAAAACTCAACCTTCAGTGAACTTGAGGTTATGTGTATCATCAATCAGTAAAGGATTCCTGACTGGGCATTCAAAAACTCCTTTTCTGGGTTGACTGTTTCTTTAGTTTTCTATTTCGGTTTTCTCAAAATGACATTCAGCTAAGGTACAAGAATGTTTAAACTGGGTAGGTTCTCAGTTTCTGGAGCGCAAACGCCACGAAAGCACCTTTGACCGGAAGATGTCATGCCTTTGTATTTTATTGCCTTAATTTTTGGTGTTTTTTGTCTGCAGACTGATAATCTTCTTCCTCAGTATGACTTCTGCACATCAGTGGCAGCTGTGCAAATCTGAATTTTACTTGAATGACATTTCCAATTTACTAGCTGACCTGTCTGTATGCTTTTCATCTAAGTCAACAGAGGAAATAAGCATTAAAAGAAGAACACATGCCTATTACTTAACTATTGAATTGATTTTTCCCCCTTTACTCTGAGAAAAGGGACATTTGGACAGCAGTTATTGCGTAATAAAGAGCAAACCTTCCCTTTGGGGCTGTTAGATCGTATCTCTCTGGCATATTAGTTTATGTTCTGTCCCTTTGTCGGCTTTGAACTCTTTCCCCTTGCATTTATTTGGTCATACATCATGTCTTTATCCAGCTTTCTCCTCAGCAGCGAGTAAAATCTAAATAGAATCATTAACACATCTCTCTGACCAAGGCTCCTCGGCTCTCAGGTGATGCAAGTCATTAGAAGTTCTTTTCAGTTCTCAGCAACCGTCCAGCCTTTCTCCAGCCGGGCGCGCCTGGCTGAATATTGTGCGAGTGTTTTCCTCAGTGCACAGTGGACAGGATTATATAGCTGTCACATCTGTCAGTCAAGACCTGAGCTCCCCCGTCCGCCTCCACACATCCACCCCTCCACCTCTCCCTCTCCATTTGTGGGTTCCTGACAGCCGTTGTCATAGCTACACAGATATGACTGTGTACATGTTTGAGCCTGTGCCCCGCTACCTGTGGATGTACTTGTCATAAACGGTTGACATGTGTTTAATGGGAATATGTTGAACTGCAGTGCAGGTAATTATGTGAAGGTTTTGCTCAGTTTTGAGAGAAATTGTTTTTATAAATAGTAAAAAAAAATTTTTTATGTTGTTTGGTCTTGAAATGTCACTTAATGTGCTTTCATACCTGCCCTGTTTAGTCTGCTTTAATTAAACTCTAATCAGTTTGCCCAGAAAGTTTGGTTGGTATTCGGATATGGACCAAAAGAAAGCGGACTCTGGTCGACCTAAAAATCTAGGTCTCTGCTGAGTTGAGGTGAGCACTGGTGCGGTTCAGTTGGATAGGTGAATGCCAAACAGACTATAGCGCAGAATATAATATGTTGGTAAATACAATCGAAACAATCGCGCAACAATTCTGCTTCATTTACTGCTCATGCTGATCCCATTGCTGCAACATATTGGTCTGGCACATTTGCCAAAGACAACTAAGGAATCCTAAAATCGCTAAAGTCTAGTACCGCTCCCAGTTTGTTTACATTTCAAGGAACAGGAAGTGTTCCTGTGTTAACTGCTTCCTGGTGCCACCATCATCGTGGAGGTAAATATGTTGCTCAAAGGTTCGGTTCGTTTGACAAAGCAAAACGCATCAGCTAATGAAAGCAACACTGTTGCAATTTTGGTCCCTAATCGAACCGAATCTACTGGGCTATGGGCAGTGTTGCCAACTTAGCGACCTAACGACTTTTTTTCCAAAAAGCGTCTAGCGACAAATCTAGCGACATTTCTGACCACCCTTAGCTACTTTCTGTGAAACTTTGTTGCCGATATTTCCTACAGTTTAGAGACCCAGCTTGCTCCTTCCCGACGCTCAGAAAGGGAATGATCTGCGCATGTGTAGGCAGCATGATCAGACTATGTCCACTGACCAATCATAAACCTTTTTCGGTTCATTTCACCCACTCACGAACGAAGTTGTTTGATAGTTAATAAATCTGCATGTATATAAAACCGATCTTTCAACTGGAATTAAGGCAGAAGCTTGTCTGTATTATGCTGCATCTCACACCTGTGGTGCATTTAAGGAACGTTCGAAATGTATGGTGAGTTCAAAAACGTAGGACATTTAAAACTTATGACAAAAAAAACCCCACTGAAAATATAAGCAGTAAACTTCTGTTTAATGGCGGTTGGCAAGAAACATTTGATGCATGCTAAATATGCATATGCATATATAAGTACTAAAAAACAAACAAACATCTATATTCTGTCTATTAATTTCATCTTCTTGAGATATCTCAGCAAATGTATGTGTCAGAACTTTAATTTTTTTTTAAAGGTCTTTGATGTCCAGTTGCAATTTGATATCTTGTCAATTTTGTAGGCTACCAGGTTTCTAAACAGTTTACTTCAGGCAAAATAACAGAACATGTTCCAGTCTCTTCTTGAAGACAGAAGTCACATTTCCCTGTAGCATGTTTCCCCTGTTTAAATAATGTATTATTTAAATAATGTATTATTTAACCTGTATGATCAAATCCTAATCTAAATATAATTTTTTCCTCTTTTTTTTTTTCCTTAAGCTTTATTGACAAATTGTAAATCACAACCTTAACATAATCCAGCATTTCAAAACCAAAGGACAAACAAATAACATATAGCCTAAGACATAACTGAATAAAGTGCATAGTTCAGTCTAGAGGAAATCAAAAAGAATAATAAAAAAAAATCAAAACAAACAAACAACAAGGGGCAAGACATATTACAATTCTCCAAAAAATTTCAAAATAATTGGTATGTTGGACTGTGAAGAGATGTAAACTTCAATCTGTTTCCAAAAGTTCTGTGAAAAATGACATTAAAAAAAAGGTGCCTAATTGTTTCCACTTCTGCATCACAAAATACACAGTTGACATCAATGGTGACAAATTTTGACAAAAAAATTTTAGTGGGGTAAATATTGTGTATAATTTTAAATTGGATTTATTTTATTTTATTAGAGATAGCAAATTTATGAGGAAGCAGCCATGTTGTTTTCCAATTAATATCAGAGAAAGAGGAGGACCATACAAATTTTCCTCTAGGTGTGATTTTTCTTTTCCTGAAAAAATGATTCCTTATGTGATTATTGTTACAATGTTGACTCATAATGTTTATACCATTAATAAAGAGGGTAGAGTTAACATCCTCTGCCTCTTGTCTTTCAAAATGACCTCTTATTAGTTGGTGAATGCCACTGGGGATAGCATTAATCACTGTTTGAAATTCTTTAAAGGTAACAGGGAAGTTTTTGGATCTAAGAAATTCTTCATAACTAAAAATGTCACCTTCCTCATTTTGTAAATCTTTAAGGTACATTATTCCATTATCAATCCAATTTTTCAAAAATAGTGATTTATTTTTCCTAGTTATGAATTCATTATTCCAAATAATAGTCTTGTGCGGAGAGAAGTTATGGACAAAGCACAATTTTGCTGCTGAAATAACTTGTTGATGAAATTTGGATAATTTTAGTGGTAACTTTGAAACATCATAATCACATTTTAGGAGAAAGGACAAAACTCCAACTTTCCCAAATATATTCTGTGGTATAAAGTACCAAAGAGATTCTGGCATTTTCAGATATTCTTTTATCCATTTTGTCTTAAAGGTATAGTTCATGTCCATAAAGTCTAACAACTCCATTCCACCATCACCTCTCGGGGCTGCTAAGATCTCTTTTTAAATTTTTTTTTCCTTCTTTGTTTCAATCGTCATCAAGTGATGACATCATCATTATGCAAATTAGCGTATGACGTCATCTGGCGACATCTAACGACTTTCTGGGGCAACTTCAGCTACTTTCTGTCGGAGACAGTTGGCAACACTGGCTATGGGGTGTGAAAAGAACCTTAGTGCTCATGACAACAGATTTTCTTATCAGTAAAACGGCACAAGATTATTTTTTTAAAAACATCTTAACATTTTTGTGAGCCTGCAGTTCAATTTAAAAGCGACTAACTTAACAGCGAGCCAAAAAGTTTTTCTTTGCAACACTGATCAACCAACAAAAAAAAAAATTAAGAGTCCCCATACACATACACACTTCTGCGAGAAGTTTGTTTTATTTCGGTTATATCGCATATGAGGATTTTAAAGAACTATACATGGAAAAAGTTTGTCATGAGCACTTCATGACAAACTTTTTCATATCCACCATATGAAAGGAATTCAAAATACTGATATAAAATCCAATATCAGCTGCAATCAATCACTCTGTCCTTCATTTGGATCACACACACAAAGAAAAAAACTGAGCTGGAGCTGAAACTAAACCCCAGCAAGAGCACTTATTGATTTAATGTGATCTGTGGCTTTCAGTAGAGATTCTTTAGTTGACATTGGACACATTAGTAGTAAAAACACTTTAGGCCAAAGCATTTCTTTACCTGACAATTATATGTTTTTTATTTATTTAAAAAAAGGGTAGGCTACATAGGCCTACTATTTACAACTAGTCATTCTGTAACCACATACAGTTTGATTCTATCAATCTAGTTAGCAATCTAGCTAGCTAGCAATCTAGCTAGGTGTCTAGCTATGTAGCTGCTTTAAAAATCAACATAGGTCTATTCTGATTGAACATTTGTATGTTTTGCTCAAGGATATATTTGTCTTTTTTACCCACTTTTATCAAACCTAGTTGCATTTTAAGATGGGGCATTGGATGCTCTTTGTTTTGGTGTAACAAACTAGCTTAGGCAGGATTTGTGACTGACAGCAAATGCTGCTTCATTTTGCCTAATAAATCCCTTAAAAGCAGATTATGAAAAAGGAAGTCAGATTTTCCCCCTTAAGACTCTAATTTTACCTAGTTGGTGCCAGTTTTATTTTTATAGCTTCACACAGTTATGTCTCGGTGTTTGAAACTATAGGCCTATGGCTCACAGTGTGAAGCTGATGGATCTTGGGTAAGTGACTGTGTGAGACTTGCTGGAAAGTGAGATCACGCTAATGCCAACATGTCACTCTGATCATGCAACTGTATTGATTGCTCACAGAGGGATTTTGATGTTTTCAGCGTAGCTGGATTGCCCATTTCAAGTACAAGTGGGTATAGATTTCTCTTCCAGGAGAAGTTGACATTTTAGAAGCATGAATGGAGGCTCATTATGCTCTTTTTCTACAAGGTGACACAATTTCTTGAGGTCTTAATGACATTTCTGTGACATGTCTTAAAAATACCACAGGGATGCTGTAAAAAACCCTGCATTTCCAGCTTTGTTTTTACAGCTCTTTTCATTGCAGACAGATTTGGGTATAAAGTTAACCCCTTGATGCCACTCAAAGCCTCTCCTCCAGAGTAGATCAGTTTGTTATACTTTGCTGCACCATCCTATAGTAGGCTATACTGTACCACAGTGGATGATCTTAAGAAAATCTGCAGTATGCAATAACATAGCTTATTGTCGCAATTATGACTTCTGATATATAAATTTTTCAGTGTACAGTTTCTTTTTGCTGTTAATGGGGTGAAAACATAGAGCCCAAATGCTGAGTACCTAATGTAGAGGAACTGGAAAAACTGGCCCCACTGCCGTGGGGTTTAACCGGTTAAGATATTTCTCTATGTGCCCCTTTTTAATTTTGAGCACCTGCCCCACTGAAGGTCTCTGCATTGCCCTGCTCCAAGTTTGTTGAAAATCTGTGTACAACCGCATTCACAGCTACCTGACTATTCCAGCTGTGTGTACACATTATTACAGATCCTCACCTTTGTACTTGCGTTTCTACATGATTTGGTATGCTGCAGTCTTTGATTGGTGTCAGCACAGTTTCAAAAATCTGATTTTTTTTTTTCCTTGTAACATTAATCCTTGTTTCACCATCTCTGAAATCATTCCAGTGAGGTTAAACAAAACTTCCTTCCTAAAGTTCAATTATATTAATGTATATTGACTGTTTTGTTAGAGCAAAATGTTATTTTTTGACAATTGGACTTTTTATTTACTTTAGACAAAAGAAAAACATTAAGTAAAAATATTTTTTTTTATTTTTCTTGAATTTGAGAAACTATTAAGGCTTTAAAAGTTTGCTCATTAAAAAATCCAAACAATATACCTGCCTGCCAATTAAACTTTTTAGTTGAATTCAAAGCAGACTCCTTACCAGCAAGATGAAGCAAATGAAGCGTTTGAAGTTGAAGTGGGGTGAAGAGCTTAGGTGGAGGTGAAGAGCTTAGGTTGGGTTAGGTTTCTATATTAGTAGCTAAGGGCAAGTCTGTTATGCAGCATTTAGTTCAACACCAAGATAAAAGCTAACATGAATATAAATAAGATCCAAATGTACTACCCTAAACATTCTTGTAGTTATTTTTCATTCCTTCTCAAAATTAATTTATACATAAATAATTTCCCATTCTATAGTTAGTTGGTTGTTTGTAGAATCACTGAATGTTTATCAAATTAACTTTAGTTCTTTTTTTAAAATAAGTTTTTATTGAAGTGTGAGGACTCCGTCTGGCAAAACACTCAAAAGATGGGAGTAAATGAACCAAAAATGTTTTTAAGAAATACAGTACAGAGCTAATTATACATGGGAGACTGGATAATTTTACTCCAGATGGGTTTTTAATGAGCTTTTCCTCTTTAAATTAATAAGGCTCTTTAAATGCTGGTCCATTACAATGTTTGCATGCTTTGTAATTTTTGGTATTTTGGCTTTTTTAGACGAAAGCATTTAACAGAGTTTGGCCTAAATTAAAGATCCCAATTGGATCTGATTTTACTCTGGAAGTTGAGGCTTGCTGTTAAAAAGTTGTTTTACACTTGGTCATTAAAAGATACACGTTTAGAAATGGGATATAAACAGATATTCCATAATCAAATGCATTTGCCAGATTGACAAGATTACTTAAATTGAAGATATATAGATGCAGCTCATTATAAGACAAATATCCATTATGTGCTTTGTGCAAAGATGTTAGATTGTTCAAGTAGTTATTACTCTAGAGCAGGGGTCTCCAACCCTGGTCCTCGAGAACTATTGTCCTGCAGGTTTTAGGTGCATCCCTGCTCCAACGCGGCTGGATTTCTAAATGTGTATATTTTAATATTCAAGTGCAAAACTTTTTATCTGCAAACCTTAACTTCCAGAGTAAAATCCGATCCAACTGAGATCTTGAATTTAGTCCAAGCTCTGGTAAATGCTTTTTTCTAAAGAAACCAAAAAAAACAAAAATGGTCATGAGTAATAACTGCAGAAATTAAAATTGACTGTTGAATGATTTTTGCTGATGGATAGCATAGTTAGTGATGTCAACAATGCTAACTGCTAAAAAAAAGTTTTCAAATGTTCTTGAATTCGTTTGGCTGAAATGGTAAACTTACTTCACTCAGATGTTTGGTGCAGCTTCTCTCAGTTTCTCATGTAATCATACAATGTGATGTCAATGTTTGCAGATGAATAACTCTTAATGTGCCATGATGCTCGGCAAGTAGGACCCAAATGCAGATAATTAGAATTTGTTTAATGAATGGGTTTGCAAAGAGATTACTTTGACAAATAAAGACATCACTATGGAGGAAGAAAGACGGAGAATCCAGCAAGGTATGATCAAAAGTGAGCTGCTTAAGTACTGAGGGTAGAGTGAGAAATGACCGAGGTACCAGAGTGAACTAATCAATGTAATCAGATGCAGGTGGGAGAGTGAGTGAGCAGATGGAGGTGAATTGCAGCTGGGGAGGAGGCAGAATAGCAGGGAGGAAATAAGAAGGAAAACAAAGGTTGAGTACAAAACTAATACAGAGGAGTAGCTAAGAATAATAAGACCCAAAGAATAAACTAAAGTGATGAGATCTAAATAACTAAAAAAACTATCAGAACCCAAACACAGATTAAACTCGAAGTTAAAAACACTTAAGAATCCTAACATGATAGGGTTTTTTGTCAACATTCAAATAAGACACGAAGCTCGAGAATGGGATTATTGAGATTAAAGAAATATTTTTGTGTAAATTGTGAAAGAAAATTAGTATAGTATAACAGACAGTGGCAGTGTGATTTATCTTTTAATAGGTTATACAACGCCACAATCCGAGCGACACTAAATCTTGAAGTGGAAGACCTGGATAGGAAATAATTTTGCATCAGTGGGTATTGAAAATCAAATATCGGGGGTGGTTCAGTAAATCTCTGAAATTTATGGTTTTTAATAAATAGTTTTTCAAGCAATACACATGTAATGTGTTTCTAATGGTGACTATATAGCAAAAAAAAAGTGTTTCGGTGCCATTTTGACCCATATGTTAAAAGGTTTTTCAGTCTCTGTCATTCACTACCACAGAAATGCTGGTGTTTGTGTGTGCTGCCCAGCCTGTCTGTATACGAGTGAAATGTAGGTCAGTCCTGCTGTTGTACCCTGCTGGTGAACCCACCAGTCAGACTGCGGAAAATCTGAACTGGCATGAGGACATTTGTAAATGGACACATGGAGTTTTTTAGAACTACTACACCATTGATCTACTTCTTTAAAGGTTTTCATCACACTTCCCATCTAAAATGAGCATACCAGTCAATAAGACGTGTAGGTCACAGTAGGGAGAGACGGCATGGGAGCCGTGCAAGTAGCTGCGCGGTCAGCCGTCAGCCGTCCACTCCTCCATAGCGCCATTTAAAAGGGGTCCCTATCTGATAAAGCCCCGGTTTACTGTTAATTTACACAGGATTGGAATCATTAAAGCCAAGCTGTTCATGTTCACAGCCTTTCTCACTATGAGTTTGGTCCCAAGTGAATGAAACTGTAGCAGGAAGACCCTGGTGTTTACATGATTGGAGACTGCGGATGAGGGACAGAAAAGTGATGTAACCTTTGCTCTGTATTTTATCAATGTTATATTTATTTATTGATCGTTCACATAATTACGTTGAAGGTCCTGCCACGGTCGTTTTGGGATCTTTTGTACACGAACGTAATGAATTGAATTATGTTGAATGTTTAAGTATGAATCATGACATGGTCAAAAGAAAGTACACTCGCCTTCGTCTAAAGTTATGAAAATACAACCTCAAATGTACAAAACCACATATTTTAGATTCTACCGTGTAATAATTTCCTCAGATAATATGAAAAAGGAAATGTCTGTTTTGAAAAATTTTACTACACCTAGGGCTGCAATAATATAAAAACAATATTTATGTGATGTCCTTGGCAAAGCCCAACCTAGTTGTCATCAACGTAATCTGTGTAAATGTAAACTGTTATCAGCCCCAGATATGAAGGGGAGTGCTTTAAATCTCGTGGCTATGCATAAGACTATTTTGAATTAGGAAAGGAAGTAGTTTGAGTTGTTGAAGTGTGTTGATTACAGATACTTGTTAGAAAAAGAAATCTAAACAATTTGTTAGCTCTGTGGAAAAAGAGGTAGCCAAAGTGTAATTGTTGGTAACAACCCTAAAGTAAGCATCCGGTTCGGTGCTTCCAGTGAGCTCAAAGTAAAATTAATATTTAATCTTTTCATGAGTCTCGGCTGCATTTAATCGTGTCTGAATCAACATTTTAAAAATGTCACACTGACTAAACCTAAAAAAGGATATTATATGTAATAAAGTTTGAAATTATCTAAAACAGTTTAAAACTTGTGAAAACTTTTTTTTCTTTTTCTAAAAACGCAAATAATTTTTAATGCTTTGTTTGGCTTCGGAACCATCTCAGAAGTAAACAAGGATTAAAACCCCAACATATGGTCTAGTCAATCCCAGACTGGAATGCTCTACTCAGATTAGATTATTTAAAACAGTTTGTGAAACCTCAACTCCAGCTGTGAAAACTCTAAAAGAAATTACTTTGTTTCACGGACATTAGGACCATTAAAAAATGGAGCTTGTCTCATTCTGGCGAACCCAATATTAAATGTCGTCTCAAAGGATGGAGGTATAATTGAACCCCCAATCTGACCAACCCCTCTGTAAGAAAATTGCCCTTAAAGCCACTTAATTTGCATATTAGGTCATGAGCATGTAATGGATATTGAAGCTTCTGTTGGAGAATGTTTTGATTCCGCTATGTATTCATAGCAGTGTTCTTGAGAAGAAATGGGAAGATAAAACATTCACTTTGCAGATGCCTTGAAGAATCACAGGGTGGATTTATCAGAAAATTATTTTGTACCAGTCTCCTTCTGTCTATCTTTGTACTTTCTGCAGAGTCTCAGTCTGTCCTTTCTTTTTAATTTTATGTTGTCTCTTAGCTCTGTTGATTTGTTTTATGCACAGCACCGTGACGTTACTTTGTTTTATCGAAGAGCAACTGAACAGCTTTTTTTGCTGATAAACTATAAATCAGTGTCTAATAGTTCTGTCTACATGTCTGGTCATTATTTTTTGTATTTTAGTAAATCTTAGTAAAAAAAATTAACTTTCTACCAAAAAACCGTCAGTGTAGCGCCCTCTTCAGGTTAAAACTCTACACTGCACTTGAATTTGAATCTGGCATTGCTGTTCACTCTGTGGTGAGGGCTGAAGACAGCCATCCTGCCGTGGAGTATAAAAGAAGCCAAGTCTCCGTCCATGCCTCCTCCACAGAAGCTCCCTCCCTTTCCTCTCTTTCATCTGGTGAAGGAGGTGAAGTGAAAACCTCCACCTCAGAAAGATTGTTATGAGACATAAAGGAGCTCATATTGCTCTCCACTGTCTGTGCCAGTGCTCCCAGCCCTCTTTCCCCCTGCGCGTTCGCTGGTTCGCCAAGCAACACTTTCTTTTGGCACATTTTTTAAACACGAAATCTGGGCGGAGTTGGACTCTGGTAGGGGGATGAGTTGCTCTTTAAGTGTGCTATATAAATAAAGTTGAGTTGGAGTTTTTCTTGTAAAGAAGTTGCTTCTTTGCTGCTCTTCTTATCACAAGGCTTTTGTCCAAAAGTCTGCACCTCAGTGTGTGTGCAGATGTCCTCACACCCACCTGCTGCCAATCCTAAATAAGCTTTAAACTGGAGAAAATACTGATTCTTGTTGAACAACCTTTGACTTCCTGAAACTTTCTTCACTGCAACTGAATCTTTACCTCATCACACTTAAAGATCCAGAAAACTGTTCTTTTAGCTGGAATTTCCTGCATGAGAGGCAGAGTAAGAGTGACTTCAGCTGGACTCTTTCACCGCTTAATCTGTAGTTATAATACACATTACGGAAATGAATTTAGCTGAATATTTTGTGCATAAAAAGCTGTTGCCTATTATTCTACATGTAATCACGCAACAATTTTGCCAACACAGAAAGTGCAGTCACAAAGTTTGCATTTGTGGTCATGACTGTAAATTATGTGCTTCAGCTGAGAGCATACTGAAGCAGTTGAAGCAGAAGGGTAACTTTAATGCCTGCTTTCACATTTAAGTGAATGAAACAGATGATTAAAAGAAAATGTTTGCAGAGTCGCTTACCAGCAACTGATAACTGAGCATTAAACATTTCAGCTCAGCAGCTGCTTGAAGTCTTCTCCAGAGGAATAAATACTAATGACGTTTTGTCTGTGCAACTGAAAAAACATTACTGTCACCTCATGGTTGAGTTCAATAAATTGTTCCACTTACTGCTTTCATTTTCCTTTCCTTACAATCTGCCAGAAGGCAGGAGCTCATTCGGCAGATGAAAGATTTGTGAGGGGTTCAACAAACACGTTTTGTGCCTGTTTGAACCTAGGCTGCTCATAAATGGAGGCTTTAAGTCCTTCCCATTACCTTCATAGTGTCCTAGATTTTGCAGATATCCCAGACCTTTTAAAACGGTCTCCATCACAGCCTGTTAAAACAACATTATTTTCTGATTAGCAGTCTGGAAAGTATCAAAATTAGTTTATTCTTTGAAGCTCCAAACTTTTATTTGGGGGGGGGGGGTGGGCTTTCAGAGTCACATCTGAAAAATATCTGTGCTCAACTAACGACTTAAAATCCATGCCTGAACTTAACTTAAAAGATGGGACACAAGGCGGGCCTCTATAGTCCCAGAGAAGAAAAACCTTCAGCCTGATTTCTTTAATGTTTCCCAGCAGTTCATGAATACGTCTGAGTGCTTCTTTCATTGATAGTGAAGGTTGTGAGAGGACTGTGAGGGAGTCTCCTCGTGATAAAAGAGAGTTTTATGTCAGAGCATCTAAAAAGGTTTTACTCCTCAGAATAATAATGTGCAGTGAATTGGGAGCAGTTCTGAAACAGTATTTGGCCAGACCTTTTCTGCAGTAACTACAATTCAAACAGGACGCTACAAATCTCAACAAACATACAGGGTGTGAAGAAATCACTGGTGCTTTTATTTATAAGGAGTTTACTTACTAGTTTATCAACTTAATTTCTCATAATGTGAATTTAGTTCTGCACAGGCTTAAAAACACTCTTTGCATACAGATAAAGGATGTTATCTTAGCACAAACTTTAAGGAAGCTTTTTTTTCTGTTTGTCAGCTTTGAGTGAAGCAGCCTGAGCGCCAAAACGGCTTTCCATAAACTTTTTTTGAGTTATTTTTGATTTGCTTATCCTGACTGTAAACAGAAGTTAGCCAAGCAAAGCTCTTTCATCCTGCATCCATTTTCGCAATGTGTGAAAAGGTCAGCCTCATAGTGTGAGGCGAACCTTCTGGAAACTCATCAGCTAAGTGCAATGGTGGATTACCCTGGTAGCATATGTGCACAAGCCTGCAAAGCGTTTAAGTTTGAAAGTTGCATGGAATCAGCTCACACTGAGCTGTAACAATGGTCAGAATAAAAAAAAAAAGATTTACATCTAAAATTACATTTTACGATGGATGTCTTTGATACATCTGTCAGTGCCCTATGCTACAGAAACGTTCCCCATTATGCATGCTGCTCATGTTTAAAAAATCCCTATGGAGAGAGTTTGGTGATCGCCAACAGTGCCTTACTTACATTCAGGGAACTTTTTGCTTTCAGTTACAATATTTTCAGCACCAGATTCCTTCATGTGAAGCCATTTTGATGCAAAATAATTCCTGCACACGTTTCCTTGAAAGAAGCAATTGCCTACAAAACAATGGGCCATAACTTGAATTAGATCTGTCCCTTAGACTGATTTGCATTTCTTTAACATCTGTTGTTTATAGATTCTCTACACATACAATGTCTGTTACCTGTACCCCATTCTTTAATATCTTTCTCCTTGTGATTAGTGCCAGATATGCTTCAGCATTCTTTTTGCGCTAACTCCACTGTCCATTAGAGAAATGGGTCAAATTCACTGCAAGCAACGAGGAAACATTATCTGAATTAATAAAAATAATTGTAGACTTATATTACGTCTACAAATCGTTGACCAGAATTGAGGCTACTTGGCAGCTTTGAACAAACTGAAAAACTGTAATTTGGATTATTTTCTGTCTGTGCAGTCCTGTGTCCAGCTTTTGCATTTTATGAATTAAGCAACTCAAACTTCAGCTCTAAAACAAATATCGAGGGAGAAATTGCAAAAGGGAAAACAAATAAATGAAAAGGACGCAGAACAGAGGAGCATTACCTCTCTGAACTTTATTCTCTCAGTACATTTTTTTATTTGTAAACCATAATATATACTGTTATTATTCTCCAGCTGTGGCTTTTGTCAACCTCAAACCAAAACCTTAATAAAAGAGCAGTGTTCATGTAGATGTCCCTATGAGTAGTTTTGCACTCTTGGTTTTTTGCCCATCTGCTTTATGCATAAATGACATCTGTAGAAAGTATGGAAGTCTTTCATGACAATGAAAGAAGTCTTCTACTCTTCTATCTCATTTGATGTAGTTCTGAATTATTGCTTCTTCACAACAAATCCACTTAAAGCAATTAAACTTCTATTCCTGGTGCTCAGAATGACAGTATTTTGCAAGTGAAGCTATTATTGTTCTTACAGCATGGTTCATTTTTTTTATGATGATGAAGAAAGGCTGAAAATTAAGAGAAAGTCACAAGGAGACCATAAATGCCAAAGGACTGGATAGAAAATGGAATGAAAAAGCCAGAATTCTCTGCAGCGTGTCTGTTATGAAACCAAAATTAGCTCACAACAGAAGGACAACATCAGTGATTCAGCAACTTAACAGAAGGCATCATGAGTGACTTTGGGCTTGTTTTTCTCAAATGTTGCTCAATTTTGGCAGAAATAGGTTGAGTTTTTTTGGGCTTTTTTTTAATGTGTGGTTGCCTATTAGGTCACATTTTACATCAACTGCAGAGCTTTTCCTTCTGCAATAGTATGTGCCACAATCGTGCTCCTTCTGTCCCTGCTGTATATAATGAACCAAACCACAACAGCTCTGTTGCTGGACAGTTGTGCATGCATAATACAGAAAAAAAGGTGCATAGAAGTTACCTGATGGTATCCCCTGGGTTTTGCTTCCAATAATAATTTGACACTGTTTCGCCAATTTCTATTTATTTAGCAGAACCAACAGAAGGTAAGGTTTTGCATTAACATGTTACAATATTCAGTGTGAAAGCAGATCATGGATCAATTCTGGCTGTGTAACAAAACTAGATCAGAATAGTAAATTTATGTAGCAGCAGAAAGAAGAAAACAGCTCAGTGTAACAGACTGTAATATTTAGATTCTTGAATAATCTAAAGGTATATCAATAATGTTAGGCAAATTAATCATAAGTGCTATACGGAAGCAAAGGAATGTGTACCAAAAATGTTTTAAATTCCAATTTAGACTTTCTGGGTGAATAAATAATCAGTCCAATCTGAATAAGAATAACCAGGGATTTGCATAATTTTGCAGGATCACTTGGCTGCATGTTGAACAGATAAAATAATTAAACTAAATCAAAAACGCAAACTGAATTTGATAGAAATGATTTGCAGAAGCAAAGAAATGGATTTAAAAAAGTTAGGGTTATTTCTTTTAATGTCTGAAGACATATGGAGTAAAGTTGAAATGGGAAAAAAATGGCTAATATTATCAGAACTAATAAAATCGCATTAGAAATTAAATAAAGTGTCAACTTTTACAATAAAGCAAAGTATTTCTCATCCTATTTTTCTTTTGCTCCATGCTGGTCGCTAAGACAACTTACTGGCTTCATTTATTTTGAATAATATAAATTAATTGTGTTTTTGTTGTCAAGCCCTTGGAAGATTTCCCTTGTTTTTTCTTTTTTGTAATTTTAAATGTGTCAAGTAATTGTATGGAAAGGTAAACTGGGAAATTTTAAGATTCAGTTTTGAATTATTGATTTTGATTAATATGGTAGATTTTAAGAGAAAAAAAAGCTTTCTAAACCAACATGACTGGATGTGGAAAAAAATAATTTGTCCTTTAACCTAGTAACTGGTTATGCCAACTTTGGGGTTAACTTCCATCAAGTCTTTCTGATAATTGTTTTAAATCAGCACCATTTCACAGCAGTTTTAACTTTTATTTAAAATCTTTATTTTATTCCATTTAGTTTTTAGCTCTGAACTTGGTGGTGTCCCTCACACTAATGTCCTGGAGCGTCTCACTCTTGCACGTTTTCTCAATTTTTGGATAGTGTTGCTGTCTTTTGCTTGGATTCTAAAGCCTTAGAATTAGTTTTTGAATCCTTAACAGACTGATAAATGTCTTTGTTTTTCATCTGTTGTTGAATTTTTTGAAACTCAAGCATGGTGTGTTTTAAAAGAAAAATTTATTTAGCCTACTTCTTGTTGTCAGATAGGTTCTTTTTAAGTGACTTCTTGATACTGTAGTTGAATTTTGATTTAATCAGTAGGGACAGATATTTTGTTCACATTAAAGCCAGGTTTGTTTAAATAGACTCTTCTCGGCCCTGTGGGTTTGATATGCACATGTACTGAACTAGGCTGTCAAAATAGCAAGAAAACTCCAAAGTAATTTAAACATGTTTTATTCTCAAATATGGGCAAAGTATTATTTAAACATTTCTAAACATTAACACTGACTGTTTTCAAGTGGTTATATTGTTTTCTACTCTGGCTATGTCTGTTTGTACTTCATATTATATTACTTAATTTTTTTACTTATTTTATCTTTTTTTTAAATCCATCTTAATCTCCAATCAGTTCTATACCTTATACTTTTTAAGTTATAATTGTAGTTATACAACAAAATAAAATGTACTTGAGGAGGTGAAAGGAAGGAATTCAGGAAAAAAGGCTCTTTGTTTGATGTTAATCAAAGTAAAAAAGAAAGTTATAGGCACATTTGTATTTAGTTTTCTTAATTTAACTATACCAAAACGTACCGAACCGTGAATCTCGTGTACCATTACACCCCTGTTATTTACCAAAGTTATTCTTGTTTGATATGAAATAGGTTTAATCTGAATTTTTTTAGTGACAGAAAAGCAAAAACAGCAGAAAGTTTTACGGAGGTAAATAGTTTCATGACACGTAGATGGTTCATACTGAGGGATTCAGGCCTGAGAGACCATTTAGTTCTTCAAAGATGAATACAAGCTGCAGCTGCAGGATTGTAATGAGTTTTTTTCTGTTGTTGATTATCTTTTTTTTTGTATTGGCAAGAATAATAATGAGGTGAGAGATTCATAGTAGAAAAACGGGCCCCTGTTGGTGCATTCTGTTGCTCAAAACTGGAACCGTCTTTATAAAGTGGACTTGGCTATCATAAAGGACTCTTGCCTGAAAATTGATGGTATTAACCTGTAGTGGTGCCCCCCACTGTAATGATCTCTTGTTACAGAAGAGCCTGAACATATGGGATCACCCCACTGGGATGCTGCTGTTGATAAAGAGAAAATGGAGGGATATTACAGGGAAACAGGGGGGGGATAAAAAGCCTAAGAGAATAGAGTTGATGGAATGGGTGTGAAAGAGGAAGAGATCACCAGAGACAAAAAAGACCTGGTGTGAAAATGAATGGAGGATGGAGCGACAGAAGTAATAAGCCTTCCCGCAGTGTTCTATGCTGCCAAATGCTATGATTGATCAAGTCAAAGCTCCGCTCTTTATTAACACTGATCATATACCGCCATCAGCAGGGTTTCCGACATGACTGTTGGGATGAGAGGGAAGAGAACTCTTCAATTTAATCCGAGATTTATTTCCATCTGTCAGCTTCAATTTATCAACGATTTCACCAGTGTACCCTGATACGTCTGTCGAAGCCTGCTTGTCAAAGCAAGAGTCTGACTTTTAAGCTGCCAGCATCAAACACCCCTTGCTGATACCATGCTGGCCTTTGAGGCATCTCAATTTGAAATGAAATCTGGTTTGATTGTTACTCTGCCAATTCAGTTTTAGATTCTTTATTTCCACAGGGGATGCCAAGTAAATGCAGCAACATCAGCTGAATTACTTAACGAAGAATACATCAAAGAGACATTCTTTTCTTTGTGTCATAACAAAACCTCTTTTGTTTCATGTTCTCCACAGGTACTAGTTTGTCCGATCAGGCCATCATATTCTCTCATAATGCCTTCAACTCTGTGTGGTCTTGTTGTGAAGAGTTTGATTCGCTAACCAAAGAAACATGGTGTTTTATGTGTTTTAATGTAGACTAAAATAAAATTTTGCTTTCATATATGTTAAATATATATAAAAATCCATTGTTCAATTGGCAGTAGGTTTTAAAACTATGTTGAAAAAAATGTCATTGTTTAAAGATAATCCGCATTGTCCAACCTCCAACAATTCATTGTAAATGTGGTCTAGAAAACCTACTGGCTTTGGGTCTGTTGATGTGACATTTAGGCCTGGTTCACACACCAGGATTTAAAATTGTCCCAAGTGCTTCAGACCATGCACACGGGATAAAAACCCACGGATAGTCCTGTTTTGGTCCTACAGTGTGTGGTGTGCGGCCACACCGCAATGGCGAGACAGTGCACACGAACTGATTTTACTCACAAACATTCCCAGCTCAGACAGGAAATCTCACAAAACCACATGTAATAAAACGTGACTAAAGTCAAAGTTGTAAATAAATATGAATACTGAGGATGAGGCATTGGCAATAGTTTGTGGACTAGTTTTAACAGAGAAAAAAAAGATTAAATCCTGGCGATGGATAAAGGAGTGGACACAGCAGGAGCAGGGGCTCTACTTGCTATACAAAGATACGGAGCTGAATTACTATTATTTTTCACTGAGAAACGTCGTTGCACACATTGCTCTGACTGATCTCTGTTTGTATGCATTTGTGGACTGCGGTCAAGCGAGCCGACACTAATAATAGACTTTTCCAAGGTGTATTGCTGCATGTCAGCGTGCTTTCTGATTGGCTACACGTCACATTCAACAGGCTGCATGCTCGTTTGTCCTTGCATCACACCACACAAGATGTGATATTGGGCCATGACAATCCAAGATGTTGAATATCCCCAAATTGTGATCGGAGCGGTTCCGACGTCCTACCAAGCTGACCAGAACGTTCTGAACACACCACACACGGCAGAAATATCTGTTAGGATTATTTTAAGAGCCATTCCAATAATCGGGGTGTGTCAGAAGGGGAGAATTGGGGCAAAATGGGCCTAAAAATCCTGCAATGTGAACCAGGCCTAAGTTACAACAATACACCAGTTCCCAATGCCGCCATCTATCTGTAGTCTATAGTAGCAAACTTTGACATTGTGACATCTTTGTCAGAGTAAAATCTGGCATCTCTTTCTCTCCTCTTTCTAATATATTGCAATGAAATAACAAGGGATCTTTAAATCTTTGTATAAGCTATAAATCCGTCTAATAGGTAAATGCAAAAGTCTCCATATCCCTGTTGAAATGCTAGGTTTTAGTGATGTAAAAAAAGACCATAATGAATACTTTCAACATCTTTTCAATCTTTACTGGGACTTATATCGTGCACAATTTAACTTAAAAACCTGATAAAGATGCAGCAGTCTGATTGCATAAGTGTGCACTCTTAAACTGATATCTTTGAGCATTGTTTCTTGGTTACTTCGCCCACCATCAGTTATGGAGAATCTGAATAACCTAAAATGAAGTTCAGCTGTCAATGTGTGATTTTCTTGCTTGCTTTTCAAACCCCGTTCCGCAGCTGCAAATCCAGGGTGACATCAGTGCTGGTACTAGAGTCAGTTCTTTAATGGTTCTATACAAACCCAGCTATTAACTGTTTTGTATTTCTACTGCCAGTTTATACTATAGAATTTATTTACTAACACCTTTAAACATTAGCTGGTATTTGCAGCACCGATCATTATTTTTAACCAATGCTCAGTATTTATAAAAAAACTCTGCAATTGTGTCATTTCCCCATTGATATATCACTCCCATCCACTGATATTAAAAGACCTAATGGAGTTAATAAAGGGAGGGCTAAATGACTTTTATAAATTTTTTTGATGACAGTTTTGAAAACTGCCCTGACCTTCATTCATACTCTGACGGGCAATATTAAAACCAATAATGAGAAGGTGACACGGCTCACATTACTTCAGAACTAATCTAAGTTTTATTAATAATGAAGCTCTTTATTAATTTACCCTTAAATTAAGCATCCCCTAAGTGAAACTCACAAAATAGTAACTATTGGTCTCCATGATCCTGGTTTTTGCTGGACGACTTGTTTCAGAAGGTAAAGACTGGTGCTGAGGAAAAACCAGCACTGTTCTAGAGCTTAACAGGTTAGGTAGAAAAAAACAAAACCATGCTAGTCTGCCTGAATCAACTTGTTTATGAACTGCAGTTTTAGACCCACTAGTTGAGCATTCACCACTCACCATCTTCTAATTTTAGAGCGCGACTAAATGTTTGAGTAAAAGAAAAAGAAAAAAAAAGGTAATTATTTTTTGGGGAATTTTTATTGACTTACTGGGGGGGGGGGTGCAAAGACAAGCAGGTATGGATGGATGGATAGATGGTTGTTTAGACCCTACAGAATGCTTGTACTAACTACATTTAAATAAGACGAATAGTAAAATTAAAAGGAAACAGTGAAAAGTTGAAAATAAATTTGGAGAAAGTTTAAGTGAATATCCCTCTTCCCTTGTGACATCCATATTTTTTCTGATTTTTGAAACTTTTTTCATGCATATTAAAGTAATGTTTAAGCCAAGAGATCAATAAATGTTTCAAGGCAGTTTTACAGATTTTGGGGAGACTGCAAAGCACAGGCTTGGGTCATCTTTTGTTCCAACAACTCTATATCTCTATATTTCTATAATCTGCAATGAAGCATTCTCCAATATGTCTTATAACACGCATATTATTTGTGTCCCTTTATCGTAAAACATCCAATGAATACCATCTATGCTTCTCTTCACCAAATCCTGAAAGCTGACCTGGGTCTTTGGTAACTGGATGCAAATCTATACATAGGTTTTCTTATCTTAAGCGCACTATAAATCTGTGAGAATTGTTATTTTAGTACTGTGGGTTAAACTGTATTTAATATTGCATGCTAAGCACAAAAAGATTGTGCATGTTTCAAATTGACACCTCGGCCGTCTGATAATCGCTGGATCATTCTCCACTCTGATACTGTTACAAATTACACTGTGTGAAAAAAATATGGAGCCAATAATTTTTCATTTTTGTCTGTATAGGGTCCAACATGTGAGTGAGACACATCTGGTCTGCTGCATCATTAACCCACATTTATTCCCAGATTGTAATGCCCTCCGTGGGCTACACAGACTAATCCAAAACACTCACTCACCAACTCAGATGTTAAATTCATTCACATTTTTCCTCTCATCTGCCCAGTTGTTTGTTCATGAACAGATTGAGCCACGGCTTGCATGTAGCAAACTCACTGTTAATACCGTGTGTGGATGTTAAGGGCACAGCAGCAGCACCTATGGGGGCTTTCTTTGTTTCCTCTGTTGTGGTTCAGGATCACAGCAGCTGACCCACCTGGCAGCACTCTTACACCCGTCTGCCCTCCTGTCCCATTCTCCAGCGATTACCACTCTAATCCATATTTAATGGATTCAGCACATTCTCTCCTCCTGCACTGATGCTTGCCCTTGATTAAGCCTCCACTGTGTTGCAATCCAGATGTTACAACTGGATAGTGGGAGATCAAGAGGTGTGTACACAGGATGAGCTGAAGCTGCAAAATTTTCCCGTTGGAGCTGAGTGAATCAATTGGCTCACATGGAGGCCCCCTTTTAATAACAGACTCAGACAGGCCATTATCTAAATATGAATGGAGTCTGAACCTGCTTCTATTCCCGGAGATTCCAACTGAGGATGAAAGACCTAGGATTTTCAGGATGAATCCAGTCTTCTTCCACTGCTACTACTTATCCTCACCCCTATGCTTTTAGCATTCCCGTACAAGGGTTTACTGTGAACTTTCTTTTTTCAGTTGTTGCAAACGTTTTAGGCAGGTGTGAAAAATGCTGTAAACAAAGAATGCTTTCAAATTTGGAAGTGTTAATTCTTTTTTTTCATTAATCAACAGAAATCAGTGAATGAAATCAAATCAATATTTGGTTGACCACACTTTGCCTTCAAAACAGCTAAATTCTTTTAGGTACACTTGCACACAGTTTTTGAAGGAACTCGGCTGATTTTTGGTTTTTCCAAACATGTTGGAGAACTAACCACAGGTGTTCTGTGGATGTAGGCTTCCTTACATCCTTCTGTTTCTTCATGTAATCCCAAACACACTCAATGATGTTGAAATCAGGGCTTTGTGGGGACCATACCATCACTTCCAGGACTTCTTGTTCTTTATGATGAAGATAGTTCTTAATGACTTTGGCTGTATGTTTAGGGTCATTGTCCTGCTGCAGCATACATTTGGGGCCAATCATACGCCTCCCTGATGGTATTGCATGTGGATAAGTATCTGCCTGTATTTCTCAGGATTGAGAACAACATTAATCCTGACCACATCTCCAACTCCATTTGCAGAAATGCAGCCCCAAACGTTCAAGTAATCTCAACCATGCTTCACTGTTGAATATTTAATTTTGACTCATCAGTCCAGAGCACCTGCTGCCATTTTTCTGCACCCCAGTTCCTATGTTTTTGTGCATACTTGAGTCGCTTGGCCTTGTTTCCACGTTGGAGGTAAGGCTTTTTGGCTACAACTCTTCCATGAAGACCACTTTTGGCCAGACCTCTCCAGACAGTAGATGGGTGTACCTTGGTCCCTCTGGTTCCTGCCAGTTCTGAGCCGATGGCACTGCTGGACATCTTCCAATTTCTAAGGGTAATAAGCAAGATGTGTCTTTTATCTGCTGCACTAAGTTTCCTTGGCCGACCACTGCATCTATGTTCCTTAACATTGCCCGTTTTTTGTGCTTCTTCAAAAGAGATTGAACAGCACATCTTGAAACCCCAGTCTGCTTTGAAATCTTTATCTGGGAGAGACCTTGCTGGTGCAGTATAACTACCTTGTATCTTGTTGCTGTGCTAAATCTTGTCATGACATTAAACTATCTTCCACAACCTCACCTTAGTAGCGGAGTTTGGCTATTCCTCACCCAGTGTTGAGCCTCTTACACAGCTGTTTCTGTTTCAGTTAATGGCTGTGTTTCAACCTATGTCACATTGATAATCTGTTTAGTTTATTTGGTTTATCATACACCTGACTATAATCCTACAAAATCCCTGACTTTGTTCAGGTGTACCTATAAGAATTGATGCACTTTGAAGGCAAAAGGTAGTAATACCAAATATTGATTTGATTTAGATTTTGTTTGCTCACCTTTCATTTTTTTAATTGATAAATATAAACAATGATTATTCATATTTCTGAAAGCATTCTTTGAATTTATTCACACCTGCAAAAAGGATAAAGTGGTGGAAAAGATCTCTCCCAACAAATGTGGATCACTCTTTCTCTTTTAAGTGGAGTAGTTCTCACAGTACCTCTAAAATACACAAAAGGCGTTTCCTGGCACAGGGTAAAAAGATAGACTAAACCAACCATTGTTTGATGTTTATTTGACAACTCAGGCAAAAACCTACACAAGCGTATTGCATTAACTAAAAGAAAAAAATAAGAAGCTTCGGTTTTCTGAATTAATGAGACAAGTGTTTAAAAAATTGTTTTAAAGATGTTTTTCTGAATCAATGAGATAATAGGGGGCGGTACCTGGCTCCAGCAGTCCTCAGGTGAAGGGCGGTGTACACCCAGGACAGGTCGCCAGTCCATCACAGGGCATTGGGATGGACTGCAATCCATTTGTTGAGTTTAATTCACTTTTACTTTGTTTTGGGAAACTTGGAAACAGATGTCCTCTCAAGGCACTTTACAAGAAAAGTAATTTCAACACAATTATACAAATATTCCAATAAGTTAAAAAGTTTTCTATTTAAGGAAAGCAGATTGCATCGAGATTGCATTAATATAAAAAAATAGAATTTGGTATGAAAAAAAATCAAAGATTTTATTTCTATTCCATTTCGCCCAGCCCTAAAATCTTTGAATTTTTTCAATACAGTTGTATGTCAGATGATTGGTTTTAATTTAAATAATAAATCTATAGATAAAAAACAACCATGTGATATCTTCAAAAAGTACCAGCGAATGTTAAATATTGACAAAAATTGTAATTTGTTTTATATCGTGATGAATATCGATATCGATTGATATAAAAAATATTATTGTTATAGATATTTTTTTTCCCATATCTTCCAGCCCTAGCAGCAGCACATAATAACTAAATCAGGCAGACCTGAAACAAAAGAGGAGAAAGAGTTCTCTCAGGAGGAGAGCCCGTAGAGGTCAGTGAGCATAACAACTTCTACAATTGACTCTTCAGTTTGTCACCAATGACAAAATTTAATAGTTGTCTAAAAGGCAGTATATCATAAATTTACATCAAAATGTCAAAACAGCTTATCTAGTCCGCAATGGATTTCTATTTTCAAAATATACTTTTTTTAAATATTTAATATTTGCAGGGAATCATTCCATTATCAGAATAAACCAAACCAGATATCAGAGTGGGTTTTGTTACAAAACTTTCTTCATGTATGTATGTATGTATGTATGTATGTATGTATGTATGTATGTATGTATGTATGTATGTATGTATGTATGTATGTATGTACGTACGTACGTATGTATGTATGTATGTAATACAATACAATACACAGAGTAAAAACTTTTACAAGTGTATCTCAGGCTTGGTGACTTACAGATCCTACCAACATTCCTTGTAGTGGTAATATTTCCCCACTCTACCTTACAAAAGTTCTTGTAATTGTGAGGTCAGCCATCTTCAGCTTAAAGGGGCTATATGCAATTTTCTGAAATTTTAACTCGCAACTGACCCCATGTGGCCAAAAAAACAGAACTGCTCTTCCTTTCTGCTCGCTCTCGCAGCGCGCGCTCGTACGCCTGTCGCTCTCAATCTTCGATCTTTTTCGGGCACTTGTCAGGGGTTCAACTTTTTTTGTCTTATGTGGAGTTACTATTGGTGTCAGAGTTGTCCTTGGTCTCTTCTGTATGTTCGCACAATCCATTGAACTGCTTGTGAGTGCTGACTAGCGGTGGTGGCAGAGTGATCTGAAACATTTAACATGAACGCGCTTGACGTCACATCCGCAGACACCGCGGGAAAATCTGACCCGACAGAAAATAGAAAAAATTGGATACAGGCTTATAGGTGCACCCACTGTGAGCTGACAAGGTGTCAGTATGCTCATCAGGAGATGTTTGAGTTATAAATGGTCAAATAAATAGGCTATTGTTATGTTTATTTTGGGGGAAAAGTTGCATATAGCCTCTTTAAATAGTTCTGAACTTTAAACCATCCCAGATGTTTAATTTTCTTCTCATTGTTCCATTATTATGTCCATTTTGTGTTATCCTCTGAATCACAGTTACAGTGGCTTGCAAAAGTTTTCGGCCCCCTTGAACTTTTCCACATTTTGTTACATTACAGCCACAAATATGAATCAATTTTATTGGAATTCAACGTGAAAGACCAATACAAAGTGGTGTACACGTGAGAAGTGGAACAAAAATCATACGTGATTCAAAAAATCTTTTACAAATAAACAACTGAAAAGTGGGGTGTGCGTAATTATTCAGCCCCCTGAGTCAATACTTTGTAGAACCACCTTTTGGTGCAATTACAGCTGCCAGTCTTTTAGGGTATGTCTCTACCAGCTTTGCACATCTAGAGACTGAAATTCTTGCCCATTCTTCTTTGCAAAACAGCTCCAGCTCAGTCAGATTAGATGGACAGCATTTGTGAACAGCAGTTTGAAAACTGCTGTTCACAAATGTTCACAAATGTTCTGCTCACAAATGTTTTGTTCACAAATCTTGCCACAGATTCTCGATTGGATTTAGATCTGGACTTTGACTGGGCCATTCTAACACATGGATATGTTTTGTTTTAAACCATTCCATTGTTGCCCTGGCTTTATGTTTAGGGTCGTTGTCCTGCTGGAAGGTGAACCTCCGCCCCAGTCTCAAGTCTTTTGCAGACTCCAAGAGGTTTTCTTCCAAGATTGCCCTGTATTTGGCTCCATCCATCTTCCCATCAACTCTGACCAGCTTCCCTTTCCCTGCTGAAGAGAAGCACCCCCAGAGCATGATGCTGCCACCACTATATTTGACAGTGGGGATGGTGTGTTCAGAGTGATGTGCAGTGTTAGTTTTCCGCTACACATAGCGTTTTGCAATTTGGCCAAAAAGTTCCATTTTGGTCTCATCTGACCAGAGCACCTTCTTCCACATGTTTGCTGTGTCCCCCACATGGCTTGTGGCAAACTGCAAATGGGACTTCTAATGGATTTCTTTTAACAATGGCTTTCATCTTGCCACTCTTCCATAACGGCCAAGTTTGTGCAGTGCACGACTAATAGTTGTCCTATGGACAGATTCCCCCACCTGAGCTGTAGATCTCTGCAGCTCGTCCAGAGTCACCATGGGCCTCTTGGCTGCATTTCTGATCAGCGCTCTCCTTGTTCGGCCTGTGAGTTTAGGTGAACGGCCTTGTCTTGGTAGGTTTACAGTTGTGCCATACTCCTTCCATTTCTGAATGATCGCTTGAACAGTGCTCTGTAGGATGTTCAAGGCTTGGGAAATCTTTTTGTAGCCTAAGCCTGCTTTAAATTTCTCAATAACTTTATCCATGACCTGTCGGATGTGTTCTTTGGACCTCATGGTGTTGTTGCTCCCAACATTCTCTTAGACAACCTCTGAGGCCGTCACAGGGCAGCTGTATTTGTACTGACATTAGATTACACACAGGTGCACTCCATTTAGTCATTAGCACTCATCAGGCAATGTCTATGGGCAACTGACTGCACTCAGACCAAAGGGGGCTGAATAATTACGCACACCCCACTTTTCAGTTATTTATTTGTAAAAAATGCTTGGAATCATGTAAGATTTTCAATCCACTTCTCACGTGTACACCACTTTGTATTGGTCTTTCACCTGGAATTCCAATAAAATTGATTCATATTTGTGGCTGTAATGTGACAAAATTTGGAAAAGTTCAAGGGGGCCGAATACTTTTGCAAGCCACTGTATGCAAGAAAAAAAAATATTGTTGGCGTTCCAGCAGTCATGGGAAGGCATGATTCTGCCACCACCATATTTCACTGTGTGGGTATGGCCTTATTTTGATGATAGGCTGTTGGTTTTTGTGCCAAACAAATCTTTTGCAATTGTTGCCTAAGTTTGGTTTGATATGACAGAAATACGGTGTTACATGATGCAGATGTGTTGCATGCAGGACACAATAGGTATTGATCAGAAAAATGTTTTATATTTATTCATAATATTGATATCAGTCTTTGACATCCTTATATTTTATACCTTATACCGAAGAAGGCTGAATGCAGGAAATCAAATCAAAGGTGCATGAGAATATTACTGGAAACTGCATATGCCTCTTGCTCTTATCTCCACTCTGCTGCTGTTAGTGGGTGTGCACATATGTTTGTGTGCAATGCCATGCTCAGTGGGTCCATCTCCTCAAACTCTTCTGTTATGTTCACCTGGAGCGCTGCAGCTCTGAAATCAAAGGACAAAAACCGGGAGCTGTGTGCTCATTTATCTCGCTGCTTTCAGATGGAAGGTGGCAGTTTTTTTGCAGCTCATACCCCCTGATGTGATCAGAGCGCTCTGCATGTGTGTGGTGTGGGTTGGAACGTGTTTACCTTCACCTTGGACCTGCTCTACCTGGTCTCTCCTGCAATGATATTGTCTTTGCAGCTCGCTGTGAGCAATCCATTAGCTCCTTTCTCTCTGCAGTAAGACTGAAGGATTTTAACATCATCTCGCTTTTCCTTGAAGGCTTTGTTCTTTTTTGTGAGCTAATTTATGATGGAAACTGAGCCAGTGGGTGGCTCATTTATGGGTAATGATATTCCTTGTGGTGCCACTTCTTGTTATCTCACTTACAAAGATGACAAGGTAGAAGTAAGGAGAATCAGAAAAGAACTACGTAACACACGTGTTCAGTGCAGGTTTAGCAGTCCCCTGAGCAATCCTGTAATCTATTCAGGTAGGAGGTTTTAAATAGATGCCGCTGTACCCACCTCATGTCTTGTAACCTGGATTAAACTTTATCTCATGGTCTGGACAAATTGAACAGTAAATTTAAACATTTAAAACTTGCTAAATTCAGATTTTTTTAAATTTATGTTTTAGGCGTTTTTTTTCCCCTTGTCTGCTTTTATTCCAGGTGTGTCCCCCTTTTTTTTTACCATTGATGCTGGTAGCAGCAAGTGCTACTGAGCATCACAAGACTGTATTTTGTTATGGACATTTCAGAGGTGAGCAACTTCTCCACGACTGACGCTCTCTTCCTATATGGCGACTGTAAATAGGAGTGCCCTGTGCACGCGGCCCCATCTTCACAGATTCACGCGATGCGCATGTAAGTTGATTGACAGCCGACAAGAAAGAAACTCGATTTCTATTGGCTGAAAAAATTCGGTGCTCAGTGTGAAATCCAGAGGGGTCTATAGGAGGATGGCTTGACTTAGGAAAAAAAACAAATGTTGTGGAGCACCTGTCTTCATAGTATTGAACCCCATTATCATTTTAAAGATATATAAAACTTTGATACATAAATATATTCTCTGGACTGCAGCTTTAACTGAAGTTGTTTGCTGACTCTTGATCGTTCCTCTTTAGGTTCAAAAATATTACTTCAATTTTGTTTCTATTCAGCTGGAGAAAGTTGTGGCACATCCATGCATTGATTTGTTCAATGCATTTGCTTAACGTTATTTGTCTGTCAAATGAATCCGGTCATAATCAATCTTTACTCGTCAATTTTTAAAATGATGATAATGAAATATTCTATAATATTCAATTTTAATTCGTTTTAATTAATAATCAATCCAAACTAGCTGAACAATCCACATCGTGCCATTTCACTTCAAGCAGATGAATACATGTATTTTTTTTCTCCACGGTGACAAAAACCACCGACTGTGGCCCCAGTAACTACATATAAACAATGAAGTGAAATGTGAAATGCGCATGAAACTTAAATGTGCACCCGTGTGTGCGTAATCAAGTTTTTCAACTGGGATTACTGCAGTGGCTGTTATCATAAGGTTTTGGACTTTGGCTCGGACAGATTACTTTTCATGGGTGTTCTGATGTAATGGAAACTCAATCTGTGCGCCGCTGCCCAACGGTGCCACTTCAGACAAAGTTTTGAAATCAGGGAACATTTCTCTAGTGAAAGTGATCAAAAAAGGTCACTCTTGTAAAGAGTCTCTGAAGCATCTATTCCCTGACCTGCAAGCTTTAGCAGGAGAAAATCCCGCAGCATATGCGTCATTTCTGCTCTGGATGTCTGTGATCAGCCGCACCGGTCAACATAGAGCTGCCACCCAGGTGAAATAAAAATAGTCATAACGTGATAACTTTACTGGTCTAACAATATAACTTTTTTGTTTTTACAATATTCCATCACGTTCTTACAATATAAGTTTCACGTTTTAATATAATTTTACGTTTACGTTATAACAATATACATATTTATCATGTTAACAAAACATGTAACAAAAACCTGTCATGTTCTCACAATAAAAATATTATATTGTAAGAACGTGATGATATATTCTACAAATCGGTGCTACAATTGCACCTTGTCAAATAGATGAGATGTCATAGAACAGTTTTTGATGTTATGTGTCGCATATTTGCAGATCCACTCTGTTTAGCCAAATTCATTATTTCTCGCTGGCCCTGTCCTTTGTTTTTCCAGCTTTCAGTTAACAGGAGTGATTATAAGTTAGTCAAAGCCAAGGCATCCTGCCTTGGCTTGCAGTAAACATGTGTCCGAGCACACGGCCATATGGAAGTGATGGCAACTTACCCATCGCTCATGCAGCTGAACAGCTCAGAAAGGCACTAGATCTGCTACTGTGAGACACAGCATTGGCAGTTCATGTTGTTGGACAGGGATTTATGCTACTACTGAAGTGTACAAACAGTCACTTGTTATTGATTTGCCCTCTGGTCAATCCATTAACCTCAAGTGAATTATGTCCCCAAGGAGACTCTGGATATCTCAGTTCTAAAAGAATATGATCAATCCCAGTCCTCGAAAATGATTTCTTTTTCAATAGGTTAGTGTTAATTATAGAAATTGTTTTTTCTCACCATAGCTTAGTCAGGAAGTTGACGTTTTGTTATAATGAACAGTTTTTCAAGTGTAACACTCAAGCTCACAGCTGGAGAGAGTAAATATACTATATTTACATGGCGTTGAAAGTTTTTTACATAACTATCTGTTATTCAAATGTTTTGGCACTAGTGGCCTTTTTCAACAGTAGCTGGACAGGAAGAGATACAACCTATTAGATTGGAAGTCACGCAAATAGTAAATAGGGATATAACAGTACATAAAAATCACAGTTCAGTATGTATTTGGGGATTTAAAGTCACTACTAGTTACCTTTTTGGTATTCTTGAATCAAGCAAAAATAAATGCAAATGTGCATAACACTTTTTTTTACTTTAATCAGCATTAAACAACTACCTTTTTTCCTGATTTCTTTCTTTTTAATTTCTGAAATTAAATAGATTTTATTATGTTTTGTATCTTAAAAAACTAAAAGGTATAGAACTGACTGAATATTTGATTATTTAAAAAAATAGTACAAGCAGACATAGCCAGAGTAGAAAAAATATAGCCGCTTGAAAACAGTCAGTATTAATATTTAAATAATACTTTATCCATATTTGAGAAAACATGCTTAAATCACTTTGTACTTGTTTTGATATTTCGACAGCCTAGTCTCCCAGCTGTACATGAATGCTGGATGGGCAGCTGTTGGGAAAACCCATTCTCATTAATGGAGATTCCGCCAACTTGCGTTAATAAAAAAAGATAGTTTGGGCTGATTAGATGCTACTGGTAGCCATGTGGACGTCAGATGGTTTTTCTCTAGTATCAGTGATGTTTACATTCAGCTTGACATTGTTTCAGGTGAGCCATTAAGATCAGTGCATGGTGTGTTATGTACCTTATTGCTGTTGAATGGTGTTTTTTCGTAGACAAAGTTCTGGTTCAGTCCATCTTTCTTTTTTGACTGTAGCTGCATAAGAAACCATTAATGTTCCCAAACAGCAGAGCTTAGGGATGGCTGGGAGTCCTTTCTGTTTTGTCTTGGTGTCACTTTTTAAAGTTGTGCTGTGAAACGTTGCACTGTGCTCTGAGTTCCACACATAAACATTCTTCATGTGTTCAGGTAAATAACAGCTGTATTCGTTCGGTACACTTGTACATGTAGCCTACCGTTACATCCCTAGTGGACAAACAGCTTCAGTAGAAGCATCTTTCAGTTTGTATGCTCCCCTTATCTGGAACAAACTTCCAGACCACTGCAAAGCTGCTAAAACAGTGTTCCTTTAAATCAAAGCTAAAAACTCATCTGTTTAGAGCTGCCTTTGAGTATGCGATTAATAATAGCTGTAATATCATATGTTTAAATGTGCCATATGTTTTGTGTCTCTAATGTTGTATTTTTTGCTTTTCCTGTTCTTCCCTAATCATGTTAAGCACCTTGAATTGCCTTGTTCTTGAAAGTGTGTTACACAAGTAAAGTTGCCTTGCCTTGTGAATAGCTTGGTTGACCCATTCAAAACATGCAAGTTCTATCCCATTGACTTACCCCTTTCAAGGTAAACAAAAGATGTCTTTCGTTGCAAGCAATCAGAAGAAGCGACTGGAACGAGCAGATGATTTAAAGTGCAAGAATCTGCAACGATCACTTCACATCAGGTAAACCTTGGCTAACAAACAAGCTAACATAGCTAGCCAACACTACAGCATGACAACTGCAAATAATAACTGTGGGAACAAGTAATGTAAAGGTTTGGTGTCACACCATTTGTGCACACATCGCGGTGTTGATAAACAATCCCTCTATTGTTCAGAGAAATTAAATTCAGAAATACTTTATAGATCCCAGAGAGAAAATAAGTGTTGTTGTAGCTCATACTATTTAATTATTCAAGGAGTTGTTGTAGATTCTGATGGCAGTGTGCAGGACAGATTTCCTGTAGCAGTCTGTGTTGCAGTAAAAAGCCTCTGACTGATGAAACTCTGTTGTAGGATAGTCCCATGAAGAGGATGCTCAGGGTGGTCCAAAATGATTAAGAAACGGTCCAATTTACATCACGAAAATGTTAACCAGTTAATTTGGCTTAGAAACTGGCTAAAAGATAGATATCCACATGTAAATGTGGAATTCAAGTAGAAATTCAAGTGGAATTCAAAACAAAAGTTTTATGCATCTTTCCTGTATTTCCTTAAAAAAAGAGCAACGGCCTCCGGTTTGTCCTTTTTATATACACTGAAAATGGTCCTTTTTCAGCCATATTTAGCAATGTTAATTAATTATGATTAATTGTGATTAATTCACAGCTACCCTGTGATTAATTAGAATAAAATGTTTAATCCTTTTACAGTCCTAGTTATAAGACAACATTCCAAACTACCAAGTGCTAACTCAGGGGGCGCTGCAGAAACCTACAGCTCAGGTGGGAGAATATGCCTGCAAGACAAGTTACCCCCAATTTCCATTGCATGCGCTCCACTCCCCTCCGCTCCGGCACACACTCCGCACCAAAAACGCTCCCATTGTAGGCAATGAGAGCATTTCCACTGCAGGGCGCCGGCCGCCGTTTCGCCATCCGGCAAAAATAGCATCGATTCTATTTTTGCCGGACGCCGGATCAAGTCCGCAGTCAATCTACACAAATAACTAAGCACCAACCGGATATAGAACAACCACATTTCCGGGTGTTTTTCAAAATAAATCAATGAAGCCGGACTAGACATTTTTTGTATGCATAGCTATATTAATATAAGCCCGCGCATATTTATACATATGTTGTGCAAAATATCTTAACACAGAATAACAGAGAATTACTGTTCTTTTCTGTTTGTTTTCCACGGAATGAAGAATTTTGTTCTGACTTCCGCATTTATTACTGGCTTTTATCGTGAGATCTCTCCTTCCTTGACCACCTCTGGGCTGTGGACCGGAGCGGATCTAGAGTGCGTGCAGTGGAAATTGCGAACGGCTGCGGAGTGCAAGGGTAAAAGGTGCCTTGGTCAGATGAGAGCAAAATTCAAGGCTTCTACTTTGTGTTGGTCCATCACTTAAAATCCTGCTAAAATACAATTGTAGTTTTAGTATGACAAAAGGTAAAAATGTTCAAGATGTATGAATCCTTTTTTTTTATCATCTCGATGTGAAAAAACCCCAACAGATACAGAAGACATTTAGAGAAAAGAGACAGGACAAAAACCCAGCAACCATCTCTCAGAAGTAACATAATCTCCCCCATCTACCAATTAACAAGTGAGCAGAGTGTGTGTGGGGGGGGGGGGCGGGGGGGGATCTTAGGAGCACAGACTGAGATGCTCTGGAGTGAGATCACAGTTTCATCACTTTCACTCAGCACCAGAGATATTTCAGTGGCACCCAGGTGGCAGGTTTCTCACCGTGTTCATTTCACGTTTTTAGATTTGATTAGGTGCAACTCCTCTTGTCAGTTCGCCGCTGCGTTCAGCCGATAGCCACCGATCTCTGGCCAGTTGCCAGACGTGAAGTCATTTCCGTCTCAGACGTAGCCTAGCTGGAATTGTTATCCACCACATGCACCTGTGATATACCCTGACGGAGCGAGAGCCTCCCGCTGTTCATTTATGTTTGCAGGAGGGTTGTCGGATGTACCTTCGTCTGGCACGATCTTTCAGGTGTGCGTATAGATGGCCTTTATCTGCATCCACAGTTTGACAGTTTTGCTCCAGCTCTGTAAAAAGCAGACAGTATTGTCAGTGCTCCATACCTTGCACTTCTTTTATCTCACAGGGGTGCCTTGATGGCGGTATTGCTCCCATTTCTTGGCGCTCAAACGGCATCGAGCAGCTGCTATAAATTATTCAGGGATTTCATTCTTATAGTAGCAGAGCTGACATTGAGCTGGTTGTATGTTGTTTCTGTATATTCAGGATCCCCCAATGCAGAAGGCCCTGAAGGTAATGTAAAAGGACAGCATCTTGTGCAGATTGCACAAAGAGAACATCTATACTGTAATTTTTATAAAATACAGAGGCATGTACACGCTTCATAGTAAACATGACAAACATGACATATTAGCTGCAGTAGATTCCCACTCCTTGCTTCCGGAATTAAGAAACACTGAGTGATTCTGACAAGCATGCCAAAATCTCTCTGGTATTATGTGCTCACACCTCCACATGCAGAGACATTGGCACAAATTAGCACAAGCAAGAGACTGGCGTCCTATGGGAGAAGCAGCTGTCAGTCTTTAGATCTATTCCTGGTTCAGAGGATCTTTGCGCAGCTGGAGGAGTGAAGCTCGTCTGACGGGTTTTATAGTACGTAATCAATCATTCGTCCCATGGCTGCCTCAGTGTGTGATATCAGTGACGACAAAGGATCGGAGATTCAAAGGAGATCCGTGTTCCCTACCTTCATGGATCAATTCCAGCGGGCACAGAAGCCACTGGGAGTCTTGTGAAAGGCTGGACCGTTTACTGAATTTCTTTGAAGTACTGTAAATATAACTTTTATTATTTTCTTGCCAGTGTACACAATGCAGCTGGGGAAAAATGCTGACAACATACTTGTGCTTTATGTAAAGCATAAACCTTATATTTCTTTATACCCTCAAGCGTCCCATCTTGATGTGCTCCACCTGTGTCCGCAGACACAATAAAATCTCAGTTAAGACTTGCAGTGAAACTATTATGCATCCAAATATTTTTTCTGCTTTTATTATTGCTGTTAGTTCATCAGTCTCAACCACACAGAATAAATATTGACGTGTTTTCTGAAATTCTAATATTCTTTGGAAATGTTTTAGCTGGGTATGAGCTTAGCCTGGTTATGTTATAAATTGGCACCGCCATTTGATAAATTTCCTAGGTAATTTTTTTTGTAAAGTACTCCATCTGGGTCCTTTGGACATAACATAAAAATGACATTTAAACATTTTGTGTTGGCATATTTTTCCTGTTTTTTATAGTTGCCTCTATTTAAAACACCTCATCATACATATAAATATTCTTACATTTTGTTTTTTATCCCTTTACATGTCAATTTTAGTGATTAAACTTTTTTTTCCTGATAAAGAAATAATACAGCACAACATTTTGAAGGAATTGTCCATCCATTGTTTGTGCCCACTCATCAGTCAGGGTTACAACAGTCATTTAGCAAGAGGTGGGGTACACTCTGGACAAGTCTACCAGTCCATCACAGTGTAACACAAAGGCTCACAAGACAATCATGAACACACTCATAGGATAATTGAAAGAGACCAATTAGCCTAACAGACTGTTTTTGGACTGTGGGAGAAAGCCTGAGTACCTGAAAAGAACATGCATGTAGGAGGAGAACATGGAAACTCCATGCAGAAAGACCCCAGGCCAGGATTTGAACCTAGGACCTTATTACTGCAAGGCAATAGTGCTAGGAACTGCACCATTGTGGAGCCTACTATGGCAGTAATTCAGAAAATGCATTTTGAATTAGACTTAATGATTTAAAAAAAATCAATTTTAGTTTAAAGGCATGAGCAAGGAGGGGAAAATCAACCAAAAATACACAACTTGACCCAATTATGTGCCATTTCCATCAAAGTTATGCAAAAATGAAATTTAAAACATCTTAAAAATGTCAAGGAACCCAAAGCATCTTTTACAAAAACAATTATCCTAAATGAGCAAGGTTTCGTATTCCACATTCTACTGAAAGCCGTATTTTTTTATGAAAACAAGTCTGACTCTGCTTTACACAAATGGAGCTGATCACTTTTAACATGTTCTGTCCGCTCAAAACTCTACATTCTGTATTTATCTGAGCTGAAACTCCTTATAGTGACCCACATCTCTGTTTAATGGTGCAGAGCCTGCTTAAAATTGGGTACCGTTTGAGGACTGTAAGAGTACACGTTCCTAAGAAAAATGTAAAAAAGCATATTCTGACTTGTGTCCAGATTTAACTCTGTATGCATGTTTCATTCTTGCCAGTCAACGCTATAAAAAGGGTCAGATGTGCCCTAGGGCTGTAAAATGCTCAGGTCTGATCAAGATAGAAAAAAATGATCAGTCATGACAAAAATACATAGTTGCACGGTTAGTCATTATCAACAGCATCCGCGTTTCCCTCTTGCCCTTTTACTTCATGTTTCCTTCCTGCCAACATGCGGTGCAATTATAGCCCAACATCCTAACAAGACCTCCTAGAGGACCACCAGCCTGTGACGCTGTCAATTTGGCCGCTGAGACGGCTGGAAATGTCTCATTACTCTGCGGAGCACAGGGGGCAGAGACTCGACGTAGCAGAGTTACTCTGCGTGAGGCGTCCCACACAGAAAAAAAGTCATTATAAAAGGAGGCACCCAAGGGATCCAGCACCACCTCTACCTGACCTTAGTCCACAGAATGAATAAATTACACACAGAGTGCTGCTTGGGAAAGGAGAGGCAGACCTGTCAAACATAATTTACACTCGCAGGCATCTGTCCACTGACTCTGGTTTTTTTAGATGTAAATCTGTGAACGTCTATATAACTGACAAAGTTTCAATATTTTTAACTTTAGCAATGAAGCATTTCAAATACAGCCTCTGTTTGACCTAGTTTTACTAATTTAGTATGGCTGCAAATTCTGTACTCATTAATAATGAAATCCCTTGTTAATTAATAAACAGAATACAATAAAACCTAAGCAATAGATATGTAAGAAAGGTTTCTGGCTGCTCTTTGCAGAAATGATTGTCAAACGCTAAGGTTTCCCAGTTATTTCACCTTCTGATTTTCTGTTTTCATCATGCACTTCAGCTAAGAAATAAAGGGAAGCATAAAAAGCTGACAGAAGGTGGTGGGTCATCCTGGTTGGACAGTCACAGTCTGTTTGATTTGGCTTCGAGTGAGCAACGAGTGTGCGCATGGATGCATGCATGCATATGTGTGCACGTTTCTCGTGAAGCCTGGCTCTAGTATGTGCGTTTTCTCTCCAACACCTCCCACATCCTTACTGCTGCTGCTACATTAGAATCCAAAAAGGATCACCCTTAGGCCCTGGAAAGTTCTCCTGTGCCTCGGTGGGCTTCTGCTGCCCTGAAGGGGTTAGTTTCTGATATCAAAGATATTTACAGTACATGATTGTTAAAACTCAAAACCTCAGTGTTTATTGGATTTAATACCGAAACTCACCAAAACAGAGTTTGCAAATGTAACATAACCTTTCTCTATTGTGATAATTTTTCATAGTTTATACAGCAGTCAACTACAGAGGATATCTTGTTTGCTTAAGTTGGCGGAAATATACAGTATACTTGGAACTACGAATATGAGATGGATTGTAAAGCATGCTGTAGAATCCAAATGAGGTTAAGACAAACTATTTAAGTGTGGAGAACTATTAAACTTGACCATCGGTGATTTGAGCACCATTAGCAGCGATCACTAACTTTTTGCAGTCAAAGGGAATTAGACAGTTGGGCTAATACCATTCTCACCAATGCTGTTGTTCATCATAAACACATTTAGACTGGACTGACAGGAAGCTGACCCAGGTTTATTGATCCAGGGTTATTGCAGTGAAAATTATTTGCTACTTTTAACCCTTTTTAAACTGGATTTTGTCTAAAGGTTTTGAATTTTTTCCTCGAACGTATGACTTTTCATGGGGGTTTAGATGTTGTTCTGGAGGCTGAATGCTCAACTCCACTGAATGCCAGGCAAAGTTTTGAAATCAGGAAACATTTCTCCAATTGAAGTGATCAGAAGTCAGAAAAACTCTCTGAAATTCCAGTATTCTGACCCGCAAGCTATCGCTTCAGCGAGAGGAAATCCAGCAGCATGCACCGGTGGTTAGCATGACAACGGGCTCTTGGGAGGTCCGCGTTCCATTGCCTCTGTAACTCTTTAATGTGCTGCCAGCTCGTGGTTAGTGAGATGTATTGAGTATGGTGACCAGGTCTGAGATGATGCTCAGATGCTCTCATGGGAATCTTTATTTTTGATTGATTTTGCTACCTGTACTGTGTGTGTAAAGTTGAAGGTTTCTACACATTTGCAACAAGTGGTCAGAATGGTCAAGTGGTCATTTGACCGTTTTTTTAAAAACGGTCAAATGCTGAAAATATTTGGTTAATGTGTCCCCTGGTCTGAGCCAAGCAACTAAAACAGACACCTATGGGAAATGAAAAAGACACTGGACAATGCTTCATGAAAAAAAGAAGATGCTTTTCTTCATGAAGAACATTCTTTTAATCTCTTCCTAAATGTTGCCCTTTTAATCTTTTGACCTGTTTTTGGCAAAAAAATTGTTTGTCACGTCATATTGGAATTTGATCAAGTCTTGGAACACACAGAGATGGACATGAGTTTTAGTTAGGAGTTTCACTATATAGCAGAATTATAATCTGAAGACAAGCACACATCAGCTCAGTTACTAAATAAGACGAGCTCTAGCTCCAGGTTAACTTTCCAAAGACATTTGTTACAGTTTAAAGCTTCCTTTTTCCCCCACATGGACCCGTTTTATTTTGTTGAATTTCTGTGCCTGAAGCATTTAAAAAAAAATGTGTTTCTCCTTTCTCCCTTGCAAATAAGTTGAAATCAGGACACCTAAACCTTGTTTTAAATGGGCCTCGAGTTCCTCATGTCACCACTCCTTCGTGGTTTTCTCTATTCTGGTTTAACTTCTTTATCTTGGAGTTATTTTTCTGACTCTGCAGTGCAGTGAGACTTTGACGTATTTTCCCAGGTGTCTGAGCTGTCAAAAAAAATTGACTATTTAAGCACTGGATGTATGCCTGGATCCAGGATGAAATATTCTTCAATAATCCTGGAGGGAATTTAGTTTGTTAAAGTTGTTCTGGCTAAAACAAAGGCTGTTTGATCAGATAAAAATGTTTAAAGATAGGAGTTAAAAATTAAAACACAAGTATTAAACATGATTTCAGCTGTTGAAAACATTTGTTGAAAATAATCAGTTTAAATTTTTATACTTGATGTCTTTACGCTGTGAGCAATTGAAACCATTTAACTTTCTCGCCTATGCACACAATCTTTGCCAATAAAGCTGCTTCATAAGGAGTTAAGTGGCATCCTATTTTTTTATCTATGCAGTTGAATACAAGTTCTTCCATATAAAACTCCCTCATCAATATCTTCATAGGCCTTGTGGACTGCTATGCAACCATGTTGGATCGGGGGGGGAGCCCAAATTCCCATGGATTTGGGCTCATAAATTGTCCTGATATGCTGAGGTATTTGGTAAAAAGGCTGAGCTCCTCCCTGAAAACAAAACTGTAATGCAGTCAGACAGCCGCCCTTCTCCTGGCAACTGCACAACTCAGATTTGTATATTGAATTTCCAGATAGAGAGGCATGATTTGTCATTCCAGGAAACACGTCTCCACTGCTCTAAACCAGTGTTGGCCTGCTTTACACCACTTCATCTGACACTTTGCAATTGACTTGGTGATGCAAGTCTGTTCAGCCATGGGAAACCATTCAGTAAAACTGCCTACTCACTGTTCTTGAGCTAATTTGACGGTAACATGAAATTTGGAGATATCTAGTTATTGACTGCAAAGGTTTTCTGACCTCTGCCCATTATGCCACATTTAGCATATGCTGACCTTGCTCTGTGTACATGGACTCGGTTGCTGTTGTTCAAATTCAGTTAAATTTGATTCAAAAACACTAATGTTTGTAATTGTTTGTATGATCTTGGATTGGTTGTACCGAAACTTAATTTCCCCACGGGGATTATTAAAGTATCTCTTATCTTATCTTATCTTATTGTTATACCCTCTGAGAAGGGTCTAACTTTCCTGAGAATATGATCCGACATTCACAGAACCCAGATGAAGTGTGGTGAAGCAAAAAAGGTCTATTTACAGGATAAGAAATTGTGGAACCTATGTGGGGGGAGAGAAGGGATAATTAAGTTGTGACAAATAAATGAAAGAAAAATAACCAAACATCTCCTAACTCAAAACAATTTCTAAAAGCCATAAAAAAATGTAAGAAAAAGCCTAACTTATCTACAAAACAGACAAAACGTGAACATGGGGTGGCACCAACCAACTTACCTATTATATTTAGACATAAAATAAACCTACGTGATGAAATGAATAGGGTACCCCAATCTTACCTGGTCCACATCAAACCCCAAAACATACCTGCCACCAATTCAGCCACATGCTGAATGAACAAAGAGGCAGAAAGCATTAATGGCACTCTCAGGCTAAATCAGCTGTGGAAGGCCCCCGAAAGTCTGTGTTGTTAGAGGTCTGGTCTTCAAAGCAGCTCTGCTCTGGCTCTCCTCTTCATCAGCTCCAGGTGTGTGCCTTTTAAAGCCAGTCCCTGAAGCCAATTGGTCAGCAGTGTAGCTCTTCATCCACACCTAACCGCAAACAAAAAGCGCTTGGACAATCGATGATGCCAAAAGATCTCTGAGGGCATAAATGCGTTTTCTGAGTGTAAACACAGGTCGCACAAGTGATGTCGGAGCATTTTTGTCGCGGAAAGTGACGTTGCGAATCTGAGAACTCTTCGCACTCTTCTGTCCACACGCAAACACTTAAAACGGAGAAAGCGCAAATCTCCACTTTGGCTGGAGTTTTTGGAAATAGTCGTTTTCTGTGATAAAAACGGGGTTTTCGTGTAAATGAGAGACCAAACCGCAGGGAAATATCTGCGTCTTTCCTTCGTGTAAACGGGGCCTCAGGCAACCTGCACCTGGGAAGCAAAACAGTAAAAAAACAAACATGCTGGCATGTAACACTTATCAAAAAGGAAAATTAAATGTTGTTACTCCTATCACCCAAATATCTTTAAAGAGTCATTGTGGATGGTGATGCAGTGGGCATAATCTCTGGTAGTGGTCAGTCTTGCAACACATCTGAACAAGCCTCTGACTGAAGACTGTTGCTGCATGACTATCTCATGACTGTCATGACATGCTAATAGCTCCTACTCCAGACAGCAAAAACAATATTCCACACTAACCTGTACTGGATACCATCAGTTGTTAACAAGCACTGCTAAACCACCTCATTTGCTTTTGTCGCTCCTCTTTAAATCTCTGTCTGGTCGTATGGTTAAAAGCGAGGCATGGTGACGTTGGAGTCGGGATATGATCCTTGCCTATTATGATTGATGGAAGAGATAGTTTGAAGTTCCTCCTCGTCTATTTGCTCTTTGGTCCTGATCTGCCTTCCTCTGGGATCTGGGATTTCATATTTCAGTTATTTAAGCTTTTGAGATGCTGATCAGCTGCTCTAAGTGGCAAAAACAATGCCTTGTTGCCAAGGTAACAACTGTCTGAAAGTAAAAAAAAAAATCCTTTCAGCTGCACAGCATCCAAAACAAGAGGAAAGATTTGTGCAAACATGCAAAATTATGAACAAAAGACCAACGGAACAAATCAAAATTAATGTAACATAGCTTCTCCAACATGCTGCCAACATGAGCACCACTACTCAACTGCTCCCATTCTCCTCCACTTGGTTATAACACCACTAATGTGTGCCTGTAAAATATATATTAGAGATGAAATTTTACAACTGGATTTACTGCGAAGGTGGCATCCTATTACGGTACAATTTACTGAGCTCCTTTGCAAAAGGAGTCTGGATGCCAAGGTGCTGCACCTAAATATTAAGGCAAGGCAATTTCATTTGTATAGCACACTCTGAACAACAAGGTAATTCAAGGTGCTTTACATGATTAGGGGATGAAGTAAAAACTGTAACAAAGCATAAAACACACACAACGCATATGATACATGTGTTTTAGCAGCTTTGCAGCTGTCTGGAAGTTTGTTCCAGATTAGAGGAGCATAGAAACTGAAAGCTGCTTCTCCATGTTTGGTTCTAATTCTAGTAGAACTGGAATTTGAGGACCTGAGTGGTCTGGGGGGTTGGTATAGTGACAGATCTTCAAGATACTTTGGCTATAGGCCATTCAATGATTCATAAACTAGTAAAATTGTTTTGAAGTCTATTCTCTGAGCTACAGTGAGCAAGTGTAAGGACTTTAGAACTGGGGTGATGTGCTCTACTTTCCTGGTTCTAGTGAGGAACACGAGCAGCAGCGTTCTGGATCAGCTGCAACTGTCTAATTGACTTTGTAGGGAGACCTGTGAGGACGGTGTTGCAGCTGTGTCCTGACTCTAGAACGTTCATCTGTAGGTCCAAAAATAATTACAATAATTTCAAAGTCACCTGGTGACATCGTAATGTAGAGCTGAGTATCATCTGCATAGTTATGGTAGCTAATCTTATTGGTTTTTATAATCTGGGCTAGTGGAAGCATGTAGATATCAAATAGGAGGGGCCCCAGGATGAAGCCCTGGGGCAGCACACATGTCATTTCACTTCGTTCTGATGAAAAGTTTGCTATTGAAACAAAGAAGTCCCTGTTCTTTAGGTAAGACTCAAACCAGCCAAGTACTGTACCAGATCCAACCCAGCTCTCCAGTCGTTCCAATAGTATATCATGATCAACAGTGTCAAATGCTGCACTGAGGTCCAAAAGTACCACCACTGTGGTGCTACTGCTGTCTTTATTTATGCGGATGTCATTGAAAACTTTGACGAGGGCGGTCTCAGTGCTGTGGTGAGCACGGAAACCAGACAGCGATTGGTCAATGTTGAAACACAGCTTTTCCAATAATCTTACTGATGAATGGAAGATTAGAGATTGGCCTGTAGTTCTGCATTAACGTGTTGTCCAGGTTATTCTTCATTAGCAGTGGTTTAATAACTGCTGTTTTTAATGCCTCGGGGAAGACACCTGACAGGAGGGATGAGTTCACTATTTTTATCAGATCAGACCCAATGACAGGGAAAACCTTCTTAAGGAAAACTGTAGTTAGGACATCAACACAGCAAGAGGAGGAGCTTAATGGTTAATGATTTCTGCTAGGTTTTTTCGTTTCATTCATTTCACACATATATTGGAAATGTATCTTATGTTGATTAACTAAACATCTTGTCTTTTGCAAAACCTGGCATCAACCATTTGTGGATCAGTGTTTTCACTCTTTCCTTACGAGGTAAGGCTGCAGCTCTGTTAATCATTCTGGTGTTTGAAATGTCCGCCGAGAGGATTCATCAAGGTTTGATTAAGCACAAAAACAAAATTGTTCCAGTTGTGACGTTTGGTGAGCTGTTTTGTCTGCTTAAGCTCTTTATAGCTAGGCATTTAAAATATATTTAAACTGATGGCAGACATCCTCCTACCTTACTGAACAGTCATGGTCACCTTTGTTGTTAGGAGCTGCTGCATGTTCCATATCATCTTTATATTACTTAATTTTGCTTCAAATGCTGCGCTGAACACTATTTATCTGTTTATATCCTGCATCTAAGACCAATAATGTTCAAATCAGAGCATAAAGCTCTAAGTTCTAAACATGCATGGTTATTTAGCAGCATTCGAGTTAACGAAAGTCTCTATTTCACCGATGTGTGATTAAGGATCTTGCAGCCAGCTGTTCTGATTTAGCTGAATCTTAATGGTGTCATTACAGAAATGTTCCGATTGTTTTGATCAAGTGTATATCCATGGAGCTAATTTTAGACCTCGTATTTTAAGACGCTCTGCTGCTGAGCCGCCCCACCTCTCTCCTATTGGATTGTGATGTAAAGCATGGTGCATTGTGGGAGGTGGTAATCTAATACACGCTGCTGGCCCTCCTGAGGGTGCAGGATCTTGGTGTGTGATTGGACCATTTATCTCAATAACATGACAGCAACATCATCCAGGCGCGGCCCCTTGGAGCAACGGGTGTGCCCACAGAGAACAGCACATGCAGAAACGCTGTCACATACATGCTGCAAAAATAATAATAATAAAAGGTAAACGCACCTGTGAGATTTCCCTTCTTTCTCAAGTGCATCCCACTCCCCTTACATTCAGGCACGTGGCTCTGCTTCATGCTGCTATTACTGTTGCCTGGATTAAATTCATTCACGCATTCTCTGCTTCTCCATCCATATTGAGAAAGTCCACACAGCGTGAGCTTAACCTAAAAGAAAATCCACAAACGATTATCCAACCACTACATGCTCTTTCCAAGATATTGCAGGGGATTTACAAAAGGACATGAGAAAATGTAGATGTATGTCAGACTAGTCTGAAATAGAGAGGACTGACGCTGACATCTACACCTGCAGTGCTTTACTCCATAATCCCTTCACATGCCATCACAAAGGTCAACTTAAACTGCATGTTGATGTTAAAGGGTCTTGGTATTCTATGTGCATTGTATGGAAGCAAGACCGTTTTGATTAACTCTTGAGTTTTAAAAAGTTTGAGCATTACCTCTTTTTCATGTCAAATTAGTTTTAACCCTAACCCATTCGCTGACTCAGATGGGTAAATGGATTTACTGATTCACAAGAGTTACCAGCACCTGAGTGTTCGTTTTTGGGTCATATTTGAGCTAGATGGTCATAGCGTGCAGCTCTACCCTACTGGGTCACATAAAGGCAATAACAAGGTCAGCCTTCTATCACCTAAAGAACATTTCTAGGATTAAAGGGCTGATGTCGCAACAAGACCTCGAAAAACTCATCTATGTGTTAATCTTTAGCCGGATTGATTACTGCAACAGGGTTCTCACAGGTCTGCCTAAAAAGTCAATCAGACAGCTGCAGCCGATCCAGAACGCTGCTGCTCGCGTCCTCACTAGAACCAGGAAAGTAGAGCACATCACCCCAGTTCTGAAGTCCTTACACTGGCTCCCTGTAGCTCAGAGAATAGACTTAAAAACACTTTTACTAGTTTATAAATAATTGAATGGCTTAGCACCAAAGTATGTTGAAGATCTACCGTTACTATGGTATACCAACCCCCCCAGATCACTCAGGTCCTCTAATTCCAGTCTACTCATCCCTAGAATTAGAACCAAATATGGAGAAGCAGTTTTCAGTTTCTATGCTCCTCTAATCTGGAACAAACTTCCAGACAACTGCAAAGCTGATGAAACACTGAGATCTTTTAAATCACAACTAAAAACATATCTGTTTAGAGCTACCTTTGAGTAATGTTTTCATGTGTCATATGTTTTGTGTGTGCTTCCTGCTTTATTGCTGTTTTCTACTTTATGCTTTGTCTGTGTTTTACTGCTATTTTTATTTTACCCCTTAATCATCTAAAGCACCTTGAATGACCTTGTTGTTGAAAGTGTGCTATACAAACAAACTTCTCGTCCACAATCAGTCATAAACTTGACTAGACTTGATGACTGCACTTTTCTGTTTATTCAGTTTGAAATCGCTGTCTATAATTACACCCACATTTCTTAATGTGGAGTGACTAAATGTAATTGGAGAACTAAGAACACCAGCTGCACAGAGAGAGGGATGCGGTTTACCAAACTAAGTAACCTCCATCTTCTCCTCATTAAGGTTCAGGAAGTTTATTCTCATCCAATATTTTGAAATCTCAGTCTAACAGAGGCCCAAAACACTTTTACTGTTGGGATTAACAGGCACATATGCCTGCATATCATCTTCAAAGTGATGAAAAGGTACATTCTACTTTAAAAAAATAGACCCTAGTGGCCACACATACAGGATAAACAGTAATGGTCCTAGAATTGATCCCTGAGAAACTCCAAAATGGAGAGGAGTTGCTTAGGATGGGTAAGCCTCTAGGTGGACAGAAAGGCTACTGCCATTAGGGCTGTCACAATAACAAAATTGCTCTGGAAATTATCGCAATAAAGGATAATATTGTTGTTTTGAGACCATTTTCAAGTAATATAATAATAATGCAGGTACACCCTCTGAACAATCAAACATCGCTCCTCTGATTGGCTAACAGCAATGAAACTCTTAAGCTGCCTGCAAACAAATAATAAATTTACTTCGTCTAGGACAAATTCCAACGGTTTCTTCGTCAGCTCCTCTTTCTTGGGTAAAAAATGTACCGCTGATTTGCTGTGTCCACAAATAAACCAAGCCCGACCCTGTTCTGCCATGCTATGTAGCTGCTAACAGTTTAAATTCCGAGGGCCCGCGGGCGGGCCCAGCCCATTTCCTAGTTTAAATCCACCAATTTTCTGACTTCTAACTTTTATGAACCTATACATGTTTTATATCATTGGAAAGCTAAGAGTCTTGTGATTCCAATTATGCCTGGCGTTTAAGGATACAATCATAACTGAAGACACAGTGAGCGCTTTTGCCAACACAAACGTTCTCCTGATGGAGGTATAAAAATATGGAACTCACCACTTTGTAGTCCAATAAACGTGACAAAACCGATCCATTTCGAACAAAAATTTACTTTTTACATCAATAAGGGTCCGATTAAAGTCCTCCGATAAAGTTATTAGACCAGGACAACAGCAAAACCAATAAGAAATGTAAAACAAACAATGGAAATGCGCTCCCGAAATGTCTGGCCTTTTTTGTAGTCTTTACGGCTTTGTTTCCGATTTATTCGCTTCCACTTCCGCCTACAAAGGTCACTGAGCATGCCCAGAAGGGAAAAAAAATACAAAAAAATAAAAATAAAAAATTCATCCTTTGTTTTCCTTACGTAGGGTACATCTCCAACCAATGCCGCATGGATGGAAAGTCACGTTATGGTAAGTAACTCGAACCAATTGCGGTCCAGAACTCTGATGATTGACGCATCGAATAGCCAATGTAATGCTGTAAACGCAGATATATAACATGACCGGGCGGACTTGTTCGCAGCCATTGTATATGACGTGCGTAAAATGTCTTATTCATGAAGAGATTACGCACAGTGCGTACCAGTAACATATTGTTTCAGCACCGTGTCCAAACACCCTTTATGATCAAAATACAACATTGAAGGAAGCCGTGGAGCTTTATATGGTAAGATGAAGTTATGATTCTGATGATATTTTTAATTCAGTGAGGACTACGACATTTACCCAGGAGATGGCGCATATGGCACACTTTTGACCACCTTTGACCTGTAGTTCTAAAAATGTGTGCAGAATATTCATTTTTTGGTTTATTGCTGTCAAATTTGGTGTGGATGAAGGTAATACTTCAGGCTTTAGACCCACAGTGTGTTTTAGGTCACCACCTCTTTTTAAAGCAATTTTTACAGCATGTATTTATATAAAATAAATATTCGGACACAAATAAAATAATTTTTTGGGGTATTAAAATTAATATTGCTTGGTAACAATAGCACGCAGAGATATTAACACAGTTCTGGGATAAATTTTAGAGTGTTTGCTTTCCAAAGAGACCCCAGCCATGTCTCTACTCAAAATGGTTCAAGAACAGCTTTAAGTTAATTTTGGGTATGCGTTTTTAAAAAATGTAGGGCGGAAATTGCAGGAATTTAAAGGGGTTCGGCTTCTAGCTTCTACTAGCAGAGATGTGCTCTGCTCTCTTCAGGCTGCAAAATCCGCCTTCCTGTGGGCTGTCGCAAACCAAGGTAGGCAAGACCAAGAATACAATTTTTTCCTGTGATGTAAAAGGGACTGGCATTTCCTGACTCACTTGTTTTACCATCTTTTTATTGTCACTGTATTACACGGTCTTCAGTGAACAAGACCTTTTATAGGGGAGTTTGTCCTCTCCCCTGTCGCTATATGCTTGCTCAGAATGAGGGATTGTTGTAAAATCAACGACACAACGCAAGCGACTGTCTATTGCTATATGTGTGGTTAGGAGGAGTGCATGCTGCAAGTCAATGACTCGATGCAATCTGAAAATTTTCTATTAAAGGAATCCCAGCAAGCTGATTTGAATGTATGTACAATTGAATTGAAATGACTTTTCTTGAAAAGTGCCTTGAGATGACATCTGTTATGAATTGGTGCAATATACTGTAAATAAACTGAATTGAATTTCTCTCTTCTGTGTGGATGCTGTACCTGAGTTTAGAGGACTGGAAGTTGGCTGTTATCAGTGTATAGAACTGAGGGGTTGAAGTTAGAAATGTACATTTGCAGGGGTTTGGGACCACAACCACATCTTAACAGCTGAAACCTACCTACCTACGAATATGCAATCTGATAACAGCTGACAGCTTATAACAATGATGGTCAGTGCGGTGCGCAGTCTTTTCACCCTCCAACCAGAAGCTGGGGGGCTGGAGATTGGGCGCGTGACCTCACGTGTCAATGCATTTGTATGCCTTTTTAAATTCAGTCTCTTTGGTAGAACGTGAAGAAAACAAACAAGAATGCAAATGGAAATTATTGTGGCTGGGAAAATTATCAAGCTCATTTGAATTTATCATGCAATTTATTGATTTGTTTATTGTGACTGGCCTAACTCCCATGTCAAATCCAGACACCTGTTGTCCTGTGCTACGTTGTAAAGAGTAGGCTACAGTGCAACTTCTTTATACAAATATTATGTTATTCCACTATATTCCTGGGTTGTTATCACTTAGGAACCAGTGGGCACTGTGCACCTCCCATTATTGTAAACTAGTGTTGTGTATCTGTTGTTCGACAACAGAGCTGAGATTTACACATTTTATGTTGCCTCAAATCAGATACAACCTGGAACATGTCCACAACTAAGAGAAGGTGTGTTTAAAAAATTGTCTGAAAGGGATGTGTGTTTTTATTTTACAGAAACAGTTTGCTAATACAATGCCCTGCTCAGAGCCCTTCTGTCATGCTTTTGGCTCTTGCCCTGCAGCAAACAGAGCACATGCTGCTTCCTCTGTGAAAGAGGCCTTAGAAGGATCATTTGGTGAGGTATTAGTAAAACAATAAGGACACTGAACACAGTTTCTGTAAGAAAGTCTCCTAATTGAGGTGTTGCGGCTGGTATGATTGAAAGGTGAATAAAGAATTGGAACCATTTTTTTAGAGGGGGAAACTTCTTGTTTCCTTCCATTATTACTTGAGCAAAGTCATCATTAGATGCAGTTCACACTGAGTCCATCACTCAGCACAATGGCTACACATTTTTGCAACACTTGTATTTCAGAAGGAACTAATCCAGTAACACTTGCTGCTGCCAATGCTTTAAAACATCACCAAAGTATCCTTTCATTACTTCACAGATTTACGACACATTTCGGTTGGGTGATACTGAGCCCGGATGGTTTGTTCTGTTTCCCCATGTTTTGCTCGCCCTTTTGATGACTCTTGAAGCAAGCACTCTCCACAACTATCAGCTTTTTTTTTTTACAGACATTCTGGTTGGCAGAGGAAAGCACAACATGAAAACACAGCTTGCATGTAGCAACCATATGTGGAACGCTCTAAAAACACAAACCTGGGGGTTACAAGAGGTGCATAGCAGGCTGGCTTTTACACTTTTCACAGTATCCTGTATTTTCAAGAGGGAAATTTGTTTTGGGCTTCTATGCACCATTCAGATTCAGAAATCCATCCCCTGTTATGTGGCAGTGAACCCCTCTAATGTGGCAATGAGGCATCCTTTGTATGACAGCCCTGACAAACAGTTTTGAGTGACTTAAACCATTGCTCCACTTGTGATGCCCTCATTCATGCCTTCCGGGTCCTATTTCAGGTGTGTCTGCTCCTCTGAAACTGAAACTGAAGCAAAACTCAATATCCACTAAGGATTGATCTGAGAAAATCAGAGAGGTGCAGAGTAGCAAGACCATTTAGGCATTTATAAGACCTTAAGATTTTGATATTGATTCTTTGATGCACAGGAAGCCAATGAATAGAGGACAGGATATGTGAGGTGTGCTCGTGTGTGTATGTACCAGTTAAAAGACTGAAGCAGCATTTTGAACAAGCTGAAGATGCGAAAGGGATGCTTGACTGAAACCAGCAGAAAATGCATTGCAGTAGTTAAGGCAAGTTGAGATAAAGGAATGTATTATTTTTTCCATTTTTTTTGCAACCCAGAGCTGATCTGTTTATTAAATTCAAAATCCGAGTCTACTGTATAATGACAACCAAATCTGTTGGATTTGTTGAAAAGGGGTTGGATCGAGCATTAGGTGGATTATCAGGTGTTAGAGACAGGTAAATTTGGTAGTGAAAACAGATCCCTTTTTTATTTATAGAGCCCAAAATAAGCAGGTAAAAGAGAACAAAAAAGAGGTTTAAGAATTTTGCCCTGAGGAATCCCCCAAGAAAGAGGGGCTAAGGATGACAGAACATTTTAAATATTAACACTAAGCATTCCATCACCTAAATAAGAACAGAAAGGATGTTAATAAAACCCCTTAAAAGCACTGTTTCAGGGCATTGTAAATGTTTTAAACCAGACTGGAACACCTCCACAATGCCCAAAATGCATTAAATTAAGTTAAAAATGTTAAAACCAGCGCTAGAGACGTGCTCTGCTCTTTCCAGGCTGCAAAATCAGCCTTTCCGTGGGCGGTTGCAAGCCAAGGTAGACAAGACCATGAATACTAATTTTCTCTGTGACGTAGAATGGACTGTTTTTTTTTGACTCGCTTGTTTTGGCGTCTGTTTTCTTTCTTGGGCTAATGCAGGCAACGGGGGTTGGAGGAAATGTTCACGTCCAGCATGCATATGAGGTTCATAGTGACCAATTGTATTTCACAAAGAACAAGTATTACAGGTTTCTCAGGGAACAAGACCTTTAAGACAGAAAAACTGTCTAAATGGTAGTGAAAAAAGCTAATGTCTTCTTGGTTCTAATCTCATTAACAGGAATGCCAATGTAGCTATGTATCTTACTAAATCTAAATAAATTGGTACATATAGGCTACACACAAAAGGTTAGGACACAAAGTTGAACCATTCCTTCTGGATGTTTATCTGTTTTTATTAGTGTGTGTGCAACTTTTTCGCTGTCTATGTGGCAATCAAAAACCCTTTGGTTAGGAAAATTAGTTGATAAAGAATAAGAATCTGAAATTTATTAAATGAAACATTGAAGTTTCTTAAATTTGAAAATACAAATTCTGATGTTCATAAAATCAAACATCTGGTGCTGACCTAAAACGATACATTTTTGATAATGTTGAGCATAATCTAGCCGATCAAACCAGTATTTGTCATGTAATACCAGTGCTGATTTGCCTACATAAATATTCCAGGTTTTAAATTCAAGGGTTTCAACAATTCAAAATCTGACGAGGCAAATACTTTCAACAGTCATACAAAAGATGTAATAAAAATAGAATCCAGCAGGAACTATTTTGTGTTTACAAAAGGTTTGCAGTTCTGTTCTGATTGACTCTTTTAGGCAGAAATGTGAGGAAACTGCTCTTAGCTTTCACTGCAAAAATTAATAAGATAAGAAACAGAACACTCCGTGTTGTGCATTCTGTTTATTTTTACGCAGAATCTCTTTGTTGCTGGCTTTAAATCAGCAGAAGAGAATCTGTAGTGGAAGCCTGCTGCTAGCGTGCAGGCGTGTCAGGTTAGTAGGTGATTTCTCCATGTGACAGTCTGAGCTGTTCAGACAGAATGTGAAAGAAGATGCTGCAGCAATATACAAAATCAGAAATATAGTATCCAGCTCTGGAAATATTGTAATATACTCTTAAAACCGAACCAAGCCTGCAGCTTGCATACACTCAGACCTTTATATTCCTGTTTTATCATTTTGTTTTGAGAAGGTCATAACTGTATAGTAGATTGTTAAGTTGGAAATAGACTCTGGTTGGAGACATCTGGTAGAAAATCTTTGTTGACATTTAAAAGCCAGGATATTCTTGCGGGCATTATCTTGGCCAGCTCTCAGGGATTGCCATGCTGTATCGTGCTGGAGGGAGGCGTCTTGTGTCGTGGTTATCTCTGAAAAACATCTTACTGCCAGAGGACACGATGTGCAACTCTTGTTGTGGACTGGTTGCCAAGAGCAGACACAATGGCTTGAAGGTATTATAATGAAGACTTATATTCTGTATGGTGGTCTGATCTACCCATGATTGTGTGTAAGATTTGAAGAGTGCATGGGAGAGGTGTGATTCACAGTAATCTGCAAAATAACTGCAAACCTTCACAAGGTGAAATGAAGGAGAGTCAGAAGGAAACACTCGGGTGAGAGGCACAGAAAGAACGGTAAGCAGATTCACAAATGTGAGAAGCAGCTTTAATCTAACTTAGAATTTATTATGTAACAAGATGAACCAAAAAATGCAGTAGGCTGAAGAAAAAACAGACGCCAGACTATAATAAACACAATGTAAAAATGATTAAAATCTGGTTCAATTTGGGTGCTGAGTTGGTTAACTTTTAATACATAATAAATGTAAGTAAACTGTTAAAATCGTTTGTGTTGTATTTACCTCTTGTAGCTTTTCTTTCTTTCTAATTGTGCAAAATTTCCATTGACTAAAGAAGTTTAACATCCATCCATCCATTATCTTTACCCGTCCATCCTATGGAGGGTTCCGGGGGGGCTGGTGCCTATCTCCAGCAGTCACGGGGCGAGAGGTGGTATACACCCTGGACAGGTCGCCAGTCCATCGCAGGCAAGTTTAACATCTCTAACCAAACCTCTTATCACTATAAAAGTACTACAGCAACACCAAGCACTAAAACATGAATCAACTCACCACTGATGTCCCTGAAAGGATCTACCGTAATTTTCGGACTATTGAGTGCACCTTAATATAAGCCGCACCAGCTAAATTTTAAAGTAAAATACATTTTGTACATGCATATGCCACACCTGAATATTAGCCACATGTTTTCATGTTGTAACATGAGATATTTACACAGAAAGATGGTACACGGAATATTTATTTTTTAAGATGTGCTTTTTCATTTAAACCTTAAAATCGGCTGTACGGGTACTAACACAGCATCAACACGACATTAATGTGTCTGGCTAGAAAATAAAACATACTTTAGCTTACCTAAAAAGTCATTGGGTGCCATCTACATCTTCCTCTTGCACACTAAAGCCACTGAAGTTGTCTACTTCAGTGTCTTTATGTCCTCTGAAAGCTTGTGTAGTCTTTTCTTTACACTGTCTCACTTCTTCCCACTGCCTCCTCCAACATCTTACCATTGATTTATTGATGTCAAGCTTACGTGCAGTAGCTCCATTTCCTTTTTTGACGGCCAGCTCGATTGCTTAAAAGCTGCATTTCTTCATGTGTTTTCCATGATGAGGGTGTGTGCATGAAAAATACCGGTGGTGTCTTCTTCTACACATAATCTTTCTCCACATGTCTGTCTCACTTTTACGCTTCCTGCTATAGTGCCCCCGGAGGCTGTTAGCCAGTAAAACTCTATAAATTAGCCGCATCATTGCAAGGCAGTTTTATTTGTCTAGCACACTTTCAACAACAGGGTAATTCAAGGTGCTTTACATGATTTGGTGATTAAGAAAAACATAGAATATAACATCGGAAATTAAAAGCAGCAATTTATCAAGAAACACACAACACGATACACAATAAAGCATTCAAAACAGCAATAAAGCATGAACACATAAGATACATATGACATTGTTTACTCAAAGGCAATTCAAAACAGATGTGTTTTTAGATTTGATTTAAAGCAACTCTGTGTTTAAGCAGCTCTGCAGTCGTCAGGAAGTCTGTTCCAGATAAGGGGAGCATAGAAAGTCAAAGCTGCTTCTCCATCTTTGGTTTTGAGTCTAGGGATGTTTAGTAGGCTAGAGTTGGAGGACCTGAGTAGTCTGGGGGGTTGGTACGGTGACAAAAGGTGTTCAACATATTTTAGTGCCAAGTCATTCAATGATTCATAAACTAGTGGGAGTATTTTGAAGTCAATTTTCTGAGCAACAGGAAGCCAGTGTAAGGACTTCAGAACTGGGGTGATGTGCTCTACCTTCCTGGTTCTAGTGAGGACGCGAGCAGCAGCGTTCTGGATCAGCTGCAGCTGTCTGATTGACTTTTTAGGCAGACCTGTGAGGACGCTGTTGCAGTAATAAATCCGACTAAAGATAAATGCATGGGTAAGTGTTTCAAGGTCCTGTTACGACATTAGTCCTTTAATCCTAGAAATGTTTTTCCAGTGAGAGAAGGCTAGCCTTGTGATTGCCTTATGCGGCCTTGGAGGTTCAGGTCTGAGTCCATTACTACACTTAGATTTCGTGCCTGATGAGTAGTTTCTAGATTCCTATTGACACAAGGAAGTTCCTGTTCTTAAGGTAAGACTCAAACCAGCCAAATACTGTACCAGATAGTCAGACCTAGCTCTCCAGTCCTTCCAATAATATATCATGGTCAACAGTGTCAAATGCTGCACTGAGATCCAACAGAACCAGCACTGTGGTTCTATTGCAGTCTATAGGATGCAGGGTCCAAAGCAGGTGAAAAATGTTGCGGCTCATAGTCCAAAGATTACGGTATGTAGAGCATTATCTCAAAACAATCTCCTCGGTTTTTATCGAACCTCTTTACAAAAAAAAAAAAAAAAAAAAAAAAAAAAGAGTCTCCAGGCCCTTCTAAATCCCTTTCTCTCCTCAAACAGCATTAGTACCAGCAGGAGAACCTCCTTGGCTGGAATTTATACTGTAATTAAAAGGTAAAACACACCGGGTGCCATAGTGTTCAATCACCTGCTTAGAATCAAAATGTTTTGGCTCGACAGGCACTTTCATTTAGCTGACTTTTCATAAGCAGTGAACCGCCTTTTGGTTTCACAAGACTTTTTACTTAGACTTTTGATTGGATTTTTGTATTTCATTAATTTCTCATTTTTTTCAATGTTCTTTGTGGTTGTGTGTTTCTGAAAAGTTTATTTTGAATAAACTTTACTTCTCTGAACACCTTCATAGACATAACAACCAACCTTAGTTGAAGTGAAATCATTTTGAAGATTGATCTATGTGTTAAAGTGACCCACAAGTAACATTGCTGTAAAATTTCTGGACATGAGGTATGTAAATTTGGTAGCCTGCATTTTTAATAGCTGTCAAACCTTCATCTACTTTAGTCATAATTTAATCGCAATTCTCACATCATTCCTTCACCTTGTGATGTTTTTCATCAAGGTGAAGGAAACGTGCTTAAGAAAAAGACATAGGATGTATTATTTTTGACTTATTCTGTGCTGTACGAAGCTTAATAGATTTACCTCATAAGCCTCAGCCTCGATGGAGCAGGGGTGGACTGACAGTATTGAATTGCCAAAGTTAAACACTACAATGTCTCTTTCCAGAAGGAGTGCCACAGTTACTCTGTCAGCAGTTTTTGCAGAAACTCTGAAAGTAATCCCAGTGAAGAATTGTCAGACGTGACAGACATATTTAAACCCTTGAGAAACTTTTACTTTCGGGTTGGATTGAAGTGAAAGCAGAAATCTCAGTAGGATATGCATGGAAATATGTGTATGGTTAGATGCTGTACCAATTGAATGATGCAACTTTGTCTAAGAAAGATGTTGTTAAATATAAGTGTGGATTATTCTTTTTCCCTATCACTTTTATATCAGCATATAATATTATTACATTATATGCCAATATTTTATACTGGCATATAATGTACTCAGATGATGCCAAATAAAGTAAAAAAGTAAAACTTTCTTGATTAAGCTGGTGGCAAGAGGTCAGAATCTTTCTTTTGTTGCTATGGTGACCAACTCTTGTTTTGGTGCTTCTATTTTGATCAAATTACAGAAATGGAAATTCTATGAAGATAATCAGTTTGCCTAAATTTAAATTCAGAGTAGCTGTAGCTGTTATAGTAATTTTCACTGGAACTAAGAAAATTTCTCTTACTGTTGCAATTTTATCCTTGTAGGTTTAAAATCTAAACGTTCTCCTAAAACCTGAGGATTAATCAGTGCTGTTACGCTTGTTGCCCTCACCAAGAATCCTGTAAACATGTTGTTGACAGACTGCAGGTGATCACACTTTCCTTGCAGCAAGAAAATCCCTGTTTGGACCGGGTCTTTAGAAACAATTTACTTGTACATGTGTTGGGCTTCTCGCTGTATTCTGGACACCCTGATTTCCTCCCACAGTCCTAGAAAACATGTATGTTAGGTTAACTGGAGGTTTCAAATTGCTCACAGATGCAAATGTGTTCAAACGATGGCTTGTTTATAAAATGTGCGTAATGCTCTAAATTCCTCATACATGCCTATGTTGCTAAACCGAAATGCATTGCGAACCACACACATTCACTTACAAATCAAAACATGAGGCAAGGCAAGTGTATTTATATTGCACATTTTCAGCAACAGGGCAATACAAAGTACGTTATGCGATTAGATGGAAAGTGAAACAACAAGCAAAAAACATCCGATTTCAGTTATAAGTCAGGGAAAGCAATGACAGATTGGAAGACAAGCTACAGTTTATGATGTTCCTGTTATTAATCAAAGGCATCTCTAAGCGAATGGGGGTTTCGTCTTGATTTAAAGGAACTCTGTGTTTCAGCATTGTTGCAGCTTTCTGGAAATGTGTTCTAGATTAGAGGAGCGTAAAAACTGAATACTGCTTCTTCATGTTTGGTTCGGATCCTGGGGATGCAGAGTAGTCTTGAACAGTAACACCTGAGTGGTCTGGAAAGTTGATGCGATAATTTAGGGAAATGCGTCAAATCTATCAGTCTGGCAAAAGTGAGGAAATATATGCACTACCAGTGCCCTATACATTTCTGTTTTTACAAAAAGAAAGTCAGCACTTTGTAACCGTCATAGCATGTACAGTGTACTGTGAGCCACAACCACCCGCAAATGTCTAAAACCTGCAAATACTTGAGACCCTGTCTTATATTGCTTATGGCTGCCTATTTTATTAGCTCAAAGACCAAATATACCTTAATATGCATTGATACAAACAATGAAACCTGTCTTAGCACTACTGCAGAAGCTAACATCATCTTCCTCATCTTGGCTCTTGGGGATATAGCCGGTCAGCGTCAAAACATGAATAGCGTTCCTGGATTGGCTGCTTTGTAAACGGCAGCCAATAAGGCAAGGCAAGGGAATTTTATTTGTATAGCACACTTTCAACAACAAGGTAATTCAGCTGCTTTACATGATTAGGGGATAAAGTAAAAACAGCAATAAAGGATAAAACACACACAGAGCATATGACACGTAAACATTACTCAAAAGCTGACATGAATTTAAAAGAACTGTGTTTCAGCTGGTTTGCAGTTATCTGGAAGTTTGTTCCAGATTAGAGGAGTATAGAAACATAGAAAAAAATAACGTCTCAAGTACCAATTGCGCCTTGGTATTTGAGCTTTCCAAGCTGCGCTTTCTGTCAAATATTTTAGATGTGCCCTATTAAAAAGAAAATCTGTAAATGCAAAGCTTCACATCTATTGCTTCTCTATTTAGCCAGTCTCTCTGTTTACTTTTGACGAGGTATTCTGTGTAGTGGTACTTAATATTGCAGTTACTGCGTTGTTTACACTATACACTGGTTGAGAAGCAAGAGGTATTTCAGACCTCTAAGACTGCAGTATCGTCTGTAGCATCAGCAACGTATGCGGGACCTGTGACCATAAAGCTACTTTCTGAAGTGCACAAGCTTGTGAACATTTTCAGCTGCCAGTCCTGGAAGGTATTTCTGATTTCTATGTTCTCTGAAACAAACTTTGTTTTAGGTTAACAATGATCCCTAAAGACTAAACATTTAGCAATTTTCAGATTGAGACCAGTGACAGATTTTAAGAGATTTTTATCCTGCAGTACCAAAATATGAATACAAGTTTTTAAACTGTTGATTATATGCAAGCTGTAATATTAGATCAGTATAGGAGAGTCTGTAACTGTTGAGCTTAATTTATTTTAAACATGTTCTCCACTTCCTGGCTGCAGGATTGAAAAGGAATCCTTATTGCTTTTCATAACAGGTCATTTCAGTTTGACGTAGATATAGCTTCCTGGAAAACAAACTTTAAGGCCCACCTTCACTTCACTTGGCAAGGATTGGAGGTTATTACCCAACTGAATTACAGTGTAATTGGATCCACAAGTGCATTTAGGTTTTCCCTCCCTGGCACTCGGGTGTTTGTGTTCTTGTGATGCATACCTCTGCACATCAGGAGTGGATGACAGCAGAAAAATAGAGGTCAGATTAGGAGTTTGGCTAGGGAAAAGTACTGGACTGATATACAGTTTGGGCTTCAATGTCTTTGTTGTTGAGTCTACAAACAGCTGCATCTACAGTAAATAGTTTGTGAGGGTGATATAGAGATGAAATGCCACACCCTGACTAGAAAACGCCATCAGCTGGGAAACTAGCTTCCCTGCTGTGTGCTCCTTTCATCCGTCTTCTGATATTCTCACTGTCATAAAATGTCACAAATGTTTTGTTACTTTTGCAGCCAGTACAGCAACTCGTTGACTGGAGGGGTGAATCCGCTGGCCACACGGAGCTTTCTGGCCTTCCTGTGTGACACTGAAACTAGCTTCACCCCTCTGTCTCCTCTGCCAGCCTATCACACCCCTTCCGGGAAGACGTCTACAGGGCTGTCAGCTCATATCTAAGTCACCCAGTACAGCAAAGCAGAATATAAAGCTGCTCATTGGTCAGTGAGGAAGGGACTCTCGTTTTATTGGTCAGCTTGTGGGAGTAAACCTCATTATGTCTGTATCACCTCACTGTTGAAAAGGATCGCTACTTTCTTGATATATAAGGAGAAATCAGCCAACTGCTGTGTATGCTCAGATTTATTTTTACCTCTCAGTGACAGCTACGGCACAGCCACTTTATTTTCTGTTTGCACTTCTGCTTAAGATGCAGAGATGATTTTGTTCTTGCTGCTGATGATTCTAACGGTCCAGGTTCTACTTAATACACAAAGACATTAAGTGAAGCAAATATCTCCTTCCCTCTGTGTCTCAGCATCAAAACTCTTACAGGGGATTGAGGCAATTTTCCAAGACACAAACTTGTACTAAAAACTGCTCGCTGTCAATATGTTGGTGGATATTTGAGCGTTCTTAGAATAAGCAATCACCTCATTGAAAAAAAAAAAAAAACTTGACAAATGCCACTGGGGCTGCTACTCTGGGCCTTAAGACGTGATTCTGCTTAAACAAATGTTCAGCGGGGGATACTTGTATCCAGCATTCCTAGGAGTCCTGCTTACTTGGCTGAAGTGAAATTATTTCCTCACATTATTGGTGATTAATCTTGCTGTCATCCACCGAGAGCTGGACTTGTTTAACCATCAGCCTTTAGAGCAACATGTTATTTATGTAAAACAATGTAGTCAGACAGTATAGAATAATGACATTAACAAACAGTATTCTGACTTCAAACTTAATCAGAGAATACACCTTTTGGGGGTGTTATAGCTTGGATTAGAGGATTTAAAGATCTCACGACACGAAGCTGATTTCATGTAAATGTATTATGACATAATGCATCTTGTCAAAGTATGTGGTTGTGTAAATGTATGAGCCGAACAGACTTGATTTTACACGATAATTATAGTTTAAAAAATATTAGCTTAACCGCGGCTTCAAATCCACGTCTCCATGTGACGTCAGCGACAGAACCGCTCAGGCTGGACAGTCTGAAAACTACCGCTGTCAGGCCTGATGGAGGCGCAGGCCTGATGGAGGCGCTCATATTTGAAGGCTCGGAAGATTCTTCCTCCAGTTTTAGCCTTGAGATGGTTTTAGAGGTGGAAAATGCAGCCGGTTCTGGAGCTTCTAGAGGTATAGAACCGTACAGGTACCAGCCGTACACAACGACTGAGATGGATAGAAGAAAGCGGGTCAGAGAAGCTAGTGGGAGGATTAGAAATAAATTAATCATGGATTCTTTAAAAAAAAAAATTTTTACAAAATGATATAAATGAGCATAATAATATTAATGTGTAGTGATTTTAGTAGTGACCTGAAAAATAAACATTAGCCTACATAATGTAAATAAGGTAAATCAGTTTTAAAACTAAATATAATTAACTAATCCAGACGTAGCCTACTTATTTATGAGGTCTGAGACTGATTTCGGAAAAATAAAAATCATATTGTAGGCAGACATTCAAGGCAAACAAACAACGCAAGTAGCCTAAGACTTACTTCATTACAATTCTTCTTTATGATTATCGTACCAAATTATTAGTTTCAGGTGAAACACGTTTATTTAATTTCTTTGTCAGACTCACTAAATGGAGTTTGAATTATTCATAATTATAGCAAAACTGCTTTGAATATGTAACTGTCTCTTCTGGACAAGGGCGTCAGTTTGTTTTTAAAACTTCTGGGGACAATTATTGATCATTCATACAGCCTATAATTATTCAGCCGTCGGCTATAGCCTATATGCGCAGTATTAAAACACGTTCCCTTTACAACCCTTGCCGTTTTGTGCGGGGAAACTTTAACAGTTCAGAGTCCTGCAATGGGGCAGCTACCCGCGGATGGAATATTCCAAAGCAATAAAAGAGAAATTATTAATTCTAATATAATTTACATTTAATCAGGGATCCCGTTATTTTCTGTCTTTGACAGTTTTTTTTTAATTTGGAAAAAAATCTGAAACATATTCAATATTATTCAATTCTTCATTCATTTTAGTTAATATTCAGCCCGATCAATCTGAACAAAGAATCTCAATCGTGCCATCACACGTGGAGCAGATGAAAACTTGTACTAAATATGAACATTTCACCTGCCGTCTCACAACTTTCTCATGGTTTATGGACGTGAATTACGCACCCGCTTGTGCATAAGGGACGCTGAATCCGCTCCGGTCGCACACTCCAGACTGGAATAACAAGCGCCACTTCTTTCTCAACTTTCTTATTGCCTCAGCAGGAGGAAATAGCGTTGCATTGAGTTCGGTGTCCAGGTCTGAGATGATTATGCTCAGATGCTCCCATAAGAATCTTTTTTGATTGATTCAGTTTCCTAAACTCTGTGCGTAAAGTTGAAAATGACCGTCTGCATCAAGTGGTCAATGGCGTATATTGTAAACTTTCACAATGAAGGACAGCTGTTAGTTCGGGTCCACAGGTGTTTCTGATTATTGTACTAATGAATAGTGGTTGCGTCATAATAACCTGACGGCAAAAGCTCATCACACAAACACTCTTCAGATGGTGTTCCTTTTTGTGAATGCACTCACTACCTGATGGAGTAATGGAGTGGTTGAGCCACCTGTCAGAAAGTGAACTTTTGTGTGATGTCCTGCTTCATTTTCTCACTCGAATTTTCCTGCCACACAGTAAGGAGCCCTGCTAACTGCGGCCTTTACATTTCTCCATTAGGCTACAGTGTAAAAAAAACGATCACAGACAGAAAATAACACAATCCCCAAGTGATTGTAAATTATATTACAATGAATCATGTCCCTTTTAATTCTTTGAAACATTGTACATCTGAAATTAATTTAATGCAGAGATCTCTGTCCAGAAACAAAATATTGTTCACAGTCCCTGGCTTTATCTGCGCTCTCCGTTCCTGAATCCCAAATTCAGTCGCAGAAAAATCTCTCTGGCAGTGCAGGAGAGCAGGAACATTCTGCTGTCAGCGCAAAGTTGGGGGAATATTCTGCCATGTTCTCTCCACAAACACAATATATCAACACCATTCTCTTTGGGAGTCGTAAACAAACAAAAGTATTAAATTAATATTTTTTAACCTGCAGTAAAGAAACTTCAGCCAGACCCATTAAATTTAATAGATGTATTTTTCCATCTTGAAACGGGTAGGCTATACCAGCGGTACTGCAGGACTCTGCCCTGAACGTGTTTGCATACGGACTAAAACCTTGATCTATCCACTGCAAAGAACGCTGCAGCATCTGCGCAGAAAGAAATCATGACTGTATGAGAAAGTGCAATGGAGTAATTTAAATAATAGTCATTTCAGATATTATGTGGAAATTGTGCTGGGAGCACAAATGGATGTTAGATCTGCGCTGGTAGGAAATTCCGCATTAGGTTTAGAAAAGTGGTCGGGACAAACCTGTCAATCCTAAATATAGCCAGGGACATGTCCCCATCAGGGGTGGTGACATGTCCCTGGTGTCCCCGGCTAAAATGACGCATATGCTTCTGGAAGCATGAGATTTAACTGGGCAGTCAGTGGAAGTCGAGCTTGAAGAAGTAGCGATGCTGACGCTGTCGGTGTCACATCGCAGTCCATGAGCACCACCACGGGTACCGCCGCCACACGCTGCTGAACACTGCAGGTACAGCTGCCGGCAGCAAGACACGCTCGTGTTGAACTAAACAACCCAGTGATTCCTTTATCATAGTAATCGAAACAATTATGCTCAAAATGTTCCGAACAGAGAAGAGAGGAGGGAGCCCACTTCTCACGGTGTGTCTAACCTGTTTCACCCACTTCGACAGTAACTCTGGGTCTTTGGGAAACTTAAATAAACTGACACAGCCCTTGTGTGTTTATGAGCAAAATCCTCCAACACAACGCGAAGGCATTGCGATCACTTTTCTTTGTCAAAAATAGAAAATAGCGGTCCCAGTCACAGCTGAAAAGCCGCTGTCAAATGTGTCAACAAACAGAATGCGTTCTCTCGCTAACGTCACTTCCGGCTTTCTGCTGTTCAGTGCGCAGTGATACAGTAGTAAAATGCTAGTCACCACAGCGGTTTTTTGCTCTCAGTAGGATTATACAAGGCGTGTTTATGACTTTGACATAGTCCATTGGGTTCAGATTTCTTTATTTTATGTTATGTTTAAAAATGTCAACTTTGTGTCATGAGGTCTTTAAATGTTGGATTCTGCAGCAGATTATTCCCAAACTGTTGTCACAGTGAACGACTCAAACGATTATCACTTAATGTATCTGGTACTGATTCAGCAACTTGTGTCATTTTGTGGAGGGTTTCCATGTGATACCATCACCCCCTGTGTAGCTGCCTATGTGAACAGTGTAGATGTAAGAGAACTCCAGCCAATTAGCATGCCCACATTTTAGTTTTGGGTTAAGAGGAATATTCACATTGTTGACTAGTGTGTATTGATGTATTTGTTTAAGTAGTTTATGCAACAGAGTTGGATTTTGATGAATTGTTGAAATGGTGATCAAAAATCCTCTTTTTTTTACATAGTTAATTTAAGTGCATATTTGTTTCTCATATTCAGCCCTATGTCCATTTGTTGTTCTGTTCCCCATTGTCGCCAGTCAACTCTCTGTAAATAAGAGCGATTATGACCTCCTAATCAAAATAACAAGCATTGACCAGGGGTCGCGTTAACCAAATATTTTCCATATTTACCCTTTTTTTCTTTTAAACGGTGACGAAAAAATCTGAAGGCCATCTGTCATTTTGACAGATTGCAATTCAAACCCTTGACCACTTGGTGCAGATGCTCAGACATTCTCAACCTTACACATAGAGTTCCGGTTACTGAATCATTAAAAAACAGATTCCCACAAGAACAACTGAGCAAATCTCAGACCTGGACACCGTGCCCAACGCATATCACTATCTGGGAGCTCACTGCGCGTTGAAGAGATACGAAGGCGTGGAGCACATCTGTGACTGCACCGGACACAGACTGGAGTTGATAGATTGCTGCAGCTTAACCCCTGATGCAGAGAAGTAGCACTTATATTTCCAGTCTCATGTGTGGCAACAGAGTGCAAATTCAGCCTCCATTACACACAAGCGGGTGCGCTGTTCAGCTCCGTGCAAGAGTGTTCAGGCCAGAGCATTTGAAATGTTTATAATTAATACATGTAGCCTATTAATGTGCTTGATGTGTGATGGCACAATGTGGATTCTCTGTTCAGTTTGTTCATATTGAATATGAATTAAAATGGATGAAAATTAAATACAGCTGAACATATCATGAATATATCATGATTGAAAAAAACTGACTGGTAAAAATAGATTGACAATTATTTTATTTTTTTACCCTGTCGGTCAAAATGACCAAAACCAAAAAATTGTTGCATGTTTGGCATATATGATAATATATAATATATTATATATGTTCTTTAAAAAAGTTATCTAGTTTATTGTACAAAATAACCAAAACTGCGATAAGGCATGCAATTTTGCCAACATGCTATTTCATTATTTCTGCTAAATAAATTATGCAATTATTCCCTTTTTTCTGACTGCTTTTTGTCAAATATTGGTGAAGGGTTTAAATTTGTAACGTTTTTCTGTAGCTATATTAGCAAAATTATTTTAAAGTTTAAGGAGGACTTTCTAAAATGTCCTTAACTTTAATGCCGATTCTGATGAAATGTTGGGATTTTTCTAGGCTTTTCATCCAGTATGCAGTTGGGGACTTTTCTGTTTTAGCATAAATGTATGGACATTTGAAGTGGTTGACAAATTAAACTAAATGATTAAAGCCTAAACTAGTAAATATGTAGTAGCAGATACATATTTGTGCGGCTTGGCCTCTGAGACTTGGATCTACTTTAAAATTCAGCGCAGTAATATACAAAAAACTAATATGTTCATCAGTTTCTGGAATATCTAATTATGTTCTCCTGTATTGTTGAAGACCTCAGTGGGAAATTTGATGAAGAGATTGAAAGAGTGAAATGTAATTACTGACAGAGCTGTAAACGTGAGTACGATCATGAAATACACTCGACAATCAATTAGCTGCCAGTTAAAGAGAGGAAGTCAGTAAAATGCATGAAATGATATTTGGTGCTCCGTTATGGTTAAGTCTCAGAGTCATTTCGGAGAGTTCTCTAATCCATTAATTGATTTTTGGTTTGCAAATTGGAAGTCAATCATGCAGTCAGAAAGAAATGGAGTAAAGAAGTCTGAGTGTCAACTTCCCACTAATATAAATGTCAATGTTGGGGTGGAACATTACACAAAGGTTATGGGTAGAAGGCTTAATTTTACAGTAGAGGATGAATTTATAGTTTGCATTTCTCGCTCTTAAAGATTGTTTTGTCTGACTTCTGTTGAAGGAAATTTGCATTCAGTTTCTCTCCTCTATCAGACAACCTTTGAAGGTGACAAAACCCATATATATGTGTGTGTGTGTGTGTGTGTGTGTGTGTGTGTGTGTGTGTGTGTATATATATGTGTGTGTATATATATATTATTAATTAATATTTGGGCAGGGTCGTGGGGTGGGGATCATCTCAGACCTCCAGCAGGTGGCACCCTAGGCGGCCGCCTAGCCCACCTATGCCTTCCAAGGGCCAATGTAGGTAGTTTTATTTGTATAGCACACTTTCAACAATAATTCAACGTGCTTTACATGATTTGGTGATAAAAAAAGAATTTAACATTGGAAATTAAAAGTAGCAAAATAAGAAGGAAACACACATAACACAAGATGCCCAATAAATATACACAACACATGATACACAATAAAGCAAGAGAAACATCAATAAAACTAGAGAGCATGAACACATTTAATACATATGACAATCATTTACTCAAAGGCAATTCAAAACAGATGAGTTTTTAGTCTCGATTTAAAGTAGTTCAGTGTTTCAGCAACTCTGCGCTCGTCTGTCTGTTCCATACAAGGGGAGCATTGAAACTCAAAGCTGCTTCTCCATGTTTAGTTCTGAGTCTAGGGATGTTTAGTAGGCTAGAGTTGGAGGACCTGAGTGGTCTTGGTGGTTGGTACCGTGACAACAAGTCTTCAACATATTTATATGGTGCTAAACCATTTAGTGATTTATAAACTAGTAGGAGTATTTTGAACTCTATTCTCTGAGCAACAGGAAGCCAGTATAAGGACTTCAGAACTCGGGTGATGTGCTCTACTTTCCTGGTTCTAGTGAGGATGTGAGCAGCAGCATTCTGGATCAGCTGCAGCTGTCTGATTGAATTTTCAGGGAGACCTGTGAGGACACTGCTGCACTAATCAATCTAACTAAAGATAAACGCATGGATGAGTTTTTCGAGGTCCTGTTGCGAAATTAGTCCTTTAATTCTATAAATGTTTTTCAGGTGATGGAAGGCTGACCTTGTGATTTCCTTTATGTGACCTTGGAGGTTCAGGTTTGAGGTCATTACTACACCTAGATTTCGGGCCTGATCAGTAGTTTCAAGCTGTATTAACTGAAGCTGTGTGCTGACTCTTGATCGTTCCTCTTTAGGTCCAAAAGTAATTACTTCAGTTTTATTTCTATTCAACTGGAGAAAGTTATGGCACATCCATCCATTTATTTGATCGATGCATTTATTTAGGATTTGAATGGGTTCAAAGTCACCTGGTGACATCGTAATGTAAAGCTGAGTATCATCCGCGTAGTTATGATAGCTAATGTTATTGGTTGCTATAATCCGGCCTAGTGGGAGCATGTAGATATTAAATAGAAGCCCTAAGATGGAGCCCTGGGGCACCCCACATGTGATTTTTGTTCGTTCTAATGTTTCCTAAAGAAACAAAGAAGTTCCTGTTCTTTAGGTAGGACTCAAAGCAGCCAAGTACTGTACCAGTGTCCAACCCAGCTCTCCAGTGGTTCCAATAGTATATCATTATCAACAGTGTCAAATGCTGCACTGAGGTCCAACAGAACCAGCACTGTGGTTCTACCACAGTCTGTATTTATGCAGATCTCATTGGATACTTTGACGAGGGCAGTCTCAGTGCTGTGGTGACCACGGAAACTAGACTGAAAAAATCTAAATGGTTTTTCATCGATAGGAGGCTATTTAATTGGTGAAACACAGCTTTTTCAATGATCTTACTGATGAATGGAAGATTTGAGATCGGCCTGTAGTTCTGCATTAACGTGTTGTCCAGATTCTTCTTCTTTAGTAGTGGTTTAATAACTGCAGTCTTCAAAGCCTGGGGCTTAGCGCCTGATAGCAGGGATGAGTTAACAATTTGAACCATATCAGACATAATGACAGGAAGAACTTTCTTTAGAAAAGCTGTGAGTAGGATATCAAGGCTGGAAGAGGAGGAGCTTAATTGGATAATGATTGTTTTCGATTTTTTTTTTTTTTTTTACCAGATCTGCTCAGGGCGCTGCACCTGCCTATGAAGTCGTATTACGATTAGTTGGATGCTGACTTTACATTACATGATTGGCTTGACGTTGGTACTTTGATGTACTGTGCAGTTTAAAAAAAACTTTATTGAACAAATAGCAAGTATACAACATATGAACAAATGACGTATACAGAAAAATTTAACCGATAATAACGGTACATGCAAAAATGTACATACATGAATTGTTTTGAGTCTTTATTTGATAGTCTGATATTGATTTTATGTATGGTTAAACATCTTTTTAGGTATTCTAAAAAAAATTTTTTTTAAACTGTATAAAACATCTTTCCATCGTAAGAGAAAATTCGGCAAAATATGTTTAACACCAACCTACTAAACTCTTTCTTTCCAAAGCCCATGTTTGAAAGAGCAGCACCAGAAAAGCTGTCACGTTTTCTTGATGATTTCCACTGGAGCTGGTATTAACATTTATGTCTCTTTTAAATTTTACCATATAGTGCTTGGCACTATTTGGTAATGTAATGCAATGCAGTTTGTCCGAGTGGCGTTGCCGTAGTGTGACGTCATGGGCAAGCTCAGGCCCCCCGAGCAGATCTGGTACCTATGCCGGCTCTGACTGAATAGCAACAACACAAGATGCATGAAGATAATATTGAAGATCGAGCGAACGCACATTTAAATGTTATTAGATGGCTGAAGTTGTTTGACAGCTGTTTTTGCTCAGTTACATTTGATGCTGCAGGGCTATAATTATCATTCTGTCTCAACACATCAAATAACAGCTTTGTTTAGTGAAGTCAAACTCGTCTCTATCCTCTCACAGCCACACTCTGAGAAAATTGATGAAGCTCAATAGGTGCTGCATGAGGCTAGCTTATTGTAGCTCCCCTACATGTGGGTGTACTCTACAAACGTGATGTGGTTTAACAATTGGTTCCAGTTTAGAACCACTGGGGCATTCATACACCAACATGCCAGTTGTTGCATGATAAAAACACCTCACTCATTCAAACCTGAACCTGTGACCTGTATGAAACTCAATCAAGTGCTTAACAGGTGCTAGACTTGCTGTCAACACGGACTTTAACTGCTGGTACCGACCAGAGGTCAGCTAGTTGAGATTCTAAAACATTTTTTGCAAAACATTTATAAAACCGTTTTGATAACTGAAGGTGCTGACATTAGGGCATCTGTTTGCAGAGATACTGAGATGAATAATGTGAGTAGTGTATTGTAGAACTGTCTCCCCACACTGCATCACTGCACTGTATCTTTCTCATTGTGTCCAAGTCCTTTCTCAGCCTGCAACTTATCAAATATCAAAGGATTTGCTTAACCTTGGGATATGTTTGTGATCCTAGTATTTAAAACTGACAAAACAGGTTTGTCCTTCTGGAACAAAACTAAGCCATGTCATATAGAACAACCATTTCATTCCTAGAGGCTGAATCATTGTGTTTACATGTGTAGTAATGCTGATGTTTTCTCTGTGATAATTTAGAGTATGTCGAGGGTAAGTTGGTGTTTTGATCTTTGCTGTCTTTTTACATTTCCACTCAGCAGTTGTGTATGAAATATCTTCATCACTCTTGTGTTTGTCATCCGCTAAGCCCACAAGGAATTGAAGTGTTTTGTGGAAAATTATGGAGTTTATTTTACTGACAGCCCTGACATTTTTCCTGACAGACTGTTACTTCAGAGAAGCTGGAATCTGTTAGTGCTGCAAACTGACAGTTAAAACTGGGTGGCTAAAGATGCTCATTTAAATTGAAGACATTTTGAGGCAAACAGAAAACAGATCTACGAGTTGCAGGTGTGTCACTTTGGATCAGTACATCATCTCTGACCCTTCGGCTGGAGAAGTTTAAAAAAAACTTATTTGGTGTTGCCAGCAGCCATTATTGTCACAACCAGAGCATGTGGGTGGTATTAGAGGAGTAGAACATGTTTTCCCTCATTTATCTTGTCACTCATCCATCCTCTGGGGCTGTTTATGAGCTCACAAACAAACACAACTTATCTGTAAACTGCAGCAAAACAACCCTGTCTTCCCCCCTTCTGGCTTACTGTCACATCTTTATGATTATATGTGCTCAGAAACAAAATAATTCAACTTAACCTCGTGAGAACTTAAATTTTACCCAGGAAAGGACTTTGCTAATGGTTCCAGCTTGATGTGAAATCCCTTTTATTTGAGGTTGGTTAAACCGGGTAATAATACATCAGCACTGTGCACTTAGTCCTACTTCCTTCACTGCACTCTGGATATTAATAAATCAGGAAAGTAAATGTTATCACTTATTTCTCATATTTTGCTTTAGTTTCTTGTCGTCTAACAGTTTCCTAAAAGGTCCAGGGGTTCTTGTGCGAAAAGTCCGGAAAACGTTGGCATTTATCCAATGTTGAGCAGGTTTGGATTAGTATGGAAAAAGAACATTATCCTAAATTTTGTGGAGGGCAAAATTTGAATTTAACTTTTTATCCATGTACCTTTTGGTTTTTTTAGTTACTGAGTTAACTTACACTCATTCAAAAATCAAAAAGGGCAACTTTAATGCTTTGGACTTCACATTTGGGGTAAACTAGACCTGCAGCCTATAAACTTGGTTAACAGCCATATGATGGACTAAGTGCAAATTTGTTGTAATTTTTAAAAAAAGAAGTAAAAGTACGTAAGTCCTTGGAGCAAAAACTCTAGTTCATGAAAATTTGATTTATTAAAGACTAGCGCACTCAGTGGCCCAGCTGGAAGGTCATGGGTTTGAATGCTAGTCTGTGCATGCGTGGGTTCTCTCTGGGTACTCCAGCTTCTTTCCACAGTCCAAAAACATGACTGTTGGCTTAATTGGTCTCTCTGTTGTCCTTAGAACTGGGTACGTCCATGGTTGCTTATCCTGTGTGTTTGGGTGTTGTCCTGAGAAGAACTGGTGAGCTGTACAGGGTGTACCCCGCCTCTTTCCCAATGACCACTGGAGCTACTGTAGGCACCAACCTTCCCCACCCCACGACCCTGCAAGGGATAAGAATGTATACACAATGGATGAATGGATACTTCAGCCCTAATTTATTAAATACAAAAGTTGGAGATTTTGAAACGGGTCTTCATTATACAGAAGCATATTGCATTTTCATGAAAAAAATATGTATTAAAAAGCTTTGTTTTTTTGAATTAACGAGATAATAAACTAGAAAAGTAGCCGGCATACCTTTTAAGTTATGTTGCTAGCTAGTTCAGGGCACTCCAGGGCAATACGATTAAGTTGAATTCACTTTTACTTTGTTTTCAGGATTGAGAAACTGGGAAACACTCTTGTCTCTAAACTTTGTAGATGGGATTATTAGTTTGTTGACAGCGCACTTAATGAATTTTCATCTGTTCAGGTGTAAAGCCCCATCAGATTTTCTGCCCCCCACAGCTTATCTTGCTAATTCAGAAAAACTGAGCTTTATTTTATTTTCTAATTATCTAATTAATTCAGAAAAACTTAGCTCCCCCCCCCAGAAGTGAATGCAATACGCTTCTGTAAAAATTTGAGTCTGATGTGTGTAAAAACCCTCTCCAAGTTTCTCCTTGGCTGCTTTTTCACATTTTTTGAATTTCTAGTAACTGAATTATTTAACAGAAATTTCTATTTTTTTATTTAACACATGTAATTTTGACCTATGAGAAATTGAATAGACACAGAAAAGCCCCTAAACCCAAAGGATAAGGCAGTTCGGTCGAGAAAAACAGAACACATTTTAAATTGGATCTTAAGGGTGTTTTTTCTTAAAGGCAGCCCGGTTTGCTCTAATTTATTTAGTAAAATCTCAGGAAAATACAAGAGAAAACAATGTTTTAGCTCCATTGGGTTGATTCCCAAAAGCTACTGCATTGTTGGGTTTTCAGAGATTTCTTATTTTCTCCTCACCTTGTTCATTTTTTTGTTTTTTTTAAGCGCATGCTACACACAAAAAAACATCATAGTTTGATATAAAGCCTGAATAATCTGAAAAGGTTCGTGTTTCCTTTCAAACTTGAACAACCTTCAATAACCCCATAATACTATAAATCTAGAACACTTGAAAATATAAAAATAATAGTCTGAGGCAGCCAGGGTAGAAAAGATCATTTTAACCGGTGTCATAATCAGATATGAAGATAAATCTGATAGTAGAGTGATACGAATTCATTGGGGCAACCAACCTGTTTTTCATATTTTGTATTTAACTTAAGTATCCTATTTGAGTTAATGAGCACATTAAATGGTCCTTCAGCACAGCCCACTTTGTGTTATTAGGTTGTAATCCTGATTCTGTATGCAGAGAGCAGCTCAGATAAGAATGGAGGAGACTCGTTTAACAATGGGTTAAAATGTCTGTTTTGTAGCTGCTGCATGGACGTGATGAATAGGGCGTCATCAAAGGAGCTCCTTCAAGCCATGCACACATAATCGTAGTATTACAGTTTATGAAATTTACACCCAGCATGAGCTGAGAGTTTGAGTCAATGTGACTCAGTGCTGTGCTGCCCAGGGCACCTTTCACACTAAAAAGCAGGTCGGGGTTAACAGTCTTTCATGAATGCTAAACTGCTGAAAATATTCCTTCAGATGTAAAGTGTTAGCCGCTGGTCATTTTCTTTTCTCCTTCATATTCATCTTTTTTTTTTGCCACATTAACATCTGGTGCTTTGATGTCAGCCATTAACACAGAAAAGGTCTTGTCTCAAAAATAACTAAATAACGACTTTCTCTCTATTTTTCACTGGGGGTACAGTGATGTAATGGGCAGTGCTCTTTCTGCATGTTTCCTTCATCTACAGCAGATTTATTTTGTAGCTCTTGGCAAACGAATTTACTGCTGAGCTTAATGTGACTAAAGGCAGAAAGTTCAATATGGTAGTGCTTTGTCCTCCTAACGGCTAAAGAAACATGCAATTACTGAATTGCAGGGTTAATTCCCTTTTTACAAGGACGCCTCATTGAGAGTTGATAATAAAGTACTTGCAGTCCAAACACTAATTGTATTGTATCCAAAGAAATTTGAGGTAAATAAGTTTACATTTATTAAAGTTAAAGTTCACCACCAAAATATATGGTGCTTGCAGTGGCGGATTGGCCACTGGGAGCACCAGGACATTTTCCGGTGGCCTGACCGCTGAACTTGCCCGCTCGGCAATTGCCAGCGGTCAGGTGGTGCTTGATTTTGAAATAAACAATCCGTCTTGCGGCTCATTAGGGCATCTGATCTGCCCCGCTGAACATTGGCGTAACAGTATGCGTCGGCCATTTCCCCCGCACTTTCCGTGTCAGCGCCCTTTGTCCCCCTGCGCTTTTTTCCCCCAGCCGTTACACCCATTTAATCCATTAATATGCAGTGACGTATTTTTCTGGGCCGTCTTGAAAGAGCAACTCACCCTCCTTCCAGTACTCCACCAACATTTCCAGTTTGAAAAATAGGGCAAAAGAAGCCGTTGCCTGGCGGCTCAATGGACATGTGGGGGGAGAGGGCTGGGCGGTGTCAAAACCTCTTTGTTACTCCATCTCCAACTCGCTATGGAGGCATGGCAGAGACTTGGCTTGTCTTATACTCCACTGCGGCAGGATGGCTGTCATCAGCCCTCTCAGCAGAGCGAATAGCAATGCCCGATTCAAATTCAAGTGCAGATTAGAATTTTACCCTGAAGAGGGCGCCACACTGAGGGTTAATTCATATTTTAAGTAATTAAATAATATTTTTACTAAAATACCAAAAATAATGACCAAACATGTAGACAACACTATTAGACACTCATTTATAGAGTTTATCAGCAAAAAAAAGCTGATTTGGGGGTAAACGCACCTTAAGCGTACACATGCTAACGTAGGCAGCAGTGAATCACAGATAGGTGCTACTGAGCAGAGCAGCATGTTCAGCAACCGACCCAGAGCCAACAAATGGCAGAAAACTTTGCAAGCTATGTAAGTTGAGTTATGCTGTTCTTGCATGCAGATAATGTTAGCTAAATGACTAGTTAATAAATGTCAATATACCATGATAGGCTACTTAACAATACTAATGTTGCCTATTTTTCTTCCCTTACTATTCAGTTTCTGCTAGGAGTAAACCCATTCATGTTTAATTTCTTTGCAGAACCAGTGCTCAATATTGGTCTAACATATTTGAAAGAAATGTTTATCGTCAAAAAAGACACAGCAGGGTCAGGGAGGGGATGCACAGGTTAAAGGAGAATATCAGTAACTGAGAAAAATATAATTGGCACAAAAGGGACTTTGAGGCCAATTTTCACGGTAATTTCACTGTTAATCATCCCAATTCTTGGATGTTGCTTTCCAAATGTTTATTGCTACAATAGAAAAAAAACAGTGTCATGGAGGAGAACTAATACCAGAGGCCAGCAGCAGGAAAGATGGCACGGGGTCTTCACAGGTAAGGAGAGATTAGAACTTGGTGAGAGAAGGAGATCCATTGGTGGGAGAAACCAGGCAGGTATCAGAACAGGGTTATAAATGATATTTTTTTTCAGAATTACTCTCATTCCCACCCCATAATATTTTGTATTTTAACAGGTAACTCAGGATTGATGTCAATCAGTTTGTAAAAAAAAATGGAATTCTGAAGAGGTGATAGGTCATCATTGTGTGTTGTTTATTAGGATTTACTGATTCACACAAGCTAGTGCTCGAACTCAAACCCTTCTTTCTTTAACCTGTAGCTGTTAAAGCTTTCTGTCAATTGAGACTGACATTTGAGCTTAGCTATTTGTTCTTGCTAAGTAGGTGGTACTTGTGACCATTAATTATATTAATAGTAATAACGACAATAAATAACTGTCTTAAAACTACTATTAGTATTGATAATAAATAAGCAAGCACAATCATTGTGCGACAGTGTTTAAATGTTTTTTTAGCCACTAAGGAAAGGTGCAATTGAGTACAAGAAGATGATACATTACTCAAAAGACATCTGAAAACTTTGTCCACCTCACTTCTGAGATGATAGTTACAGCAAAGCTCACACATAGGGCTTTTCCACTGAAAAAGAACAGGTACTAGTTCCGTGCTGTTCCCAGTCAGTTCTTAGCTGGTTCTTTCAAAAGGTTTGGGTTAGGGCAATGGTTGACACAGCTGTCAACCTATTTTATTTCATCTACTACTACATTGGTAAATGTGCGGGCTTTACATTAACCAGTGTAGTAGTAGATAAAATAGAATTTCAGTTTATGCGATTTGATTACAGGTTATTGCAGCAGAACATGAATATATAATTTGTAGGGGAAAGAAACAGGAAAAAGCTGTGTGGGTGCATGTGTTGCTTTTCTTTCAATATTTTACATTGTTACGTCAGAAGGCGCTCAACCTAATTCACTTTTGCCGTTTTGGATTTTGGTGGTGGCCTGGGATGGTATCAAATTCCCAGCTTGAATTATTGTCCCAGTCCGCCCCTTGCCGCTTGCAATAATAAAGCAAAATAAGATTTTAAAAATGCAGATAAATGTCTAAGGAGCGAAAGGGATTATTATGACAAGTTACTTTTTGCTTGTTAGTTTTTATGTTTTGCAACCATTATCAATTAAAGTATGTTACTATAACAAGATGAGCATTTTGCATCTTAAAAAAAATTATACAGGAAAAATGATCTTTCTAAGCTTTGATTAAATCAGACATGTTGCCTGGATTATTTCCCTGACTGAGGCCCAGACATTTACCTCCTTCATATATTATCTCCATTTTACCCTTTAGACTTTCTCTACTTTTATATTACTCTACAGCAAATATAGACCCACTTTGAGATTATTGAGCATGAATTTTGACAGAGTCCAGCTGCAGCCAAATTCCCATTTAGCTTGGAAGTATAATATAGAGTAAGATATTATCCTGCCGTGTTTCACAAAACTTTCTGATAGCTGCTAACCAGCTCATTTTTTATTAAGCGTTTTTTCCATATTGTTTTAAATTACAGCGAAACCGAGAGTTCTGAAGTTGAAGCACGTCCGCAGCCTTAAACACTGTGGCACGTTGGCAGCCAGAAAACCAGAAATGAACCTCAGATGAACCCTGACCCTGCAGAGACAGCTAGAGAGGTCCTGTCTATGAGAGCCGGAGTGAGGACCGTGGGTTTAAAAAATAATAAACAAACATGAGCAGAAAGAGGGAAACACAGTGACCCATTCATTAGTGAGGCTGACCCTGCAGGGACAAAGACGCTGTTCATTAAATGGACACTTGAGGCCCAGTCAGAGATCAGACTTTCACCCTGACAGTGAGGATATTACAATCCACACACAGCAAAGGGGGAGGGAAAAGATTTCAGAAAGAGGTTGGGGGATATCTTTGCACAAATCTATATCTTCATGATAACATTTTTAGAGCGTTTTAGCACCATTCACTTGATTAATCTTATTGCATGTAAACACTTTCTCTTTTTTCACTGAGTCAGAAAATACTTCTGTTAGATTAAAGGACATTATCCCACTTGACTCCTTGTGCTTTTCTTCTTACCTCCTGTAGAAAGGTTTGATATATTAATAAACAAGGCAGAATTTCTAAATAAGCTTCCAACTTTTTTCCTGTTGGAAATCTAAGAGTATTCTATTTGAAAAAAAGAACTTTCATGTTATAAAGCTACTTTCCTCTTTCCCATTTTGATTTACTGCACTCAGGATAGTCTTGATTGCTTCCACCTGAATCTTGTTACCTTTTTCGCTCCCAAGTAAATGAAGTCCAGTCCTTCCACCCTTTCAGGTTTGTTCATTTATGTGACTCTGTGGGCCTGTTTATTATTACCCTGTCGATTTACCTTCTGTTAATACCATTTTTTTAAATGTTTCTTTTTGGCCGTTTTTATGGATTTCTTGGTCTAATCTCTAAAATGGTTAAAGTGCCTTAAAGTATATTTTTAAAATGTGTTGAAAGTTGAGATTTCTTTCAGGGATTTGAATATACAGAGAAAGTTTGTGGCAGGGAATTTGGTGTTCAGATTTTACCACCATCAATCCCATCTTTATTAGGGCACCAGATTTTTTTTTTCCACATCTCATCATTTTACTTGTCTGAAAAGTCATCAGTTAGGTATGTGTTAGATGAGCTATAATAATTCTGCTGGCGATGAAAATGCTGCATGGTGGAACCATGCTTTAGGTATTTTAGACTGGGTTTAAAATATTTTTATATGACAATTTCATATTTGACTAAATTAGCATCTACAAAATATCATTGATACATTGCTGGTGTATTAAACATTAATCTAACCAGAGATTGGGCCTGCAAATTAGGCTTTGGCTGAAGGTTCTTGTGAACACCACAATGGCCACTTTTTTAAAATAGAAAATAATAGAGATAACATTTATTGTCCCTCAATGGTGGAATTGAAGTGTACCAGCAGCAAAAGTGACCAGCAAGTCAAGCATTTAGATTCATACAAAGATAAAATATAAAAACAGAAAGTAAGAATAACATACTGTGTGGTAAGAGTAAATTTACAGCTTAAGACAGAAAGCTGAAGAAGCCCTGCAGGGTTATTTTGAGACCACAAACTGGATATTTTTTTGCCAAACACATGGAGAGGACATCAATGCCATGACTTAGTGTGTGACTGACTTTATAAACTTCTGTGTGGACAACATCATCCCCACCAGAACAGTGAGATGCTTCCTTAATAACAAACCCTGGATCACCAGTGGCCTGAATGAAGTGCTAAACAAGAAAAAAAGAGCCTTCAGGGAGGAAGACAGGGAATTATTGAGGAGTATACCAAATCAACTTAAGGTCAAGATCAGGGACAGCAAAGAGGCATACAGGAAGAAGCTGGAGAACAAACTACAGAAGAACAATATCAGAGATGTCTGGTCAGGAATGAAAGGATCACTGGCTGAATGCATTCTTTAATAGGTTCAGTTCAGGAACTAGGTCAGCATCCCCCTCTCCTGTTCCCAGCCAAACAAATATCCCACCCTCTTACCCACAGCTTTCCTGTCACACTTTGGATATTTTATCCTTCACCTCAGTCATAGACTCTTCTGCTTCCACAAGTTTGTCTTCAACCAAGTCAGGAGATGCTGCTACCCCCTTTGCCTCCCCCTCCCACTTGTCTGTCTCTAAAAGTCAAGTGAAGAGGCTACTGGAGAAACTAAACCAGAAAAAGACTGCAGGTCCAGATATTGTCAGCCCCAGAGTCCTAAAGGCCTGTGAAGAGCAGCTCTGTGGGATTCTGCAGCACCTCTTCAAACTCAGCCTGACTCAGGAGAAGGTTCAAGTGTTGTGGAAGACATCCTGCCTTGTTCCATTACCAAAGAGAACTCACCCATCAGTCATCAATGACTATAGATCTGTTGCCCTGACATCCCACACCATGAAGGTCATGGAGAGACTCCTGTTGGCACCCCTGAGTATCAGGGACCCGCTGCAGTTTGCTTATCATTGTGGAGTTGGAGTTGAAGATGCCATCATCCACCTTCTTCAACCAACCCACTGTCATCTGGACAAAGCAGGCAGCACTGTGAGGATCATTTTCTTTGATTTCTCCAGTGCATTTAACGCAATTCAACCTAATTTGCTTTGTCAGAAGTTTCTGAAGACACAGGTGGAGCCCTCAAAAATCGCCTGGATATATGACTACCTGACCAACAGACCACAATTTGTGAAACTAAAGAATTGTTAGTCAAACCAGGTGGTCAGCACCACAGGAGCACCACAGGGGACCGTACTCTCAACATTCCTTCTCACTCTGTACACTTTCAGTACAAATCAGAGACCTGTCATCTGCAGAAATACTCAGTCGACTCTGCAATTGTCGGGTGTATCAGAGATGAACAAGAAGCTGAATACAGAGACCTGGTGGATCGCTTTGTGACATGGTGTGGAAACAATTGTCTTACCTTGAATGTGAACAAAACAAAGGAGATGTTTGTAGATTTCAGAAGAAACAGGGATAAGTCAAACACTGTTTCCGTCATGGGTGAAGAAGTGGAGGTGGTTGACGAGTATTATTACTTCTGAGTTCACCTGGACAACAGACTGGACTGGAGGCACAACAGGGAAGCTCTCTACAAGAAGGGACAGAGCAGATTGGACTTTTTGTGGAAGCCTAGGTCCTTCAAGGTTTCCAGCAAGATGCTACAGATCTTCTACAAGTCTGTTGTGGAGAGAGTAATCTCTTCAGCCATCATCTGTCGGGGTAGCAGCATCAGAACCAGGGATTTAAAAAGGCCAAACAACCTGATAAAGAAGGCTGGTTCTTCTGGTGACAACTGTGGAACATCTGGAGATGATGATGCAAAGAAGGATTGTTCATTAAAAAAAAATATGGACAACCCTGAGCATCATCTTCATGAGACTATCCTGGAACAACAGAGTGTCAACAAATGTGACAACAAAGAAAACCAGAGAGCACTGCCCTTATTCTAAAAGTTATAACTCCAAAACTGATCAAATATACATAACAATGAGGTATAAATGTTGATTAAAGTAATAAACTGTGCATATATTTTAATGCAATAGATGTCTAAAACTATTGCAGAATAATTACCATGAGCCAGCAGGCTCATGGTAACTACTCTGGAGGAGCTGCAAAGATCCACGGCCCAGGTGGGAGAATCTGTTAGACAAATATTATGGAGGCATTTTACAAATGGAGCCTATATGACCTGTTTGCAGATTGCCGCAAGCCATATAGGGAACAAAGGAATCATGGAAGAAGCAGCTCTGGCCACATGAGACCCAAGTTCAAATGTCTGGCCTGCCTGCGAAAACACTGCCCATCAGTCTGAACACACAATCCCAGTGGCAAAACATGTTGACAAGGGTGAGGGTTCTTCTTTAAGCAGGACAACAGCCCTAACCATGCAGCCAGAGCTACAACAGAATGGCTTAGATCAAAGCATATTCATGTTTACTATTTTAAATGGGTGACAGCATTTAGCTCCTTGACCACTAGGGTTTGAGTTGATCTTAAGTTCATTAGCTATATTGACTCAGGTGATTGCAAACTTTGCATATATTGCAGTTTGTTTTTTATTGTATCTTGTTTTAAAGATATCATTTAGCAAAAAAATTATGTCAAGAGAAAGTGTCTGAAACATAATTTTGTAGCTGTAAATAATTGAAAAACTAACATGGAGATGTTAAACCTGTTGATGTTCTCTGTATAAATGTGCTGCTAAGCAATACCTAAAGTTATAAATAAAAGATTGTGCAATTAAATGTATCTATTGGACATGACTTGGCCTGACAACAATCATTAATCTAGAAGGAATTGACAAAGATACAAAAGTAAAAACTCTAGGTTAGGATTTGATTATGTTTGCAGTTAAATGGAAATTACAGTAGAGTACCGTCCAAATTTCAGCACCAATCCCTTTTTTTTATTTGCTTCCTGGGAGCAAATTTTTTTACATAACCTTTCAGAATTGTCCGAATGAGTATTCTGTCTGAAGTTCCTTCCAAAACCTTTTCCTGCCATTTTCCTTTGATTTTTAATCATGTAGTTGTACTCTGACCTTCAAAAAGACTGAATAAGTGTAGTGTAAGATTATCTGATTACGAGAGCATCTAAGGATAGAAGAGGATAAAGACTCCCATAAAGAAATATAATTTGCAAATCCCTTGTGCAATAGCCGAAGTAAAAACATCAACTTAACTGCCAATATAAATTTCATGAAATGTGCACATGAAATCTGATTTGAACACAAAATCCTTGTTTTGTTTTTTTTATTGAATTTTGCTAAATCTACGGCAGGGTGGCAGTAATTTATCATCCTGATTGCTGCCTGCCAAACTTGATAAATTGTTGTGAAACATAGTTTGTTTTCAGAGATTCAAATGATGCTGCCATGCTTCATACAATATTAAAAAAGTCGCTTTAGGCAACTGAAGATTTGGATTAATTTATATGTGGGGGAAAAACTTGGTTTCTGTTTCTGTCTCTCACAATGTGTGGTAGAACATGCAGAGAGCCGATGCATCACAGCTTTGCTGGCATACCTTGAGACATGTTGCTCACTGAGTCTTGCACCGTGCACGGATGGGTAGGATGTATCACCCGATTAGGACTGTCACAGTTCTAGCTCAGTGCAGACTGATTGTAGCAGAGGGTTTGACTTTTTTCACTGACAACAGGTTAGATTTCACATTCTTGGCCCACTAGAGCATTATGGTGTGCCAGCCTCGTGTGTCAGCTCTAATCAGTGTCAGATCCATTCCGTCTGAGTCTGATTAGATCTGAGCGTTATGTTGTAGAAACGTAATGAATTTACCGTTTTACTCCAGATGATTTTAACTGCATTTTCATTTTCTAACTAAAATCCAGAATATTGGCGATCAATGTAAAATTTGGGACTTTTTTTGATTATTTTGCAAAGTCAAAATTATCCCTCTTAGTTTTTATTTTAAAAATGTACATTCCTTTTGTAGTTAGAAACTAGTTATAGCCTCTGATTTCCTACTTGTTTGAGTTTTTTTCGGTCAATTCGATTCTCAATCCAATTTATTTAGTTTGCACAAATTTCCCACAAATGCTATTTGAAGGGACTTTAAAGGCAAATATATTATCAGATTAAAATCAAGTGCACGTTTTCCTGATGTCTTTTTTTTGTTGTTGCTGTGCAATTCAGGTATACCCAGAAACATTTTGATTAGCCACATAATTACATAATAAGTTTGCTAGTTAAAATGAGAAGCTTTCTATTTAATTGGATTTATCTCCTGTTGTGGTATTAACAACACCCTTCGATGACACAGTCAGAGTGCATCCAAACTGTGTTAATTAATGTTATTTTTTTCTCGACAATATGGTTTGATCACAGCCTGGTTAATTTTAGAATAAAACATTTAAGAAAACACTAGAAGAGCTGTTCCAAAACTCTGACATGTAATTGACTATATATGTGTTATATATGTGTTTATACTTAGATTTTGGTGATTAAAAAGTCAGATTATTTTGGTGAAGTATACAATTGTCTTTCATTGTTTTGGTTTTCAAAAATCTAAATCAGCCTTAGAGCTATGTCTGAGTCAAAAAACATGCAAAATTGTTAAGTTTGTGATAGGGTTTTGTCCCTCCTTTATTGCCATAGTTTAGATGACAATTGCTGACAGCACAGATGGCAGCTCTAAAGTTTTACTAAATGAGTCAGTTTTTGGAACATTTTCAAACATGTCCTGTTCTATGCATCATCCATGCCCTTGGTTTTGCAAGTATTCTTCATGCAAAACTTTATCATATCTCAAAACAGTTTTTTAAAACATTTATGGGGTCATAAAAGCAAAGAACTCTTTTGTCTGTGCTACAGATGTTTGCATGGAAAAATAGGGGGAATTGAATGTTAGAAGGAAAATAGTCCACTGGCTTTCTATATCTTTTAAGATTCATGTCAAATTATTTAGTTTTTAAGCTCTCCATGGCCTTGCCCCATCATACATCCCTGAACTGCTGCACCATTTTGCTGTGGCAAAATCAAAAATGTGGAACATCACTATGCCACAGTTTGGTTTGGTTTTTCATTGGGATTTTTATTTTAGTATGAGCGATTTTTTGTACCTGTCATTTCACTTCAATGTTAATTCTATGTTTTCTGTCTGAGTTTATATGTATAACACATTGGTCCTATTTGGTAAATTTAAGGCTTGGTTGTTAAAGCTGGATTGGAATTAAACCAGGGGTCTTATACGCCAGTCCTTAAGGGCTAGTTTTCCTGAAACATTAATGCTCCTTTTCCTCTAGGCTTGGCTTAGCTGGGGCCGTGTTAGGTCAGCCCGGCCCAGAACGGCCTGGTTCTGTTTCCATTGCCATCTCAGGAACGCAGCAGTGGGCGAGGAAATGGGCTGGCTCAGGATAGCAAAAGTTCCAGTAAAAATCAGTCATCACTCAACGTTTTCCAACATTACAGATGCCGATGCTGGAGCTGGTATCTACCCCACTCTCTCTTCCGTTGCTCGCCGGCCATACCAAAAGTGCCGTCCAAAGCCTTTCCAGTGCTTGCGGTCTTCCCCACTCTGGCCATTGTGGTTCTTCACGAGCCAATATTCACACTAGTTTTTAAGTTTCCCCCAGCAATGTTTTGAATTCCACTGGGAGCCATGCGTCACCATTCTCTGTGACATCACTTCACACTCACACTGCCAGGCCAATCAGTGGATACCATTACGTAGGTAGGAGTGAGAATGACATTACTTTACAAGACCAATCAGTCCATAGGTGGGCGTGTTGGGTCGCCTCGGCAGAGTCGGGGTAGTCTGAAAAAAGTGGTCTGCTAGGCCCAGACAAAGGTAGTGGAAATGCGTTAAATACGTGCTGACTTGACCCGGGCCAGGCCAAGCTGCCCAAAGTAGAAAAGGGGGATTTGTAGTCCAACGAAGCTCAAACGGCTAAATTACCTCAGTCTACTTCCTGCTCTACGCGAGGATGGATGATTTTCTTTTTCCCTCCCTACTTCTGCCTGCTTTCTACACTCTTGTCTTGTCAACTATTTGGAGCCACTGTGCAATCTCCTCTGGAAAGAAGGACCATGGTTCTGGATCTTGTTCTGCTCAGTCTCTTAATGCAAATAATAAAAAAATTTCCCCCAGAGAACGGCAAAAAGGGAGAGCCAAGTTGTCCCGATGGAACGTCGTGGCGGTTCTTGTGTCTCTCACATTTGACCATCGTGGACCTTGGAGATTTATATAATTGGATTCATGATAACCGGATATCTGCCGATTATCGCAGGTGGATTTTCTGAGGTATCGTAAACCTCAAGCTTAAAGGCAGCAATTGGCAGGCTGCCCGGGCTACAGGGAGGCTGCTGTGCTGTCAACACTCAGACTATTTGCAATGTGCGAGCAAAATCAGACTCGTTTTGCTGCGTGGGTAATAACTTGGAGAAGTTCTCAGCCAGATGGAAGGTAATCTGACCCACGATTTGGCCATTTGGACTGAACTCGGACCACTGACAGACTCTAAGGCAAGAGAAAAAGTGATCGTCGCCTGTTTCCAAAACAATTTCTACTGGGATTTGACTCCCTGGCCTTGGTAGACCAAACAAAAACTCCCTCAGATGTGTATGTAAAAGGACGCTCCATCCCACCCCACTCATCCCCCACATGAGCCTGTCAGCTCCCTGATTCAGCTCTCCATGGTCATATGTTACATCACAGACGACAGACTCTGGGATTGAACTGAGAGGAGTTTCATGGTCTCACATTAATGCACACATACATGCACGCACGCTCACGCCACAGCTACATATATGCACACACGCTCAGGCCACAGCTACAGACATGCATGCGCTCCTGGATTTAGACATGCTCTCGGTATCCTAAAGACCCCCCCTCCCCCTCCCTCCTTGGACAGCGGAATGGTGGGCGCGCTGTTAGGCTGCGAACCTATTCCTCTGTAAGGGGAGTCCCCCTCCCCCTCCCCCCCTTCCCATCTTTCCAGTACATGTGTAGTTTGTTTTGATACATGTGCTTCAATGCATTGAGATGTTCTTTTTTCTATACCTCAGCTCTGCCTCCTGTAGGGGGCAGGTCTGAAATGCATATATATTTTTTCCGCCTCCCAATTTTCCTCCCACCTATTGTGACCGTTTCTTACCTGTAACCGTGGCTAGCTCCCTCAGTCTACCTCCTGTTTGTTTATTGTTTGTTGCTCTTATATGTTCTTGGACGGGTTGTACTGTAAACTGAATTTCCCCTCGTGGGATCAATAATGTATTCATTCATTCATTCATTCAACTTCTACAGCCTCCTGCTATTGAGCTATTTGATTCAGGTGTGTTGAGACACATCTCAAGTTATGGGCTTTGACACCCATGATTTAATTCTAGCTGTATGGGTGGATGTTGTTGTTTTTTTAAACCCAGTACGCCCAACATCTCTATATTTATTTCCCCTCAATTTAGACTAGAACCCTTGTCCCTGCTAAAGAGCAGCATCACCACAGCATGGTCTGCAGTTTTTACATTGGGCGTAGTTTTATTTTTGCTTAACACATTGGATTTTGTGTCTAGGTCAAAAAGTTTAATTTTAATCTCATCTGATCAGAGAACATTCTTTCACATTTTGGTGTCCCCTGCATGGCTTCTTGGAAACCACGGACAGAGCTTGTTTTGGCTTTTTCTATAGAGAACAGATTTGTTTTTATGTGACAAGATGAGAAGAAAATCTGAGAAAATACAGTTTGGGTCCAGCTGGTAATTTATGGCTCATTATCCTTTCAAATGAGTCCAATGTAAGATTTATAGTAACTATTTTTAATAATTGAGTGCTGTTAAAATCCTCCTCCGCCCATCTCCTGGAATCTAAGATGTAGCTGTTAAACTAGTTTCATTTGAATGTTTCATGCAGTCATTAGGATTTTTGTTGTTTGGGTTCAAAGCACAACTGATCCACAGAAATATGTTGCTCCTTTTTCATCACTGTGGCTGATCCTCTCCATTTGTTCCCCAGGTCCGTGGGGGAGATGCATGGGCAGCGACTGTGGTCCAGGGGGCAGCCAAAGCCGAGCAGTCTGGTGCGCCCACGTGGACGGCTGGACGACTCTTCACACCAACTGTGACCAGGGTCAGCGTCCCTCCAACCAGAGGAACTGTTTCCGTGTGTGTGACTGGCACAAGGATCTGTATGACTGGAAACTAGTTGCCTGGAATGAGTGTGTGCCAGTGTCAGCAAGGACCTTTGGGGCCCCACGGCAGTTCACATGCAGTGGAGGCGAAGAGGGCATTCAGACCCGGGAGGTGGGCTGTATCCTCAAGTCAGATGGGTCTCCAGCAGAGGATGCCATCTGTGAGTACTTCGAGCCCAAGCCGCGCCTGGAGCAGGCTTGTTTGATCCCTTGCCCTCAGGATTGTGTTGTAACAGAGTATTCGCCATGGACCTCCTGCTCCAAAACATGCGGAACAGGCCTCAGGAACAGAGTACGAAGTGTCCTGGTTCCTCCGCTTTTTGGAGGAGCAGGTTGTCCTAATCTCACTGAATTCCAGTCCTGCAAACCAGGACCTTGCATGGGTCCCGAGGGCCTGTACAGCCTTAGGGTCGGACCATGGACCCCTTGCGTCCTGCCCCAGACCCGGACTGCACGGCAAGCAAAACGAAGGAAAGGCAAAGGCCAAGGGCTCAGGGAGCGAGGAGGAGCAAAAGATCCTGAAACCAGAGAGCTGATTCAAAAGAAACGATCCAGGAACCGCCTTAACCGCCAAGAGAGTCCCTTCTGGGACATTCAGGTGGGCTACCAGACCCGGGAAGTGGCCTGCATACACAGAAATGGGAGTACAGTGGGACGCAAGTAAGTAGCAGGTTTTTATTTTTTTTATTTTAGAACAAATGTTTCATACAGTATGCTAAACTATGAAATCAAGTATGACTTAAGTTTCAATATTTGTATATATTCATCTGTATGTTAATCATATTCCCTGCCTGTTGGTCATTTACCACTATGATGCGTTTGTTGCTCATGATAGCGAAACATGATAGATTTGTCCTCCTGAATTTTGTTCCTCGCTGTCAGTAGGTGACACACGGAGGAGGATGTTTGTCAGCTAGCTCTTTTTTACTGCCACGCTGTCAGAGCAATGAGGAACAACTACCATTAAAGGGAATTTGATGCTGAGTTCTGCGGAAGGAAGTGACAAAAAACAGCTCCTTCTTTGACATGAGATCAATCTTGGCCCTGAATTTGATGCTTTTCACACAAAACAAAGGCATTGGTTGTGATTTTTTTTCCATTCCTTGAAGTTTTGAATTGCTATTTCATTAAGGAATCAAGCATCACTCATATCGACAGAGAATTAACTGTTTGGTCATAAAAGTTTAAAATGCAATTATAAATCTAAAAAAATGTCAGGTGAAAGTCTTTATACTTATAGGGTACATTTTTAATTGTTTCCTTTTTCAGTTCTGTTTGACTTTACTAGTGTTCACTTCTTTCAACAGATTTGAGAAATGTGTACGAAAGTTTGAAAGGAAAAAAGGGGAGCCAAGAATGTAGATGGATTGCTACCTGATTTTTTTTTTCCTTGGGAGGATCTGAGTGTACTCTGAGATGTTGCTGTGAAAACGTTATTTCATGGATATCGTCTGTCATTCCACTCAAGCTCTAAAAGTCTGTCAACAGCTTCATGACATATTTGTCATTTCGAGCCAAACCTACAAGCAGACCCAGCACCAGAAGAATTTAGCTGGGGGGGGCTGTGGCTCATCCTGGGTTGCCAATAAACAGTCTTTTTATTTAACCCCCTGTGCGTTTTTACGTCCTGTTGGAGGTACTCTACATCCTGGGTCAAATCTGCTTTTTTGCGACATCATTTATATGTACATACACGTATTAGACATCATTGGACAGCTGCGGTTCTTGAGATTCATATGAAGAATGCCAGTTAGGGATACAATCATAACTGTAGACACCATAAACGCTTTTGTCAAACGACTCGGAAAGAAAAATAATGTGCAACTCATCGTTCAAAGCCACATATCATTGACTGAATCGAACCATCTGAAATAGTTTTTTTTATGTCCAAAGGAAAACCAGTTAATGTCCTCCAGTATAATAGCTAGTTCACAACAAGTCCTGCGTCCACAATCCAACATAATCTGCCACTCAAAACCCTGGTAATTTCCTTGCTTCTGTGTATTTCTTTGTAAGCTGTGCAAATAATAGTTTTTTTTAGTATTTTGTTTAGCTGTTCACTAATCAATTTGATGTAAGATAAATTTGGTTTTTGTTTGCTGAAATTGCATTTGTGGAGATAGAATTTAGCTAGGATAACTAATAAACTGATCATAAAATATATATATTTTCTTCGCCTTTTGAAAGAAAAACAAAATACAACATTTTCCCATTTCAAAGTGAAGTCCTTGTAGAGCTGTCCTATGATAAATCTGCTCAAATCTTTCCAAAAGCTTGTACCGTGTAAACAGATCCAGAAGAGGAGCTGAACCGTCTCTGGGTGGCTTTCACAAAAACAGTTTACTTCAAACTTCCTTTTCAACTTTGCCATATAATGGTTTGCTGAGTTGGTGCTGTGTTTTTACCGTATTCCAAAGTTACATTTACTAAGCTCGGCACTAAGCATCAACTTACTCTGCCACCTTGGAACGCCCCCCCATGCTTGATGCTTCTCTTGAAGCCAAGTTTCCAATTGTTACCTAATCACGGTGGAAAATGTGTTTTCAACTTAGCGATCCTATTACTTTTGCAAAGTTTACCTACTTTCTTGCATGGGGGATGTCTGAGGAAAGCAGGAGTGCTCACTCCATCTTTGTTTTCTTTCCTGCAAATAAGTAGCTACAGATCATTTATTGACATTTCTGTTAGAAGGGTCGTTTTTATTGTCAAGGCAGGTATTTATTTTTATCCGAGGGGTCTGCTGTCTTAGAGAAGTTGTCATCCATCTAAAAAGTGTAGGCCTAGTTTGAAAATGCATCTGCTTTGAAAAATGACCTAAAGGCCTACTGTCATTTATGTTTTATAATTTTAATATTTTTAGCTTCTTTTTATTTTGCATGTTTGTATTTGGTGATTCAAGAAAAGGTCAAGCACAAATAATTGCAGATAGGAATAAAGCTAATAGACTCGACATTTTTAAAAGAGTTGTGAGACAAGTCAGTAATTTTATTTAAGAAAATAAAGCAAGGAATTGCAGCTTTTCAAAATACTTTAAGTGGTGAATTATTATCTAAAATACATGCTTTAAATCTGTGTGTCTTCATGTCGGATCTAACCTGTTTGACATGTCATTATTCTTGCTGAGCGCTACAAAGGCGCATTGTCAGACTGAAAATAAGAAAGATTAATGGCTGTCAGTTTCCATTCACTTGCCGCACACTCTTCCCATCTAACAATTTATCTGTGAGCACAGTATGTGACAGGATGTTTTGTCAGTATGGACTTTGCAGTAGACTAAAATCAAACATTGCTGAAGAAAAACTTTTTGCATGTTTTTGTCAAACTCTTCAGAGTATTTGCTCACAAAAGATGTCGAATTGTTATCACTACATAAACTCAAAGAGAAGATTTTAATATTCTCCTGCATTGTAGGAAAATAACCTGTTTGGGACTTATCTTGAACCTTGATCTGAAGGAACCGTCAAAAAGAACAGAAATTGTTTATATCAGACTTAAATATTGAGAATTAACTGCATAGCATTTACTCCTTGCTTTGACTTGTTGGACATTTGTGTTTAATGTAGAGTTGCTCTGATTAATCCTGAAAACGGAATGAATAGGGTGCCATTTGTAAAGTTACACTCTCGGAAATTAACAGCAGTAATTTGGGTTATTTAGCCTGTCACAAGAGAAATATATTGGTATTTATTTTTCAAAGTCATATTTGGATCCATGTTATTTATTTATTCATACATAATTGTCACAGGTTCAAACTCAATATTTAGTTTGTAAACTAAATATTTTGTTTGAAGCTAAATATTTAGCTTCAAACTAAACATTTAGCTCAGAGCTAAATATTTAGCTAATATGGAAATTTATCCGGGGGTGGATGATATTCGACCGGAGTTCCTCAAGGCTCTGGATGTTGTGGGGCTGTGTTGGTTAACGAGGCTCTGCAATATTGCGTGGACATCGGGGGCAGTTCCCTTGGATTGGCAGACCGGGGTGGGGGTCCAACTACAGGGGGATCACACTTCTGAGCCTCCCTGGTAAGGTCTATTCAGGGGTTCTGGAGAGGAGGGTCCGACGGATAGTCGAACCTCGGATCCAGGAGGCACAATGCGGTTTTCGTCCTGGCCGTGGAACACTGGACCAGCTCTACACCCTCAGCAGGGTCCTGGAGGGTGCGTGGGAGTTCGCCCAACCGGTCTACATGTGTTTTGTGGACTTGGAGAAGGCGTTCGACCGTGTCCCTCGGGGGGCCCTGTGGGGGGTGCTCCGGGAGTATGGGGTACCGGGCCCCTTGATAAGGGCTGTTGGGTCCCTGTACGACCGGTGCCAGAGTTTGGTTCGCATTGCTGGCAGTAAGTCAGGCTTGTTTCCGGTGAGAGTTGGACTCCGCCAAGGTTGCCCTTTGTCACCGATCCTGTTCCTAACTTTTATGGACAGGATCTCTAGGCGCAGCCAAGGCGTTGAAGGGATCCGTTTTGGTGGCCTCAAGATCGGGTCTCTGCTTTTTGCAGATGACGTGGTCCTGTTGGCTTCATCGGAACGTGATCTACAGCTTTCGCTGGAGCGGTTCGCAGGCGAGTGTGAAGCTGCTGGGATGAGAATCAGCACCTCCAAATCTGAGGCCATGGTCTTGAGCCGGAAAAGGGTGGGGTGCCTTCTCCGGGTCGGGGATGGGGTCCTTCCCCAAGTGGAGGAGTTTAAGTATCTGGGGGTCTTGTTCACGAATGAGGGAAAAATGGAGCGAGAGATCAATAGACGGATTGGTGGGGCATCTGCAGTTATGCGGGCGCTTTACCGGTCTGTCGTGGTGAAGAGAGAGCTGAGCCGAAAGGCGAAGCTCTCGATTTACCGGTCGATCTACTTTCCTACCCTCATGTATGGTCACGAACTCTGGGTGGTGACCGAAAGAACGAGATCACGGATACAAGCGGCTGAAATTAGTTTCCTCCGCAGAGTGTCTGGGCTCTCCCTTAGAGATAGGGTGAGAAGCTCAGTCATCCGGAGGGGGCTAAGAGTAGAGCCGCTGCTTCTCCACATCGAGAGGAGTCAGTTGAGGTGGCTCGGGCATCTGGTCAGGATGCCTCCTGGACGCCTCCCTGGTGAGGTGTTTCAGGCACGTCTCACCGGGAGGAGGCCCAGGGGAAGGCCCAGGACACGCTGGAAGGACTGTGTTTCTCGGCTGGCCTGGGAGCGCCTTGGGGTTCCTCCCGAGGAGCTGGAACAAGTGACTGGGGAGAGGGAAGTCTGGGTCTCTTTGCTTAGGCTGCTGCCCCCGCGACCCGACTCCGGATAAGCGGAAGAAAATGGATGGATGGATGGATGGAAATTTACTTGCCGATAAGCGAAGGTGGACTATCAAAATATAAACCAGGTCTTGCAATCCTCTATAAATTGCTGCCAAGACTAAACGTTGTTAATGCCACCTCTATATCATAATTTATTTTCTTCTCGACATCTCCAACATTCCAGCTTAAAACATAGGATGAGCCGTTTTAACAGCAATACAGATGTTTACCAATGGATTTACAGCAACAGTGACTGCAACACCAACATGAGTGTATATTTACAGGTTTGCTAGACCCAGCTTTTATTATAAAAGGCAACTTTCGCATATCGGCAAGTCAATTTGCATATTATACTAAATATTTAACTCTGAGTTAAATATTTAGTTCCAAGCTAAATGTTTAACTCTGAGTTAAATATTTAGTTCCAAGCTAAATATTTAGTTTGCCAACTAAATATTGGATTTGCAAACTAAATATTTAGCTTGCCAATTACTGAGTTTGAAACTGTGAAATTTATGTATGAATAAAAACCATGGACACGTATTTCAATTTCAGTTCAGTTGTTTATGTACCGGCGATTCACTTTACAAGAAAAGTTATTTCAATACAATCATACAAACATTCCAATCAGTTCCTAACAGGAAGAAACCTGTACGAGCGGCCATCTGCCACGACCGTCTGGGGGTTCAAGAAGACAGAGCACAAACACAGAACAAAAAGAACTGATGTGAGAGTACTTTCTATATTAAAGAAAGTAAAAAGTTGATATCAGGACATGGAGAACGTTCAGGTACTGGGAGCTTCATCCCAGTCAATGCCCACCTCCAACAAGGCATCACAGCTGAGTAGGATAGCAGACCAGGTGTAGCTTCTATGGAGAGAAAAACACTGAGAGAAAAACAAAGTTAACGGCAAATAATTTCAAGTGAAGAGTAGCCTAGTTTAACAGAAAAGTAGCAGAGTGAAGAAGTAGAGTGAAGAAAAGTAGTCAGTCTGTCCTCCAGCAGCCACTCTAACTATAAGCTTTATCAAAAATAAGGTTTTAAGCCTGGCCTTAAAATTAGACAGAGTGTCTGCCTCACGGACTAAAACTGGGAGCTGGTTCCACAGGAGAGGAGCCTGATAACTAAACGATCTGCCTCCCATTCTACTTTTAGAAATCCTAGGAACTACAAGTAAACCTGCAATCTGAGACCAAAGTGCTTTGTTATGAACATATAGAACAATCAGATCTCTGATGTATGATGGAGCTTGATTATAAAGGGTTTTACAGACTCTTCCCAAAAAACTAGAATATCATGGAAAAGTTTTTTTATTTCCATAATTCCATACAAACCTTAAACTTCCATAGATTATAGATTCAGGGCCCACAACATAAACGATTTCAAGTATTTCGTTGTTTATTTGCACATAATTTGGGCTTCCAGTTTATGAAACCCACGAAAACAGGAATTAAAAAAATTCCTCCTGGACAGGATGTTTCTAATTTTAGCAATATTCCAGAGGTGAAAGAAGGAAATCCTAGAAACCTGTTTAATACAGGATTTGAATGTCATGTCTTGGTCAAAAATAACACAGGGGTTCTTTACGTTATTACCGGAGGTCCATTCAATACCATCCAGATGAAGTGATTGACTAATCAGTTTCTTTTTCAATGTTTCTGGTCCAAAGATAACAACTTCTGTCTTGTCAGAATTTAAAAGCAGAAAGTTTATCTTAAGTTTATTTTTATGTCTTCAATACATGGCTTTAATCAACTGATTAGATTAATCAGCATTTATGGATAAACATAGTTATCTATCATCGGCATAGCAGTAGAAATTTATCCCATGGTGTCTAATGATTTTACCAATTGGAAGCATATTTATAGTAAAAATAATTGGTTGACTCATTTATTTTTGTAAAAAGTATGACTTTTGTATGACTTTAAAAAAATTTACCCAATTGTTTTGGACATAATCCAAAAGATTACAGCTGTAAGTGTGGTGAAAGGTGATTCAACAAAGTATTGACTCTGGAGGGCCTGATTTAAATTCTCACCATATGCTTCAGATTATTAATTAAAAAATAATGAAATAATTTATCATTTTTCCTATACTTCAGTAATGTGCAACTTTGTGTTAATTGAGCACATAAAAATCCAAATAAAATAAATTTATGTTTCTGGTTGTAGCATGACCAAAAAGAAAAAAAAAATTAAGGATTATGATTACATATGAACATGAAGGAAGGCGCTTCAAGTCCTCTGAGGATATTTTTGCCATTTTTTAACACCAATCCTCTTAAAATGCGTAAACCGTAAAAGGGCAGAGTAAAAAGGAAATCTAAAATGGTGCCAAAATGTAAAGGAAAAAAAATGATTTAATTTATTAAATGTTTTAGATACTTTGTTTCTTTAAACAGGGTACCTTTGTTTTTTTTTTCATTACATTTTTTTTCATTCTTATTTTTAAATATGATCTAATCAAGGTACAGACTCTTACTCTCAAGACGCCTGTTTTATGAATATAATTGTTAATGACAATCTCTAATGATTACATTACACGTATGTAATGAAAGCAGAATACAACATTACCAGCCTTAGTATGGTGCATTTTCTATCGTTCATAAAATGTGTTGGAAGACAGAAATTTACCCCTGTTCAAACAGGAATCCAACAAAGAAGCTTTCACGGATGATTTTCATCTGTCTTATGGCCAGCAGAACATGATTGCTGCAGTTGCTAACATAAATCTGTCTTTACAGAAGGTTTATATTTGATGCTCAAAGCAACTTTTCAGTGTAAGTTGCATCCTGTCCATACGTTCTGTTAGGAAGACACATTTTCTAATGGCAAGACTGTTAAAGTCAAGGCGTCTTCACACATTCTATGAAACAGGTTCACGTTTCTGTTCCTCCCAGTATTATGCTGCTGTCAGGCGTATAAATCTGCACTAGCTACACTTTATGTACCAAATTAGACTGTAGTAGGATATATAACCCAGGGGAACAGAACTGGTACAATCCTATTTATGATCATTCTTCTATGAACCCCCAAATGAGGAGTTGTGGGTTATTTGGCTGTGAAAAGAGGTTATTATGTGCTTCGGTGCTCTGTTCTGTTTTGATTTGCAGAGTATTTGGTCTGGGACTGCTTCTTCTCTGAGAAAGAAAGCTTGACCTACAACTGGATATCCACTGAAACCAGCTTTATTTTATTAATCTGAAGAAGATAAACGTTGAGTTGCTATAGGTTATCCTTTTTATACCAGGCATTAATTTGCGGAGTAATAAAGCATTTGGCTTTTCAACATAGCTGTAGCTCTATATAATCTTCTAATGAGCTTCTCCATTTCCTTTCCTCTACCAAATCCTGGTAGGTTTTTTTAAGGTTTTCCTTCTCCTGGAAATGGGTGCAACCCTGAATTAATCTTACCACTGGTCAAAAATCTTATATTGTAACTCTTAATTTTGTTTGTAATATCTGGTAATAGTTTTTTTGTTAGTGAAGGGCTCTTGTTACTGACTTAGGATCAATCATTTTAAAGGAACCTTAACTCCCCTAATACTCTTAGAAGCATTAATATTAATCCTTGACTTGTTTATTTCTTGTTCTGAAATATTCATAGTTGTTTTTGCAGCTCATAGAAATTGGAGCAAACTCCCCAGAGAAGCAAAGATCCAGTCGTATCTTAGCCAGACGTCCCCCGAACATCTTGCTCTCTTCATTTCCAATTTTGTTTGATGAACATCTGTCACTGGGACACTTCCTTCTCCATGGTGTCTGACTTGTTCCACACAGGGAGCTTTCTTAAAAATAAATTTCTGGCTTTCTCTGCTCATTAATCAGTCATCTTTGCTGCAGATAATCGATTTTATAGAAAAGTGTTAATTCTAATGCACAACATTAAGAGTTTGTTTTTTGTATGCCTCTAAAGTTAGGAGGAAAATTCTTTAATCTTTTGAAACATGCAGAATGGTTATTTCAGAATCTTTCTGCTGAATTCTGCAAGACATAAAGTCTGCAAGCTGTGTTCTCATCTGTAAACTGCAGTCCATTGTTGGATGTAACTTTAAAACCTAAAGGCTTAAAAATGAGCATTTTCTCTGCATCAGCTTACTTATTTAACTAGAAAAGGATTTCGTCCTCATTCTGTCTGAATGACTGAGATGAAGAAATAATGACTTCTTTCTACAATTTTGAGATCTACACCAAAATGTCTATGCATGCAGACAACAAGCAGGGAAGGCTCAAAGGATCCAAAGATTGGAGAGAAAATGGGTCACTGGCTGCATTAGGAGCTTTTAAAAACAACAAGTTCCATCTAAAATGGGAAATCGAGCCATCGCCCCTTGGTGTGTCACGTTCACTGTTTAAATTTCTCATTGTTTTCCTCCAAAGCAGAAATGAGCTAGCACACCATGTGCGCTTGGCAGAAAAACAAACCCAGGATTATTCACAGTGTCGCTTCGGTACTACTCCAAAGCCTGCAGAGGTGTCTTAATCTGCAAAGACACAGAAGCTATGAGATAAAAAAGGAACACAGCTCATATGTTTCCTGATTTATACAAAAAAAATGGAGACGCTGGAGGTGAAGTGCGGTGGTAGGGTCTAAATGAGAATCTTCTAAATGAAGCAGAGCTGTAATTAGCACTAATAGCTCGTCAACTGCATTGCCTCAAGGGAGAGGACTTCCAGAACAAGTTGCAGAAACAGACGGCTTTGGGTTGAACAAATTTCTAATGATTGGAAAGGGACCCCAAGGAGGATGGGTTACTCATTACGACTAAATGTTGTTAGATGATCAAAAGATGTGGGTGAACAATGAATCACAGCCTGTTTTGGTTGTCTTAACACTTGACTTATGAATACAAACTCCTGCTTTACCCTTGATGTGAACCTCATTATACATCATGTATGCTAATAAGAACAGCTAATGACACATTCAAAGGCAGAAAGAAAATGTGCTGTATATACTTTCCCAAAATCTGTCACTGAAGATAGATGAACCGAAGTTTCAGACTTTCAGTGAAGACGTACTGATCTTCAGTTTTAACACCAGAGAGCAGGGACTTGTCTTGAAAAGAAGGGGGAAACTGGCTGGTGCACAAAAGACAGCCTTTTTAAAATCACATCAAATATTGTTTGGGCCACCACACCTTGTTCTTCACAGCTGCTGCATTTACTTGGATGAATAGAGAGCTGTTAACGCCAACAAAGTATCTAGAATTGCTCATTAGAATTAAAACAATCTTGATCATGTAAATCTGTAGTAGTTCAACATAATTCCTTCATATTTGTGGTTTTGTGTTAATCATGGTTACTAATAAATCTGAATTGAGATTCTACTTTACTTCAGTAATAAACCAAAAGCCTTTATCTCATTGGTCCGGTCCGTTTTGCAAACTTAACTCAAACCATAAAGGATGCTGTTCCTCAAAAATTTTCTGTATGTTTGCCTACCTGCTAAATTAGGCATGAGATGAGGGTTTTTGGTTTGTTTTTTGCAACTTTATCACTACAATAAAAAAATTAACTCACCCAATGGTTTAAATGAATCATTACAAAAGGGTTTATATACAGTAGGCGTAGGAAGCAACAAAACGTTGGCGTGTAGGAACGAAATAGGAGTAGAAATTAGCAAAAGGGGGAATTCACCTGGAAACTGGTGTCAACAGGTTTTGGCTTAACTGTTTGATATCCATTTCGAATATTATCATACTACTTGGATTCGTTTATTTAGGTTTACAGTATTGAATTATGTTGATAGATTAGCTATTCAAATCACAATTTTGATTTGATTGTTTTGTCACATCATGGTATATTTGCTTTCCATCAGAAGACCAATGGCTATTCCACTCACACTGGTACTACTGTTACTGTTTTATAATATACATATTAGCAGCAGACAAAGTGGGACAAGGGGGAAGCCATTGACTAAAGCATTAAAAGGCAAATCACCTGTATTTTTATCAAAGTACTGAATAACATGATGGTGCCTTCAGGACAATGCAGAAATTACTTAAAAATCCATCCTATATTGATTTAAAACAGGTGATCTTATTTATTTGTCAAATAAAGGAACATTTCTGTATTTTGAAGATATGTGGCAACCATGCTTTTGAAGCATTTGTTTTCTTGAAAGTCAAAACTTGCATTTGCCAATCGTGTCACACCTGAGTTTAGTGGGCTCTAGTTTCAAGTGGGAAAACCAGTGGGATTAACCATTGTGTTGAGTGATCAGGTTAGCTCCATTTTATGCTTTTAAACGCTGAAAGAAATATGTTCACTAATAATTTGTACAGTACTAGTGCCCCAGTTATTTAAGCGATGCATGATTGGCAGTTGTATTGAATTTGAACCCAGAGCTCCTTTGGGATCTCTGACTTTCTAGATTGGGTTTTTGACTTAAGAAGTATTCTGTTTCTACTCCTGAATAAGTCCTACTTCTGAGGAAAAACTGACTGTACCCTTGTTGATGTCCTAATTTTACAAAACTTGTTAGTTATGTCTATGCCACCTTGAATTTTCTCAGATTTTCCAGACAACACACTCAACCCTCGTTCTGTCTTCATCTTGATTCTATCTTAGCTTGTGCATACCGCGGGAACTGCCACTGACCATCCAGTCCTGCGTTCTGCCTAAAGACTGCCAGGTAACCGAGTGGACTGACTGGAGCTCCTGTTCAAAGACCTGTGTGGATCCTGAGTCTCCAAGAGGAAATCGCACTCGGAGAAGACAGGTGCTCCAGTTCCCTGTTGGTGAGGGCATTGATTGTCCGTTACTGGAGGAGACAGAGTCCTGTGAACCTCAGGGTGGAAGTGTTCCTCCATGCACAAGGTAATTCCTATTTGATCACTGAGCTGGGAGTGATGTTATATATTACAGAAAAAAGCCTCTCCCAAACATTGACCTTGCTGTCCTTCAGCCATGTTGTAACTGATTTGCCAGTATGCTTAGGGTCATTGATAAATTTGTGCCCTAGCTTTAACTTTCTGGCCAATGTCTTGAGAAGTTGCTTCAGTACTTCCACAGAGTGTTCTTTCCGTAATACTTCAACTATGTTGTGAAAAGCAGCAGTCCCTCCTATGGCAAAACATCCACACCACAAGATGCTGCCATCCTAGTACTTTAAAGTTCAGATGGGGTTACCAGGCTTGCAAGCTTCCCCCTCTTTTGTCACAATGACTAAGCACGTCTCTAAATATTAAGGGCTTTTTCCCCGGAGTTCGTTTGGAAGCTTGACATTACTTTTGGTAACCTTTTTCTTCTCTGAGTGGCTTTTCAGCCTGTATTAATGCAGGATGTCTTTCATTGTGGACAATGAGACTCTTACTACCTTCAGTCGGTGTCTTCAGAAGGTCTTTTGCTTTTGTTCTGGAGTCGATGGACACAATAGCTGCGTTTACATGGACACAAGTAATCGGATTAAAAGCCTAATCGGAATAAAAATGCTTCATGTAAGTAAGCAATTCGGAATACTCTGATCCGATCACACTCATTCTGATCAAGATTTCATTCCGATTGAGACGGCTGGGTTATGCCGATTGTTAATCCAATCGCTGTACATGTAAACACTTATTCCGAATGTCGGTCACTACTGCGCATGTCTGTAACGTCGTGCGTAGACGTACATTACCTCGGGGTAAAACAATAAAGAGATTTGGATTAGAATTTGACTGTGTACACAACAATAAAGCCTCATAGATGTAAAACCGTGACCAGAAAAAAATAAAAGCTCGCTCTTAAGAACTTAGTACTGCTCCATTTTAAACACTCGCAGCCATGTTTGTTTACAGCGGAGGTCTGCTACTTCTTCTTCTTTGGCAGTTTCCGGTATTTTGGACCGTTCTGTGCATGTCAAAATGATTTATTCCAATCGAACGTGTAGCGGATTGTTATAATTGGAATCATTTTTCAGGGCCCATGTACACAGTAAAATTCTAATCCGAAGTATGATCAGATTAAAGACATTTTGCACATGTAAACGCAGCCATTGTGCACCATAACTCGGTAATATCTGGGACAGCCAGTCTTCTTTGTGAACCGCGTGATGGGGGGACATTACTGTGGTGTGTGCATACTTGTTGGACACTTGACTTGACACATCTCGCTATTACCGTCTTGGAGCCCCCTTTGCTTTCAGAACTGCCTTGATTCTTTGGGACACATTCAACTGAATTAGAAGCATTTTTTCAGAGAGTTGAGGCCATATTGGCATTGCAGAATCGTGCAGTTTATGCAGATTTATTGGCAGCACATCTATGATGCGAGTCTCCAGTTCCACCACATCCCAAAGGTTCTCAGCTGGATTGAGATCTAGTGACTGTGGAGACCAGTAGAGAACAGTGATCTAATTGCCATGTACAGGAAACCAGTTTTAGATGATTTGAGCTTTGGGAAATGATGCATTACCCTGCTGGAAGTATCCAAAAGAGGAAGGCTCCGCTCTGGTCATAAAGGGATGAAGAGGGTGCGCAAACAATGCTCAATCGGTTCATAAGGACCAAAAGTTTCACACACTATTAAACCAAATCAGCGGTTCACACCAGCTGAACCACTAATACAAGGCATGCTTTCATGCTTTGGTTCAATTTTAAACCTTCCATCCTTATTTTGCGGCTGATGTCCAGACTTTGTTTCTCTAATCTGTTATTTTGGTGAGCCTGCGTGAATCAAGGGCGTATAAAACCTTTACTTTATCACCTAGGCTTTTTCATTTTGTAAAGGCATAGTAATTTTAGTCTGACTTTAAAGAAAATGTGTATTAATAATGTTAGTTAATTCATTAATTAATATATTTATTTGTTAATTTTAATAACTATATATTTTTAAAAATCTCTAAAGATTTTTATTATTCTAAAACAGAAAAAGTTTAGGCTTATTCAGTCTGAGACTGTGAGGGGGAAAAAACTAGTGTCTTTTTATAAATGTATGTGTGTTTTTATAAATTTCTAAATGTAGAAATCTGGTGTCTACTATTAATGTGCGTTATTATGATGTCATCTTTGCCGTTATTTGCAGTATTAAACCTCTGCTATGAAATACTGCAGGAATTTATTCAGTATTTTAGTCACGCTCACACACAATCCAGAAAAATAAAAGTGTTGGCTCAGGCTGTGCACACTTCCTGTTGACCTCCCTTTTCAGGTATCACCAAGATAATTTGCTCTCCTGGGTGGTGCCTGCCTGAGTGTGTGTGTTTGTGAGTCAGCATATGGGTAGAGATTAGTATAAGTGGCCGGAATGGTGCCAGACAAAAAGTAAAGGCAATTGGAATAAGACTGGCAGACTCCTTAGAATATTCTCACTATACACATAGTCAGCCTGTCAAATGGCTTAGTTTCAACCCATATTACCTTTGCACAGTTCATACTGAGTACGTAACCATGTGTTCTAATCCCAGCCAGGAGATTATTTGGTTTTCTGTCAATCTGCTCACCCTTTCTTATTCCTATGGCTCTGATGTTTTCCAGAATTTATAAACTTGAAACTATGCTACATAATTAGCTTCAATAACTAATAGTTAATCCATTGCAACTGGATTATGATGGAATTATTCTCACTTCCATCTGTTATTTTCTTGGCTGCAACCATGTGACATACATTTACATAAATTTATATCAGCAGGATTTAAAATGTGCATATTTTGACACTTTATTACACCCACACCAGGCTGTCTGACTCTTGTCCGTCCTTCTCTGCTGTTTCATGTCAACCTTGTAGTTACACGTGGAGAACCACTGAGTGGAGTGACTGTCGGGTCGATGTACTGCTGAGCCAACAAGACAGACGACGCAGCAACATGACAGGGCTTTGTGGAGGAGGCCTGCAGACGAGGGAAGTTTATTGTGTCCAGGCCAATGCAGAGCTTTTGAAATACCTCAACAACGCCAAAGAAAAAGACAAAGGTAAAGATGAGACCATTTGTAACTCTCTTGATGAGACTCACATTTTAGGCTGAAACCAATTTCTTACAAAGTTTTGGGCAAAATTATAAAATAGATCAGATATGTTTTTATTTCTTTAAATACAAACACTGTTTTGATCCTCAAATTCAATTAATGATGCTCTAATCTAAAATGCCAGATGGGTGTCTGCATGTTCACGGCAGATATTAATATGCTAATCTTATGGTAGCCATAAAAATCTGTCAGATTAGTGATATTCAATCGCATCCAGCGAGACTGGGGACTTCAGTGGCAAAACAAAGTTTAGTTTATTGTTGAACTAAAATAAAATTATCTAAATTATCTAAATCTAAAATTACCTATTGACTCACTGACGAACCAGTTTCAGCACAAAGAAAGAAAATGATCCCTTTTGGACATAATTTGGTGCACACGGGGACCAGCAACGTGTATGTAAATGATGCTGATTACAAGGAGCTGGCATGTTTGGAACAAGCACCAGAAGGCAAAAGTGCAGGTATGATCACTGGAGCTATAGTGATAGACAGTCACTGTAACCCCTATACAATAGCCATTTGTGCAATTAAGTGAGGTAACTGCATGGAAAATTTTGTTTCATGGATGTCTTTTTAAGATTTGTTGAAAATATTATATTATCATAATAAAGTACTTTTTGCTGCACTAAGAGTGCAGTTTTCTTGCACCATCAATGTTTTGAGCTATATGACTAGTGGTACTACTGCCACTAGCAGCAAATTTCATGTGATCTAACATGACCTCTCCCTCTAAGGCAGGGATAATCAAATGAAATTTAAAGAGGTCCAGTCCGAGAAAATTTATTGAGGCCAAAGTCCGGAAGATCATAATGTCCTAAAATTTTGTGTGATACTTTATATTTATGTATCTTAGCACTTGTGTCAACATCAGCATTGTTGATTAGCCTATCAAATGAAATTAATTCAGTTTTATTGAAATATATTTGACATTTATTGTCACAAAGTACTGAACATGTATGTTTGATTTCTCAAGTGTGTAATGTTCTCTCATTTACTGAATAAAAGTAGGATAACATGTAAATAAGAAAATAAGACATGGCAACTGTGCATGTTCACAAACTAACTTCAGAAAACAATAAATGTAGGAAAAGCTTAATTTTGTATTTTTATTTTTCAAATGTGGACTAAACTGTCTCAAACATTTGGCACATAAAGTGCTTAACATGTATGTATGATTTCTCAATTGTGTAATGTTCTCATTTACTAAAAGTAGGGTAACTAACATGTAAATTAGAAAATAAGATATGGCAACTGTGAAAGTTCACAAACTAACTTCAGAAACGTCTTTTTTCTTTTTCAAATGTGGACTAAACTGTCTCAAACATAAGATTGATTGTTCAAAACTTTTATGTTTTGTCTCATAATGGCGTTTAATGTTGCCACTTTTAATAAGTGCCACAGTTTCTGACAGAGGTCGGACAAAGTCATTGTTTTACAAGTCACAAATAAGTCTCAAGTCTTTGTCCTCGAGTCCCGAGTCAAGTCGAGTCAAAGATGAGGCAAGTCCCGAGTCGAGTCAAAGGTCAAAGCCAACAAGTGTCAAGTCGAAACTGAATATTTAATTTTCACAAAAATGCTTGTATTTCAACAGCATATTGCACTAGAACAATGCACAGCAGCTTCAGTCCTGTATTGTATTGACCTCATGTTGCAAAACAGTTTAACTTTAAAATAGACAAAGGTCCTTTTAACCTAAGCTTTTTTAAACATGTCATCAATAAAATCCTCACCCCTCAAAATGATCACTTCTAAAAAACTGGACCAACCTGATAATATAATTGGAATGACTTCATGGTGTGTAAAAAAATCCCCCCCCCCCAGTTCTCATGGGAAGTAGCAAGTCTTCTCAAGTCAAAAGGCTCAAGTCCAAGTAAAGTCACGAGTCATTGATGTTAAAGTCCAAGTCGAGTTGCAAGTCTTTGTACATTTTGTCAAGTCGAGTCTGAAGTCATCAAATTCATGACTCAAGTCTCACTCGAGTCCAAGTCACATGACTCGAGTCCACACCTCTGGTTTCTGAACATATGAGACAAACAGGTTTTGTGCCACCAGTGGGAAGTACAAAGAGAAAGGACTATTGTCCATTCCAGATTAAATGCTCTATTTTCACTCTCCACTTTGCGTTTTTTAGAGGCTGCCATTTGTTATTTTTCTGCTCTTACCGTTTCACTTGCCTGTTTCTCTCCCCTTCTCCGTCTCAACTATCAGTTTTTTCCTTTCCTCTGTCTCTCCTTTTCTCTGCCTGTATCACTCCTCACCGCTGGTATTTCTTCTCCTGTCTGCCTGTTTCTCCTTCTCTCCCCCTGTAGCTCTAACCTTCTCCGTCGGTATTTCTCCTTCTGGACGCCTGTTTCTCTCTCTCTTCTTAGCTCTAACTTTCTCCGCCGGCATTTCTCCTTCTCTCCGCTGTGATATTTCTCTTTATTTCGGCTGATATCTCTGTTTATTTTTGCTATGCTTCGCTATATTTTTTTTCTAAAGTTTCCCGGCTGGAATGCAAAGTGCTTATTGGCATTGGTGGTATCACGTGATATGGCAAAACTCGCATACCATTGGTCTGCGGGTTTCCATGGACACTACAACACTACCGTAAAGAATGCAAAAGCTGCGCTGGCCAGGAGCGCTCATTAAGGTTATAAATGGTCATTTCTATTTTGGCATTAGGCTCGGGTCCGCATGAGACAGCTTTTCGGTCCGGACTCGGACCGCGGTCCGCCTATTATGACCTCTGCTCTAAGGTGTCTAAAAAGTACTCAGTAGCTGTTTTCATTATAATTATAATTATAATTATTATAACTTTGTTTTTTTGTTGTTTTTGTTTTTTAGAAATTATGTAATCAGACAAAAATTACAATTATGTTTAAATTCAGGTATTTGATAAAATACAAATACGAAAAAAGAACAACGAATTTGTAAAATGACTACTTAAGGTAAAAGAAATTTAAAACTCAAAAGTCACCAATACCTACAATAGGCAATGTATGCGTGTTTGAATTACTTCCAGGGACGAAACATAACACGTATACTCCCTTGTTCTGTATAGCACAGTAGGCTAAGCAGACAAAGCTAATATTAGAACAAGTAAGTTTGTAAGAGAGAGTTTGTGAAGTCTCCTTTTATCATAAACTGTGTGGGTATGTCTGTTCATGTTTGGATGAAAGGTACCTGTTCTTTACTAAAGTGTGAGACGCACTGCACAACTTTATGCTGCTGATTTGCGTGAAGACTGGAGTCCACTAGTGTGTTAAGGGAACCAACCCAACCTCAGTTGTACTCAAACAAATATGTTTGAAGTTTCTGGGGCCGATCTGGATGCAGTTGGGTAGTTTGACCGGATCAACAACCCAAGTGCAAACACATGTTGCCGACAGCCAATGAAAATAAATGGCTGGGAAAAAGCTAAATCTGCAAGCTGACTCTTTTTTTATATAAATAAAATTGAAAAATAGCACTGGGAATAATACCAAATGATCAAATAATTACAATCCCAGTGATTAAAAAAACAAACAAAAAAGGTCATTTAATATCTAAGACTTAAACACAGTTAATAATGAATAAAAACTAGGACTCAATTCAATCAACTGACAATGCTGAATACAATGTTTTCCAAATAGAAAAAACTTATTTATCATAAATCCATAATGTTTATAAACCCAGCCCAAACATTATATTCTTGTCTAAGATGTAAATAATATTTTTAGATTAAAGGAAGCATTGTCATTCTAAAACCCAGAAACATTCTCCCAACTTCAAATAACTGTTCCAAACCATGAGTATAACAAAAATACAAACAACACTTTTCATATCTGATGTGTTTGTTCAACTATACAGATGATACTCAGCTCTACTTTACAATGTTACCAGGTGACTTTGAACTCCCTCAAACATTGAGCAGATCCACAGATCAAATCAATGGATGGATGTGCCATAATTTTCTTCAACTGAAAAGAAATAAAACAAAATAATTATTTTGGACCTAAAGAGGAACGATCAAGTCAGCACACAGTTTCAGTTGATAGAGCTAGAAGATGCTGATCAGGCCCGAAATCCAGGTGTAGTTATGGACTCAGACCTGAACCTCCAGGGTCACATAAAAACAATAACAAGGTCAGTTTACGGGACCTCGAAAGACTCATCCATGCGTTTATCTTTAATCGGATTGATTACTTCAACAGTGTCCTCACAGGTCTCCCTAAAAAGTCAATCAGGCAGCTGCAGCTGACCCAGAATGCTGCTGCTTGTGGTCTCTTTAGAACCAGGAACGTAGAGCACATCACCCCAGTTCTAAAGTCCTTACACTGGCTCCATGTAGCTCAGAGAATAGATTTCACAATTATTTTATTAGTTTATAAATCACTGAATGGCTTAGCATACAAATATGTTAAAGATCAGTTGTTGCCATTGTATCAACCTTCGAGACCGCTCAGGTCTTCTGGTTCAGGTCTACTCTACTCTTTTGGGGGGGAACTGAGCTGGCTTGGCAGAGGTCTGTGCTCTCCGAGTGCTTTTCTAGTTATTGTGCTTTTTTCATGTAAAGCACATTCCACAACATAGTTGCTAAAATGTGCAATAAAAATAAACTTGACTTGACTTTCAGACTGTCGCCTTCGCGAGAATTTCCATGAGAGTTTGATGTGCTTGATAAATCATGCAGGTGTAGTTGTCATGTGCATTATCCCCACTTTTTCACTTCTGAAACAAAAATCTGTCTTATTGTGAAAACCTCGTATTTTTCCAAATCTGTCACTTTGTAAGTTGTGTTGAGTGTCCCCAGCTTCATCAAGTAACCAGAAAATTGCGTTCAGGTAAGCGTTCCTTCAAAATAATATTACTCAAGTGAAATTAGAACGCATGATGCAGTTAAACTACTCTTTAAATACATTCTTTTTCAGAAAGTTCCTTTAGTCAGGTTAACGAATTAAATGTAACTCTTTACTATCCACCTCTTGGTTTCTTTAATTAGCAAACAGAATTCCTTCCGTTTAACTCTATTTCTATACATCTATATTGTTGTGACTGAGACCCCCTGTCTCTGCCAGATTACCCACTCATATAAAGTTAATTATAAAAAAAAGAAGTAACAATGATATATGTTTTGCGCAATCAGTTGCAATAAAATGAACACAGACATAATTTACTGTTGCAACAACTGCTGAATATTGAACAAATATGCAACTGCCTAATTTCTGTCTGCAGAGCATCACACAATTCAGCCTTAGGATTTTCCAGTGTCTTGACAAACGGTGACTAACAAAATAAAATTGTATAGCTTCCATTTTATTAAATGATCTTAGGAACAAACTACTCTGCAGCTCGAATACACAATGCACTAAGCATCCAGGGTGTTGTTTTTAGAAGCAGCGTGAATACTGTGAGCTGTTTTAATTAGCTTTAATATATATTATATGAAATCCAGAGTGCAGAATGTATGACTAGGCCCTTATTGTGAAGGTTGTGTCTTAGTTAATCTTCTATATTGACACTGGAGAAAATAAAGATGCTCATCAAACAGCTTCAGGCTCAAAGCCTAAAAGGCATCACTTTGGCTGCCATGATCAGTGTAAGCAGGCCACCGGCTACTATAACAGGAGTCTAATAAATCTGACAAGCTGGGAAGAAGTTGAATAGACAAACCAAACCATATCAAGTCCAATTACCGCTTAGAAGTCTAAAATGCAGCTACAGCCAACGCTTTGACTGTTTTGGTGGGAGGAAATAATCCCACTTTATCATTACGAACCATTGACTTTGGTCGTAAAACACAGTTTTAATGCTAATATCATTTAAAACCAGTATTACTAATCTATTCAGCCTGCAGTTGAGTCAAGTTGAACCTTGATACTTTATGCTTGAAAATTACAATTCTGCAAACTTGATTTTGCAAAAGTCTGAATTCTGAGCAGGAAGAATGTGTAGGACCCTGTAATAATAACACTGCCACTCCATCCATCATGTTACCACTCATGTCCTCTCGTGACTCTACTAGACAAGCCTGAGGCTTGTGAATAGATCCATATACACACCCAAAATTGGTCTGCATGTGTACCAAACTGTCTAAATCAGAAAAATCCCTCAAAGACAGTAATTTTCTCCTTGTGTAAAATATTCACATTTAAGAGGAAAAGGGGGAGCACTGGTAGTAAACAGGTGACATGAGAACACCAGGAAGATTTTAAGAGCTTTGCTGCAGCGTTCCGAAGAATCTGAAGGTTGCCCATGGATTTATATTAGCAAATTTCAATGGTGGAAGAAAAAAGATTGGTATATCCCAATCCTCTTTTTGTCCTGGTCTATAAAGTCCCCTCTCTGAGGTGCAAAATACTTCCTGCTTCTCATCTTAATTCCAACTGAAGGTTCCTCTTGTGTCTATATCTGTGTTGCCTCTAAGGCCTCTAAGGTCTTCTCTAATGTGTCAGTGTATGTACAATAGGCCTGCAACACTTCATACAATTGCAATTGTATACAATTTCATGATTTTCTGTGAATGTTGCTTGTACTATAAATGTAGCGTATTTGTTCAGAAATTCTAGAAAAAAAACATACAAATGCTCTCTTTTTACAATTTTTATTTGTTTTTGGGTCCCCTTATGCAGCCTCTGAATTATCAGCCACTTCTCTTATCCAGAATTCTGCCACTTTTTGCATAATATGTTTTATCTTCAAAACTGGCTGCTGCGTGGCATTAAAATACTTTAAATATTAAGGACACATTCTCATCCCATCTCACATCCTTTGGAGAGGAATTGTCTTCTGAATGAATTGTAATTCTGGTGGTGTCAGTCTGTGCCACCCTTGAAAAAAAATGGCCTTAGATCTTCATCAATACCCTAAAAGTGGCAGTAAATTTTGGGTCCTGAGAGCAGCAGCAGTTCTGTACATAATATGTTACAGCATATATATGTCACCTGTTCTAGCACCTCATTCCCTGCAGCGTTCATAATCAGAGCCACATTTTGAATGTCTCTTGAGGCAGGAGGAAACATCTTAAACTCAAATAAGAGAATCATATGAAAATCTAATCTGATGTTTTACATCACAGCAACATGACATGAGCCAAAGGTGCCACAGTCTCAAGGGGTGGTTAGAAAAGTTTTTAAGACTTTGTTGGAATTAGTTAACTGATATACATCTCCATGAGGGTTATCAGAAGCTATTTTATTAAACAAAACCTATAAATTTGAACAAACCTCTTTTTGTAAAGCGCATTTAAAACAAGTTCCTGCACATTCAATCTTCAAAAATTAAACAAAATTGGATAGAACAACTATAAAAGGCAGATGTTAAAATAAACATTTATAACAATGAAATTCAAAATTATGGAAAATACAAATTATGTCTTCTCAGCAAGGCGAATTTAAAAAAATATATATATATATTTACAGTCCTGTTTTTAATGGGGGCCTGCATGGTGGCCCAGTTAGTAGCACTTGTGCCTTGCAGCAAGAAGGTGCTGGATCTGAACCCCAGCCTGGGCTCTTTCTGCATGGAGTTGCATATTCTCCCTTTGTGTGCGTGGGTGTTCTCCAGGTTCTCCGCGTTTCCCCCCACAGTCCAAAAATATGACTTTTAGATTATTTGGTCTCTTTAAAAAATTGACATTAAGTGTGAGAGTGTGTAAGTAAAACTTTATTTATATAGCAGCTTCTTAGAAATAATCACAGTGCTTTACAATAAAACATGGCAACAGTCACTGAACATATACAATCAAAAAGTAAAACTAAGCTGAGGCAATTTTGAAAAGATGAATTTTAAGTTGCTTTTTCAAGGAAATCTCCGAGTCAGCAGATCTTAGGCTGAGAGGGAAGGGATTCCAGAGGGAGGGAGCAACTACTGCAAAGGCCGTGTCACCTTTGGGTTTTAGATGTGTTTTCTTCTAAATTAGCAGACCCTGATCACATTATCTTAAGGGCCTGCTTGGGGATGTAAGGCTGCAAAAGCGCTCTAATATAAACAGGTGCAAGATCATTTAAAGCTTTATATGTAAAACCAAAATTTTAAAATGCACTTTATAAAGGATGGGGAGCCAGTGCTGCTGGAATAGTAAACAGGTGACATGAGAACACCAGGAAGATTTTAAGAGCTTTGCTGCAGCGTTCTGAAGAATCTTAAGGTTGCCCATGGATTTATTTTACTTAAGGAAAAAGTGAGTTGCAGAAGTCGAGACTTGATGAAATTAAGGCATGGATGATCATCTCCAATTCAGAACGTTACAGTTTGGCTGAGCTTAGCGATATTCTTCAAATGACACAAACATGAATCGACCAGCGATGTAATTTGGGCATCTAATGACAAGTCAGGGTCAACAATTACCACAACGTTCCTAATTGTTGGCTTAATACAAGAAGCAACTAGGCCAAGGCTCTCTGCTATCTTAGGGAGGGTGCATGGTTGTTTGTCCTGTGCCTCTCTGCGTTGCCCACTGATTGACAGGCGACCTTTCCAGGGTGTGCCCAACCTCTCATGAAATGACCACTGGAGATGGGCACTAGCTCCCCGGCAATCCTGAAAGATCAGGCATGGATAGACAAAAGATGCAACATAGTCACGGCTAAACGTATGTGCAGTAACACAAATCGTATTTTTTGGCTGTAACATTATTTATTTTCCATAGTATACTGGGATACAAAAAACATCAAGTTGTGATCAAGTGAGGCAGTGAGGAGAGTCAGTGAGGAGAGTCTGAAGAAAGGCGAGACATCTGGTTACAACGGGTCAAATGATGTGAGGTGTTCTTCTCATGCAACAAAGAGAATGTTTTTAGTTGATTGTAGATAAAAGTTTAGATACACACTTTTCACATGTTTGCAAGTTAAATAATTTCTTTGCTGTTTTTATCAATCAAAGAAATGTAACACAGCATGTCAGTTTGTATCTGGAGAGAAAGTTAGACTTTCTGTCCAGGTCAGCTGTTAAAGAGTGACCTTTCCCCACCTAGGTGTCATACTCGGTTCCTTAATCATTTTAAAAAGAGGATTTTTTTTTCTTCAACACTAGTTTATTTTATGTGGAATTCCCTTTTTACTGTCATACTAAGATTTTATAGAAATTGTTTATGGACTTTTTTTACCATCATCCTGATGCTGTTTTAGCATCAGAGATTTACATCAGGATTTATAATCCTTTTCTCAAATCCCTAACTGCCTGTGTTGCTTTTGCAGCACAGCATACCAGACTGGTTTAGTTGTTTCATCTCTTAGTGATACCTAAGATGTACATATTAGGTAATAAGTCAGGAAGTAGGTTATATCTGGAATAGATTGAAGCAGAACAGTTTAGAGGGGCTCAACAAACACCAGCCTAAGACTGATTAAGACTAAAAGTTAAATCAGCATGCCCTTGTCTTTGATCTTAAATCCTTTATTGTCAAAGATATACTAGTTTTAATGACTCCTCATACTCTCAAGTGAAAAGGGAAGTACACCCCATGATTCAGTAGCTTGTAGGATCAAATTTAGCTGCCATAACTCTCAGTATCTGTTTTTTGAGTTTAGCAGTTTCTCACATTTCTGTGGAGAAAATTTTTTATCGGCTTTCTTTTCAGTTTTGCTTCAGTTCACTGAGGTTTCCAGAAATGGGTTTTACGCCCAGCTCTTCTAAGATCCCACTACATCAATCAAATCAGGTTGAGGAACACACTTTGACTGTACATTTGCAACATGTAGATTTTTTTTTCAGCCTGTCATTCTATTGTAGATTTGTTGCTGTGTCTGGGATCATTGTTCTAGTTTGAGCCCCATCAATTTGATGACCTGATATTTGACGGTAGACTACTTTGATATACAGAGGAGTTTATAACTGACTCGAGGATTGCAAGATGCGAAGCAACCCATATCATCACCCTTCCACCACCGTGCTTGACAGTTGGTATGAGGTACTCCTGCTGATATGTTTGCAAAGGATCTTTATTTTGGTCTTATCTGTTTCAAGAACTTGTTTTTTTTAAGTTTAGTTTTCTGATGCAACTCAACAAACAGCTGTGTATATATTGTTTATAGGGAGAAAAGGCTTTGCCTTGGCTAACTTTATTAGTGGCTTTTTCCTTCTTTTTCTGTCATAAATGTTATTTTATTTTAATTTTATTTGCATGTGTCAGGTATACCATATGAAAATGTTGGTTGCCTGAGTGCTAGAGCAGTTTTTCATTCAAGTTGGTAATCCTAATTGTGTGACCTAATTAAATCAAGACTGGAGCTTGCAGTCACAAATGGAGCTCTTGGTTTTTGCCATCTCTTTTGGCAATGCACTATTGGATGTTGGATTGAAGATTGACAAATGTCTTAAATGTTTTCTATTTCTGAATGCTAACCTTTCCCATCTCTAATTGTTTCTCTAAGGTCGTTGCTGATGTCTTTCCGGTTTGGCATTGTGTTAACATACACTTCTAAGCTTCAGACCAACATATTGCAAAATTACTGATTGTAGAGGTGCTTTGCAGCATTGGTCTGATGATTTCTCTCTTGAACCCAATAGAAGCAGCTGGGGTGTATTTAATTTTTCCCTTTACTGTATTGAAAGTAATGAAAACATTTTTCCTCAGTAAAAACCCCCTTTTTTTAAAGATCATTTTGTAATTTTAAGCAGAAATGTACTGAATGAATGAATTTAGTGGGTGAAGCATGATGTCGTATTAATTTTACGGACAGGTTAACATATCTTTCCTTATATGCCTTTTGATTCTACTTTAATGGTTCTAAGAGTGGCCTCAAATAATGTTTTTAGACATTTATTTAATTCAGAAAAAGATAAAACTGGAAGTGCATTTGCACTGCGTCAACTTTATCAGATGTCAAATTGATTTGCAGTTGTTGGCTTGCGTGTGTGTATGAGTCCTAATTAAAGAATAATGAGCCTGGTAGCTCAGATTAGATCCATCAGTACAAGCTGACAAAACGTATTTTGCATGTAATAATGAAATAATGTTTAACTTATGAGACTGTTTGTTCTTCTCTCTCCTTTCCCCAAGATGACGGGCTTTATTGACCACAAGGCTGATCTGAGTATTCATGTTTTAGTAGTGATGTAAGAGGCCTTTTAGAACAGTGAAATACTTACTCATTGAGTCATGCTAAAAGTGGTGATGCAATGATTGGTTGCACCTAAAATATGTGACTCGTGAGTTTACGCGAGCACGCACAGGGAGGGAGTTCTTATCTCCTTGGCACAGGATTTCTTCTCCATCAGGGGGTAATCTCCCTGTACACCACTGAGAAAGAGAGCCAGACGGTGGCTCAGTGAAAGTTGCTGCTGCAGCTACCAGTTCTCCCCTCCTCTTGCTCATACATAAATGACATGTTGTAAAAGGGTGGAAGATAGCCCCAGGCTAGGATTTTGAATCAGCTTACCACCTCCTGAATCTTAACCCTAATCTTTATAGTGAAGTAGCTTCGATCTGACCTCAGATCAGTATCGGACACTGGGTGTTTTTCATCTAGGAAAAGCTGAAGCTTGGGCTCAGTAGCCTTAGTTATGGATTTGATGGAACAGATGGATAAATGAAGCTTTCATTTCTTTAGACTGGTGGAAGTCATTTCTGATATTTTATAGCAGAGCAACTATAAAGACTTTCCTGAGTAAAAAGCATGCTTTTTATTTACTGCAGCCCATGAACATTAGCTTCCATATAATAAGCTCATACTATCAAATTATTAAAAAATAAAAAAGAACAAAGATAAAACAGCTTAACTAATATGATTTAAATTTATTTTAATACAATAGTTGTTATAATCCCTATGAAGGTATCAAATGGATGCTTTTCTTCTAATAGTTTATTAATAACAGTGACATTAAGTGTAGCTCAACGGCTTCTAGATCTAGATTTCACCCTAAAAGACAGTTTTTCCACTAAAGTGGTACCAGTGCATTAGTGTGTTTTCTTTTTAGAGCAGGTTCTTAATTGGTTCTTTATAAACAGCTCTTAAAACAGGAGCAGCTGCTTGGTTTCGCTCGAACATAAACTCGGTTAGTGATGCTCAATTGTTGGGACTGTCTTTTAATGATTATTTATTTTTATCTTAGAACATAAAAGCTAACACTAAAAACAGACGTTTGGTCTGCATTTAATCCCATTTAATATGTCCACTAATGTTTGCCAATATTGATTTATTTGAATGTAAGAAATCTCAAACACTGATATTCAACATGAAGGACTCTGTTTAAATGTGGCTTGCAAACTAAAATGACCATTTCTCTTTTTGTATAATTTAAAGCTAAAACAAAATCATATTTTTAGTAGTTTAAACCACAAGAATAGACTTAAATATTTATATTCTTGATAGTAAAATACTTCTATTGTTAATAAATCACAGAATGGCTTAGCACCAAAGTGCATTAAATATCTGTTGTTGTATTAAACTTCCAGACCACTCAAGTCTTCTGGTTCAAGTCTACTCTGCATCCCCAGAGTCGAAACCAAACACGCAAAAGCAGCATTCAGTTTTTATGCTCCTCTAATCTGGAACAAACACTGAATTCCTTTCAATCAAGGCTAAAAACCCAATTGTTTAGAGCTGCCTTTGATGAATAATCACTAGAAAATGGTTCAATTTAGACTGGATTGAAGCTTTTCACTACTTCTCTTTATTTTGTCAATGTAATGTCCTTTTTTGTTTGCTTATTGTGTTATGTTTTAATCATGTAAAGCACTTTGAACTGCCTTGTTGCTGAAAGGTGCTATACCAAAAAACTTGACTTAAACTGGGAGATGACAGAAACAAAATGCTGAAAATATTAAACCACTAAGAGATGTTTAAAACCCTAACTCCACAAAAATCAATTCTTGGTTTAGGATTGTTCAGGGGGATATTCTAAGATAGATTTTTACTATGGTAATCTGATTTGGTCCTGGGTCCTGCAGTGGAAATGGAAAGACTTGATAGTCTTTATAAAATTTTGGTTGAGGGTTGTCAAAATAACAGATATCTCAATTTAATTGATAGTAGAAAAATTAATTATCCAAGATATTATCAAATTGTCACACTTCTTCCAGCAACAGCGCTGCAATAAGAGACACTGAGCCCCTCCCCTCCCCAATGAGCTGCTCCTGCAAGGTTTAAACTCTGTTGACAAAGACAGCCTGAAAAAAAAATACTACTCTTTAGCTGACAATGCAAACACAACAGCACTGTTCGGAGGTAATTTCACACTATAGAACAGCGGCACATACACATTTGGCCTCACTTGATCCGGTTTATCACAGTGCATTACGGTTTGTAATGGGGGCAAAATGTTGTATTCATCACTGTGATTTATATAAGACAGCTGCACTGCCTTCTCTTCCTGAAAAACATCTTACACATTGGCTGACACTAGTTTATAAAACTATCTTAAACATGGTGCCAGCCTATCTGGCTAAGAAAATGACAAGTTATACCAGCAACTATCAGCTACGATCACTAACCACAGTGATGTTTGTTATACCCAGCTAGGGAAAAAAAGAATAAAAAAATTAAGCCCCCAAAACATGGGTGGAGGCACAGAAACATTTAAAATTAAGTGTGTCGGTACCCCGACGCATTGCCGTAAGATCCTGTGCTGTCCTGTAAAAAAAATTGTTGAAAGAGTGTAATTGTGTAATATCGGAGGTTCTTTGAAATAGATACAAAGGATTATGCCACCCCAGTTATATAGTATAAAAGAAAGTGGATCTCTTGTTATGACAGAGTGCTGTAAGTGCATGATATTGTGTAATATTTATTGTAATTCTATGTTAAATCCTTGTATATCCTTTTATATATGTAAATAAGTTCGGATCCGGTTGGCTTTGAATCTTTCAAACCTTTTTAAGCTTTATATTTTTAATTCAATTCAAAAATACTTTATTGATCCCAGAGGGAAATTAAGTGTTGTTGTAGATCATACTATTTAATTATTTAAGCAGTTGTTGTAGATCATAATGACTGTAGGGAAGAAGCATTTCCTGTAGTGGTCTGTGTTGCAGCGAAACTGAAGAAGCCTCTGACTGAAAACACTCTTTTGTTGTAGGATAGTCTCATGAACATGATCATTGCTCAGGGTTGTCCATAATAACTTTTTGATTTTATGAAGAATCCTTCTTTCCATCATCTCCAGTGGTTCCACAGTAGTGCCAAGAGCCGAAGCAGCCTTCTTAATCTAGTTGTTTAGCCTTTTTAAGTCCCTGACTCTGATGCTGCTACCCAGGGCCGCCGCTGTCCATACGCCAAGAGCCGAAGCAGCCTTCTTAATCTAGTTGTTTAGCCTTTTTAAGTCCCTGACTCTGATGCTGCTACCCAGGGCCGCCGCTGTCCATACGCAAAGTACGCAGAGCGCGTAGGGCCTCAAGTACCTGGCGGGGGCCTCCAAAAAGGGTTTCCAAAGAAATGTCATGAAAATTATTACATTAGCCTATTGCATATAATACATAAATTAGTTATAACAGGCCCACCGTTGTTTTTTCTGAATTGTGTAACCTATCACTCACAATTCGGGGAAATTAAATGTTTTTATCTAATTTATATAAATCCCCCCCCACCCCCCCCCATCCTCCTCCTCCCCGCCTCCATGACCCTAATGGTAGAGCCCTCAAAGCATTTCGCATCCAAAGGTTTTCGAGGCTACTCTGTTATTGAATGGCTAATGATGTCAGGTAAGAAGAGACAACACGAATCTGGAGTTGAAAAAAGAAAGAAGAAAAAACAAAGAGATGATGCCCGTGCATCTTTTGCTGGTAAGTTCATGTTTTTATAGGCTGTCTAGGATGTCACCCTCATGTATAAACAGGTTCACAAATAACTACAGGAAATGACAATAAGTAGGCCTAGATAAATGCAAATGTTTGTGGCAGTTCATATGGTTAATTGTTTGTTTTAGAAGTGTGTAAAAGATGATAGTTTTTTTTTTAAACAAGTACGTGAAACAAAGTAAACAGAGTACGTGAAGCACCCGTCCCCCCCCCCCCTCCCGCGGCAGCAGGTGAGTGAGAGACAACCGGGAGGAGTTTGAAGCTAAAGCTAAACACGGAGTTTAAACTTGACATCTGCAGGTAAAAGCAAAACTTTTCCAGTCAGCACTGATCCTCTGGTACCGCCAGGACTTTAAACATCTAACCTAGATGTTTTGGTGAGATTTCTTTTAGTTATATCTCATTTTCGGAAATGTATGTGACGAGTTTACGAGCTAATTAAGCCTCAAACTCCGTCTGTAAAACAGGAAAAGACTTGATTACTTGAGTAAATAACTTTACTTTACTGAATATATCTGTGTTAAACCCCTGGTGTTTTATTTTCCTGACATTATAAGCCTGTATTTGGCGTCAATCAGCTGTTTTTGTTTGTGAAGTTTAACGGCATACATGAAAGCTGCCGCCTCGTTAAGGTGACCAGTGTTAGAGATTTTATTTTTCTTCTTTTGTTTGACAATTTTATGTAAATGCATTTGAGTTAAACAAACTTTTCTGCATGGTCTGTCATGCAGGCCAGTTTTTTTAAAACAATAATTTGGTTGAAAGAACAGAAACAAGTTTAACCTCAAGGTTACAAAGAAAGGTGTCGTGAGTAACAAACTCACGTTTTTGCATGAATGTGAACTGTATGTTATGTGTTTATATGTTCAGTAAATTGCCGGCTGATAATTTTACTGAGCAGGATTTTCAAATTAATGTGAAGATCCTGACTCTGATCTCTGATTTTAATTGCACTACTACTCCTCCTAACTGAGAACTGGTCCAGTAGTTCCTAATTCTCTGTATTACAGTGATGTAAGTGCAACAATAAGTTTTTATCCTAGATTTGTTGAGTCTTGAAAAATGTCCTCCTTTTTGGCCACCCTATATCAAGGCCTAATTGTTTTGGCAAAACAGAAAACACTGTCAAAAACTATATTATTGACCTCAACGTTGGCCTACACGTTAGCATACAGCCAATGTCAAACCCGTAGCCTGCACAAAAGACCATAAGCTACTAACAAGACCAGGACTATACCCGACGAGCATTATTTTAGGACACGACCGAGCAGCACCAGTCCGTGGCATGCCATGCTGCTCTAAAGAAAGTTTTGTATATTACTTATATATTATTTATATTTTACTGCTGTTGTTGCAGTTTATTTTGTTTTTGTTTTATGCTGTATATTACTTAATATCTAAATGTTCGTGTTCATATGTTTAATGCCAATTTGAAAATAAATAGCAACAGGTTAAGTAGGAACTCGAGTTTTGTCTGTGTTTGTGTTTGGAGGGGGGCCTCCTGGCCAATTATGCTTAGGGCCTCCAAAAGCCTAGCAGCGGCCCTGCTGCTATCCCAACAGATGATGGCTGAAGAGATTACACTCTCCACAACAGACTTGTAGAAGATTTGCAGCATCTTACTGCAAACCTTGAAGGACCTAAGCTTCCTCAGGAAGTACAGTCTGCTTTGTCCCTTCTTGTAGAATGCTTCACCTTTTAGTCTCCAGTCCAGTCTGTTGTCCAGGTGAACTCCAAGGTATTTATAATGCTCAACCACCTCCACATCTTCTCCCATGATGGAAACAGTGCTCGACTTATACCTGTTTCTTCAGAAATCTACAATCATCTCCTTTGTTTTGTTCACATTTAAGGTAAGACGATTGTTTCCACACCATGTGCCACAGTGCTGCCTGCTTCGTCCAGATGACAGTGGGTTGGTTGAAGCAGGTGGATGATGGCATCTTCAACTCCACGACGATAAGCAAACTGCAGCAGGTCCTGATACTGCATCTTCTAGTTTGCTTACTCAGGGGGCCAACAGTAGTCTCCAGGACCTTCATGATGTGTGATGTCAGGACAACAGGTCTATAGTCATTGGTGACTGATGGGTGAGTTTTCTTCGGTACTGGAACAAGGCAGGGTGTCTTCCACAACACTGGAACCTTCTCCTGGATCAGGCTAAGGTTGAAGAGGTGCTGCAGAATCCCACAGAGCTGCTCTGCACAGGTCTTCAGGACTCTGGGGCTGACACCATCTGGACCTGCAGCCTTGTTCTGGTTCAGTTTCTCCAGCTTCCTCTTCACCTGACTTTTAGAGACAGACAAGTGGGAGGGAGAGGCAAAGGGAGCAGCAGCATCTCCTGACTTTGTTGAAAACAAACTTGTGGAATCAGAAGAGTGCATGACTGAGGTGAAGGATAAAACATCTGAGGTGTAACAGGAAACCTGTGGGTCAGGTGGGATGTCTGTTTGGCTGGGGACAGGAAAGGAGGATGCTGAACTAGTTCCTGAACTGAACCTGTTGAATAATGTGTTCAGTTCAATGGCTTTGTCCAGACTTCCATCTATCCAATCTTTCCGGCGCTTAAAGCCTGTGATGTTTTTCCATTCCTGACCAGACATCTGTGATATTGTTCCTCTGTAGTTTGCTTTCCAACTCACCCCTGTATGCCTCTTTGCTGTCTTTGATCTTGACGTTTCATTGCTTCTGTATGCCCCTCAAAAATTCCTTGTCTCCCTCCCTGAAGGCATTTTTTTATTGTTTAGCAGTTTCTTCATGTCACTGGTGATCCAGGGTTTATTATTAGGGTTGTCCACACAGACGTTTATATAGTCAGTCACACACTAAGTCATGGCATTGATGTCCTCTCCATGTGTTTGGCAAAGAGTCATCCAGTTTGTGGTCTCAAAACAACCCTGCAGGGCTTCTTCAGCTTCATGTGACCATTTTCTCACAGTTCTCTTTGTCACAGGTTGCCTTTGAACAAGTGGTTTATTTTCTGAGCAGAGAAAAACAAGATTGTGATCTGATTGTTCCAGAGGAGGTCTTGTTGTGGACATGTATGCATCTTTAACATTGGCAAAAAACAAATCCAAGTTCTTGACTCTTGTTTTCTCTTATGGAGAAGTTGGCAAAATATCGGAAGTGTAGACAAGAGCCCCCAAAACAAAAATTATTTACCTTTTTACATTTTGGGAAATTAAATCAATGCCCCTGCCTATTGATCAGTGAAAATAATTTTTGAGACTTTAACCTGAGGAAGATAAAATACGTTTTTTTCTGCATTGTGAAAAATGTTATGTTTGTGAGTAAGAATATTAGACTTTGTGCTGAAAAAAGAGCTTGAAATATGCAACAAAATAAACAAATGACAAGCCTTTTTCTTCCAAGTAAATATAATTTCCTCTGTCCTCCTGCTCACTTGAAAACAAGTATAAAAAGTACAATTAATTAGGATGATTTTACAATTAACATTGAGCTTTTTGTCTTTGGTGAACAAGTTAAAGACAAAGTCAAACAATTTCTGTAAATCTAAAGTAGGTAATAAATGGTCACTTCATTTTTGGGTAGAAATAAAGTGATCTTATTGCTTTTGTGTGGAAACCGTGAACCATTTCTTAACCTGAGCTGGTCAACATGCATGTCTCTGCAACATGTTGGAGCCTATGGTTTAGCTGCCAGCTCACAGCAGCGACTGCATTGAAAGACAGGTTTTACTGTCGCTCTGTGGACATTACAGCCACATCAAACCTGGCAGCTTTTCAATGATAAAACTGTGGGAGGCTGGGCACAGACACTGCATCTGGCTCTGTTTTTTTAAGACAAAGCAGCACCATAAAACTACCTTGAAATGTAACAAATTTTCATTCCTCATAAAAATGGAAAACAAGGGAAAAAATGTCTTTCATTAAATACATGACTGCAAAAGCTTGCGTCAATTATGAAATGAGGATCAATTTTTACTAAAGTACTTTATTTTGTAAAAATAATACTTTTTGACAATTTTTTTTCTAATATAAAGGTTTAGGATTTAATACTAATAATCAATGTTTGTTTTTTTACTACTATATATAGGTTAAAAATGTACTCGGGCTTATGTTGTTAAAATTTAATAAAATTTCTCTTGTCCCGTAATGTCACAATATGCACAACAATAACAAGGATTGCGACTATTGACTTTTTTCATTTTAATTCTGTTAAGCACTTTGAGTTGCAATTTTTGTGTGAGAAGTGCTTTATAAAGTTTCATTGATTGATTGAAGGACTGCCACTGTTGATTTGTTTCTACAACAAACGTTTACATTTTGTGACTGACTGAACATATAAATAAAGATTTTCATAATTATATGTATAAGGCAAGGCAATTTTATTTGTATAGCACACTTTCAACAACAGGGTAATTCAAGGTGCTTTACATGATTTGGTAATTAAAAACAAAACAAACATAGAACATAACATTGGAAATGTAAAAGTACAAATTAGCATGAAAAACACATTACACATGATGCACAATAAACACACACAACACATGATACACAAAGCAAGAGAAAGATCAATAAAGCAAGAGAGCATGAACACATTTGATACATATTCAATTCAATTCAATTCAAAAATACTTTATTGATCCCAGAGGGAAATTAAGTATTGGTATAGCTCATATAATTAATTCTTTAAGGAGTTGTTGTAGATGATGATAGCTGTGGGCAGGAAGGAGCCTCCGACTGAAAACGCTCTGTTGTTGTATGACTGTCTCATGAAGAGGATGCTCAGGGTTGTCCATAATTTTTTTGATTTTATGAAGAATCCTTCTTTGCATCATCATCTCCAGATGTTCCACAGTTGTCCCAAGAACAGAATCAGCCTTCTTTATCGGGTTGTTTAGCCTATTTAAATCCCTGGCTCTGATGCTGCTACCCCAACAGATGACGGCTGAAGAGATTACACTCTCCACAACAGATTTGTAGAAGATCCCCAGCATCTTGCTGCAAACCTTGAAGGACCTAAGCTTCCTCAAGAAGTACAGTCTGCTCTGTCCCTTCTTGTAGACGGTTTCACTGTTGCACCTCCAGTCCAGTCTGTTGTCAAGGTGAAGTCCGAGGTATTTATACATCTCAACCACCTCCACTTCTTCTCCCATGAAGGAAACAGTTTTTGACTTATCCCTGTTTCTTCTGAAATCTACAATCATCTCCTTTGTTTTGTTCACATTCACGGTGAGACAATTGTTTCCACACCATGTCACAAAGCGATCCACCAGCTCTCTGTATTCAGCTTCTTGTCCATCTCTGATACACCCGACAATTGCAGAGTCGACTGAGTATTTCTGCAGATGACAGGTCTCTGATTTGTACTGGAAGTCTGAGGTGTACAGAGTGAAAAGGAATGGTGAGAGTACGGTCCCCTGTGGTGCTCCTGTGCTGCTGACCACCTAGTGTGACATACAATTCTTCAGTCTCACAAATTGTGGTCTGTTGGTCAGGTAGTCATTGATCCAGGCGATTGTTGAGGGCTCCATCTGTGTCTTCAGGAGTTTCTGACAAAGCAAATCAGGCTGAATTGTGTTAAATGCACTGGAGAAATCAAAGAACATGACCCTCACAGTACTGCCTGCTTTGTCCAGATGACAGTGGGTTGGTTGAAGTAGGTGGATGATGGCATCTTCAACTCCCAACTCCACAGCGATAAGCAAACTGCAGTGGGTCCTGATACGTTCTTGTTTGCTTACTCACGGGTGCCAACAGGAGTCTCTCCAGGACCTTCATGATGTGGGATGTCAGGGCAACAGGTCTATAGTCATTGATGACTGATGGGTGAGTTCTTTTGGGTACTGGAACAAGGCAGGATGTCTTCCACAACACTGGAACGTTCTCCTGAGTTAGGCTAAGGTTGAAGAGGTGCTGCAGAATCCCACAGAGCTGCTCTGCACAGGCCTTCAGGACTCTGGGGCTGACACCATCTGGACCTGCAGCCTTGTTCCGGTTCAGTTTCTCCAGCTGCCTCTTCACCTGACTTTTGGAGACAGACAAGTGGGAAGGGGAGGCAAAGGGGGTAGCAGCATTTCCTGACTTGGTTGAAGTCAAACTTGTGGAATTAGAAGAGTCCATGGCTGAGGTGAAGAATAAAACATCCGAGGTGTAACAGGGAAACTGTTGATCAGAGGAGAGTGGGATGTCTGTTTGGCTGGGAACAGGAGAGGGGGATGCTGAGCTAGTTCCTGAACTGAACCTGTTGAAGAATATGTTCAGTTCATTGGCTCTGTCCAGACTTCCATCTATCCAATTCTTCCTGTCCTTTAAAAAAAATATGACAGTAATCATTTACTCAAAGGCAATTCTAAACAGATGGGTTTTTAGTCTCGATTTAAAGCAGTTCAGAGTTTCAGCAGTTCTACACTCGTTGGGGAGTCTGTTCCAAATAAGGGAAGCATAGAAACTGAAAGCTGCTTCTCCATGTTTGGTTCTAAGTCTAGTGATGTCTAGTAGGCTAGAGTTGGAGGACCTGAGTGGTCTCAGTGGTTGGTACGGTGACAACAGGTCTTGGTGATAAGCCATTTAATGATTTATAAACTAGTAAAAGTATTTCAAAATCTATTCTCTGAGCTACAGGGAGCCAGTGTAAGGACTTTAGAACTGGGGTGATGTGCTCTACGTTCCTGGTACTGGTGAGGATGCAAGCAGAAGCATTTTGGATCAGCTGCAGCTGTCTTATTGACTTTATAGGCAGACCTGTGAGGATGCTGTTGCAGTAATCAATCAGACTAAAGATAAACGCATGGATGAGTTTTTCCAGGTCCTGTTGCAACATCAGTCCTTTAATCCTAGAAATGTTCTTCAGTTGATAGAAGGCTGGTCTTGTTATTGCCTTCATGTGACCCTGGAGGTTCAGGTCTGAGTCCATTACTACACCTAGATTTCGGTCCTGATCAGTAGTTCCTAGCTGTATTAATTGAAGTTGCATGCTGACTGTTGATCGTTCCTCTTTGGGTTCAAAAATAATTACTTCAGTTTTGTTTCTATTCAGCTGGAGAAAGTTATGGAACATCCATCCATTTATTTGATCGATGCATTCATTTAGGATTTGAATGGGTTCAGAGTCACCTGGTGACATTGTAATGTAAAGCTGAGTATCATCTGCGTAATTATGGTAGCTAAACTTATTGGTTGCTATAATTTTGCCTAGTGGGAGCATGTCGATATTAATAAGAGAGGCCCTAAGATGGAGCCCTGGGGCACCCCACATGTGATGTCTGTTCGTTCTGATGAAAAGTTTCCTATTGAAACAAATAAGTCCCTTTTCTTTAGGTAAGAATCAAACCAGCCAAGTACTGTACCAGAGAGTCCGACCCAGCTCTCCACTCGTTCCAATAGTATATCATGATCAACAGTGTCAAATGCTGCACTGATGTCCAGCAGAACCAGCACTGTGGTTCTTCCACAGTCTGTATTAATGCGGATGTCATTGAATACTTTGACGAGGGCAGTCTCAGTACTGTGGTAAGCACGGAAACCAGACTAAAAAACATCAAAACCTTTTGTAATTTTTAGGAAGCTATTTAATTAGTAAAACACAGCTTTTTCAATAATCTTACTGATGAATGGAAGATTAGAGATTGACCTGTAGTTCTGCATTAACGTGTTGTCCAGATTCTTTTTCTTTAGTAGTGGTTTAATAACTGCTGGTTTTAAAGCCTGAGGGAAGACACCTGATAGCAGGGATGAGTTCACTATTTGAACAAGATCAGACCCAAAGAAAGGAAGAACCTTCTTTAGAAAAGCTTGGGTAGGATATCAAGACAGCAGGAGGAGGAGCTTAGTTGGATAATGATTTTTTAAGGTGTTTTTGGATTAATTCGTGGAATTCCAACATTTTCTCCACATTGGTGTTGATTGCAGATGGCATTGGCTCTGGGTTCGGTATTGAGGTACAGATTGACCGTCTAATTGTTAGAATCTTTTCAGTGAAAAAGCTGGCAAATTCATTACAGGCCCTGGCAGAGTTTAGTTCACGGGCTACTGTCACTAAAGGATTAGTTAGTCTTTCCACTGTTGCAAATAGTCCGTGCATTATTAATGTTTCTGTTGATGATTTTAGAAAAGAACGATTCCCTAGCTTCTTTTAAAGATAACTGATATCTGTTAAGTCTCTCTTTTTAGATCTCACAGTGAACCTGATGTCAAGTTTGCCACTATTTACTCTCGCCTCGTTGACACTCCCTTTTTTCACTACGTACCAGTGGATTATTGGTCCATGGAGACTTCTTTCTACCTGAGACTACTTTCACTTTAGTTGGAGCAATGGAATCAGTGATGTCTGAGATTTTCGCAAGGAAATTATCTACCTGCTTGCTTACTGAGTTTGAGTTGGGAGATGAGGGGTTGCAGTGGAAGGGTAAATACGTTTAAAAGTTTAAACTGAGCTGTCCCTTAAAAAATGCTTTTTTATAGTGGTCTTACTGTGGCTGGATAATTTAGCAGAGATGGTACTTTCAAATAAAATACAGAAATGGTCAGATAATGCAGTATCAATTACCGAGATGTTGGATAAAACCTTTGCTGATAATTAAGTCCAAAGTGTGTCCTTGATTTTGTGTTGGCTGTTTGACAGGCTGTTTGACATGCTGGGTCAGGTCGAAGTTGTGGAGAGCATCATCATAATGTTTTTGCTTATCTATCTTGGGGGTTGTCGGTATGGATGTTAAAATCCCCCACAATGATTAATTGGTCATGGTCGATACATATAACAAAAAGAAGGTAATTGAAATCATTAAAGAAGTTAGAGTTAGGTTTTGGGGGTTTATATAAACTTAGAAATAAAGCTTTATTAGGCTAATTTATCTGGGTGGCAAGGTATTCAAAAGAATCGAATGTGCCCAGGGATACCTTTTTTAAAGTTCATCGAGTTGTGAAAAATAGTGGCTACACCTCCACCTTGTGTGTGTTTTCTGCTCTCGCTTAAGAAACTGTAATTTGGAGGAGTAGATTCTATCAATGCAGATGTTTCCTTATTTACACTTAGCCAGGTTCTGATAAAAAAAAAAGGGCGTGTAAATTGTGCTCAGTGATGAAGTCATTGATAAGAAAAGACTTCCCGGATAGAGATCTAATGTTTAATAAATGCCACTGACTGACGCAATGTGCTGGGATTCCTTATATAGGAAACTTTTTAACTAAATGGAATGTTTCTATAAATGTATTGAAATGACTTCTTGTAAAGTGCCTTGAGATGACATCTTTTGTGAATTGGCGCTATATAAATAAACTGAATTGAATTGAATTAAAGCTAACATAAGTATTGTGATGATGGGCAATTGAACCTTCTGACAGGTTATCAATTTGAGGCTTTGTTTAATATGAGAGCATTTGGTTAACAGTTTTTGTTTACTGCTGCTGATAAGCACTGGAATGCTACACTCAGGGATGCCGGGCAAGTTCTGGGAGATGGTAGGGGTAGATTTACTGCCCGGTTCCCTCAAATATCAAATATCTGTAATAATCAATGGGGGCAAGCTCCCAGGCTTATTGACACTAGTCCCAGGGGTTTGTTAAAGTCCAAGTTTTAGTGTTAATTGTGTCCCAAATTTGATTTGCCCGTTCAGTCAGTGTGTAAAGTTTCTAAATGTAGATTCATTTGATGTAGCTGGGTCACAGGAAGTTGAGGACTTAATCTCTGATGGTTGTTCATCTGTTAGGGCCTGTGGTGTGATCATGACTTGCTATTTTTGTTCTCTGATAGTATCCATGGGTGTCTCAAGGTCAGTTTTTAGGAGCAAGTGTTTTGCTTTCTGATTTTGATAAGAGAAAATGTTTGCTGCCAGTAGCCTTACTCCAGCCTTGTTAAGATAATGTTGGTTTGCTTTGAACAGATGGTTTGCACTTACAAATACTTTGAAATTGTTAATAAATATGAACGATTGCTCAGCTGATTGTTTCTTCAACCATTTATGCAGCATGCGAAGTCTGCTAAATCTTTCATCATTCTCTTTTGGGACTGGTCCGCTTATGAAGATGTTTACGTTAAGTCCGTCAAGTCTCTGTAGGAGATCAGAGAAATCTCTCTTCAGAATCTCTGATTGTCTCATTGCGATATATGCTGCTCCAGCATGAATAACAAGCTTTTCCAATGTAGGGTGTTGGTCCAAGACTGTCTGCATTTTTTTCTGATATTTCTCTCACTGTGTTTTTGTAGCAGCTATAAACTCTGGTGTTCTTGCTACAAAAAGCCTAAATTCTATTAATTGATCCGTCTTGTATGATAACAATTTTTGTTAGGGGGCTCTTACTTTATGTGTCTGCTTAATGCGGCTGGGTTTCTCCTGGTGGCTTTGACTGGTCCCGGGGGCTGCGTTGTCTTTCGGGGAACTCAGGGCTGCAAATCTGTTTTTCAGCGGGATTCCAGGTGGAGTAATATCTCCTGTTTTGGGCTGAAACCTCTTTTGTTTCCTTTTAGCAGAGGCGGCAAGCGTGGGTTTAGAGTTTTCCTTTTGCTGGAGTTTCTTTTGTTTAGGTGTTTGTGTTTGTATAAAGAGCCACCTTCAGCGTGACAAACATAGCTAGTGTTGAACATGTTAAATATGAGGTTACACTGAAAATATTCCAAAGTAGGTCTCAGTTTAGTCATGAATGCAACTCTAAAGAAAACTGTTTTTTATAAAGATGTATTAAAATTGTAAGACTAACTTGATAAGTTGCATTAACTATAGATTAAGTCTGCCTGGTTTAAATAGGATTCCTTTTGATAATTTCATGTTTACAAATAAGATGAGTAAAACCAAATGAAAGTAAAGTTCATTCAGTCAGATGCTCAAAGTCTGCACACTAACATGCTCAAGCACAGCGTTACTAATCAATTTGGTAAAAAAATATATATATACAGAAAAATCTTTAGGGCATGGGTGTCAGATTCCAGGCCTCAAGGGCCAGTTTTAGCATGTCAAAGTTCTGCAGAGGCCTACCTGCTAATGAGCCATCATTTGATTCAGGTGCGCTGAACCAGGGAAAGAACTAAAACATGCAGGAGACCGGCCCTTGTGGACCGGAACTGTGCACCCCTGCTTTAGGGGAGAACATGTTGTTTCCGCAGTTGTTCATCATGCACCATGCTTCTGTTGCTCTGGCACCCAACAAACCCTTACAGCACACCCAAACCTGTTTGTTATTGCCTTGCATACTTTTGACCACTTTGGCCTTTAAGAACTTTGAAAAGCTTTCATTTAACAGGTATCAGACACTATCTGCCACATATGTTTCCAATCTATGGCTCAGACAAAACTGACGAACGACCGTACCTGAATGCTACTGACGTACAAAGTATGCACACTCAGGCATTACACCATAAACTGAACCCAGGGGTTCTCTTTAAGCCTAATTCACATCGGGTGTAGACGCATGCGGTGTGGACTCTGTAAGCTTTCGCAAAGACAACAAAACATTGAGTCCAATCAGAGCATTCACACCGGCTGCGGTGCGGCGCGGATGCGGAGCTCCGTTAACTTTTTCGCATCAAGTCAATTTTTTCCGGATGCCGCATGCGAATTTTCATGTACTTAAGAAATTACAAACATATTTAGCAGTAATAGAAAATGATTGAAACACATAACCTAGCTCCATTGCGAAAGTTAACACGATTTGGATATTTAAAAGACAGAAAAAACAAAAACAATTAAGACTTAAACATGATTACATTAAACTATATAAAAACGGGGTGTACTTACACATTGTAGAATAAGACAAGTGAATAATGCTCAACAAAAATATGTGAGACGAGTGTGGCTTTTGTTCACCAGCTCCTGTCTATATACGTAGTTATTGTGTAAACCACCGAGATTTGGTACTCTCGATGGACCAAATTTCCCGAGACAGAGACACAAACCGCAGTTGGTTTGAATTATAGCCCGTACGGAAACCAGACTGCATCCAACCAGCACCCGGTGTGAATTAGGTGTTACACACACAAATTTCAAGAAAAACAGTTAAACATTTGTTAAAAGGTTTAGGAAAATAGAATGTAAATTCTGTGGTGACTCTAATACTCTGATTATTAGTTGATGTTGTCCCTTACGTCCACCTGTTGTGGCAGCACACCTCAAATGCACACCTCACTTCTTACAAGGAAAAAAACATATTCTTTCTCTTTTGTCTCCAAGCATTGAAACTACTTTATACCCACAAGCAGTTCAACATGCTTTTCTCCCCATGCTTTTTGACGTCGACCATATGTTGGTAGGTGCAGCGTACCACCTACAGCAGCTGCTTAAAAACATGGGTTGTAAATATTGCTTTGTGGACATTACAATGATGTTCATATCTAGCAGCTTTTCAGTGATAAAGCAGCAGGAAGCTGGGCACAGACACAGCATCCGGCCTTGGGTATTTAAGACTAACAAGCACATTTTCCCAAGTCTTTTGTCGGATTTCTCACACTGGTAAAAGCTACAAAATGCTGCTCAGGTATTTTTGTCATAAACAGTAAGTCATGGTCACACTCTTCTCTTGAGTGAAAAAAATATTCTGATTTTTTTTTTTTTTCTTGAACTCAGGTCGGATTTGACTGCAAAAACAAATGAACTCCAAACAACAATTACCCTCCACTAAACAGAACATTCGATCTGTGTTTAATAGTAAGCACATTGGGGTCATGAGGCCTGACTCTCTGTGGCCTCTCCTGCTGTTGCCCGCTCCCTGTCTCTGTTGTGCTCTTTCCCCTCTCTTTGTGTGCATGTCTGACAGTGTCTCCGTCTCCCTGCTGTGTGCGTAGCTAATAGCTATTTCCCCTGTAATTACAGCGGATCAGACTCAAAGACAGCAGAAGCCTAGTGTCCCCCCTCTCCTCTCCATCACCTTCCAGATTACAGGTAGGTGATTTTAGCCATGCTGAATACAAAGCATGACCAGTCCCTCCTAGACCCAGTGTCCTGCTTCGATTGTCTTTCCTCCTTTTTATCCTTTCCTCTCTCTTGGCTTCCAGCACTGCAGCTGCCTGCTTTGTCTTGCTTTTTCTCCTTGAGTTTCCTCTTGGCCACCTCTCTATGCCTCTACACTGATCACCCATCAGTTTTATTCTCTCATGTTCTCTGTTTTGTTTCTTAGTTTTCCTTAACCATGGCACTTCATGATAATTTTTAGTAATTTCTCTTCCATTTAATCAGTAATAAGGCAAGCCCACCATAGTTGGGGCTTCTCCTAAACTTGCAGGGGATAACTATTTCTTTTCTTACTTTGAAATAACCTAAACCTTGAAATGTTCCTCTATTTAGCACTTAGAGGAACTTAGATAGCTGATTTCAACTGCAGCTTTATTAGCCATCACTTGGTGTTCTAACAGATCATATCTTGAGATTTTCTTTCTATGGGTACCTGCTGAGTAGAGCCGGGTACTGATTCAAATTTCAAGATTCAATTAAGATTCTAAAAATTTGGAATCTATTATGACTGGTATATGTTTGGGAGGACTTCTTCAGAAAGACCTTTGCGAGACACCATGATTTTTTTCCGTTAAATGGAAAACAACACATTTTAAACTTGCAATATCTAGTGTAAAGACGAAAATTGAACATTGGTATTCATCCTTCTTGATGACGGCTTGATAACATAATCAAAATACGCAATACCAGTAGGTCGGTATAGTCAAAAATATCTACCTTTGGCTAAATTTATATAATTTCTACCTTATACCTTTTATATTACCACGACGCCCACCACTATCCTTGCAAATTAAGCCTATATAATACTTCACCTTCATCTGGCATGCCTTGTAAATCACTTTGATTTTGTCAAGCTCATATTTCTGACAGTCCACTGCAGACTTTTCCTGAAAAATTTATGAAAATTCCCAAATATGTGTTATGTTGCTAACTAACAGACAATAACCTTCTTGGCAGGGGTAAAAGGAAGACAACGTTAAAGATTCTTTGGACATACAAATTGATCTTTTGGAATTTTAATAAGAATTTAGTCAGAATCAGATAATCAATTTTTTATTTTTCAACACAGCACTACTCCTTAGTGCTGCTACACAGGTTTTAAAAGTAGTGGTGAAGGTTCTTTCAATGTTCAATGTAACTGAGCGTTGCCAACCAGGACCGGTTTTAACGGACTCCATCAACACAACTTTCCAACGTTATATCGTTTGCACATGTCTCACTTTGTCCTGTCTTTGTTTTAATTAAACTTCAATTGTGAGCTGAGGAAGTTTATCACAAAGAGGATTCGGCAAACTGTGTCAAAGAAAACACAAGCTATGACTGTTTTGGTAAAATCTTTAGTCAAGAACAGCTTTAGCCAGGCTCTGGATTTTCTTCTTTTGAAAGTTGATGTAGTTTGTATCAACTTATCACCACATGCTGCTGCAGTATAGGCATTAAATTTTGTGGATTGGAATCCTACGGATCATGTTGACACAGATTTAGGTCTAAAACACTGATAAAAAGAGGTTAGCCTTTCACAAGACAGACTTCACTTGAACAAGAAAATGCATCATATTTTATCATTAGATCTTGTGCCATGAGATTTCATTACACCCCTTCGTAAAATTTTATCAGGTGAGACAAAATACCCCAGAGGTTGTAATAAACCAACCCTGGGTTGAAATATTTAGCCAAAGTTATGTTCTAAGTTGGTTTAATAGTATGGATAGTATACAGTAACAAGGAAACAGAATAGACTGGGTGGGGGAAACTCTACACTCGAGTTTCAAAGAACAAAATTCCCCAAAGATGCTATGCTAGCCCACAAATCACAAAAAAAAGCTTAAAAAACAAGTTCACATTCAAAGAAGCAACCAACCAATAGTATTTCCTTATTTCTTTTAAATGGAATTGATGAAAATTAAGTTTTTACTTTTTGTTTTTCATTTATCAAAAGTCTGATGATTTGGCAATAAATGTTATCATCTTCCTTTATCATCCTCTCCTTTTCTTAGCTTTCCCAAAATGTCCTGCCCTCTTTTCCTTGCTCCCTCTCCATCCTTGTAATCTTTCCCCTCTCCAATATTTTGCACTTCTGTTTTCTCCTCGTGCTCAAACCTTTTACTTGTACTTCTTCCCATTTGATGCATTTTCTTTCCTCTGCTTGAACACAGCATTGTTTCGCACACAAAAAAACTATTGATTTCAGCAGCGCTTCAAAAGCTCTCAGTGTAGCTGTGATTCTTTCAGCTTCTAATAACTTAAAGTGTTCGAAGCATTTTGATTTCAGAAGAGTTGCAATCGCTGAAGGAGCGATTCATTCAGTGCAGAGAGCTGAATTTTATTACAGCAAAGTTTTGCATTGTGTTTAAAATTGAGGAGTTGGAGCTGTAAAGGGACAAAGAAAAAAAGAACTTTGATCGTACACAGAATATAGAGGGTAAATGATGGTGAGCCGTTTTCTACCTCTGCAGACTATAAGCCACACTCACAGGAGGGATTGCTTTGCAGTGCTGTCAGTTTTGAGCAAAAGAGAATTAGCTCACAGGAGAGCGAACTACAAATGGACTTGGAGAGAAGCAGAGTACAGCAATGTTTCATTTCTTCACATCAAGACTACTATTATATTGGTCCTCTGTTTAATATTCATCATTGTAAAGATTGAAGTCAGCGATTCCCTAGTAATGCATGGATTAACAGCGGATCAACAAAGTTAGTATTTGACTTTCAGTGTGTTTTTAACTGGGAATTTGACATTTTGCATTTCAGAAGCCCGCTCTGCTCTCCCCAGTTCTCAGGAAATGATTTGGCTCCTAAGTGAGACTTTAAGCTCCTAGATATCTTGTTGAAACAGCTGGAAATGCTTTGGGTGGAACATGAGGAGAATTTTTACTGTATGAAGACCTAAATTGGGAGTGTGCTATAAAGCAGTTTAAAATCAGATCCATCTAGAAAAAATCCATAAAAAAAACAACTGTGTATTCATGCAGCATCTGACACCTTTAAACGTCGGTTTTCACATGAGTTACATTTCCCTATACAGCTGAAACATACTGTTCTGGGTAACAGAACAGATGGTGCCAATTCAGGCTTTTTTTATTTTCCTTTGAGGCTTTTAATTGAAATAGTCTTTTCACAGTAGCTGGTGCTGATGAAGACCTGAGATGTCACGAGTTGATTACAGGCACTAATTTCAAAGCTGCTATGATTATTCCAGGGAAAATCACAAGGTTTTTATTAAAATATATTGTAAAATAACTTGGACAATACGACAAAACATTAGAAATAAGAGCAACATAAACAGCCAATGCTGCTCTTAGAAGTTTGTTTATCTGATCCTTTTAATGGTTGCTTATCTTGAAAAAACAACAACGAATTAACTAAATTCCAAAAGTTACTTCCTCAGCTCCTCTTTCTTGAGGAAAAAATGCAACGCTGATGTGCATCTCCACAAATAACACAAGACTGAACAAGACTGAACATGTTCCACCATATTGTGGAGTTGCCAATGGTTAGCTTCTACTATCAGTCTGCTCTCCTCACCGCAAAATCAATACAGCCATCCCGTGGGCGGTCGCAAGACCATGAATACTAATTTTCTCTGTGACAAAGAAGGGACTGGCTTTTGCTGACTCACTCCCTTTTTATGTCTATTTTCTTTCTGTGGCTAATGCAGGCAATGGGGGTTGGTTTCTCGTGTAGCATGCATATGCAACTCAGAGAGACCAATCGTATTTCAAAAAGAAAAAGTATTACACGGTTTCTCAGTGAATGAGACCTTTAAGATAGGAAACGGGGCTGTATAATAGCACATTGAAAGAAATATGACTTGATTATGCATGCATTCCTTACAATGTTTCTAAATTAATAGTCTGTTCAGTTTGCAGTCCAATTAGACATACCTTGTAGGAGCTCTTCCTGTAACAAGAGGTTAGCCGGTCGAACCCCCGCTCTTTCCGTCTCAGTCCTTGGGCAAGACACTTCAACAGTCTTGCTTACTGGTGGTGGTCAGAGGGCCTGGTGTACAGCAGCCTCCATTCTGTCAGTCTGCCCCAGGGCAGCTGTGGCTACAATGTAGCTTACCATTACCACAGTGTGTGAATGTGTGCATGAATGGGTGAATGACTGAATGTAGTGTTGAGCGCGCTGGGGTCCTCAGGACTAGATAAAGCACTATACAAGTAGAGGCCATGTACCATTTAGGGTTTAAAACACAAGAAAAAAAATTATGATGTGAAAAAAATGCCTAATTTGTATAAAACCAAAACAGCTGTCTTTGCTCTCAATTTGTTTACTGTTAAAGGTCTCATTCACTCGGTTTTTTTTTAAATAAATTTGCTGTGGTCTCCAGTATGAATGAATGCCTTATGAGCCGTTTCACGTGGAATAAATGCTCTGGCGCTCCTGTTTCAAGAGGTTGTAGTTTGTCGGAGAAGTGGGTGGGGGGGAAACAACAGGATCATGAGTCTAAACCATTATTCATGATATGCAAACCTCTTGCCTCTGATTGGCTAACAGCGATCCGACTCTTATGCTGCCTTCGAACAAATAATTAACTTAATTTACTTCGCTGGCGGTGTTCCAAGACAAATTCCAACAGTTTCTTCCTCAGCTCCTTTTTTCTTGGGTAAAAAATGCAACGCTGATGTGCTATGTCCAAAAATAAACCGAGCCCGACCCTGTTCTGCCATGCTGTGGAGTTGCTAACAGTTAGCCTAATTCCTAACAGTTAACTTTGGCTTCTAGTTTCTGCTAGCAGAGACATGCTCTGCTCTCTCCAGGTTGGAAAATCATCCTTTCCATCGGCGGTCGCTAGCCAGGGTAGGCAAGGCCATGAATACTAATTTTGCCTGTGACCTAGAATGAACAGTTGTTTTTTTTACTTGTTCTGTTTTTGCGGTCTATTTCCTTTCTGTGGCTAATACAGTCAATGTGGGTTGGAGAAAATGTTCACTTTGCATGTGCAGCATGCATAAAAGCAGCTCAGAGTGTCCGATCGTATTTCCCAAAGAACAAGTATTACAAAGTTTTGAGACCTTTTAAGCTTAAATTTATTCTAAACCCCGACAAATTTAGGTTTCAATTCCAGTAATATTTTATTTTTGTCAGCAGGCTTCTTCTGCGTTTCCACTATCTGTACTTAAGGGCATTGGCGTAGCCACGGGTGTGCCAGTGCCACCCAAAGAGCCAGCTGGCACACCCAAAAATCTGAATGCATTTATATACATATATAACGACTTTTTAACAAAAAGCGCCTAGCGACAAATCTAGCGACATTTCTGACCACCCTTAGCTACTTTCTGTGAAACTTTGTCGCTGATATTTCCTGCAGTTTAGAGACCCAACTTGCTCCTTCCCCACGCTCAGAAAGGGAATGATCTGCGCAGTGTGTGCAGCACAATCAGAGAATGTCCACTGACCAATCATAAACCTTTTTTCGGTTCATTTCATCCACTCACAAACGAAGTTGTTTGGCAGTTAATGTTAATTCAAAAGTAAAAAATAAATCTGCTTGTATATAAGACCGATCTTTCAACGGGAATTAAGGCGTAAGCTTGTCTGTGCTACGCTGCATCGGTGTCTCACACCTGTGGTGCATTCAAGGAACGTTCGAAATGTATGGTGAGTTCAAAAACGTAGGACATTTAAAACTTATGACAAAAAAGCCCCACTGAAAATAATACTATAAGCAATAAACTTCGGTTTATTTCCCTGTAGCATGTTCCCCTGTTTAAAGAATGTATTTTTTAACCCTGTAATCCTAATCTAAATATAATTATTTCCTCCTTTCTGTTTCATTCGTCATCACATGATAACGCCATCGTTATGCAAATTAGCGCATGACGTCATCTAGCGACATCTAGCGATTTTCTGGGGCAACTTCAGCTACTTTCTGTCAGAGACAGTTGGCAACACTGGTGATGAACAGGATTAAAACCAGCAGTTGATAGCATCTAATTGCTCATGTCCGAAAAAGAGCTTGCAGACAAACTAGACTCTGACGAAATAATAAACCTGTTTAAGGCCAAACCACTTGCCTTGTGGAGCTGCAATCCGAAGGTGGGAAGTTCAGATGCTTAAATAATATGTACATTTCAGTGGCGTAGCCAGAAAAAAGACACTGGGTGTGCACCAGTATGGGATCAGAACGGTATCACCATGAAATGAAACTGAAAATAAATATTGGCATTGAAAAATATTATTGTAACTAAAAATATTAATTTTGAATCTGAAATAAATCTAGTGAAATTTTTTTTATTGAAAGTTATTTTTTTTTCTATGAAACTCATGTATATGCATTGAAAGAAATAACTCAAGTTTTCAAACTTTCTTTTTTTACAATGCCAATCTTTTTTTACAATACCAATCTTTTTTTACAACGCTAATCTTTTTTACAATGCTAATCTTTTTTTACAATGCTAATCTTTTTTTACAATGCTAATCTTTTTTACAATGCCAATCTTTTTTTTCAATGCTAATCTTTTTTTACAATTCTAATCATTTTTACAATGCCAATCTTTTTTTACAATGCCAATCTTTTTTTACAATGCCAATCTTTTTTTCAATACCAATCTTTTTTTCAATGCCATAATTTTTTTCAGCTTCATTCAGGTGATAACGTTTTGACGCTTGTGTGCACGGGCATGAGGGCGGGTCTTCAGCCCCCCATATGTTTGCATGAAAGAGGCAGGAGGGAAACTCTGACTGTCTGAGGCGAGATGCGAGAAACAACAGGACATTTACATTGCTAATAATGTGGTTTGTGGAAGAAAAAAAGACATAAACGGTTTCTTCTCAGTTTCTTCTACTGACCAGTAGACTAGGAGTCTTTGTGATAAAGTTGTATGCTTATATAGCCTGTCTTTGTTGGAGGCTCTCCTTATTACAGACAGTGTGGTATAAAGGGATGTAAATACACACTATATAGGCTATACCATATTAAATAACTATTTATTTCAGATCCACAATACATATTTACAATACATGTCAACAATGTTAACAAATCAATTAAGACTGGTGTAAGCAAAGCTAACAACACTTACAACTCGTTTTTTATTAGATTGCAAAACGTAATTGTGACACACACTCTAAACCAGAAGGTGGCGGTAATGCGTGCCAACTACCATGGCAAACTGAGAAGAAACCGTTTATATCTTATTTTTTAATTATTATTATTCCACAAACCACATTATGCTTTCTGTACACCTAGAGACTTTGAAACGATTTAGAAAAGATTCTTAAAGATTATCAGCTCACACCTAAAGACTTGGGTTAACAGTTTTTTAGTCTCCGACAAAAGATTTTATAAACACTGAATCTTGTTGGGACACTATTTAAAAGACTACACCTAGGCTATTTTAGCTTCCCGCAAAATTCCTCCCATTATGCTCAGCATTATACAGTTTGTTTATGTGCGAATGTTGTAGCATTCTTTGTCAAGATTAATGTTATGTCAAATAAAGACTTGCATTCAAAGTGGGTACTGTATCATCAAGTAACTGGTTAACTCATATCTTTTTAATGCAAGGTGTTTATGCCATACCACTTGCTCCATGCAGATGAACAGATAGCGCTGGTTTGTGCCTGTATTCCAGGGGGCAAGGTTAGCATACACTTTTTAATTTATGGCCCATTACTCAGCCATGGAACACAAATATTGTATTTGTTGTGTATAGACCCTGTCAGGCTCCCTAGGTGGCTACAAAACTGTTATTTATAAATATGACACCTATGTTTATAGCCTACTTTCCCGCAGGAACAAAAAAAAATTGATATGTGGCAAGGTGCAAGAGATTATCATAAACTAACCATCGTGCCATAGCAGTAAAGAACAACCCAAAACAGCCAGGGTACACTCTAAGTGGACTGGCATTAACTTGTATAATCTAACAGACTCTCAACTTCTGAAATACATTATAATAACTTTTCAACCTTAAAACACGGTTTTAACACAATTTAAATTAACTATTTTCAAATGCATATGCTGTAATATTTATAAGTAAACCTGTTTATCTTATCCTATTTATTTCTTACTCACACTATCACATGTACATATTATTTAAGCATCTGAACTTCCCACCTTCGGATTGCTGCTTCACATGGCAAGGCGGCTCTGGTGGAGGAAATATGTGCGACAAAGTTTCACAGAAAGTAGCTAAGGGTGGTCAGAAATGTTGCTAGATTTGTCGCTAGGCGCTTTTTGGGGGGGAAAAAAGTTATTATATATGTATATAAATGCATTCAGATTTTTGGGTGTACCCGTGGCTATGCCAATGGTACATGTGATAGATAAACAGGTTTACTTATAAATATTGCAGCATATGCATTTGAAAATTGTTAATTTAAATTGTGTTAAAAACGTGTTTTAAGGTTGAAAAGTTATTATAATGTATTTCAGAAGTTGAGAATGTGTTAGATTATACAAGTTAATGCCAGTCAGGGATTTTGAATATGTTAGTCTGAATTTGTTAGTTTTGCCTGCAGACCTGTATGTAGGGGGAGCCCTTGGCAAAAATGTTCTATTTGTTGAGAATAAATTTGGCACACCCAGTGTTTGCTGGTGCACACCCAGTGTCTTTTTTCTGGCTACGCCACTGCTTGAGGGTAATCTTACCCGACCTTTATAGTATGATATGTGTATTCACAAACTGAACTGGTCCGATAGGGTCGTTTTCAGGGCATTTCAGGAACCAACCAAGTACCAGGCTTGGAGTATGTACTCTGTAGAGTTGCTGGGCGGGAGCTGTGGTGAAGTCATGCTGATTGGTTGTAACTCAGAAGGATATGATATCAGCAGACGTCACCAAACTACTGGCTTTGTAAAATTGAAAGACCTGCTGGCAAAGCAGTTTATAACAACATAGCAAACAGAAACAAGGCAACCATCCCTGCTTCTTCCATTGTGGATCTCTTGTTATTCTCTGCTAATGTGGGCACCTTTTGAAGAGTTTAACGTGATGGCAAGCTGGCCTTCCAACCTCCAAACGATGAAATTCATTAAAGAAAAATCATAAAAACACCAGTAACAACGTGCAAATAAGCTGGTCAGAAATTATAGGCCTTTTTGGTTTCATACCAGTAAAGATTTATCCACTGGCTATAGATAAGGACATAACTTGCTTGACATGCCATTTTTTAATTAAATATAATTAGAATTTTTATTTTCTTTATTGATACCATCTTCACACTGTTTTAACGGCTTCATTGAATTAATAATATTACAAGTTACAGTTCCTCTTTTACTGTAATTATATTTCTGAAGTGTGAAAAACCGTTAGTTTGTTTGAGAAAAAAAATATTCTTGAATAATCGAATAATGTGCACAGGCCATAATACAGTTTGCAAAGCTATGCTAATTGGCTGTGCAATATGTAACTGTACAACTAACTGGTTAACACTATAAAATCACAGAACAGGAATCATGAGATCCATTTAATCATGGACACGGATACCAATAATCTAAAAATGCCTCAATCATAATGCAACATCTGAAATTGAATTCGGTCATCCCTATTGTAAAGCTGTTTGGTTGTAAGTTAGGTGTAGTTGTTATTGTGCAGATGAATCCTCTCAGCTGTTTTCAGTCTTCCTAATGAAGCCACACTGTAAGCTGCAGCTTTAGTTTTGATGAGTCTCTAGTCCCGAATAAAACCTCAAACACTGACAAAAAACGTTGTTGAAGTTTTGGAAGAATACTTTGATAAGTCACCAAAACTAGTAAACACGTAAAATATGCAAGCATGAATAGATTATGCCAGTATCTTTTAACAACATTAGTTTGTCTATTGTGGATCAGTTCAGCTGATATTTAGAGCTGTGCTTTGAGCTTTGTATGGAGGTAGCATCTGTGCTCACAGAAAATTCACTGAGATTTCAAACAGCCTTCCATTTACCAAATGCATCAATTGAAGGAGTTTCTAAATTCAACATGGCACCATGAGGGAAAGCGAAGCCAAATTCCACCTAATGGAATAAACATGAGCCAAGACTCCATGTTCTCCTGCACCTTTAGTGTTGCATTGTATCCACTCTGCTTCTCCGCTGGGAGTCAGAAAGCAGAGCTCCACAGTGTTTTTGGTTGCTATCAAGTTGCTGCATGAGATAATCATTGCTAATTTATCATTCTAACATGCTAACAGGGAGGGGAAAAAACAAACGGAGGGATAATAGCGTCTACTTCCCAGGCATGTTTTCTTTTTTCCTTCTGATGTAGTTTTCGGCTGCTCTCAGAGAGATTTCTTATGCCAATAATGAGAAAATTATAATTTTTACCTCTTTGTTTCCTGATCAAATCGTTTTTTTCCCCTGATACTTATATTGTCTTTTCCTTTTGCTGACCTGCACAGCTTCCCGCCCAGTGGAAAACAACCTGTGCACGGGTCAGATCCCAAACAGATCCCAGCTCTGCCAGATCCCATGTCCCATCGACTGTGAGGTTTCACCTTGGGGTGCCTGGGGGCCGTGCGTCTTTGAAAACTGTGATGACCAGACCGGAAAAAAAGGTAAAGAGATGATGCAAGTGCCTCGCTTTTAGGCAGGTTTTGTGTCGAGGAATTTTCCGCCTTTGATGAATATTTATTTAATTATTTATTTATTTTATTCACTCATTTGTTTGACCTTTATTTAATCAATAAGTCCCTTGAGATTAAATATTTTTTTGGAGGGAAACCTGACCAAGAGGCACACCAATAGAGTTGATGATTATGCAGAATAACACAAGCAGCTTTCATGCAAAACAATTAAATAGAAAAATGCAAGGAATTCAAGCGTTTCTATGGTTTAAAATATTTTTAGAAGGGGAAGAGAAAGATCTGTTTCATAACCTACTTTTATAACCTACTATTCTTTGGCTTTACTATTTAACTAAATGTCAGTTTTTAAATGTTTCCATAAATAGCGGTAGTATAAATCATAGGAATCCTAGTGCTTCTATGTTTCCATCAATTTTTTCTATACCAGAAACTAAATCCATTAGAATGAAATGGGCAGCATACAGCACCAATGGTTAAATCAGACTCTAAAGAGGTGAAATGTCAAAATCCAAATATTAGGATATTAGGGAGAAGTCCCCTTTTGTAAATGGGGTTCTAGAAGAAAAAAGAATTGATTCTCAAATCATTTCTGAATCAAGTTGAAGATTTGCTTTTTTAGATGATATCTGAAGGATATATTTCTTTGTATATTTCTGTAATCTTTTGAGGGGTGTAAAGGTACTCCAAGATCACATTTCAGTATGTATTTGGGGTTTTAAAGTCACACTTCGGTACGTTTTTAGTATACTTTAATCAAGAAAAATAAACATTATTTAATTTATTTTTTTACTTTGATCAGCTTTAAACAATGAACCTTTTTTCTGAATTCTTTCCTTTCAAATTCTGAAATTCATTTTATGTTATAATGTTCAATAACTTGAAGGTGAAAGTATAGAACTGACTGGAGATTTGATTGGATTTTTTTAATTTATAAAATAGTACAAGCATACTATGCCAGAGTAGTAAAAAATATAACCACTTGAAAACAGCCAGTGTTGACATTTAGAAATGCCCACATTTGAGAATAAAACATTATTTAATCACTTTGTAGTTGTTTTGATATTTTGCATTTTATACAAAATAAGGAGTTTGGGCTGATTGGATGCTACTGATAGCCATGTGGATGTCAGATGGTTTTTCTCTAGTATCAGTGACGTTTACATTTAGCTTGACATTGTTTTAGGCAAGTCGTTAGTTCACTGCAGAGCGTGTTATGTACCTTTTATTGTTGTACAAAGATGCATTCACTGACAAAGTTCTGGTTGGATCCATCTTTCTCTTTCTAGCGTAGCTGCATAAGAAGCCATAAATGTCTCCAAATAGCAGAGTTTAGTGATGGCTGGGAAACCTGTTTAGTTTTGGTATCACTTTTTAAAGTTCTGCTATGCACTGCACTCTGAGTTCTGCACATAAACATGTGTTCAGGTGGAAAACAGTTGTATTTGTTCGGTACATGTGTGTACCAAATCGACAGGTCTGTACCAAAATATACCAATACATGTGCCGTTACACCCCAAATCTTTTATTTGTCTTATGTACTGTAAATTAGGCATATTTACAGTGCATTCATGTGCATTGTCCCATTTTAAATGACTGAAATGAAAAATAACTGGCCATAACAATTGTTCAGTTTCAATTTAATGTACTTTTAAAGTCTGTCAGATACACATGTGTATATAAAGTGATAGATGGTTTGCAAACCAATGGAAGAATGCATTTTAAAATGACAATCTTTGTGACCTTTATCTACAGGTTTCAAGCTGAGGAAACGACAGATTACCAACGAACCAACAGGGGCCCCAGGAAGCTGCCCTCACCTTGTGGAGGCCATGCCATGTGACGAACCCAGTTGTTACAAGTGGCAGCTGGTCAGCCTGGATAGATGTATTCCTGATGATGGGAAGCAGTGCGGCCCTGGAACTCAGCTGCCACAAGTACAATGCATCAACAGCAATGGTGAGAGGAGACAATTTAATCTCATTGTCCAGTCAGATGATGTGATTTTTCCAGAGGGATGAGATGTTGAGCAGATGGCAATGATGGTTTATTACACTGTGTTTTCAAAATGGTGAGTCATTTGTTCAAATTAAGCACATCCGTCCTCAGAGACAGCGCTTCAAGATTGACATCATCAAGCAAACAAGCTCTAATTTGCTCATCCCCGTACTGTGGTGCATTTTTTATCCACCTCAATTTGGCAAAAAAAAAAAAAGATGCACAGGTCCGACTTTGCAAAAAAACACCATATCTTTCAAGGTCATCTATCTGCTGACCCTCCAGCTTTTGGTGGGCATTGACATACGTGAGGAGATTTCCATTACACAACCACACAGAAATCATATCCACACTTCCTCAATTCCTCCATTCTCTCCTGCTTTAACACTTGCTTGATTCAGGTTTGCCACCCGTCTCCCTGCTGTCTGTCTCATTACCGTTTTCCTCTCTGCACGGACAATTAAACCTCACTGTCAGTATATCAAATCAGTCCTCAGAAACTCTTGGAGTTGGAGTAACTTCTGCTCTTTGCTGCTTTACATCAATATAGCCTCTTTTTATTGCTCCTGATCTTTAATGGTAGGGTAATTAGTGTAGAGATGGCAATGAAATGTCCTTGTTGGGGAGATTTTTGTCAAAATTGTAGATATGTAACGATATGAAGATTTAGCATCATGACTACTGTGTGGCCATTTTAGCGTTGGAAAATATGTACAAGTTGTCTAAGAACTGTTGAATATTTAACAAATGGGGAAACATCGCCCTTTTATTAAATGTTACAAATTACACACTTCACACATCATTCAGATGGTTGAATTTTAGTGAATGGAGAGCAAAGTATGAGCCGTTTCATCACCTTTAATATGTGCATTTTGGAGCTCAGAGTGCTGTATATTTATTTGAGGCTCTTATTGTGAAGGTGTGTTTTTCAGTTCACCTGCAGTTTTGACACTGACTATCTAGACATACTTTAAGCTGCTTAAGGTATGAAGCCTCAAATTATTTTGGCTGTCATGATGATTTTAACTCCTTTGTCTGATAGAGTCCAGGGGGCTGCAGTGCTGTGTGTTCAGTATAAAAAATAAAATAAAAACTATTTAACCAGGAAAGTCTTATTGAGAATAAAAACCTCTTTTTCAAGGGAGTCCTGGCCAAGAGGGAGCAAAGGAGTTACAAATGAAATACAATTACATAAACATCATGAAAAACAGTTGAATGTAAAAAGGTTGACTGAAGTGCTCTCAATCCGGATTTAAAAGCGTTCAATGAAATAAGTTCAGTTAATTTCCAGTGTTTTTGCAACATGTTCCATGTAGAAGGAGCAGAGTGAACAAAAGCCCTTTTTCCCAGTTCTGTACGCGGAATTGGAACAGCAAGCAAATAATGATCGTTTGAATGCAAATAGTAAGATCCAACACTCCTCCGTGTGATTAAGTTACAGATGTAGGAGGGCAGTATAACGAGCATGGCCTTATAAATAAAAGTATACCAATGACCCAGCCTCCTGGAGGACAAAGAAGGCCATCCCACTCGAGAGTACAGTTCACAATGATGGGTCAAGGTCCTGCAGTTAGTAATAAACCTCAGAGAAGCATGATATACAATGTCAATCTTACGGAGACATTGTGCAGAGGCATTCATGTACAACAGGTCTCCATAGTCTAAAATAGATACAAATGTTGCATTAACAAGGCACTTTTTTGCCTCAAAAGAAAAACAAAATTTATTTTGAAAGAGTTTAAAGTTTAAGTTTTTTCACAAGATTGTCTACATGGGGCTTGAAAGTCAGGGAGTCATCAAGTAAAATACCAATGTACTTGTAAGTGTGAACCACCTCTATGATATTTCCCTCAAGAGTGGACACGAAGGGGATAGTTTGAGGAACCTTATTAGTGTTTGAAAACAACATTTGTTGGGTCTTTTCAACCTTGAGGACCAGTTTTAGCTGCAGAAGTGTGTGCTGGACCACATAAAAAGCTTTCTGCAGAGATTCTACAGCTTTAGCAGGGTTCAATCCAAAACAGTAAATGATTGTGTCATCAGCGTAAAAATGGATATTGGCGGCGGACACATTTTTTCCCAATTCATTAATATACATGATGAATAGGAGGGGTCCTCATATTGAACCCCGTGGTACCCCCTTGTGGACATTCAAAAATTCAGAACACAGACCATCACATCTAATACACCGAGTCCTGTCAGTTAAATAATTTGTGAACCAGAAAACAACATGATTAGCTAGTCCTTAATAAAGAAGTCTATGCCTTAAAATAGTGTCACACAGTGTCAAAAGCTTTTGACAGATCAATAAATTATAGGTGAAATTTGTAATGCAAGGCAATTTTATTTGTATAGCACACTTTCAACAACAAGGTAATTCAAGGTGCTTTACATGATTAAGGGGTAAAATAAAAATAGCAGTAAAACACAGACAAAGCATTCAAAGTAAAAACAGCAATAAAGCAAGAAGCACACACAAAACATTTGATATATGAAAACATTATTCAAAGGCAGCTCTAAACAGATACGTTTTTAGTTGTGATTTAAAAGAACTCAGTGTTTCAGCAGCTTTGCAGTTGTCTGGAAGTTTGTTCCAGATTAGAGGAGCATAGAAACTGAAAGCTGCTTCTCCATGTATATTTCTAATTCTAGGGATGTTGAGTAGACTGGAATTAGAGGACCTGAGTGGTCTGGTGGGTTGGTATAGTAAAAGTAAATCTTCAACATACTTTGGTGCTAAGCCATGTAATGATTTATAAACTAGTAAATATATTTTGAAGTCTGTTCTCTGAGCTACAGGGAGCCAGTGTAAGGACTTAAGAACTGGGGTGATGTGCTCTACTTTCCTGGTTCTAGTGAGGACACGAGCAGCAGCATTCTGGATCAGCTGCAGCTGTCTAATTGACTTTTTAGGCAGACCTATGAAGACGCTGTTGCAGTAATCAATCCGACTAAAGATAAACGCATGGATGAATTTTTTGAGGTCCTGTTGTGACATCAGCCCTTTATCCTAAAAAATGTTCTTCAGGTGATAGAAGGCTGACCTTGTTATTGCCTTTATGTGACCCTGGAGGTTCAGGTCTGAGTCTATTACTACACCTAGATTTCGGGCCTGATCAGTAGGTTCTAGCTCTATTAACTGAAGCCGTGTGCTGACTCTTGATCGTTCCTCTTTAGGTCCAAAATTAATCACTTCTGTTTCGTTGTAACATCATTAAACACATCAAGCATAATGATGGGGAGAAACTCGGCTAAAAAGCTTCCAACAAGCATCCCCAACTAAATGGTTAAAAGCCGAAGCAATTATATAGACATGTAACAAAAGCGAATGTTCACTTTTCTGCCTCTAGTAACGTTACCACTGTTGGAGGGAGTTCTTTTACTGGAAATAGGAATCATGGAGCAAGTTAATAAAGTTAAAACATGTAAATATTAAAGCAGAAGGTTACCAAATATTACATGCATGGATCTCTCTGTTCAGACTCATCTTGTTGCAGTTGTCCCCCAAGGTATGTCTGTCCTAGGATTATAACATGTTATAAATGCAATGTGGAACTATCTAATTGGAGATTTGTTGGGGATGGTTTTATTTAATACTCAGGGTTTCAGGTTTTGGTCCACCTTCTCGAATTTCTCCTTTCCATTTCCAAGACCTCTTTTTGCTGCCTCCTTGGTCTAGCTACATAAACCATTCTTGTCTTTGCTTACATTCTTTAGCCGAGTTCTGTCCTCTTCACCTTAACTTTAAATTCCTGCAATTTCCGCCCTACATTTTTTTAAAACGCATACCCAAAATTAACTTAAAGCTGTTCTTGAACCATTTTGAGTAGAGACATGGCTGGGGTCTCTTTGGAAAGCAAACACTCAAAAATTTATCCCAGAACTGGGTTAATATCTCTGAGTGCTATTGTTACCAATCAATATTAATTTTAATACCCCAAAAAATTATTTTATTTGTGTCCAAATATTTATTTTATGCTGTAAAAATGGCTTTAAAAAGAGGTGGTGACCTAAATCACACTGTGGGTCTAAAGTCTGAAGTATTACCTTCATCCACACCAAATTTGACAGCAATAAACCAAAAAATGAATATTCTGCACACATTTTTATAACTACAGGTCAAAGGTGGTCAAAAGTGTGCCATATGCGCCATCTCCTGGGTAAATGCCGTAGTCCTCACTGAATTAAAAATATCATCAGAATCATAACTTCATCTTACCATATAAAGCTCCACGGCTTCCTTCAATGTTGTATTTTGATCATAAAGGGTGTTTGGACACGGTGCTGAAACAATATGTTACTGGTACGCACTGTGCGTAATCTCTTCATGAATAAGACATTTTACGCACGTCATATACAATGGCTGCGAACAAGTCCGCCCGGTCATGTTATATATCTGCGTTTACAGCATTACATTGGCTATTCGATGCGTCAATCATCAGAGTTCTGGACCGCAACTGGTTTGAGTTACTTACCATAACGTGACTTTCCATCCATGCGCCATTGGTTGGCGATGTACCCCACGTAAGGAAAACACCGGATGATTTATTTATTTTTTTCTTCTGGGCATGCTCAGTGACTTTTGTAGGCGGAAGTGGAAGCGAATGAATCGGAAACAAAGCCGTAAAGACTACAAAAATGGCCAGACATTTCGGGAGCGCATTTCCATTGTTTGTTTTACATTTTTTATTGGTTTTGCTGTTGTCCTGGTCTAATAACTTTATCGGAGGACTTTAATCGGACCCTTATTGATGTAAAAAGACAATTTTTGTTCGAAATGGATCGGTTTTGTCACGTTTATTGGACTACAAAGTGGTGAGTTCCATATTTTTATATCTCCATCAGGAGAACATTTGTGTTGGCAAAAGTGCTCACTGTGTCTTCAGTTATGATTGTATCCTTAAACGCCAGGCATAATTGGAATCACAAGACTCTTAGCTTTCCAATGACATAAAACATGTATAGGTTCATAAAAGTTAGAAGTCAGAAAATTGGTGGATTTAAACCAGGAAATGCGCTGGGCCCGCCCGCGGGCCCTCGGAATTTAAACGGGTTTTTACAACAGCACTTCTATGGTGTTTAAATGAGATGTGTGGTTACACAGAACCATAAAAGAGTAGAAGTAGCAGTCTGTATAAACTCATTGTATATTTTCTAAATCCCAATAAACAACTGTCTGCATTATATTGTTAAGCTGCACACAATCTCAATTGTTAGAGATGTAACAATGCAGCAAGCCTTGTAACGAGAACGTGAAATAACATTAACAATTTTGCTGTTAAGCTAATGAGTGGATCAAATTTTACATTTTAATCCCAACAACCACTTTGAGGAAACCTTGCAGGATACAATTTAAAAGCAGAGAGCTTGATCTTTGATAAGATTTTACTCTCTTCCTTGTGCAACAAAATTCAAACTGCTTAATAGAGATGTCATCCAAAGCAGTTACTTGCATGATGTTTTAGTTTGAGCAATTTGGATTGGGTAAACCTAAATTTTTTTAACTCCTATAATCCTATCCTATAATATCCTATAATATTAATTTGGCAAATGAGAATGGTCAAATAGATTTTGTTACAAAATTGGGCCATTTTTTTACTTCTGCCTGGACAAACCGATGTTAATACATCTGTAAAACTGCTCAGGTTCCATTTTTAGCATTTAGAATTTGACCAGTAACTCATCACTACTCATTACTAATTCATAAAATGGGTTAGCCCTATCTTTAGGGTATCCTACTTTTATTTTGAGGCGAAGAAAAAAAACAAAATTTTTTGACTGTGTTCCAGATCAATCTACTCTGACGCCTTTGTAGCAATCTCAGATTTCTAAATTTTCATTTGAGCTCAAAATTATATTGTAGTTTGGAAAATATACTCCACTTTTGGCAAGAGGTGATTTTGAACACAAGGGTGAAAAATGTAGCCCAACACTGAAGACGATAAGAAGACCCTCAGCTACAATAACGGCAGTCCAAGACTTCTGACAGACTGGTAACAAGTTAAACAAGGAATACTGGAGGAAGATGAAACTCGGTCTTGATTTTCTTGCATTTGTGAGGAGGAGCATCATCAATGCTGTAAAGTTCAAAATATTGCTACATCTAACACATTTGTAATTAAAAGCATAAGTAAACACACATTAAAGAAGATTACAAAGAACAAGAGGCACAATAAACAAATCATTGCCAGATTTTGGCCACAGTTTGAAGGAAAGGGAAAAACTAAATGGAAAATGTTAAAATCCACATATATAGGCACCATGTCACCATCATTGTGTGTAATCCAGAAAGTTCCTGTAATAACGATCATAACGTCCATAGAAGATATGAAGTTTGTGAGTGTGTAATCCTGAGGAATGAGGCATTATTTCAATTGAAACAGATGGGCAAGAAAGCAGTTTATACAAAAGGGAAAATTAAATTTAAAAGTAAAATTGAGCAAATCAAAAAAAAAACTATGGTAGGAACAGTATTAACCCCTAAACATTATTATAATGGTAATTAATAAAGCAGGTAACTTTTGGCTTTTAGGTTATTTACAAATATCATCCAGTTCCACACCATAAATGTTAGCGAAATGCTCAAATGCAGTTATTTATAAATCAAAAGCATCTTATGCATAAACTTTTGGTATTTGGTAACGTTCTCCCTGCAGAAACTTGCTTTTTTTTCTTTTCTCCCTGTGACTTTGGCTGATTGATCTCCCTCACATTCAGTCCCTCATCTGATGAGAATTGATTTGTTCTGTTTGGATTTTCGATCTGCTTTTCGCCTCAGCGATTTTTCACTGCGACGTTGGCTGTATGTATTTATTTATTTTTTTTCTCTGTGTGTGTACCAGTCATAAAAAAGAAAAGCCCACCCAGCCAGGTCCCAGACAGCAGGCGAAGGTCGATACAAATGTTATTGAAACTGGCTATTGATATTCCCAAAGCTGACTGCCTGGCCACTTAGTCGGGGAGCTGTTTCTTCTCTGCATACAGAGCGCTGAGGTTTTTCCTCTCATAGTGGGTGGTTCTGTTCATTCATGTGTCTTTGTCGGGGCCTGAGAAACGCTCAGGTCCCTTGTCGTTTCTTATTTTCATGCTTTCCCATTTCAGTCATGATGGGTTCACTACATCTCAGTCAAAATGACATCTCAATATAAAGTCATCTGCAGTGATATTTTTGAAGCTCTTTGGTTTAGAAACTCAATTCAGACATGGAAAGGTTTGCATTTTTTTTCCAAGGGTGTATGTATCACTTAACAGCTTGATATATGGCTGCCCATCAAGCACTTCAGACAGATATCTAGGTTAATATAATCCACTTATAGTGGCTACTTGGAGCTCATTAATAAAACATGAACAATAGCATTGAAACACAGGAATCCTATGTGAATTTAAGCCTTTCATGTGAAGTGCCCCATTTTTATTAAGATTTCTTGGAGCTAAAGGTTCACCTTGATGAATATTTTATTGGGAATTCATAATAAAACACTGTAATGCTAAAGTGGAAAGAAATTGTTTTTTATTTTTATCACTGGATGTAACAAAAAAAAAGTACAGCTTCAGTAAGCCTAGAAATATCAAACATGTTTCTGGTGAGGCGTTTTGATGTTCAAATTCAATATTCAAATCTTTAATTAAACATTATTTACATGTATTACCCAGTACTATTTTCAAAATGTAATACCTTTCATCTGTAACATTTGAATCCTAGAACATGGAAACTTAGCAGTCAGATAAATTTAACAAAAAAGATGACCAAAGTTGAAACAGCCTAAGAAAGGATTTGTTAGCTCTTGAGAGTTTAAATGAAGGCAAATGGACTTTTCTTGTTGTCTTGAATACGTTTAGTATTTCATCCAAGAGGTTTCTTCAGTTCTGAAAACTGGATTGCGGGTATCAGATTTATAAGTCTAAGGGTAAAGGCTCACTAATGGGGCTATCGTATTACCTAAAGAGGCTATCAGGGTATTCTGCTGAATTCTGCTCTCTACCAGAAAAAATTGTGAAGGAGAATGTCCGGTCATCAGATTGTGACCCTAAACTCGAGCACACTTGGGTCATGTATCAATACAATGATCCAAAGAGCACCAGTAAATTCATATCTTAGTGGCTTATACAAATGACAGTTTTTTTGTTTTAGTCACAGTTTATACTGATTAAGAATGCTGTGGAATTCGATCCACACTGGTCTGGATAAATGGTTCCCCTAATAAATAAAATCTGCATTCATAAACTGCTTTGTGCCATTACTCAACTTTCAGCCTTTTATTGTGACCTATAAATCTTCCACCTTTACTAGGTACTATTAATGCAATGAGATAACCAAAGTTACATAGGGAGCTTCAGTAGTTAATACTGACTCACTCAATGACTGTATCTCAATACATCTGTATAATCTGCACAGATTATCCCCTTCTTTAGAAACCCACTCGTATGGATTTCTTTTTTTTTCCCACTGTTTCATACAAAAAAGGATCAGAATAACCCAAATCCGGCATATCAGATGCTACTGTATGAATTAAAGAGATTAAATTTATTGTAAATTCTGCAGAAAATAATCCACCAATAATGTATTGTATATCTTCTTACATCTGTTGAATGTTTTGTCTCAAGTAGTTAAGTTCTGGATGTCTTAACTGCTTTTTATCCCACTGAGTAGTTTTGCACTGTGTATTAAATGAAAAAATGGCAGATTTAAAGGAAAACAAGAGTATTTGCTGATCTTGTTGTTCTAGAGTCTCAGACTGAATTGCTTGTGTTACCTCAGTGCCTACATTTTAAAAGAGACATCGATTAAAATATTCCATGAAAAAGGAACAATCCTTCTAGAAGCTGTGCTGCTACCATACCCAGAAAATGTTTTGACGAACAAAAAAACCCAAAAAAACGAAAGTGACATGCCCATCCTGTGGTCTGATTATCCAAAATGTGGAGGTATAGGGCTAAGTGGTGAATCTGGATTTTACTAAATTGTATTTCATTTTCTGTTCAGTTCATTTTAATCACTCATTCCTTCTATTTAGTGTGTTTCAACACTTTATTGTTTAATATCTTAATCAGAATGGTACTATTTGACCAATGGTGATGCTATTGGATAGAACATTTGTACCACTACAACACAGGGTGAATGGAAAAAACTAGGTTCAAGCTTAGATGTTTTGAAAGCTTCATCATGTCTCATCACTGCATTTCCACATCTACCAGTGTAGTTGATCTAAACAACTGTTCTATCACCATAATAACAGCTAGCATCGTTGGCACAACTACAGTTAGTAAGGCTGAAGTCACAATTCTAGCCTGTTTGGTGGGATTCAAATTGTTTTTCTGAAAGAGCTGAATAAACTTGCCTAATCCTTGCTGTCAGTTGGCACAGAATGGCTTCAACTAAATTTTGACCATGTTGAGATTCGACTCTAAGGTTCAAGGAGGTTTATAGTTGACACAATAACTGCAAGTTGTCGAGGTCCGCAAAACAAGCCCATAACATTATTCTGCCACCACCCTGCCTGACAGTTGTTGTGGGTTGTTTTTATGAATTCCCTATGCTCGACTTTCCCCCAACACAACCCAAAATCTGTACTTTTCTCATCTTTCCTAAGGTCATTGTTCCAAAGGTCTTGTTCTTCATTCAGATTGAATTTTGCAATCTGAACTAGCAATGTCATATTTTTATTAGAGAGAAGACAAGCAAACCATATTTTTTTTTCTGTCTTAAACTTCAATTCAGTTTATTTATATAGCGCCAATTCTCCACACGTCATCTCAAGGCACTTTATAAGAAAAGTGATTTAAATTCAATCATACTTACAGTCCATTAAACCTTCAGTTTATTGTTACAATCAGTTTAAAAGTTTGTATTATTTATTATGCTAATTGAACCCTGTAGAGTCTGAGATTAACTCTTGGGATTTTTACCTTGCCTAACTTTGAGGAATTCACTGGGATGGCCAATCCTGGGAAGATTGGCAAATGTTATTTTCCGCTTGAGAATAACATTTCTTTCTGAATAATGATAGAATACAAACTCTTTGGCAATTGCTTTATAACCCATCCCAGTCAAAGAACCTCTGCTCATACTTGCTGAGACATCTCACTTCCCAAATTATCCAACTTCTTATATGGAAAAACAAGCTCATCTACCACTTGAAAAGGGGCTGTGTGCTTGACATGTTGCCATCAATTAAAAGGCACAGCTGTTCATTTTCCCCAGCTGCTTTGACTGTCTGCGAGCTCAAGCGTTGTTTGAGGTGATAATGTCCATTTAGCAGTGAATTGTTTAACCTCAAGATGTGCTTTCGTCTTGCAAGTTTTTATGCAGTTCACACCAAATTGGAAAGACAAGTTTTGCAACGTCAGAAAACAAGTTGTGGTCATTGTAGAGGCCCCACTTTGAGCATATGGAAACAAGTGTATACAACAAGGATCCTTCACACAAATTTACCTCATTTGGGACTAATTTTGTTGCTTTTGCCTTTGGAAAACTGTACCTTCCTGTACCGTTTAAAGAAGAGGTTTGTTGAATAGTGGCCCAGAATGCTGTTAGTACTAATGCTTACTTTTTTTTCACTGTGTACTAAAACTCAAATCGTGACTCCTCATTTTAAAGAGAAATTGCAGTTTTATTTACAGTTTACACTTCACCTCATTAATACAGAGAAATGAAGGAGCCATATTGCCATAGTTACAAAACATTTATACAGATTTAGGGTAATGTTAGTACAATTAATTTGCTTTTTCTTATCTTCTGAATGTAGCTGTTGATATTTCTAACCTGAAAAGCCAGATGGTAGCTTGTAAGTTATAGAGTCTATTGGGAAATAAATCGCCCACTACAGGAAATTAAAGGCAAAGCCACCTGTCTTTAATTTGAGCACAAATTAGTTTTTCTTTCATATCAGGTAAACACAAATGGCTCTGTGGTCTGACTCAAAGATGGGACTTAAATTCTAAGTCTGTGTCTTAACTCCAAAAAACTTTATTTGTTGACAATAAGTCATGTTTCCATGTTTTTCTTTCGTTTTTTTACAACAGTATTCGTAAAAGATAACAAAACAGCATCTTAAGCACCTTAATTTTCAGCATGAAAAATCTACTATGTGCAAATAAACTTGATAGGTTATACAGTTGTTACCTTTGTCAGAACCAGCGTCTCTTAACTCTACTGACGAGACTTGCAAATGGTTCGTTTGCTGGTAACAAGTTGATGTCCGACCCCACCCTGCTGATAGTGTAATGCAGAGAAGAGGCAGCTGAAGCACTTAAAATGTTTCTTTTTCTCAAGCAAGGAGAGACAAATGCAGCTTTGTAGAAAACTGAGTTAACCCCCACAGTAAACTATGCTGTCTGAAAGGCTGTGAACAGCACGCCAGTATCCCCTATTCCCCACTCCCCCTCCATAACAAAACACTCATGACTCTCTACTGCCCTCATCCCTAAAAGGGAAAGACTAGGCCTGCAATAATTCTCCGGTTTAAGTGCATCCATAGCCTTGCCCCTCTTTATCTGTGTGACCTTCTTCACATCGCCACTCCTTTCCGTTCTCTCATATATTCGTCAGCCACTCATCTTGTTGTTCCTTTGCCCAGCTTGTCATCATGGGGAGCAGAGCTTTCAGTCGCTCTGCTCCTCGGCTCTGGATCTCACTTTCTCCTAAAATCTGAAATATTGACTCTTCTTTTATTGAAATCACGGCTCAAAACACATCTGTTCAAACACTTTAGACACTGATTTTGGGTATCTGTACTATCTTATTTGCTTTTTGATTATTTGTTTTGTTCTTTGTCAATGCATTCTTTTTCCCTCTTTTTTTTCTTATCTTGGGTTTTGGAAAAGCGCGCTCAAATAAAATGTATCATTATTATTATAGTGCTCTTCTGGTCAATGTTCTCTTCAACCCTATTGTGCTTCTCATTTTATACATCTTACTTGTCTGAAAGACGTAGTCCTATTACTGTCACAAAGAGTCCTCCACTATAGGTGAGACACCTATAATCTTTTGCTAAATTTTAGAGCAAAGGATTCTAAAACTACATTTGTGATAATGAACAAATCCTACATTCCACACATAAAAATCGCTATGATGGTATCAGTACAGCTATGTGTCTGCCCATCTCCCACTCCATGCACGAAACTGTTGCAGGACTGTAGAGAGGAAGAAGGTTCCAGGAGAAGGTTCCAGTGTTGTGGAAGACATCCTGCCTTGTTCCAGTACCCAAAAGAACCCACCCATCAGTCATCAATGACTATTGACCCGTTGCCCTGACATCCCACATCATGAAGGTCCTGGAGAGACTCCTGTTGGCACCCCTGAGTAAGCAAACAAGAACGTATCAGGACCCACTGCAATTTGCTTATCGCTGTGGAGTTGGAGTTGAAGATGCCATCATCCACCTACTTCAACCAACCCACTGTCATCTGGACAAAGCAGGCAGCACTGTGAGGATCATGTTCTTTGATTTCTCTAGTGCATTTAACACAATTCAGCCTGATTTGCTTTGTCAGAAACTCCTGAAGACACAGGTGGAGCCCTCAACAATCGCCTGGATCAATGACTACCTGACCAACAGACCACAATTTGTGAGACTGAAGAATTGTGTGTCAAACCAGGTGGTCAGCAGCACAGGAGCACCACAGGGGACCGTACTCTCACCATTCCTTTTTACTCTGTACACCTCAGACTTCCAGTACAAATCAGAGACCTGTCATCTGCAGAAATACTCAGATGACTCTGCAATTGTCGGGTGTATCAGAGATGGACAAGAAGCTGAATACAGAGAGCTGGTGGACCGCTTTGTGACATGGTGTGGAAACAATCGTCTCACCTTGAATGTGAACAAAACAAAGGAGATGATTGTACATTTCAGAAGAAACAGGGATAAGTCAAACACTGTTTCCATCATGGGAGAAGAAGTGGAGGTGGTTGAGGAATATAAATACCTCGGAGTTCACCTTGACAACAGACTGGACTGGAGGCGCAACAGTGAAGCCGTCTACAAGAAGGGACAGAGCAGACTGTACTTCTTGAGGAAGCTTAGGTCCTTCAAGGTTTGCAGCAAGATGCTGCAGATCTTCTACAAGTCCGTTGTGGAGAGTGTAATCTCTTCAGCCGTCATCTGTTGGGGTAGCAGCATCAGAGCCAGGGATTTAAAAAGGCTAAACAACCTGATAAAGAAGGCTGGTTCTGTTCTTGGGACAACTGTGGAAAATCTGGAGATGATAATGCAAAGAAGGATTCTTCATAAAATCAAAAAAATTATGGACAACCCTGAGCATCCTCTTCATGAGACAGTCATACAACAACAGAGCGTCTTCAGTCGGAGGCTTCTTCAGTTTCGCTGCAATACAGACCGCTACAGGAAATCCTTCCTGCCCACAGCCATCATCATCTATAACAACTCCTTAAAGAATGAATTATATGAGCTATACCAACACTTAATTTCCCTCTGGGATCAATAAAGTATTTTTGAATTGAATTGAATTGAATTGAGCTCCTTCATTGATGGACTGCTGCATCCTAGGTACACAAAGGAGCGTCATCACAGATCCTACCTCCCAGCAGCTCTTAGGCTTTACAACCATCACTACTCCCAAACAATTCAAACAGTCCCTGCTGTTGTTTGCACAGTTTTTACATTCACGTATATAGTGTGTTGTTGTTTTTTTGCACATTTATACATGCACATTTTTTTCTTTGTTTTTCATTATCCAACCAGTTACACATTTCTTTGAATCTGCATGCCTCCATTTTCCATCCGTCCGTCCATCTGCTGGTGAGCCTCCAGTTGCTTACCGCCTGTCTCTTCCCATCTACCTCCTGAAGCTTATTTCAAAACATATTTGGGTTAAACCATGGTGCTGCCCTCAGGTCTTCTCCAGGTGGAGCATGTCCAAAAAAACCCCTCTGTGGTGAAACATCCAGAAAATGTCCTCAATTGATGCTGATTGAACTTGGCGAGGATTAAAACATACATGGTAAATCCAAGCTTTGTCTTGGATTATTTTTGTCGCACCACAACAGATTGTTGTGGTGCGCGTATCGCTGCAGTCACCTCTGCTCTTCCTTCCATGCGTGAACAAAACCCTGAGCTACTGTAGGTCTTCCACTCAGGGTAGTATCTCATGCCCAACCCGATGGCAGAGTTTTATATTAATCGAATTTCTGTTGGAGGTCACAGTTAAAGTAACCTTGTAATTAGAACTATAAGCTGGCTGACTTTGACCCTGTGGTGTTCTCTTGTTTTTCTTCAGGAGAGCTTGTGGAAAGAGCTCTCTGCTCATCTTCAGCAGCTTTGGACCCCGTCTCCTGTGAGGTGCCCTGCTCAAGAGACTGCGTGCTCAGCGACTGGACGCCCTGGTCAACCTGCTCTCAGACATGCTCCAGTAAGACGGTGGAGGGCAAGCAAATGAGGACCCGTTCCATTCTGGCGTACAATGCCGGGGAAGGTGAGCCTCCACCTGCCTACCACAATGTTGTTCTGAATATTGGAAGAAAACATCCAGATGAAGCCTTTTCAAGTTGTCCTTTGCTGTCAGTCTCATTGTCTGATTTCACACTTGTCTGCTTGTGCATTTGTCCTTATCTCACACAGTATGCTTATCTGTCCTGATGATTATTTCTCTTGGTCTGTCTTCTCGCCTGACACACACTTTTTATCTCACTGTCAGATCATTTCTCCGTACATGCCTTTGTGTTCTTTGGAGTTTAAACCTGTGTGTGTTCTTTTTGTTTCCCCTCCTCTTACCTGGGTGTGTTTCCTCCTTACAGTCACTGCAATGGTTGTGGCATGGATCACAGTGATGGAGGGTAACAGTTCTAATTAAAAATTCCTGGTAGCCTATTTAAACCACTAGCTATGTGTTTGCATAAAATAGTTGGCCTGTTGGACTTCAGAAGAAATGTTGTCTCTTTAGGTCCCTTTAGGGGAACTTGTAATTGATTTTGAATTAATTCAGCATGTTGCTTCATAATTCAGTCAGGCCTTTTTTGGTCTTGTGTGAAATTGCCAGACTGTTGTTCTGCTGCTGTAGTATTAGTTTATATGGCCCTCACCTCCCATAATAACATTTAAAATCTATTTCTGATCAAGGTCTGTCAAGGGTGCCCAGGTTTCCAGAGCTTTACGGTAATCTTTGATTCTTATTAGACTAGTTGTAGCTTTAGATTGAAAATGACTTTATAAAACAATATTTTACTCTCTCTAATCGTGAACACACATACTTAAGAACAATAATTGAAAGAAGCCTTTTCTATCTTCATAGTAAATTATCTGATTAGATTTATAGCTCCCTGGTAGATTTTGTAGGCTGTCTGTTGCATATTAATAAAGGAAAAACTCTGTTGAATCTGCAGGATCTACTCAAAGCCTAGGACACAGGGATCATATTAATATGCAACCGCCCATGTTTGCACGAGACTCTGTGTTAATTAGTGCATTAATAAGCAAATTAATGACCTAATTAGCATAACTGCCTATTCAGTAGTGATTATGGAGGGACTTTGGAAAGCCCTAGGTGCTTCTCACTGTTTGACACCCATCAGGATGAATGATTCTGGATTCATGTTAAGAAGCCATTTGTGAATGAGCCACTAAATATAATTATTCTTGGAAAACGTTTTGCCATCCGCAACAAAGAAATGAAAAAAGAAAAAAGAAACATTTTGACTAATCCTGTATAAAACAAATAGCAGGTGAAACACCACCTGTTTGTGTGTTTAATACTCCGGGTTTAGCAGTCTGGAAAAATATAATATAAGAATTTAAAGATTTTCCAGGTGTGGATAAGTATGGAAAAATCGAAAAAGTACAACATAAAAAAATATTTCCAGACTCTAGTCCGTGTCGTACTTTTTTTTTATTACACTGTTGTCTCTTTACTAGATATGATTTGGTCCTTTTTGTCTTGTATATTGTTAAATATTTGTTGGGAATTGGTGTTTCACAAATGATTTAAATTGAATTGAGTTTTGAAAAGTTATCAGGCTAACCATCCATTTGTCCTGCCACCCGGCTTTTTATTTGTCCAACCATCCACAGATCTGTCAATGTTTTTGTGCCCATCTTTCTGTCTGTCTGTTTTTTTTGTGTCTGTTAGCAACATAACTCAAAAAGCTATGGACAGACTTTGATTACATTTTAAGGAAATGTCGGCAATAGGACCAGGAACAACTGGGGGAGATGAGTGGCCCTGGAGGAGGTCTGTGCTCTCTGGGTGCTTTACTAGGTTTTAATTTAAGATGTGCTTTTTTTCAAACTCTGCCTGAAAATCGGCACCAACACGACACGACAGTAACATGTCTGGTTAGAAAATTAAACATACTTTAGCCTACCAGAAAAGTTATTGGTCACTATCTTCATCATCCTCTACCTCACTAAAGCCACTGAAGTAGTCTTGTTCGGTGTCATTATGTCCTCTGAAAGTTTTTTTCCCTGACTCAGTTCTTCTCGCTGCCTCCTCAAACATCCCACCATATAATCTTTTATGTCAAGCTTACGTGCAGTAGCTTTATTTCCTTCTTTGTCGGCCAGCTTGATTGCCTTTAACTTAAAAAAGGCGTTGTGTTTTCCATGATGAGGATAGGTGCATGAAAACTACCGGTAGTGTCTTCTTCAGCACATAATCTTTCCCCACATGTCTCTCATTTTTGCGCTTTCTACTATAGTGCTCCCTGAAGGCCGTTAGCCAGTACAATATTCTATAAATTAGCCGCATCATTGTGTGGGATACAGGGTCCAAACCATGTGAAAAAAGTAGCAGCTTATAGTCTGAAAATTACGAGAATTTAATGTCCCACCTGCAGCTGTTTCTAAGTCATCACTGTCTCCAGGTCATTTTCACATTTCATGTTCGTGTTGGGACTATTATCATTCAGTCGGCTCAGGTTTTCTGGCACAGTCAGCAGGAAGGAAGTCGGAGAGCTTTTATTGTAATAGTTTGGGAGACAGAGCTTTGCACAAGTGTGTGTACACCGGCGCTCTATTCAGAGCTGGCTACTTGACAACTCCTGCAATGAACTACTGGTGTGGAGGGGACTTGATCCTGCGATACCTCTCAATCTTTGCTGAAAGCTTTAGGTGGCTGCAGTAGTGCTCTCAGTCGATGACTGACTGCTGCCTCACCAAAAATCGGGAGTAGACGGTTAGAAAGATAGAAACAGCTCTGGAGATTTCAAAACCACATGCAAAGGCTGTACATTCTAAAATAGTGAAATTAAAAATCTTATTTGTAAATTAATTTAAAAAAAAGTTAATGTGACACATTTAGGCCTCTAAATTGCCTTCCAAAACTCTTCATATTTCTTGATCTTAACATTTTGTCACATTAAAACCACATACTTCTGTGTAATTTATTTGAAAGACCCTATGTTTGATTTAAAAAAAAAAGAGTATAGAAATAAAAAGTATGGCTTGCATTTGTATGTAGCTGCCTTCAGTCTGACAATAAAATCAGGTATAACAAATTACCTAAATAAGCTACCTAATTAGTAAAGCCCACACTGATATTCTCACATCCAATCTGAGTTAAAGAAATGACCCCAAAGGTTGTAAGCTATTTACAGACAAATCTGGTAGAGACCTAAATCAAAAATTGTTGGAGCTGTAATTACAGCAGAACATGGTTCTGCAATGTGTTTAGGGAAATATGAAAGTAAAGGCACATTTAAAAAATAATATTCAGCATATTCTGTCCCCTATTTCAGAAACTGAAATTAAATATCTCAAATCGTTTCTTGCAATTCTGATGACTATGCCTTACATATAATTAAAACCCAACATTTAGTCTTTGGAAATTCAATATTACATAACATAAAAAAAAAGGCATTTTTAATGTATTAATGTAAAATAATGCCCATATTATGGCCTACACAATTGTGGGGAAGACTGCTTACTTCAGAGGTGTACAGAACACAGTCACTGACATCCTCCACAAGGAGGCCCATATTATGGCCTACACAATTGTGGGGAAGACTGCTTACTTCAGAGGTGTACAGAACACAGTCACTGACATCCTCCACAAGGAGGGTAACCCATAAAGGGTCATTGCAACTGGTTGTTCAGAGTGCTGTCAAATCAGGGTCAAAAAAAGTGGTGTGGAAGGAAAAGCTCTAGTAGGGAAAGGTGCACCAGCAACGGGAATAACTGCAGCCATAGGTGTATTGTCAACGTCAGAAGTGTCTTACCTAAGCTAAGGAGAAAAACTGGACTGGTGCTCAGTTGTTCTAAGTCCTGTTCTCAGATGAAAGTAAAGTTGGCATTTAATTTCAGATTAAATTCAAGGTCTCAGAGTCTGGAGGAAGAGTGGAAGGGCACACATTCCACATTGCTTGAAGTCCAGTGTGACGATTTGGGGTGCCATGTCACCAGGTAGGGTTGGTCCTCTAGGTTTTCTGAATAATTTAGAGCACTTCATGCTTCCTTCTGCTGACAGGCTTTATAGAGACGCTGATTTTTCTAGCAGGACTTGGTAACTGCCTACAGTTCCAGTTCAATGACCATGATGTCACTGGGCTTGAATGGTCAGCAAACTGGCCTGACCTGAATCCCATAGAGAATCTCTGGACTATTGTCAAGAAAAAGATGAGAGACACCAGACCCAATACTGAAGATGACCTGAAGGCTGGTAGCAAAGCAACCTGGACTTTAGTTACATCCCAGCAGAACCTATGGCATGCTGCACTGAAGCAGTAATTCGTGCAAAAGTAATCCCAACCAATTAATGAGTGCTTAGGAATGAACATACTGATTTTTAGGTTTTCGTTATCTGGAAATTATAATCATCAAAATTCTATCAATCATAAGTTTTATTTTCTTAAATGAGTGATAAAAAATATTGAACTTTTTATGATTAAAAAAAGAATTGTAGTACCTGTACATGTACACACTGCTCTCAACAGTTTTTTTATTTGTAAAAAGTTTTTAAATGACCTATTCCCTTCTCAGTTTTTTTTGTTTTTTTTATTGCAATTTTTTTACATTTGTCATTGAATCCATGTCACGTTGGCAGAGATGTCCAAACTTTTAAGAATGTGTCCACACAGAACAAACGGTAAAGTAAAACTCTTCCTTCTCACTTTTCAATTTGCATTCTCAGGTGGTTCCCTGTGTCCAAACAGCAGTGCACTTCAGGAGGTTCGGAACTGCAACGAACATGCCTGTATAGTTTACCACTGGCAGACGGGGCCCTGGGGTACATGCACAGAAGACCCATCAACAGCATCATTGAACGCCTCTGCAGGGATACGTCCCACTGGAGACGGTCAGGGCCTGTGCTCCATGGGAGTGCAGACTCGAAAGGTTATGTGCGTCCGAGTCAACGTGGGACAGGTGCCACCCAAAAAGTAAGTTGATTCAGTTTCATCTAAAGCAGTTCACCTTCAAAGTAAATGTTTAGCAGAGTAAAACAGACAATAATTGAATCACTGTTAGAATCAGTATTATAAGGTGGCCGTTAATATATTCACTGTTGCATTGGGAATTTAAAAGAAACTATATAGTCACTGTGGTTTTCCCAAATATTAAAGGAAAATAACATGAATATTTATAACTCTTTATGTATAATTCAAACTGGTAAACACAGTACAACAGAAACTGCAGTTGAAAGCAGATATTTACATACAAATGAAAAGATTCAATCAACTCCCTCCCCATTGTCTGATGTTAACATTTTCTCCTGCAGTAAATTGGAATTACCAAAATGATTTCTATTTTGCTAAAAAAACTACATTAGGGCTGTCAAACAATTAAAATGTTTCATCTAATTACAGGGTAGCTGTGAATTTATACATATGACTGGAAATGTACCATTTTTGGTGTAAATAAAGGACAAAAGGAAATACAGGAGATATGCATGGAACTTCTATTTTGAACTCCACAATCACATTTACATGTGGCCCTTTAACCTATTTATTTTTTAGCAAGTTGCTGAGGCAAATTAACTCTAAATGTAAAGCTGACTGTTTCTTATAAATTTTGGACAAACCTGAGCAGTCTCTTATTGGGTCTTCAGTCAGATGCTTCTTTAGTGTCGCTACAACACAGAGTGCTACAGGAGATCCTTCCTGCCCACGGCCAGCTGGACCTACAACAACTCCTAACTTCTACTGTCCCTCTGGGATCAATACTTTTTAAAAATAAAATTTTCTGAATAATAGAGGGATTATTTATTTATTTACACCAAACCTTTACATTACCCCCTGGAAAACATTGCGATTATTTGCAGTTATCTTGCAACTGCAGTGTTGGTTAGTTATGTTAGCTTGTTTGTTAGCCAAGGCTTACCTGATGTGCAGTGATCACTGCAGATTGTTGCGTTTTTAATGATCTGCTCGTTCCAATCGCTTCTTCTTATCACTTGCAACCAAAGACATCTTTTGTTTGCCTTGAAAGGGGCGAGTCGATGGAATGCACGTTTGTTGTTTTTATCAAAGCAACCAAAGGCACAAGACATAATTGCGTCTCTTTCTGACGTAGACCAATAATTGCTACGGTCCGCGACTGAGAAGAGACTCGCATGGAACCACGAATGCAGTTTGGGTCTGCCTTTCTGTTTAAGTGACGAGCGAGCACTGAAAGCGGCACGGGTTGAATTGTGAGACAAGAAGGGTGGGTCATTCTGTGCATCAGTTACTTGCGTTAAAACAAAATAATCGCATTAATTCTACAAATTGATCAGCCTGCATTAACACGTTGATTTTGACAACGTGTGCTTGTGCATGCGCGCGCGTCTGTGTGTATGTTAAAAACAAAAATTCAATTGAAAAAGTAGTTTTGCTACTCTGGTAACAAATCAAAACACTTTTGCTGATCCTTATCTAAAAAGTTTAGATTAAATTTATATCAGAAGGGAATAAAAATGTTTGTCTTTTTATAAAATGCACTATGCCATCCATAATAAATAACCTTTTATTTATTATAACTTCTTATTTAATATCTACATACTCCAAGTGGCCCAGATTATAACAACCAACCAACTATGGCGATGATACTCAGCTCTACATTATGATGTCACCAGGTGACTTTGAACCCATCCAAACCCTAAGTAAATGCATCGAGCAAATCAATGGATGGATGTGCCATAACTTTCTCCAGCTGAACAGAAACAAAACAGAAGTAATTACTTTTGGACCTAAAGAGGAACGATCAAGAGTCAGCACACAGCTTCAATTAATATAATACAGCTAGAAACTACTGATCAGGCCCGAAATCTAGGTGTATTAATGGACTCAGACCTGAACCTCCAGGGTCACGTAAAGGGAATAACAAGGTCAGCGTTCTATCACCTGAAGAACATTTCTAGGATTAAAGGACTGATGTTGCAACAGGACCTCGAAAACTCATCCATGCGTTTATCTTTAGTTGGATGGATTACTGCAACTACGTGCAACAACGTCCTCACAGGTCTGCCTAAAAAGTCGATTTGACAGCTGCAGCTGATCCACAAAGTGTCCTCACTAGAACCAGGAGAGTAGAGCACATCACCCCAGTTCTAAAGTCCTTACACTGGCTTCCTGTTAGGGATGGGTATCGTTAAGGATTTATCGATACTACTACTCTTAACGATACTCCTTATCGATCCGGTACTTTATCAGTATCCTTATCTGTACTTTTTTTTTGAAAGACTAAAACAAAAGGGGAAAAACACAAATAATGAACTGTAGTTTAAGAGAATAAATGTAACTTTGATAAGAAGGAAGCTGTTGTTCAAAAATATCCAGCACTTATTAATTGTACGATTAAAATAGCAGGTTAACTGTAGTTTAAGAATTTTTTTTAAAACTCAGATAAGAAGGAAGCTGTTGTTCAAAATATCCAGCATTTATTAATTGTAAGAATGAAATGGCAAACTTATGTCCATGCTTCACGTATTTGCTTTGCATACCTGTTGTATCTGATTCAGGGGTCGTTGTTGCTGCAGCACTCAGGCGGTCAAACACTGTGCATCTTTCGGTTTGTAGTTGGTGTATTTTGGCATGGTGTTTGGTCAAATTACTTGTGTTCCCGCCTTTGCAAGCAAAGCTTTTATTAGGCTACATATGTGACAGCGTGCATTGTCGGCATTTCGTAAAATGAAGCCAAATTTTTTATCTTTTCGTTCGGTCTGCCATCACATATGGGGGGACACACGGGGGACGGAGTGGCAACTGCTGCGCGCTCGCCACTCCGTCCCCGCAGCGTGTGTGCTTGTTAAGGAGGAGTGGGCTGCAATACAGTGTTTGGCTTGTGTTTATATCTCCCGCAAAACATGAATACCACCTTAATTTTACCATTAAGAGGATTGATAACGGTGAAGCTTATCGGTCCAGGTGCACCGTCAGAATCAGCCCCGGGGCCAATTTAATACCGGGTTTCGGTACCCATCCTTACTTCCTGTAGCTCAGAGAATAGACTTCAAAATACTTTAACTAGTTTATAAATAGTTGAATGGCCCAGCACCAAAGTATGTTGAAGATCTGCTGTTACTATACCAACATACCTAGAATGAGAACCAAACATGGAGAAGCAGCTTTCAGTTTCTATGCTCCTCTAATCTGGAACAAACTTCCAGACACCTGCAAAGCTGCTGAAACAATGAGTTATTTTAACTCACAACCAAAATCGTATCTGTTTAGAGCTGCCTTTGAGTAATGCTTTCATGTAAACTCAGCAAAAAAAGAAATGTCCTCTGACTTTCAATTGTTTTTACTTTCAGTAAACTTAATGTGTGTAAATATTTGTATGAACACTAAAAGAGTCAACACCATAAGACATAAACTAAAAATGTTTCACAGACATGTGACTAACAGAAATAGAATAAGGTGTCCTTGAATGAAGGATGGCTCAAAATCAAAAGTACCAGTCAGTATCTGGTGTGGCCACCAGCTGCTTGAAGTACTGCAGTGCATCTCCTCCTCATGGACTGGACCGGATTTGTCAGTTCTTGCTGTGAGATGTTACCCCACTCTTCCACCAAGGCACTTGCAAGTTCCTGGACATTTCTGGGGGGAATGGCCCTAGCCCTCACCCTGCGATCCAACAGGTCCCAGACGTGCTCAATGGGATTGAGATCCGGGCTCTTCGCTGGCCATGGCAGAACACTGACATTGCTGTCATGCAGAAACTCACGCACAGAACGAGCGGTATGGCTGGTGGCATTGTCCTGCTGGAGGATCATGTCCAGATGAGCATGCATAAAGGGTACCACATGAGGGAGGAGGATGTCTTCCCTGTACCGCAAGGCATTGAGATTGCCTGCAATGACAACAAGCTCAGTTCGATGGTGATGTGATATACCGCCCCAGACCATGACGGACCCCCCACCTCCAAATCGATCCCGCTCCAGGATACAGGCCTTAGTGTAACGCTCATTCCTTCGACTATAAACACGAATCCGTCCATCACCCCTGGTGAGACAAAACCGTGACTCATCAGTGAAGAGGAATTTTTGCCACTCCTGTCTGGTCCAGCGAAGGTGGGTTTGTGCCCATAGGCGGCGTTGTTGCTGGTGATGTCTGGTAAGGACCTGCCTTACAACAGGCCTACAAGCCCTCAGTCCAGCCTCTCTCAGCCTATTGCGGACAGTCTGAGCACTGATGGAGGGATTGTGTGTTCCTGGTGTGACCCGGGCAGTTGTTGTGGCCATCCTGTACCTGTCACGCAGGTGTGATATCCGGATGTACCGATGCTGTGCAGGTGTTGTTACACGTGGTCTTCCACTGCAAGGATGATCAGCTGTCCTTCCTGTCTCCCTGTAGCGCTGTCTTAGGTGTCTCACAGTGTGGACATGGCAATTTATTGCCCTAGCCACATCAGCAGTCCTCATGCCTAATGCACGTTCACGCAGATGAGCAGGGACCCCATAATGTTCTTTGGGTGTTTTTCACAGTCGGTAGACAAGTCTCTTTAGGGTCCTCCGTTTTTAGAACTGTGACCTGAAATGCCTACTTTCTGTAAGCTGTTAAGGTCTTAACGACCATTCCACAGGTTCATGTTAATTAATTAATTATGGTTAATTGAACATGCATGGAAAACATTGTTTAAACCCTTTACAATGAAGATCTGTAAAGTTTTTTGGATTTTTACAACATTATTGTTGAAATACACAGTTCTGAAAAAGGGACGTTTCTTTTTTTGCTGAGTTTGTAAGATGTTTTGTGTGTTTTGTGTGTAAAATGTTTTGCTTTATTGCTATTTTTACTTTATATGCTTCGTCTGTGTTTTACTGCTATTTTCGTTTTACCCCCTAATCATGTAAAGCACCTTGAATTACCTTGTTGTTGAAAATGTGCTATACAAATAAAATAGCTTTGTCTTGCCTTTGAAAGCATTCAAGAACACTTAAACAGCCTTGAAAATCCCAAATTAAAATTAACACCTTGACTTGGCTCCTGTTCCCATATTTTAGGAATACTTTACCCTTGTTGCAGACTGGTTGTACCGGATATACAGTGTCAGAAGTACTCTTTTCTTTGAGTTACCCTCGGTTTGCTGGAAACTCTGGAAACTGCTCCAGGGGAATTAAAGGTCACAAAACCTGCAGCAACTTCATCAGTGCAAGAAATTGGCCATTTACCATGAGCAGTAAAAGGCCAATGATGTACTCCATCACCTCAGTTTTAATGCAGTGAGAAGCAAGTAATCAAAGTCCTGCCACTTTCTTCAGTCACATCTTCTGCTGTCCTGCAGCTTCGAGCCCATGTAGGGCAATCTTTGTTAAGCATCTCAGTAATGAATTTTAAGCAGAAGGAACTAGAAGATTAGTTGTAATAGCTGACAGTCAGTGGAGCTTCTTTACCTGGGCAGCAGGCAGTTTCATTCAGGCTACAATCCATCTAATCTGAACAGGATTCACTTTCAGACCATATTTTTTTTTTGCGTGTGTCGTCTCCACTACAGGCAATTTTTGATCCATCTTAGGACAATTGGATTTGTGGTAAATTTAAGTAACGGCTCGTTAAATATCTTAAATTGTTGAGAAAATGTAAACTTACAAAATGTTAGCTCTTCGCAAGAACATAGAAGGTAAAATTGAGGCGAAAGAAATTAAAAAAAATTTAAATAATGGGTGCAGATAATTCAAGAATTTTTGTTGAATACCTTTTCTTCTCACTTCATGAATTACATCTGCTTACAAAAATCATCTTGGTGTAGAGATGAGGTTTTACAGAATCAAAGAAATACTTCAAGCGCTTTTTGTGAGCACACATTTAAAGAGCAACTTAACCCCCCCAAAAAAAATTTTTCCTGATGAACTGTATAAATGAGTGTCTAATAGTGCTGTTTACATGCATATAAATTTTTGTGGCATTTTAGTGCATATACATTTAAAATTTTCTGCCTGAAACTGTTAGCGTAGTTCCCTCTTCAGGTTAAAAATATTCACTACACTTGAATTTGAATCAGTCAGCCCCATTGGCTCTGCTGTGAGCTCTGAACTATGATGTCAGCTGCACTGCCCGCTGTGGGGTTTAAAAGCAGCCGAATTTCGGCCAAGCCTCCATAGCGAGTTGGAATAGCAAGAAAGTGTTGACGCCGCCCAGCGCTCTCGCCCTTCAATCCACCTTCTTTTGGCACATGTTTCGAACAGGAAATGTGGGTGGAGTTGGACTCTGGTAGGGGGGTGGGTTGCCTTTTTAAGGACAAAAATCAAAAACCAAACATGTATACCTTTATATCAAGGCTAAAAACCCATCTGTTTAGAGCTGCCTTTGAATAACTGATTAATAATAGCTGGAATGTCATATGTTTTAATGTGTCATATTTTTTTGTTTCTCTAATGTTGTGTTTCATGCATTTCTTTGTTGGTTTATTGCAGCTTTAAAGTACCTTGAATTGCCTTGTTGAAAGTGTGCTATACAAATAAACATTGCCTTGCCTAAAGTTCCAACAGTGATTTTACAAACTACAAACTGTCAGGATCTTAAGGTGTTTGTTTTGAATCTTTATTTTGTTTCCTCATTCAGTTTACCTTATCGTTTTGGTGTTAGGATCACTAGGTGTTTTGTGATTTGAGTTTCCTTCTACTTAGTGTTATGTTGTTTTCCTTCCACTACGCTTTCTCCTCCTTTCCTGTTTTCCTCTCAGGTGTTTGTACTTTTATTTCTCTTTTTTGGGGGTTATTCGTTATTCATTTACTTAGGCTTTCTATTCTAGGTCAGGTTCTGTAGATCCTTCTCCTATTTTGTTGTTTTGATCTTTTATTTATTTCTTTATCTCAGCATTTTCTTCTTTTAGCTTTGCTATTCTGATTAGGATCACTGGTCTCTGATTTAAGTTATTTCTAAGGTTTACACTGGTGTTTCTCTGTGCTGTTTTCCTCCTCTTCTACCTGTTATGTTTTTTAGTGGTTTTACTCTAGGTTTTTCTTAGATCTCTTTCATCCTAGTGAGCTGTTAGCTTTCTAATTTAGAATTAGTTTCTGTCCAGCCTTCTCTTCTGTTTTCCCCCCAACTATTCTGCCACCTTCCCAGCTGCTTTCCTCTCCCTCTGCTTAATCACTCACTCACCTGCAACCTGTTCGAATCAGCCATATGTTTCTCATCCAGCAATCAGTTCTTCTAGTACTTAAGCTCCTCACATTTAGTCACTCGCCTTCAGATCTTACTGTTAGATCCTGCTTTCATGTCAGTTTTTAGTTTCCCCTGTGAACTCTCCAATGTCTGCACTGTAAGTTCTCTTGTTTTGAGTTTTTCGACATTAAATAATCATTTTTTCATCAAGAACTCTATGCATTTGGGTCCTTTAAAACCTCCAAACATGACAAAAACCCTTTGACTTTTAGTTGACACCAACTTGTGTATGCAATGCTCTAATTTCTGAGGATGCACACTTAAAACGTTCAGATGTAGGATACACATAACACACATAATTAGAAAAGTTATTTTTGGCCTGACTGGATCTCATTAAACAAAAAAACATTTTATCTTGATCTTTCTTGCCTGTTTTTTTTACAGCAGTTAACTGAATTATTAAATACATTATCATAATCAGTTGTACTGGAAATAAAAATTATTGAATTAAAAGAAATAAGATATGAAGTCCTAGCAGTAGATTCAGTTCAGTTTATTTATATGCAGTCAATTGACATCAAAGGTCATCTGAAGACCTTTTACAACATGAAATGAATACTTTTTTTCCAACCAAATCAGATCCAACCTTAAATGGAGACTAGCTGTTGCTTAGCACCTCTTCTCTCTTTTTCCACCAAGAAATCATCAACTCCATAAATAGGGGCAATGGTAGAAAAAACTTTCTTTAGTAGACTGTGGGTTGGTTTACGAAGTTTAAAATGTAATAAAAAAGGTTGTCGGCACCTTGTTAGGTTCAAGGTATGGTTAATTTCAGCAAGAAAAACAAAACCTGAGGTTCAACACTAATTAAGAAATAAAACAAGAACTTGAGTAACAAACTTATTTCACCCTATTTCAAACGGTGCTAATCGGCAAATTATTGTTGGCCAGTGCACCACAGCTCATCTTGGAGGTTATGCTTTTAGCTGAGTTTATAAATGCAGCTTTTGACTTTAAAAATGGTTAAGGCAAGGCAAATTTATTTGTACAGCACACCTTCAGCAACAAGGCAATTCAAGGTGCTCTGGGTGATAAAAATAAAAGCAGCAATAAAACAATAACAGAAAACCCAACATCAGAAACATACAGAATATTAAAACATACTACCGTTATGACATTCCAGCTGTTATTATTCATTTAATCAAAGGCAGCTCTAAACAGATTGGTTTTTAGCCTTGATTTAAAAGAACTCAGTTTTTCAGCAGCTTTGCAGTTGTCTGAAAGTTTATTCCAGATAAGAACAGCATAGAAACTGAAAGCTGCTTCTCTGTTTGGTTCTGATTGTAGGGATGCTGAGTGGTCTGGTGGGTTGGTATAGGAACAGTAGATCTTCAATATACTTTGGTGCTAACCCATTCAATGATTTATAAACTAATAAAGTATTTTGAAATCTCTTCTCTGAGAAACTGAGAGCCAATGTAAGGACTTTAGAACTGGGGTGATGTGCTCTACTTTCCTAGTTCTAGTGAGGATGCGGGCAGCAGCGTCCTGGATCAGCTGCAGCTGTCTGACTTTTTCGGCAGACCTGTGAAGACACTGTTGCAGTAATCAATACACCTAAAGGTAAACGCATAGGACATGGGTTTTTTGAGGTCATCTTGTGACAGTCCTTTAATTGTAGAAATGTTCTTCAGATAATAAAATGCTGACCTTGTCGTTATCTTTTAATATCACCAGCTGGTGTTTATAAATCCTGTTTCATACTAAACTACTTCTTATAAAGCTGTGCCTGCTTGAGATTCTCATAACCTGGTTTAAAGATATGACCATTTGACTTTATCTGGTTATTTTTACAAACGGTTAACATATTTTGTCTTTTCAGCAGCCCATCTAGCGACGGACATTGCTGATTAGTTTTGACTATAAATGTTGTAGTGTGTTACAGGTTTAATGTACATACTTGTCCCTATCAAATAAATAAATCCATATCTTAAATCAGAAAAGAAATATTTCCACTGGTGCTAAAATGACATATGGATTATTGCAGTTGTATTCTTGTTGGCTATAACATGTTTGTTAGTGTTACTTTGATTTTGATGAGTAAAAATAAGAGTAAATCCCCACTAAATGTAACAGTTTTCCTGTGTTATGTATGCATGTTACCTTTTGACAATCTGCTTAATTATTGGAATTATTTCTTCTCTAGTTATCAGCCTGCAGTCAGCTGCTCATATTCTGGTATCTGTAGTTTTAAAAAGGCACAACTTCAAGAATAATGGGTGGTACCTTTTTTTTTCTCTATTTGTGACTGGATAATTTGCAAACGGCTACATTTGTCTTTGTAAGCGAGAGTTGAAGAAAACTTAAGTCACTGTTAAACTCATTCTGGCATCTTATTTAAAGGAATTTAAACCAAAGAAACGGCATAAAATAAAACTTGAATCGTTTCCAAACTGTAACATTTTAAAACTCATCCTGCAAACATGCCCATGCCTAACAGTTTTAGACAGCTTCGTACTATCAGCCCTGTTTTACAGTAAATTACCATAATTTTGTTTGCAAAAAACATGTATTTGCTGTGAAGTAAACATTTAATTAAGAAGAGATTATTGAATTGAATATAGTGCATACAACATTTTTCGGGATATTTTCTTTTTAAATTAGTGAAATTATGCATATTTGGACATACCTCTGACCAATAGAAGGCAACAATCTGCTCCCAACATGATCGTGGTATGTGCAGAAGATAGATCAACCACAATTGAGATGGATTAAGACCAGAAGAGGTTTGATTTTTAGTAAAAATCATTTTTAAGAGGCAGAAGATTCTCATCTATTTACAACTTTAGGCCAAAAAAAAGAAAAGTTGTCAAAGTCGTGTTGTTCACAAAAGATACTGTGAGATCATGTAATTGTAACATTTTCCATAAATTTGTTTCTGCTGTTGCTACTTTGTTGGACTTTAGCAGAAAATGTTCCTGATAAGTTTTATTATGTGTAAAATTCTTACTTGTGAGGATCTTTTTTGTTTGAAATATTAGCTTGATAAACACAGAAGAAAAGTACATCAGTCACAAACTAAACAGGGATGGACCAGGATCTGCAAATTTCTATAGATGATTATGAAAACAGGGAAGAGATAAGAAGTGCCAGCAGCATTAGAGTAAAGTGAGCTAGAGTGAAAACAAGGAGAATGACAGAGCTGGTTAAGTAAACTGAGCACACCCAACATGAGCGAAAGTCCCACCTCATATCTTTCCTTTGCAGGCGACCACAGATAAATAATCTCTGTGTCCCTGAAAGCCTAATTAACCCTGCCGTTTTGGGCACTGGTGATTTCTCATTGATGATAATGACGGTAATTAAATGGGATTGATACTTTAAGGCAATTTAATCACGAGGCAGATGAGAGGCAGGATGTTTGGCGGTAACTGTGAAGACCACACCACATGAGGCGAATTCAAAATAGATGAGTTTACCCAAACATCTGTCAAAAAGTTCAGCTCAGGGCTTGTCGGTTACGCTTGACCGATCCTTTCGACAACAGGAGGAAAAGCACATCACATACATCACAACAATAGATTCAAAGAGTTCTGACGTATTATAATTTGCACTCATAATGAGCATGAATGTCAAATTAGTTTTGGGCTTTCAATGATTTATTTAAACAGTTTTTTCCAAGCTGAAATGATTATATATGATACTTGAATTCTGTTGGCGAAAAATGGGTGCATAAATTAGATTTTTTTTAATATTCAGGCATAATTCTGGCTGGATATTTGATTACTTTTCTTTAGGTTGAGCTCAGAACATCCAGAAAGCCTCTCTTGAAGCTTGTTTAGATCAGTGTTTAGGATCATTGTCCTGTTGGTACCCCCAGCTGATATCCAAGAATCAGCTGTTTCGCTGTTAATTTGAGGTCAAATTGAAGAATTTAGAAGTAGTCCTCCTACTTTATTGTTCAACCCACTTTGAGCAGCGCAAAACATTCAGTTCTGTTCAGAAATATATTTTATTTCCAGTCCAGTTATATTGTCTACATAGATGACAATTTTTTGTAAGACTATTGTGAAATTTTGTTTATTATGCTAATTGATCAAGCTTGATCTAAGAGAACCCAGTTGATGGGATCAAGCAACTACCTTTGCAGCAATCATTCCTTTTGAACAAGCATGTTGCGACAGTGGACAGTTGATTGCATTGAGTTATTAACTTTGCATTAACTTAGCAATCCCTTACAGCAATCCTACCCTGGAAAAAATTTATACATTTTTTAAAAATTACAAAAATTAAAGTTACATAAGATTCAAGTTAAGAAAACTACTAAATCTTTATCAGTGAATAGACGATGGGAAACGAAAACAATTTTAGATTTGGAGTGCGTTTTGTTCAAGGCAAACAAGATTGATGGAGGACAACAGATAATAACAATTAAGAGTTGTCCCTTTCAGTGATGATTCTGAGCGAACTACGTCTCCACTTCTGGATATCAATTTCAGAACAATCTTTTATCGCCTGTTTTTGTAATAAACTTGACAAAGGGAAGTGAAACAAAAGCTCAGTGAGTTGGAGAGTAGGCAGAAAATGGTGATTTCCTTTCTCTTGGTTTGCTTGTCAATGATCTTATGTAATCATCTATAATTTTGACCCAAAGACTAGGCTGAAGCAGGATAACAGTGTCCTAACAAACACCTTATCACTTTTTTGAGAAGTTCACACAATTGATTGAAGATGCTTCACCGAACACTTTAATTTTATTGAAGTTTTTAACATGTTCTCCTTGGTGGACTTTTTGTAATGCTTAAATTGATACAGAGTTGCTGAGATCTTTGAGAATAGACTTCTAAATAGAGTCCATTAGCCCAAACAACAAAGTGTGACGGTCTGTCAGGCTGTGAACAAATGCCCACTCTCTAAACTGCTCTTTTAATAGTGAAGCTTTAAATGGTTGTTCTGTGAGCTGCATCACTAATCTCACTTTGTGCGTGAACATATAAAGTACTCTTTGCCATTAATCTTTGTCCTGTCCGTATTTAAATTTTCTTTTATGTTCAGTGTTGTGCTTCAGCAAGGCAGAACAGAGCTTATTTGTTACTGAAACCACCGTAAGATTGGTGGAGAAAAAAAAAAACCTGTACTGACATACCTTTTACTTTGAAACAGTATTAAATATTTGTCATGCAAGAATGGCTTTAATGTTTTTAAACCATCAGAGAACAGAAATGTATTGTTCTATTCTGTTAATGTATGCCCCTCCTTGGGCTGCCACTTTATCGTGGTGGAGAGGTTTGAGTTTCCCACTGATCCTAGGAACTAGGTTGTCGAGGGCAAAAGCCCCCAGTAGGGTCACCCATGGCAAACAGGTCCTAGGTGAGGGATTAAACTAAGTGCAGCCCAAAGACACCTATGATGAGAAACAATATGTGACTGTGTTCTCTCGCCTGGATGCGGGTCACCAGGCCGCCCTCTCTAGCCAGGCCTGGAGGTGGGGCACTTTGGAGAGCGTCTGGTGGCTGGGTCTTTACCCGTGGGGCCCAGCCAGGCTCAGCCCGAAGAGGTGACATGGGCCCCCCTTCCCAAGAGCTCACCACCTGGGGAAGGGGGCCACAGGGGTCGAGTGCCATGTGAGATGGGCGGTGGCCGAAGGCAGGAACCTTGGGTGTCCGATCCTCAGTTGCAGAAGCTGGCTCTTGGGACATGGAATGTCACCTCTCAGGTGGATAAGGAGCCTGAGCTGGTGTGCGAGGTTGAGAGGTTTCGACTGGATATCATTAGACTCACCTCAATGCATGGCTCTGGAACCAGTCTCCTCGAGAGGGGTTGGACTCTCTTCCACTCTGGAGTTTCCCCCACAGAGGTGGGCATATTTGTTGCCCCTCCCATCTTGGCACCTGTATGTTGGGATTTACCCCAGTGAAAGAGAGGGTTGCCTCCCTCCGCCTATGGATGGGGGGACGGCTCCTGACTGTTGCTGCTCTTATGCGCCAAGCAGATCAGATAATCCACCCTTTTTGGAGTCCTTGGAGGGAGTGCTGGAGAGTACTACTCTTGGGCACTCCCTTGTTCTGGGGGACTTCAATGCTCATGTGTGATATGACAGGGAGACCTGGAGAGGTGTGATAGGGAGGAATGGCCCCCGATCTGAATCTACGCGGTGTTTTGTTGTTTGACTTCTGTGCTCGTCATGGATTGTCCATAACAAACACTATACTCAAAAATAAGGATGTCCAAATGTGCTCTCGGCACCAGGACACCTTAAATTGCACCTCGTTGATTGACTTTGTTCTCGTTTCATCTGATTTGTGGCCGCATGTTTTGGACCCACGGGTGAAGAGGGGACGGAGCTTTCCAATGACCACTACCTGGTGGTGAGTTAGCGCCGATGTTGGGGGGAGGATGCCGAACAGACAAGGCATGCCCAAACATGTTTCGAGGGTCTGCTGGGAATGTCTGGCAGGGTCTCCTGTCAGAAGGAGCTTTAACTCTCGCCTCCAGCAGAGCTTTGAACACTTCCCGGGAGAGGCGGGAACTCGTAGTGACAACTCTCGAACCCGCTGGTGGACACCGGCTGTGAGGGATGCTGTCAAGCTAAAGGTGTCCTACTGGGTCTCTTTGGCCTGTGGGACCCCGGAAACAGTTGATAGGTACCGGCAGGCTAAGTGGGAGGAGTTTGGTGAGACCATGTAGAATGACTTCCGTATGGCTTCAAGGAGACTCTGGTCCACCATCCTGAGTCTTTGGAAAGGGAAGCGGTACAGCACCAACACCGTTTAGAGTGGAGAGGGTGTGCTGCTGACCTTGACTCGGTACATCGTGGGTCAGTGGACGGAGTACTTTGAAGACTCCTTCAATCCTACCAACATGCCCTCCAATGTGGTAGGGAAGACTTTGGCTCAGGCTCTTCAATCTCAGACTAAACAGGGCTGATGGGAATGCACCCTTAGAGCCTTCTTAGGCCTTAATGAGTTAGCAAACAGAAAATGAGTTGGTTAAATATCAGGCAAATAAAAACAGCCATAAACCTCCACAAAGGATGAAAAACTAACATTACTGTCGCTTTAAAAGACTAAGAAAAACTTTTGCTCAGTTAGTATGTAGATGCCAATGCTTTGGTATTTCTGGCCATCTGTTGCTCAAAAACTGTGTTTTTTATTTATTTTTATTTACACTGTTCGTCTTCATCTGGCACAGTCCAACTGGCAGGTTTATGTTGATCAATTCACCCTTGGGATCTCAGAGTAATAAACAGGGACGCCCCCACCGAGTTCATGCAGATGCGACCCATCTCACCCACAGATGGGACTGAGTTCCCTTCACCCCCGCCGCCTGAGGCAGTGAACCTCACAGAGGGCATGTCTGTCTCTCTCACACATACACAGACATTGACTGTCAAAGCCCAATTGAAACGTGGGACACAACAGAGAAAAATATGTCAATGCCTCAGGCTTGGTCTGCTATCATCCTATCAAGAAAGCTGTTATTGTGTGAGGGGGTAAAAACAACAATGTTGGCTTATTGATTGTGACAGGCTGTGTGCCGACTGCTACCAAATGGGTGTTTCTGTAATCACATGGGAATCTGTGAAAAGGGAGACCAAATGATTTGTAACTATGAATTTCGATGGCATCAGTCATAAACTCTGTAAGCCTTACCCCTGCCATATTGTCTAATTGAGGCTGTGTTTGTTTTCTGACATTGCTAAAAGCTCCCGAGACAAGGGACCAAAAGATACCAGCAAACTAGTCCTTGAAGAACTGTAACTGTTTGATTTTCAATTTAACAAAGCATGTTCTTGTTTTGTAGTCCCTAATTTTGATAATAGAATTAATTAGCCTTATCTCTTCCCAGCAGGCTGTTCTTTTTATGTGTGAACTTAAAACTACTTACAGTACTTTGGTTTAAATCTCTATCTTTCATCCAGCTCAACCATTTACTAAGTCTTTTCAGAAAATGGCCTCTTGTTGAATAGATTAATCATTTGATTAATGGAATGGTTTATGTGTTTCTACAAATAATGACATTTGAGGATCATTCTGTGTCTGTATGGCTTACTAGAACCAGTGAGTACGTTAAAACCAGTTGTTTCTGGATTCACTGAGATGCAGCCCATTTTAGGCAAAAGGGAAGTGACACAGAAAATAAATGGTGCCACCGGGGTAAAATGCTCTGAGCTCCTTGTACAAACACCAAAAACAGCATGATAAGTAAAGATGAATGATTTTCCAAACAAAAGAAGGCGCAAAGGAAAGAAAAGAAACACAATGGGAGAACGGAAATATAATTAAAACTGCATGGATGACATCAATACAACTAATTCACACCCCCACAGACAGCCTTGTGCTTTAAATATTCTGGTTGTTACTGTATTTTGGAAATAAACACAGTTTTCTTTTCCTTCTGCATAAAATTGTTTAATAATTCAATTGCAATAACCAATTCTTGGATGTCCCTCTTCTTTAGCGAGGCTACAATATTATAAGATTGACCTGGGAAAGGACATATTCTCAAATACAAGAAATTAGGAGAAAAGGCTCCAAATACTGTAAATACATTTATAAACACCAATCAAGACCCATGAATCACATGTGAAGACTTTACAGTATTTAAAAGTGTTAACAGTTTAGTTATTGCATCACATTCAATAATGAATATATCTAGCTGAGAAATCTATAAGCAAATATAAGACTCAACCTGTTCCTGCTGCAAGTCAGAAAACCAGTGGGATTTCCCGTCATGCTCAACCAGAATAATGAATTCGAATGACTTTGAGATTCTAATTCATGCATTTGTCACAACTCGCCTTGACTATTGTAATTCGCTTTATGTTGGGCTCAGTCAGAAGTCGCTCTCACGACTCCAGATGGTCCAGAATGCCGCTGCCCGACTTTAAACTGGGACCCTCAAAGGGGAGCATATCACCCTGGTGTTGGCATCTTTTCACTGGCTCCCAATCCATGTTTTTAACTATTTAATCTTTCTTGTTTTTCTTTTTTCATATACTGTTTATAGTATAGGTCTGTGAATAACTTATGCTGATTGGTGTATTGTCGCCAAACATCCGGGTTTGTGAAATTGAAAGAGTTGCTGGCAAAGCAGTGTATAACAACATAGAAAACAGAAACGCAGCAACCATCCCTGCTTCTTTCATTGTTGATCTCTTGTTAGTCGCTGCTGCTGTTGGTGCCTTTTGGCACTGATCAGTGACGCTACTCTCTTCCGAAACGGACGTGATATCTGACGTCTTAGCAAATTCACTAAAGGGCCAATTTTATATGAAGACATGACAGCTGAGAGGACTGGGCCAACAGATTTACCCCGTCAGATTTTTCCTCTCAGAAATGACCCGGGAACTGATCTAGTGGAAACGTGCCAATTAATGCTATTTTCCTATTGTGGCCTGTACCCCCAAACATGCCAGAAATTGACTTTTAACAGGTGGGGGTTTATAACAAGTATCACCTGAAGGGAAAAGCAATGGGCACCTACGCATATGATCAATTTTGTGCCACATAATTACAGTATTCCAGCTTTCAAAATACCCCCACCTAACTAAGACACCTTGAGCAAATTATAAAGTGTCTGAAAAAGTTAGTGATGAGTGCACATTTTCCTCACAGACAAGCTTAAATTTATTAAAGAACAGTGTGCAGCCCAACCAGACACATGTTTTAAAAATGTGGTAGAGCCTGATTTGATGAAGAGGGAAATAATTATGATGCTTTAAATAAAACAACCCACTTTACTGAGCTTGTGTTCCTCTTCATCAAATATTTCTTTCTCTATTTCTCCATTAACCGAACTTCACATTCCATAAACTTGAGCTCTGTATCAACACTTTTAATCATTCATCTATTGATCTTTCAGTAGTTTTTATAATCGCAGGAAAAGATGGACTGACATTAGTTTAGTTCATTTATTTATTTACCTTCTCTCCTAAATCATATATTAAATAAGGTTAGAATTAATAAACGTATAAGTTACCATAACAGACATTATGTGCCAATCTGCAAATTAAAAGTAAGTCAGCAAAGGACCCAGAAGTCTGGCTAAACAAATTCTAAATAGAGATTATTAGTTACCTCTACAACTCAAAAACCCAAATGTTATATGGTTTCTACTGAAACTGCTGATTAAGTATTTATAGAACTTTGACTGCCTGGAGTTTTAAAAAGAATAATGCTAGTTCAAGGTTCGATTAACTAAAGGCCGTATAAATCACAAAGACTCGAGTAAATACATGCACTTTGAGGCTTTTAACCCAGCAGTCGATACTGTTGTTTTCCTGAAAGCCTCAGAAGAACATGAGATGGTAAGGGAACTCCACATAGGTAAAATCTGGGGAAAAAAACACTTGAGAAGGAGATCTCTGTCCTCTAAGGCTTGCATTTGAGTATCATAGCCTAACTCAATAAAAATGTTTTTATCAGTTTTGAGAAGAAAGGAGGTTGTGATGGATTGTGATTGTGGTTGCAGGATACCTTGGTCCTGTGTGAGTGATTAGGGAGCATGATGGTATCAGTGTACTCAATAGGTGTGTTTTCACTATCGGAAATTCAGAGTAATTTGACTGGACCTCCCCTATATGCGCGTGTCTCCACTGCATCGGGCTGGGGCGACAGGACCATTTAGGCGGCCATTTCAGGAACCAACAGATGACCTTTATGGGGGTATGTACTCTGAATGGCCTGATCGAGTTGCTCAGCGGGAGCTATGGTTATGTTGCGCTGAGTGGTTGTAATTCAGAAGGAAATGAGCAGACGTCGCTAAACGACCCGCTTTGTAAAAACAACACCAGGGGCGTCTCCAGCATTTAAGGAGTACATGAGCTTAACCCAACCCAACTCCCATGCACACACACAGTTAAAAGCAACAATAAAAAAGGACATTGGGCCGAGTAGAGATGTACCATGCAAGGAAACGCCATCAGAGGAGCCATTTGCACCGGCAGCGGTAGATCAAAAGCAGCAGCCGAGGCACCGACACCAGGCGCCCAGTGGATGCAAGGCCAAGACCCCCACCGCCACCCAAGCTCCACCTGGAGAGCACCCAGGCAGTTACAGCTGTCCACCGCCCTAAGAGCAGAGGGCCCCAATAGAGGAAACACTGGAACAAGTAAAATATAAAAATAAACAGTAAATAAATGTCAAAAGATTAAATAGTAAAACACTGATAAAATATAATCATATAAAAGGTGCAGAGCAATTAAACAGACAATAATCCATAATTATCAGTTAAAAGCTAGGCTAAAAAGGTGAGTCTTTAGGCTGCTCTAAAAAACATGAACGTTCTCTGCGGCCCTTAAACACCATTAAAAGAACCTTAAAATCAATCCTAAAACATACGGGAAGCCAATGCAATGAATTTAAAACGGGTGTAATGTGTTCCCACCTCCTGGTCTTCATCAGGACACATGCTGGTGAATTTTGTAGAAGTTGTAAATCTGAGATACTCTTTTTGGGAAGACCAGAAAGCAGGGCATTACAGTAATCAATTCTACTGGAGATAAAAGCATGCATCAGTGTCTCCGTGTTCGCCCGATAGAGAATGGGGCGGACTCTGACAATGTTATTTAGTTGATAAAAACCTGTTTGAGTAATATTCTTAATGTGAGGGATAAAAGTCAGCTCAGAGTCAAAAATCACGCCCAGGTTCTTCACTTGTAAAGAAGGATTAAATGTCAGTGATTGAAGTTTTGGTAAAAGTTTATCTTTCTGAGCCTCAGGACCGATGACTAAAACTTCTGTTTTGTCCTGGTTGAGCTGGAGAAAGTTTTCTGTCATCCAGGATTTGATGTCTAAGATGCAGTTAAAAAGTGCATTCATTGGCCATGTGTCATCGGGAGACATGGAGATGTATAAATGTGTATCATCAGCATAACTGTGAAAGTTAACTCCATGTCTTCTGATGACACTGCCAAGAGGGAGCATGTAGAGGTTAAAAAGCACTGGGCCTAAAATTGAACACTGAGGCACACCGCATGTAATTTTGTGGACCTTAGAGAAAAAGGTATCTAGACTTAATATAAAAGTCCTGTCTGAGAAATAGGATGTAAACCATTTGTGAACAACACCAGAGAGGCCAGTCTGTTTTAAAGGGGTTAAAAGAATAGTGTGGTCTACTGTATCAAAGGCAGCGCTTAGATCCAGTAGAACCAACGCTGTCACCTTCTGGGCGTCATAGTTTAATCTAAAATAATTTAAAATCTTCAAGAGGGTCGTCTCTGTGCTGTGGTTCACCCTAAAACCAGATGGAAAATCCTCCAGGAAATTGTGTTCATTAATAAAATCATTAAGTTGAATTAAAACAATCTTTAAAAAAAAATTTGCCTAAAAACAATAAGTTGGATGCCGGTCTGAAATTGTTCAAATCATTAAAATCTAAATTCCTCTTCTTCAACGGGGGCCTCACTACCGCCTGTTTAAAGGCGGCAAGAAAGACCCCTGTCTGAAGGGAGAAATTCATCAAGGTTAAAATCTCATCTCTAAAAGATTCATAAAATTGCTTAAAAATGGGCCTCACTGAGGATAAAACTTTATCAAGAGTCTCAGCTTCGACCAGAACAACTCTACCAGTGTTTCCTCTGGTAGAGACACACGCTCAGATTTGTCTAAAACCATGTTACTTTGAGAAGATAAAATATTACATCTGATGGCATCTACCTTCCCTCTGAAGTGGTCTGCGAACTCCTCACAAAGAGTGTTTGAGGGGGTTTTCTGAAATGCAGTAGTAGCACTGTTAGAAAGTTTGTCATTGGTGGATAAAGGGACTTTGGAATTATTTTTATGTTCTAAGATGATTTTGGAAAAGTATGCATTTCTTGAATTTCTTAGACAGGTTAAAAGAGCTATTGTATAATTTGAGAAGATCTGTGTATATTTAATGGTTTATCGTGGTTTCACTTTTCCTCCATTTTCTCTCTGCCACCCTACAATTTCTCTTTATTTTTCTGAGATTTTCATTTCTCCACGGCGGTGCAGCTTTAGAGTGTAAACTTTGAACTTTTAGTGGAGCAACCAGGTCAAGAGCGGACTGAAGCCTACTGTTAAAATCATTAACAATAAAATCATAGGGGGGAGGTAAAACAATCGTCTGATATTAAACCAGTTTAATATCAGACAATATTTGTACAGACCGGCCTTTAAGGTGTGGCGGATAAATGATAACGGACGGTATAAAAACGGGGTATTTTTTAAATGATAACAATAGACGTAAATCCAATGTGTATTTGCAGCTTTATTAACAGCGTCCTCCTAACATCGAGCAGACAAAATACCACGAGTAATAAACATTCAGGCTCCTTAACGCTCTCTGGTCGCCATGGTAACCATTAAACATACCTTTAATAATTCAAAATGTACCACAAAAACAAATACGAAGTGTATGAAACATCTAACTCACCACAACGCTGAATCAGTGAGAGCGTTGGGCCTTTTCCCCTTTCCAAAGAAATGATCGAGAGACATTTGTTTTTTATCATCTTGCTAGCTTGTGGGATTCATTTCAGCAGTAACTATCACGTGACCAATACAAGCCTCTTGATGTGTCAAGGCTGAGCTATGTAACTCGGAAATCCGGTCATTTTTCAAAATAATACCGCGGTCACACTCGGATAATAAATAAAACGGAAATACTGGAAGTTCTTTATTCTTTCTGTGTGGCCCGTGGCCCGGTAGCACATGGCCCGGGGGTTGGGGACCCCTGATCTAAAATACATTGGCTAATTTTATATCTAATTTTTAACTTGATGTTTATTGTTCAATGTTTTGTGTTTTAGAAAATAACATCTGAAAACAGCAAAAATCAAACAATAATTTAGTTCGATCAATCTTTCTTCACTTACAATGAATGTTGAATGTTACTTTATTTTCCCATCTGTCTTTGCTTTTTCCATCCGTCTCCTTCCACCAGTGAACTCCCCTTAAAATTTAGAATTGGATTGCTCACAAGCACCGAGTAGATACTAACATTCATACACTGTTCACCTATTTCTGTTTCTCTCCATCTTTATCTCTAGCTGTTGTATCTCCTCTTCTCCCTCTCATCACTTAGTCTTCTCTTATCATTAGTTCTGTCTTGGATATTCTCAAAAGACTATATTAGATAAACTGGACTTGCAGTATAGAGCATCTAGTGCCAATAAACTGCACGGACTACTAATTACTAATAGACTATAGAGCACCGTTCTGGCGAAATTATCTTGGGCGGATGTTGGGCTGATCAATCACAGATGTGATGGTCTGTTGGTTGAGTTTGACGGATAGTTAAAAAATTGGACTCTACTACGTCCATCCTTGCTTGCCTGTCGAAGAGCGCTTGCATCGACGGATAATTGCGCTGCGTGTTTCTGCACCTCTAAGATGAAGCATAAACTAGACTAAAGGCTCTTGGCACCAGTGACAACCCTTAGAAATAGAAACCATTGTGTGCTGTGCACACAACTCCAAATTCTTCTTCCAGGCTGCCCTGTTACTGTTACATTTGACTTTCATGCTTTCAAATAGGGTCTCAGATTGTTTTACATTTGGGGGGTGAGGGGGGTAAACACTGCTCTTTTTAACATTAAAGAATGTTGAACACCAAAACCATTGGTGTACAGAATGACCACTTTGAGCATTTTTTTCGGGTTTCTGTTAACCAACATAGCTAGTTTTGGACAGTTGAAGCTGTAAGATACCCAAAACCAGGTGACTTGCATGCAAAAAGCATTTAAACACATGGTTCTGGAATTTAGGTGCATTTTTCCATCAGACTGAACCCACTAAAGTATTTTCACATTTCACAAAGTTGGGTTAAATGTATTACCTTGGATCCTCTCATGCTGCTAATAAGTTGATTAAAATAATAATGGTGATTTCACCTCTACACGAAGGCTGAAACTGAATATGGGGGCTCAGAAATCTCTCATATATGTAGGGAGAATTTCCAGGTTGTTGGGAAACCTTCTAGTGCAGATGTGATGACTGTGGCAGTAGCATTGTTTTGGGATGATCAGGAAAGCAGGATTAAATTTGGTGAGGATGTGGCTGCTTCATAATTGCCTTCATACTAAACATAGCTTCTTTTTCCTTAAGTCAGTCACATTTAAATAGTTGGAAAGCCACCAAATTTATGGAAGGTACAGTAACAGGATTCAAAACAAAATAGTTTTTTTTTAAAGGTAATTTTAAAGTGTAACTGAACCCCCTGAAAAACCATAACCCCGCCCCCAGACAACATTTTAAAAAATTCTACAAAGTGGGCGGTGCCAGGAAGAACAGAAGGGTATGGCCAAGTGTTGAGGAAAAGCAGAGGGGGGACGTGGGGGTGTGTTCCGGAGGACAATGACAGCTCGCTTAATGTGACACTGAAACATGGACAGTGACCAAAGCCACGTTGGCAGTTTTACGACTGATCGATCTGATCAACATTCATCTATTTTGAACGTTAGCCTATGTTAGCATTACCACTCAGAGACTGGACTCATCCTGTCTCCCTCTGGCTGAGCAGCACCGAGCTCGGGCGGCGCTGGCTCGGCGCACTATCTCCTCCGTCGTCACCGGAGATAGAGGGATAGAGGGAGGCTTTATGGAGCTCAGCGGCCGCGAGCCGTATCAATTCGAGCCGCTGGCTCGGTGCGCTGAGTCAGCGCTGCCAGAGGTTGCCACTGCTGCTGAGGGAGAGAGAGACAGGAGGAGTCCAGTCTCTGAATGGTAATGCTAACGTTCAAAACAGTATGTTAAACTATGCTAACTAAGTGCTAATGTGATGATAATGGTAACCTGAAAAACGCAATCCCACTCCAAACTCGCCACGGGGCCGGTATGTGTGATAGTTTTATACCCAAACCCACGGGGCGTGTCTGTGAGACCATGACTGCTGTGACACAGTCAATGTCTGTGACGTAGAGATGTACCGCTCTCCACCAATCACAAAATTCAAATGCAGTAGCCACAGTTCAACCCAAAGAGGGCAGCACTAAGACGTTTTTAGACCAAAAAGTGTAGAATTAAACAAGTTCACACCAAAATGTAAAAAAATCTGCAGAAACTGAAAGACTACATTGGTAAAGACCCATTTATACAGTTTAGAAGCAAAGAAAAGTTGTTTTGGGGTTTAGTTACTCTTTAAAGAAACTAAAATAAATACCAAAACAAGTAGTCATTATAGAAAGTGTATCCTCTGTAAATTGTAAGGTTTTACATGCGTTGTGCATGTCTAGGTTTTTGTATTTTGTGTTTTATTTTTTTGTTTTTTATTTTGGCTTCATCTTTAGGATTTCAAGCTTTCTTATGCAAGGACACTGGGAAATTTGCATTGTGCGGTTTTGTGGACTTGAGGCTAAACTGGCTCTCGTCTCCACTTCAGGTGGGCATAAATGCAAAACAAAGCTTGCTGGAACTTTAAACTTTAGACATGAAAGAAACATATGATTATGTGAAGCAGAAATTGTTACACAACCTCTTTAACAAGTTGATCTGGCTTGGTAAATCCAATTGGGCCTGTTCTTTAATCCTGGTTCTGTGTGTTTCTCAATCTGTGCCAGAGTCAGCATTGGAAAAATCTCACAGAAGTTGCCTAACAGTAATGCAATCAGGCGTTGATTACGGTTTATCAAATGTTTTTAGCACGCATTATGCAGTCAAGGCTAAAAAATAATCTATTATGTTATAATAAAGCTAGATATGTAGAAGTCGAATTCAAGGTTTAATGCCACATAACTCTATGAAAACAGGTAAGAATGCATCACTTAAAAAGCTTATTTTAGTCATAAGTGATGCATGTTTTGACAATCTAAGGAGCCAAATTGCAAATAAGATTATTTTTTAGCTCAAATAATGCACAGATGCGCAAAATTTCACAATGTGTACGTTAATAAAATAGACCTGACAGACTTTTTATTCTATCAATAACTGTAAATTTGTTGTGAGATTGTGGTAACTCAGTGGAGGCTGGTCTATTTGATTCTTAAGTGTGTTTTCCTCTGGGGTATTATTGTTTTTATGTTGCTTTTTTTCTTATAAAGGGATACAAACTAGAGATTATAGAGCCCAGGATTTAAATCAAACAGACTGCATTCTGGTTTCCGCTGGGATCTAATGTATAGTCTTTGGTTATCCGGTTCATAAGGTCCAAATAGCAAGACTTTTTCTGAAATTACCTGAAGACAGACACCTGTTTACTCACTTCTTTATGTACAAGAACCTCAGAAAATGCAGAAAATCTAACTGCTCTGCTACATCCGACAGCTGTTTATTTCCTTTGGACCATTCACTTTTATGAAGACATGAGAGGATTTGTTCTGCTTGAGAGGGATTTAGCTCTGTCTATTGGTATTAAAAATAAACCTCTCGTTGTGTTGCCTGTACATTATTGCAGCTTGCCTGCGAGGCTCGCTATCATTCTGCTGATAACGTTGTGTTAACGAGTGTGGAACGCCGAGGGGAGAGCGCTCATTGTTAACAACATTAACCCTGACCCAGATGATGGCAGAATCAGCCATAGGATGAGGACATGAAGCTGCAACCTGCCACTGTTGGACCAGTTAGAGTGGCTCAGAGAGATGGGATTACGATATGACTTCCAGCAGGTCTATCACGACCTATTTATCTTGTTCCAGTGGTATGCGCCGGAGACCTAAGGTGCTTAGATGATGGAAGATTAACCATGACCCTTGCCCTGAAAAACCTGGGTTTGACCCCTTATTCTGTAGCTTCAAAGGGATTAATGCTCACTGATGGCTAAATCCATTTAAATATAGGAGTTTATAAAAAAGAAGAAGCTCTTTATGATACAGAAAATCATAAATCTTTATTTAACAGTTCCTGTGAGACCTCCATTGTTCTGTGGGGGGTAGAGTCATTTTTTTCTGTAAACTATTTATTCTGCATAGATCAGTGAGGTTTATGTTGGCAATAGTTAAATCTTGAGGCTGTAGCTACATGGATAATGCCACAAATCTCACAAAACATACTTGCACTAGATACCAAACGTTTCAAAGCAAGTTTCATTGGCATACTGTACTTTGCAACAAAATAAAGATTACATGAAATCACCGAAATCCGAATTAATCTTTATTATAAATATTAGGTATTTGGGTTTCCTTGGTTAGACTTTGATTTCTTCAAATTAACCTCTCCTGACTGTAACAGAACGAGTGACAACCACAGCAATCCTTCAGCAATCCCTCATACTGAGCAAGCATGTAGCGACGGTGGAGAGGAAAAACTCCCCTTTAACAGGAAGAAACCTCCAACAGAACCAGGCTCAGTAGGAGCGGCCATCTGCTACGACCGTCTGGGGGTTTGAGAAGACAGAGCAGAGACACAGAAGGAACAGAAGATCTGATATAAGAGAACTTTCTATGTTACAGAAAGTAAAAAGTTGATAACAGGACACAGTGGATGTTCAGTTACTGGGAGGATCATTCCAGTCGATGCCCCCCGTCCAACAGGGCATTGCAGCCAAGCAGGATACCAGACCAGGTATATCTTCTATGAAGAGAAAAACACTGAGAGAAAACAAAGTTAACAGTCGAAATAACAGAATGTACTGTAATACAACTGGAGAGTCGTAGGAGAAAAGGAAGTAGCAGAGTGAAGAAAATTGGTAAGTCTGTCCTCCAGCAGTCTAAGCCTATAGCAGCATAACTACAGAGATAGCTCAGGATGACCTTAGCCACTCTAACTATAAGCTTTATCAAAAAGGAAAGTTTTAAGCCTGGCCTTAAAAGTAAACAGAGTGTCTGCCTCACGGACTAAAGCTGGGAGCTGGTTCCACAGGAGAGGAGCCTGATAACTAAAAGATCTGCCTCCCATTCTACTTTTAGAAATCCTAGGAACTACAAGTAAACCTGCAGTCTGAGAGCGAAGTGCTCTGTTGGGAACATATGGAACAATCAGATCTCTGATGTATGATGAAGCTTGATTATTAAGGGCTTTGTATGTAAGAAGAAGGATCTTAAATTCTATTCTGGATTTAACAGGGAGCCAATGAAGGGAAGCTAAAACAGGAGAAATGTGATCTCTCTTTTTAATATTCATCAGAACTCTTGCTGCCGCATTTTGGATCAACTGAAGGCTTTTAATGGCATTTTGTGGTATACCTGATAGTAAAGAATTACAGTAGTCTAGCCTTGAGGTAACAAATGCAGGGACTAGTTTCTCAGCATCACTCCTGGACAGGATGTTTCTAATTTTAGCAATATTCCGGAGGTGAAAGAAAGAAATCCTAGAAACCTGTTTAATATGGGATTTAAATGTCAAGTCTCGGTCAAAAATAATGCCGAGGTTCTTTACGTTATTACTGGGGGCCAATTTAATGCCATCCAGGTGAAGTGATTGACTTATCAGTTTCTGTTTAAGAACTTCTGGTCCAAAGACAGCAACTTCTGTTTTGTCAGAATTTAAAAGCAAAAAGTTTAGGGTCATCCATGTTTTTATGTCTTCCAGACATGCCTGTAATCTACTTAACTGACTGGGTTTATCAGGATTTATGGATAAATATAGTTGTGTATCATCGGCATAGCTGTGGAAATTTATCTCATGCTGTCTAATGATTCTACCAATTGGGAGCATATATATGGTGAACAGAATTGGTCCAAGCACAGAACCCTGTGGAACTCCACAAGTAACCCTTGAGAGTGAAGAAGATTTATCATTTAGATGAACAAACTGGAATCTGTCAGACAAATATGATTTAAACCAGCCTAGTGCTGTTCCTTTGATCCCTGCAACATGTAGGTGAATGTCCCAAAATCTTCTCAACCCTAAAACTAAGCCCTTACTTTCTTTTTACATTTTTTCAGCAATGTTCTGCGATTGTGTCTATATGCCCAAATAAATTTAGGAAAATTATGCAAATTATGAATATGCTGAAAATAAATGTCAAAATCAGTTGTTTGGTTTTTTTAAAGATGTTTTATTAACATGTCGTTAGATTGCATTTAAATGTTTGGCTTTGCTTCCAAACTGTTGGGTTGTAGTTTAACTGTCTTAGTAAGGGGTATAACGGTACACATAAATTGTGGTTCGGTACGTATTTGAGGTTTTAAAGTCACGTTTTGGTACATTTTCAAGACCCTTCAATTACTTAAATATGACCACTTTTTTCTTTTACTTTGAACATTTACATTTGTTCAATAGTTTTTCTTGTAACAATACTTCTATGGCAAAAAAAATAAATATCTTATGTCATTAAAAAACCTGTTTATTTCCCCTCTAGTGATGCCACATTTGTGCCAAAAATGCTTCTGTGGATGAAGCAGTGAAGTTGAGTTTGTGGGTTGTTAACATGTTAACATTGTTTTTAAACCTCTGAAAATGATAAACAGCTTTTGGTGGAGGTGAAATGATGGCGTGATAATGGTTATGAAGTTATTATGGCAATGCAATTATCATTTCAAAAATGCATTTTGTATTTACTCTTTTTGATAATAAAATTAGTTTAATCTAAAACATTTCTGTGTGAAAAAATAGCAAAAACAGAAGAAATCTGTAAAGGGGTAAATACTTTTTCAGGGCACTGTAAGTCCCTCAGGTGACACAGCCCAGTAAGAGGTTAACCAGCTTTGTAAATCTAATAACCAAAACTGAACCTGAGGCTACCTCTTTAAGCCAATAATCCTGCTATGTTTCACAGACCCTACTTCTCAAGAGGTGTTACTCTTTAGTAACTGCTCACAGAAAGGCTTTGCAGCCAAAATCTCCCATATTATCCCTTTTTAAGACATCAAAATGGAATTTAGGACCTCTAACGTTTAGGTTTTAATCTATGTGATCGTTATTAGTTATAGTATTGTTTGTTTCAGGTGTCCAGAAGGCCCTCGCCCGAGCACAATGAGACCGTGTCAGCTGCCTTGCAAGAAAGACTGCATCGTGACCCCTTTCAGTGACTGGACTGAATGTTCAGTTACCTGTGATGCAGGTATACGGACCTAACTGTTTGTGTATTTTAATGTATTTCTGGGTTTTTGAAGTACCTTGTGATTCCTATATCTTGAAAGGTGCTCTATAAAATTTTATTTACATAAAATGAATGCATAGCTGGTCCAATACAATCCAAATACTGCCCTGCCTTATATATTCTTCCATTTTATAGAAATGATATATACTGAAGCAGGTTTAAATGGCAGAAACATAGTTTCTTCAACCTGAGCCTCAGACGTTTGCTGCTTCGCTCTTGTCTTGTTAAACATAATTAATTTGACAGATTGGCATGAGCGACAACCTTTGGGCTGACCTCTTTTAGTACGTCTAGCAAATCCGCTTGCCTGCGGCCACAGGTGTCGGGAAGTACAAAGTGTTATTGTTTTCATGTGGTGAGAGAGAAACATGTTCAGTTGGGGTCTCTTCACTCAGACTGCTTTCGTCCAGGTTGTTAAGTGGAAAAATCAAAAACAGATTTGCAGCTTAAGATCCTTGTTTTGCCTGTGTGTTGATGACCTCGATGTGTGATAAAGTAGTGTATTTATTGACAGTGTAAAGAAACTGCTGTACATTTAAATTGTATTCTGCTAATACAGAGAATGGTGCTCCACCCACGTACAAAGTTTATATGCAGGATTCAGGACTATTCAGAGGGTTGTTTGATCTTAATGAGATATTTCATTACATCTCTACAAGTATAAATACCACAGAGGGGATCCTAATTGTTAACAGTCTAATTTTTTTCTTTAAAGTATCATTGTTGTTGACTTGATATCCAAAGCAATCAGGTGTGTGGGATGCAAAAGAGCTGTTTAGATTTAACTGTGGCATTCTTGCTTTCGGTTATCTGTATCTTCACTCTCAGGTCCAGACTTTTCTCTGGATTTACCTCAATGATTGTCTTTTCAGGTGGGGAAGCTGTGAAAAGAAAGCAATCAAGGAGACGTCTTGTCATCCAGATGCCTTCTAATGGAGGACAGGAGTGCCCAGTGGTGCTTGAGGAGGAGAGGGACTGTGAGGTCCCCAAAGTCTGTCCTGGTTTCAGGTAGAACTACTGCTCTGTTCCCAGATGGTTCAAATGAAATTCCAAATTTTGGCAACTTTTTCACTACATACAAAGGCTTGGAAAAACATCCATATTGCTTTAAACCTTTTCACATTTTGTCAAGTTATAGCCACAACCTTCAATGTATTTCATTGGGATTTCAAGACACTGTATAGTTATAAGACGATCAATACATTCTATGTGATACTGTAGCCCAAGACAAATGTCCTCTTGGGGACAATAAAATTTCTTATCTTATCTTACATGGTTTTAAGTTTGTTTTACCAAAACATCCTAAACAATATGACTAGCATTTACTCCGATACACCTAAGTAAAATCCACCACAACCAACCATGTGCCTTTAGAAGTCACCTAATTAGTGAAGAGAGTCTATAGCTGTTCTACGAAGGCCACAGAGGTTTGTTGGAAATCATTAGTGAACAAACATCATTATGAAACTCAAAGACCACAGCAGATGGTTCAAGGAATAAAGCGCTGATATAAAAATGGTTGGGACTTTTGGGTCTCATTCACTAGTTTTTTTCAAATATTTGTTGTCTCTAGCTTAAATCAATGCCTTGTGGGTTGTTTTCTGTGGAACAATACTCTGGCTCTCCTGTTTCAGGAGGCTGAAGTTTGTCAAAGTGGGTGGAGGGAAACGACAGGTTTGAGTCTTACTCATTAATATTCATGTTATGCCTCTGATTGGCAAACAGCAATGCAACTTTTACGCTGCCTTCGAACAAATAACTAACTTAACTTACTTCACTGGTGGTGTTCCAAGACAAATTCCAACAGTTTCTTCCTCAGCTCCTCTTTCCTGAGTAAAAAAATGCAATGCTGATGTAAGTATGTCCACAAATAACACAAGCCTGAACGTGATCTGCCATGTTGTGGAGTTGCTAACGGTTAGCTTCCACTAGCAGAGATGTGCTCTGCTCTCTCCTGTCTACCAATGTGGTGGCTTATCATATATACATAACCCCATGACATGCGTCAGCAAGGACGACTTGTGATGCTGGCCTGAAGCCTTTGCTACAACCTTAAGTTGCACTACATGGATTTCATCCTGCCGCCACTCTTGACCTCAATCAAAAGTATCTCATCATGTTCTTATCTGGTGCTGCAACAACTAGTTCACACATATCCCATGCCAATAAATGCTGCGCTGAAAACTCAAAAAGGAATCCGTGCTCACGACTAGAGTAGGGCTCCTAGCTGGTGAGAAGGTTTGCATTTGGGTCCAACCTTAGCTATTCTGCTCACTTGGAGAAGTAATGACTTTAATGGTCACGACTGCTAAACTGGAAAGTCATGCTCACACTGAATAAACAGACCCTTCATCTTTAGGCACATCAGAATTTAATAGGTTAGCTTTGGAGCATGTTGCAAGATTTTAGGGAAGCTGTTTATGTTCTGCTTTGTTTTTAACTTTGAGGTCTACTAGGGTGCAAAACTATGAAAAACAGTTCATTGTCACTGATTAAAAAAAGGCAGAAGTTATCAGTCAATATAATGTGACTTATATCAGATCAGCAGTTGGTGCCTTTAAGGCAGCTACAAATTTCCTTCCTTTCACCCAGTCTATCAATAGATTTAGACTTCCTGGTGTTTTCTGTCTGACTTCAGAATGGACTTCTTTGATTGCCCTGCCATCTGCTGCAGAGCTCTTTTGTGACTCATGGTTCTGGCTGCATGTTCGAGGTCCTTTTTAACACTGCAAAAACAGGATCAGTTAATCAGGCCAATAATAACACAAAGAAGTGCATGGTTAATGTTTACAGAGGCTTCCTAACTTACAGTGGGACAAAAAAGTATTTAGCAGCCACCGATTGTGCAAGTTGTCCCACTTAAAAAGATGAGAGAGGTCTGTAATTTCCATTATACATGCACTTCAACTGTGAAAGACAGACTGTAAAAAATAATCCAAGAAATCACATCGTATGATTTTTAAAGAATTTATTTGTATAATAGTGCAGGAAATAAGTATATAAAGGTTCACTGAAATACTTTATAATGTAATGTAACCTTGGTTGGCAATGAAAGAGTTCAAAACGTTTCCTCTAGGTCTTCTCCAGGTTTGCACACTTTAGCTGGTATTTTGGCCCATTCTTCCATCCAGATCTTCTCTAGAGCTGGGATGTTTTGGGGCTGTCGCTGGGCAACACGGAATTTCAACTCCTTCCACAGATTTTCTATTGGATTGAGGTCTGGAGACTGACTAGGCCAGTCCAGAACCTTGAAATGCTTTTTACGTAGCCACTCCTTTGTTGGCTGGGCGGTGTGTTTGGGATCATTGTCATGCTGGAAGATCCAGCCACATTTCATCTTCAATGCTCTCACTGATAGAAGATGGTTTTTGCCCAAAATGTCATGATACATGGCCCCATTCATCCTTTCCTTAATGCTGATCAGACGTCCTGTCCCTTTTGTAGAAAAGAAGCCCCAAAGTATAATGTTTCCACGCCCGTGCTTCACAGTAGGTATGGTGTTCTTGGGATGAAACTCAGAATTCTTCCCCCTTCAAACACGGCGAGTGGCATTTATACCAAAGAGTCATGTAATCTCATCTGATCACATGATATTCTCCCAATCCTCCTCTGGATCATCCAGATGGTCTCTGGCAAACTTTAGATGGGCCTGAACATGTGCTGGCTTAAGCAGGGGGACCGCAGGATTTTAACCCAATACTACGTAGTGAGTTATTAATAGTAACCTTTATTACTTTGGTCCCAGCTCTCTTCAGCTCATTGACCAGTTCCCTTCATGTAGTTGTGGGCTGTTTCCTCACTGTTCTCAAGATCATGTGTATCCCACCAGGTGAGATCTTGCATGGAGCCCCAGGTTGAGGGAGATTGTCAGTGATCTTGTTTTTATTCCATTTTCTAATAATTGCTCCAACAGTTTCCACCGGACGCGTAAGCAGTACGTTCAGGAGTAGCACGTCATACGCAGCTGATAGCCACCACTGTAGTCAATAGAACCCTTTCCACCGGAGGCGAAAGCAGCACAAGTCTGCCGCGTCTCAGTAGCGTCATGTCGCGGCACTTTTCAAAATATACGCGGCAGTCCTATTTTCTACGCGGTACGCCTCTGAAACACGTAAATTTCTACATTTTGGATAGGGGAAGACAGGAAATATAACGGCTCAACACCGGAAATTTTCAAAATAAAAGAAACGTGCTGCTTTACGGTTGCTTTACTTAAAAAAAGGTCACTACCTCTGCGGCCTGGTGACAGGGGCGGAATATGTTAGCAGAGGCCCCTGGGCACAAAATGTTCAAAGGGCCCCCTCGCCGCCAAAAAAATTATATCATTTAAATGGGATTTTCACCACAGTCTTGTAAAACTACATTGCTCATCTGAGGGCAACAATATCAAGACACAACACAGCGATGTAACTCCCTTGCCTATGTAAACACATCCTGCTTGATCTCACCTCCACCAGGCCAGGACTACAATTCAGATTGTTCCATAACTTAATCACAAAAACTCATTCATACTCGTTAATTTTTCTTTCCTGTCCCTCTTCTCCTCTCTCAAAGCGCTCCTTCAGTTCTTTTGCTTCTCAGCTAATGCTGCCCTTCTGTGTCTCTGTCTGTCTTCCCCCTATTTTTCTTGATCTTTTATTGATTAAAAAATAGTGCAATCAGTTTAAGTAAACTTGACTCATACTTTAAAGCATTTGATCATAAATGGAAAATGAATGCAAAGTAAAAACAAATGCTTTTCCTTTTACATAATAATGTGTTTAATAAACCTGTATCTCTAAACTCCTGTTTTTCCATCCTCCTCTACTGTCTATTTCCTCCTCCTCTCCTGTTTTTCACAAGTAAAATCATGAGAATAGGGCTCTTGTCTAGGAATGCACAATGTATTGACACCAACATCGGTATCTGCCGATGTTAGTCATTTTTTTACATATTGTATTGGTCCGATAAGTAAAACTGAGCCAATATTAAAAATCACTATTTCCATCTCTGTAAGAGATTAATGTAATATTTATAACGTTGTAAATAATAGTTATTGGCCATAAGAGCATTAATATCAAATATCTGTATTATCGCAAATGTTTTGATCGGTGTATCCTTACTGTTGACTCTGTCCTCCATGATGTGCTGCCCCAGCCTTTCTGTCCACCTCTTTATGAGTTCACTAAGAAAATGACCAAACTGACTGATAAATGCCAACAAAGTGAACACTATGTTCTGGTCCAAGTAATTCATCATCACCACAGAAACCTCTTTCACCTAAAAACTGACTGACAGCAACGACCAGCCTGAGCAGAACATCCCGCCAGTACCGCGTCTCTCCCTCCAGCTGGTCCAGGTTAGCTTTCTGTCCTGCTACCAGTGGCTGATGCTAGCAGCACACTGATGCAACGATCAGAGCTTTCCCCAGGGTCGCACATGCATTCCGAGTGTTTCCAGTCAGAGAAACCACTAATGTACTGGTTTTATTCGCTCCAAATAATATGCAGGGGGAACAAAAGATATTATCCTACCTGTGGTCGGTGAACATGTGATCCAGTCTGAAGAAACTTTTTCTCCTCTTGGGAAGTGACAGCAGATCATTAGGTTTGGGTCACTTTACCGCCCAAACCTCGATCACGGGATGAAGCTGGATATCTTGTCGCCCGATTATTAAAAGCCGCAGCTCCACGATCGATAACAACAGCGCAAGCATTTACGTTAACTGTCCCCCACAATGCTGCGTCCCACAGCGGATAAACCCAGTCTGAGCTGTCACTGCTACAGCTAGCCTCAGGTTGTGTAGCTTACACAGTCCCCTCCGAACAGGTTCATTGACTCACCATCATCCACAATGTCTTCTTTTTCCTGATTTTCCTCCTTAGGTTTTACACAGAACATATCAGTAGATGACAGACTTCCTAATAAACACGTCTTCTTCTCATCTTTCTCTCTTTCATTTATAGAAACCGCCTTCTTTCGCTCATTTTAGATTCTCTAATATAGTACTACTGTCCGGTGACGGTCAGCGGAGGGCTACTTGCTGGGGCAGGGGCGTGGCATGTTACCATGGTTTCCACAACTGCGCCTTAGGGACTATGTAACTTTGTTAGGGTAAAAAAAAATGGTGTGGATCTTATTGGTTATCTCTGCCAGCACCGATCTCTGCCATATTTGAAATATGAAGACTATCTTTTTTCTTCCTTAAACTGTGGGCCCCCCAGTGGGCGTGGGCCTGTGCCCATAATGCCCATTGGATAATCCGGCCTTGCCCGATGAGAAGTCAGTACCTCGCACGAGGGTCTCATATGTGTGTCATCACACAAATGAGCGATTTTGGATATTCCCTGACATAACATAAACTTATTGGCGAATATAAAACGGACATAAAATAAAACACAAACCTTTTGGAGCCATGTTGTTGTCTTTTCCTGGTTATTGTTGTCATAGACGTTTATATATGTCTATGGTTGTTGTGTTTACTGACGAAACCACGCGTGATTTTGCTAATCTCGTGTGATTTCGTGCTCTCCCGGTGACGGCTGCTTCCCTGCTGCTATGCGCCTCATACGCACCCGATGGAAAGGGCCAAGCAGCAGAATACGCAAGTGAAACGTGCTGCTCCTGTAACCTGCCGCTTACGCGTTCGGTGGAAAGGAGGGGTTAAACTGTTTGCCTATTGTAGATTTGCTCACCCCAGTTATCTGCAGGTGTACAATCTTGTCACTGGTGTCCTTAGACAGCTCTCTGGTCTTGGCCGTGGTGGAGGTTGGAGTCTGACTGTTTGAAGGTGTGGACAGGTGATTTTATACAGATAACGAGTTCAAACAGGTGAAATTAATACAGGTAACGAGTGGAGGATAGAAGAGCTTCTTAAAGAAGTAATAGGTTTGTGGGGGCCAGAATTCTTGTTTGGATGTAGATGGTAAATACTTATTTTCTGCCCCTTAAAACAAATAAATAATTTAAAAATCATACAATGTGATTTCCTGGATTTACATTTTTGTACATTTTGTCTATCACAGTTGAAGTGTATCTATGATGAAAATTACAGACCTCATCTTTTTAAGTGGGACAACTTGCACAATTGGTGGCTGCCAAATACTTTTTTGCCCCGCTGTATTTGTTAAATCTGAGGTCTCTGTACAGTTCATCATTTAATTTTTGTTGTAGATACAGACCGAGAGTCATACATGTAGTTCAGTTCTTCTTTTAAGGTCAACAGTTGTGCTATATGTGAGATAGATTTTTAATAAATTGAGTACACCAAGATAATGATTTAAAAAACAGACAGATTAAGCATATTTTTGGAACTGTTTCCAACTCCCTCACTTTACTTCAACAGATATTTGCAGACATGGTCAAAAGTTTTGCCTTTAAGACAAATGTTATGTTGCACAACTTCTGCAACTTTGGCTTACATGGTGAGAATTCACACAAAGCACTCTAAGGTGCGGTGAAGAGAGCTTCAAGATGTCCGAGAGAAATCAAGTAAGCTTCCTGACATCTCCATCTGTTGAAAAGAAAGTGTTGCCACCAGTGCAGAGCTTGATATAGGCAGCTGGTGAGTGTGAAAGCGCGCACAGTGAGCTGAAGACTTAGATTGCAGCCGTATGACAAGAAGGCTAGCAAACAAGTCGCATATCTCCAAGAAATTGCGAAGAAGAGACTGAAATTTTGCAGGATGTACAAGGATGGGCAGCAGAAGACTGGTGCAACGTTAATTTCTCTGGTTTTCCAGATGTCCCAAACAATCAGGGGTCAGATTAATCCTTTCTCTGAATGAAAAAAGGCAAGAGCTATAAAGTCTGCGTTATATTGACAGTGAAGTATCCTCATATGATCCAGGTGTGAGGGTTCCACACTCCCTGGGTTCTTCCCAGTTCAGTGGGAAAAAATAGATCTAAAAGAACTATAATAACTACACAGGTTCTTACAAAAGTTTCCTGCAGTGGAAACTCATCTAAAGAGGTTAAAAGATAAAAGAAATTGGACACATGGCTGTGAATCTCCCCAGATCTTAACCTCACTAAGGAATGTTGGTCTATACTAAAAATCTATATGATGCCGAAATTTTATTTGAGATTTTGGCTTCTTACATAAATGTAATATTTTCTAATAAAATTCTACAATCCTTTTGGTAATAATAATTAAAAAAACACACACACCATAAACACAAAAATTAAAAGAAAATGTTTTATTTGTGTCACTGCTTAAGCTTTAGGACATGACTGTAATAAATCATTCATGACTGAACTGATCATTTTTTTCAGGTGGAAAACTCACAAATGGAGGAAGTGCCAACTGGTCCCATGGTTTCTCAGAAAGGACGCCCCAGGTGCTCAAGAGACATGTGGACCAGGACTTCAGACCCGAGGTACTAAAACATTTTCACCTCCTTTTTTTTGTCATCTATTTTGTTTGATCTATGGTATCCTTTCACTCATTCAGCCTAGTGTGGAGCTTCAGATTACAAAAAATGCTAGCTCTTTTAAACTGACAGGTAAAGCTCTCATGAATATCACCCAGTTCTCTTGGGATTTGGACGGAAATATTCTCACATCTCAATGTGTCCCTCTTGAGATCGGTTTGGCAGTTGAGAGTTGTTTCACTGATTATATTTTTCCCCCACCTCAGGCTTGAGTCATGCAATTTTAATCAGATGTCTCTTGTTGAAATTTAGGAGAAGATTCTGCACCTTTCCTTTAGAACACACCAGTCCATTCCACAGTTTATATACGCTTCATGCTTATGTGACAAGTACTTTAAAGCAGAAAGCATATTTCTTCCTGCTTTCCTGTAACATATAGTCCAGGGAGGCTTTCATAAGAATCCAATTTCAAGGGGTCACGCAGAATGATCAATTTCATTCTGTTCCACCTCCAATATAAGGCTTTTATTAGTTCTTATTTTGCTGTTTTTTCTTCACCAGCTTGCATTATTACAGGAAAGAATCAATCTGTTCTTAATGTGCTTTAAGGTCCGTTTCATATTCAGCATACCTGTCAAGATTTTTTTCAAGTTCTCACTGATTTTATACCTTGTGACACCTCATGTCGAGACATTCCCCGCCTTTGTTCCATTCATTTCGGTTACTGACTTTGATCAAATGAGACACTCTATTCCTATATCTTACTTCCTACGAGATATTCGGAAATTTACCTGTAGAGACTCTCACCTTAAAGGGAGAAAAACACAGTAGAGGCTCCATTAAACACACAAAGCTGCAAGCTGTTCTCTCCCTCCAGCCCACACAAACGCACAAACAATAAGACGTGACCTCACACACCAATAGACAGAGGCTTTCTGAACCAATAGCAGTGCCCACAGGGGTTTGACCAAAATGTGCTCGGAGATTGATTTCTCTATAAAGGTACGGCCCTGCAGAAGGTCTGCATCACAGGAAAATGAAATACTGCAGCAGCACTTGTGATACCCTTTATTGGAGGAACAAAGAGCAGGAAGATGCAGTTAAAAGCTAATTGACTTGTGGCGTTTTAAACCAATCGAAGCGTAGACGCATTTGTGTCTGCTCCTTTCATAACCGGTTTTAAACCTCCCATGGGATCCAATCTGAATTTTGAAGTTTGAGTTTATTTTTCATTCAGGGGTTTTAAATGAGATGTGTTAAACCAATTTTCATAAGCTGATACAATTTTGTAAGTTGTTAATAGAATGTGTGTGACACTTTGATCAAATCACCAAAGGGATGCTCACTACACCTCTTACTACATGATATCGTTTTTTTTTTGCAGCCATTCAAACATAAATGTAGACACAAACTGTACAATAGCATGTTATAATAATACAGAGTGTTTGTGCAGTCAAATTGTATCTCCCAGCAGTCAGGTGTTCTTGAAATCTTTTGACTCTTTTACCCTTTCCAAATTTACCACCCTCCTCACACATCTTCACATAAAACTGCTCAAAAGTACATAAGAATCTCTAAAGATTTTAACTATTTAAGTTCAAGTTTAATTATTTGAAGTATTGTATTATTTATAATTAAAAAATATTTTAATGAAATCAATAGTAAGGGGATGAGATTTCGGTGAGAATCCATTTTGGACATGTCAGATTATCAAAAAATGGATTGATATGCTGACATGTTTTTTTTTGATGTTGTGTCCAATATGCCCTCTTTGTCGTGGCCAAAAATATACACAGAATAATCAGCAAAAAAATTTCGTTATATACTGTTTTTGTATGTTTTATTTTGTTTACGTCTCTTAAGCTCTTCAAATATTTAATTTAACTTCAATATTGGAATGATTAATTATGCATCAAGAAATCTAAAACATTTGATTTTCATGCAATTAATAATGGGTTTGTGGAGCTTTGATGTTGACTGAAGTGTTGGGCATGTCAAATATTATATATGTCAATAATAACATTCAGTTAATTGCATACCTATTTCATATGTAATACCACTCACTTCCTCTGGACACTTAATGTATGTGGCCAAATGTACGTGAACAAAACCTAGAATAAAATGGTCAAACATTAAGTATATTTACTGCTTTTATTTGAATAAATAATTTGACAAATGGGTTCCGGTGTGATATGATCCCTTATCCTGGTATTGGTCAGGACTCTGGCAGCTGCATTTTCGATGAGCTACAGTTGCCTAATTGAATTCTCTAAATCAAATTAAATTCTGTAATCCAACATATTAAGATTAAAGGGAATGCACCAGTTTCTCTGTACCATCTTATGACTGGAGATGTAGCGGTACACAAAAGTCATAGTTCAACGTGTTTTCGGTATACTTGAATCAAGGAAAATAAATACAAATGTGCATATGACCTTTTTTTTTTTTGCTTTGATCAGCACTAAACAAATAACAATTTTCCTTAATTCCCTCCTTTCATTTCCTGAAATTGGATTTTATTATTTCTATTACTTAAAAAAGATGGAAGTATTGAACTGACCGGAGATTTGTTTGAAACTTTTTAATACATAAAACGGTACAAGCAAATATAGCCAGAATAGCAAATAATATAACCACTTCAAAAAGGTCAGTGTTTGTTTAGAAATGTTTAAATAATACTTTGCCCATATTTGAGAATAAAACATTCATAAATCACTATGGAGTTATTTTGATATTTTGACATCCCAGTCTCCCAGCTGTACTTGAATGCAGCAGTGGCAGCTGTTGGGAATTCCCTTTTCATCAATGGGGATTCCATCGAGTTGTGTTTTACTTAAAACTAGAAAACCAATCAGAGTGCAGACCTCTGCCAAGGCAGCTCAGTACCCCCATTTTTTAAAATCTCATGGTACACTGACCCCTTGTGCATTGTAGGATGGAGAACAATGTTCTGTTAACTGTCCTGAATAGGACCCACAAAAAAACTACACAAAAAAATAAACGTTTTCTACTGCATAACATGATCTTGAACAACCTTATAATGTCCTGCAGCAGAATGTTAATCCACTAATAAAGACTAATGTTCTAATTTTAATATTTTCTTTCTCCCCCATCGCATCTGATTGTCCCAGCTGTGTCCTGCCGCCAGCTGGACGGGACGCAGGCCGACATCAGCGAGTGCTTAAAGACCTCCAAGGCCATGCCCGCCATCACTCAGCGCTGTCAGCTCCCCTGCCAGGACGACTGCCAGTTAACCAACTGGTCCAAGTTCTCGTCCTGCACAGCTGACTGTGTGGGGGTCCGCACCAGAAAGAGGGCATTGATAGGTGAGGATTGAGGGAGACGGCTCCAACAATGTGCTGTTGTGAACCCATCTCAAAGAACCTTGTTTTCTCTGCAGATTAGTGTCAGTGAGGTACCACTCAGAATAATATCTTAGCAGGAAAAAAAGTTGATCTAAACTTGTCCATCCATTTCAGCAGTCAGAGTATGCCTTCTGATCATAAAAATCAAATAATGTTGGTGCAGTGCATTATCGCAACATTGAAATTTGAGATTAGGAAACTGAGGGTTCAGTCCCGACTAAAAGTCTTGATAACAACACAAATGTGTTGTTTTGATGCCATTTTATTTGAAATTTGGTCAGATATTTCTGGAAAATACTAATAAACACAACATTTCAAAATACTTTTATTGGCAAATACGTCAGGTTGAAGCTGATTGAATAATTCAAATGTTGGCTTTTCTTCTGCATAACTGCTTTAATTCTCTCGCTAGATAGTAACTTCTGACTCCGTCTAAAGACACTGTTGTTGTATAACCGTTTTATTAAGAGGATGCTCAGGGTTGTTCCTAGTGCTCTTGGTTTCATGAAGAATCCTTCCTTGCATCTTCTTCAGAGGTTTCAAGGTCGTCCCCATAGCAGAACCAGCTTTCCAGCAGATTATGGCCACCATTTTTTCTTCCATGATGCAAACACTGTTTCCCTTAACCATGTTTCTTTAGAAATCTAGAATCTTCTCCTTTGTTTTGTTCACATTCAAGGTAAGACAATTGTTTCCAACATGCCACAAATCCTTTCTGGTGGTCAATTCTTGTAACCTTAGAACTTGGGGTTGATCCATTTGTTGGACTCTGTTTTTCCACCTTCTTTTTGAGAACTTGGATTTCAATCCACTTTATCACTTTTACTTCTAAAGTTAGTAATCCCACTTTTGATTATTGCAATTGTCCTTAGACAGGATTGGGATCCTGCCTAAGAACAATGACACCTTGGATCAGAAGAATGCCTACACATGGATTGCATCAGGATGTTTTACTGTTAAAATAATACCGGAATCTTGGTCACTCAACTTTTCCACTCTTGATCAGTGTTTTGTAGATGTCCCAAACACTTCTTACCTATGTTTTTCCTGGTAAGAAGTGGTTCATTTTGTGCCCTTCTTGTTCAGGGACCATTGTGTAAAAGTATTCTCCTCAGTTTGCGTGCAAATGAATTCTAGAGCTGACTGTGTCAAGCAAACTCTATACCGGTGTGATGATAACATGATTCTGCAACACTTTCTTTTTTAGAGACATTCTTGGAGCTTACAGAAATCTTGGATATCTTGAAGCATCGCTCCCTGGAGCTGTACAGTTCATACTTCAAATTCTCTGTGACCCAGAAAACGAATCTTTCTGCTGCAATATTCCTTCACCTTTCTTTGAAAGTATTTGTGGCTAACAGGAAAATGCAGTTTTTAGGAACACATCTGTCCGTCTTCCTTAGCTGGCAGTCTGCTACTGTCATGATGAAAATAATACTCTCTTCTGTTAAATTCTTGGATGTTGCAAGTTTTACCTAATGGTTTTTTTTTTTGGGATACAAGTTGATAAACTTAAATCTATGCATCCCGTTTCAATCCAATAAACATGAAGTCGATTTTTCAAGAGCGGGTTTTAAAATATTTAGCTGGCCATAAGGCAATGCAAGACAAAGGAATTTTATTTGTACAGCAACAAAGCAATTAAGGCCACGTACACACGTAGCCGGGGTTCTTTTAAACCAAATATCCTCACAACCTCATTTTTAGAAGAAAAAAAATACATACATACATAACTGCATAAGTGCATTGTTAAGCACATAGGCATTCCAGACCTGTAGGCATCAGTGGTTCCCCAAAATCTATCCAATCAGAATTATTTTCCCATGCCTGTGGTCTTCTACATAGAGTAGTAATTGAGCTTGTGAGAACAAGCAAGCAAAACGCACCTGGACAATTGATAATCCACTGAGGGAATCCATGTTGTATCTGAGTGTAAACGCAGGTCGCGCATGTGATGTCAGAGCATTTATGTCACGGGTAGTGACATTGCGAAACCTTAAAACCCTGTTTATTTATTTCCACAATCAAGTGCTTACAACGGAGTATTCGCAAATCTTTGTTTTGGTTGGAGGTTTTTGAAAGAATCGTATTTGATGCCGTAAATCTGGACTGTCGTGTAGATGGTAGGCCAAATTGTAGAAAAATATCTTCATTTTCTGAGATATCCTGCTACGTATGGACCAAACCTTAAAGTGCTTTACATGATTAGAAGGAACACAAAACAACAAACAAGAAAAAAGCAATGTTTGTTATAGACCCTCAGGAAAGCCTTTTAATCAGAATGAGATCTGTAAAAAAAACTGAATGAGAGTGGTCAAGAATGCTGTGCTGATCCAGAGCAGCTGTTAGATGCTTGACGACAACTTTGAAGAAGCTTGATAAGCAGTCGCTAACTGGCAAGAGAGAAGAGTTTAGATTTTCCTTTGTCAAAAGCAGATGGTCAGCAGCATTGCTGAAATCAAGAACATGGTGATGAGAACCTGGTGAGGCATTGATTATTGTGAGCACACTTGGATTAATGCACTGAAATATATTTTTGAACAAGAATAAAGGCAAAAAAGACAGGGGAAATTAAAATTTTCACATATCTGACTTTAGAAACTGTTGACTATTGTCATCAGAGGAAATTGGACCAGTAGGTGGACCAGGAGTAGCAATGTCTCTTCCAATTAAATAGGAACACTATACATGTCTGTGTTCAGATTGTTCACTATTTAGTTAAATCTCTACTAGTTTTTCTTCTTCTCGTAGTGAACTGGAGAAGATCATTAGGAAAATTCTCATAAACATTGTCAAATCACGATTATGGACCTCTAAATTTTCTACATAACCTACAACTTGCATTACTCACAAAACATTGGGCACTCTATTAACTGTCAGGTTTTTAGTTTAAAATTGAATTTTATACAACCTCTTCTTTTTAAACTCTCCACAACTGTGTCACAGCCAACTGTTAAAGTGGGTGGCAAGGAAAAAATATATAATTATGTGGAAAATAATGTATTCTTTTCTTCTGCCTGTCAGTTGCTGAGATGTTTCCAGACAAATTATAGCATACAGCTTCGATGCAATTAAGGAGCAACTTTGTTCCGGATGGGGGGATAAACAAGGCAAAAACATGGAAATGATTTTCTAGGGAAAAAAAGAAAACCGGTAACGGTATTTTAGGTTGTCAAAAAGCAAATCATCTCCTTATTTGCATGTGAAATGGCTGCTTAATGATGGACTGATAGAGTAAGAAAGTTTCTCTGAACTAAGAAATCTAAAGTGATGAGAAACATCAGGTTGTTTTAGTTTCATGTGCTTCTAATGTTTTTCTAGCTCAACTACTCTTCCTTTGTCCTACACAGTACTAAATGTCTTAGAAACGAAACTCAGCTTTTCGTAATTAATTCTGGAACATAAAGCAAGACAAATTGAGGTTAACAGATCTATGGTTCCCAAATTTAAATGTTTTTTGGTAATTTCCTTTTTACATCTTTACCCCTCAGGGAGAAGCAAAAAGAAGGACAAGTGCAAAAACACACAAATGTACCCTCTAAGTGAGACACAGTACTGTCCCTGCGATAAGTACAATGCTCAGCCGGTGGGAAAGTGGTCGGACTGCATCCTGCCAGAGGGAGGAAGAGTAGACAGCTCAGCAGGGATGAAGGTCCAGGGAGACGTCAAGGAGTGTGGACAGGGTTACCGCTATCAGGCTATGGTGTGCTACGACCAAGACAACAGGCTGGTGGAGACCTTGCGCTGCAACAGTCACGGTGAGTGAAGTATCAAAGTGTATGGGTCTAGTTTTAATGGAAAGGAACTTAATTTCTCCATTGTGGGATTAATAAAGTATTCATTCATTCATTCATGTCTAAAACACCTCCCTAAACTACCCAGATGAAACTGCACCTGACCTCAACATCCTTCCACATAGATCAGAGGTTAGCAACCTTTACAACCCAAAGAGCCATTTTTATTCCCACCCCTACAAAATAATATCTGCAATGACCCCTCGAAAACGATAAAATGTATTTAGGACCCTAATTATTTTTTGTGTTTCAGAAGGTTTTTGCACAGGGTTGATGGCAATTGGGGTTGCTAAAGGGATTGGACCTTTGCTTTTGTAATAAGTAACTTGCATATTGCATAAATGAGGTGTCTACATAGTAAAACCCTATCTCATCGCGGAGTACAGAATAACTTCTGCATCCCTAAAGCTTGCTGTGTATTAAGCAGACTTACAAAGTGCGTGTGTCACTTCCTTTGCATTCCCAACACTGATCTGATGGAGTCAGACACAGAACCTCTCGTTTCTTTACTCTTCTCTGCTTTCCAATCAATAATTCCTTGGAAACTGACTCCAAAGGCAGCAGAAATTTCTCTCTGTTTTTAATTTTTGCTGTTGAAGTCTTCTCTAAACCCATCCAATTGGGCAAAGACCCAACTATATCACAGTTTTTCCTAGCTCACTGCAGGGTAACATACCATGATTACAGTTTCCACTTCCATTGTTGGCTCAATAAGCCTAACAAATTCCTCACAGTGGCTGGAATAATTGGAACTTGTTAAACTAAAGTGTTTCTTTCTCTCATGTACAATCTTTTCAGTTTGTAGAACTTTATTTAATGGGGCTCAGTGAATCTAACTTTTAAAGACTTAAATACAACCAGTGTCATTTATTCTATCGTAACTATCTGCAGGCCTCATTTCCTTTAAATAACTTTGCATTCAAGCTGTTATTTTTTTTAATTGCTGTTAATTGCAATTAATCATACTGACAGCTCTGATGTGGATATGCATGTGTTTTTTTTTTAGCTCGCTCTTGTTGCTCATGCTCAGAGGTTTGGTGCAGCAGCATCTCATAAGAAACTACCAAAAGCTACTGATGTTTTAGTGTAAGCATGACAACAGCATTTGGTGACAGCCTGAAGCGCATGTTTGTTCTTTAACAAGAGCAGTAAATAAAAGCACCAGAGGCTTTTCTCAGAGGGAAAAAATGTTTGCAAGCTTTAAGACCTCCTCGCACTGTTCCTTTTTTTAGTTAGTGTTTTCTACCTTGCCATATGGTTCATTATCTGATGTTTTAAATTGGCAAGGGATAAGTAATGAGGGATGGTTTATACTGCCATGTATATTTTTGTTCAAAGCATACTTTATTGGGTTCTTTCTATGGGATATTCACATTAAAAGTACTGTATATATATTTTTTAAAATAATAAGATGTGATGATAACTAATTTTAGTTTGGGTTCCCGATCAAGGCAATTTATTAAAAATTGAAAATCAAGGACTGGAGCCAACCTTGTTGTATATTAGATGTCAAGTAAAGTTTATTTATATAGCTCATTTCAGCAATAAGGCAGATCTTTAATGTTTTTTGGTGCTAAGCCATTCAGTGATTTATAAACTAATACAAATATTTTGAAGTGTATTCTTTGAGTTAAAGAGAGCCAGTGTAGAGACTTTAGAACTGGGGGGATGGTCTCTACTTTCCTAGTTTTAGTGAGAATGCGACCATGTCATTATTTGAGCAATGGAAGGATCTGTCGCAGAATCCTGGCAACCACTGTCTGTCTTGCAATTGTTTTCTTTGTTTCTTAGGGAATCTGGACTGGAATTGATCACTCCTTGTAGATCTAATATACTCACTCCAATCACACCTGAACTCTATGAATCTATTCCCAACACAGATTTGTTAAAACCTGCTTTATATAATACAAGTGTGAAAATACAGAAAATGGGTGTTCTTCGTTTTCTTTTCTTGTTCTCATGAACCCAATATTGTCTCATCTCATTTCCCTCCGGTGGGTCTATGGCTCGAAATTATCTTCCAAATGTAATTGCCTCAGAATATTTGACTTGAATAAAATAGCAGTGTAAATATCATCCAAGGTGCATACGGCTTGGTTCTCAGTCTTAAGAAAATGTTCTTTAAGTACATTCAGTCATGGGGAAAAATCTAAGTAAAGCTGTTTTCTTCAGGCATGGCGGATCAGTTTGTTTGAAATTTCTTTTCTAAAATGTCTTTAAATGAATAAGAAAAAAACCTTTTACCAAAGACCTTTAAGTACTGAGACTCATCAAAAATCATCTGGACTTTTAACAGGGCCTAACATTTGTAAAACACTAGGTAAAGTAACACTGTAAAGGTAGATCATATGTTGACAAAACTTCTAAAGTCATTGTATTTTTTTTCTTTTTTTTAGATTTAAAAAAACTACTAGGTTTTTTTCTATATCTAAGTTTTTTTTTTTTTGTATTCAGTGGCATGTTCTGTTCTTTATGGATACAGAAAAAGAAGACTCTGGTTTACCTCGACTAATTGAAGTGTTTATCTGAAGATACTTTATGGAGCCTTCAATTTTTAACATCAGTGTGTTTATAAACAATTCTGCTTTAAGATCCTGAGCTGTTGTGTCGCATAAATCAACTTTGATTTGACTCTGTTTCTGACCCAACTTCTTCTTTGCAAGGTGTGAAATGTATTATAACACAACCCAACACTGCTAAGTCCTATTACTCTGTGCGAAATTCATGTAAAGTGAAACATTTGTTTGTAGATTTAATACTGCTCTCTTACAGATCCAGAGGGTTATTCTAAATCCTAAATTTCAAATTTGCAGGCTTTTTTTCTAAATTACTTGTGTCCTCGTTGTAAGGTCTTATCTTAGATCCAGAGACTTCAAGCAAAGAGTTGCGCCTCCAAAACCCGTTGGAAAAATCGCTGTGAAATGGGATGGGGGAGATGAATCAGTGCTGTGCATATATAAACAGGGTTTTAGTCTCCATGTTTGAGTCAGAGATTCAGATAGTTAATCTGAGCATGGGTGTGACGGGAGCTCATCATCAGGATGGAGTAACATTTCTTTGTGTGTGTTCTGGCACAATCCCCGCATGTTTACACCTGTGTGACTCCAATTTAGTGTTTGGGTTCATGCGTTTATTTTAGGGCATAATTATAGTTGAGGAAAAAGAAATGTTCCTTGAGATGTTCACAATAACTAAGCCATGTTGGGCAAGCGTTTGCTTCATGTGAATCTCAAAGCTATCATTAAATCTCATTTATTCTTCATTGGCTCTGCTGCTCCCCCCGATTTTCTGAGCCGCTCCCTCCATCTCAGCCGTCATCACTTGAAATGTTGATAGAAGAAAAAGGAATGGTCCCTCTAGGACTTCGCAGCTGACGAGATGCTGTTGGCTATGATGAAGATCAGGCAAGCTGTGCCACTCCGATCTCTTTATTCCACCAGATAAAAAAGGGAAGTGCAATAACAGTGCTTTCTGATTCAAGATTTGGGATGACACTTTTGGTAGAGTTAATGAATTTTTCAATTCAAAAAAACTTTATTGATCCCAGAGGGAAATTAAGTGTTGGTATAGCTCATAATTAATTCTTTAAGGAGTTGTTGTAGATGATGATAGCTGTGGGCAGGAAGGATTTCCTGTAGCGGTCCGTATTGCAGCGAAACCGAAGAAGCCTCCGACTGAAGACGCTCTGTTCTTGTATGAAGAGGATGCTCAGGGTTGTCCATAATTTTTTTGATTTTATGAAGAATCCTTCTTTGCATCATCATCTCCAGATGTTCCACAGTTGTCCCAAGAACAGAACCAGAACCTTCTTTATCAAGTTGTTTAGCCTATTTAAATCCCTGGCTCTGATGGTGCTACCCCAACAGATGACGGCTGAAGAGATTACACTCTCCACAACAGACTTGTAGAAGATCTCCAGCATCTTGCTGCAAACCTTGAAGGACTTAAGCTTCCTCAAGAAGTACAGTCTGCTTCTTCTCCCATGATGGAAACAGTTTTTGACTTATCCCTGTTTCTTCTGAAATCTACAATCCTCTCCTTTGTTTTGTTCACATTCAAGGTGAGACAATTGTTTCCACACCATGTCACAAAGCAGTCCACCAGCTCTCTGTATTCAGCTTCTTGTCCATCTCTGATACACCCGACAATTGCAGAGTCATCTGAGTATTTCTTCAGATGACAGGTCTCTGATTGGTACTGGAAGTCTGAGGTGTACAGAGTGAAAAGGAATGGTCAGAGTACGGTCCCCTGTGGTGCTCCTTTGCTGCTGACCACCTGGTTTGACACACAATTCTTCAGTCTCACAAATTGTGGTCTGTTGGTCAGGTAGTCATTGATCCAGGTGATTGTTGAGGGCTCCACCTGTGTCTTCAGGAGTTTCTGACAAAGCAAATCAGGCTGAATTGTGTTAAATGCACTGGAGAAATCAAAGAACATGATCCTCACAGTGCTTTGTCCAGATGACAGTGGGTTGGTTGAAGTAGGTGGATGATGGAATCTTAAACTCCAACTCCACAGCGATAAACAAACTGCAGTGGGTCCTGATACGTTCTTGTTTGCTTACTCACGTGTGCCAACAGGAGTCTCTCCAGGACCTTCATTATGTGGGATGTCAGGGCAATGGGTCTATAGTCATTGATGACTGATGGGTGAGTTCTCTTGGGTACTGGAACAAGGCAGGATGTCTTCCACAACACTGGAACCTTCTCCTAAGTTAGGCTAAGGTTGAAGAGGTGCTGCAGAATCCCACAGAGCTGCTCTGCACAGGCCTTCAGGACTCTGGGGCTGTCACCATCTGGACCTGCAGCCTTGTTCCAGTTCAATTTCTCCAGCTGCCTCTTCACCTGACTTTTGGAGACAGACAAGTGGGAGGGGGAGGCAAAGGGGGTAGCAGCATTTCCTGACTTGGTTGAAGTCAAACTTGTGGAATTAGAAGAGTCCATGGCTGAGGTGAAGGATAAAACATCCAAGGTGTAACAGGAAAGCTGTTGGTCAGAGGAGAGTGGTATGTCTGTTTGGCTGGGAACAGGAGAGGGGGATGCTGAGCTAGTTCCTGAACTGAACCTGTTGCAGAATATGTTCAGTTTATTGGCTCTGTCCAGACTTCCATCTATCCAATCCTTCCTGTCCTTAAAACCTGTGATCTTTCTCATTCCTGACCAGACATCTCTGAAATTGTTCCTCTGTAGTTTGTTCTCCAGCTTCTTCCTGTGTGCCTCCTTGCTGTCTCTGATCTTGACCTTAAGTTGCTTCTGTATACTCCTCAGTAATTCCCTGTCTCCCTCCCTGAAGGCTCTTTTTTTCTTGTTTAGCAGTTCCTTCAGGTCACTGGTGATCCAGGGTTTATTAGGGAAGGATCTCACTGTTCTGGTGGGGATGATATTGTCCACACAGAAGTTTATATAGTCAGTCACACACTCAGTCATGGCATTGATGTCCTCTCCATGTGCTTGGCAAAGAGTCATCCAGTCTGTGGTTGCAAAACAACCCTGCAGGGCTTCTTCAGCTTCCTGTGACCATTTTCTCACAGTTCATTTTGACACAGGTTGCCTCTGAACAAGTGGTTTATATTCTGAACAGAGAAAAACAAGATTGTGATCTGATTGTCCCAGAGGAGGTCTTGGTTTGGACATGAATGCATCCTTTATATTTGCATAAAACAAATCCAAGGTCCTGTTTTCTCTTGTAGAGCAGCTGACAAACTGTTGAAATGTTGGAAGTGTAGTAGAGAGCGAGGCATGATTAAAATCACCAGATATTGCCACAAATGCATTGGGGTGCTGTGTCTGTAGCTTAGCAACAATGGAACTGTTGACATCACATGCAGTGTCAACAACGGCTGAAGGTGGAATGTAAACAACTGCCAAAATTACACTGGTGAACTCTCTTGGTAAATAATATGGACAAAAACTCACGGCCAAGAGTTTGACATCTGGGCTGCAGAGACGACACTTCACAGTAACATGTCCTGGATGACACCATCTGTTGTTGACAAGCACTGCTACTCCACCACCTTTTCTTTTTCTGGTCGTCTTCAGATCTCTGTCTGCTCGTACAGTCAGGAAGCCTGGCAGAGAGACATTGGAGTCGGGGATATGATCCAGCAGCCACGTCTCAGTAAAACACAACACTGCATTCACGGTACTCTGGCTGAGTCGTTGTAAGGGCTTGGAGTTCATCCATCTTGTTAGCCAGTTATCTTACGTTGCCCATTATGATCGATGGAAGAGATGGCTTGAACTTCCTCTTTCTCTGTCTCCTTTTCGCTCCTGCTCTGCATCCTCGTCTCCTCCTTATCAACTCATCAGGGATTTGTGGCTTCAGTTGAGGTATTATTTCAGCTTTTCACCAAAAACTAGAAAGTATACAGGTAAAAAAAAATGCAGTCTTCTTTAAGAAAAAAGAGGAACCAATGTACAAAAAAACAAAACTTAATATATAGCCAACAGAGCCTCTCCAACATGCAGCCACCCAGAGCAGCGCAATTCTAGAATGAGGATGGGATTCAGAGGATGGGACAAAAAAATAGTCTTTACATTGGGAATGTAATCATTTGAGAATCAGTACAGAGAGAGAGAGACTGTAAATCAGTTGGGAAATGGACATTGATACTGTGTGTCTTGACATCTTGATATTCAAAGTGAAGCCTGACTGCAGAAACAAAATATACATTTAATGCATTTTATTATTTTTCCCAAAACTCACTAGCATTGACACCCTAGCTTTAACATTTTGTAAGGCCCTCATTTGCCAATAGTATTAGCACGTTTCACAAAGCTGGAGCATACAGAGAGGGTCTTGGATCATTCTCCTCTGCTCCCTAGATCAGCGGTCTCCAGCTCAAGTCCTCCAGAGCTACTGCCTTACGAGTTTTAGGGTGCATTCAGTAGGGATGTCCCGATCATATTTTTATGTCCCCAGAGTAGAGTCGGAGTCATTTGATTTTGAGGATCTGCCCATACCGAGTCCTGATCCGATACTTCCGCAATGCATTAAAATAATAAAAAGAATAAGGACAACACATCCAAGTGGTCCTCCAAGTTTTTTTTATCATGTATATGATGCTCTATCATGTGAGATTCGCTAAAGTGTTGCATATGCAAGGTCGTTGTAAATAAAACTTGAGTAGACACATTGTGCAGTAAAGCTAGGCAGTGACATCGGATAAACAAACTTCATTTGTCTGTGGTATCCCCAAAAGCATGCCTCCAACTTTGACAAAGGTATGGTAATGAGCCAGTCTTTTGAATCAGGTGAAAATGAATATGGCACCATTCATTTTTTTGAAGAGAAAAAGCAGATATTTCTTTCTTTTCTACAAAACAACAATAATGCAGCACTTTAAAAAATACTAAATCTAGCTGTTTTAACAGTTGTATGTTACAGAGAAGCATCTCTTGTATTGCTCTTTTTGTTTATTTTTTTAAGTATAAAAACCAAATATTTTAACTTTTTGTTTTACTTTATCCACATAGAACCTACTTTAAGTCTTGGTCACATTGGTTCTTACAAATGGCAGGTTCGTAAACATTCGTGGAGGTGGACATAGTTTCCTACTGCCTTTTTACAAAGTTGGTAAACCTGGCGTTCGATTTGCAAGATAAATCTGAGACATTTTTTAGAAAATGAGGTGATTTTCTGCCGTATGCTGGCCATAGAGTTCGCATGTTCTTCATAAGGGTGCCTTGGAACCTTCTTAGAACATACCTATGGTCATCTTAGAAACATTGTTGAAAGGTGGATGTACGGCATTTCTTTGAGCAACTCATGGCTCACAGAAAGTCATTAGTTGGAAGATCCTACGGCTTTCAGAATGTATTTGTCAGGATGACTGTGGCAATTTCAATATCCCAACATTCTGTGTCTTGGCGTTTGTAAGAATCACCAAAAAACTATCTCTTATCTTTTATGGTCTTCATAGGAACGCTGTAAGGGCCCCCCAAAAAGAACCGAATGTGTTCTTGCAGCATACTTCTATCCACCAACATCATGCGTTGTTCTTCTGTTGTTCCTAAGTCAGTCATACTAGGGACATAAAAAGAGGGTTTTCGTGGCACATTCATAGACAATCTTGGACAACATCATCGATCATCTCATTGGACTTATGCATGGGCTACAAACGCCGGATTCCTATAAGGCTGCCTTACGGGAGCCTGTAGGAAAAGGTCCAAAAATAATTTGTAGAGTGTTCACAGCCGTTCGTACAGGTCATTGTGACAGAGCCTTTAAATGGTTCACTGCCTTCTGAATAAGATGAACAGACATATTTAATCAACAAGACCTCTACAAATAGAGAAATAAATACAATGTACCAAGCAATAAAATATATTCCTTAAGTTGACGACCACAGAGGACCCCCTAGTTCTTTGACCTAATGCTAGAGAGACTCTGGGGCTTTGGCCTCTTTCTGGATTAGTAATGGGAATTCTGGCTCTTTTAGGAGAGCCGGTTCTTACGGCTCCCAAACGGCTCCTAACATTTTTTGTTTCTTAAATAAGCACCAACAATACATGTAAAATGAATGACTAATCTACAAAACAATTACATAATATGTTTATTTATATGGCTTATTATATTCCCCATGGAGGAGAGTGCTAGAAAAAAAGTTAAAGTAGTAGAACAAACTGATTGTATGTAAAATATCTATAAACCGAACTATTTATAACAAAACAACATAGAAAAGATAACATAATGTATATAACTGCAGAGCACTCTGGGATCTCAATAGTCAGTTTATATAAGATGCATCTAAATTTTGCTGTTACCTCCTGTCACTCATTTCCTCAACTTTCCAGCATATTTTGTCTGTAGCGCTGTTTTTCTCCTCTCCCTTCCATTTCTCTGTGTGCTTGTGGCGCTATCTGTCTGTACCCCCCTCCCTCTCCTGTTCCCAACCTGCTCCGTGCAGTCAGGCAGACCACACATCGTATAGTTGACCAATTAGCAGCTTGAAGAGGAAAAAAAGGCTCCGGTTCGGTTCCCCCAACAAGAAACTGGCTCATATTGGTCACTTCAAAGAACCGGGTCTGAGAGCTGTTTCGTTTGCGACCGACACTTCACTATTCTGGATTCATTAAAGAATCAAGTGAAGTCAATGTGCTGTAAAGAATAGCAAGGATGCTTCATGCAAACCATAAATATAAGCGAAGGTTAAGTAAACAGCTCTGTCGATGCATGAAAAACAAAATTTTTAAGATCTGGAAAACAAAATTAGGCGTTTTTGCCGTAAAGCTGGGTTTAATATGTTGGCAGCATCCTATGGAGATTTTAGGACTGCAATTTACATCTGAGAACATTAACAGAGACCATGATGACATTTTATCCACTTTCTTATTTAGTAGTTCCAGGGCTGAAAAGTTCACATAAAGTTCCCTAAACCACTCTCTTGTCAGACAACAATGATTGTCTAATGGTTTATTTTGGCCATTTTTAGCTTATGGGCCAAAATAAATGCCAGGGAAGCTAAATACTTTTCAGAGATATTTTAATTGTTCACTACTGAGGTACAATTAGCAGTTAATCCATCCATCTGTTTTTATGTTTGCTCCATTTTTGTCAGTGTCATGATGTTACTGTTGTAGAGTTTTGCTTTTTTTCATAGAAATGTGTGACTTGAGCTGTACTTCATTACAATTCACTATATACTAACTATATATAAGAGGCAGATTTCTGCATATCCCAAATGCCATTAAAGCATTTAAGACTATTGGCAGTAAAAGCTGCTCTCATTATCAGGTAAAATTGGTTTTCTGACAGTTACGAAAGCTTGCTGCAGCAGTGACATGTGCACTTGGGAACTACATCAGGGACTCGTGTCAGGTTGCAAATTTATTTTAAAGACATCCAAAGTGAAGTCCTGCCTGGTCTCATTCTAAAAATCTTCCTGAGAAAGCTGGGCGCCACATCACTTAAACTAAAAGTGAAGTGCAAGCTCAGCTGCTGCAGGACTCGCATGACCGGAGCTTCCAGGTGACAGAGTCAGTGATATAAAGTGACTGTGTTTAAGTGCTTAAAGGTCAGAGGTAGAGGGGCCATGTTAGAGTTCATGCTGAACTCAGCACAGTGTGAGGTCCAGAAGTGGACTCGGGAACTTTGGTGTGCAGGAGGCGTGTGGAGATTTATTAGATACAGTGCTGTGAAAAAGCCTTCAGTTTTCTTTTTTTTTCTTTTTCACATTTTTCCTTTTTTAAGTGTTTTAGATCATGAAGCAAATTTCAACACAAGACAAAGATAACCTGAGTATATAGAAGAGTTTTCGAAAGATTTTATGATTTCATTTTTTAGGGGGAAAAGTTTACCGAAACAACTTATCCTTATGTGAAAAGCTAATTGTTCTTAAACCTAAAATTTACTTCGACCCGGCACCAGAGGAATATAGCTGGGGGGGTTGTGGTTTATTCTAGGGGGGGTGGCAGTAAACAGTCTTTTTGTTGACGCCTTAGCATTTTTACAACCCATTGGTGGTACGTTACATAATTCCGGGTCAAATCTGCTTTTTTTGCGACATAATTTCTGTTTACATATACATAATAGACATCATTGGACAGCTGCGATACTTGAGATTCAAATGAAGAATGCCAATAAGGGATATAATTATAACTGTAGACACAGTAAATGCTTTTGTCAAGGCACTCAAAGAAAAATAATGTGCAACTCACCGATCAAAGACACATATCATTGACAGAATCGAACCATCTCGAATATCTGACTTTTTACATGCACAAAGGTCCAGTTAATGTCCTCCAGTAAAATACCTAGTCCTTAACAAGCCATGCGCCCACAATCTGACATAATCTGCCACTCAAAACCTTGATAATTCCCTTGTGTGTATTTTCCACAAAAGTTTTCACCAAACTACTATTAGCATTCTCAATTTACCATAAAAATAACAGCACAGTCCTTCTTTCTTGTGATGGTTATTGCCGGCTGGAAAACAACAAATTGGTGCATTGCCACCATCGACTGGTTTGGAGTGAGGACCAGAATGTCACACAAGTTTGCACTTGCCTCTCTCAGACTGATGCATTCTTTCCATCCCTACAGTCATACATGTTAATGGCCGTATCAGTCTTAGTAGATGTTTTAACTAGATAGGTGCTAACACTTGTTTGGGTAGAGGGAAAAATGCAGAAGTATCAAGCATCAGTTAAAGATCAAAAAGAAGTTGAAAGAATTAAAAATGCTACTTTTTTTTATTCCGTTGGTGGATTTATTTTATTTTTTCAGAAACCTAAAATTATTTAAGCAGAAGCGCTTTATCCAGCCTGGTTGAGCAAACATGACACCTGGTGGAAAAACAGAAAACAATTTGTAAGAAATTTTGAAAACATATTAAGTTTACATGACCAAATATATCAACCAGGATTCAGGCTGGAGAAACTTTTTCATCAACTATAGGGGATTGTTTTATTTATCTGTCACGAAATGGTAAAGCAAGGAACTAGATGGACCTGTGGACGTGATTTCCCCTGCTCACCTCACATAATCGATTCTCTTAATTAAACTAAACTGAGTTAGCAACCTGTTATATAAGCTAAAAATGTATTATAGTGTCTTCACTAAACTGATTTTCTGTTCTAAACAGAGATGTGACATACAAGTCTAAAGGTTCAGGGAAATCATTTGTTTGTGGAAATTTCTCTGAAGTCCTTCGTGGTGAAAACAGAAAGCTGAAGCTTAGTTTTAGAAAAAACTCAAAAAAACCTAACCTATTAACTGTTAAAACCCAGTGAACTCCATAACAATCGATTAAAATATTGAGGCTTTCTCCCAGACCCAACCCCTTTAGTTGCTGCTTCAGTGAAAATTTAGACTTGCATAACTTATGATAAATTGGGTGTCGAGTGTGGACTAAGGTTTTATACTACTGACTGGAAGTCTGGCCGTGGCTTTAGATTAAAATATGAAGCTCAGGTTAACAGTTTACACAGCTGGATTTGAGTTACAGTCACGCTAAAAAGAAAGAACACCCTCTTTTAAATCTTGGAGTTTCATGTATCAGGACTCGGTAAACGTGATCCAATTTTTACCAGTTCCCAAAATAATTAAAGTCTAACCTTATGTGTAAAGAACATATTCCACACTGTCATTATGTGTTGAATAGGAAGCTAAACGGCAGCAGCTGTGTGTGAAAAACAAAGCATACCTTTGCTGTTTGTATTTCAATTTAAGAGGAAGATGCTGGGAGTTTACTTATCTGCAGCGAACTGGGAAGAGTTGCAAAAAGATTTTCATAATATTTGAAGTTGAACACTTTGAGATAGTTTTACAAGGTTATCCATGACAGTGTAATGCTCAAGAAATTTCAAAAAACCCAAGAGTTTAATCTCAGACTCTACAGGCCTTAGTTACCATGTTAAATGTTTAAATTATTGACAGGACAAGTAAAGAGAATTTGGCAGTGGAACTTGGATTTGGAAAGTTGATTCTGAATGAACCACAAGACTTCGTTGAAACCAAAGTAGAAATATTTTTGGCATAATGCACTATGTTTGGAGAAAACTAACAATAGCTTATCAATACAAATACTTCATAAGAAACCTGAAGTACAGTGGTGAATGGCTAAAGATCTGTGCTTTTTTTGCAACCTTAGGACCTGGGAACCTTTCAGTCGACCATGAACTCCCCTGTACGCTAACGTATTCTGGATTAAAATCTGAGGCGGTCTGTCGGACAGGATCAACAGGACAATGATCGTAAACTAGGCAGTAAATCTACAACAAAAAATCCAGTCAATGTCCAGATCTCAAATTTATTCACATTCTATAATGAAACCTTAAAGAATACGTGTAGAAAGAAATGTCTGCAAACTTTGTTGAACAAAGCAACGCTGGCATGAAGTGTGGACACGTCGGAGACTAGAATCATAAAACATGGCTAAACTATTGTTGCTACAGAGGGTTTTACTGGCTGTTCAATCATGTATGTCATACAAAGCTTTACCAATTTCACTTATGTTGGTTTTAATAAATATTCTGTTTTGTGCTTTTGTACATTTAAGATCAGATAAAAATTATTTCTGAAACAGATATTTTTGTTTTATATACTGATTTATTAAACTCTATGAAAGTAAGGGTACTTTTTTTATACATAGACTTTTCATGAAGAATTTAATAGTATTCATCTACTTCTTTTAAAAAAAGATTACCTTCCATCAGAGGTCGCGTTAGATATTTTTGTCAAAAAAATCTGGTAATAATCTATTTTTACCCATCAATTTTAAAAATTATAACATATTTCTTGAAATAAATTTTAAATAATATTCAATCCCGAACAAGCTAAACAGAAAACTACATATAAAAATTAAATTAAACGATTGTGCTTAAAATATGAACAGTTCCCCTGCTGTGGCCTGAAAATACAGTCTGACAAGTTCCTCCTGCTCCGCATGGAACTGAAATCCTCACCGTTTTGTGTGTAAACAAATGGTGGGATTGCTGCAGGTGTTATTGTCATGTGGTTTTGAATTTTTGCCTCAGACAGATGACTTTTCATGGGGGTTTAGATTCTGTTCTGGAGGCTGAATCCGAGCTCGGCTGCTACACTGGAGACTGAAATTACTAGCACCTCTTCAGCCAAAGTTTGAAAACGAGGGAACATTTTTCTAATTGAAGCATTCAGAAGTCAGACAGACTCTCTGAACAGGCAGTTCCTTGACCCCCAAGCTATTGCTTCAGATGGAGGAAATCCCACAGCATGCACCGGTGATTGGCACTACACCGTGCTCTTGGGAGCAACACGCTCCAAAGCCTTAGTAACTTTTGAACGCGCTGTCAGCTCCCAGTTAGCGAGATACATTGAGTACAGGGTCTGAGATGATGTTCAGATTCTCTTTTGGGAATCTTCTTTTTCATTGATTTTGTTACCTGTACACCGTGCGTAAAGTTGAAAATATATGCACATTTGCACCAAGAGGTCAGAGTTTTGAATATTAATCTTTCAAAATGGCAGATGACCTAAGGATTTTTCATCACAGTTTAAGAAAAGAACAGTCAAATACGAAACAATATTCAATTAACCCGAGCCCTCTCATCCATTTACCCTATAATTAGAAAAGCACCTCCTATTTTGTTTCATCTTGTCAGGTTATATCGAAGAAGCATGCATCATTCCCTGCCCATCAGACTGTAAACTCAGTGAGTGGTCCAACTGGTCTCGGTGCAGCAAGTCCTGTGGAAGTGGAGTAAAGGTTCGCTCCAAGTGGCTTCGAGAAAAACCGTACAATGGAGGCCGGCCATGTCCAAAACTGGACCACATCAATCAGGTGCTATGAGTAATGTGTTACTGATGCAAGACGTAACATTTTTTAAGCTTAGTATTGCTGTTTGTGCATTCATGAACTGTACAACAATATAAGAGGGAGTACGATTAATCAACAATAAAGGTGAATTTGCAGAGTTAGTCCTCACCTTTAGCTCATTTGAGTTGCATTCAAGCTTTTTTGTGAATCTGTGAATCTGCGAATCCACTGAAAGCAGCAGGTTTTCCTACTGACTGCCATTCAACGTAGTAACGCTCCAGTAAGGAAGATTCTTTATGAATTCCTTAAATTTGCCAAAAAAAAGCAGCTTCCCAGAGCTGTGAACATCAGCATATTCAGACTGAAGGTTGTGTTGATCCCAGCCTCTCAGAATGTTTGTTTAGTTTGCCTAGGTATTTATGCCAGAGGCTTTTCTGATTACGTTCTCTGAAATGTTGCATTAATCATGGCTTCTGCACTTTATGAGCTGTTGGCTCATGCTCATTAATCCATCTGTCTCTTTTTAATCCATCGCAACGCTCGCCGGATGTGACTTCCTGCCACAGGCCCAGGTAATAGCAGCTCTTCTCGCCTATTTGCAGTGTAGTCACACATGTAAAGTGTCACCTACATCAGTAGGTCAGTGACAGATAAACATACACAGTTGCTATAATCTAAGAGTGAATGAACAAAGCTTAAACCAACTCTTTTTAGAGGCTTCCCTGGGAGGATAAATAATATGTTGGTACAGCTAAATCTCAGAAAGCTGAGTCAAAGCTCCGCTGTGTATTAGGCAAACCTTCCACAAACCAGACTTCTCAGAGTTTTTATTATTTGAGCTTATCTATACAGCATTAGAAGTTTTAAAAAGTAAAAGCCTTACTTGCTGCTCAGTTAAAAGTGAACCTTGCTCTCAGGTGTATGAGGTGGTGCCTTGTCAGAGCGACTGCAATCAGTACGTGTGGGTCGCTGAGCCGTGGAGTGTGTGGAAAGTCAGCAATGTGGATCTGAAGGAGAACTGTGGAGAGGGTGTCCAGACCAGAAAAGTCAGGTATTTGCAAAAAACAAACAAATGCAGTCATCCCTGAGACCAGGAGATCTCCTATAAACAGAGTGTTTTAACTGATTTCACAGATGCATGCTGAACACCGTGGACGGCCCATCTGAGGCTGTGGAGGATTACCTCTGTGACCCGGAGGAGATGCCCCTAGGAGCCAGGGAGAGCCGGCTGCCGTGTCCGGAGGACTGCGTCCTCAACGACTGGGGCACCTGGAGCCGTTGCAGCATGGTGAGCAAGCCGAATTCAGATCAGGAAAGAAAACAGCAGCATCTCTGCTACTGGAGTAAAGGGGAGATATAGGAGACTCTGACATCTGTGAAGCCCGCTGAGATTTATCTTGATATCTTTTTCTTGTCACAAATGTTTTCTCCAAGGCCGAGAGGATACAAAGCTTAGTTGCACTGCATTATCGTGAGCAGTGTGTGAATCTTTGTCAACAGGTTATTTCTGGTACACTGAGGAGTAAAGTAGATCCATGAACTGGGGAAGCAAGACAAAGTGGCTTATACATCACCTATATTACACTGTGTTCACTGTGCATTCAGCAGGGAAGGAAGATGATTTATGATAAAGACTCACAACTTCAAAGCAGGTCTCCAGCTCACATTTAATGATGCACACACACCTGCATATGTAAGCTGGAACTAATGTGCCCGGTTTGGCAGACAGCCACAAATATGTTTAAATTATTCATTCTGTTTGGATAAAATAGTGAATACTAACCTATCCAAAACAACTTTTGCTCTTTAACAAATTTACTGTGGACCGGGTTCTTGAAATAAGCAGAATTAAACAAAACAGGAATATAAATCTGGACTTTGTTAGAATTTTTTATTAATTTTTTATTAATAATTTAAGTTTGGGTTAGCTAAACTTAGGTCAAAGAAAAATAGCGTCTTGTTTGACCTTAGCATTTCCCTATCATTTTAAAAGAACAAAAACATGTACAAAACACTCATGTTTTTCACATTTTATAAAACTAAATCACCCTTTAAAAATGCTTTAGTTGAGCTCAGCATTAAAACACTCCACTGAAATAAAAACATGACTGTCAGTGTTTTTGTGTTTAACTCTCATGTTGCTGCAGACCATGCAGGTCGTGAGCTGACAGAATTTATAGGATTGTTCTTCCGATTCTCAAACATCGCTAGCCTTGACCCTTGCACTATGCTTAAAGAGTAACTAAACCCCAAAACAACTTTTTTTTTATTCTAAACTGTATAAATGGGTCTTTACCAATGCAGTCTTTCAGTTTCTGGTGATTTTTTTACATTTTGGTGTAAACTTGTTTAATTCTACACTTTTTGGTCTAAAAACGTCGCCCCCTTAGGGTTGAACGGTCGCTACTGCATTGGAATTTTGTGATTGGTGGAGAGCGGTACATCTCTACGTCACAGGCATCGACTGTGTCACAGCAGTCATGGTCTCACAGACACGCCCCGTGGGTTTGGGTATAAAACTATCACACATACCTGCCCCGTGGCGAGTTTGGAGTAGGATTGCGTTTTTCAGGTTACCATTATTATCATATTAGCACTTAGTTAGCATGGCTAACATACTGTTTTGAACGTTAGCCTATGTTAGCATTACCATTCAGAGACTGGACCATTCCTGTCTCTCTCTCCCTCAGCTGCAGCTGCAGGCTCGGGCAGCGCTGACTCAGCGCCCCGAGCCAGCGGCTCTAATTGATACGGCTTGGGGCCGCTGAGCTCCATAAAGCCTCCCTATACTCCTATCTCCGGTGACGACGCAGGAGATCCGCTGGTTCAGGGCGCCGAGCCAGCGCCGCCCAAGCTCGGTGCTGCTGCAGCTGAGGCAGAAAGAGACAGGATGAGTCCAGTCTCTGAGTGGTAATGCTAACATAGGCTAACGTTCCAAACAGATGAATGTTGATCAGATCGATCAGTCGCAAAACTGCCAACGTAGCTTTGGTCACTGTCCATGTTTCAGTGTCACCGTAAGCGAGCTGTCATTGTCCTCCGGCACACACCCCCACGTCCCCCCCTCTGCTTTTCCTCCACACTTGGCCATACCCCTCCGTTCTTCCTGGCACCGCCCACTTTGTAGAATTTTTCAAATGTTGTCTGGGGGCGGGGTTATGATTTTTCAGGGGGTTCAGTTCCACTTTAAGAGTTTTTATTATTTGGAGGACGTCGGTGTTTCAGTGAGTTTTTTTGCCATGGCTGGTCCGTTTATTCTGTCTGTGTGGAGAGGAGGGTCGAACCAACCCCCAGGTTGCAACAAACAGGAGTTGCAGCCACCAAAATACTACAGGAACAGCGTTTTATTGTGTATTCCATTTTGTTTGTTAAATTACGCGATTCCATCTGCCTTTCCCACATTGCACTCTTCATAGAGCCCTGCTGCCCCATACAGCGCTGCTACTCCGTCAGTCTGTACGCCGCTGTTTCTGTGTATACTACTTCTGCTGGGTTAAACAGGCAGCCTGTGGATTAGTTTGAGCACTGCTGCCACCTTGTGACTGGAGGCTTGTTTACCGTTCAAGCGTGAATAAAGACAAAAGTCCTTCTTCCTCACTATTTTAGAACCACTGGACTAAGCATTGCCTGATTCTTAACCAGATGGATAAATTTACCAGTTAAAGGTTAACATACAGTTCTTTGCAGTCAGACTTTCTAGTAATATTCTTAAGTATGTAGGCATTTGAGGCTTTTTTTACTCCTTTTCTGTCTGGTATTTGACACATTTTAGGAAAATGTTGCTTTCTGTTTAATGGTCTTGTTCACCGTGTAATACTTGTTCTTTTTCAAATAAGATTGGTAACTCTGAGTTGCATATGCATGGTGCACATGACAATTTTCTTTAACCCCCATTGCCTGCATTAGCCAAAGTAAGGAAGTGGATGGGAAAACGAGCAGAGCACTCATATAGTAACTCATAATGACCCCCACAGAAAACGACTCATAAGGCATTCATTCACACTAGTGAATGAGACCTTTAAGCACTTAAAGCTGCTGTTGCTTTTTTCTTATCTTCCCATGTATGTTAGCTAATCTAATAATGTGTTTTACATGGTTCTAAGTGTGAAGAAATTTTGCATGTTTAGTTTGTGTTTGGATAAACTGTAAAACGCCTCGTGTGCTACGGAGTAAGTTAGCTTATTGCGGCATCCCCATCTTTTTTTTTATATCCATTCTTATCAACTGTCTTAGGCTAGGACTGCTTTATACACATTAGTGGTCTATGAATGCTCCCAAGTTGTCAAATAATTACTCTGTAGATGGAGCCAACTTGTTCCTTACCTTGGCAATCACTTTAAGCAGTGGACATGTCGAGGTAAGCAAACCTTTCTCAGTGCAGACAGAATGTTTGCGTAGCATAGCTGTAAATTAAACATTATTACGTCAGTTATTTATCTGAATTTTGTAGCAGTGGGGTCCATATATGATGATTCTCTAAGTTATGATGTCAATGACACTGAATTTTGTTTGACATTCCCAAAAATACAGAGTAAAATATAACAAAAAATTAATGGACCGTTAAAAAAAAAGATATATTTGACAGAAATGTTATGTTATACCTGACACACTAATAGGGAAGACTGCTGACTTGACAGATGTCCAGAAGAAAATCACAGATCTCATCCACAAGAAGGGTAAACCACAAAAGGTCATTGCTAAAGAAGTTCAGTGAGTGCTGTATCAAAGTAAATTAATGGAAAGTTGAGTGGAAGAAAGAAGTATGGTAGAAAAGGGTGCACAAGCAACACAGATAAATACAGCCTTGGACTGTGAAGTAAAGCACATTCAAGAGTTTAGGATAGGGTCAGGCCGGCGCCATGGGAGTGCCTGGGCGGGCCGTTCATGTATCGGGCCGCCCATGACAGATTACAATGCCTCACGCAAATGTATTGGCACAAGACAACCAACAGAGGGTGCAATAGGTTATTAATCTGGAGTTTTGGATGCGGTAAAAGAAGACACTTTAGTACAGTTTGCTAAAATGGACAGGACTCTTAAATGACATTCTGGTCCACACTTCTTACCAGTTGGTGGCAGTAACACACCAGTTCGTTGTTTGCCAGAATAATTATCAAAAAGAAGAAAAAGTGCACTTTTAAGTGCATGCTAACTGGTAGTCATGATGTAAACATTCAGAGAAATACACGCAAGAAAGGAATTTACAAAGGTTTTTTGCAGCAGAGTTGAATTGAGGAAGACTTGCGGACTAAGTACTTTATTGGAGTACATTAACTGGACGTAAAATGATTGTTTTTGTTCGAGATGATGGCTCTGTGAATGTGCAGGCGCAGCTAAGAACGGTGAGTTATTATTATTTTTCATTCTGAGTGTATCAGGACAGTTTCAGCAGCGGCTACAGTCACTGATCAAAGCAGCAGAAAAATAACAAGAGAATCGACATGGAAGAAGTAGGGCTTGTTGCTGTGTTTTCTGTTTGCTGTTATTAATTGGTTTGCGAGCAAGTCTTCTAAGTTTACAAAGTCTTCTAAGTTTACAAAGTCTTCTAAGTTTACAAAGCCGGTTGTTTGGAGACCTCTGCTTATTTCCCTCTGAATTAGCGCGACTTCACCACAGCTCCCGCTGAGCGACAATCTTCCATAAAGGAAGATGGCTCACTCACATACACAGTATGATCGTGACAGTGGCTCAACCACGGCTCCTTTTGGAGAACAAAAACAAATGTTCTTCTGACCACCGATCTAGAACAGACCGATCGTTCAGAAAAACTATTCCCTTTTTAAATGATGTATATATATGGAATATGAATATGTACATAGTGTCAAAAAGGGCCGTTTTGACCCGGAAATATTTAACACGCTGCCAACGGGAGGTAAAAACGTTAAGGGGTTAAATAAAATATGGGTCCCCCCCAAAATAAGCTGCCCCCCTCCCCAGCTAAATTATCCTGGCGCCGGTCTGGGTAGGGTAACAAGGTGTGAACTGCAACGGGAGTCTGTGCTACAAGAGCCAACACACACAGACATATCCAGGACATGACCTACAGCTCTCACATTCCTTGTGTAAAAGCCACTTCTCATCCAGAGACGACCTCAGAAGCATCTCAATGTAACCCATAATCTTAAAAACAATAGAATTGAGTGCCTAAAATGTATGTAATAAATATATATAATAAATATTTTCAATTTTCAATTGAATTATTGAAAGAAAACAACAAAAACAAAATGAATATTGAGCAAAAACCCTTTAAAATCCCAGAGCAGTGCATTCATTTTGAGATGTGCATTAGTTACTCAAACATTGTATATGTTCCTGCGGATGCTGTTGCTGCTTTTTTTAAAGTGTCAGAATATCCTCCTCAGCTCCTGACATGCAACTGGTTTCACTGGCTTCATCAGGCCGTTGTTAAAAACACCAGATTCTTTCCAAAAAAGATTCAATGCACCAACTTCCCACAATTCTCTTCTCAACATGGAGTCTGCAGTGGCACTAGCGGGGTTTCGCACATGTTTTATTCATGTTTTCAGCAATGGAGCCATTCAGAAGGCTGTCAATTTCTTCCACTGTTCTCCTTTCTTTAAACCCAGAGAATCTGATGGTTCACTGGTCTAGCAGAATGTCTTTTCCAGCCTTCCTGTGATGCTGGAAAAATCTGATTCCACATTATGGAAAGGAGAGAATGGGAGAAAACGGACAGTTTTTTTATGCCCAGACACCGTAATAGGAAACAAGGATAAGGAGCTCCTTAAAGTTGACATCTTGATGAAAAGTTGACCCTAATAAGTTCAGAAAGTTATTCGGAAATCATCAGTTTAATGTTCTCTGCTACCGCTCAACGCTGGCTTTAGGGCTTTATCTTGACTATTAATTCTGTTACTCTCTGTTTCATCATTTTATATTTTTATGCATTTCAGCCCTGCACCAGAAACAACAGCCGAATGCGGACAGCTTACACCCTCCGATACCCCGGCGTGGGCAGGCAGTGCCCGGAGATGTCCGACAAAGAGACATGCAGTCTGAACCTCAACTGCTTTAACTACTTCTACAACATCACAGGTAAGAAAAATGTGTCGTACAACCAAACGTCTCCTGAGAGCAGCAGTACTGCCACGGCTTTGAGCAGCTGGTTCAGTCAGACTGACCATTAATGGGTAAATAAAAGCAAAACCACTTCAAATCCTAAGAAGTACACCTTCATTTTAGCCTACATTTTACATCCAAGACATATGCAATCCACAAATGGGTACCTAATTGATTTTGTTTTGTCCCTTGTCTTAGGTTTAGATCAAGTATATGCAACATTATTTTAGTTTACAAATTTTTGTATTTGACCTGTAAATTCTGATTTCTTTCTCAGAAGTGTTAGAAACATTTTCAAATACACCCTTTTTCATAGCTTTCACACAACAGAACATTTGTGTCTTATAAAAATGTTTTAAGATACAAAACTGTACTGAAGAATCATCATTATTTCTCCAAAATAGCACAAGGTTGCAGAGCTTTATCTGTTTTTCTTGTATAAATATTATGCTGCAGGTCATTGGACAGAAATATCTGTACACATAAAATTAATCTGAATTATAAGAATTAAAATATAACTTCTTAATAAGAAGGTTTTTCAACTAGTTTTTTCCACCAGAATTATTGAAGATAACCTGAAGCATTTGTCCAACATTTTTATGAGGAACAATCTATGATTGACTGTTGGGTTAGATTGTTAAATTATTTATTCATTTAATTGTGAATATAGCCTACTCAACAATAAGGCTTTCTATAGTAAAAGGCTATTAATTTAAATCACAAGCAAAGGCAACACCCCTGAGTTTATGGGTTTTAGTCTCACTCTGTATGTAGAACAAAAAAAAGGATTTCATTGTTTTACTACAATGATAGTAAATGATTGCTGAGCTAACACTTTCCGTTTATTCTTTGACATCTAATATAAGCACTGCATCATTTGCTCAGTTAATATTACTACCTGTAAATGTCAGCCACTGTTCCTGTACAGTAAATATATCCTTCCTATGCTTTAAGTTTTCATAATGTGGCCAACATTTCATAGAGGTTTAAAAGTTTAAGAGGCTGGATGATGGTAATATATGCAAATCCAGTGCAAGTGGGCAGGCCTTCAGGTATCTGGGCCCCCCAATACAGATCAGTGCCGTGTAAATCAATTTGTAACCATGCTATTAAGTCACCAGTCTTAGCAAGGAAAGTGCAACCAGTCGCTGCACCCACACATGCTTCCTTTCTGATTTTGTATTGTTGTCAAAGTTAACAAAATTTTGGGAGAAAAAAACACTTCTGTTGCTCCTTGAGCCCTGTTACAGGAATGGGCAAAAAAGTTTCACTCTATGCATCCTCAACTGGTTAAGACGTACCCCAAAAGAAGAAGAAAGTAGCTCTGATATTTAGGCAGGGTCAATAATTTTAAATAATTTTCCTCCCACTTCACATACATGCTCTATTTTCTGTTTTTTCATGACAAACATCCTGATCAAATCCACTGAAGAGTCTGGTTCTAACATGACAACATTTAAAAATATGAGTGTTAGTTGCAAAACTGTTGCTACTTTTAAAATGTAGTTTTTAAAGATCAAAATAAACCTAAATTTTTTGATCCACGCAACTAGAAATATTAAGCATGACAATGCCAAGTTCAAGGAACAAATTTGACTGTTTTTCCTTTGTGGTTAAAAGCCTTTGCTTTTAAATTAATTGCAATAAAGAACTGAATGTTTTATTTAATTTACTTAAAACTATATAATTGCCAGAAGGAATCTGAGCTGGAAGTCTTTGAAGGCTTTCCAATCGGCAGAATATCACTCCCCCACATCACCCGTGCAGAGGTCGCTTGATGTTTATGTCTCGAAACTTTCAGAAACCTGAAGAAAAGATTAGGTGAGCACCAATCCTTATTTGATTAGAATTTATTAAAATGTTCTTCTTGTTAAATGTCACTTATATAACCAGACTGCAATCAGTCTTTGGTTGTTGTTTTTTTTGCTGCACTGAGATAGATGGTATAATCCTTCTCTCTGGATGCACAGTGAAACACGTGTATCTCAGTGTGTATGTACATAATGAATGAGAAGAGGTTATTATTGGGTAAATCATCCTTTTTCTCTTGTTAAGTCACTCCGTTCTTCAGTGTTTCTCTACTTTTTGCGGTGCCTCTGCCTTCCTCTCTTACTGTCGCCTGTTCTTGTTTCGTTCTCCTTATTCTCGGTCCCCAGAGTGACACAAGGCTGTTCGGCAGACGGAGGCACAATTCCCCGAGTTGCAAACGAGCTCTCTGCTGCTAAAAACAGCCAGTCATGTTAGCGGATGGCTTATTTTATGAGCGATACCTCAGCCTCTGTTGTTAAAGAAGGTTTTTATAACACATCCAGGTTGTTTTGAAAGTATCGGCACCCCAGTTTTGGGAATAAAATGTTATTTCTCATCACTGATACCATTTTTGGGGCGAGTTTGGTTTCTGAATATTCCCGCCTATGCTTATGAGTAGTAGTTCCATATTTTTCAAAGGTGTGAACCTAAATACGTCCATATGGCCAAAGTCCTCGATGTTGGTAGAAATTATAGAGACAACAGACATATTCAGGCTCTAAGGGAGGTTTTAGACAGCTAGAATAACCTCATTGCACACAAAATGTTCATTTGTTTTCACCGTTGAGCAAGAGCCAAATACTTAAAGCTCAGCTTCAAACAGACAAAGAAAAAGCACTGATCATTTCAGGGTGATTGCAACATGAGAAAATTTTAACGTGTTATAGGAGAAGCATAAGTGATTTTTGTGGTACAATCTGCTAAATCATCTTTCTGCTTTGAGCAGTTATTTGATATGCATAACATATATATCCTAAAACATCCATTCGGATCCAGTTCCTATATGGTCCAAGGATTTCTGTCAACACTCTCTGTAATGATATTTCCTCAGTGTTGTACTGTACTTATATTCTAGATGTTGTCCCAAGTTAAACAGCTCAAAATCAAACATTCTTTTTTTATAACATGTTGCAGCTCCTTCCCACTTTGTGTTTTTTATTCCATTTGATGCATGTAGAATCTGTTTTGGGTCAAACATCTGAACTGAAACCCATTATTTACATACACTTCAGATAAAACCACAAAACATTTTTTTAGGTGTAATTTCTTTACTGTCAAACACCAAATGAGAATAAACTTTTTTTGGTTTGAGATCAATAAATATGAACATATTTTTTTGTATTTGTAAATTAGAGAGAATTATGTTTTTTCATTAAATTCATCAAAGTCAGAAGTATACATACACTTCCTTAGTATTTGGTAGAATTGCCCTGATAAATTAAAGATATATTTTTCTGAAGACCAACGTTTACAGTCTGTTTCAGTCCAGGGTTCAAATTAAATCTGTTCATTCTGAATTTACTTTTTGATGTGAATAATATGCAACATAAAGAGATATTGTATGTGTAAGTTATTTGGTTGTCATCGCAATATCAGTGTGTCAATATCGCAATAATAAACAACTCCTTGGGTGCTGTATTTAATCAGCTATTATATTTCAAGCTTCATGCACACAAAATATGCCTGCATATAATACTTTGGGCTGTAGGATCAACTTTAATTGCCCTCAGTGGCCAAATATGATGTATATTTGGTTTAGATGCTAAAGAGGCTGGTCAATGTGATAAGTCAAACAAGAAAATAATCAGGAACATTTTAATTAATCATAATCAATATAATCATTTTTACCAATAGTACCACAGTTACATGTTTTCCTGATATTGTACGGCCCTAGTCTCTGTGTTGTAGGTAAAGAGAAGACAACAGCATCGGTCTTACACCTTCACTAATAATTATGTTCGTTGTTTAGGAAATTGGACTATTTTGTAAAATAACTCTGTTCCATAAACCCATATATGATATTATGTCGTCATATTCAAATATTTGTAGTCTTGGACCCTGAGGCCTGAGATCAATGAACATGTTTTTATGCCAAGATATTTTAAAAAGTTGAAACTAGCTGTCCTTAGGTGTGTGATGGTTTTTTCCAGGTCTTTCTACTTTTAGATTTTCTTAAAACTTATTTTAACTTCGACTAAATGCCAAATCTTTCTCATAAATGAAGCATGTGCTTTTTGATTTTTCCTGCCTTCTCCCCACCAGGTAGCAGTTAGTTATTTGAAACTGACTGTTTCTGACTGCTTATTGCACTGTGTGTTGTGGAGGATGCCTGAAAACAGTCTTATGCTTATGGTTTCTTTTAGTACTCATGTTGTCTGTCTAGGGGGATATCACACATGGTGATGACTAAAGTAGATGCCCAACCAACTTTCATTGGAACTACACTCAACAAAAATATAAACGCAACACCTTTGTTTCTGGTCCCATTTTTCATGAGATGGACTTAAAGATCTAAAATTCATTCCAGATACACAATATTACCATTTCTCTCAAACATTGTTCACAAATCAGTCTAAATGTGTGATAGTGAGCACTTCTGCTTTGCTGAGATAACCCATCCCACCTCACAGGTGTGCCACATCAAGATGCTGATCTGACATCATGATTAGTGCACAGGTGTACCTTATACTGCCCAAAATAAAAAGGCCACCCTGGAATGTGCAGTTTTGTCTCACAGCAAAATGCCACAGATGCCACAAGCATTGAGGGAGCGTGCAATTGGCATGCTGACAGCAGGAATGTCAACCAGATCTGTTGCTCATGCATTGAATGTTCATTTCTCCACCATAAGCCGTCTCCAAAGGCATTTCAGAGAATATGGCAGTACATCCAACCGGCCTCACAACCGCAGACCACGTGTAACCACACCAGCCCAGGACCTCCACATCCAGCAGGTTCACCTCCAAGATCGTCTGAGACCAGCCACTCAGACAGCTGCTGAAACAATTGGTTTGCATAACCAAACAATTTCTGCACAAACTGTCAGAAACCGTCTCAGGGAAGCTCAACTGCATGCTCGTCGTCCTCATCGGGGTCTTGACCTGACTCCAGCTCGTCGCCGTAACAGACTTGAGTGGGCAAATGCTCACATTCGATGGCGTCTGGCACGTTGGAGAGGTGTTCTCTTCACGGATGAATCTCTGTTTACATTGTTCAGGGCAGATGGCAGACAGCGTGAGTGGCGTCATGTGGGTGAGCGCTTTGCTGATGTCAATGTTGTGGATCGAATGGCCCATGGTGGTGGTGGGGTTATGGTATGGGCAGGCATCTGTTATGGACGAAGAACACAGGTGCATTTTATTGATGGCATTTTGAATGCACAGAGATACCGTGATGTGATCCTGAGGCCCATTGTTGTGCCATACATCCATGAACATCACCTCATGTTGCAGCAAGATAATGCACGGCCCCATGTTGCAAGGATCTGTACCCAATTCTTGGAAGCTGAAAATGTCCCAGTTCTTGCATGGCCAGCATACTCACCGGACATGTCACCCATTGAGCATATTTGGGATGTGCTTGACCGGCGTATACGACAGCGTGTACCAGTTCCCACTAATATCCAACAACTTCGCACAGCCATTGAAGAGGAGTGGACCAACATTCCACAGGCCACAATTGACAATCTGATAAACTCTATGCGAAGAAGATGTGTTGCACTGCATGAGGCAAATGGTGGTCACACCAGATACTGACCGGTTCTGAGTCCCCAGACCCCCAATAAAGCAAAAAACTGCACATTCCAGGGTGGCCTTTTATTGTGGGCAGTATGAGGTACACCTGTGCACTAATCATGATGTCAGATCAGCATCTTGATGTGGCACACCTGTGAGGTGGGATGGATTATCTCAGCAAAGCAGAAGTGCTCACTATCACACATTTAGACTGATTTGTGAACAATGTTTGAGAGAAATGGAAATATTGTGTATCTGGAATGAATTTTAGATCTTTAAGTCCATCTCATGAAAAATGGGAGCAGAAACAATGGTGTTGCGTTTATATTTTTGTGGAGTGTAATTGCTAATTTGAGCAGTCTTACACAAAAAGACAGCGGAATTCCCTTTAATGAGAAGGGATTTTCCCAACAGCTGCCCATGCTACATTAAAGTACAGCTGGGAGACTAGCCTGTTGAAATATCTAAACAATTCCAAAGTGATTTAAGCATGTTTTATTCTCAAATATGGGCAGAGTATAATTTAAACATTCCTGAGCTTTAACACGACTATTTTAAGTAGTTATGTTGTTTTTTACTCTGGCTTTATCTGCTTGTACTATATATATATTTTTTAATCCAATCAAATCTCCATTAAGTTCTGTAGTTTCAACTTTTTAAAGTTATAGAACATAACAAAATCAAAATAATTTCAGCAATTGAAAGGAAGGAATTAAGAAAAAATTATCATATGCACATGTGTATTTATTTTTTCTTGATTAAAGTGCACCAAAAACTTACCGAACAGTGATTTTTTTTGTGTGTGCGTGTGTACCGTTACACCACAACTTAATATGCATTAATATGCACTGTGGAAACCGTCTTAGCTCTACCACAGAGGCAAAGATCCACTGTCTTCTGCTTCGCTGTTGGGGGGTACAGCCAATCAGTGACAGGCAAAATGAATGGTCTCACTGTATTGGCTGCTTTGCAAATGACAGCCAATAGTGTGTCAAGCAGCATTGTGTAAAAGTATTTGTTTCCTGAACTGCATTTTCTTTCAAATATTTTAGACAGGTTCCCACAAAAAATTTGCAAAAAAACCCAAAACAATCTGTAAAAAGGTACATTTTCAACAAGTAATTTAAGTAATTATAATCAACAAGTAATTATTTACAAGTAATTATATGCCACAGAAAAATCTGTGAATTATGAACAGCAAGTAGCCAGGTGTCCACTGTACTGTCAAGGGCCTTAACATGCTAACTGAAGCCTTAAGAGACTGAGATAAGTTCTCCACCACATGATCTGATGCTGAGATGAAATGGCAGCTGTCCTAAATGCTTTTTACTTGTAAATAATCTCTCTCATTGTTGAATAACAGACTTCATATTGATAGGAAAATACATTACAAGCTTTGGTAAGCAGCAATCCTCTAATCCAAGGCCATTGCTGATGCCTTTCTTCATGGCTCCAGAGCAGCAAACTGTTAAAACCTCTGCCTTAACAGAGGGGATTACACAGATAATTGGTTCATTAGATGCAACTGATTAGCAACAGCTGGTTGTGACTTTTCATCAAGAAAAGACTGTATTATTACTGTATATATTTGTGTACAAAGCAAAAATAGATCTAAAATGCAGTGATGGGTCATGATTTTCATTTTGTATAATGAAGGCTGCCAATGCCTCTCTCTAAATCTTAATAATTCTCAATCTCAATAATTGATAGAACCAATTGCTGAATGTAGGGTTTCTTGAATCCCCAGGGTACAGAACCAACATAAATGGACACTGTCTGATTGTTTAAAGTGGTATAAATCTCATGTTTTTAATCTCATTGTCTAATAGGGATGTAAGAAAATATTGATACACCAATATATTGCGATATTTTATGTCACAATATTGTATCGATATTCAAAAGCAATGTATCGGTTTTTTTTAGAATTTGAATGGAACCCTTCATGATCTTTTTGTAGTAAAATTAAAAGTATGACTGGTAGTTTGTGGCCTTTTTTTACCTTTTTCGTTCCAGTGGATTAACTAGATCTAGTAATAAAACTGGATGTTTTAAGTATGAAACAGGTTGGAGTGTTTAGAATGCTGTGAAACTTTTACAGTTAAATTCATTATAGTCTCACTCATAGTATCGCAATACAGTGAGGAGCAGAAGTATTTGAACACACTGCGATTTTGAAAGTTCTCCCACTTAGATATGGAGGGGTCTGAAATTCACATTGTAGGTGCATTTCCACTGTGAGAAACAGCATTTTTTTTATTCAGGAAATCACATTGTCTGATTTTTAAATAATTAATTTGTATTTTATTGCTGCACATAAGTATTTTAACACCCAAGAAAATCAGTTTTAATGTTTGGTACAGAAGCCTTTGTTTGCAATTGCAGAGGTCAAATGTTTCCTGTAGTTCTTGAGCAGGTTTGCACACACTCCAACAGGGATTTTGGCCCACTCCTCCACAAAGATCTTCTCTAGAACCGTCAGGTTTCGGGGCTGTCGCTGAGCAACACAAAGTTTCAGCTCCCTCCAAAGATTTTCAATTGGATTTAGGTCTAGAGACTGGCTAGGCCACTCCAGAACCTTGATATGCTTCTTACGGAGCAACTCCTTGTTTATCCTGGCTGTGTGTTTTGGTTCATTGTCATGTTGGAAGACCCAGCCATGACCCATCTTCAATTCTCTGACTGAGGGAAGGAGGTTGTTGCTCAAAATCTCACAATACATGGCCCCATTTATCCTCTCCTTAATATGGTGCAGTCGTCCTGCCCCCTTTGCAGAAAACCACCCCCAAAGCATGATTTTTCCACCCCCATGCCACACAGCAGGGATGATGTTCTTGGGATGTTCTTTTTTCTTCCAAAGACGGCGAGTGAAGTTTAGACCAAATACTTCTATTTTGGTCTCATCTGACCGAATGACTTTCTCCCATGCCTCCTCTGTATCATCCAGATTGTCATTGGCAAACTTCAGACGGCCTGGAACAGTGAAGACTGGAGTAGGGGAACCTTCCATGCAATGCATGATTTTAAACCATGACAGCGTAGTGTTCTACCGACAGTAACCTTTGAATCTGTGGTCCCAGCTCTCTTCATGTCATTGACCAGCTCCTCCCATGTAGTTATGGGCTGATTCCTCAGCTTTCTTATCAGTGATACCCCAAGAGGTAAGATCTTGCATGGAGCCCTGGTCCGAAGGAGACTGACAGTCATCTTTAGCCTCTTCCATTTTCTAACAATTGCTCCAACAGTTGATCTATTTTCACCAAGCTGCTTGGCAATTGCGCCATAGCCCTTTGCAGCCTTGTGGAGGTCTGCTATTTTGTCTCTGGTGTCTTGACAGCTCTTTGGTCTTGGCCCATGGTAGTAGTTGGAGTCTGACTGACTGTGGGGTAGACAGGTGTCTTTAACAAGCTCAGACAGGTGCTACTAATTTAGATTAAGTTGAGTTTAGGTGGACTTTTTAAAGGCAGAGTAACAGGTCTATGAGAGCCAGAATTCATGCTGATTACCAGGTGTTCAAATACTTATGTGCAGCAATTAAATACAAATAAGTTCTTTAAAAATCAGTGATTTTCTGAATTGCTTTAAAAAAAATTATATCTCTTGCATTGAAATGCGCCTACAATGTGAATTTCTGAACCCTCCATAATTTCTAAGTGGGAGAACTTACAAAATCGCAGGGTGTTCAAATACTTATGTTCCTCACTGTATCGCAATATATCATATCTTCTCCCCTGTATTGTGATACAAATCGTATCGCCAGATTTTTACCAATACACATCGCTATTATCTAACAAGCTTGATCTCTAAAAACCTTTTCTCTCTTCTTATAAGCTATTTGAGCTAGATGAGATTCAAATGAACGTGTGTCCTCGGAGGGTTTTTAGATCCTTCAGAATTTAGAAAGTAAGTGGGCATAGCTTGGAGTCGGGACTGCAGATGGATCCTCCTGAGCTTTTAGGTTGGATTTGCTGAGTGCTCTGAGTTATTATCCCTCTGTCCTGGGAAGATCTTTCCTGTCACTCGTGCAGGATTTGACTGAGTCTGAGGAACGAGTATAGCTCTCTAAATGTCAGTGGAGAAAAAAAACCTGGCATCTTCTGTCAGAACTCACATCATCAGTAAATGCCAGCAGTTTCTCTAATTCTACGCTGTTGGATATATGATGTGGTATACTTTAAATCATACATTTCATGTACTTCTTTATCAATTAAACATAATTTAGCTGCCACTTTATCCAGGTAATTGCACTAACTGCTGAATGTTAAGAGGAATGTTTTTGTTAAACCATTTAAAGAAATGCAGAAAAATGTTTTGAATAAAACATTTCTTAAAAAAAAAAATAGAAAGATTACCCCTTAGTCACAGCTGGAGTGCTTCATTACATTTCATTGTGCAGTTCTACAAAAGGAAAAAAAATGTGAAGATTATAACTGTATATCATGACTCCCCGTCACCTGCTTTTCATCTCTGCATGCACGTAGGGAGGTAGAATCAACAGTGGCAACCTGGTAAATGGTAATACATGTTTTCTCATTCTGCCAAATCTGAGCGCTTTTAAAGCTTTTTAAAGCTTCTATGTGAAGTCCTTTGGAGGTACAAGAAAACCAGAAATACATTCAAGCACTGTGAGACATGAATACAAATAATAACAAATGGCATGCATAGCAGCATGTTTTATACCTTTTTTTAAATACCGTAAACAAAACATTAGCTCAACTTTAAAGAGCAAATATTTATTAGAGCCAGAAAACATGACAATCTTAAAAGTGTAAAAAATAAATAACAATCAGCCTTTGCATTGGTATTCAAGACCTTTTTGCCAGGAATCTATCAAATTGATGTTTAATGCTTATTGGCAGGGCACAAAAAAGGATAAATAAATGCAGAAAAAATGGATGAGCACCTTGGAAGCATGCAGGTAAAGGACGGTGGATTTTTCCTCATAAGTCTCTCTGTTGGAAACACTTCTTGATCCAGGGGTATAAAACAATGGGAATCTTAGATTTGAAGGAAGCAACAACACAACCCTGAAGAGGCTTGGTTGTACAAACCACAGGTACAACAGATTGAAGGGAGAAAACAGCCAGACCACAGAGGCAATTTTAGGCGTTATTTGTGAGCGTAAAGGGTAAAACTGCTCTCTTTTTGTCCAGTTTTTACTCTTTCACACAGTTTGTAATTAAAAAACATCTACTGATCTGCACAGATCATGTTAAATCAATAACGCTCTCAAAAAATGATCCTCCTGTTTATTCACAATAATTGGGTGCATTGTTGACTTCTTTTTTTTTGTACCTAAGCAAAAAGAAGGAAAGAAAATGTGAATGCAGATACTTTGGAAGTATTTTAAATTCACATGTTTGAAGCGACTATTTATGGTCAAACATCATATTGCTGAGGGGAAAGCTGCAGACTGAGTGATAGGGTTGTGTAGTTAAACCCCCATGAGTAAAACATAGCGATTGCATGTCTTACTAAGATTAAATATTCTGATTATAAATTGTTTAGAGAAATTAAAGTGCTAAAGATGTTTGGAGTCAGAGTAACAATGCTGGTTAAAATTGAAGCTGGAAAGCTAGAGTTGGTTTCCTTTTTTGTAATGTCCTTAATTTAAGATAAAAACACTGAGGTTCATCATTGGAAAGTAAGGTTAGCACTGGAAGAATTTAAAAAGAAAATCAAGTCTTTTGTTTGTCACCAGCTTGTTTTTACTACTCCAGCTTGAGATTGTAAAAGTCTTGTTTGCAGCAATAGAAAAATGATTAGAGGCTGGAAATCCATTAGGGATGGTGAAGAATATCCATAAAAACAGGCTGCTGTTTAAAATATTACTAAAGTGTTCACTGCTTTATTGCAAACACTCCCTCTGCTCTTATATCTGGGTTACCCTTGCTTATGGTACTTCAAGAGTGATATCAGTTCTCCGAATAACCATCTTAAACCTGCTTTATGCGTTATTAATGTTTTTCCAACCTATTTATTCGTGTGTTTGACACTAATCGCCACTGTCGGTTGGACATGAATCATATCTCCCTTATAAGTGGCTCTGTTCCCAGATCCTTTAAACTAGCTTTTCTTGAGCCAGTACTGGGGGAAAGAAAATAATAATTTGGACTAATACCATCCAGAGTTACGGGCCAATATCTACAATTTCTGTTATGTTAGGGATTTTTAGTACATTTGTTGAACAGATATTTTCATAATAGTGAACTAAAAAATAACTTTCATTCTTTTTTTTGTTATTCCAAAACTAATTTTACTTTAGCCTCCAGTGACATTTTCGCAGCAGTTAATTGGGCAGATTTCACGGTTCTGGTTTTATTAAATCTCTCCTCTGCTTTCAATGTTGATCAGTGTCCTCATCAACACTTTAGGGAATTGGGGTTACTGGTTGTGTTTTAAAATACTTTGTTTTTGACAGATCTTTTAGAGTCTGTGTGAGTTCCCGTTTGAAATGGCTTTGACCTATGGTATTCCTCAAAAGTGTCTGTTCTCGGCCCTCTTCTTACCTCTTGTACTTTAGCTGGGCCCGAATTATAAATCTATTGTCACCTTTATACTGGTGACATCATGTACTGTTCATTTGTGGGTTATTAAATGTATACATTTTCTAGTTCAATTGACAGACAGACATCAAGCAATGATTACATGACAATTTCCCTCTGGTAAACATTAAAATAGAAACCTCATTACTGCCTCTGATCCTTGCGTTTCCATATTGTGGTGCTCTGTTTACATGTTAGCGTAGTTTCTAACAGTTTAGCACCACTTCAACATCATTTAAAGCAACTGATTTGGATTTTCTTTCACCGTTGAAATGTTTCTACAGTCAAAGTGCTGTTGCAAAGGTTAATCTAGGGGATATTATCCATGCTTTTATCTTGCCTGAATAATTGTCTTCTTACCTGTTTATCAAATCAGCTGATGGATGAACTTTGGACTGAGTGAAAGTCAGCTCCAACAATTGTTTACTGGTTTAAAGAGAAGTGCCACATAACTCATGGTTTGGCTTCTCTTCACAGGTTGCCAGTTAATTTCAGAATTCATTTTAAAATCATCGCTTTACCTACCTAGTGTATTTTGAACCCACTGATAATTTCCTCTTACTCCTGGACTCTTTGATTCTCTTGTTAAAGTTTGCTGATGGTCCGATGCACTCGGTCTACAACTGGCAGGGATTGATCTCTCCGGTCGATAGAAATGAAACTTTGGAAAGCATTTCCTCTATCAATTCAGATACTATTGACTCTTAAAAAAGCAGCACACAAGGCACTTTAATATAGAGAGGCCTGCAGTTGGACTCTGTATTTTACTGTTTGCTGCATTTTGATTGTTTATTTAAGGCTAGTATCTCTCTTTTTGAAATTTGATTTATATTTCTATTAAATATCCTGTACACAAAGTGATAAAAGGCAATATCAACAAACTTGTAAAAAAAAAAAAAACTGTTGATTTTAGGACATCTATTTAGAGGGATAACAAGACAAAGATAAATTTGTGCCAAGAAACCATCAATCTGATTGTGATCCTTACTGGAAATCTAGAATGTTACTGTTGGTCCAGTTTGACTTGCAAGATATTGAGTAGAGTTAAATAGTCAACACAGCTTCCGTTCTGGAATACAGCCTCTGCCGGTTTATTAGTTTACATACCTTCTCTGAGCTGGACAAAGCATTGATTACATACAGTGGCTTGCAAAAGTATTTGGCCCCCTTGAACTTTTCCACATTTTGTCACATTACAGCCACAAACATGAATCAATTTTATTGGTATTCCACGTGAAAGACCAATACAAAGTGGTGTACATGTGAGAAGTGGAACGAAAATCATACATGATTCCAAACATTTTTTGCAAATAAATAACTGAAAAGTGGGGTGTGCGTGATTATTCAGCCCCCTGAGTCAATACTTTGCAGAACCACCTTTTGCTGCACTTACAGCTGCCAGTCTTTTAGGGTATGTCTCTACCAGCTTTGCACATCTAGAGACTGAAATTCTTGCCCATTCTTCTTTGCAAAACAGGTCCAGCTCAGTCAGATTAGATGGACAGCGTTTGTGAACAGCAGCTTTCAGATCTTGCCACAGATTCTCGATTGGATTTAGATCTGGACTTTGACTGGGCCATTCTAACACATGGATATGTTTTGTTTTAAACCATTCCATTGTTGCCCTGGCTTTATGTTTAGGGTCATTGTCCTGCTGGAAGGTGAACCTCCGCCCCAGTCTCAAGTCTTTTGCAGACTCCAACCGGTTTTCTTCCAAGATTGCCCTGTATTTGACTCCATCCATCTTCCCATCAACTCTGACCAGCTTCCCTGTCCCTGCTGAAGAGCAGCACCCCCAGAGCATGATGCTGCCACCACCATATTTGACAGTGGGGATGGTGCGTTCAGAGTGATGTGCTGTGTTAGTTTTCCGCCACACATAGTGTTTTGCATTTTGGTTCCATCTGACCAGAGCACCTTCTTCCACATGTTTGCTGTGTCCCCCACATGGCTTGTGGCAAACTGCAAACGGGACTTCTTATGGTTTTCTTTTAACACTGGCTTTCTTCTTGCCACTCTTTGATAAAGGCCAACTTTGTGCAGTGCACCACTAATAGTTGTCCTATGGACAGATTCCCCCACCTGAGCTGTAGATCTCTGCAGCTCTTCCAGAGTCACCATGGGCCTCTTGGCTGCATTTCTGATCAGCACTCTCCTTGTTCGGCCTGTGAGTTTAGGTGGATGGCCTTGTCTTGGTAGGTTTACAGTTGTGCCATACTCCTTCCATTTCTGAATGATCGCTTGAACAGTGCTCCGTGGGATGTTCAAGGCTTGGGAAATCTTTTTGTAGCCTAAGCCTGCTTTAAATTTCTCAATAACTTTATCCCTGACCTGTCTGGTGTGTTCTTTGGACTTCATGGTGTTGTTGCTCCCAACATTCTCTTAGACAACCTCTGAGGCCGTCACAGGGCAGCTGTATTTGTACTGACATTAGATTACACACAGGTGCGCTCTATTTAGTCATTAGCACTCATCGGGCAATGTCTATGGGCAACTGACTGCACTCAGACCAAAGGGGGCTGAATAATTACAAACACCCCACTTTTCAGTTATTTATTTGTAAAAAATGTTTGGAATCATGTATGATTTTCGTTCCACTTCTCACATGTACACCACTTTGTATTGGTCTTTCACGCGGAATTCCAATAAAATTGATTCATGTTTGTGGCTGTAATGTGACAATATGTGGAAAAGTTCAAGGGGGCCGAATACTTTTGCAAGCCACTGTACAGTTCTGTTGTCTTCAAATACCCCAGCAAGACTCTCTATCATTAGTACACAAACTTTTATACCTGGTTTGTGAGTAAATGACCCACAAACTGTCTGATCGGAATCCAGACATCTGCTCCCTACAACCATTTATCAGCTCAAGGTCCTTCTAGCCAGTCTATAATTCGGCTGACCACGACCCATTTCAAGATGACCCAGAGTCCTTCCTCTGGCACAAACACACACATTCCTGCACATAGTTTAAATTTTTTTTATATATAACTTGAAAATGAGTTTGTTCTCTGGTTGTCGAATAGCACCCTGGTTCTTTGTTGAGATTTTACAGAACCATTTGAGAACCAGCTCAAGCACCTTTCCTGATCTAGCTTTTAATTTGCTTTGAAGGGAAACCTGTTCAATGAAATTAAGATATATTTATCACATCTTGGCTCTAAAAATCTGGAGTTTCTCAGCCTCTGTCTCAAAAAAAAAGATTAAAACCACACTGTTGTATTCTGACAGATTTAAAACAGCAATAAAAGTATGTATCATATTTATTTACTCTCATAGCAAGACAACATTCTGGCTTGGCTGAACACACAGCTGGAAAATGGGTCACTGTGGCATCTCTGTTCTTGGGAAAAATATAATATTTTTTTAGAGTACTTCTGCCATCCAAGTCTTTTCTGGCACAAAAAAATGATATCTGTGTGGGAAGGACTAAAGAGAAATGCACCGAAAAGAAAAACATGTTTTTCATCCTTGTGTGGAGTGAAGCCAAATAAGTCTTATCAGCAGTTAAACTAAAAATAAAATGAAAAAGTTAAGCGGACCAGATTTAAAGCAGGAAAACTATCTAGAATGAATTTGTGTTATTTACTCTGATGTTTTTATCATTCACACAATGTAAGTATGGAAAATGAAAGATGTGACAGATTTGACTCGGATCACAGCCAATTTTATGGAATCACTACACAGGTTTTTAATATTGAAAAGAAAAATGCCTTTGTATAATCCATATCAAGATAAGAATATCTATTGGATACAATTGGAGCCTGTCTAACAACACTGAAATAAGTTCTATATAGACCTTATAATGGGAATAGTATTCATTAGTAGACTGTATTTAAAGAGCAGAAACCTTTAATTACATTCCCAAATGTATCTAAAAATTATTTGAATCTTTTCATTACTGATCAGTGAATGGTTAAAGCTTTGAGGGTTAAATCTTTGGATAGTATATCAGCTAGGCGTTTATTGTGTGGTGGTTTATCTGACGTCAATCTTTTTATTTTTTTCAGACTGGAGCACTTGTCAACTGAGTCCAAACGCTGTTTGTGGAAGCGGTATCAAGACCCGGATGCTCGACTGCGTTCGCAGTGACGGGAAATCTGTAGATATTAAATACTGTGAGGAGGTGAGCCAGGCAGTAATTTTTTCTATAACATGAATCACAATTTATTACTTTATACTTCTAGTACGATAAGGTCTGAATATTTCATCATGAAATAATCACTCTCATGCTGAGGTTATTTCTGATTAAATATGAGCATTTTTTAAGTGCTGATCAGCTTCTTTTAACAATTGACCTGTTACTCAGCCCCCAGTAAGGTCTGCCCTCCTTAGTTACTGTTGCTACCTTGGAAAAGCCGGCGCAGCTGACTGCATGTTTACAATGAGAGCGGTCAGCGGTGAAATAATTCCTAAAGAGGCTCTGGACAACTTTTGGACGCAACAGTTAACATCGTCATGAAGCCTTCAGCAAGGTTTAGTGAAGCTCATGTCCCTTTAAGATGCTGTACTACATTGCAGACTCGATGGGTAGATAGATACACGTGACAACTGCAGTCCTGTGAATCTACCCCATCCAGTCGAAACAAGAGGTGAACAGTGCTACCAACTTGGCGACTTTGTCGCTACATTTAACGACTTTTTAGATCCCTCTTGCAACTCTTTCAAAAAAGCAACTAACGACAAATATGGTGTATTTGGAGATTCTGACATGAAGCATGGCCTCAATCTTCTCAATGAGCAGCAGAGCTGCAGTGGGCTCCTCCCCCGTCTCAAAGCGCTTACAACGTGCTGCAGCTCTGCCCAGCCAGGTCCAGCTGCAGTCAAACAGATATTTACCCCACTGCGACCAGACTGCAAATGAATCGTGGATGCTCAAAGCTGCGCTGGCTGATCCTTTCCACGCTTAGTCAGGGCAGGATGTAAATCTAAAAATGTGTTTTTTCAAAAATAAACAACTGCACACTAAAATAAATAACTGATTTAAGTCCCACAGCTCAGCCACTTTACTCAACGTGTCCACTGTGTGTGCACCTCTCTGTGACAGACGTTAAACAGCCATCATGTCTCAGTCTAAACTGGACTCTCAGAAGTACAGAAAGAAGTGGGAATCGAACCCTAAATTAAAAATTTGGTTGAAGCCGTTTTTTGGAGATGCTACACGGGCTTATTATCTGTGTTGTAAGGCTCATTTTATTTGCCAAAATTAGTGATATAAAAAAACATACTCAAAAGGCAAAACCTTATAACGGTTCCACCCCAACCACACTGCCATCAATGGGTAAAAAACAAATTCTGCCCAAAAAATTATTTAAAAAATGATTACCCTCTCCTACAACATCCATTTCAATTAAATTCACATTATACAAATGAGGTGATGACGTCATTTCCCTTGAAGGGAAAGACGGTGAGCAAATGGAGGAGGATTGAAATATTGTCAATAATAAGGATGGGGAGGTATTGACCAGTATTGTTCATAAACAGCAGGGTAATGAGGTGAATTCATTCATTCATCCATTATCTTAATAATAGCCTGCGAGGAGGCTATCTTAGAAGGCCATTTACCACTAAGCTTTATGCAGTTGATATTAACTTATATGACCTGATTGCTAAGATTATACCAGACCATTGTCATGTTTATAGTTGTCACTATAAACAGTTGAGTTGACTGTACAGTCTACCACACAGCTTTATCCAACGGAGACATGTTCCCATGTTTTTTTTCGGTTTGGGAAATAGGATAAAATAAACTGATTATCCTCTTGGAATACCATGTGTTGCTTTTTTATGTGCCCCAGGCACATCGTTTAATCATTTTTGTTTCCTAAAACCCTGAAAACCACGAAAGTATTGCAGGCCCCAATGTCTCTCTATGGAGTGAGACAGCGAGATTGTCAAGTCTGTTTATTTCTGGGAAACCAATTGTTGAATGCTTTTGGTTCGGAAGGCGGGGCTTAGCCAGATTACCCAGAAGACTGTCACCATGCCTTTTCAACCCCTTGCTCATTTTTAGCATTCACTTTTTGTCAGGATGGCTTTTTGCAACTTTTCTAAACTGAAAACCTTCAGGAGTTCCAATACCTCCAGCACCAACACCTCCTTGGATGTAACAGACAGTTTTGATGATCTGTCATGCTTTGCATCTCTAACGTCTGTTTCAGCTGAGTTTGGAGAAGAACTGGCAGATGAATGTCTCATGCACAGTTGAGTGTCCTGTCAACTGCCAGCTGTCGGACTGGTCGGCCTGGTCCGAGTGTTCGCAAACCTGTGGATTAGAGGGTAAGATTTATATTTGAAAAAGTAAATCATCCTTATCAACACATAAAGTAAGAAATAGTGGTATCCAGCTCAGCAAAACATTTATGATGACTTCAACAGATCCGGAGAAGAGATTTAACACTTGTGCTTCCACTGGGAAAATTTGTTATAAAAAACTCATAAACAAAGAGCAGAATAAGAGGAGGACATTTTTTCTTTTTGGGGAGAAAGCAGTTCTGCGACATAGACCGGAGGGCATTTGTCCTGGTTCCTGGTTCTTCTTGTTCTGAGCTTTCACAAATTGCATTGAATCTTCTTTTGTGTTTTTGTGTTCCTTGGAGCTGTAGGAATCCCATGGAAGAATACAAAGGTTTACCCAAGGTAAAAGAAGCATGAGCAGGAAAGGGGAACTGATTTGAGAACCTGTGTGGGAGGTTCTCTTGTTGGAATCAGATATGAGCTTTGACAGTATGTGTGTGCAGAGGATGGGTTGTGTTGAAAGGTGGTGCATGAAGGCAGAGGTGCATACCAGGGTGAGTGGATTGCTCGGAAGGCCCTGTGGAAATAAAAGTGGAATATGCAACAAAAGGAAGGTTGTGAAATGTTCAGAATGGGTGGTTAAAAGGAGACAGCACAGCAGGGCTGAATCCGGAAATGTCAGTGAATGGGGCTTCTGTGTTGTTGTAGAGCTAATTCGTCACATGCTTTCTGCACTCTGATCAAACAGAATGTGTGATGCATCAAATTTGTCAGGACAGGGTTGGCTGATTGATGTGGAATAAAAGCCATTTCACTCAGGTTGACCAAGAACCAATCAAGACATCAGAGCATAAGAGCACCATTTCAGGCCGTTTAGACAAAACCCTGGTCTATTAAGTGAAGTGCTGTCGTTCACGGTGAGATTAATTTAATGCATTCAAAACAAGCACATACACGTGTTTAAAATTAGTTGTTTACAGAGGAAAAAATGACTGCTGTGTGGCAAACCACAAAGGTTGCTGTGTGTGCTTCACTTTATTGGGTCCAAAAGACAGTGCTTCAATCATGCATAATTGACATTTTCAAGTAAAACACAAAGACGCACAAGTATATTTGCTTTAAAATATATAAGGGGTCTCCATAAAAGCAGAAACCCAAAAAATGTTCTTTTTAATCTCCCCAGGTAAGATGCAGAGGCAGCGCTCCGTGGTTCAGGCTTCGCAGGGTGATGGCCGGCCGTGTCCTTCCCAGATGGAGCAGTGGAAACCCTGCCCTGTTCGACCCTGCTACCGATGGCAGTACAGCCCCTGGTCTGAGTGTCGGGTTGAGGTACTTCAATAAATCATTGCAATGTACCAAAATCCACGGACATTAAATATTACTAAGTGCATCGACCTCTGGCAGTAGCAAGGAATGCAACTCTGACTGTTCTCTGAGATCAATAAGCAGGAGGGCTAGAGCCAAAAGGGTGATCCCTCAAAAAAATAATGGCCTTTAGTATTGATGAATGACCTCATCATATTCCTGCTCGTACTGTTATTCTGCTAGATGGACAGTAGAAATCAATCTAATGCATATTTAATGCAGAAACATTAGTAAAAACCTATAACTTTGCAAGGAAATTGAGTTGTGGGCCTTAAGGTCAGGAGAATAAAAATGTATTCTGTTGTTTTTATAAGCAGAGAAATACACCGTCATTTCTATTATACTTAGAAAAGGTGTTTCTGATTCAGTAGCACCAGTGTCCTCCATGTTTTAGAGGTTTTCCCGGGTTTAACACCTCTGATTTGATAGAATGAGTCATTGCCAAGCCTCTGATGACCAAGCAAGGTTATTCTGTCATTTGATTCAGGTAAGTTGGGAGAAAGGACGCATCTAAACGTTGCTGGACACCACGTCTCAAGAACCTTGATTTAGAGATTTTCCTTGTTCAACTCCACTAATTTGAATGAATGAGTCATATCAGGGCTCTACAGCATTTGGTAATATGCTGAGGTGTTTATATAGCTATATTATCTGCCTTTGTGCATATAAGAGAAAAAAGCAGCCAACATCTAAAGAAATACTTCAGCAGACATTCAGAAAGCTGGGGAACTATTGGTGAAGAGCCATACTGGAGCAGAATATCACCTTCCAGTGAGACCACAACGCAAAATATGGAGCCAGAACTACAGTGGAATGGTTTAGATCGAAGTATTTTCACATGTTAGAACTTCCCAATCAAAGTTCAGACATAAAAGGTAATTGAAATCCTGTGGTGAGCCCTAAAACCTGCTGTTAACAGACCCTCTCCATTGGGTCTGACTGAGCATGAGCCATCTTGCAAAAATTAATGAGAAAATCTTTCAATCTATGGATATGCAAATCAGGTAGAGACATGCATTGTAATTTCTGACTTTATTATAAGACAAATATGAATACTTTTGCAGGGCCCTTTATACAGTACCTGAGCATTTAAATAACATGTTGCCAGTTAGCATAGTAGTTTAGAGCTCCTTATTTAAAGGTCTCATTCACTGAGAAACCTTTTAAAACTAGCACCATTTGAAATACATTCCTTTTCTTCTGAGTAGGACATTTATGCTGCATGTCCCACCCCCCTTGCCTGCTTCAACCCCAAAAAGAAATGAGCTGAAAACAAGCAACTCACAGTAAGCCGCATTATCCACGTAGAATACATAGACTGTATATAAAGATGGACGAAGCCTCTGTGGCATCACCCATAGGTATTTGAAGAGCTAAATTATAGCCAACTGGGTGGTTCCCACCACCACCATCTTTGATGCATCAGACATCTCTTCATGCCCGGAAAATACAAAAAATGGGCAAAGAGGTGGAGCTGAGAGGGTGGGGGCAGATGATTGACACTCTGAGCTGATGTAGCAATGAGCTAACTGAGCTAACCCTGAGCTAACCGAAGATAACAGAGGTTAGGGGGCGCGTTTAGCCAGAAACCCTCGGTTGAGTGACTCTGCTACCCCTCTGCCTTCTAGGCAGATTCAGTAATTTTGTCAAATAAAGCATGAAGCCTTGTTGGTCCTAAATTTTAATTAAAATAAGTTTGAATATTCAATATGTGAGGAAGATATGTTATCATTTCAACCCATTTTTGACCAAGCAGCATTATCTTAAATGCACAGCAGAAATATAATTTTACTTACCAAAAAAAATGGAGCAGAGGCCTCTTCGACGGTCTGTTCGTGCAATAAAAATACCACAGAAAGCCATCTTTGTCCATTAAGTGCACGATTAACATCCGAACACGAAAAAACATTGCAGACACAACTGATGGTCAAGTTTAGAGAAACAAAATAACGTGACTCCAAGGCTGGGGCCGCCCTTAGACCAAGCAGAAAGGAGCAAGTCGCTAGCCACCAGCTCATCCAAGAACTGTCAATCAAAAGGACACACCCCTTATTCATAATTTCAAACTTAAATTACATCTAAACGGATGAGTTATGAAAAAAATCAACCCCCTCAGAGTTGTCATGACACTAAACTTGACCTATTAAACCTAAAATGGTTTTCTGAACATGTTTATTTGTGCTGTGAAGTTGGGATTTTTAACATGGGAGTCGATGGGAACTTGCTCTTTTCTGGAGCCAGCCCCTAGCGTTTGGAGAGTAACTGCAATTTTTGTAACTTCCGGGTAAGGTTCAAATGTGGCCAGCAGTTTGACCATTGGCAGAAAAGCGTACTGGCCATGCCTACCTTGGCTTGCAACTGCCTGCGGGAAGGTGGGGGCCAGAGAGAGAGGAGAGCGCATCTCGGCTGGTGGAACCTAACTGTTAGCAACTCCACAGCATGTTAGAACACGGTTAGACTTATTTGTGAACACATCACATCGGTGTTGCCTTTTTACGGAAGAAACTGTTTTGTCTTAGAACACTGCCAGTTAAGTTAATTATTTTATCGAAGGCAGCATAAGAGTCGCATTGCTGTTTGCCAATCAGAGACGAGATGTTTGCATATCGTGAATGGGTAGCCTAATTCTCCTCCCCTTCATGTTGGCCCATGGGTCACCTGGCCGAAAAAATAAATGAATGAAAGTCAATGGAGCGATAAAAGTTATTTTCTGGTCCGCTATGCCTTGTGCTCTGAATCACACATATGCTGTAACTTAATTTAAATAACTAATGATGTGTGATTTGTGATTTATTTGCTTGTAAAAATTCGTAATTAGAATGACTACAAATCAGAAGTCTCATGTATGACGTCACGGAGCTAGCACTAGCTAGCAGTTTAAATACTCACCGAGACCTTGTAGAGCTTGTCCCGCATGCTGGCTCTCACTCGACCGACTATCTCTCCCCCAACATAGTTGCCACTTAACAAACGGACAGATTTATAGTGGTTTTCTAATACTAATACTCCTTGCTTCATCCTGGAAGAAGGATGGAAAGCTTGCTCAACTCATGGCCATTTTTCTTCTTCTTCAGGTGTAGACCACTACGCGTTTTCACACAAAACCTAAAGTAACTTTTGCCGCCGGTTGAAAATTAGCACTTTCGCGGCATCAAAATGTGTCTTTAAAATTCACAGACATATGTTAAACCCTTTGAAAATTTCAAACAAGATCAGAAAATAACTTTTTTTTTCACTCCATGGAGTCTCATTCATATTTTTTTGACAGTAGGGGAAGTAATGGAGCGGAAGTAGATGGCCGTGATTTAGGTTCCCCATAATACTGAGTTATGGTGCGTTCACACCACACACTTTGTCTGCGTCAGGCAACGCTCTCAACGCATCTAGTTTGACGCATGTACGTTGAAGCTTGCAACACTTGCTTCACACCGCACTGCGTCAGGCAACGCTCCCAACGCATCTATTTGACGTATGTACGTTGAGCAAAAAAAGAGCGTGAAGAAGATACGTGTGGTGACGTCGCTACAGTGAGACGCTCTGATTGGTTGGCGCACTGCGTCAAGTGCATCAAGTCCGTCAAAAGTTCAGCTAGCTGAACTTCTGCGTTGCTTGCGTTTGCTACGTTGCCGCTTGAAACGCAGGTAACGGTTGAAAAGTTGACGGAGCCAGCACACACAACGCACCGTAGAGACTCTGACGGACCTCTGACGGACTCAAATGTAGACTTTACATGTAATCTTGCCGCAACGGACGCTGACGTTTGGGGGGGTGTGAACGCACCATTAGACTCGTGATCCTGTCGTTTCACCCCACCCACACCTTCGACAAAGTGCAACCTCCCGAAACAGGAGCGAGACAAAAAAATGTCCACATAAAACGTCTCACAAGGCATATAATTATGCTAGAGATCACAGGAAATTCATTGAAAAAAACAAGTAAATGAGACCTTTAAGTCCACATGGGGCATACCTGTTTTTCTTCAGTTTCAGCTAAATCCAGTTGTCTGCCACCTGTGTTTAGCTGCAGAAGTATAAAAGAATATAAAACAAAGGCCAAGGTTACCAGAAACATGGCTAATAATGGCTTGCTCTTTTGGTCCTGAAATAAATTTTTCCCTTGATCCTCTGGTAAAAATGTCTTAACCCTTAAAGGTTGTTTCAACAAAACAAATATCTCCACCTGAACTATGTTTAAGCTCAAACTCCAATTATGTCGTATAAAGGTTTAACTCATTGGCTGTTTGGTAACTCTCTTGCATTTTTTTATCTTTGCTCAGAGTGTGGTGTGCGGACACGGCACACGCTACAGGAACCTGTCCTGCTTCGTGTCGGACGGGTCCAGCGACGGCGAGAGCAGCATGGTGGACGAAGAGCTGTGCAGCAGCCTGGAGCTGGCTGTCGACGGAGACAAGAAAATCATACTGAAAGAAGCTTGCACCCTCCCATGTCCAGGTAAAAAAATACTGCTCAGAAATATGGGTGTTATGATTAATTTGTGAAACCTGTATCATGTTGATCTAGTTGAGGGCTATTGTCACAGCTCATAAACTCAGGTTGATAGGACAATAATATGATCAGAATATTATTGGTTTGTCAGGGGTTAATATGTTTTTTCTACACTAGAGCAAATTATTGCAATACTATTTATAACAGCAATAAATATGTAATGTTATATACATGCCAAACAAATATGACAAGCCTACCATAGAAAGGAAATGGGAGAGCAGCCTGGCTTTCACTGCTTTGTCTTTTCTTGTACTGTTCTTGCTCACAGCAAAGAAAAAAATGTAACATGGATTGAGTGTTAATTTTAAGCAAGCTTTTGCAGCCACATTTATTTGATCTGAAATGAAAACTTGTGTCTTCGCTTTTTCCCTTCTAAATTTATTACCAATACTGTGGGGGGGGGGGGGAATCAGATGTCATTCTTTGAGATTTACTGCTTGGTCAAAATATGTTTCTTAAGTAATTGTCACAAGTTGTCCTTATTATAATTTAAAATTTAGTTTCCAAAGCTTTTGTCATTTTAGAACTTTATTTAATTATACATAACTTAGTAATATATGAAATTGGACAACACAAATGTTGTTTAATCTAAATATGACACGAATTCTTGTTAGATTTTCCATTTTTAATTTTTTAGTTTAATATTGTCTTGTGATTTTTCCATCTATAATACCCTTAATTCTATTTTATTTAAAAAATTCTTCTTTTAAATCACTGCACAGATTTGTTGTGTCTTAACAGCAAATCTGAGGTGTTCTACATGTGATTCAGAGGAAGCATTGACAGGACCTAAATGTCAATTAAACATTGTTCCCAACTTTCTACAGAGATTATCCAGGTAGCTCTGGAGTAAAAACTCAAAAATATGTGCGTCTGCAGCAGTTTATTGTTTAGATAATTTACTGTGGGGCAGTGTGCATATGGGCTGACTTGCTGTTTCACACTGTTTGCTGCTGATTTGCATTTGTTTTCCACTTGCTGGTTGATTGTGTGAAAACATTCAAATCCATGTATTGATACTGCCACCAAACTGAATCAATCAATTCAACTGGATTTTTTTTTTTTTTTGCATCTTGACCGGACTCCACAGCAATCCCTTCCTTCACATTAGCAGCTCTGACATGCCATCAGAAAAGCTCCCATGGTGGGGCCCATATGAGATCAGCAGCTGTGTCAGAATCAGATTGTGTGTGCATTCTCCTGATTGTCTTTGCTTTATTTTAAAAAGTAACTTAAACAAGTTTAGTCACAGGATAGATGGTTAGACATAGCAGCTCTCAGTACCTGTCTATGATGTCGACAATTAGAAGTAGAAGTGAGCTAAAGGCACAAAAAACTAAATTATCATGTTATACATTTCACGGTAGAGTATGTGTTGGTCTGTAACAGATCAGGCCACCTTATCATCTCCTTTTGCAATATTTCAGATCATCAGCTATATATATAGCTTAGTTACTCCTGGTTTTTGACACATTCCTTTGCTGTACTCATATTTTTTGAATAAGTTGAAACTCAGCCTGTCACCTTGCAGTGAGCCATCCATGAAAGGTGTGAAGCATACCAAGGTGTTCACTTGAGCAGCATTCTGATGATTTTTCACAGGTCTCTTAGCAGCAGACGCTATTAGTGTGCTGAGGTGTCCTGGCAAGCCAGGGGCACCACTGTGAAAAGCTTTTTTTTTTGCTTCATGTGGAGCTTGCAGAATGTTGGGACCACCCCTCAACTGAGATGTAAATCTAAAAAAAGAAATTGTTGACCCCTGCATTTTATTTGGCTACATTTTGGCAGCAAAGAGTTGATCGAAGCAAAATGATTGAAACACACAAGCTATGGGATTCCTGAACAGTTTTCACAACCAAATTATTGTACTTTTCCACACTCAAATAAAAAGTTTATTTAAAAGTATTGTTGCAAGTACAAATCTTAGGGCTGTAACGGTACATGTATTCTGACTTTTTTTGGTATGGCCCTGTTGTGCAACTCCAAAAAATGACACCAAAACAAAATAGAAAGGGCTACCACTAAACTCTATTTGGGACCATTAATGGTTTCTCATGCAGCCACAGTACAAAAAGGACGGACTGAACAAGAACATTGTCAGCGAATGCATCTTTCAACTGCCATAAGGTACATAACACGCTCGGCACTGAACTGAATGATTCACCTGGATGTCAAGCTGAATGTAAACATCACTGATACTAGAGAAAAAAAGAAAACAGTTGACGTCAACATGGCTGCCAGTAGCCCAAACTCCTTATTTTGCATAAAACCCAAGTCGGTGGAATCCTTGTTCATGATAAGGGATTTTCCGCCAGCTGCCCATGCTGCATTCAAGTACAGCTGAGAGACTATGCTGTTGAAATATTAAAACAACTCCAAGTGATTTAAGCATGTTTTATTCTCAAATATTGGGCAAAGTATTATTTAAACATTTTTAAATATTAACACTGACCGTTTTCAAGTAGTTATATTGTTTTCTGCTCTGGTTATGTCTGCTTGTACTATTTAGAAAAAAAGATCCAATCATAACTCCAGTTAGTTCAATACAACAAGCCCATACATTAGAACTTGCTCTTTCCTTTGGCCTTAACATAATTGATTTGGACGGTCGTCCTCAGAATGTGACTTCCCAAAGGAGAATTATAAATCAAACTGTTAAGAAATTCTTAACAATTGTTGCCCAATTGTTGTGACAGCTGCAATAATCCAGATTCCTTTGCCCTGTCTTTTATTAACCATTGCCTATCTATTTTAAATTAAGTTGCGCCTTTAAGTCATACATTATCTGCTCCTTAAAGCCCTTGCTCCTTGGATGAATGAGGATATTATCTTGCTTAGGAGAAGTTGTCGTAAGGTTGAACGTCTGTGGAAGTCTACAAAGCTCAAAGTGCACAGGTTTCATTTAAAAGAGTTGATCACATCACTTAATGAATGGATAAAACAGGCCAGATCAGCGTATTTCTCTAATCTTGTGAATTTGAACAAGTTTTGTTCCATACGATCCATGACATTGTCTCACTTTTAGCTGCACAGGTGCCTGTACACACAATAGATGGATGTAACAGGTTATTAAAAATATTTGTGGAAAAAGTTGAGGATATTAGGGGAAGAATAAATCCACCTCCTAATACCACCTCCATTTTGGGCTTGTGACTGTTTCTTTACATCAGCCCAATTGGTAAGATGTTTAGCAGCTTTAAAATGTGTCTATTTGTATCCCGATGACATCCAATTGTATTGCTCTTTCAGTGATTCAGAGTTACATAAGTTCGCTGATTTTATAAAACTGTGTCCCCTGTTTTGAGGAATGGTTGGCCAATAGTTATCTTCAATTAAACTCGAAAAACACTTAAACTCTAATCATTGCCCCTGAACAAGAGGTTTCACTTATCAAACACCACCTTATGTCTCTGAGCTCCTTTTCCCAGCTGAACCTTAGAAACCTTGGAGTTACAATTTTACCAGACAATGTTTCTGGACAGCCATTCAAGAACTAAGAAACTAAAACTAAAAACTGCTTTTATCATTTCTGAAATATTTTCAAACTGATAGTTATATTGTCCAAATATGACCTGGAGATAATTAGTCATACTTTTATTTCCTCTCGTTTAGATTATTGTAATTCTCTTTTTTTTTGTTTTAACAAATCTGCTGTTAAGTCATCTCCAGTCAGTACAGAATGCTAGAGCAAGGCTTTTAACTGGAATCAACAAAAGGGCACACATCATGCCTGTTTGATCCTCTTTGCACTGGCTACCTGTAAAATTTAGAATTGATTTTATAATATCAGTCTTGGCTTTTAGAGCTTTTAATAGACAGGTCCCTCAATAAATTACAGAATTGTTAATCCCTTATTGTTCTGGCCACACTCTCCGGTCCTCGGGCCCGTTTTAAAACTCGGGAGGGGGTAGGGGGACCTGGCCTCTCAGGGAGTAGCCCCCAGACTGTGGAATACCCTGCCCCAGCACTTTTTGATTTTATCTGTGAAAGGTGCTATACAAATAAAGTGTACTTACTATCTTACTTAATTACTAGACTTTCAACTTTTTTTTTGTTAAAGAAGATGGCATAATCAAATTTTAGGAATTTAAAGGAAGGAATACAGGAACAAAAAGGTTCTTTGTTTAAAGCTGATCAAATTACAACAAAAAAGTCATAAGTACTTTTCAAATCTGGAAAATCATTAAAACAATTTTCCTAGACTGGGCAGAAGTCATCAAATTTTCAGTAGAAAATTAGTCTGTGTGGGTCATCTAACAAGGGCTTTAAGGATCTATGGATTAGGTTGGCAAGCTGAGAAACCCATAGCAATGGAAAATAACCTGAAGTATCAATTATTCTGTACCATCTATAATATTACCAAAGTGTTGCATTGATTGGTACAATCGGTAAAAGTAAAGAGATTTTTACAAGAAAAGCTGTTGCCCCGTGTAAAATTTCTGACGGACAAATGAAAATAATTGCTAAAAAAAATTGTAGTCTTAGAGCCAAATAGCACCCAGAGAGCTGTTCAGAAAGACTTGAAAAAGCAAATACAGCTTTTCTCATGAAAACAATAAATAATGCACTTGACACACTCAGCGCAAAACTCCACAGCTGGAAAAAAAAGTTAGGTGTCATTCCAAGTCTGCAGCAGAACATTTGCAGAAGCCAGTGGGAGAATTAACCCTGGGAGAATATAGTCTGGATAGGGGAAGCCAAAGCTCAATTCTTTGAATTTCATTGCACACACCATGTGAAGAGGAAGAATAGTTCTGCACACCTCACCAGTTTGCAGGTGGGAACAATTTTGTATGGGCTGTATTACAACATATGGTAGTGACAGATTTCATGTACCTGAAGGACGAAAGGAGAAATGTAAAAGAAATATGTCAATACAAAAATTACAAATATATTTACTGAGAAAATGTTGACCTGTGCAATGCTAAGTTTATACAGACAAAGGTTTTTGGACTTAGACTTAGACTTAACTTTATTAATCCCTTTGGGATGACTCCCTCAGGGAAATTAACATTTCCAGCAGCAAACAAAAGAATGGAGTAAGATAAATAAATAAACATATACAGAACGTTTGATTAAATAAAATAAAAATAATTATATATACATATACATATAATATTGCACTGTGGCTACTGCTCCTTCCCCTCTTTCCTCCCTATTTCCTCCTCCCCCCAAGTGAGGAGTTGAAGAGGGTGATTGCACGATGGATAAAGGAGTTCTTGTGTCTACTGGTCCTGCATTTGGGAAGAAGCAGTCTCTCACTGAACCGGCTCCTCTGGTTGCTGATGACAGTGTGCAGAGGATGGCTGGTGTTGTCAAGAATATCCAGCAGTTTGTCCAGTGTCCTCATCTCTGCCACCGTTACCAGAGAGTCCAGCTTCATGCCGACCACAGAGCCGGCCCGCCTGATCAGTTTATCCAGTCTGGATCTGTCCTTCTTGGATATGCTGCCCTCCCAGCACACCACGGTGTAAAAGAGGATGCTGGCAACCACAGACTGGTAAAACATCCCTAGCAGTTTGCTGCAGATGTTAAAAGACCTCAGTCTCCTCAGGAAGTACAGCCTGCTCTGTGTCTTCCCATACAGGTGGCTGGTGTGTGTTGTCCACTCCAGTTTTTTATCCAGCCACAGCCCCAGGTATTTATATGAATCCACAGCCTGGGGTGCTCCAGTGCTGCTGACCACAGTGTCAGACGTGCAGTCCTTCAGCCTGACGTACTGTGGCCTGTCAGAGAGGTAGTCAGAGATCCAGTCCTCCAGGTGGGGGTCCACTCCCATCCTGCTCAGTTTGTCCCGGAGCAAAGGGGGCTGGATGGTGTTGAAGGCACTAGAGAAATCCAAGAAGAGAATCCTCACTGTGCCGCTTCCCTTATCTAGATGGGAGTGGGCTCAGTGTAGCAGGTAGAGGATGGCATCCTCCACACCAACACCTGGCTGGTAAGCAAACTGCAGGTTTTCCTGGGCGTGCTGAACCTGGGGTCTGAGGAGCCTGAGGAAGAGCCACTCCAGCGTCTTCATAAGATGTGATGTAAGTGCCACCGGTCGGAAGTCATTCAGTTCACTGGGCTGGTTCTTTTTCGGGACTGGAACGATACAGGATGTCTTCCAGAGGGTGGGCACTCTCCCCAGCTGCAGGCTAAGGTTGAAGATCCACTGAAGTGGTTCTCCCAGTTCTGCAGCACAGGTCTTCAGAAGTCTTGGACACACTTTGTCCGGACCTGCTGCTTTCCTGGGCCGGATCTTCCTTAGCTGTCCTCTGACCTGGTTTGTGGTGAAGTGTAGTGGAGACTGTGTTGAGGTGGGGGAGGAGGGAAAGGGGGGTGTTGTGGTGTTTGGGGTGGTAGGGGTTGAGGGGACAGGGTCCGGTTGAACCGGTTGAAGAAGTCATTCATCTCATTCGCCCTCTCCACTGTCCCCTCTGTAGCTCTGGTCTTTGTGTTGTAACCTGTGATGGTCCTCACACCTTCCCAGACCTCCCTCATGTTGTTGTCCCTCAGCTTCTGCTCCACCTTTCTCTTGAAGCTGTCCTTAGCTCACCTCACACAACGCTTCACCTCCAGCTGTGCTGCCTTCATGGCCTCCCTGTCTCTGCTCCTGAAAGCAGCCTTCTTCCTGTTGAGGACAGCTTTGACTTCCTGCGTTACCCACGGCTTGTTATTAGGATAACAGCGGACTTTCTTGGCAGGGGAGACCACGTCTGTGCAAAAGTTCAGGTAATCTGTCAGACAGTATGTCATCCCCTCAATGTCCTCACCATGCGGGTCCATCAGCACATCCCAGACCGTGGTGTTAAAACAGTCTCTGAGGGCACTTTCCATCTCAGGGGACCACCTTCTTATGGATCGGGTTGTCACCATCTTCTCTTGGACCAGTGGGGTGTACAGCGGCTGTAGGTGCACCAGGTTGTGATCAGACTTCCCCAGTGGGGGTGAGGGGAGTCGCTCTGTATGCATCCTGTACATTTACATACAGTAGATCTATTGTCCTGTTGTTTCTGGTCGGACAGTCGACAACCTGGTTAAAAACAGCCAAAGTGATGATCTTTAGGGCCTCAGGGTGGTGTGTCTGCAGCCTTGCTGTGACAGAGTAGATTTTCTCACAGGCAGCGGCACCGTCATCTCTCGGAGGGATGTAAACACAGATGGTGATCACGTGACTGAACTCCCTAGGAAGATAATATGGCCGGAGACTAACGGCTGTCAGTTTGAGGTCCTGACAACATAGAACTGTCTTTACGGAGATATGTCCTGGGTTACACCAACGGTTGTTCACATACATGATGAGTCCCCCACCATTACTTTTTCCGCTCGCTTTCATGTCTCTGTCGGCTCTCACAGCTGTGAATCCCAGCAGGTCCATGTTAGCATCCGGTACGAGGTGGTTTAACCATGTCTCCGTAAAGATGAACAAGCTGCTCTCACAGTAGATCCGCTGGTTGTTCAGTGCGGACAATTCGTCCATCTTGTTTGGCAGCGAGTTCACATTTCCCATGATGACGGAGGGAATCGATGGTTTGTAGCACCTACGTTTCTCCGCCTGCTCAGCCTTAAGCTTGGCCCCGGCTTTGCACCCCCTGGGTCTCCTCCTCAACTCCACTGGTATAGGGTGTCGTATTGCGGCTTATGTTTTTGTGCGCAAAGCCAGCAGCTCCTCTCGTGAATAAGTGAGGAAACTGCCTTTTGGGTGCATATTAAATTAAAGTTGAACAAACACAATATTTAAAAAAAAAGGAATAACGTAGTTAATGTAGTTAAAGATGCTAAAAGAAATAAAAATAGCTTAAAAAAACCCAAAAAACTAGAGAGCTACTGGAGAGGCAGCCGTTTTTTCAACTTGGAGGGGCTTCTGCAGTTAATTCCATATTTTGTTTCTCTGATGGTTAAAACATCTTTCCATGTCTCCCCAAGGCACATTTGGCACTGCTGATAATGTCTGTTGAAAAGTGAAGGCAAACTAAAAGCTTCAACCTTAATTTGCATTCTCCTGGTGATGCCAGGGTAAACACAAGCTCTGTGAGATTGCTAAAATTGTTCTTTCCTGCTGGCTTTTTCTTGTTTTTTGCTGATCCTTGGAAAGGGTGGTTTTATGTATGCACTTAATGAGTACACATGAAGTACATATGTACTTTGTAGAAAAGAAATGTTTTGTTTTTTACTGCATTGCAGCTTTTGGTTGCTCTAGCATAAGAAAACGAATGTTATAATCAGACGTTTAGATTGTATTTGTCGTATGTTTGAACACCCTTGTTATATGCATTTTTAGGTTTTATCCCATACAAGACCTAAAATAACACATCAGCAATCGTTATACAAAAATGTTATCAGCATTTCATTAAATGTACAGTTACAGTTGCACATATCTTTTGAAATTCATTTCAAGTGAAAGACGTGGTCTTTAATTCAGGAAACTTTGCAGTTTATCAAAAAAAGCAGGTAGAAGCAACCTTTTAGTTTTATCAAAAAGTCAATTGGACCAGAGAGGCAACAGTGAAGCTGAATACAAGAAGGGACATAGCAGTCTGTACTACTGTAATGCAGACAGCTGCAGGATATCCTTAAAAAATACAGTTGGAGTTACTACCCTTTGTGATAGTAAAGCACTTTTGAATTTACCTGAATTAAGCTTTTTTGCAAAGTATAACGGGGAAAAAATGTCAGTCTCTTGATGGTCAAAGGTGGAAGAGATGAACCCAGCTTCATGAAACTACACACTTTGAGTGGAACTCAGGGGGTCAATATTGATCAGAAAGGATGAAATGTGTGTCAGGCATCTCCCTTTTTGAAAGGTGAAACATATCAAAGGCGTGTGATGCACATTAAAATATATGCCTCGCTCTTTGATTAACAAGCGATTCAAGAGTCATCTGACCACTTCCAACTGTCCCAAATGAAGCCCTGTGATCTGTTCTGACTCTCGGCTGGATTAAAAGAATAATCTGTCATTGCTATGTCCCATCCTCAAACAACAGAGACCGCTAACCCTTGCAAAATTCCAGCTATACGAGACCATCAGTCCCTTATTTCAAAGGCTTTTGATAAGGGAGAGGAACATTATTTGGCTAGAGGCTTCCAAATAAGTGTTCTTACTTATTTACTAGAAGCGATACTTTCTTCCTGCAAAATTGAAAAAATAAAATAAAATCAGATACATGCCAAGAGAATGATTAGAGCTACTTTTGTGTACAAATTAAATGAGATCTGGTCATCTTCAAGTGTTCTTTTTCCATTTGATATGTACATAGCAGGTAACTGAGGGGAGCTGAATGCAGTGCATCTCAATAGGAGCAAAGCTGCGTGGCTTGCACAGGAAATGTGTTAGTGTGCCATGTGTGAACACATTTTCAGCATGAGTTGTCCCAGTGGGTGACAAATCCACAAACCTGGCAATGCCGGTCCACAATCGACCTGTACAGGATGCCCTTTTTTATTTTTTATTTCGGTCACTGATCCTGTCCCGGCACAGCCTGCAGGCTATGAAAGACATCTGTTTTGATTTTTATGATTTATGGCTGTAAATAAAAGGTACACAAAGTACAAACCTGCTATGTTGAGCACAAATGTTCAAAATGTAGGAACACAATCTTAACCTTTTGCAAAAACATTATACTCTTGGAATCTTTTTCAACTAAGTGAGGGAGAATGCTTAATTACAAAATATTTACTTTTCCTACTCTTACAATTTTCGAATAAGAAAAAATAGTTTAGAACTTGTTTCACTTGTTTACTTTGTTTTTAAAGTAACTTAAGACCGCACATTAAACAAGTTCCTCATGCTTTTAAGGGGTGCTGTCAAAATGTCCCCTTTTTTTTTTTACTTAAGCATCATATAGTCCCAGCCCTTTCAAACAACTTTACGTATGATTACAAAATTACTTTTAATTTATGGCAGCTGTTTCAACAAGTGTCAGTTTTTACATGTAGAACATGCATAAACGATGGATTCACTGCAGGATGAATCATTGGATTCTCTGATTGCACGATGGTTGAATAGCTGGATATAATATCTGGATGAATGGAAAGATGGACAACCAAATTAAAAGATGGATGGACAGTAGGGGTATAATGGTACGCCAAAAATCCTGGTTCAGTAATTTCCTTGGCTTCAATTTCACGGTTCGGTTCATTTTCGGTAGATTCAGAGAATAAAGTTTTTTTTCTAATGACATTTAAAATCAATCTGTATTTGCAGTAAAATCTACAAAATGTATACACTAAAATATAAATATATAAAAGTTATAATATCTTTGGGGGAAAGTGCAACACCAGTACTTTGGCTTTCTCTTTTTAAGAACTTAGGCAAGGCAGTTTTATTTGTATAGCACACTTTCAACAAGGTAATTAAAGGTATTTTACATGATTAAGGGGTTAAATAAAAATAGCAGTAAAACACAGACAAAGCATATAAATTGAAAACAGGAATAAAGATAAAATAAAACAGCAGTAAAGCAAGAAGCATACACAAAACAAGATCGAAGCATTACTCAAAGGCAGCTCTAAACAGATACGTTTTTAGTTGTGATTTAAAAGAACTCAGTGTTTCAGCAGCTTTGCAGTTTTCTGGAAGTTTGTTCCAAATTAGAGGAGCATAGAAACTGAAATCTGCTTCTCCATGTTTGGTTCTAATTCTAGGGATGTTGAGTAGACTGGAATTAGAGGACCTGAGTGGTCTGGGGGGTTAGTATAGTAACAGTAGATCTTCAACATACTTTGGTGCTAAGCCATTCAATGATTTATAAACTAGTAAAAATATAAGTATATTCACTGAGCTATACAGGGAGCCAGTGTAAGGACTTTAGAACTGGGGTGATGTGCTCTACTTTCCTGGTTCTAGTGAGGACATGAGCAGCAATGTTCAGGATCAGCTGCAGCTGTCCAATTGACTTTTTAAGCAGACCTGTGAAGACGGTGTTGCAGTAATGAATCCGACTAAAGATAAACGCATGGATGAGTTTTTCGAGGTCCTGTTGCGACATCAGTCCTTTAATCCTAGAAAACAATTTTAGTGCGCTAAGATTAATGTTTGCATGGTGCCGTTTTAAATGAGTCAACATGTTTTATAGCCAAAAGCATGTCCGACCTTTACTGAACAATGCTTTTGTCTTATGTTTTTTATGTCTTTGATGTAGTGTTTTTATTGTTTTATTGCTGCTTTTATTTTCCCCCCAATTACCCAAAGCACCTTGAATTGCCTCTTTGCTGAAAGCGTGCAATACCAATAAATTTGTCTAGCCTTGCCTTATAGAATATAAGAAAATTCCTCTATTGCTGACCACTGCCGGGAGGTATATGTTTTCGGGCCTGTCTGTTAGCAAGATAAATTAAGTTATGGACAGATTTTGATTACATTTTCAGGAAATGTCCGCAGTAGGACCAGGAACAATGGATTGCATTTTGGGCGACATTAAGCCCATAACATGGACTCCTCTCCCGTCTCAGAGAGCTCACAGACGGCTGAGTTCGCACAGTAGCCCCGTTACGGTTGGACCATGTGAACAGAAAATTAATTGCACGTGCCCGAATCTCCCCTCTCTGCTGGAAGAGCACAGCAACAGCACGAACACAGCCATGCGTCTCATTAACAGGCATTTAATTGGAAAAGTTCCAAAGTTAGAATTAGATGACAACAAAAAGAAGCTGAAACGGCAGAACCGTGTGCTCAAGCTCCTGCTCTCCCTCAGAGTGATGGACCATAACTTCTGATGGCATGAGGCTGGGCTGGACTGTATTTAGTCATTTGTGTTGCTGGCTGAAGTGCAAAGAAGTTACGCTTCCATGTGGAAACTCTGTAGGCCTCTGTGCTGCACCGAACGTTTCTTACTGACAATTACGAATACATGTACCGCTACACCCCTAATGGACAGACAAATGGATGGATGGCAAATAGTTTGGTAGACAGATGGATGAGACAAGATTGGAAAAATATTCTGGAAATACGAAAATTTTTCAATACTTTTTCCAATGTTTATCCAGATCTTAAAGATTATTAAATCAAATTAAATACCATCCGGGACTTTTCCAGACCATGTAGGGACTCCAATAAAGCAAGAGACTCACTTTCCACAACTGCAGAATTGCTCTTTATTTTCAGTGACTTCAACCAAAAACTGCTGCTGATTGAGGAGACATTTCTTTTTGCTAAATGGGCCAAATCTACAACATTTCAAAAAGACAAAAATGGAACTTATCCCCTAGTTTATGATCCAGCCAGATAAAAAGTGTATTTTTACATAGTGCTGCTTAACTTTAAAGCTGTTATTTTCAGTGTCAGCAGTCCCTGAAGGAGGGATTATTCTTCCATGCTTCTGCCAAAAGACAAAGTACAAATGCTGAGTTCATTTTCAAAGTGTTGTGGGTCTATTTTAGGTCAGATCTCATTGTTCATCATGCAGAAGGGAAAACAACTTATCCTTTATTCAACCCACAGCTCATTTAAAAGTACCTCCGTTCGAAATAGTTTTATTTTGTAGAGGTTTGTGTGCTAGGAGTATTTCTGCTGATGAATTTCTCATTTTGGTTTAAAAAAAAAAACTCATCACGTAACTACTGCTCCCAGAGATGAAAAATGCTGAGAAGCTGCCCTAGATAACAAGTGAGTCCATCCCCTCTCAGCCAAACTGCAGGAGCACTGAAGTATCAAACTGCAATCTAAAGCTCAGGCGGTTTTCTACACGGGAATTGTGATTCAGGGTTAGGGTAAAACAAAGTCGATCCCTTTTTTTTTTTGTGCACGGCTGGGGGTTAGTCTGGGAACTCAAGCAGGCGGCATCTCCAAACCTGCACAAGCAAATACAGTTCCTTTATACATTGGCATCTTCGTGTTCTGTTTCCCCCACTGTTTGATGAGGTGAAGATGTCAGCTTTGATCAAATCCAAACCAAACCCCCCTCCATCCTAAAATCCACACCTCCGTTCTTCTGAATCTCTTCAAAGTGTTTCAGCCATTCGATTCAATATCTAAATGCACGTTCTGCACACCAAGCAGATAAACACCCAAATATATTACACATTTTCAACTTGGAAAAACAGGTAAAGTGTTTATTTCACAAAACTGAAACGGAATTCTGTGTCAAACACCCACACAAAAGCCATACTGCAAAAGTATTTGGGTTATTGCAAAACAAAAACTAAAAATCTAAGTTAAACCAATGCAGCTTAAATAGACGTGGAAGAGATGTAAAATGTAATAAAAACATAATGGAGGAAATGTCGAAATGTATTCCCAGATTATGTGAATCTCCTCTGCTTGAGCATTCATTTTTTCCACACCTGATTTTTCTGATCCATATATAAAAAAAAAATTGGGGGGGGGGGCAGGTGAAGCTTGTTTCAGGTCTGGATAACAGAAGTGTGGAATGGTCACACAGACAGCTTGCTGCGCAGTGTTTGTCATTAATTTGTCCCCAACCATTGTATGCATCAGATGATCAATGTGGGAGAGTAAATTCATTTAAAATATATATTACAACTAGACTGACAAACGCAACAGGTTGTTATGCACGGGTACAGATGATGGATGGATGGATGCTATAATACAGAACAGTCAAGTTGTCAAGCATTATCTTCAATAACAATTACATATTCTGTTTCTTCTCTGCTGCAGGTGAATGCTACCTAATGGAGTGGTCTGACTGGAGTTCATGTGTCAACATCTGTGCAAAAGGAGCTGGCGTAGACTTTGGCTCCGTTCAGGTCCGGTCACGAGCCGTACTGGCCCAGGAGCCTGAAAACCTGCAGCTATGTCCAGACCAGGCGTGGGAGTCGCAGCCCTGCACAGGTAAGGACACTTCTTACTATGCTGGCCAGAAGGCTTGGGAAGTAAAAGAAAAACCTGACCTGTAAACCTTTTTGAAAAGATGGTTTGTTTGGGCTCACATTGTTGACTAAGGTGACTGCAACTGTCTAAATCTAGCCATGTGACAAGACCAGGAGGTACAGAATATTTGTTAAGAAGTGCTCCTAAAACACACTTTTAGAGCAGCAAAGATTTGTCTACAACGCCACCTTAGGAATTTCACCCAAGGACATAAATATTGCACCAATAATGGCAAGTAGGTTCGCGCCACTATAAATTGAGGCAAGAGACGTGGTTCCACCATTCAAACATTAATCTATTAATATTATTTTTAAAAGACTGTTTTAAAAGGCAATGTTTAAATTAAAGTTAAAAAAAGAGAGAGAGACAAAAAAAGGATGGGGATGAGGACGACTGAGGCTTACCAACAGAAGGAATGATCCAAACGCGGAGAAAACGAGTTCCAACTAAAACAAAAATATAAGTAGATCACCCCAGGCAGTTGTGAACATCTTTCATTTATTTTCTCGGACAGCAGAATGGAACCGTCCCCCTGCAGATCTATTCACCACCTTCAGCTCTCAGACTGAACACAAAAATAATTTTACCACACAGACAGAAACAATCAATGAAATAACTTGAAGAAAGTCATTAAAACAGGACTCCAAATCTAAACGAAATAATGGAGTTTCCCAGCACACCGTGTGCGGTAAACAGAAAACAAAACAGAAGAAAAAAATACAAGAGTAGATTAACCAAATAGCGCTTTTCGCAGTAGCTAAAAATAGATCGTGACATAATGTCGCGATGCATTCTGGGAGATAGTCCTAGGCAAACAAGTGCGCATTTTACATGGGTGCCTATGGATCTGAGTTGCTCCGATCTGCACAAAGTTATAATTCCGTCTCCTAAACATGTTCAAACAGGAAGCAACTAAACACTGCTGTTTTGGGGGGTTCAAATCGGACTCTAGATCCCCTGATTAGATGTCGGAGAAAGTTATGAGGAACAAATCATAAAATAATGAGAAAAGAAATGTATAAAAACGCAATAATTCTTGACAACAGAATACAAAAAACTACATATAATTTATATGTGAAATGAACCTTTTGCCACTAAGATTTACTCACATTGGAATTAGTAACTTTGTGGACCAACCACTGTCAGGTGTTGTCACGGTAACGGCTGTAACAGGTGTTGTTTGGATAGCGAGTCCCTTTTTTTCAGTTCATACCATTTGTCCCCACCCACTCCAGGATAAACCTGTATTTTTATTGCAATACATCTCCACACCTTTTCAATAGCCCCTCGTAGTGACACATTTTTACTTTGACAGTGACATTCGAGCCGACGCTTCAGTTCTGGCAATCAATAATTAGCAGCGCATCAAGGAAAGCCCCTGGTATGTCTTTCTCCATCAAAACAACCTCCTCCTTTTATATTTGCTCATCCGTGAGATGCATTCAAATTTCTCATATGATTTCTGCCTTCACAACGACGTCCAAGCGCTGTTTGTCTAGCATTAGCACCCAGCAGCACTTGCGCGGCTAAATTGTGACGTCAACTGTAAAGTAGGCTTTTGGAATGTAAAATAATTGTAGACAAAACAAATCAAAATATCAAATAATCTTGGACAAAACAGAATATAAAAATAGACGAAACAGCAGCGTATCCTGCAGAACCACAGAATCTTCAAAGTTGGATCCGCCAAATCACCACACCTGGAAGGTGAGGAACACTTCCTGTCCTGGCAGCATGCAGGGGATACAAATGCCCTATTACTAATACAAATAGCTCCAATCAGAACGGTTTAGCTGGAAGTTCCTGTCGCTAAGCAGTAGGATACATACCTCTTTTAATATGGTAAAGTCACCTGGAGAAGAGTGATAATGTCACGCCCCCAGCATGACCAGACAGTGCCACAACAAGCTTGATAAATATACAGCTCAGCCTATATGCAGCTGACAAGAGTGTACCTACCACAATCTGTTGACACACGACACTGAGCTGATTGGACAACAAGCAACAGGAGACGCCAGGAAATGCAGCCATTTCAGTAAGCATGAGGAAGCAGGTGACACAGCCTCCTTATATACTCACAGCGCCTTTGCTGGCCGTCAGCAGGTTCCACAACAACCCAAGTTAATAATTTGGAGCAGACTTGGTTTGTCCTGCTACATTCAGTTTCCATCAATTGAAGTAGTCAAACAAATATATGTTCTGTCTTTTATTTATGTGAAACCAAAAAATAAAACCAATAATCATATCAAGGTAATATTTTTCCATGAAAGCTACAAGAAATGTGTGTTGGTACTAGAAGTATAATTTAGGGTGCCCATATTTAAATTTCCATAAAAGAGGACACTTGGTCCAGTCCTGAAACACTCCAATCATGTTTACTTAAAGAAGACTTTACCTTATTTAAAGTATTCCAGCTCTATGTGGTTAGAAAGAATAATAAAATAACCTTCAGATCAACTTTTATAAGTCAACCATTACTGAATTGACTTTAAAATCTCTGGAAATAAAAAAAAATTACATGCACAATAGTAAGTCATGCAGGACAAAAATTACAAAAAAATCTGAAATTATATTCTGAGATAAGTATTTTCTTTTCAAATTAATAACTAATTAATAACTAATAATAACTTAATAATCCCATTAATAACTTTAAAAAACACAGCAGTCTCACAGATGCACTTAAAACAAAGTGTATACTCCATTCTGTCAGACAGAGAAACAAATATGCCAGCTATGAGCATGGTGCACTCCGCCACACATTTGTCGCAACCGGGACGGTAAAAACTAAATATCTTTTGCGGTTTGTCCGTAAAGCTACGCTTGAGCTGATGTCTTGTAAACAGCAGCTGCCCAGCGCTGCTCTTTGCTCGGGGGGGATGCTCAAGACAACGCGTGAAAAGTGGACATGTCTGGGGAAAAGAGGCTGCTAACAATACACAGCAACAAAGATGCTCCTTTCACAAAAAAGGTGCAAAATATTTGCTTTATTATGTAAATTTCGCACTGCATAGCTGAAACACTAGCTGCACCCTTAATGTTTCCCCCGGTCCATCCCCTATAACTGTTTGGGTGGCATGCTGGAATTTTATGTTTTTCTCCTTTAATGCTCGTGATGAATTCATGTTAAAATAGCTGTTGCTTTTTGTGTAAGCTCTAATTCTGGTAGTGAAAAACTAGCAGCATGAGTGGCGAGCGTACCAGTTGTCTGTTGTAACCTTTTCTGGTTTGAACATGTGACTTTCAGCATTAAGCCCATTGTGAAAAAGAATCAATTCTAAAAATGTTGAATCCCTATCGATTAGGTACATTTCACATCGCAAATAATTGGTTTAATAGTGAATCGGCACACCACTTTTACAAACTTCAGGGGACTTTATTTTATGTGAAGGGTAGTGCATAATTGTGGAGCGTATTCAGCCCCTTTATTGTAATATTATAATTAATACCTGAAATCACATAATTTAGTGCATTCAAAGTATTTTTATCTAATTAGAAATACAACTATTTTGATAAATTGCACATAACTGATTCACAACTTTTATAAATAGTAATATGTAAGAAAACAGACCACCTTTGAAATTGCTGGGCGTCATTAAATTATACAAATTTCAGCAGTTTTCTTTTGTAGACTTAAATCTGCGTGTTGGATAGTAAGTTAGTTAGTCAGTCGCAGGTTTTTACAGGTTGACAGCAGTGGGTAGTTTGTCAATGCATCAGAGGGCAAACACAGAGAAACACAGGGGGACACCTGCAGGCTTTTCTCTCTTCTTTCTCTCTGAACCTGCATGTTGGAGAAATCTGGGACACCAGTAGAAGCCTCCTGGAAAAACATGTTCAATTTGTGCTCAAGACTGGATTCAGGTAGAGATTTTTTCTCGCCGGGAGGCAGCAGCACTATCCAGGAGTGCAGCTTTTGGTTCTTTGCCCCAGATTTGACCGGGACAAATGGAAAAGCTTTCACCTTGTTTTCCTTCTGCAAGGTGGGTTGATTGGTGGATTTCCAGATGGGAAATTTTGCATAAAATCTTCAAATTGAGGAAACTCCACACTCAGATAAAAAATATATACTCTTGTGATCTCTGCTACTTGGTGTTGATGAGCTGTGAATCGTCAGGCTATACAGCTGCCATAGGTTAGGTCTGCAGAGCAAAGCCCACTCCCCCGCGCATTTCCTCCTCCCACCCTGGCGTCTCACTCCTCCACACTTCCTTCCTTGGCTACTGTACACAGCTCCAAAGCAGTCTTCACTATCCTGACCTGATTTCACAGCATCATTCAAGACCCAGAGGGGGGGAGGAGAGCCCCTGCCAAGATGAGTGGAAGGGGGGCAGTGGAAGGAAGAGGACGTCAATGGGCTAAAGGAGGGAAAAAGTATTTTGATGGGGTGCTCACGTAAGAAAAACAGAAACAAAGCTTTGTCCCATTTGCATACTTTTACTGTATTAATTCCTACTATTGTATGCCTCTGCATCATAATAAAAGAACAGATGATCTGAGCATTTTTCCTGCATGCACACAACTTCAGCAGGATGAAAAGCTATTCTCAGCTGGAAGAAATAGATGGTTCAGGGACAAGAAACTTGAGCTATGATTTTTTTTAAATAAGTTTGCAATAAATAAAAAATGCCAGGAATAAAATATTTCTAGAGGTTTAGGTGAGAGAAAATATTATTTCGTGATTTAGTAATCGTTTGTGGCCAGAAATGCAACAAAAACAAAACTTAAGCTGTTAAAAAAAGAAAAATATCCACTACTATTAAAACAGAATGATATTAAGACTTTTTGAATTCTAAAAGTTTACCCTTTTCCTGGTGGCTGCTGAAGGAGGATCAGCCTCTCCTGACCTCTCCTGATCTCTAGTCTTATTCTCTTTTATTATCTTTTTTCTTAGTTATTTTATACACCGAGCCTCTGGATTCACTGTATTAGACCGGATCTCTTTTTTTGGATTACTTTCTGAAGGACTGTGGATTACCAAAAATAGTGTTTTGCTCAGCTGAGGACTTTGAGAAACTGCTCCAGAGAATTGAAACAATCGAGACGAAGTTACACCATCTTCAGATTAATTTTTGATCTAAACACTGGATATGGAAATGAGACAACTTGACCGATGACTACACACAGGGAGGAAGAACCTGGCAGCCCGGTGTTATATCAGTCCAACAGTCTCGCACAGAAGCCACAAAACAATGCTACTCCTCCAGCCAAAAGGTGTTTAACGGGTAGAACACCCCATTCCCGATTTGACAAAGACTGGCCGGCTTTACAGTAAAGCGCACTGAATCTACACCTGCTTTTTCTGCACTGAGAAGAAAAAAAAAAAAAAAAACTGCAACCCAAAAAAGGAGATATCACTACCCCTGGAATACCGCTGAGACACAGATTTGCAGCCCTCAGTTCCCCGAAAGACAACGCAGCCCTGGGACCAGTCAAGGTCACCAGGATAAATCCATCCACATGAAGCGGACACATAAGAAAGCAAGAACCCCCACTGCAAATGTTCTCATCATACATGACGGATCAATTAATGGTATTGAAGATTTTTTTCTAGCCAGAACACTAGCGTTATTAGCTGCCCCAAGAATACAGTGAGAGAAATATCAGAAAAAATCCAAAGAATTTTAGAACAACACCCTAAATTGGAAAAGCTAGTTATCCACACAGGTGGAACTGATGTAGCCAAAAAAAAAAAACAATCAGAAATTATCAAAACAGACTACTCTGATCTGCTGCAAAAACTTGATGAACTTAATATAAACATCTTTATCAGCGGACCAGTCCCTGAAGGAAATGATGAAAGGTACAGTAGACTTCGCATGCTCCATAAATGGTTGAAGAGAAAATCTGTTAATCCCATTTCTTAATGACTTTAAAATATTTGGATGTGCAAAGCACTTGTTCAAGAGAAATGAACGTTATCTTAAATGAGCTGGACTGAGACTGTTTACCTCAAATATTTTCTGTTATCTGAATAAACACTTGATAAAGCACCTGAGAGCTGACCTCGAAGCAAGACCTATGGATACTTTCACACAACAAACATTTCCACACACACACAAAGTGACAGCACGAGCCCAGACAGCTGCACAGACTGACAGAGAACAAACATTTCCAGCAGCAAGCAAAGATGTACATTGCTCAGCAGTGTTCTTCAACTATTCAAACTTCATCAGGCTCATCAACACCTAATGACTGTCCATTTAGAGATTTCTCAGATAGACTCAAAGCACAAATTAGAATTGGGTCACAACTAACACCGAAACTTGGACTACATCTGGCCTCTGGGACTAACACTGGATGTCCTGCACATGCCCCCGCTAGTAATAACAGACATCTGGTATAGAAGGGAACCAGACAATAATTCTACTACCACCGTCTTCCAGAAGTTGTCCGGCCACCCCGAAAAATTCATTCATGTCATTACAAGCAAGAGAAAACTAAAAACTACAGCCAAACGCTCTTATATTAGAACAAATCTCAAATTAATCACCTGTCAGAACATCCAGCTACCAATTATCAAACCACTTAAGTTAGCTTTATTAAATATTAAGTCTTGATCAGGAAAGACACTGCTAATCAATGAATTAGTCACTGAACATAATATACCTTGTTTTATCAGAAACCTGGCTAGACGTAAATAATTAAATATCTGTATTGATAGTATCTACTCCTCCAAATGACAGTTTCTTAAGTGAGAGCAGGAAACGCAGACGAGGTGGAGGCGTAGCCACAATCTTTCATAACTGAATGAACTTTAAAAAGGTATACCTGGGCACATTTGACTCTTTTGAATACCTAGCCATCCAGATAAATGAGCATAAAAAGCTCTATTTCTAAGTTTATATAAACCTCCAAAACTTAACTCTAACTTCTTTAATGATTTCAGCAACCTTCTTTCCGTAATATGTATCAATTATGACCAATTAATCATTGTGGGGGACTTCAACATCCATAGTGACAACCCCCAGGATAGACTAGCAAAAACATTAGATGAAACTCTTCATAACTTCAACCTGAACCAGCATGTGTATGTGCATTCTACCTGTTCCCGTACAGATTATAGTGGTACTGCCTTGCAGTTAAGCCTAGTTTATGCTTCTTTGTCTGCAGAGGTGCGGAGACACTTCATTATCCATCGACGGAATGGCTCTCTGATAGGGACGCAAGGACAGATGGAGTAGAGCCCCATTTTTTAGCTATTCGTCGAATGCAATGGACAGCGCACGTCTGTGATTGGTCAGCCCGACATCCGCTCCAAGATCATTTCACCAGAACGGTGCTTTATAGTCGATGTAATTAGTAGTCAATGCAGCTTTTGGGCTGTAGAGGCTTTATATTGCAAGGCCAGTTTATCTAATATGGTCTTTTGGTGCTTTTAAACACCAGGAGGTGAAGAGAACAATAACACAGACTGCTGTGTTTGTTTGTTTACATGCGTTTTTAGAGTATTCTATGAGCTGCACCTGCTGTAAAAAGCATCCCAGCTTAGTCAAAACTCGCCAACTGTCAGCAATTGCTCCTTGAGAGGCAATGCATTAACAAGCTGAAGTAAATAAATTGTCATTGAGAAGAGACCTCACTGCAATGGTAGGCAGAAAAGTTCTACACCCCCTGCTGTCCTGTTGGGGAATTGCTTTGCAACACTGGCACACCAACAGAGAAGTATAAAAGAAAAATGTCTTCGTCAATACGTGTGCTTGTGGGTGTAAACTTTCTGACGGAGAAGCATAAACTAGGCTTAAGAAGTTTCTGAGTTCGATTCTCACCTTGAGCTTTTCTGCTGCTGGGACTTGCTTGGAGTGTGACTGACTGACTGACTGAGGGGTAAAAGTACAGTTTGCTCATCACTTAACAAGTCATTCATTCATTCATTCGTTCATTCATTGTCTATACCGGCTCATCCTTTCAAGGTCGTGGGGGGCTGGTGCCTATCTCCAGTGCTAATTTGGCGAGAGGCTGAACAGGTCGCCAGTCCATTGCAGGGCAACATGGAAACACACAGAAAAAAACAACCCTGCCCACACACATATCTAAGAGCAATATAGAGTAATCAATTAACCTAACAATCATGTCTTTGGGACTGAGGGAGAAAGTCTGAGTACCAGGAGAGAACCAATGCATGCACAGAGAGAACATGAAAGCTCCATCTGGAAAGACTTCAGGCTGGGAATCTAATCCATGACCTTCTCGCTGCAAGGAAACAGTGCTACTAACTGCATTTTCCTGTAACAAGTTATTTGTAGTTAAAAATCACCATCCTTCAAGTTTCTTTGCCCTTTAAGAGTTTTTCACATCTACAACCACCTTGCTCACATTTTATTCTGCCTCTTGAAATAATGTGCACTCTTCGTCTGAGAAATGTTCTTGTCTTAATAAAACTCCAATCTGTTGGTAAAAGATGGGGGGGAAGTGTGGGCTGAAGTGAGCAAATCAGTGATAACTTCACACATCTGAAAAACGACTTCAGCTGGAGAGCAAGTAAAAATGAGGGTAACGTGGAACGTGTGGAACATTAAGGATGAAGTGGTGTCAGCCTCAGACAAATTGTCCTGAGAAAGCTGGAGATAGAGCCGTGCCGTCGACTGAAGCGGCGATACTGTACCAAGGCCTGCAGAGAGCAGATCTTTCTTTTATTCAAAGTTAAATTGTTCATTTATGCAGCTAAATGGGCTGCGATGGTGATTGGTTATACAGGACTCCAAAGGGAAATACAGTCATTTACTGCCTTGATGACGATATTGATAAAGCTATAATAGCATTGATAGAAAGTCATTAAGCAAAAGCTCTCATTGAAGATTAAAACCTTGAACTGGACAATATGTGACAGCAGCTTATTATGTGAAAATAACGGAGCTGCTGCCTCATTAATCTGTCACACATATGATTAATGGTCTTCCCTCTGCTACGATTAAAGATGCTGACTTTTTCTGCATTTTTTGTTTGTAGGAGGCGAGTGCTACGAGTACAAGTGGTTCAGCAGCGGTCGTCCAAACTCCAGCCGTCCAGTTATCTGGTGTCAACGCTCAGATGGACTCAATGTTACCGGTGAGAAAGTCTGGGTTTTGAGTTAAAATTCATCACTGGTATCAATACAATCAATCTTGTCAAAATGTGTTGCAAACGTGCATTAAATACTACAAACTGTAGTTATTAAGAGTGAAATCAGTTGCTTTATTCAGTTCCAATGTAACATAAACAAACACAATGCTCTGCATGTATATTTTTTGAAATGTTAATCATTTCAATAAGGTAAACATATTGCAAGAAATATTTGAAGAGCTTTTAAGCAAAGCCAACACATTTGACATCTGTAAGAGGTTAACGATAGATGGGTAGATTCTTCATGGTAAAATAAAAATATGTAATCTGTTTAAGCAATTATACACAAATAACAGCACCATTGCAATGTCCAGCTATCCAATTCAGGAAGGAGACAGAACGGCGAAGCTGGTTGGAGTCATTATCCACAGTTAAACAAGTCCTGTACATATAAAAGCCGGTAGTTTCATCCCTACATCATTAGACTTCAGCAAAGTTAGTTTTCAGTACTGACTACCAGAACTACCAAAACATCTTTATGGCAATGAAATTCTTAGACGCAGTTCTAAAATTGTAAGAAATTTTATCTTCATGGATGCAATTATGATGATTTGCTTGCTCTTGTTTGGGTTTTCAGGCTTTGTAGGCTTTCTAATACAGTGATAACACGCTTGAAGGATTATTGAGTTCAGTTCTTGTGTGGTGTCCGTTTGGTTCATCACACTTCTAAAACCTGATGCAAAAAAACACAAAAAAGATCAGAAGATAGGGAAGATGAAGGGACGTCTTATATTTTAATTCTGTTTTATGTTGCCGCAGGTTTCCTCAGGAAATCCTCACAAATTGTAAAAGGGACATATTTTATGCCTTTTAATATACTGATGCAGTTAACTGAACTGAACCCACTTTCTTTTTCTGTGTAACTCTGAAGTTTGTTTTGGACTGTCTGTATATAAATGACCTCAAGTAAATTGAATTTTTAACTGTGGAATAATAATTTCAGTAGAACTAAATTGCATTTTGATTAAACTGAACAGAAGAAATCCAACAGGTATCAAGGGAATAACAAATGTTTGTCATGTCCCTTTCAGATGTACTCTTTTATAACTATTTTTAGGGGTGTAAGTATGTTCTATAACTTAAAACAGTTGAAAGTATAGAACTGACTGGAGTTCTGATTGTATTTTTTAATAAATGAAATAGTACAAGCAGATATAGCCAGAGTAGAAAACTATAGACCAATTAAACAGTCAGTGTTAATGTTTAAAATTAGGATGTGCATTGGTAAAAATCTGACAATATGATATGTATTGCAATATTATGAGTAAGACTATATATTTTGAATTTAACAGTAGAAAAACTGTCACAGCATTCTAAACACTTAAACCTGTTTCATACTTAACACATCCAGTTTTATTACTAGATCTAGTTGATCCACTGGAAAGAAGAAGATGAAAAAAGGCCACAAACTAGCGGTCATACTTTGAATTTTACTTCAAAAACGACTGTCATCATTAATTGTTCCATTCAAAGAAAAAAAAAAAATTAATCAACGAAAAATATCAATATATTGCTTTTGAAAACCGATACAATATTGTGACATAAAATATTGCGATATATCGGTGTCAGTATTTTCTTACATCCCTAGTTTTAATAATACTTTGCCCGTATTTGACAATGAAACATGCTCAATTCACATTGGAGTTGTTTTAAATTTTTTGACAACCTAGTCTCCCAGCTCTACTTGAATGCAACATGGGCAGCTGATGAGAAAATCCCTACTCATCATCCACCGAATTAATTAGGAGTTTGAGTTGATTGGATGCTACTGGTAGCCATGTGGATGTCAGCTGTTTTTTTTTTCTCTTGTATCAGTGATGTTTACATTCAGTTTGACATCCAGGTGAGTAATTCAGTTTAGTGCAGAGCATGTTATGTACCTTATTGATGTTGAAAGATGCATTCACTGACAAAGTTCTGGTTCTGTCCATCTTTCTTTTTCTACTGTAGCTGCATGAGAAACCATTAATGTTCCCAGTAGTCGAGTTGTAAAACAATTTCAGGGGGGATAGTCATTTTTTTTCGCCTATTAAAAAAATCTGGATTTTAAATTTTTGGGGGATTTAGTATTTTGGATCGTCGAATTGGCCGGAATGTTAAGCCCGCCGCACACGAGAGCTATCTGCTGAGCAAAAAGTCATTTGAGGTCGTTTGCTCAGCAGATAGCTCGCCGTGTGCGGTTAATTTTCAGTGAGTTTTCTGCCTCATGAGGCGCTGAGGTGAAAATCAAACAGGTTTGATATTTTTCGCCTCGCAAGACAAAAATCTCACCGTGTGCGCTCTACTTGAGCTGAGTGCTGAGGGCAAATATTCAAGCGATCAATCAAAACGCGGTCTCCGCTCACATGATTCCAAGATGGCAGCCCACATAGAAGATTATATTTTAGAAGATAAACTCGTTGGTACTCGACCATAAGCCATATTTTCCTAACCTTCAAACGGTGGCGACGCCTCAAACAAAATGAAAAGCAGCATTTCCTCCAAATCCATCTCTCTCCGTTTCATTCATTGTTTTCACTGAAAGCAGGGGGCTGCCATCTTGGAATCATGTGAGCGGAGACCGCGTTTTGATTGGTCGCTTGAATATTTGCCCTCAGCACTCAGCTCATGTAGGTGAGATTTTCGCCTCGCAAGGCGAAAAATATCAAACCTGTTTGATTTTCACCTCAACGCCTCATGAGGCAGAAAACTCACCGAAAATTAACCGCACACAGCGAGCTATCTGCTGAGCAAACGGCCTCGAATGACTTTTTGCTCAGCAGATAGCTCTCGTGTGCGGTGGGCTTTGGGGACTACAAATGAACAGCCTGCATTAGAATTAAACAAGATCGGGTGAAATGGAGGCTTTATATATCTGTGAAGCAAAGCCGATACCAGCACCTTGCAAAGAAGCCTTAGCAAATAATTGCAGTGCAGAAGAAGTTTTTTCATGCAAACTAGGCCTATACAAAACAAAGTATTGGATTAATTTAACATGGAAGACTTAACAAAATGAGTAATTTCTATTTTATTCATTACAACCCTCACTTAATCCACGTGCTCATAGCAGTTTCCAAACACTTTTGTAATCATGTTTTTTTTCTACAGTTTTTCTTGCTCTTGTTCACATTCGTCCTGATTATGTCTAAATGTCGGCACTGTCAGATGAGCTCTGACAAGGTGATCATTTTTCCTAGACCGATTATGGCTGGATGTGTAAAAAGAGTCGACATCTAGTGCAGATTCAACAAGCCGCATGCGTGTCTTGACTGAATGACAAGTCATGTATTTTAGCAAGCTAATTAACAAGAGAGATGTGGGGGGGTCGCCCGTTCATCTTAACTAGTTTGGAGGGTAGCATCCTGGGATCTGTGGCGAGTTGGTCGGTCTTTAGATAACAAAAAGAAGGCTAGGTTAATTATTGAGATTAATAGCTCACCTGTAATTTTTTTCTTTAAAAAAAAATATTGGACATCCCGCTGACCAGCCGCTCGTTTGGGCATGTTTGCACTTCTGTAATGCAGCTTTTGCCGCTCTCTAGGCCATAAGGTGAACCCCGAAAATGTCTTTATAAAATGAATCTCATTCCGACCTCTGGCATCTACAAACTGTTTACTTCATAAAAGAAATACGTTCACACTTAGTTCAAAAGTAAAAGTTCTCCTTCTGTTATAGCACAGTTTTTCTATAATCAATGTTTTAATTCGGGACTAGTTTGTTTTCGACGTAGTGAGAAAGGAGTGATACGGCTGCTACGTACCCGTTTTAGACCAATGCGGTGGCAGAGTTTAACCGACGTGATGACGAATGCGGATATGGAGACAGCTAAGGTCATGATGAAAACTTCTTTAAACTTTTACAAAACCGAGTAAAAGCATGTAGGCCTATGTAAAATGTGTAACATGCATTTAACTTTCATGAAACATGAACAAGACATGGATTTCATGTTAAACCCATCTCTTGGTCTAAAACGGGTATGTAGCAGCCGCTTCACTCCTTTCTCACTACGGTGAAAACAAACGAGTCCTGAATTATAACGTTGTTAATGAAAAAACTGCGCTATTACAGAAGGAGACCTTTTTCTTTTGAACTCAGTGCAAACGTATAGATTTTATGAAGTAAACAGTTTTTGTAGATGCCAGAGAACGAGATGAAACGAAAACTGGGTTCACCAGGGGCCTGTACCATGAAGCCGGATTAGGTGGCTAGCCAGCTATGTTTCAGTTTAGTTTCCACCAACCCTGGGTTTTGGGTACCATGAAAGTGGCTCGGCTTTGATCGGTGTTCGTTGCCATGGTATCTTACGCTGCACGGCTAACCTGCTCCAGGGCAGGTTATGTTCTGGATTCGCGATCTCAGACTGAAGTTTGACCAATCAGCTGTGAGCAAAGAAACATTTATGTGACGTAACTAATTCCCAGCGTCTGTTCTCTGTTGCAATGGCTTCACCTTTTCTCCCTAATCCTGTGGACATCTCCGCGCAAATTGTTAGACGAGCACTTCGTAGAGAACGAGTTTTTAGGGACAGACAAAATCCATTTGACTTTCCTGATGCGTACTTGTATGAAAGATACAGATTTTCCGCGGAAGGATTGTCTTATCTCTGTGAGCTTCTTGAGCCGCACATAACAAATGCGACTCATCGAAGCCATGCCCTGACTGTACCGCACATGCAATCCCATCCATAATCGGCCGCCCCTTGTTGTTGCTCAGAGCCAACTCCTCTGCCACAGTGTAATCTTGAGGAGGTGGCTCTCCCCCAGTTTTCCTAATTTCACATTTTTTTCTGTTTGCTGCAAACAAGTGTTTGTGATTAAATGTTCTAAGAAAATAATAAAAAATATGGTAAATACTCACCACTTTGAATTATATTTTAATATTTTGTCTTGATCTGCTGCCAAGACCGTTTGGAGTTGGGGTTGCATCTAAAAATTAATGAATATCAATCTTTCTTAGGATGTAATAGCCTATACTTTCACATACATCTACACACATAATATATATATATATATATATATATATATATATATATATACGAATACATTTTCATTTTAACATTTAATATATTTTAATAGGCTTAGCCTACTTAAATGTTCATTAATTGTTTAACCCACGCATTAACACAATCAGCAATCTTCCTCCACGATTGTTCTCTTGCTTTGGCAGCAGATACGGTGTTACTGCGTGCTTGAAAAATATTTCTAAATTCTTCATATTTCTGGAGAATAATCTCTTGCTCCTCCGTTGAAAAGTAGATAGCTCTCGCTCTATCCATATCGAACGCGATTGGTTGTTCAGTGTCGTCGTCACTCTTTTATGTGCACGCGCCTGTGGATTAATCATAGCTTAAGGATCAAAGCCTGAGTTGACAGAGAAAGTTGATAACCTGCGTCATGGTACCAATTAAGCCTGATTGCATCGGTTTGGTTTTGTCGATTCAAAACCAATCCTGTAACCCCGAGTTTGTTGAGCCACCTTCATGGTACAGGCCCCAGGCCTACTCTCAGGCAAAAACAATGTTGCATCATTGCGTTTTGTGCCCCTGTCCCCCGGATTTTATTAGATTGTTTATTTTTGCTCAACATGCGGAGACCTAACATTTTCTGATGATGAAATTATTTCATATAGGCTAAGCCTATTTATGATTTATGTTTCCATACAATATTTACTGTAAAATGGAAGGGATGGAGATGGAGGATGGGACCTTTACTGGTGGAACGTTATATGTCGGATTTCTTTCTAAGTGGAGCGGCGTCCCCCTCCGCTCCCCCTCAACTTGACTACTGAATGTTCCCAAATAGCAGAGATTAGTGATAGCTGGGAGTCCTTTCTGGAGGGGTTTGGTGTCATTTTTTAAAGTTGAGGTGCGTTTTGCGTTCTGCACATAAACGTTCTGCATGTGTTCAGGTAGAAAACAACTGTATTTATTCGGTACACGTGTGTACCGACCGAACAATACCAATACATGTACCATTAGATCCCTAATTGTTTGTACATTGTGTCATGTAATTTAATCTAATTTGTACACTTCAGCTGAAGGTTTTTGGCAATAATAAACAGTGAGAACAACTCTGCATACCAATATTCTCAGCAACAATGCTTATTAATACTTGCATTTGTGCACTATTTCAAGATGTGTGTGCATAGACTGCCAAAATGTGTATATAAGACTTAAATATCGTGCCTGTGTGCCCAAACATTCATATTCCAGTGAAGCAAATGAATATCGAGCTGCAATAAGTATTGAAAAAGAGCTTTAGTGTATTTTAAGAGAGAGACTGGCTGGAAAAGATGAGAAAACATTTCTATACAGTGTTTTGAATAATAGATAATTCTGCTGAATTTATCTTTCAAAAGGTGAGAAACTGCAGCAGCTCTAAGGCTCAACAAGTATAAACCACTGGTGGCAGCTTCATGTAGGAGGTGAAATTAAAAGAAAATGTCAAAAATACAACAGAAAAAAAATCAGAGAAACTAGAGACTTTGTTTCTACAGGGAGTGTAGGTGGTGGGTGATGGCAACCCGTGCAGCTATTATCTCATGAATAATACATCAGCTTGTTTTTGATCACCTAAAACTGTTTAAAAAACAAACAAGGCTGCAGTATTTTACACCTATTAAGTTACAGATTTATCTAAAGGGGTTTTAATAAAAGGACATTAACTGAAGGAGCAATGAGTAGTGCAAGACAGATTTGATTATCACAGAGGCTTTTATCTCCCGACCTTCAGGTGGTTGTCCTGCAATGAATCCTCCAGGGGACAACAGCTCCTGTGACCCTCCCTGTCTCATGCCCAAGTCTTTCTGCAGCGAGGTAAGCATTTTTTATTATTGTATTAAAATAAAGCAGAAAGCAAATATCTTTTAGAGTCCACAGTATAAAGAAAGTAAACCCCGTGGCTGAACCTAAAGGTGCAGGTCACCTTGTTAAATGGCAGTCTGTACACTCGCTGTGACACTCAGCTGATAGGATTGAATTTGAATGAAGCAGAAAGAGAAATGTTAGCAGCACGAACATGTAAACCCCATCTCTCAATTGTGTCACTCAGCTGTGCTGTATTAGTATCAGGAACTGAAGTGTCCTGGTAAAATCTTCTGTCTTTAATAGCTAATATTTTTAAGGAGAATCTAATCCAGCCATTAAAGCTGATTGTCATGATTGCAACCTAAATATGGCAAGAACACGAATAACACGTAAAAATAGTGCCTGGCAACAGTATTCACACTTCCTAAATCCTGTTTACATTTTTTCACCTTAAAACCAGAAATTTCAATTTTTGTTGGGTATTTTATGTGATTGACAGAGACAGACTACCTGTTGAGAGAGAAAATGATGGATGGTTTTCAGAATTATTTTTACAAAGCTTACAGAACTTGTCCTCATACCCCAAACAAAACCCAGGGCAACCAGTTACCTTCAGAAGTTCCTCAATTAGTAAACAGATTCCAAGTTGTTCATTTGATCTTACTATTATTACAGGACCTTTTGTTCAATCGACCCCCCCACCCCCAAAAGAAAGTATGGCACAACAGCAATCCTTTTTGAATGGGCTGCAGCTATAAGACAATGCGTGGACAATACTACTATTAGTCGTGCACTTACTTTAACTTTAATGGTAAAAGGAAAATCATTGTTAAAGAAGTAATTAAAATGTTTGAAGCCACGTGCTTTATAGGACACAGCAGACATACGAAAAAAATTTCTCATTGGATGAGACCAAATTTGAACTAGACATGTCACAATAAACAAATCAATTGATCGGCTGATAAATTCAAATGACCTCGATCATTTTTCCAGCCACGATAATTTACATTTGCATGCTTGTTTTTTTTCCTTGCGTGTCTCCCTCTTTCTACCAAAGAGACTGGATTAAAAAAAGGCATATATGGTCTATATATCCATAGTGGCAGAGTAAAATGCGATGTCTTTTTTATTCTGTGTTTTTGTTGTTAGTTTGCACTTTGTTTACAAAGTTCCTAACTGGTAGTTTTGCCCGTTTTTCTTTCCTGACCTGAGTAATTAATATTTGTTTTGTTAATTTATATTGGATATTAAAATGTTTTCCAGTTGCAGTGGGACGATGTCTTTAGAAATTATGGTTTATTGATCATTCAGAGGGTGTACATGCAATATTATTACATTAGTGGAAAATAGTCTCAAAAGGATAATATTGTCGTTTATTGCAATAATTCTTCGGGCAATATATCGTGCAGCAAAATTAGTTATCGTGACAGGCCTAATTTGAACCAAATTTGGTCAAAAGAAAAGCTAAAATTACACACCATCCCCATGGTGGCGGCAGGATCATGTTGCAACATTGGTCAGAGTGGATGGGAAGATGGGTGTGGCTAAATACTCGGCAATGCTGGGGGGGTCTATTAAAGGGTGTAAGGTTCAGCAGAACATAGCAAGTATTATTTAGAGCAGTCCAAGTCCAGCTCTAACTCCAACCAGAAATCCAGGAGGAGACTTTAAAATCTATGCTCAGTCATCTTTAAGATGTGCAAAGCTGGCTTGAACATACTAGCAAGATATGCAGCAGTAATTACAGCAAAAGCTGGTTCTAAAAAGTATCTACTTGAAAGTGGAATGCAAATACATGCAACACAGAAGTTTATTTGTAGAAATTGTTCCATGTATCACATAAAACCCTAATTGGTTTTTGTGTGACAATCTGAAAAAATGTAAAGGGGTATAAACACTTTTGGGATATACTGTAATGTAGTGTAAAGCATTAAGGGATGTTTTGTTCATTAATAAGAACCAAGATAATTGTAAATTTAAATGGCTTGTTATCAGTACTTATTAACAATACGGCTTGTCTAACTATTCACTACACAAAAAAAATTCCCCTATTTACCATTGATACCTGAATAACCTCAACTGCTGCTAAGTCAAATGAACAATGTTACATATTCATACAGGGTTCTGCTGAGCTGGGTGTTTAATTCTTGTTTTAAGGCAGTTATTCTTTCCTTTGAATGTCCCAGTTTATGTGCTTGGGAGAGGCTAGAAAATGTTCCATATCAATTCATTGTCTCTTTGTAGCAGCAGTCTTCTTTAGAGAACTGATGCAACATTAACTTAATCCTAATAAAGCTAGTATTCTGATCCAAGAGTTGCATATTTAGTCTTTTTTTATCCCCCTTGGAATTCGAGATACATTGAGGTAGAAGCAAAGCTAGGCTTGAATGGCTGAGTTTAAACGGAACAACAGCTTGTTTGCAGTAAGAGTTAAACAGATTTATATCATTGGACAGATGGAAAATATACATTCCTCACCTCTGTATGCTCTGGTTATTTTATCAGTTTTGCATCATTTTAATATTTTACTACTCTATTTTTAAAGCAAAGACTGGTAAAATTGCTACAAACGTCGTCCGCCTGTTTTATTGAGATTAAACGGTCTCATTCTGCCATCAATTTTAAAATAAATTGTCCATCTTGGGACTTCCCATGTAAACTCCTAGTTTCTGGTTTGTTACATTGTGTTGTTTTTCTAGGTGTTAAATAAATATTTGAGTACAGAACATGATGCTTTTATTTAGGTATAGCCTGTGATCAAACAGTAACACATTAATCCAGAGCATCTCCCCTTGAGCCTCACACTAGATCTAAGTACTTTCATTCTCAATCTACCATGCACATCCTAAGTGAACCAAACATTACTTTGCACTGCCCCCTGCAGGCTGGGATATGCATGTGCGAGGAGGGTTTCACAGAGGTCCTGTCACCTGCGCGACAGCTGGACCAGTGTGCCCCCATCCCTATTCTGGAGATTCCCACTGCAGGTGACAAGAAAGGAGACGTAAAGACCAGTCGTGCCATTAACCCCACCCTGCCCACCACCATCCAGCCGGGACGCACCGGACGGACCTGGTACCTGCAGCCCTATGGACCAGGTCAGTCCACAAAATCTTTGTATTAGATGGGCTTTGTTTCACTCAACTAAACACTTTTTGCTCTTTGAATGTCATGTTAATTATCACCTAAACAAACTTACAGGGGCAACGGAAGAAGAAAAAAATGTATAAATCTTACATAAAGCAATGCATACTTGATTTCTTTTCAATCAAGGAAAATAGTATCAAAATATAAGCTGACGATGTTCATTACCTAATCTTGCAGTAAAACTTTAAAAGATTGCATGAGTAAGTTGTAGGCTTTGTTTCATAGAGAAACCCTTTTCTCTTCGGAGTACAAAAATGAGAAAATCAAGTATTTGCAAAGCAATATGTTAGTTAGCTTAGAGGTTTAAAGCTGAAAGTAAACATATTTACAGTTCCAACAGTGCATGAGAGAAATCTGAAACATGAACCATCACATGGTTTTGACTACATGCCCTGTGCTGCTGATGGTGTATTACCTTTTGAAAAATACATCTGCAGATCTTCCTCACAAATGGCAGGAAAGGAAACCTTTAGGATGAAGGAGCTCAGGATACAGATACATTAACTTTAGCATCCTTTATGACTGTTTTATGGAGACAAAACGGACAAAGAAATTTGCAGTCAAGGAAAAAAAATGCTTTAACATGTTTCCTAATTATCCTGCTTCTTTGAGTTAATGAATGGCTCACCAATGGATGAAATTTTAATGAAAATGCTTTTTATTTCTCTCACACATTAGTTTAATTTTTTTATTATTATTTTATTTAGTTTTAGCCTTTCAAGATGGCTACATTTGGTCAGATGATTTACACACAAAATGCTAAAAAATTGTAACCTGAGATCTGGTTGTACTAAAATGGAAATTTCTCTTCATTAATTCTTCTAATCACATGAAAACATGCAGTATGGGGTGGGAGATTTGCAAATGTAATTTTTACTTGCAAGAGGCATAAAGATTAAATCTGTGTGTAAATATTGATATATGACCTTTTAATCCATCAGGTGCCCAACTATCAAGTGAGAATTTTTCTATAGAGGAGAGAAGTATTTACTAATTCCTAAATAATAATAAAAAATCCTCTGACAGCCTTAATTGTTTGGTTTTCTATATCAATAAAGCTGTAAACTACCCTTGATTTCCTTATAGTTAGCTTCAAAAAGGCATGTTTTGGAATGATAACCCGGATAAAAAAACATCAGGGATTCACAGTGTTTTTACAAAATTTTACACTAAAATTCATCACAAGATCCAATTGTTTTTATTTAATATTCTGATTTTGATACAGTTAGATTAAATTAGCTTTTATTTAACAGAATATTATCTGTAGTTGCAGTCCTGCTCTTTACAGAGTGACACAAGCTGATCTTGCTTTCGTTCCTTTAGAGCCGCCGCTGCCAACATGCAACTACAGTTCTGAAACAGTGTCACTCTTTTTATAAGAGTATTTGGTGGGACCTTTCCTTTCAATGCTATGGCTCTTTGTGTTGATGTGTTAATGTTGATATTTCCAAACGGCCACATCTGTCTTTCTGACAAGCGATGGAAAGGTGTAGTACATCTTTTAAAGAGACTTTAAACCAAGCATGATGGAAGATGTTTGCAAATTATATAAGTATTAAAACCTTGGTGTATCTAGATACCGGTAACCAGCCGATTTCCAGCTTCAAAGCAGCCAGTCATTTTTGTAATCTTTTATCCTGGTCTCAGTCAGTAATTCCCCAGGCTTTCTGGAGGTCTTTTTTTGGGGCTTCCGCTGTGTTTTTTCACTCATTGAGTCCAGTTCTTAAATCTGACTTACGTAAGCGTATTGCATTAACAAGATAATTGATAAAAAGCTCTGTCTTTCTAATTCAACGAGATGTATTTTACAAAAATAAATAAATAAATACTGCTGTTTTTCTTAATTAACTAGATAAACTGTGGGGGGGGGGGGCAGAAAATCTGAACAGGCGCAAATTCCTCAGGTGTCCAAAATCGACCAACTACTAGGCCTAATAATAGTCCTATCTACATTGTTTAGAGACTGGAGTATTTCCCAGTTTCTCAATCCCAAAACAAAGTAAAAGTGAATTAAACTCAACAAACGGGCATTGCCCTTTGATGGACAGGCGACCTGTCCAGGGTGTACCCCCCCTTTCGCTCGATGACCGCTGGAGATAGGCACCAGCCCCCACAACCCTGCAAAGGATAAGTGGTAGGCTATAGACGATGGATGGAAGGAAACGTGACATGATTGAGTTCCTCTTAGTCCGTTCATAATGCCTACAGGCATAGAACATCCTTCCACCCATTGTCTATACCGCTTATCCTTGCAGGACCGTGGTGTGGATGGTCTCCAGTTATCATCGAGCGAAATATGGGGTAGGCCTACACCCTGGATATGTCTCCAGTGTATTGCAGGGCAATGCCATGGAATGCCTCCCACAGACCTTTTTATTTATTTCCAGTAAATGCAATACGCTTCTGTACTGACTGTAGCGCTCTGCTTAAAAATAAAACAAACCAAGTGGACATTAAAAGTAGCATCAAGAACCTAAGATTCATCATGAATTGATCAACTACCAGTTTTTCAACAACAAAACAAAAGCGTTACTTTGCCAGACTGAAATAATGAAAGATAAAATTTTCAGAAATTCTGGAGAATTCGAGACTTGAGGTTGGCTGTCTGGCTGCAAAGAACATGATGAAATAAAGGGTGTTTTAAAACATTTGCACAAAACTGATTGGCAACGGGAAGTAACTTTGTTGGTTTGTCATCTATCTGCTGTAACTGCAATACCGAACAGTGATATCGAAGTAGAGAACATGGAGGTAGCGAGTTTAAAAACTGACCGACTGACAAGCCTCCTCTTCCACAGATGGGAAGCTGAAGATGTGGGTGTACGGTGTAGCAGCAGGAGCCTTTGTACTCCTCATTTTCATAGTGTCTATGATATACCTAGCTTGGTGAGTTGATTAATTTGATCTCCCCTATTTATCATCAACCCCAATCCTGAAACCAAACCCCTTCTCACTATTATCCCTTCCACCCAACTTGAGTTGAAGCATGCCCCTCCTTCATTTCATTGTCTTCATTTCTTTTGCTTCCTTCATGCATTTGCTGTCCGAGAGCAGCAGCCTGTGTGTCAAGCTGCATCGCTCTCTTAAGGCCCAAGAGTCTGACGCCAACGGGACGGCGGTGTGGATGGGCCAGAACTCTCATGAGATGGTTTACACCTGTCCCGAGTGCCAAGAGCTGGCTCAAAGCAATAGTAGCTAATGAGAATGTGGAGGTGTCAGACCCACCCAGACACTCCCTCCACTATAGGCACCAGCAGTCCCTGAATTTCCCCCGTGAGCTCTCGAAAAGTGTCCCATGTTCTGCCTGAGTAGCTGAGTGAAGGTACAGGTGAGGAAAACAAAAACCCAATAGACTAGTCATGGTTCTTATAGAATAGATCCTGAAGAACCTAATAAGCTCGAATTGTTTAGGAAAAATTATTTTTATGCCATGTACACACGTAGCAGGGTTTTTGTAAAACTGAATATCCTCCCCCCTTCCAACTAGAATTAAACCTAGGTCCACACCACCTCATTTTAAGAACAAAAATCCACCCACACCTAACCACGGAAGTGCATTGTTAAGCACATTCATTGGAATGCCAAACCTGTAGGCGGCAGTAGTTCCCCAAATCCTATCCAATCAGAATAACTTTCCTAGGAAAGATCTCTGTGTGGACAAGGCCTCAAAGAATCCAGTTCAACATTTTTCATATCCAATTAGTATGTTTACACACCCCATAGCTTTCACTTGTAATCAGAGGTGTTTGGAAGTGCATTTAAATGTGCTTTAATTATTGATGGTGTCTAGTCTTATTTCATAAAACACAAAAAATCAGCTTAGTCTTGTGCTGCAATTTACTCTACATTTAAACAAACTTCCTTTTTTGCAGTTTTAAAAACATTTCTAATATTAACAGCTATTGTTGTGAAGACAAAATTAGTTTTTATGACTGGAATATAGATACCTGTAATCATAATCCTAGGGTTGTCATGTTTCTTGCCTGGAGTAGATTTGTCGAGCACATGGCTATCCAGTTTATTTATTCATCATTACTAAATATGCATTGAAAAAGCCTTAACCAGTTTTATAATGTTGGCGTTGCAGCATTTTGGGTCTCTAATCAAAAGATAAACAGGAACAAGCCAACACTGTGTAAGCAATATAAGAAATGATTGCCATATTAGCTTCTCTTTCACAGATCAAAATCTAAAGTCAAGTCAAGTTTATTTGTATAGCACTTTAAGCAACAAGGCAGTTTAAAGTGCTTTACATGATAAAAATATAGCACAATCAGCAAACAAAAAAGGACATTACAGTGACAAAATAAAGAGGTAATGGAAAAACTGCAATCCAGATTATAATTAATGTTCCAGAGATTATTGATCAAAGGCAGCTCCAAACAACTGGGTTTTTAGCCTTGATTTAAAGGAACTCCGTGTTTCAGCAGTTGTGTAGTTTTCTGGAAGTTTACCATAAAGAACTACAATAATTTATTTCTTCATGAATTCTTTAAAACACACTTTATGATTTACCAGTTTTGCTTCAGCAATATCTGTTCTATTAGAGAAAATTAAAATAGACAATTATGTTATTAAAATTAATGTGCTATTTCACAGTGTAAGAAGTCTGGGGTCTATTTACTTTAACATCTAAAATACTTTGACTATTTGTGTGCTGCTTTTATTCTGTTTATGAAAACCAGAGCTGCACAATCTAAAGAAAAGATTAAACTTCAGTACATTAGTTAAATATTTTAAGGATAACACTTGCAGTTATTGTTTTTCTTATGCTTCCTTATGGGAGTCAGTCCATTCAAGCAACCCCAATATATTGTTACCATGCACAGCATGAATGCATGGCGCTTTAAACATAATGGTCAACTAATGATTTTCAATTATTGTGAAACTCTTGTGAAAACCACAAAAAATGACTCTTTTGCATCAGGACAGATTAAATCCTAGGTATTTGAGGACACTTTTAATCTACATTTGTTTTGTAGTTTTAATTCAGTCCATGCAGAGCCAAATTGAAGGAACTAATGCCTGACAAAACTCTGAGCATACAGTATCATATGGAAATCTTGTTCAAATCAGGCTAAACTGCCAGCTAATTTACATTAATCAAGGAGCGTTCAGCAGATTCTACCAACATGATTTTTTTTCTCAGGTAAAATGTAGGCTTAACTCCTAACTGGAATCCCTGAGGATAATTTTGTTGAAATACCAGTCTATGGATTACCAGGACACTAATGAGTGTTCACTTTAGTATACTTGTTTTGATGGTTTTTGGCGGTGACAGTGCTGCTTGTCATTAAACTTTCCTGAGACGGCTGCCAACGAGTCATGGATATTTTATGGGTCAAAATCATCACTTTCATTTACCCGCCACTAAGCTTTTTGTTGTCACAGATTAATTCTTCTTTCTTTTTGCTAGATTATTAAGCAGAAAAGCAAGATCTCAGGTGTGAGCACATGTTTAAAACTGTACAGTGTGTAACTGAATGAGCAAAGATGCATATTAGTGCCTGTTACAAACAGGGTCATAGACGTCACAAATATTTCCTATATACTTAGTAAATTAATAAATCTAAGCAAAGAACACATAGGATCTTTGAAGTCCTCATATTCACCTCAGTGTAGAATCCCTACGGAAACACTGAAACTCCTATCAATATATATGGAAGGATGTGACGCATCCTTTTCTTCCTAAACACTGCGTTGTTGTATCTCCAAAATAATGCATTATTTGAGCTATTTCGAGTAACTTTCCAAGTGTTTAATTTACAGATCCCACATTTAACAGCAGACAGTAACTAATATCAGCCCAGGTGTTTAAATCTGCCACCCATGCAATCTAAATCTACAGTGGAGCTGTGCTGACTTCTGAAGCATGGTGTCAGTCTACCCTCTGGTGACCAAAGGAAGAATTACACCTCACTACTGATTTCCTGTCAAAGCAGTCGTGCAACTTCAGTAAACATCTACGGTCCGTTAGCTTTAATTAGTTCAAAATGAAAACTTTTAATCCTTAATTATTTGATATCACTTTCAATTTAAACAACATTGGCTGTTAAAGTGAAAACAATTTCCACTTATTTGAAAAAAGGAAAACAACTTCAATCAGTCGACTTTAAATGCTACAATGGCATTTCCTCAATTTTCTCTCAGAATCTTGCCAATACTCTTTAAGGAAGTTAGGTATAAACGTATATCTTTATAGAATAAAGATTTAAAGCAACAGAACACTAATGTGGAGGACAGCTAAATAATATCCTTTCTGTCGTTCCAAATTGTTCTTTGGAGGATAATTTTACACTATATTACACTGAGACACGATTCCTGCAGAGCTGACAGCTCAGATAAATGGTAGAAATCATGACTATACCTCCTCCTCTAAAGGTCTTTCTCTCCCAGGAGGCAAAAGGAGCAGATGTAGTATGTGGGCAGGTTGTGCATGCAAATGAACTTAATACCTTTAATGCTTTTGTCGAGATTCTTGTGATTCCTCTGAGGCCTGTCAGCCAGTTCTTACTCTTTGAACCATCTCTGCAATGACTCCAAATTATATAATTTTCTGATTATTTCAGTCATTTCTGATATGCCTTTACGTCAACACGTCTTATAATTGCAACTATTCAAATTTATTATTAAATTTTGATTATGGATCCAAATGATCACAAAACCAGAATTATCAAAAGTTATTTTTACACTATTTTGTCATATTTCGCCCTATTAAGTGTGCTCATATTTTATAGCATCCCCTGCCTTAAGCACTCCACACTGTTCATATGGTTGTGTAAAAGAGGTCAGAAAGATGAGAGAAGGAGCGTGGTCTGTCCAAAACATCCCACGGTGGATGGGATCATGTTGTGCCTGAAAAAGGAACGCAACAACCAGAATTGCAAAGGTATGAAATGGTAACAGGTTGAAATGATAAGTAACCGACGGCGACAGCAGCATTTCGCAAACAAAAAAGGTCAAGTTTGCTCATTTGAGTGGAGCCAAAATTTAAAGACTAACCTGTTAAACCATAGTGAATAATTAACTTAAATATTTCAGTGGATGCACTAAAATATAAGAATCTACTTAGTTAGGTTTGTAATTTATTCCTAGTAATTGTTAAATGGCACCAGGTTTCTTATTCAAAGCTTAGTTTTTACATATAGTTAATTTGAATATTCAACAAGAGCAAATCAAGAAATATGTTACAGTTCTTCAGGTGCAATAAATACAATGTTTTTCCAACCTCAATGAAAACTTGCTTAAATAATCTTGATTTTTTTTCAGAAATACAGCTGTTTTGTTTGTTTTTTAAATTACATTGATATTTCTCTTTTTTTTTCTAATTAGTACTCTATCAGTCCCAAATGTAACAAATTGAACTTGACCTGAGGTTTCGGAGAGTTGGCAGCATCAGCTTAGGAATGTTATATTAGCTTTTGATGATAACTACTTTTTTTGTTGCTAGTTTTGCAAGTCTGATAGTAAGTGTGGATGCACAATATATTTATATCGCTCAATAAACACCTAAATATGAAACGTCTGCATAACCCAAGCAAGACATGCAGATGTCAAATTTTACTCAAATAATAAAGTTTTGATTCAATACTTAAGGTGGAAAAAAATCTTATTTTACCTGAGAATCAGGCTTGATGGTTGGATGTTTGTGCATCTGCAGTAACACTTGCAAGGCACTTGAGTTCAAGATTTAACATTTGAAATTAGCTTTCCAGTAGTAACTTTTATTTTTTCCATTCTGATTTCATTTGGTCAACACATTTAGTCACAGCTTGAACCATCGTCCTGATCCAGATTTTTAGCGGGGCTTAAGCGGCTTTTTCTAACTCTTGTTTCAATCTTTTCTCACAGCAAAAAGCCAAAGAGACCTCAGAGACAGAGGCAGCAGAACAACCGGCTAAAACCTCTAACACTCGCCTACGACGGGGACACGGACATGTAGAGCCTCTCGACCTGTCACAGAGACCCCCTTCATTAGGACATGACAGTGAGGGATGCGGATGCTTGCAGCGTGAATGAAGAAATCACCGGAAATCTTCTTAAAGACAGTGCTGGGTTAGCCATTTTAATTTGAGCTTCATTAACTTTTTTTTGTTTTATTTTCCTAAACAAGAACTTTCATGACCTCCAGCTTGTTCAGTGAAATTGCCTTTATTTTTACCCCGATGCGTTCCTTAATACTAAGACTCTGGAAAGGCTGGGCTACAGTCGAAGAGTCTCATCTCTCTCGCTGTGTCTAAACATGGCAGCCCAAGCTCATTCACCCCCACGCTTTTCTGCTTGTCCCTGAAAACGCTGAGTAGCTGGAGGCTTTGGATGCTCTGACGGTTTGTATGTTGCCAAAAGTCACCGCAGGGAAGAGGAGGAGGGAGAGGGAAATCTCCATCAAAAGGTTTGGATTCCTTTTTTTCCCCTCAATCCTCAGCTGGGTTTTGACTCAAATCTCTTTTTTTCAGTCTTGAACAAAAGGGAGGCATTTCTTCTCCTTTATTTCTGCTTGATTCAGAGGCACACATGCCTGTGTTTGTGGGATAAACTGATCCGTGCGATGCTGATGAAGGAGCAGCCTGCAATCACTTGCTGGCGGACACCACAGCCCGATGGCCCCCACCCTTAGCTTTGTTTCAGGCACTACATTGCACTATATTAGTGCAGCATGATATGCACATGTGACTTCTACCTTCTATTGCCATAAAACACTGCCTCTTCCACAAACAGAACCACGCAGCAGAGCAACGGGGAAACCGCAACGAGGGAAACCGCTGCAACAGGAGAACATGGTCACACTCCAGGAAAACAGGTGTGATCAACGAGTAAATATCTGTATAGATTTAATATCCCGCTACAGAGTTTTTGGTTGTAGTAAAAGTACATTTTTGTGGTTTGTAGATTTCGTCGGGTCTTCTTATTTCATTTTTGCCCAGATGTAAGTCCAATATCAGCAGCTGGTTTTGATAAATTGCCTGTTCTAAAATTAATTTTCATATTGTTTACCTGAACTAAAATGCCCCCCCCCGGAGAGACTGAAGTTTTGCTGCCGCTGTGAGAGAGAAACTGAAGCCATTCATGTCATGCAAATATCATTTTTGCCTTACTGGTAATTAAAACTACTGCTCTTAATATTTGATTTGGCAAAAAAGGCTAATTTCCTGATGAAGGCAAATCAGTTTATACAACTTTTTCATGTAGTAACAGTATATAATAGATGCTCTGTTCCAGTCTCACTACATGGAGATAATATATATTAAAAGTACACTGTACAAATAAACTATACAATATGTTAATAAGAATATGCCTCTGACTTCAGTGTAAAATTAAACTGGTGTGGAGAATGTTTACTTTTTTTTCGTGAAATTTGTAAATAACGACTTTTTTATTTTTTGGAGAAAAAAAGAAATTAAAAGTATGTGTAAATTAATTTTGTATTGCACAAAAAATGTTAGTTTGAATATTGCAAAGTGGGTGTATGATATTGCTGATTGTTGTTACCATGATGCAAGTTGTATGTTGTGACTAAGAAAATAAAAAAATAATAATCATGAGAGGGGAAAGAAAAAAAGGCAGAAAAAGACAAAGAATTGGTTGTTCTGTACAGGCTGTTCATAAATGGAAAGAATTACTGAAAATAAATGCAGACACGGTTGCAAACACACAAACGTATCATGATTGAGTCATTTAAAAAAATGCATTGGTCTCGAAACGCTCTCCGAAAAGGTTAAGGGTGTGATTTAAAACTCCAGAGAACCACTAGGTGTCACTGCACAACACTGAAACTATGAAAGTCGAATTATGCAGCAAAGGTCTCATTCATCCAGGACTGGATCAAAGAGTAAAAATATGAATTGCATTTAAAAGGTAAGCTCATAATAAAACCTCCATAAAACATGAGAATTTTTTGAGCTCCAAATTTCCAGAGTTCTGTCCTTTTTGGACGTTTTAAAATAGAAATAAAATACTTCACTACAGATTTATGGTACAATGAGTGCTGTCTGCTAGAGCAATGGTTAGCACTGTTGCCTTTCAGCAAGAAGCTCCTAATAATTTATCATGCCATCTTTTTTTGTCATTCTTCTCAAGATCTTGTAGTAACACTAGATGCCTCTCATTGAGCAACGGCTTTCTCTTATGACAAGTACCTTCTTATGTTGAGGAACTAATTTATACCAATCATTAGGGGCAGGCTAGTATATCAACTTTCTAAAAAAATTTATTTCCCTTTAGTTGGATATCAGTCATCAGCCTTTGGTGAGCATGCTAGGAGGAGCATCAGTAAGAAACATGTGACACTAAAACCTCCTCTCAAGCAGCTACAGGCAAATCCCAGTAGCCACTCAGTGGAACACCAGTTTCTCTGTGCTGCTGGATTAAACGCAGACCTTCAAGGGTAGAGACCAATAAATCTACTAACTTTTTTAAAAACTTAATTTATACAGCTTCCCCAAAAAATGTCATATTTATTACATCCTGAGCAACAAAAGGTCTAAGAAGCATTGCGATCGATACAGGGGAATCAAGTGTGAGGCTTAGCATGTCTTAACAAAATGCACGTGAATTAAACTTGATGTCTCCATCAACACATCTCTGACAGTACATAAGGAGAAATAAGCTGCTGCTTATGGGATTAGCTACCTTGGCAGAGGTCTGCCCTCTCCGAATGCTTTTCGACTTGTTGCATTTTGGTTCTTTTTAAGTGATTTCTTTTTTATTCTACAGGTCCGGCAATTACCAGGTCTGAATGTGGTTTGTAGGAAAGAGACAAATACAGTCTGAAAAAGCTACGGTTTCGAAACCATACAAATTTTACATCACAGTAGGGCTGGGTGATAAATCTATTTTATCGATTAATTTGAATTTGCCGTTTAATAAGCTGCCAAAAAAAAGGGGGGGGAAGAACCGAGGTAGTCTGTGTTCACGGCTTTGTCAGACACGTGACTCTCCTGGCATTGTACGCTTAAGGTTGTATGTTGTTACCGCAGGGAAAGGTTAACCCCCCCACTGCTCTCTTGGGCTTCCGTAGTTTGGAGCAAGGTCAGCCAGTTCGTCTCTTGCAACGCATAGACGTCAAAATGGCAACTAGCAAAGAGGAGCTCGTTCCCTAAAAAGGGACAGTTTCTTCAATTATATGGAACTGGTTCGGATTTGCGACTTCAGACTTGGAGCAACAAACAACACGCTGCAAAATCTGTTTGAACGCTGTTGCTACCAAAGGTGGGAGTACGACGAATTTGTTTCAACACCTGAAACAGAGGCACTCCGTCAAGAGGGAGAAGTGCTGCTCTCTACGAGATGCTCAAGCAAGCAGCAGCTCACAGAACACCGCCACCATAGGGGAATCATTTTCACACTGTGTCCCTTATGATAAGACGGGTGTCCAGTGGAAAGCTATCACAGATGCCATCACAATTTATATTGCCAAAGATATGGTGCCTGTTTATACAGTGGAAAAGCCCAGCTTTATTTACCTACTGAAAACTTTGGACGCCAGGTATGTGGTACCAACTTTGCACACAACTTTGAATTCAGGTAGACCCCCAAAGGAGATATTAAAATAAGAGTTTCAAAAAAAATTATTCTGTCATTTGTTATTTCTGTTTAAGAAAGTAAAGGGAGAAAGAAAAAAAACAATTAAAATCGGAATGTTGGCGGTGGGGATTGGCCTAGGGTGCAGTGCCGGGGGCCCCTCGTCGGCCGGTCCATTGTCGGGTCCCTGCTGGGGGGTGGGGTGCCCCTGGGCCCCGGCTCCCCCGGTCCGTCGACTGGCCCGCCCCGGCGCGGCCGGTTGCCGGCGGGGCCCGTGGGCTCGTCACTGCTGCCCCCCGGGCCCCTGCATAGTAGCCGCTGGACGTTCCCCTGGGGTTCTGCTTTGCTCCTCTCTTGGGGGATGCGGTCGGCCCCGCCTGGGTCCGCCTGGGGCTCTGGGGGTCCTTTGGACGTCTTTGCTCCGATCTCCTTCATGTCTGCATCGATTCCTGGGAGACGGATTGATGTCTGCTCACACCAACTATCGAACACTCCTATGGAGAAACCTTATATGCACCAGCATGCTAACACACACACATAGATGTGGGGTCACTGGTGTTTAAGGAAATATTCATGGGCTGAGGTTATCATTACTAGAGCTTGATTAATCGGTACCATGAGTTTTTCTGTGACATTGTTGTTGTATTTTTATATCTATTTTTGTGTGATGTGGTTGTGTAATTCTTAGTTCACAATGTTTGGTTGGTTTTGTCGATGTTCCTTTTTCGTGTTTTGTTTTGTTTTTCCCCCTCTCTCTGCCGTCCTGTGGGTATGGAGGCAGACTTCAATGTCTTCCTGTGTTTTCTTTGTTCCCCTTCCTCTCTTGTATTTTCAACTCACCCTCTCTCTTGACTTTTTGTTTCCTACCTCTCTTCTTCATCTTCCTTCTTTCTTCTCCCTAATTTTCAGTCTCCGTGTCCATAACATCAGGAAGTAAAAACCCCAACAATTCCTAATAAAGATTTTTCACACATATATCAAGTGGAGTACTATAGCAAAAGCTGTACTGCTCCGCTTGTGAAAGTAAATCTGTTGGGCTTCTACTTGGTACTCAGACACCAATTCTGAGCTCCACACTGCCAAACAGGACACGTAAAAAAAAATAAAAAATCTGAGATTTTATTTTTAGGTCATATCGCCCAGCCCTACATCACAGCACACCGAAGGCTTAAAGTCCCTTTTAATAAAAAGCCAGATAAAGTTCCGGAGTAACCGAAGTTATGGATCAGAGTCGGCCCTCTCTTCCCTTTTTCTGACGGGGTACCGTCTTAGTCGCTCATTTCTCTTGTTTACAACACAGACACTTGAGCAAAAGTTCAAAAATTGTGCTCTAAACATTGAACATGTACTAAAGGATCTTCGAGAGTAATTTGGTAAAGACAACACTTTCACATTTTAAAATAGAGCCAGTCAAAGCTAGTCCAGATCCCGATAATAGCAGAAAAATGCTGCTATGTTACACTGAAAATCAGAAGCTAGTTTCAGCATCGTGTAATTTTAGTGATCTGTGAAACCTACAAATAAGACTAGGCTACTTAAGCAGTCAAAGATGACTTTCTTTGCACTCGTATGTTAAAAATATTCAAGTAAAATATTTTTTGAGTAATTTTTTTATGGAGAAAATGGTACATCTTGCATAGCTTAACTATTCAGAGGTTATTACTTATAAAGCCAAGGTCATGGGCCCAATCGCCAAACTGGCCACTGGTAAACACAATTATCTTACCGATTTTCAAAATAACTATCTCCTTGTAAGGAGACATTCAAAAATGTACAAGATGAAATGAATGTACAATTTACATACTTATGATGCCGTTTAGATGTCAGTAATCAAGTAAAATGTTTGAAATTAAGTAATTTGCTCCTTAAGATGCCCCTTAGATGATCAGTTATCAGCCAAAACATTGGCTGAAGTACGTGTTTTAAAAAGATAGAGAAAATGGTCCGTTTTGCATGGCCAGTTAGCTGGTTACAATGTGGTGCTAAACAACGCCATGGTTGTGGTCCAAATCCCCATACTGGCCACTGTAAGTGACATGTGTTTAACATTTATCACAAAAGTATACGTCAGTAAGGTGAACTTTACAAGATCAATGTACAAATTACGCGCTCCTTAAGATGCCCCTTCAATGTAAGGGGAAAAAAGAACTGCAGAAAGAAAACTAAGAAATCTGAGTCTGGAAAAATATAGAATTTTGAAATGAAAAGTAAAAATTGCAACCACCTTCATAGCTTGAGGAAAAAGTGACTTAAGATGAGAGAGTCAGTTTTTTTTATTTCCTCATGACTCTACATGAAGTAAGGTGGTGTGTGTGTGTGTGGGGGGGGTTCATGTAAACTCTGAAGTTTAAGAACTCTCTTTCTTTTAGGAGATAACCTGGGCTGCACTCCTGCAGATGGAGATTAAAAGATGAGGGCATTTCCTTGGATAGGGAACAAAAGATGTTATCAGGCTCTTCTACTGGGTCTAATGATTTTAGAGTCTTATCCACACTCAAGATTATAATTTAGAAGCCTCTCCTGCCACCATCTATCAGTTCAGATGAAACCTAAACAACATCACAGCACTAAATGTATCCCTGTTAAAATCTTACAGCTATTTTTGTTTTTTTATGCGAAAAGACAGAAGACTGTCGATGAAAATGAACCTTTTCACATTTTGGCACTTTAAGAGCACATTGTAATATATTTCACTGGAATTGTATATGCTAGACCAAGAACAACTAGAGCATGATTGAGGAGTGAAAATGATAGCATATTTGTTTTGTTTTAACAATTAAAGTCTTCAAAATGTCCCATCCAAATATAGTCAGCCCTTCTGAGTCAATCCTTTGTGGAACTACATTTCTCTGCAGTTACAGCTAGAGGTCTTTTGGGTCTCCACCAGCTTTGCACATCGACAAGCACATTTAATGTATTTTTTTGGAGCCAAACAGATCAAGCTAATTCAGTTAGACAGATGGTGTTTGTGAATATCAATTTTCCAGTGGTGCTACAGACGTCCTATGTCATTCAGGTCTGGAATTTGATTGGGCCATTCTAATGCATGAATATGCTTTAAACCATTCCATTGTAGTTCTGAATGTTTGTTCAGGGTTTCTGTCCGGCTGGAAAGTGAACCTATAAACCAATTTCAGGTTTTTGTCACCTTTAACAGTTTTTTTCTTTCAGGATTACCCTGTATGTACAGTGGCTTGCAAAAGTATTCGGCCCCCTTGAACCTTTCCACATTTTGTCACATTACAGCCACAAACATGAATCAATTTTATTGGAATTCCACGTGAAAGACCAATACAAAGTGGTGTACACGTGAGAAGTGGAACGAAAATCATACATGATTCCAAACATTTTTTACAAATAAATAACTGAAAAGTGGGGTGTGCGTAATTATTCAGCCCCCTTTGGTCTGAGTGCAGTCAGTTGCCCATAGACATTGTCTGATGAGTGCTAATGACTAAATAGAGCGCACCTGTGTGTAATCTAATGTCAGTACAAATACAGCTGCCCTGTGACGGCCTCAGAGGTTGTCTAAGAGAATGTTGGGAGCAACAACACCATGAAGTCCAAAGAACACACCAGACAGGTCAGGGATAAAGTTATTGAGAAATTTAAAGCAGGCTTAGGCTACAAAAAGATTTCCCAAGCCTTGAACATCCCACGGAGCACTGTTCAAGCGATCATTCAGAAATGGAAGGAGTATGGCACAACTGTAAACCTACCAAGACAAGGCCGTCCTCCTAAACTCACAGGCCGAACAAGGAGAGCGCTGATCAGAAATGCAGCCAAGAGGAACATGGTGACTCTGGACGAGCTGCAGAGATCTACAGCTCAGGTGGGGGAATCTGTCCATAGGACAACTATTAGTGGTGCACTGCACAAACTTGGCCTTTATGGAAGAGTGGCAAGAAGAAAGTCATTGTTAAAAGAAAACCATAAGAAGTCCCGTTTGCAGTTTGCCACAAGCCATGTGGGGGACACAGCAAACATGTTGAAGAAGGTGCTCTGGTCAGATTAGACCAAAATGCAAAATGCTATGTGTGGCGGAAAACTAACACTGCACATCACTCTGAACACACCATCCCCACTGTCAAATATGGTGGTGGCAGCATCATGCTCTGGGGGTGCTTCTCTTCAGCAGGGACAGGGAAGCTGGTCAGAGTTGATGGGAAGATGGATGGAGCCAAATACAGGGCAATCTTGGAACAAAACCTGTTGGAGTCTGCAAAAGACTTGAGACTGGGGCGGAGGTTCACCTTCCAGCAGGACAACGACCCTAAACATAAAGCCAGGGCAACAATGGAATGGTTTAAAACAAAACATATCCATGTGTTAGAATGGCCCAGTCAAAGTCCAGATCTAAATCCAACCGAGAATCTGTGGCAAGATCTGAAAACTGCTGTTCACAAATGCTGTCCATCTAATCTGACTGAGCTGGAGCTGTTTTGCAAAGAAGAATGGGCAAGAATTTCAGTCTCTAGATGTGCAAAGCTGGTAGAAACATACCCTAAAAGACTGGCAGCTGTGATTGCAGCAAAACGTGGTTCTACAAAGTATTGACTCAGGGGGCTGAATAATTACGCACACCCCACTTTTCAGTTATTTATTTGTAAAAAATGTTTGGAATCATGTATGATTTTCGTTCCACTTCTCACGTGTACACCACTTTGTATTGGTCTTTCACGTGGAATTCCAATAAAATTGATTCATGTTTGTGGCTGTAATGGGACAAAATGCGGAAAAATTCAAGGGGGCCGAATAATTTTGCAAGCCACTGTAGCTCCAATAATCTTCCCATCAAGCATCATACTGCCATCACCATGTATTAACCTAAGGATGAGATATGTTCAGGGGGATGTTAAGTGTTAGTTCTTTCACCTTAAAGTTTTGTATTTTAGCTAGAAATATTTCTTTGGCACCTTCTTCTGCATGTTTGCCATGAGACTTGTTCATCAACAGTTGCTTTGTTCTTGCCACTCTTTATAACTTATATTTGTGCTCTCAGATTCTCCCACCTGAGTTTTTGATCTCTGCAGCTCCTCTAGAGGGTTTATGGGCCTTATACCAGCTTTCTGATGAACGCTCCCCTTGCCCGGCCTATCAGTTTAAGTGGACGGATATGTCTTGGCAGGTCTGCAGTAGTATCATGCTCTTCCTTCACAGAACTGCTATTTACTAGTTAGATTACTTCTAAATAGCATTTGGTTGCACTGGATTTATTCAGAATGATCAGAGTAAATGGGGCTGAATGCCAAAAAATGTGAAAAACAATAATTCTTTCCTTTCCTGGTTTCCAGTTTGAAAGCTGTATCTTAAAAAAAGTAAAACATTTGTGCAGTGGAGGCACAGTTAAAAAATTTGCTTTCTTTCACAGAATCCATTCTAGCTGACTACCACTAGATGTCAGCACTCGATGAAGCAAAAAGAAAAGTTCTTTCAAAAATCAATAATGTGAGCCTCCCACCCTGCTCTCCCTCCCTCTATTCCACTCTGTTTCTCTGTCCTCCCCAACTCGCTCCCTCCCAGTATAAAACATCCCTCCACACTGACAATCAGACGTGAAAACGCCTCCGTTGTCACCACAGCACCAGAAAACGCTCCAATTTAACCAGCAGATGCCTAGATGAACCTTCCTGGATGAGCCTGAGAAGATCCGACTCTCCTCCGGACCACCTCATTCACTCCCTGACTCGCCTCCTTAAGTTAGTGATAGCTGATAACGACTCAGTCAGTAGGAGATTCTTTTGTTTCTTTTCTCTTTTTCCTTCATTTTGGCTGAAATGAGAAGATCAGGGGCAGCTGACGTGAGAGGGGACGCTCCACAGAGAGGCATGAAGACCACATGTCTCTGGGCCGCCACTGCGCTTCTGTCACTCATCTCTCTTGTGAGTTAAATGTCATTTTGATTTGACCTTCTTCTGTTATTTGCATTCTAGACCTTGAGTTTCATATAAATTATTGTTTTTCACTGTTGGAATAAAAACAGGGTAATTAAGAATCTGTAAAACCTTGAAAGAATTAATCTTGTTGAAATAGTCGTGAAAATGTTAAGCCTTCTGCTCTGCTGTTTTTGACATTGATTAGGAGTGTTATAGTTGCATAAAACTCATGTTTTTTGCCAGCTTCCCATCACGTTTGGTTGCAGACTTATATTTCCAAAAAATGAAAGAAAAACGCCATATTCCTCGACAAATATCTTCCCCCCTGAATCTTCTCCAAGCACTGTCCATCCTGTTCTCCTTTTTTCATTTCATCTATTTACAGATGTGGTTCGGAAAAAGTCTATCTAACAGGGCGAAGGAGAACAGCCTGAGCCCATTATGACAAATACACAAGAATGCTTGCAAGCTCAATGCCTTGACAGTTTGTGACAACCCAATTCCTTTAATCCCTGAAGAGACGGTAACCCTTCACCCGCTGATAAATCTGTCAACAAAGCAATCAAAGCGGAGCAGGAGCCACTCCCTCTCCGACATGGGAAAAAAAATTCCATAAACTTAATCCCTAGAAACTTGACTGGCCTTAAAAAGCTCCTGTGGTGTTATCTGTGTTTAATTTGCATAGTGATGGAAAGAAGTCAATTACTATTAATTATTCCCTACAACTTAATACCCATTATCGAATTGAATTCACAGTCTTGAAAACCATAAACTCAATTTCACAGCTGACTAAGCGCACTAATCATTTCACCCCCCTCTTCCTTCCTTTTCTTATTTTATGGAGCCCATCCTGCTTTAAAGGAAAACAATTCCTCGATTCCACCAACAACATTCCCTATCATCTGTTTCCCCTTCTGTCATAACACACCGAAAACAAACATTAATTATTAGAGCTGCAATAATTTCTTTAAAAGAAGCATCATGGAAGGGGGAGCTGATCTCCCAGCATCACTTGACAGGAGTGTGTGTGTTTTTTTTCCAGACTGGGCTGCCAAATTGCTTTGCCATGCTTTAATGGGATGATCATAATTGTTTCGTACTTGCTGCATCCTAAGCTTTCGCCTGCAGCTCCTTCAACAGATTGACAGACCCATGGGAACCTCACAAACTTATTTTGGCCGCCTTTGAACCAAGTCGTGTGTGAAATAATATGATTATGCATTTTTCCTCTGGGTAAGTTGGAAAACTAGTGGCTATGGGTTTTTTTTTCTTTGCCCCTCTCTCTACTTCCTCCTCCTTTCTACTTCCTTCTTTTTAAACTGCCCCCCTCTAATATCCTGCAGTCTGTCCGCGTACAGTATTTATCCTCCTCAGAAGTCACGGTGGGTAATCATGCCCTGGCCTCTTAAAGCAGCGCGGCAGCGATATGACTTGGTCTCATCCCCAGCTGCCTGTGATGTCTCGACACACTTTGTGATTTGTCATCATCTCTGACCCCCCCCCCCCTCAGGTAACACTTTGATATCACTTGGTGAGTGTAGACCTAAACTCTTGGTGGGTGTCAAATGCCCCCCATTTGATCCATCATCTTAACGACAGGAGAGGCCTCACCATGGAAGTTAAATTCTGTGTAAAATGATGATCATTTCTCCAAGTGCCCAGTAGGAGAAAAAAACCCATCTGGGACTCTTTAACTACCCTTCTTATCTTAACATAAAAGACTGCATGAATTCTAGCTTCTCAGAACATCTAAGAGTCGTAAATGTGGTTAAAATGCGGCCTTAGGTGTGAGGTGAAGCCAGAGTCACCTCAACAGAGGAACATTCTGAAGCCAAACTCTAGCCCCTCACCCCTTAAGCTTATCTGATTTCTAACACCTGAACCCCAGCCAAGTGGTCAAATCTGCTTGTCAAATCTCCGGGTGGACAACATCCGTTAATTTTCCAGAGCACACAGCTTCCAATCAAGACTCCAAAGTGGCTTCTCAAATCTTCCATCAGCCTGTTCGCTCTCCATTCTGTTAAGCCACAGCTACAAATCTTGCCTCCACACACAGCAGCCACAACATCCAGGTAAATGAAAACTGACACACACTTTCATTCTTCCTCACAAGGTTTTTTTGTGCGAGCCCACCGCAGTGTCACCCAGCTCCTCCAGCGGTTCTATTAAAGGGTGGAATTTGTTGGCTGTTCAGGGGGTTCGGCCCAAAGAATCTCCCCCGAGCTCCCGAGGGGGGAGTGGGGGGGGGTTGTTTATCTTCCCGTTTCAAAGAGCGGACGCCTGCGCCTTATCACAGCCTCACCAAGAGTAGATAGCATTTAGGTTTGTCCAACAAGCCCGCCTGCACGCTGCATCTGGCAATCTGAGAGTCGTTTCCTAAAGGACTCCTGCATGCCGATGCCGTTTGCTGTTATCTCGCTGAGGGATTCTGCCTCGTAAGCTGAACGTACAGGAATAATATTAACAGGCAGTTAAATGGGGCTTTCAGGAGTGGTGCAAAATAAACCTGAGGTAGAAAAGTTACCAAATAAAAAGTCAAAGCCTCTAAAAATGATTGGAAGAGTTGTTTAAGCATGCATCTTTAGACTGAGACTTTTTTTCATAACAGCAGTAAATTTGACAAATTCTGTGATTGCTGGTCAGTTTGCTGAACAATGTTAAATTCGTATTTATTATAAAAGCAAGATGACTTTTCAAGAAAATCAGTTTGCTGGGCTCAAAACATGACAGATATTCAAACAGAAATCAGTTACCTGCAGCTTTAAAGCTTTCAAGGTTTTTCTATTTATTCTTTTGAGACACTTTAGGATACAACGTTAAACTTTTCAATTGGTTTTTCTGTAGTTTCTGTCCGTTCGTGCACAGACCTACAACACAAAGCAGATACCTCAACCTATTTCACAAAAAGTCAAAGTGAAGAATTTAAATACGCTTGAAATATATTTCAACTATTTTTCTTACTGTCAACACTACAAGAAGACAAAAAAAAGTTTCTTTTATGGGCACCACTTGCAGAACATTGGATACATTTGATGAGCTGTGATTTTTAGCAGTTAATAGACAGCAGAGGAGGTCTGGTAGATTGTATTTTAGGAAAGGAAACACAAGATAACACCATTTTTATTCTGTGCTAATTGCTAATAGATGCTCATAGTTAGCAGTAATTATCTGAATTAACTAGACCTGTTTAATCATGAGGTTTTCAGATTCTTTTAGAGAAGAAATTTTAAAGAAGATTATTTCTTTCTGGATAATTTATGTGAACATGTTTCTCTGTTCTTTGCTGCTAGCATTAATATTAACTCCGTCCCACTGCCATGGTTTTTGTACTTTTTACTGTTCAAACATGTTTCACTGAGTGAGTTTTAGATTATTTATAAATTTTTCTTTGCTGTGATGTTGTGTCTTTTGGAAATTAACTGACAGATTATATTAAGAGGCATCGCCCAGTCTTCTTTTCCAGACGTACATATTGATTTTTGACCATGCAGATCGCGCTTGAGTGATGGATTCCCCCTAGAATTACTGTTCAAATGGTGACAAACATTTTCTTGAAATTCAAATATATTTCAGCTAATTTTTGATTGACCTAAAAATTGTTTTAACAATTCATTCTCCACTTAGTTGCAGAATAAATTATGACTCGTTAATTTTTTTTTTTTTTGTTTTGAAGGAAACAGTTATACCCTGCTTTGTTTCTAACAGCTTGAGCTCCTTACTCTTTACTACATGTAATAACTGGTTTTCAGCTGAGTTTAAGTCATAAATTATATTTGCTTTATTTATTAACTAGGATCCATAGTTTAGAGAACTGGGCCTTCACAACTTCAGTTTCCAACATGGATTTGTCTCAACACAGGTCAATTCACAGCATATTTCACCTCAGTGCTCTAAGGAAAAACAAAATAATGTTTTATATAGAAATATAGTCAGTACATTCATACAGACACATTTGAAGTTAAATGCAAGAATTTCAATTTGATTCCATTTATAAAACAATGCAAAGTTTAGGATTCATAAAACAAACCTTTAAATTGTTTCTTGTTGCTTAAAATGTTTAAATAAAGCCATCTGAGCTGCTAAAATTAAAGACTACATTGGTCAAGCTTTAAAGTTTCATCTTAAGTTAATAATGAAGATAATTAAGTGCAAAACTAATTCCACCTTCAGCAACATGGGGATATTGTTTATCCTCGTCTGATATTCATTAAAGCACAGTATTGACAAACCAATATCTGTTAAGCCCAGAGTTATCAAAGAGCCACTGTTGACCTTTATGCTGCCAGCTTTGTTGCTCCTTCACTCCGGTTCCCCTCTCTCCACTCGGCAGCATCTCTTTCGGGCACGTTCACGCCTCCGACACACACTCCCTTTGTGCATCGCTGGAGTGTTTCTCCAGCAGAGCATAAGGTAATCTTGGCCCTCCGTGTGCTGGTGCAGTCATTCGGGGTGTTCCGGATGTAAACGTTGCTTTAGTCAGGACTGCCTCTGATCTGCCTAATCTCCCCGGGCTGGATTACAGGTTGGGCTCTAATCCATGAAGTGGGGGTCTCTGTCAGTGTGCCTCCCTAATCTAGAGACTGTCAGGTGCTTTAGATGAAAGCTAATTGCATGTCACAGTTTTGGGACCAAACATAGCGCTGGCGACAACAGAGCGGAGCTTCTGCAGCTGGGATTTAGGTCTGAGGATGACTGGGCACACACACTTCAGATGTTCTCTGGAAAATTTGATCATCTCAGAAGAAGAAAACGGAGATGAAATCCTTCCCAAGAATTTCTGTCCCATTGAACATCAACAAGTAACTCAGAACAAGGAGAAACAAAATATTTGGGCATGTTTAAAAAAGAATAATAATAAAGTTAATGTCAGTGAAATTCCTGCCAGGATTTGTATAGTTCATAAAATGTTTCTCACATCTACACGTTAAAAATGCTTTATGCACACAAACACAAGTCCCACTTTCAGTGATTAATCTGACAGGCATTGAAACCAGCTCTAAGCTGCTCCCTAATATCCCTGGATCTGGTTTCAGGACTCCACTGAGAACAGAAACCCAGTTACAGAGACGCATCAGTAATTACTTAGCTACCAAAACGATATTTCATTTGGTGATTAGAGACCACAGTCTTTCAACAACTCAGAATAGATACAGTCATGAGAAATAAATGAGCTTTACAGCTTGGATTGCCAGACAAAGGTCCATTAGGAGACAGTTTATTCTTTTACGATTACTGAAAGGGGTTTAAAATAAATTAAACATGCGTGGGAGCAGTTTTGGTATTATTTGACCTTGGTAGTTCCTGCCTGATCATAAACACAGTGTTTCAAGTTATCTGCTGTAATTTTCTTTCAAATCACCACTATTTTAATTATGTTCACTTGAAGTCCTAAACTTTTCTCCGTCCTCATCAAATCCACTCTCTTTAAAAAAAAACATCCTCATTGAGGCAAGTTGGGACTTTGTTTCATTAACTGTTTAACTCACAAATATCTTTTTCTGAGAGCTCTGGAGCTTTCCTCTTCTCCTTAATAAAACCATCTGGCTGCAGATGCTTAGTTTCTAGATGTGAAAATGCTTAGGCTCAACTCAGTGTATGATGTTGCACTTAAGAAACGTTCAGGTTGAAAGATCACAGTGCCAGAGATCATGGTTTGCTCTCAACGGGACATTTGTCATCGAGGCCTCTTCAAAACAACTGGAGGCCATCTTTTCAAACCGCTGCACTCCGAAGCCAAGTGCATGAAATGAACGCACGCTCCGGGAGGAGGATCACAGCTCCTACAACAGCTTACTAAGCGAGAGCACTGCACGCAGTCTGACCTACAGTGCTACAATGTCATTCAGTGAACTTTCGGAAAGGGAGAAGACCTTATTCTCTGCGCATCGATCGCAGGGTGAAAAGTACAAAATGTAAACGCTTCGACCAGATGGATCTACTGTCACACCGCATGGGTGCCGTGTGGACATCACTGTCACGGGTTTCTGTGGGGTGCGAGGGAAATCTTCGCGCTCTCATCTGTGTGATTGTTAGACGGGAGGCAGAATGAACCATCAATCATCCATTCAGGGCAGATTCGGCAGGTAATAGTCCGCTGTTGGATCACGTCTACAGCAGAGATGCTCGTCATTCATCTCGGGTGTATGGCAGAAAAACCCTTTTAATCTTGATTAGGACATTTTCACACACTGTGAGATGTAGTTACAACTTTAAATGATATGTTACAGGTGCTGACAGGAGGGAGGAGACATAACTGTTATAGCTGGTGTTTTCTTGGTTCTGTTTGTTGGTTTCCAGGTGCTCAGTATGGATATCATTTACGCAAAGTAAAATAAACACCCCAAAAATGTACATATCTACTAACTTGGATACATTTTTTTGTTATTAATAAAAGCAGATCCTGCTGCTTTGAGCATCTCCAAACCTCCAGCTGTAAAAATCTACAGAAAACCTTTACAGAATTAACAAAAACTCCCCTGTACAGTAACTGGACTGATTGTGACTACAATCACACCAACACTAGGCACCAACCATCCACCATTACTTGTTTCGGGAGTAAACAAGGGGTGAAGCTAAACTAGCAAAAGTTACATAAAATGTAGGGCGGTTTTTTTTACTGTTGCTTTCAGCTATGTGTAATGTCACCTTTTTTTTTACTTGCCTCCATTTTGAATACAAATGCTGCCATTTTTTCAGAGCAACATTCTTTTTTATAATAGACATTTGATGAACCCTTAGTTTTGGACTAGATTGCATACATCTATAGATAATTCAGTGATGGTAGCAAAACTGAAAAATAACTTCTGCTTCTGTCACTATTTTGCCAGAGAGACCAATTTTAATTTTGATTGGAGTTTATTAAGTAAACTGTGAAATTCAAGCCTGACTCTAGACTATTTTCATCCCAAGACATTTTTGCTCTGCCAACACTGTTAATTAAAAAATCATAGCTTTGCGTAGCTCTTCTGTTTTCATCAGATATAAAACTTGAAATGTGAAACAAACTAAAATATTGGAAATTCTGCCCTTTTTGGGTGACATTAGGTACACACGAATATATTTAATCACTATGATACACCAACAAAGTAGATTTCAGCCAGCCATTCCCCTAAAAGAAGTTTCCATCATTTTCTTATTTATCTGCAAAACATTCTTACATTTCAACATAAAATTAGCCTTGAATCCATCCACTGTTTCTAACTGCTTCATATTCCTGATCAGGATTACAGGAATAGAGACTCAAGCCCATCCCAGAAGTCACAGGGCGAAAGGCAGGGTCTACTCCACAGGGCTAAACAAGTCAAACCACCACAGTTAAGTGTTTAACCTATCAAGTATCTTCCTTTGGACTTTGACTTGAAACCGAAATACGCAAGGAGTGTCAACACATGCACACAGAAAACATGCAAACTCCACAAAGACAAGACCCAACTGAGATTCAAAGCTTTTGATGGAGTGAGAATAGCTTTTGCAGCAGGAACTAAAAAATATAGCTTCAAAGACAAAAGCAGTTCAAGCTCAAGAATTTGTGTGTCATTGTTATTGGTATTAAAACATTTAACTGACAAATAGACTGATTTGAGCATCACTAAGTAAAAGTATATCAAGTGAGACAATTTGTCCTTGATCTGATCGGTGATGAAACATAATTACAATTTTCTTCTGTTTATTAAAGGAACAGGGGGCAGGATTTGTAAATAAAATAAACATCCATGTCCAGTTTTTTAATGCTGTTGGGTGATGAAGCGTTATAAATCATAAAGAATGAGCCCACCCACGTATCGCTCCATTTTCTTAAACTGGCAGTGTGCTGCAAAATGTGCTGCAGTTCGGGCCCGAATTTTCCGCGCTGTCCAACGGATGTGACGTCAATTGACACGGCTTGCGCGTTCTCGAAAGCTTTAAAAGAGGAAGAAAAATGGTCGCAGACCTCCATTGATTTAATTGTTAGAATGGATTCTTCTCTTCTGCAACTGGGAAACGACCAAGGACGACTCACAGCCCACTATAAAGTGGAACTAAGGAAAAGAAGTATGTCACTGTGAAGAGGTATGTTTTTTTGTGAAGCGTTTGTGCGCGCTCCCGTGCGGCTGGCTGCAGTTACTTGCAGCGCCGACCGCGTCGCTCGTGAGTTTCCTTTCTTCATTCTGCCCCCTGCTCCTTTAAATACATCAATACTGAAAACTGATTATTTGGGGTTTAAATGCTAAACATCACAATTTGTGATAGATTTTTATTTGCATTTAATAGATGATACTCAGCTCTACATTACAATGTCACCAGGTGACTTTGAACCCACACAAACTCTAAGCAAATGCATAGATCAAATCAATGGATGGATGTGTCATAACTTTCTCCAGCTGAATAAAAACAAAACAGAAGTAATTATTTTTGGACCTAAAGAGGAACGATCAACAGTCAGCACACAGCTTCAGTTAATACAGCTAGAAACTACTGATCAGGCCCAAAATCTTGGTGTAGTAATGGACTCAGACCTGAATCTCCAGGGTCACATAAAGGCAATACCAAGGTCAGCGTTCTATCACCTGAAGAACATTTCTAGGATTAAAGGACTGATGTCGCAACAGGACTTCGAAAAAGTCATGTCTTCAGTGTTGTGTTTTTATGTTTGTTTTTTGTTTTATTGCTGCTTTAATTTTTCGCAAATCATAAAAAAAGCACCTTAAATCGCCTTGTTGCTGACAGTGTGCTATACAAATAAATTTGCCTTGCCTGATAAATCTGATAATATTCTGATCGATTATGGAATTACTACCTCAATTAACCACCAATTACAGTGTTTGTTTATATAGTTTAATTAATGCGACTTCATTTTCATGTCTTTAAACTGGCCAAAGTTCTAGTTCGGAGATGATGGGAAACTTGTATTCAGTATTGCCAGTAAAAGTCTAATTGATGCTTCTCTACTTCCAACATTCATTAATTGGAATTATAATTAAAAATGGCAATGAGAAAGATGCTGATGATTACCAAGCTTGGCTAATTTAAAATTGTGTGATGTATTTAACAATAATCCATCTTTTAATCTCCCATTGGACTGATTCCCATGGTGTTCTCCAGCTGAATGTTGTATTTAATTGGTCATGTTGTTTGTTTTTCCAGGCGACCAGTGCTGATTCGCTGCACTCAGGAAGTTCAGACTTGAGACAAAGCTCCAAAGCCAAAGTGAAGACCTACTGGACTGAAAGCAATAAAGCAGTCTCCATCAGTCGCCTGCTGTCCCAAACCATCTATGGAAAGGAGAATTTCACCTCTGTGAATCTGAACTACGATGAGGCAGACTCCTACTCCAAACAGGAGCAGTGGAACTGGCTTTACAATGCTTCGACTCCGCGTGATCCTCGATCCAGGACAAAAAGAAGGCCTATTGTCAAGACTGGGAAGTTCAAGAAGATGTTCGGTTGGGGTGATTTTCATTCAAACATCAAGACCGTGAAGCTGAACCTGCTGATCACGGGAAAAATTGTGGATCACGGTAACGGCACCTTTAGTGTCTACTTCCGGCACAACTCAACTGGCCAGGGCAACGTTTCCGTCGGGCTCGTTCCTCCAACAAAGGCCGTGGAGTTTCAGGTCCACCCGCAACAACAGCACTTCCACCACCAGCAGCAGCAGCAGACGGCTCTGGAGAACAAGGACACCAAGCTTTTTAACTGCAGGGTGGAGTATGAAAAGGTGGAGAAGGGCACCAGAAACTCGCTGTGCGCTCATGACCCCTCACAGAGCTGCCCGCAGGAGCAGACCCAAAGCCACGTGTCCTGGCTGTGCTCCAAACCCTTTAAAGTCATCTGCATCTTTATCACCTTCTACAGCACTGACTACAAGCTGGTGCAGAAGGTCTGCCCGGACTACAACTACCACAGCGACACCCCCTACCTCCCCACCGGGTGATCACATAACCAAACAGGAAGGGAGAAAGAGACACCGGCTGTTGGGCCCGGTGTTGTTTCAGAGTCCAACTTGAGATATTGACAGACTTTTTTCTTTTTTTTTATGATAACAGACATATCCTTGTGGCAAGACTGATATGGCTCCAATGAGGAATTGAGCCTGAAGTTGTTGTGAGAGCATTTAGGGAAGCACTTCTAGGCTTGCAATATTCGTATTATATGCATAGCTGCTTACATGGAAAGGAAACTCTCAAGCCAACTGTGAACGTGCACTGATTGTATTTATGTAAATATTCTGGACCCCCCACACACACACACAAAACAGTTTTATTAATGTTTTTTCTCCAGCTAATTTACTTGTTTATGTTGATGGTGTACTTCCGTCTCAATCATGCTTCGTGTCTTCTTCAATCAGTCTTTGGTAATCTTTGCAAACGCATAAATGTCAATGCAAATAAGAAGAATCTGTCAGTACGCGTAGAGGGCGTAATGGAAAAAGAAAACATATTTCGAGTGGTGTTGTTTTCTGCACTGTGGTTCGTTAGAGTGAGTATACCTCTCTGATATCGTTGTCGGACTCTCATCCATGTTCATGCATGAACCGAATGTGGTGAACGGCTCAATAAGGCCCGTTTATATTGTCATTTTATTGCACCTGTCAAAAGAAATCTTCGTCAAGTCTCAACTGTGACAGGAAACGAGGTAGAAAACAGTACTTCTGGTTTAATTCTGTGTTGTGTTTGGAGGGTTTGCTGTGACACTGAATGACACCATCGGGGGTGGCTCCAAACAGATCAAATATGTTGCAATAAATAAATAAAAGTTGCAGAAGACATGAAAGATGACAGAGATACACAAGGTTATTTGCTGTGCAGTGCTTTAAAAATATTCCAAAATAACTGTTCTAAATCTGCTTCTTTCTCCGTGATCAATTTCTGTTTTTAGAATTTAAATGTTTCTTTTCTGTCTGTTGCATAAACCAAGTATGGTCTAATAAAATTCAGCTCCTGTGACACAACACGGAGCCAGTAGTGAGATGTGTAATAGCGACCACAGCCCTGCAGAAATGAAGTATCCATTTCAGCACACTGTGATAGCCATCTGCGTGAGATAGCAAAAAAGAATAGTTTGTTTAAAAATATAGAATAAAAAATGAAAACATGTATGTCAGATGATTTCTGGAGGTTCATTTTAGAAAAGCCATAAAATGTCCAAAGGAGGGAACATGAATTAAAACAGCAGGCACTAATCACATATCAAATGTTTGCACCTCTGGTTATCAGAAAAGGAAGATTATGCATCAGACTAACACTTCTGCTAATGATGCTGGATGTTGCGATTAGCCATTAAAGCTTCATTACATGAATTGGGAGCCAGTGGCTCCATGCAAGGCATTTGGAGAAAATGAACACAGTAAAAGAGGGAGCTCTGCAGAGTCAACAGCACAGAGTAGAGAATGAATTAAAATACCAATAGGAAACCTGTATGGAAAAAAAGGGGAGAAAAAAAGTACAAATGTGCACCTAGGGGCACAATCACTGCTGTCTATTTAAATTCAGTGCTCTTTCACTGTGTATGCAGTCCTATGCACGGCACTGTTAATAGCAGCCTGGACCACTTCCAATATGCGAAGGAGGGCTAAATTTTCTGACAAGGCGGCCTAAAGAACTCGTCTGCCTGTGGGATGAGAGAGTGCAAAGAAAAATTTATGTTGTGGAGGAACGAGGCTGGCAGAAATCACTGGAAACACCTGACTCGAAAATTGAGAGCGTGTTTCTGTCAGTGAGAAGAAGGAATGACTAATGTTTCAGATTGCTGTTTGGGCCAGTTCTTTCATCTCAATAAAGTGACTTTGATAGTTTGCCGCCCATAGAAAAATGTGCCAGGGACAGTTTGTTAAGCTTCAAAGAATTAAAGCAGCACTTTGCTGAGACAATGCAGCCTCATTATGCAGATAATCTCGCAAGTGTAAACAGTCTGGCAGAAAAGTGTTGGGTGTGAGAGTTGCTGAAAGACATCTGTAATTGCATATTTTTCTGTGTACCCTTTGAGACCCTGACAAAAATAACCACATTAGTAACAAATTAAATATCATAGAACTAAAGAAGGCTCTGATCAGTGATTTAAACTATATAACGGATCAAATGTGGGATGATTTGTACCCTTTTATTCTGCTAATTTATTTCAATTACTAACCACATATGTATTTTGGACCATATTGTTAAATATCTCCTAGTTGCACAGTCCATCAGTCCAGCCTCATGCAAACCCTAAAACACTGGCAATGCTATCTAATGATTCTCTAAGAGCAACCTCTGTCTGCTGACCTTCACACACCCTTTTATGAGCTGTTGGAAGGCTCCATCAACAATCTATAACGTGTTACTTGATTCATGATATCATAACTTATCCCCTCTGTTGTTCACTCTACTTAAGGCAGATCCTTGGAAACTGAATTGCTCTATATTTTTTCCCTAGGTATGTATAAAGTAACAATGTTTATTGGGCAGAATATTAGTTTTTTTTCTGCAATTTTGTGCTTTGTAAAATTGACAGCCTGACAAGTTGTTTATAAGTCTGCAGTAGACCATTTATTCTACCAACAGACACTTTATCTCTTCTAGCTTCTGTTCAAGGCAAGGCCTTATGGCACATCCACTCATTTATTTGTTCTATGCATCTACTCAACACTTGGTTTCATAGTTACCTGGTGACATTGTAATGTAGAGCTGTGTATCATCTGCGTAATCACGGTAAATTATCTTCATATTTGTTATAATCTGAGCTAGTGGGAGCATGTCGATATTACATAGAAGGAGCCCCAAGATGGTACCTTGAGGTACACCTCTTGTGATTTTTGTCAACGGCGATTCAGTTACCTATCGACACAAAAAAATCGCAGTTCTTTAGGTAAAACTCAAACCAGTCAGGTACTGTAACACAAAGTCCAACCCAGTTCTCTAGTCATTACAATGGTACACTATGGTCAGCAGTGTCGAATGCCTTTCTAAGGTCCAATAATATCAGCAAACAATGTGTTTTCAAAAAAATAGTGTTAGATGAACCTCCTCTGTTATTCAAATTATGACTTTTCTTAGTTTTGCTACTGAGAATTATTGTCAAACAATAGACTTTTTCCTATTTAAGCAAGAAAACTATTTTAGCAGGTTAATCTGCAATAGAGAAATATCATACACAACGGGTCAACAGCTCTCAACAACAGATACAGGGGAAGGGATACCATATGCCAGTGGTTCCCAAACTTTCCAGCTTCTGACCCACAAAATAAAATTAAAGAGGCCCGTGATCCCTAGTTGTGCTTGAACGTAAAATGGGGTCCAATAGCAACACAATCAACATCAAAGCCAAAAATACTGACCAATATATCTTGCTTTTATCAATTCATGTCCTGTTTTTTATCCCTTACCTTATTTATATTCAGACGCCTTCTCATTGCCATTTCTGGAATTTACGTTATTTTCTCAAGAGGATCTCAAGATCCCTCAATTACTTGTTTGTGACCCAAAGTGGGGCCCCAAACCCAACTAACATGCCTATTATCGCCATGCACTCCAAGATTGTGTAGTTGTTTTCCTCCAAAGAAAGTGGTGATTAGCTGAATGAAACAACACTCTAGATTAATATAAACTTTGAATGTGAATTTAGCGCATGGGATGATTTATATCTGATTGTTTATTGTGTAGGTGAGGGGCAGGAGGCATTGTGATCAGGATTAGTCATCCGGTGATACTGATAACCTAAAAATGTTGAGAAATCCCAAAAACTGAGAGCTTGGTTTAAATTGTTGGCTTTTATGTTTAAACTATTTGTTGTACTGTTAAGCTCTACATTGTTTTAATTGGGGTTGTAAGGTAGCCTGTTAAGTATTTATTATTGGGTACATTTTATTTTAAAAGCAATAATTGTGTTTATAAGGCTCCGAGTGTACGTAGTGACAAAGAAAACAAAGAATGGTGGATTTACTAAATTCTCACTTTTGTTGCTTGCCAAAGTGACTTTTACAAAATATTGTGATAAGATTTTAAGTCCATATCATACATTCCTACCTTTTCTGTCTTGAGCAAAACTATTCCTAGACACAGGAACTGAATTTGAATTTTTTGGGGAATAAATAATTTTAAAAATATTTAAACATCCCCGTAGAAATCCAGAGTTTCCCCACATTGGGAATGTGGCCAGATTGTTTTTATAATAAATCTCTATTGACATTATAATGTCTTTAATCTGTAGTGATGCTATTTCGAAGTTATCGAAACAAATTAATTATTGCAGCCTGGAGGTTAAACGTACAATAATCTTCACTTTGTATGCTAATGAGCTGACTCTATTCTAATATCTAATTTAATGAGAAGAGTGTGATGTTGAGGCCTAGCTGTTCTAAGGCTCCACCACTGTAAAGCCTTTTCAAAGTTCAAAAATGTTTGCTTCTGCATCCTGACACATAACTAACCCTAAACACTGACAACATTTAGAAAAGATTATTAACTGCTTATTTTTCCTTGGTGCATGAGTGAAACAGAGGGGACCTCTGACTGCAAAAGCTTCAGAGTGGAGTTCAAAGTCTTTTGCTTTTTATCAACTAAATCTGATTCAATTCAATTTCAATTCAGTTTATTTATATAGCGCCAATCCCAGCAGATTGCGTCGAATCCCAGCAGATTGCGTCAGTCATTGGCGTGAGGTTGGGCAGACTTTCCAACCACAGCAATCCTTCAGCAATCCCTCATACTGAGCAAGATTGTAGCGACGGTGGAGAGGAAAAACTCCCCTTTAACAGGAAGAAACCTCCAGCAGAACCAGGCTCAGTAAGAGCGGCCATCTGCCACGACCGTCTGGGGGTTTGAGAAGACAGAGCAGAGACACAGAAGGAACAGAAGATCTGATATTAGAGTACTTTCTAGGTTACAGAAAGTAAAAAGTTGAGAACAGGACACAGTGGATGTTCAGCCACTGGGAGCACAATCTCAGTCGATGCCCCCCGTCCAACAGGGCATTCCAGCCAAGCAGGATACCAGACCAGGTGTATCTTCTGTGGAGAGAAAAACACTGAGAGAACACAAAGTTAACAGTCGAAATAGCAGAATGTACTGTAATACAACTGGAGAGTCGTAGTAGAAAAGGAAGTAGCAGAGTGAAGAAAATTGGTAGGTCTTTCCTCCAGCAGTCTAAGCCTATAGCAGCATAACTACAGAGATAGCTCAGGATGACCTAAGCCACTCTAACTATAAGCTTTATCAAAAAGGAAAGTTTTAAGCCTGGCCTTAAAAGTAAACAGAGTGTCTGCCTCACGGACTAAAACTGGGAGCTGGTTCCACAGGAGAGGAGCCTGATAACTAAAAGAGCTGCCTCCCATTCTACTTTTAGAAATCCTAGGAACTACAAGTAAACCTGCAGTCTGAGAGCAAAGTGCTCTGTTGGGAACATATGAAACAATTAGATCTCTGATGTATGATGGAGCTTGATTATTAAGGGCTTTGTATGTAAGATGAGGGAGCCAATGAAGGGAAGCTAAAACAGCAGAAATGTGATCTCTCTTTTTTAATATTCATCAGAACTCTTGCTGCCGCATTTTGGATCAACTGAAGGCTTTTAATGGCATTTTGTGGACTACCTGATAGTAAAGAATTACAGTAGTCCAGCCTTGAGGTAACAAATGCATGGACTAGTTTCTCAGCATCACTCCTGTACAGGATGTTTCTAATTTTAGCAAGATTCCGGAGGTGAAAGAAGGAAATCCTAGAAACCTGTTTAATATGGGATTTAAATGTCAAGTCTTGGTCAAAAATAATGCCGAGGTTCTTTACGTTATTACTGGGGGCCAATTTAATGCCATCCAGATGAAGTGATTGACTAATCAGTTTCTGTTTTAGAACTTCTGGTCCAAAGACAGCAACTTCTGTCTTGTCAGAATTTAAAAGCAAAAAGTTTAGGGTCATCCATGTTTTTGTGTCTTCCAGACATGCCTGTAATCTACCTAACTGACTGGGTTCATCAGGATTTATGGATAAATATAGTTGTGTATCATCAGCATAGCTGTGGAAATATGTCCCATGCTGTCTAATGATTCTACCAATTGGAAGCATATATATGGTGAAAAGAATTGGTCCAAGCACAGAACCCTGTGGAACTCCACAAGTAACCCTTGAGAGTGAAGAAGATTGATCATTTAGATGAACAAACTGGAATATGTCAGACAAATATGATTTAAACCAGCCTAGTGCTGTTCCTTTGATACCTGCAACATGTTCAAGCCTTTCTAAGAGAATATTATGAGCGACTGTGTCAAAAGCAGCACTGAGATCTAACAAAACCAGAACAGACACAAGTCCAATATCTGAGGCCATGAGAATATCATTAGTAACCTTCACCAGTGCTGTTTCGGTGCTATGATGAGCTCTAAAACCTGACTGAAACTCTTCAAACAGCTCGTTACTGTTTAGATGCTCACAGACTTGATTAGCAACAATTTTCTCAAGGACTTTGGATAAGAAAGGAAGGTTAGATATAGGTCTGTAATTCACTAAGTCATCTTGATCAAGGGAAGGTTTCTTGAGTAAAGGTTTAATTACAGCTATTTTAAATTCTTGTGGTACGTATCCGTTTACCAAGGATAGATTAATCATATCCAAAATGGGGCCAGGAACCAAATGGAACACTTCTTTAAATAATTTGGTCAGGATTGGGTCCAACATACAAGTTGAAGGTTTAGATGAGGCTAATATTTTTGATAATTCCGAAAGCTCGACTGAATCAAAACAGCCTAAGCACAAATGAGGTTCTACAGTTCTTTCCGACGCTGCCTCATTTACTGAGGAAGAAGTAATCATGTTTGGGAGGATGCCAATGATTATATTTTTAATAGAATTAATTTTATTTATGAAGAATCCCATAAAATCATCACTGCTAAGAGCTGGGGGAATAGTTGGCTCAACAGAGCTATGACTCTGTGTAAGTTTGGCAACTGTACTAAAAAGAAACCTAGGATTGTTTTTATTCGCCTCTATTAATGATGAAAAATATGCTGTTCTAGCTTGTCGAAGGGTCTTTTTATACAGCAGTAGACTGTTATTCCAGGCTAAATAGGAATCCTCTAGATGTGTAGAGCACCATTTTCTCTCCAACTTCCTAGTATTCTGCTTTAAAGTATGCAACTCTGCGTTAAACCAAGGACTCAGCCTCCTATGGTTAGCCACTTTCTTTTTTAAGGGGGCTACACTATCTAATGCCAAACGCAATGAGGAAGTAACGCTGTGAACCAGACCATCAATTTCTGAAGGGTTAGAGATAGAATTGCTGCCATCCACTGTGTTACTCTGAGACACTGAGGAAAGATTCATCTGCAATCTTAAATTACAGTTAAACAGTTGAAATTTATAAGTATAGGAATCAGAAACAGTCAAAGATTGTGCGCAAAAAGAAGGAATTCGACTTCAGCTTTCAAGCGTTCACAGCGAACAGACGTCTGCTATAAATATATCAACTTTAGAGGAAATAAAATAAGATAGTGGGAAAGTTTAATTTTAGACCAACTAGCAGCAAAAATCCTCTTGTAGAGGTTGGATTATGTGCAATTTATTTTAGAAATTCTGTTTAGTTTCAGAGGTTTTTTTTACCAGTTGTCAGGGGGTACGAGGCAGTTTATTTTAGTTGATCGAGCTCAGTATAAATTAATTACGGCAGTGTTTGGACGTCTCGGTTATCTTTGGGCCCAGATCCCTCGGTTCAGTTGTCCTGGGCCAGAGCCATCCATGCCTGCCGTCTAACCCCTAGCTTGCCCACAATCCCTGATTAATGTGGTCTGGGTGGGAGCTGTCAGAAATGGCAGAGAGAATCATGGGATTTCTCCTTCAGAGTCCCAATGACACCCAGCAGCTGCAGGAGTAAACAGATGACTAACCACTGGCCTTTTGGCAGCCTTCGGAGATTCACATGGAGGGAGGGCTGCGAACATTGCTTTGACATTTAGGTGGATTAGAAAGTTCTTGGGTTCTGCTCCCACAGTGTCAGAGGTGCTTGGTGCAGTAATTATTTGCGTCTTGCTTTGCTTCCGCATGACCTCCAAACCAGAAGGAAGAGAGCTTAATTCTTCCACTTACGGATGTTTGTTCAGATGAAATGTTTAAGTGTGAAACACCCCCCCCCCCACCTCATTTATAAACAAATCACATTTTCCGTCTTGCTGCCACAGAAAAAATAATAAGTAACTGGCTTTAGAAAAGACAACAACAAATTGTCATTTCAGATCATGTCCTGCCGCAGACTTCATTTCAAATCTGGTGCTGAAAGCTGTCCTGGGGGCAGTGTTTTGCGTGAGGTATTGACATATTAAGGGCTCCATCAGACAACTGCTGCTGCTGCTTTTAAATCGCAAATAAATTACTCTCCTCAAAACACTATTACTCGTCTGAAAATGAAAACTCAGTCATTGTGACTGTCTCATATCAGGTAAAAACTGGAGAGAATTAATTAACCTTTGTCATTTTAATTGCTTTAGTGACAGCTGTCCTTTGGAGCTGGAGCTATCCTAATGCACACACTGCGAGCTTGTCAATTACTTTCCCAGTGAATAGATTAAAACGCCACAGAGGATAGAGTCATTTCATTAGTCAGACTTAATGCCCCCCAGACATAACCAGGTGCGAACACTTCACCCTAAATATGCAGGAAAATGAACAATACTATTAAGCCCATATGAATCGAATGAATTGTGGCAACATGAAATTAAGTTCACGCTCTATTTAGTTCTTCCCCACTAGTTATTTTCCAATTGTTGTAGAGGTTTTTCTCAGGTATGGTGCAGAAATTCAAAATATTTTGGACAGAATCTACTGCAGACGGAAATGTAGGGTACCTGTGTTGCAAAGCTAATTTCTCTTATGGATGTTAGGACTGTCAATTTTTACAGCAAAGGATAATAGCAGACATCAGCCTCCATCTAATTCTCCCATTTTGCTGTTAGCACATCTATGATTTAATGCCACTAAACCAATCATGAATCAGACAGAAATTACGCTGCTTTCAAACGTCTTTCAGACAGTTCTCCGCTTCCAACACCAAATGTCTCCAAGCCTCTTCCTTTTAACACAATATGTGAAGTCATTTTCACATTTTACCAAGCAGCTGAAGCCTTTTCTTCACGTTCTGTGAGGATTTTCACACTGGAGCACGAGGGAAGTCGGAAAAGCTCTCGACTCTCTGGAAATGAAGTTGAATGCAAAAGAAGCTTATGTCCTCAGTTTGCTGATGCTACAGAATTATAACAGTGCAACAAAATATGGCAAATGCAACAGTTTGAAATCCAACAATCCTGTTAAACCTGCTATATGCGGTCAAATCAAATCAAAACTAACTTCACCCAGAACCTGTGGAGTGACTTTAAAAAACAGAATAAATTCAAATTCTGGAGTAAAATCTGAGAAAGCTGGGTATTTTTGTGCTAATGTTTTAGATTAGGGAATCCAAGCACAGTCCTGTCCATATTTTTGGTTTTAGATTGCCGCTCGGTTTCATCATCAGGTCTCTCCAGAACTTGATGCCATTCTAAGGGAATGTTCAGGCATGCACAAATACTCTGCTCTTTTTATGCACTTTGCAGGTTGCTTAATGTGAATTAGTGAATTTTCTGTTATTTTATGTCATAAGTGTGCTGTACTAGCAGGTCATGTAAATAATTAGCTAATTTACAAACACAAATTATAAGTTGGTGCTTTTAGAATATCCAACGTCTATTTTAGACATGGAAATTGGATAAATGACAAGAGAGAATTGTTTCTTCATTAATGAGGTTTTTGTATTTCAGAATAAAAATCTAACTTTTCCGTTAGTTTAGCCCCCAACTTCACCCTCCTTAAAACAACTCGATTCTGTTAATCATTTGCTGTATGTGCAACATTTCAATTTAACCTACTAATTTGTCATCTGTAGATCTGATTGAATTAAAGTTTTGATGTCCAAACTTTTTACCCTGTGGGGCAAAATCATCAAGTTGAAAGCACTCATGAGCCACAAAAGGCAGATTTATGTTAAACTGAAAATGGAAAATAACATTTTACTTGCTCAACAATAGACTACACGTGCAATATATAAATCAAATGAACCAATTAGATTAATCTTGTAGAATTGATACAAAAAAAGGTTCTTGCATTTGAGAAGGGGGAGTCAGTTGGATTTTGTTTTTGTTTTGGTCTATAAACGTTTTAGTCTATGCTCAGAAACAACTGCTGAATATGGTTCACTCTTTGTTAAAAAAATGCTTGATGTATTAAGTCAAGTTTGATGAATTGCATTTACGAAGATTCTAATTTGAGTGTTAAAATCTTGCCTGAAAACAAATTTGTGCCAATCAAGTCCCAGATCTGTACTATTCTTGAATTGCAATCAAGGGTTGCACAAAATCTTACAGGGTCACAGTAAAATTCCTGATTAAAAGGTATGTAGGATTTAAAATTATAATTTCCACTTAATATTTATAAGTTTTTGCTGTATACAGATGTCCAGGATTAGGACTGTCCATTCATCCTGGAAACAATACATGTCTTGGCCCCGAAACGCCACATCACTTTGTTCACATACCAAGTACATACAAACTATGATATGTAACTATGATTTTGTTCTGGCTAAATTTCCAATGATAATGTTAGTTTAAAGTATAAATTAAAAAGCTTTTCAAACTGTTTAGAAAAATTGAAGAAGTGTCTAATATTAGCATGTTAAATATATTTGTGATATCTAAATGGGGCAATTAAGACAGGAAATGTCTTCTTCTGCCCTTTCCAGTCATACTAATCATTTAAATATTGAACAGGGATTTTTTTTCTTCTTTTGGATAAAAAAAATGGAATCATCAAAATATTGTACTTTTTTACTCCAAGTCTGAGACCTGCTACCTCTGGGTTAGAGGTCGGTCTCTGCCTCAAGCAGAAGAGTTCTTCACGAGTGATGGCAGGATGAAGCAGGAGATGGATAGACAGATTAGAGTTTCAGCGTTGCTCCAGTCTGTTGTGGTGTGGAGAGACTGGAGCCGAAAGGCAAAGCTCTCAATTTACTAGTCGTTCTAAATTCCAACCCTTCACCTTGGGTGATGAAATATATGGATCATGACCAAAAGAACGAGTTTCCAGATGAAAGCAGCTGAAATGAGCTTCCTCCATTGGGTGGTTCTACCATCAAGATAAGGTGAGATGCTTCATCATGAGGAGGCAGCTCTGAGTAGAGCTGCAATGAAAGGAGTCAGCTGAAGTCTGACCAGAATGCTGCCTGAATGGGTCCTTTAGGAGGTTTTCCGGTCACAGTCCACCCTTCGGCAAACCAAGAACCTGCTAGAAGGTCTGAAAATTCCTTCTGGCCTGGGAATGCCTTGGGATCCCCCAAAGTGAGTTGGAGAATGTCACTGAGGAGAAGGATTTTTTACGGCAAAGGCAATGGGTGGATTGATGCGAAAAGGCTCACTAAGCAGAAGAGAGTACTTTGAATCACTTCTAAGCTGCTTTAGCTAATCAACAACTAAATTAGTCTCCTCTTTTAAACTGCTTTCTCTCAGCACAAATTAGACAAAATCATACCATCCTCCAAAATGCCTTGCTGACTCCATGTGTCCTAGGCTTCCTTGCACCTTTCCAAGTTTTTTCCGACTGCCTGTTTTTTAGCATAACTTCAACATTGAGCATCCCAACATCAGGCCGTGGTGCAGAGCGCTTGTAGATATTCTCGCTCACCAGTGGTGTCTTTGGCAACTCAACACCTAATAGTAGCAACTAATTATTCTGTTATGCAATACACAATACAATCTGACTTTGATCAAGAACAGTTAATGCTATTTTATGTGATTAATATAATATTGATTCAATATTAAATGAACAACATAAAATAGCACACATCTACACACTCGCAATTTTATGCAAATGTAATTGAAAAATGAAACTTTTTTTATAGCCTACATGAAATTACAGATAAAAGGGCCACTCACCAGTGTTGTTCTTCTTAAATAAAATGCAGATCTTTCATCTAGGCAAACTTTTACAATAACTGTATAATCTTTAAAATAACCCCCTTTAAATCTATAATAATCTCTTAAATTCCTTGAACGATGTTAAAATCAACTGGCTGGTGATGTCCCAAATGTTTAATCGCTCATTTTTTGTTCAAGAGGCAAAGTGCTAAAATTAGACTTGATCAAAAAATCTACTTCATTTTATTTATTTATTTATTTTTTGTCTTGGTAGCTAGCAAGGATTATAGATGGCTGCACACTTCTATCAAAAAGAACGTAAACATGACGTGTGCTATTCTGATATTTTAATAAGTTATGCGGCACAACCATCTTTCACATTTGGCAAAACGGTGCATCACTTCCTGCCCTGTTTTGATACCGGGATCTTTTCTTCTTCTGATAAATTTCAGGCAGACTGCACGCCAGATGGCACATTAATGCATTTCTCTGTCGAGGAAGGTGGCGGAATCTCAGCTTGGGGCCGTGGCATTCGTGCCCCTCAGCTGTCTACTGAGTGCATGTTGCACATGTGCACTGTAATCTTAAAGGTTCATTATTTAAACAAATGTTAAGGGGCCCGCCCCAATGGTTTGTTCAAGAGGATTTAGGCTACTGAGCTTGTCAGTATTCTGGCAAAGACTAGATAGTTATACACAAATGTTTATAACAGAATCTTCTTGGTAACAGAATCGGTCTTTATAAACTCAGCAAAAAAAGAAACGTCCTCTGACTGTCAACTGTTTTTACTTTCAGTAAACTTAATGTGTGTAAATATTTGTATGAACACTAAAAGAGTCAACACCATAAGACATAAACAAAAAATGTTTCACAGACATGTGACTAACAGAAATAGAATATTGTGTCCTTGAATGAAGGGAGGCTCAAAATCAAAAGTACCAGTCAGTATCTGGTGTGGCCACCAGCTGCTTGAAGTACTGCAGTGCATCTCCTCCTCATGGACTGGACCAGATATGTCAGTTCTTGATGTGAGATGTTACCCCACTCTTCCACCAAGGCACTTGCAAGTTCCTGGACATTTCTGGGGGGAATGGCCCTAGCCCTCACCCTGCGATCCAACAGGTCCCAGACGTACTCAATGGGATTGAGATCCGGGCTCTTCGGTGGCCATGGCAGAACACTGACATTGCTGTCATGCAGAAACTCACGCACAGAACGAGCAGTATGGCTGGTGGCATTGTCCTGCTGGAGGATCATGTCCGGATGAGCATGCATAAAGGGTACCACATGGGGGAGGAGGATGTCTTCCCTGTACCGCAAGGCATTGAGATTGCCTGCAATGACGACAAGCTCAGTCAGATGGGGATGTGATATACCGCCCCAGACCATGACGGACCCCCCACCTCCAAATCGATCCCGCTCCAGGGTACAGGGCTCGGTGTAACGCTCATTCCTTCGACGATAAACACGAATCCGTCCATCACCCCTGGTGAGACAAAACCATGACTCATCAGTGAAGAGCACTTTTTGCCACTCCTGTCTGGTCCAGCGAATGTGGGTTTGTGCCCATAGGCAGCATTGTTGCTGGTGATGTCTGGTAAGGACCTGCCTTACAACAGGCCTACAAGCCCTCAGTCCAGCCTCTCTCATCCTATTGTGGACAGTCTGACCACTGATGGAGGGATTGTGTATTCCTGGTGTGACTCGGGCAGTTGTTGGGGCCATCCTGTACCTGTCACGCAGGTGTGATATTCGGATGTACCGATCCTGTGCAGTTGTTGTTACACATGGTCTTCCACTGCGAGGATGATCAGCTGTCCTTCCTGTCTCCCTGTAGCGCTGGATTAGGCGTCTCACAGTGCGGACATGGCAATTTATTGCCCTAGCCACATCAGCAGTCCTCATGCCTCCCTGCAGCATGCCTAATGCACTTTCATGCAGATGAGCAGGGACCCTGGGCATCTTTCTTTGGGTGTTTTTCACAGTCGGTAGACAAGTCTCTTTAGTGTCCTACGTTTTTAGAACTGTGACCTTAAATGCCTACTTTCTGTAAGCTGTTAAGGTCTTAACAACCATTCCACAGGTGCATGTTAATTAATTGATTATGGTTAATTGAACATGCATGGAAAACATTGTTTAAACCCTTTACAATGAAGATCTGTAAAGTTATTTGGATTTTTACATTATTGTTGAAATACACAGTCCTGAAAAAGGGACGTTTCTTTTTTTGCTGAGTTTATAATAATACTCTGTAAAGAACGACCCTGTGCTACTGATTAATTTAAGCATGCGGTGCATAGAGCTCCACAGCGACAACTGCTGGGGCCGGGCGCCACAGTCCTTCACACAAAACAATGAATAACATTGTTTTTGCTTCTTTCTGCACTCAGGTTTCTGCTGTTTAAGCTACTTAACTACGCAAAAAAGGTCCTTGTTATTCAGTTTTGTGATGCTGTTCGAAGTATCAGAGTATCTTTTTTATTGATAATAGATCACATGCGGAAAAAAAATAACAGGTTTCCCTGTAAAAGGAAAGTTGGAGGATACTCATCAACCCCAACATCAAACTCCAATATAACTGCAGCTACAAGCATAGACATACCCCGACAGTTCATACCAACAAACTGTTTATTATTACTTTTAGGTTATATCTCCTAAATCATTCACACCCATGGTACAGTTGAAACATGAAGTTTAAATACCCTGAATAAAAAGACACCTTTTCTTCTCACTGTCTGAAGTTAAATCAGACCAAACTTCTCTTGTTTTAGGTCAGTTAGCTTTATAAACAGTATTTCTAATTGATAAATGCCACAATAATGCGAGAAAGAATATGTCAGATGAACAGAATTGTTTTGGAAGCCAGTAAAATCACTGGCCAACAACAAATGTTCCTTACCATGATATACTATCAGAACAACTGGAGAGCTGGGTCGGACTCTCTGGTACAGTACTTGGCTGGTTTGAGTCTTACCTAAGGAACAGGGACTTCTTTGTTTCAACAGGAAACTTTTCATCGGAACGAACAGAAATCACATGTGGGGTGCCCCAGGGCTCCATCCTGGGGCCCCTCCTATTTAATATCTACATGCTCCCACTAGCCCAGATTATAACAACCAATAAGATAAGCTACCATAACTATGCAGATGATACTCAGCTCTACATTACGATGTCACCAGGTGACTTTGAACCCATCCTAACCCTAAGTAAATGCATCGAGCAAATCAATGGATGGATGTGCCATAACTTTCTCCAGCTGAACAGAAACAAAACAGAAGTAATTACTTTTGGACCTAAAGAGGAACGATCAAGAGTCAGCACACAGCTTCATTTAATACAGCTAGAAAAACTACTGATCAGGCCCGAAATTGTAGGTGTAGTAATAGACTCAGACCTGAACCTACAGGGTTACATAAAGGCAATAACAAGGTCAGCCTTCTATCACCTGAAGAACATTTCTAGGATTAAGGGACCTTGAAAAACTCATCCATGCGTTTATCTATAGTCGGATTGATTATTGCAACAGTGTTCTCACAGGTCTGCTTAAAAAGTCAGACAGCTGCAGCTGATCCAGAACGCTGCTGCTTGTGTCCTCACTAGAACCAGGAAAGTAGAGCACATCACCCCAGTTCTAAAGTCCTTACACTGGCTCCCTGTAGCTCAGAGAATAGACTTCAAAATACTTTAACTAGTTTATAAATCATTGAATGGCTTAGCACCAAAGTATATTAAAGATCTACTGTTACCATACCAACCCACCAGACCACTCAGGTCCTCTAATTCCAGTCTACTCAACATCCCTAGAGTTAGAACCAAAGACGGAGAAGCAGCTTTCAGTTTCTATGCTCATCTAATCTGGAACAAACTTCCAGACAACTGCGAAGCTGCTGAAACACTGAGTTCTTTTTAATCACGGCTAAAAACGTATCTGTTTAGAGCTGCCTTTGAGTAATGTTTTCATATATCATGTTTTGTTTGAGCTTTATTGCTGTTTTTACATTATATGCTTTGTCTGTGTTTTACTCCTGTTTTTATGTTACCTCTTAACCATGTAAAGCACCTTGAACCATTTGTTGTTGAAAGTGTGCTATACAAATAAAATTGCCTTGCCTTGCCTTACCTTACCTTACCATACCAGTTTATTTATATAGCACATTTAACAACGGCATGTGAGTCAACCAAAGTGCTGCATAAAAGACAGATGAAAGTGACAGATAAATAAAATATACATGAAAACATAAGGCAATAACATAAAACAGTAATAAAAGCTAAAAGAAATTTTAACAGAATCAAAAGCCAAGGAATAAAATGGAACCTACAGTGAGAGTTCGGGACAAATAGTAAGCGCTGGACAGCTAACCTGAGAGACTGTGGGGGGACATAAGGGCAGAGCAGCTCAGACAAATATCCGGGTGCGAGGCCGTTAAGAGATTTAAAAACAAATAACAGAATCTTAAAATCAATCAGGAAGCAAACAGGAAGCCAATGTAGTCTTGCTAGGACAGCTGTAATATGTTCTCGACATCTAGTGCCGGTCAAGAATCGGGCAGCAGCGTTCTGTACCAATTGAAGGCGAGCAAGAGTGGTTGAATTAATGCTGTAAAGTACTTAGTATGAGTATTCATGAGAGACCGAGTCTAAAGAAGGCTCTCTCAGTTCTGTCCTGCTCTAATCATCTTTTGGAGACAGATTTTGATCTTCTTCCATCAGATAGGAGATGCAGGCTCCCTAACATTAAGAGCAACAGATTTAAGTTTTCCTTTGTGCCCTTTGCTGTTAACATGCTGAATATTCCACTCTTAAATTTTTGTTTTGTTTTGTTTCATGTAATTGGTAGTGTGCATGATTGCTGCTATTTAGAAAATCTGTGTTATTGGGGTCTATTAAATTTTTTGTTGCAGTGGGAGGAACGTGTGGGCCTGTTTTCTTTGAATTGTTGTTTTTATTTTTTGGGGTTGATGATTGATGGAATATTTATTGTTACTGTTTTTATTGTATGTTGTATACTAGGCTACTGCATAGCAAATTTCCCTCTGGGACAATAAAGTTGAGTTAAGATTTATTTATCAATGTTTTCCAAATCAGAAGTTTACATACAGAATTATTACTATCTCTTTATACAATGAGGTAAAGCCCAGATGCTGCTGCTATGGTTTTGGAAACTTCTGATAGGTTAACTGATACATTTGAGTTAATTGGAGGGACACCTGTGGATATATTTTAAGGTCACGCCTGGAACAGACTGCTCTCTTGTTTGACACGATAGACAAGTATAATTTTTTTTTTTAAATCAGCCAAGATGTCAACAATTTCCAGATCCTTGAAGGTGCCACGTTCATCTGTTCAAACAATTATATGAAAGCATAGACATTATGGGAATGTCCAACCGTCATACCGCTCAGGAAGAGACAGGTTCTGTGTCACAGAGATTAACGTGTTTTGGACAGATATTAGCAAAACAAAGCCTTATGACGATGCTGGCAGAAGCTGGTAAGATTATGCAATGTTTCCACTATCGGAACTTCAGGGTAATTTTACCGGACTTTCAGCCCAGCGACTCTACTGGGCCATATCCAAGTACATACCATAAGGCTGTGGAACTTGGTTGGTTCCTGAAATGGCCCTGAAAGGGGCTCTGTCGCGATGGCCCAGTGAAGTGGAGACTTGTAAACCTGGGAACACCAGTCCAACTGTGAAGTATGGGGGTGGCAGCAACATGTTGTGGGACTGTTTTGCTGCAGGAGGAACTGGTGCACTTCATAAAGTAAATGGTATCATGAAGAAAATACATTATGTGAAAATATAGAAGCAATGTCTAAAAGACATCAGTCAGGAAGTTAAACCTTGGATGCAAATGAATCTTCTAGATAGACAATGCCCCTAAGCATACAGCCAAAGTGGTTTAAGGACAAAATCCATCTTTCAGCCATGGCCACAAAACCCTGATCTCAGTCCTACAGATAATTTGTGGGCAGATTTGAAGAGTGCGAGCAAGGCAGCCTACAAACCTGATGAGTTACACCAGTTCTGTCAGGAGGACTGGGCCAGAACTCCAGCAAACCGTTGTGAAAAGCTTTTGGTATAAAACCCAAAAAACATTTGGCCAGAGTCATACAGTTGAAAAGCTGCCAATTTGAGTTGATCTTACATCAAGTTCATCATGTAAAAAAAACAGCATTTTTCACTTCAAGCGTCTTAAAAAAATTTTTAAAAAAAAGGGAGTGCTGTGTATGCACAATACTGTTTATATCACTCGTTATATCTGGAATATTCCAGTGAGAACCGGCAGGAAAAGAACACCCTCTTTTCTCCCAACATTGACGAAGTTAGACAAAAAGCATTTTAAAAAGTCATTATTATGCTGCCAGGGAGATCTGAAAAATGACTTAGTCTAGCTGCAAAGTCTGATTAAATTGGCACTATCATTAACTACAACTATGAAGTGTGTTTTTATGTCTCCGAATGCAAATGAAGAGGAACAATGTTTCTTGAGGTGAGGCGGAATATATTTGCTTCCAGATAACAACTATACAATTTACTACAAATACAATAAATCGTTCATCGTGACTCTTGGCTAGAGCTGGGCAGTATGACCTAAATCTATTAAGCATTATATTATTTATTAATTAAAGGGGAGTTTTTCCTCTCCACTGTCGCTACATGCTTGCTCAGTATGAGGGATTGCTGAAGGATTGCTGTGGTTGGAAATCTGCCCAACCTCACGCCAATGACTGACGCAATCTGCTGGGATTCCTTAAATAGGAAACTTTTTAACTGATTGGAATGTTTGTATAATTGTATTGAAATGACTTCTTGTTAAGTGCCTTGAGATGACATCTGTTGTGAATTGGCGCTATATAAATAAACTGAATTGAATTGAATTATGACCTTCACAGCTCTGAAAACCATATGCAACACACTGTAATGAATGTTTTCTAATACCTTTTCACCAGAGCCACCATCAACTTGAACAATGTGAGCCACAGAAGCTGCTCAGGTGAGTCAACCATCCTCTAGCCTCACTAGCCTATAAATCAGCGGGATACATCACTTCAGTAAATGGTAAATGGCCTGTACTTGTATAGCTCTTTATTTAGTCCTTGGGGACCCCAAAGCGCTTCACACTACATGCAGTCATTCACCCATCCACGCACACATTCACGCACTGGTGATGGCAAGCTACATTGTAGCCACAGCTGGCCTGGGCCACACTGACAGAAACGAGGCTGTCTTGCCCAAGCTGGGGCTCGATCCGGCAATCCTCCGGTTATGGTGCGTTCCATTTGTAGTTAGAAATTCCAACTTCGGAGTCGAAAAAACAACTGGAACGGCCCCCCAAAGTCGGACTCGGAAAGTCTGAGAACAGTACAGGTGGAACTTAAAAAATTTGAACATCACGCCAAAGTTAGTTTATTTCAGTGATTCAACTTAAAAGGTGAAACTAATATATGATATAGACTCATTACATACAAAGTGAGATATTCCAAGCCTTTGTTATAATTTTGATGATTATGGCTTACAGCTTATGAAATCAATATAAAATATAAAGCCTGCAGCTCTAAACTTAAAATTAAAAGTGGTGTTTCCATATGGAAAGTACAGCTTAAAACAATCTATGTAAGAGGTACAAACAACTATGGCTACCTGGGCATTGCCATATTGGAATCCTGACTTATCAGACTATGTTAGGTGGAACGCTGTTTACTCAGGTGTGACGTCAAACCCAGATACAAGTTCCAACTTCCAAGGTAAATGGAACGCACCAATAGTATGTAAAGTCATGTGGTACAGAAACCAAAACAAACAGCCAGCATGAAAGAATTAAGAATTTTATTTGTATTAGTTTACGTGCATCTATTTTTGAATGATAAACTTGTTTTAAAAACATGTCAATACTAACCAAATTTGAGACTTTACAAAATGTATTTAAGAGTTTACGTCTTGAAACATCAAAGCAACCCCATACCATTACACTACCATCACCATGTGTATGCAACAGGACACACCTTCCAATAGTTCTACTTTCATCCCAGCAGGCCCCAGAATACTTGACTTGAAGTCGAGGGGATCATTAAAAAGTTTTTTTTTTGACAAATCTGAGATGAGCCTATGTGCACTTTTAGAACAGCAGTGGACTTCTTTAGTGGATGCAGAATTTGCCCTGTTCTTCTTACTGTGAAACTTCTGACCCTGACTGAGGAAATGGAGGCCAGTTCTTTAGATGCTGTCAATAAGTCCTCAACGGACCTCAATTTTGAGGTCTTTTTAGCCAATTTCATGTTGTTAGATAGGTTTACACTTTGGGGGCTCAGTGTCTAAGGCCCCTGAAGATGAATATTCTCCAAAGAAACCTCCTAAAGTCCAGCTGTCTTTAAAGTTGAGAATTTGGATTTCCAAACAAAGTATTGTAGCTTCCTGATTCAGTGTATTAAGAAATTGTTTAATTCATATCAAAATAAACATAAAATACATTAATAAGCAGTAGAAATTCTATCTTGGAGCTAAAGATTATTTTTTGCAGTAATTAGATCATGTTAAAAAATCTGATGACTCTCACAATGAACTTCTTATTGACTGCCTTCACCAAAGTCAAGTAACTTATCCAAATGTTAGAAAAAAAATCATGAATAAATCAAAATCTCGTACGTTTCTTTACTTACTTCAAATAAGAAAACTTAGATTAAACATTGATTCAAATGAGTTTCTTAGAACAAAAATAGAATACAAGAGCATCCTTTTTACTTATTGATACTTCACTGAGAGAACATTTATAAAATCGTGTTTAAAAATTAAAAATCTTATACAAGACATACATCTGGAATATTTTAAGGAAAGGGGCTGGTTTTTAAGAAGATCAGCACACATGAATATATAACTACCATGAGAAAAGATTATTGCTCCATCAGTTGGCCATAATTATGCAGGGCTGCATATATTGTCCCAACAGTGACCATGTAATTATAGTGGTTTAAAGTTTGTTGGAATTTTTTTTTTTTTACATTTTGCAATTTTTTTGATAGATTGAGGGGGGTGGGGACCAAACCAGACGCTAGAGTATTGATGGCAAAGATGTGTTTGCTTTTGAAAATGACACAAGATGTAAGAGGATTACACGGCTCATGAATGTGGGCCGTTTCTATCCTCTTATTTATCACTTCATCCACAACAGGCTGCCATGCCACACAAAAGGCTGATATTCTCCTGCCTGAATACCTCGGATCAAAGTTCAGATAAGAGAAGAAATAGAGTTAAACGTGTCTTTGATCATCTGAATGTATATGCGTTTGTGTGGTGGGTGATTGCTGATGATAAGCCCCCAACAATTAGGCTGTTTCACAAGCAGCTCCACCTTTGATGAAAAGTGCAACTGGTAGAGAATCTATTTTTACGACTCCACGCACTGTCAGGGCAGGTTTGCTGAAACAAAAGCAGGACAGGATGATGATTGCTGATTATCATCTTGTCAGGAATAACACTGAAGTACAGAGCTAGGTGATGCTATTTATACTAACTGAAGGAGTGATAAAAGAACAAACAGATCATTTTCTACCATAATTTACATGCCCTGATTGGAAGGGGAAAATATTCCCAAGGTATGACACTTCACCACAGCATCTGGTTGTGCATCAAAACTTCAAGGCTTCGCAGCCTGCATTCATTTTAAGTGCCCATACGAGAAGCTGTCTACATGATGAGTAGGCCACCTTTCCTTGTCATAGCCTAAATATATAGAACAGTTTTCCTTCACCGTCCTGCCTTTCAAACAGGTCGCCAGGTAAAACAATCAGGGCCGGCTTGTGTCTGAGCTGACGCTTCGTTTGCCGTTGATTTATATCTTAAACAACCTCTCCTGGTTGCTCCACTGCTAAAGGTGAGATGCACAGCAAGTGTTGGTGACAGAGATTGACTAGGTACGTTGGCAAGAGGGAGGAATGATGCGGTTTTAAAAAATGCATCACCATTAAATCAAAGAGTAACCTTGAACGAGCTCAGCTGCCGGCTGGGTGACAAGTTCTGCCCTCAGCTCTCGGTCACATTCGGGCAGGACAGTGGTCCAGTTCCTCGATGACCAAGGCCACTCGCACTAACATTCTGCCCCAGTCAAAGCAACATTAACTGCTTTAGAGCAGGAACTAGAAGAAATGCACACATACAAAAAGGCATCTCAAGCATTGTTTGATTCAGGAACATTTTCACAACAAGAAGTGTCTCAACCACACTTCCTGAGTTATTAATCATGTCTGTCTTCTTTTAAAGTTAGGGTGGAAGAAAGGCAGACAGTAGAAAATGTGGGATCCAGCAAAATAATCCACCATTTATTCTAACATGTTGGTCATCTTTATGCACTCTCAAACACAACTAACCCCCTGATTATTGAAGTACTGAATTTTATTGAAAAATATAAAAGCATATCAAATCATAATCCTGAAGGATATTTATAAAGAGCCTATTTTTTATGCTTCTAAAACACAGACAATATTAGAATCTAAGAGGATGTTTAAGCATTTAGTCTGAAATGTCATCCCTGTAAATCCTTAACCCATACTGAGTTTGAGTGCTTCTTAAATAAGTTACATTTCAGTGGATGAAATATTTAAATTTAAAAAGTCCATCCATCCATCCAGCCATCCATCCCGGCTTGTCCGTGCAGGGCCTCCAGGGGGCTTGTACCTTTCTCCAGTGGTCACTGGGTGAGAAGAAGGCTACACCCTGAACAGGTCACCCGTCCATCAAAGGGCAACACAGAGACACACAGAAAAAACACGCACGCATGCACACAAGTCTGTATTTCTACCCATATTAGGACTTTATATTGACTTCCATTCATTTTAAAAGCTGCATTTATGCCTAACCCAAACCCTTACCCTAACACTAACCATTACCAGTTAATTCCTAACCTTAACCAAAACATAATTCACACCATACCTCTAAACCTAACCCTAAAAAAGGGGGTCCACCATATTAGGACCAGGCTTTGGTCCCTATAAGGTCCATCGGTCTTCAGAAGGTTAGCGAATATGCCAAAGAAGGTCCAAAATATGATAGCTAAACAAGGACACACACACACACATATCTAAGGGCAACTTAGAGTGACCAAATAACCTAACAGTAATGTGTTTTGGACTGTGGGAAGAGGCCCGAGTACCCGGAGAGAACAAACGCATGCATGGGACAACATGTAAATTTCAGAAAGACCCCAGACTGGGATTTCTGCAAGGCAACAGTGCTATCAACTGTGCTACCATGAACCTGACAAAGTTAATAGACAATGTTCACTAACTTTTAATTGCAATATAGTAAAACAATTGTGCTATTTTTAGAGGTTTATTTAAAAGGTTATGATCAACCAGCATTTCACCTGTTTAGTGCTGTGTTGGAAAAAAAAATCGATTCTCTGATTCTAAATCGATTCTTATAAAAAATCCTAAAGATTGTTTCATACGTCCAAAGATCGATTTAAACCTTTAATGTTTAAAAAAAGTCCAGACTGACATTTTGAGGCTTAGCTATTAAAAAGTTAACACAGTTTTCCCCGGTGAACTTTAACCCGACCCACTGTAGTGTCATTGAATTTAGGCACATGTGTGCTAGGGTGAAGAAATGTGAACAACATGGCATAGGACATAAACAGTACCATTAGCAGAGCACCGGCTTTCAAAACGCCCGCTCTACGGTCTGGCACTTTTTCGGGTTCAGAAAGGATGAACAGAAATTCAATTAAAATTCAAAAATATTTTATTGATCCCAGAGGGAAATTAGGTGTTGGTATAGCTCATACAATTAATTCCTTAAGGAGTTGTTGTAGATGATGATAGCTGTGGGCAGGAAAGATTTCCTGTGCCGGTCTCTGTTGCAGCTCAGGGATGTCCATAGTTCTTTTGATTTTGTGAAGAATCCTTCGCATCATCATCTCTGAATGTTCCACAGTCGTCCCCAGAACAGAATCAGCCTTCTTTATCAGGTTGTTTAGCCTTTTTAAAACCGTGGCTCCAATAATGCTACCCCAATAGATGATGGATGAAGAGATTACACTCTCCACAACAGACTTGTAGAAGATTTGCAGCATCTTGCTGCAAACCTTCAAGGACCTAAGCTTCCTCAAGAAGTACAGTCTGCTCTGTCCCTTCTTGTAGACGGTTTCACTGTTCAGTCTCCAGTCCAGTCTGTTGTCAAGGTGAACTCCGAGGTATTTATACTCCTCAACCACCTCCACTTCTTCTCCCATGATGGAAACAGTGTTTGACTTATCACTGTTTCTTCTGAAATCTACAATCATCTCCTTTGTTTTGTTCACATTCAAGGTAAGACGATTGTTTTACACACCATGTCACAAAGCGGTCCCCCAGCTCTCTGTATTCAGCTTCTTGTCCATCTTGTCCAGATGACAGGTCTCTGATTTGTACTGTAAGTCTGAGGTGTACAGAGTGAAAAGGAATGGTGAGAGTACAGTCCCCTGTGGTGCTCCGGTCCTGCTGACCACCTGGTTTGAGACACAATCCTTCAGTCTCACAAACTGTGGTCTGTTTGTCAGGTAGTCGTTGATCCAGGCCATTTTTGAGGGCTCCATCTGTCTCTTCAGGAGTTTCTGACAAAACAAATCAGGCTGAATTGTGTTAAATGTACTGGAGAAATCAAAGAACGTGATCCTTACAGCGCTGCTTGCTTTGTCCAGTGGGTGACAGTGGGTTGGTTGAAGCAGGTGGATGATGGCATCTTCAACTCCAACTCCATGGCGATAAGCAAACTGCAGCGGGTCCTGATACGTTCTTGTTTGCTTATTCAGGGGGGCCAACAGGAGTCTCTCCAGGACCTTCATGATGTGGGATGTCAGGGCAACGGGTCTATAGTCATTGATGACTGATGGGTGAGTTCTCTTTGGTACTGGAACAAGGCATGATGTCTTCCACAACACTGGAACCTTCTCCTGAGTTAGATTAAGGTTGAAGATGTGCTGCAGAATCCCACAGAGCTGCTCTGCATAGGCCTTTAGGATCCTGGGGCTGACACCATCTGGACCTGCAGCCTTGTTCCGGTTCAGTTTCTTCACCTGAGCTAGTTCCTGAACTGAACCTATTGAAGAATGCGTTCAGTTCATTGGCTCTGTCCAGACTTCCATCTATCCAATCCTTCCTGTGCTTAAAGCCTGTGATCTTTTTCATTCCTGACCAGACATCTCTAATATTGTTCCTCTGTGGTTTGTTCTCCAGCTTCTTCCTGTAGGCCTCTTTGCTGTCTCTGACATTGACCTTAAGTTGCTTCTGTATACTCTTCAATAATTCCCTGTCTCCCTCCCTGAAGGCTCTTTTTTTCTTGTTTAGCAGTTTCTTCAGGTCAATGGTGATCCAGGGTTTGTTATTAGGGAAGAATTTCACTGTTCTGGTGGGAAAGATGTTGTCCACACAGAAGTTTATATAGGCAGTCACACACTCAGTCATGGCATTGATGTCCTCTCCATGTCCTTAGCAAAAAAGTCATCCAGTTTGTGGTCTCAAAACAACCCTGCAGGGCTTCTGCACCTTCATATGACCATTTTCTCACAGTTCTTTTTGTCCCAGGTTTCCTTTGAACAAGTGGTTTATATTCTGAGCAGAGAATAAAAAAAGATTGTGGATCTGATTGTTCCAGAGGAGGTCTTGGTTTGGACGTGTATGCATCCTTTACATTTGCATAAAACAAATCCAAGGTCTTGTTTTCTCTTGTGGAGCAGCTGACAAACTGTTGAAATGTTGGAAGTGTAGAAGAGAGCGAGGCATGATTAAAAACACTTGATATTGCCACAAATGCATTGGGGTGCTGGGTCTGTAGAAATCATCTCAGAAAGATGAGCTTGACAGAAGCAAAGCGATTTGCAAGGTCTGCCAAATGAAGGTGAAGTATTGAGGAACTACGACCAACCTCAGGAGCCAAATGTTGGCACATCACCAAGCTCTCATGTCCGAGCCATCCACCATGCTGGAACAGGTGAAACTCAAGCCAACACTGCAACTACCAGCCAATTCTGCACGTTCTCTCAAAACAACTGAGGCGATTGCAGGCTTCATTTGTAAGGAAATGCTCCCAACAGAATACGTTGTCCTAAACTTTTGATAATCTGTAAAACAGCCTGTTTCAATAAATTGCATGCTCAAAAAATGTTTTCTCTCTCCCATTTCTTCTTGTTTCATGTTGATGCTCTACTTGAAACCTTAAGATCCAACCATGCAATTATGATTTTGTCATTTTTAAAGTGGTCTTATTCGTCAAATAAAAATTCCTACCTCGTCCCAGAGTTTAACCTGAATAAGGTAAGTTAAGCATGGATTTCTCTTTTATTTTCAGCTAATTAAATATCCCAAAACTAGAAACTGTGTTTCAAATAATATGCTTGGCTTGTTTTGAGTATTTCTGATTTGGAATTGGAGCCGAACTGAAAAGAGGAAATAAGTATTTGTATAATTAACGTTTCACAAAGTGACATAATTTAATGCAGGGAATTGAAACTCGTCAAAGTACACACAATTAACTGCCCATTAACAAAAACACTGAATCAAGGTATAAAATGGCTGTAGGTCAGTGAATTTAGAACTAGGGATGTTAAACTGGTTCCCAGGCATCAGAGCAGGGTTCCAATCAGAATTTTTTCCAAGAGTCCCCAACAAATCTGCTCCTGATACCTGCTGTGTGATTATGCCAGCCACATCCTAAGGAGAGACAGAGGCCTGACCAGTCCGTTTCTAACCATGACAGACTGTATTCTTGTATATAGCTTGCAAGACTGTATAAGATAAAGAAGCTACAGCCTGTCTGCCAGAAGTAAACATTATCAAGATCTGGTGAAGGTGACTTACGCAAGATCAAACCAAGGATTTAAGAGAATTTGACTGCCCTTGATTTTATGTTGAGCACCAGTTGTTTGGACAAAAAGGCACTGTTGATGTCAGAGGACTTCAGGCAAACTTATTCAAGAAAAAGAAAAGACAACAGAGCACAGATAACCATACGGTTTAAGGTGTGCAGAATACCTTTTAACACAAAACATGTTAAACCTTGAAACAGGATACTGCTACTCCTGTCTCCTCAAGACAGGAAACTTAGGCTACAGTTCACACAGGTACCAAAATTGGACAATACCAGCTAAAAAAGGCATGGTCAATGAGTTTCAATTTCGGCTGCAATATGCAGATGGTTTCAGAAGTATTTGACATGAAACAAGAAAGCAGAAATCCAGGCTGCTGGTGGTTATATAATGGTGTGGGAGATATATTTTTGGCACTTTGGGTCACATTATTACAATCTGAGAAAAGCTTTAATGACACAGCCAACTTAGTATTGATGCTGATCATGTCCATCCATTTATGACCACAATGTAAATGACTTCCAGTAGGCTAATGCGTCATTTAATAAAGTTAAAATGATCTTTAACTGTTTTTTAAACTACTAAAGCACATTCAGGATGTGGTAAAACAGCAGATTTGCATCATGGATCTGTAGCCAAAAAACTTGTTGCCACTCCATGATGCTATCATATCAATATGGCCCAAAATCCAAAGAATGATTTTGAAACCTTGTTGAATCCATCTCAAAAATAACAAAAGTAGATCTGAAGGCAATAGTTGTAACAACACAGCATTAGCAAGGTGAACCTAATAAAAAATAATCAGGAAGTGTTTATAACAATGCAGACGCATGATGAAATTCACAGGTGTGCAGATATCAGAAGATAAACTCAGCAAAAAAAGAAACGTCCCTTTTTCAGGACTGTGTATTTCAACAATAATGTTGTAAAAATCCAATAACTTTACAGATCTTCATTGTAAAGGGTTTAAACAATGTTTTCCATGCATGTTCAATTAACCATAATCAATTAATTAACATGCACCTGTGGAATGGTCGTTAAGACCTTAACAGCTTACAGTAAGTAGGCATTTAAGGTCACAGTTCTAAAAACGCAGGACACTAAAGAGACTTGTCTACTGACTGTGAAAAACACCCAAAGAAAGATGCCCAGGGTCCCTGCTCATCTGCGTGAACGTGCATTAGGCATGCTGCAGGGAGGCGTGAGGATTGCTGATGTGGCTAGGGCAATAAATTGCCATGTCCGCACTGTGAGACGCCTAAGACAGCGCTACAGGGAGACAGGAATGACAGCTGACCATCCTCGCAGTGGAAGACCACGTGTAACAACACCTGCACAGGATCGGTACATCCGAATATCACACCTGCATGACAGGTACAGGATGGCCACAACAACTGCCCGAGTCACACCAGGAACACACAATCCCTCCAATCTCACAGCAAGAACTGACAAATCTGGTCCAGTCCATGAGGAGGAGATGCACTTCAGTACTTCAAGCAGCTGGTGGCCACACCAGATACTCACTGGTACTTTTGATTTTGAGCCTCCCTTCATTCAGGGACACATTATTCTATTTCTGTTAGTCACATGTCTGTGAAAATTTTTTAGCTTATGTCTTATGGTGTTGACTCTTTTAGTGTTCATACAAATATTTACACACATTAAGTTTACTGAAAGAATAAACAGTTGAAAGTCAGAGGACGTTTCTTTTTTTGCGGAGTTTATGTAAAACATTTAATTAGGACAGAAAATTTATCGACAGAAAGCAGAGATGGGTTAAAAATAATTCAAAGTATTAACAGTGGGAAAGTAAGAAAATATTGATACGCTGGCATATCGTGATATTCTATGTCACAATATTGCATCGATATTCAAGAGCAATGTATCGATTTTATTTTATTTTTTAGAATTTGAATGGAACCATTAATGACAGTAATTTTTGTAGTATAATTAAAAGTATGACCGCTAGTTGATGACTGTTTTCCCCTGCTTCGTTCCCGTGTATCATCTAGATCTAGTAATAAAACTGGATGTGTTAAGTATGCTGTGGTTGGAAAGTCTGCATCAACGGGGCCCAACCTCACGCCAATGACTGACGCAATCTGCTGGGATTCCTTAAATAGGAAACTTTTTAACTGATTGGAATGTTTGTATAAATGTATTGAAATGACTTCTTGTTAAGTGTCTTGAGATGACATCTGTTGTGAATTGGCGCTATATAAATAAACTGAATTGAATTGAACAGGTTGGAGTGTTTACAATGCTGTGACAGTTTTTCAACAGTAAAATTAAATTTTAAAATTCACAATAGTCTACTCACAGTATCGTAATATATCGTATCGTCCCTGTATTGTGATACTCACCAGATTCTTGCCAATACACATCCCGAATTAAAAGATTAGTAGACTATCAAAATAATTTGTAGCAGTCCTAGTTATCAACATGCATTAAATAAAAAGATGTAAAATAAAGGCATAAAAAATGATGCATTTTCCTAGTTTTTATCAGGACTCTGGCAGAAACAGTGTGGATGAGCTGTCGGTGTCAGATTAATTTATACAGACATTACATTAAAATATTCTGATTAAATTAACAATAAACTTGCAATCTCAATTTAATTTAAGAATTATAAACAGTTATTGTACAAAATAGATTTTTATTTTTACTGTGGGGAAAAAAAACTATCTGAAGTCACTTACTCCTTTAGTTGTGTACCTCAGAAATGACACGAACATGATAAACAACTTTTAAATCACAATGTTCAAAATCTGTGTTGTTGCATGAATCAGGATAGGCATCATACATTAGGGCAGATAGGAGAAAGTATAAATGTCTGCATACTTTTGAGACTCAAATAAATGCTTTTGCTTTATCTTTTAAGCACTAATGTTAAGTGTTTAAGGATAGTCAAGAGTTCTTAGAAACTGTCTCAGGCTAAATGACCTCTGCAATCACTTGAATATAGTACTAATTAAAATTAAGTTCACAGTCAGCCGAGTGTTACATTTGTGAACTTGTTGCCCTGATGTCAGACCAGCTGACTTCTTTCTCTTCGTCTCTATTATTCCTGACATGTCGAGAGAAAAAGTGGAATGGGTTCGACGAAAGAAGCACTTTTATAATAAGAACACACCAGATGTGAATATGAAATTACTTTTATTATTCTTGCTCACTGCAGGACTCACTCCCTGAGCTAATAAATGGGTTTTAGCAAGCCGACTAACAAAGTATTAGAGTGCAGCCTAAAGGGGGAAAAAATTAAAACCCCAGCGGTCCCTCAGCTACAACGGCTGAACTTTACATATTACTTGTTCATGCAGATTACTAAATCAAGGAACTACATTTATTTACGCTTTTTAATAAGGCGCCACAGCCTCAGAGGAAATTCTTTATTGAGACGACTGGTGAGGAGACTGCGTTGCTGCTGGGAGCCACCAGTGAACCTATATTTTCAGAGCAAAACGTATTCTAGGCTGTTATGGTGCACATAAAGCATGTGGACTAAGAGATGTAGTGTGCATACAAACATTAGAAATAAAACACCTTCCAAGCAAGAACCTTCCTTTACTCCTTGCCTTCCAATTTAGTTTCTGGGAAGAGACTATTATCAGTATCTGACTTATTTTTTTAAACTCTAACTTCCTCCACATTCATTGAGACATGTCATCCATCTATCTCAGCCTCGGGGTCCAGTAGCTCCTTGGCCATGAGTTCCTGCTGTGGTGGGGCTGTATTTCAGCATGTTGAAGTGCATGGAGAATTCCCATGAAGGGTAAGGGATTATGGATTTTGGCCTCTAAGCTGCCTGGATGCCCAGTGCGGATGTCTCTGAGCGTAGTAATCTTCAAACAGCACGCAGAGTGATGAGTGGGCACCAAGGAGTTCTACTCAGGATCTAAATGTGTTCCACCGAGTTAGAAAGAGATAGAAAAAAAGAGCAAGCGAGGAGAAAAAAAACCATTTGATGCAGAAATGGAAAGGATTGACTCTGTGGCTCCTCTGGGCGAGATACACTTTTGATCCTGTGACCTGTTTTGAGCCTAAAGTCTGTGTTGAAAACTCGTTCAGCGCTGCAGATCACTTTGGACTGGTGCAAATGTAAATGTCACGGTTCCTCATCACTACACGTAACTGCAGATGGAAAAAGTCAATTGAGCAATTTTTGTGGTCATACCAGGCACTCTCGGAAAAGAGGGGTGCAAGCGTCAATGATGGGTTCCTGGCATTAACTAGCACAAGGCTAATAGGGTGGAATATGAAAAAACACTGTTCATTAATACAAAGAAAATCTCGAGAGTGAAACAACAGAATCTCTGAGTTAGAAAATGTCAGAGAAAATCAATAATGACGTATGTCCCTGATCAATATCTGAAAGGAATTTCCCTGACTCTGTCTTGATTGAATTAGATCCCCCCCGAAAAGCATCACTTAATTTAATCCCCTGATTGGTTCCTGTCTTTTTCAAGTGAACTCAAATTGCTTTAAAACCATGTAGGACCTGGAATTAAAATCGGAAGTGGACAAGGAAGATCAGATAGGGAGAAGGACACAGGCGTTTAGAGAGATTACATTCCCTTTTTCGTAATCACTGTATCTTTCAGTTTATATCAAAGACCTTTAGATGATATCGTAGGTCACAATTGGGAGCTGTGTCTGAAAACTTCCTGCAGCAAATCGAGAGATATTTTGAAGTTAAAGATGCAAAACATTCCAACAACGACCTGTTTTCTGAGAGCACAGCGGATGAAAACAAGCTGTATTGTACATGACGTGACCTTCGGCAGCTGAAGGATCAAAGGGTTCAACATACCCTCGGTGATAATCAAATTAAGTCTGCAAAGCTTTACACAGAGCTCACTTTCCAACTATAAATCCATAACCTCCTGTTTAAATGTACCTCACGGTAACTGTTCAGAGAGAGCTGTATGCGGCTCACACACTCCTCGAGACTCTGCAGCACAAATACTGTCCAAGGCTACAAACAGGTACATCAATTTGGGAGCATGACAAGAAATTCCCTTTAGGTGACAACAAAATGTACATGCCATTAGATCAGCTGCAGTATACTGTGATGAAATAAATTGAAGCCAACAGATGAAAGCTCGGGGCTCCAAACACCAGAGAGATGACTATTAAAAGTGTTTTGCCTTTCCTTTGTACTACACTGCCATCTTTTGGATAGAAACAGAACTACACCTCAGCAGAAACCATAACAAACTGCTTGAGGAGTAAATAATAAAATCTAGTTTTTTTTAACTGGTTAAAGTGCTGCGATTGATGTTCCAATGTATTTTACAATCTTTGTTCTCCTTTAAAAAAAAAGTATAAAGAAATCAAAATATGTTTAAATTATTCTATAGAGGTCAATTAGGGATTGTGTGATTTTATTTTATGTTGTGTTACTCACTTTTATAGATTAAGCTTCACATTTTCATAAAAGTAGCATTAGCAATAGTTTAAATATCGTAAAACTGAATTTTTTAAATATATATAACACATCCCAACGGTGTTAATTTTGTGAAACTTTTTACATTTATGCATGAATACAACCTCTTTAACACAGATCATATAGAAAGCCAATTTAACCAATTTAAAGATATAACTCTGATTGGCACCCACAGCCACTTGGAGAGTTTTGGCCAAAATATCCAACTCTCATCTAACCAAAGTCAGTCAGTCCACTCCGGCAAAATAAACTTGGGTCTATTTCCAGCTTTGTTTGTCACAGTTCTAGTTGTTTTAAACTTTTCAGTTAGTGCTCTGGCTGGAAATATGAGCAGGTTGTAATAAGTCAACAACAACTGATATCGATCGATAGAAGTGTGGTGCAATAGAAAAAATAAAGTCAATAAAAAGTTCAACAAAAAAAAGTTTCGCTTCCTTTTTCATCAAAGCTCATCGGTTAGCTTATTACCAGTCATTATTTACTCCAAACCAATTACAAACAAATCCTGGCACGCAATGTCACCAAGCCCTTGCTCCTCTCAAACCACAAAAGAGGACAAATGACTTAAACTGCAAAAGATGTCAGCAAAGCTTATTGAGCTTATACGGGATGCACATCAACACTAAATGTAACAATAATGAACAAAATAAAACACAGGAAATACTACAGTCTGCAACGCTGCCATGGTAGAACCTAAGCATTTTTTGATAGCTATCAATAATTATCTATATCGATCCATATGACATTTCTTTTTATCGATACGCTCTTTTTCTAAACGATCCAGCCCAAGTCCGTTGCAATTTTTTTGATCCATTTCCTGACTTAAGGAGATCAACACACATTTATCTTACTTGAATGACACGTTCTTTGTTCTCACCATGATGACGACTGGGTAAGAGAAAAATTGGCCATCACATTGTATTTACAACCCTGGGAAAAAGGAAATCCTGGGTTGCTAAGTAATTGTGTCTATACACTTTAATCAGCCTAAAATAGTAAAATATATATAAAAATGCTTTGCAAATTAACATTTATTTAATAGGAAATGTTAGAGTGACTGATAAGGGTACCAGTTGTGCCACAAACATCAATTTCCTCTTAATGAGGCAATTTTCCCAACAAAAATAAATTTACTAAAATTAAAGCTGGGATTTCACAAAATACTTCAGTGTGAAATTATGCTTCTGCAATAAAAGAAAAATATTTTACACAGCTTTATCAGAGGTGTTGATAACAGAGGTTAGCTGAGATGTATTTTGATCATTTATTTTGTTCCACTGTACCTACATAATGTAGATTTTTATTTCATAAATTGGGAATTACAGCCTATAGTATGAAATAACACAATTAGCAAGTAATTTCACTATAAATGTTAAATGACATGTCTGAGACAATAGCATCAGAGATGCTTTAAAGTGTGGTTGTCTAAATAACTGTATACAAATGAGTAGAAATATGACCTCTTCCAACTGTTTAATCTGAAACCAACAAACATCTCAACAAAACAGGCCAAGTTCATTTTTGAACAGCTTTTGGCTTATCTCAAATGAGTTCCTGTGAATATGAATGAGTTTCCCCCAATAAAAAAACTCAACAGAGAGACCATACGCATATAGACATACAGTGATGTAGGGCTGATTTTATAGTACATGATATTGTTGAGTTTAAATGAAGGCAACTGGACTTTTCTTGTTGTCTTGAATATGTTTCGTCTCTCATCCAAGAGGCTTCTTCAGTTCTAAAAACTGGATTGGGAGTATCAGATTTATAAATCTAAGGTTAAGGCTTACTAATAGGGTTTTTCCATTGAGGAGGAACCGGAGTTGGTGCTAGAGCAAGAGTTTAGGCAGTTTTTAGCTGGTTCGTTCTAAGGCTCACTAATGGGGCTATCGTTATAACTACCAAGGCTATCAGGGTTGCGTAAGCTTCTAAGCACCAAGCAATATTGGTGATGTAAGGGTCGTTCACGGTGAAATGACCCTGGTTATGTAACTATGAGCTGTTTTTTTCACGTCTCAAAGTCTGAGTTTTGGTGAAACTTCTTGGGTAGGCAACTCAAGGCTGCTTTGTATGTGTTTGAAAGGTGCTATCTCAGACCACCTCCTCTCTTCAAGGTTGGTTTCATATGTTTTACACAGATTGCTTCTTTCACTCATCTCTCAAACCATCTATCTTCTCTACCTAAAATGTGTACATTATTGTCTTCAAGACAATATATTCACTTTGAACAGAGGAGATAGTTTGAGATTCCCCTTTTCAAACACATACAAAGCAGGCATTGAGGCACATTGAGGCATGTGATCAAAACAGCTCATAGTTACATAACCGGGGTCGTTTCACCATGAACGACACATCACCAAGATTACTTATAGCCCTTTTCCACTGAGGCGGAGCTGGAGCTCCCGTGGCTCCCGTGCTGACTAAGCTCTGGTGTTTTCGTTTTCGATTCCCGCGAGCACCAGCTCCGAGAGCCAGAAACTGGTGCTACTCTGGCACCACTCTTGTGTGGGGCCAAAGCGGAGCTATCCAAGCACTCACTACGTCAAGGGGGAATGGGGAGGGATTTACAGCCTTCACAATAGAGGACCGCCATATTTAAATCCAGACTGCTGGGAATGTTTTTTTTTGTTGTTGTTGAAAACATGGATAGCATCAAGACTACGTCGCCTATTACGACGTTGCCTTGTCGACAGTAACTGCAACAGCGATGCCTTTTGCCTGTATCGCAACAAATGCTTTTAAAGCAACGATTAGCATCTGCCCTCAGACGAGGTCATCCATCTCTGTTGTTATGGTTTTTCTTCTTCTGCATCTGCTTTATTTTCGGTGAGCGGCTTCCCGCATGATTTCTGAAGTGACGCTTTGATGACGCAACGCTGTAGCTCACGGTGGCTCCAAGTTGTCTCCTTGTTATGGAAAACGAAGGGGGTTTTGTGAAAGCTCTGGTTCCAGCACCAGCTCCAGCTCCGAACACGCTCTCGGTTGTTTGCAATGGAAAAGGGCTATTAGTGCTTAGAAGCTTACGCAACCCTGATGGTCTCATTAGGTATAACGATAGCCCCATTAGATGCATTTTCTATTGACCTGGTTCCTGAGTTGGTTCAGTGCTAGAGTCTGACTTAGAACAGGTTCTTTGTTTTTGCACTGCGCAAGCACCCGTTTTTCCGTTCGGAACGAGTGCTTAGCCAAGCACTAACTCGAAGCTGGGCTAAACAGGTGCTTTCTAAGAACCGGTTTCTACCCCTCCCACAATGTTGATGCAACCCAGGTGTGCTGGGCGGGACTACTTTTCACACACCTTCGCAAATCCAGCAAAGTGTGGAATCACAACAGCAGCATTCGAAACGGCAGGATGGCGTTGTCCATTGTTATCTTTCTCTGATCGCGCACTTCCTGTTTTGGTCTCCCCCATGGGGGCGTATACGTACTGCGTGCTACGATTTAGATGACGTTAAGACGCAGCACCGACTAGGCTCCGTGTCAGTGGAAACGCAAACTGGTTATTAGAACAAACCAGCTAAGGAAGGAAATCCTGGATAGAAGGCGCGTTTTGTTCCCAATCAGGAAGAAATATATCAGTGAAGGCACCAGAGCTACAGTAGCGGTAGATAAACTGTGTTAATGGGCAGCTGTTCAGGGACCCCCAGCTTACTCCTTGGCTTTATTAGTCATGTAACACTGGTCAGATAAGAGTTGTTTTATCAGTGATAGATATAGTCAAACAGTACATGAGCGATTATGGACTTTGTGATGCATGGCGATCTCTTCACCCCAATGACAAAAAATATACTTTCTTCTCAAATGTCCACCATTCATATTCTCGACTGGATTATTTGTTAGTCAGCAGCTCACTGTTGACTGACATTTCAGACACTGAGATACACCCTATAACTGTTAGCGATCATGCTCCTATTTCTCTAACTTTAGTAAATAAAACAGAAACACCTCAAAGCAAAAATTGGAGATTTAATATATCCTTACTTAAGGATAAATAATTTATTAAATATTTCGAAAAAGAGTGGGCCTCATATTTGGAATATAACGACCTTCCTGGTACGTTGCCATCCATTCTTTGGGAGGCAGGAAAAGCTGTGATTAGAGGTAAAATAATCTCATTCTCATCAAATAAAAAGAAAATGGAAAAAAAACTTATTCAGGAATTAGAAGAAACTATTAATTCATTAGAAGCTTCTCTAGATGAGGAGAGACTAGGCAAAATCCGTAAAGCAAAGCTAGAATTAAATCAAATTATTAATAAACAGACCCAGTTCTTAATTCAAAGATTTAGGATAGAAAACTTTGAACAAGGTAATAAATCAGGTAGATTTTTGGCTAACCATCTTAAAATTAATAAAGAAAAAGCAACTATATCTGCTATTAAAGATCAGACCGGAAATACAGTATATGATCCTGGAAGAATAAACAACACATTTAAAGAATTTTACAAGGCTTTATACTCACCAGAGATAAATCCATCGGATTATGAAATTGAACAATTTTGTGATAACATAACACTACCTAAATTATCTGAAAGTCAAGCGATGGCCCTGGATTCACCACTAACAGCGGCTGAACTCCAGGAGGCCCTCCAAGGCATGCCCAATAAAAAGGCTCCAGGCCCAGATGGATTTCCAGCAGAGTTCTATAAAGAATTCTGGAATATTCTGGCACCAACATTCCACAGAATGCTGCAGGAAACCAAGGAAAATGGCAGACTCCCACCAAATATGAATTCTGCCTACATTAGTCTTCTACTAAAATCAGGTAAAGACCCTTTGTTTCCCACCAGCTATCATCCCATATCCCTTATTAATGTTGATCTTAAAATAATCTGCAAAGCCCTCGCGAAAAGGATAGAGAAAGTAACCCCTCTTATAATACATCCTGATCAAACTGGTTTTCTTACTGTAAAAACATTAAAACTAATATATTATCTTTAGATGCAGAAAAAGCATTTGATAGAGTTAACTGGAAATTCTTATTTGTAACCTTACATAAATTTGGCTTTGGAAATTCTTTTATAAACTGGTTGAAAATATTATACAGTTCACCAACAGCATGTATCAGGACAAATAACCAAACCTCATCTAGGTTTTATCTTCAGAGAGGTACCAGGCAGGGATGTCCTCTCTCTCCCTCCCTGTTCGCTATTTTTATTGAACCACTAGCTGCAGCAATCAGGCAAACTCACAATATTAAAGGCATAAAATGCAATAACATAGAACATAAAATCAGTCTTTATGCAGATGATGTATTACTTTTTCTCCAGCATTCACAAACCTCTTTCTCTCAGGTAATCGGGTTGATAAACTCTTACTCAAATGTTTCAGATTATTCTATAAATTGGTTAAAATATACAGTTCTTCCAATCAATTGTTCTGTCCAGAATCCAACTAATACACAATTGCAGTCAGGGAATATTACCTATTTAGGGATCAATGTCTCACCAACACTGGCAGATTTAATAACGCTAAACTACATCTCACTTTTAAAAAAAGTGGAAGATGATCTTGCTAGATGGAAATCCCTACCCATATCACTTATGGGAAGGGTTGCTTCAATAAAAATGATGGTTTTGCCCAGAATCAACTACTTATTCTCAATGATCCCAAGTAAACCATCACTAGACTGGTTTAGATCTCTGGACTCCTCTATCTCTAAATTTCTTTGGAAAGATAAACCCCCACGTATCATCTTAAAAACACTGCAGAAGACCAAAGAAAAAGGAGGTCTAGATCTACCAAACTTCCATCATTATTTCTTAGCCAACAGGCTCCAGTACATCTCGAGATGGTTTTAAAAACATAGCTACCTAGACGAGTCCTGGATAGACGTAGAACAGACGCTATGTAATAATATAAAAATTTCAGACCTACCATTTATTAGCTCAAATATAAAACAATATGAATGCTTTAAAAGCATAAATATCAGCTCCTCTCTGACAGCATGGTGGGAGTTTCTAAAAATGACAGAGTCCACAATAATCCCATGCAGACGTACACCCATCTGGAATAACCCCGACATCTTGCAAAAAAAATGTATGATAAGTTTCCCAGTCTGGAGGTGCAATGGAATTGAATACCTGGAACATATATTTGAAGGAACAGACTTTATCCCATTTAATACATTAATTACACAATATGGAATTGATAAAAACAAATTCTTAGAATATCAACAAATTAAATCTATTATTAAAGGTAAATTTAGGCTCAATACAGCTGAATTACAAATTCCAGCAAGAGTTTTAGATTTTCTTAATCTCAACCCCCCCAAATTGCTGTCTAAAATATACAAAACTTTATCTACATTAGATGAATCAATAGCCATCCCTATTTCAAAATGGGAGGTGGATTTATCAGCCAGCTTTGACCAAAACGTCTGGTCTCAGATATGTTTAAGAACCTTTAAAATAACAAAAAAATCCTCATTTGCAATTAATACAATACAAAATCCTTCATAGAGTACACTATACAGGTCAACGAATGTTTAGGATGGGTTTTACATCGTCTAATACCTGCTTACAATGCACAAGCAATATACCAGATACTTATGTTCATGCGCTTTGGTTCTGTCCACCTGTTAAGAAATTTTGGTGCCAGATATGTGAGGACTTATCAAAGTGTCTGAAATGTAACATCCCACCATCTCCCTCAATTTGCCTGTTAGGAAATTTAAATGATGTCACCATGGACACAAAGTCAGTTCTAATGGTTCACATTGCCTCATGCATCGCTAAGAAAACTATCAGTTCAGGAACTGGAAAAATAAAAAAGCTCTTAATATTAATCAGTATAGAAATCTCTTGTTGGACCATATTGGTCTTGAGACGGCCTCTGGCTCCATATCTGACCAATCTCTCTGGGCTCCTTTGATCGGCTCCATCACCTAGTGGGGGTGGGGGGCACTTGGTTTAGTCGTTCGGGACACTAATGCTGATGTGGGGGTTTTGGGGTTGGAGGCGTCTGGGGGGGACCCCAGGGGGTGGGATCACTGGGCGGATGGGGCGCTGGACGTCGTGGCCGGCCTGGGGTTGGGCTTTGGGTGGTAACTCCTGATGGCTCCATACGGTGCCTTGGGGGGGATGCATTGGCGGACATGGGTTACTGGCCTGGTGGCCGTGCTGCGCCTGGGTGGGCTCCGGGGTGGGCCTGGGGATTCGGGGCTCGGGGGCGCCGCACCCCTTAGCTGTGGTCCTGGCTGGGGGTCGGCCGGCGTGGGGTCTCTGTTGGCTGTGGGGGTCGGGGCCGGCCGGCGGCCGGCATGTGCAGCCGCCTCTCTCTTGTTCTCTGGGCCGATTGTCATCGCCGGTCCCTGTATGGCGCCTCGCCTTATTTGCTTTTTGGGGTTTCTTGGCTGCTGGTCGCGGATCGGCTGGGTGGCGTTTCTGGGCCGGATCAGTCCTTTTTTGCGCTGGACTCGGCTCCTGGGTCTTGGTCTTTGTGCGGGGCGCTGGGGTTGGGCATTTGGCCGGGTTCGGTCGGACTTGCGGGTGGACTGGCCGGGTGGTGGGCGTGCAGGGCAGGTGGGTGGGGGCGCTGGGTTTGGTCTCCTGCCGGGCCGTCGAGCAACAGTGGTCACTCCACAAGGAATGAGGCTGGTGGATGTCGGCCTGGTGGGTCGACCGCCCGGCTCATCGGTTTGCTCCTGGTCTGGGCAGGTACGTCGACGTGGTTTGGGCTACGGGGGCCTCCGGTGTGCGGGTGGCGCTGGGGGCCTCCTTTGCTGGTGGGGAGAGTGCTGCTGTGTAGCGACAGGTGCTCTCCCCCTTCGAGGGCACTTGGATGGGGGGGAGGGGTGTGCGGGAGGGGGGGCGAACTCAACCTGGGTGTCTAGTGTATTTTGTGTTTTGAGAGTAGAGAGAATGTCAGGGTGGGTTTAGTTCCCCTTCTGGGATGGGGCTGGGGGGACTGCCTTGGGGTCCGTGGGGCTTTGTGGTGCTGTGGCCGTGGGCCCCGGGTGGAACGTGCCATGGCCTCCCTCCCCTGGTGGATCCCGGTGAACAGCTGTGCCTATTGGGGTCAGTGGGGGAGCTGGCTCCCTAGGAAGACATTTTGTCTCCCAGTCCTTCCCTCCCCATCCCCGAACACCTCTGTCCACCCGCTCCATCACTTTACCACTCATATAGGGTCTTGGGGCATGGGCACATCACTGGGGTGTCCTGGGTCCCAATTTTAATATACAACTTAGACACTTCCACTTATAACATTCTCACGCGACACATATGTAGGGACTTTGGGGTGGGCACACTTTTCGGCATCCAAAGGGGGAGCGGTTCAATCAGCTTCACCTCTGGTGCCAGTGCCCACTGTTAAACCACATAGGAGACCCCTAGAAGGTAGGGGGTCCATCTCCCGGGTCCGGGGACTGGTGGCTCTACTGGGTCATCGGTACCTGGACCTGGGAGCATAAAGTGTGTATGGGGTGTGTGAGTGAGGGTACAGCGTCATTTTTTTGGGTGTCTTGGTGAGTCAGTGAGAATGTATGTGTTTAAGAGGGAGGGAACGTATGACTGTGTCTGTATGTCTTTGTCTACCTGTCAGGTTGGATCTTGGTCTGCCCCCTCGCCTGGCGCACCTCAGGCCTTACACTTAATGGGGGGCCTATTTCCCCTCCGTCACTCCCCTCCGGTGATGGGGGCCCCTACCTGCCGGTGAAACGGTGGTCAATCCGGTTCGGACCTGGTGCGTGCCTGGCCGGGCCTGGGGGGGCTGGTGTGTGGGTCGGCCGATGCGCTGGGCTGATATCTTCCTGTGGTTGGTTGGGGCACCTCTTTTAGAGGTGCCAGGTTTGGGATTGTTGGGTGGTGCCTGCTCGGTAGCTCGGCGGGATGCGGATCCGGCGTCTCTGCTCGTTTGATCACCTGTTCTGTGCGCACCCTGCGTGGCCAGTTCATTGGCGGGTTGGACCGGCCCTGGCCCTCGTTGGATGCCTGGTCTCGGCGCCCTGCGTTGCGCGGGATCGGGACCCGGGAGCTGGTACAACTTGGTGTCCAGATGCTGGCTGAGCCCGACCTGGGGATGCTGTCCGTCCCCTGCGGCTATCGGTGGGGCGCTGGGATGTTGGCGGTGGGAATTGGCCTAGGGTGGAGGCGGCGCATGGCGGCCGGCCGCGGCCCCTGCAGTGCCGGGGGCCCCTCGTCGGCCGGTCCCTTGTCGGGTCCCTGCTGGGGGGTGGGGTGCCCCTGGGCCCCAGCTCTCCCGGTCCATTGACGGCGGGGCCCGTGGGCTCGTCACTGCTGCCCCCCGGGCCCATGCATAGTGGCCGCTGGATGTTCCCCTGGGGTTCTCCTTTGCTCCACTCTTGGGGGATGCGGTCTGCCCCACCCGGGTCCGTCTGGGGCTCTGGGGGTCCTTTGGACGTCTTTGCTCCAATCTCCTTCATGTCTGCATCAATTCCTGGGAGACGGATTGGTGCCTGCTCACACCAGCTATCGAACACTCTTATGGAGAAACCTTATATGCACCAGCATGCTAACACACACACATAGATGTGGGGTCTCTGGTGTTTAAGGATATATTCTTGGGCTGAGGTTATCATTACTAGAGCTTGATTAATCGGTACCATGAGTTTTTCTGTGACATTGTTGTTGTATTTTTATATCTATTTTTGTGTGATGTGGTTGTGTAATTCTTAGTTCACAATGTTTGGTTTGTTTTGTCGATGTTCCTTTTTTGTGTTTTTTTTTTCTGTCTCTCTGCCGTCCTGTGGGTATGGAGGCAGACTTCAATGTCTTCCTGTGTTTTCTTTGTTCCCCTTCCTCTCTTGTATTTTCAACTCACCCTCTCTCTTGACTTTTTGTTTCCTACCTCTCTTCTTCATCTTCCTTCTTTCTTCTCCTTAATTTTCCGTCTCCGTGTCCATAACATCAGGAAATAAAAAACCCAACAATTCATAATAAAGATTTTTCACACATATATCAAGTGGAGGACTATAGCAAAAGCTGTACTGCTCCGCTTGTGAAAGTAAATCTGTTGGGCTTCTACTTGGTACTCAGATACCAATTCTGAGCTCCACACTGCCAAACAGGACACGTTGAAAAAAAAAAAGCTCTAGAACCGACTTCTTTCCAATGGAAAACCCCTATTAATGAGCTTTAACCATAGACTTATAAATCTGATACTCCCAATCCAGTTTTCAGAATTGAAGAAGCCTCTTGGATAGGAGACAAAACGTGTTCAAGACGACAAGAAAAGTCCAGTTGCCTTCATTTAAACTCTCAAGAATATACATGAAAAACTATTATTCTTATTATTCTTAACATCTTGTAAGCGATGATATTCAAGCTGTAAATGCACCGTTGTGGTGAAAAGGCCATAAGAAAAAGTAATTTCAGGTCTTGGTTAATTTTGTTTCCATGCACAGACAGTATAGTGATTATATAATTCTACTTTTCTGGAGAAATAAAGAAAACTATTGACATACACTGATTGTTCTTTTCACTTTGCTTATACAAGCACTAATTTGATTTCGAATGACTGGATTCATTTCCTTGCCCACTTTGGGACATTACAACATTAGCATGTATCTGCAAGTCAGGGAAATGCTTTCAGCTGAACCAGAGTGACAAATGTACGGAGATAATTATGGAGTATAATGTATCACACAATAACCTTTGTAGTGAGATGTCACTGTCACTTCTGGAGCAAAACTGGTAACAAACAGTAGCGTTTTGGTGTTCATGATGACCAGGTATACTTTCCTCTCACAATATTGTTTATACTGTCAACTTATCAGACAACTTTCCAATGACCAAAATGAAAACTGAAAAATATTACTGATATTAACACCATTTGTCTGTTTTATTGCCATACTAACACACTGACATGCATACTGAGATTCACACAGGTGAGTGTTGACACTTTCATTCATATATATTGGTTTCTACCTGTTAAACCTGAGGTCCCCCAATTGGGGGACCCAGAGAATTACTTTTTTTCAACAGGCTTGAGACAACACAACCTGACAGAAAAAATTGTCATAATGCACATCAAATTAAACAGAAGACCAACCACAAACACAACTCAGATGCCACGTAAATAACTATTTGCGAACAAACTCGTAACATCATAGTTTTGTCAACCTAACATCATAGTTTTGTCAACCCAGCCGCCACATTTCTGGCTCTACCGCACCAATCCTTTGTTCTAAATTCACAAGCAGCCCCTCAAATGAAAGCAGAGAACCAGCCGATTCCAAGGATACATCTGCCAAGACGATATAAGCCAAAGTATAACACAACAGGAAATCGCTTTTCAGAACCGCAGTAGTAAAATTTGCCTTACCTTTGCTGTTTTGCCGTGTAAAGATAATTTATTCGGCAAATAAACGTTATTTTCTGATACTTCCATCTCTTATGCACCATTCAGAACTTTTCTGGCGTTTCTCTTACTATTTGTGGCTCCTAGAAAGTGTTTGTCGTCTGTTCGCTGAGAATGCTGGCACTTCCTTGTACTCTGTTCTCGGCTCTCTGGTTGGCTGACTGTGTTGTCAATCTTGTTTGGAAAGTTTTGGCGTTATTCTATAGGCTTCTACGAATCCAACAAGGTATCGCTCATCAAAATTGACCAATCCGCTGCGAGGGTAGGTCTTTGCATAAAATAAAACTACCAGCCGGCAAGGCAGGCGCATTACACAAGAGGGCGCACAGCGCACAGGATAAAAATATACATATATACATTATTGCATTATTATCAGATTTTTTTTCCAAAAACGCCCAAAAGTGTTTATTTTAGGACTACTGAACACTACGTGACATTAAAATAAAAAATATAACTTTTACATGACAAAAATAGAAATGGCACTTTGTGCCAAACTGTGCCAAACTGGACACCTCGCCTGACTTGCCTGTACTAAAACCTCTCTAGTTTTGTCCTGCTTCACATAATCAGTATCAAGTTTTGCAGAGATTTATGTCCACATGTTGTATTTACATTTTATTGAGTTACCACTGCCATTCAAGCAATATCCATGGAGTTTTTCAATATAAAACATGTTTGTTTTTTTAGGCGCAGCAAACAAAACCACACTTCTGCTGTGTTCTATCTTCATTTTCTCCTAACCAGTAACAGATAACATGCATAATGATACATCTATCAATTCTACTCAATGTTACCTTTACAATGACGATCGACCGGTAAATCGAGAGCTTCGCCTTTTGGCTCAGCTCTCTCTTCACCACGACAGACCGGTAGAGCGCCCGCATAACTGCAGATGCCCCACCAATCCGTCTATCGATCTCCCGCTCCATTTTCCCCTCATTCGTGAACAAGACCCCCAGATACTTAAACTCCTCCACTTGGGGAAGGACCCCACCCCCGACCTGGAGGAGGCACCCCACCCTTTTCCGGCTCAAGACCATGGCCTCGGATTTGGAGGTGCTGATTCTCATCCCAGCCGCTTCACACTCGGCTGCGAACAGCTCCAGCGAAAGCTGTAGATCACACTCCGATGAAGCCAACAGGACCACATCATCTGCAAAAAGCAGAGACCCGATCCTGAGGCCACCAAAACGGATCCCCTCAAAGCCTTGGCTGCGCCTAGAGATCCTGTCCATAAAAGTTAGGAACAGGATCGGTGACAAAGGGCAACCTTGGCGGAGTCCAACTCTCACTGAAAACAAGCCCGACTTACTGCCGGCAATGCGAACCAAACTCTGGCACCGGTCGTACAGGGACCTAACAGCCCGTATCAAGGGGCCCGGTACCCCATACTCCCAGAGCACCCCCCACAGGGCCCCCCGAGGGACACGGTCGAACGCCTTCTCCAAGTCCACAACAGACATGTAGACCGGTTGGGCGAACTTCCACGCACCCTCCAGGACCCTGCTGAGGATGTAGAGCTGGTCCAGTGTTCCACGGCCAGGACGAAAACCGCATTGTTCCTCCTGGATCCGAGGTTCGACAATCCGTCGGACCCTCCTCTCCAGAACCCCTGAATAGACCTTACCAGGGAGGCTCAGAAGTGTGATCCCCCTGTAGTTGGAACACACCCTGTGGTCCCCCTTTTTAAACAGGGGGACCACCACCCCGGTCTGCCAATCCAAGGGAACTGCCCCTGATGTCCACGCAATATTGCAGAGCCGCGTTAACCAACACAGCCCCACAACATCCAGAGCCTTGAGGAACTCCGGTCGAATCTCATCCACCCCCGGAACCTTGCCACCGAGGAGCTTTTTGATGACCTCGGTGACCTCAGCACCAGAGATTGGAGAGCCCGACCCCAAGTCCCCAAACCCTGCTTCCAGATTGGAAGGCGTGCTGGTGGGATTGAGGAGGTCTTAGAAGTATTCCATCCACCAACCCAAAACGTCCCGCGTCGAGGTCAGCAGCACACCATCCCCACTGTAAACAGTGTTGGTGGCAGACCGCTTTCCCCCCCTGAGACGCCGGATGGTGGACCAGAATCGCTTCGAAGCCGTACGGAAGTCGTTTTCCATGGTCTCTCCAAACTCCTCCCACGCCTGAGCTGCACATAAGGATTCGTTCAACGAGAGGGGCACAGGAGCCAGAGTAGGTTGTGAAGCGGTTTTAGGCATTACTGAGCACACATAACAGTTAGAGAGATTTTGATGTTTAACCAAAACTTCCGCATAGTTATACCACTGATTAAGATGATACCCGTGTAGGGGGTCTGTTTTAATACCCAGATGGGGGTCCGACACCCATCGTTTTACCCGATGTATAAGAGTTATAACAGAATGATTTTTCGCGCTGATTGAGACATTAGGGCTCGAGCGGTTGTGATCTATTTTGCAAAAACTTGTTTGGTTATAGGGCCAGTCACAGGTCAGGAGGAGGATCAGATTAAAGATTAATAAAAAGAGAAATGCTACAGAGCACAATATCTTCCAGTTTCCCCATAGAGGCCCCCTTTGGTGGGTCCATCCCATTCTTCTGTAACTAAACCTTTTTCTGCACTATCAAACCTTATAAAAATGAAAGAAGATATATAGATATTTTTTTTAATGCTATCCACCTCTTTTGATAATAATGAAAAAAAATTTTTTTAACACAATGAGGCCCTTTAGGTAGCTACAATCTTAAACTGTAAAAATATAGAAGAATATAAATGTAAAATGTTATGGTCCTTATTATTCTTAGCAAAACCGGTAATACCTTGTACTAGGGGTCGTACCACGCCCCCAGGATTCCTTTGACCTTATCTCAGTTTGCTTACCTTTGCAGTTACCATATTACCCGGAAAAACATGAATTTATTAGAACATAAAATAGTTATGGAAACAGTTATACTTCTTAAGCAAATTCTTAGAACCTTAAAATGAATATTCAAAATTAAGCAAATATTCAAAACTTAAAATGATTATATATTAAGAATTAAAAATAAGCATCAGTTCTGACTTAAACCTGAACTCTTTTTTTTTTCTTTTCTTCAACCTCTGTTAGATGTCATCCACTGGCTCGTGCGGTGCTGCAGAGGCTCTTTTGTTGCTTCTAGTCTTATCAGTGTACTGTGTCAAAGTCTCTTTTTTTTAAACACTCTGTTCCCCCTTTAAAGTGAGCGAGGAAGGGCTCACTTCACCCCGAGTGACATATAAACCCAAATCTTCAGATGAGCAGCAGCCGGGCTATAAGCTTAGCTCTTACAGAACTCCTAAGAACTGCCGTCACCCCCTTTGGACTGCTGTTGTTCTTGTAGGTCTTTCCTTACGTCTGATAAGGTGCGGCTTGGCTCAGGTGCCTCCAGTGGTACCATGTGGACCCTTTACCTTTCAGTTGAACTGCGCGTGTCGTTCTAGCCGTCACCTGGTATGGACCGGTCCACCTGGGCTCATGCCACTTGCGTTTGATGACCTTTAACCACACCCAAGGCGTTTCTGATGGTGGCGTGGCTGGACCCTGTACTGCAGGAGGCGCAGTAGTGAAAGATGTGACCAGAGCTTTTAAGGTTTGGTATTCTGCTGCAGGGTTGTGGTCAGTCAGTCCGTGCCAGGGTATGTAATGGTTCACTAAGCACTTAATAACAGTCTTAGAATCTTCACGTTTGGCTGGCCAGCCAAAAATCACTACTTCCTCACCAGGACGAGAAAGTTCCTTGAACGATCCCATTTCTGTCTTAATGGTAGGTTTAGGATTAAATTCACCGGAAACTTTACACTCATGCAAAAACTTTTTAATCCACTGTGACGTATAAGGATGCACCCAAAAACATTAGTTCCTTTTCATCTGTGCAGCCCCAACATGTGCTAAACCATGGGCTTCCTCAAAAATATTGGGTTTCATGTTAGCTGGCAGGACAGGGCATCCATCAGGACTGCGCCAAATACCTTGTGATTGGACTGCTCTCGTTTGTAACCACACAGACTTTTCTTGGGGGGCAGCTTTTTCCTGTTCTGTTCTTATAAGTTCTACCATATCCAACGACAAATCCTCAACCTTTACACTCGATGGTTTAGAAATATAATCACTAAGGGACACGTCTGTAGGCGACTCGGCCTCTGGCAAAACTAGGGTCCATTCTACCCTGCCCTGTTCTCCTTCAAGAACAGGATACAGGCCGACACTATGTACTTCACGCTCACTATTATCATAGGGCGGTGGTGGTGCTGAAGGGGAGGCGTCATTTTCTTTGCATAAATGGTCTATTCCCTGTCCACAAACCCCACGTGTGTACCATTTAGCTGCTTTTATGATGAATTTACCCTTATTTCTGGTCAATCTACATGCTCTCTCTCCTTCCTCTTTAAAATGCTTCTCTTCCTCGAAATACATTTGACTCAAACAGCATCTGTCACTTCCTGTTACCTCGCGTCTCTCCCACATCTTCTTAAATGACTCTGCTGCTTTCTTCTGTGCTTTCTCTGCCTCACTTTTTGATCCTGCCATATTAGGTATAATCTGTAAGTATTTTTGCAGCTGTTGATCCAACGTCAACCATCGCTTGCCAGGTCCTGCCGACCAGGGCTTACCGGTCTTTTCTTCTGACATTATAGCTTAAATATCACGTTCACCTTTACAAAAATGAGTTGTGTCTAGGGAAAATGCCTATTTTGGCATTCATTCAGTCCCCACAATCCAAGCTTCTACTCAAATACTAATTATTCAAGCAGGATCCTGCTGGGTGTTCTAATCACAGGTCTGAATGGATTTTAGATTCCCTTTCTCCAACTCCTAAATGAAGAGCTAAATGTCACAGAGTGCAATAACTCAATTTTAAGGAGAGAGTTTTTCTGTGATGTCTTCCATTCGCTGTTCTCACACACACACCCACAACTTTCAAACCTTACTCCCAACTTCTGATCCTAACTTCTGATTTCTAGGGGTAAAATGTATTCTTTATTATAAGCCTAATGCTGTGTCCCTGACACGTTTGCTCTACTGCACCTGAAGTCCCAGACTCCAGTGGACGTCCAACGTCACAGATCAGGTCTGGGAGTCCTCAGTTCCTGGGTCTAAACCAGTCCCACTCTGCAATCCTATTGCGACCTGTCAGTCCTCGTCAGGACTAACCTAGGAGAGAGCACCTCCGAAGAAGAGCAAATTTCAACACATTAATACCCCTTATTTATTCACTTTCAGGTCAGTCATGAGACATGTATGTTTTGTACGGAGCCTGTCTGGTGCTATTGACAAAAAAATAATTAACTCGTGGCCACGAGTTATTAATGCGTGGGAACAAGATAGTCACGGTCGTCACCTGTGGTTGAGCTCCTTTGTGGTTAAACTGTAGCATAGCTCCTTTACATGCAGGAAACATGGATAATTTTGATTTCATTTCATTTTATTTCAACTTGGGAATGAACTACAATGATATCCTCTGATCTCTTGCATTCAAACATGGCGTGGTGATTTGCAAAAGACACTTAATTCGTGTGCTGAAGGCGAACGGATTCAAACATAAGCAGTATGCAGACAGCAGTGAAGTTATCGACTTTATCCAAAAGGAGCTGGAAGGACCTGGGAGACTGCATGGCTATAGGTGGATGCACAAAAAATGTCAGTGTTATCCTCGCATCTTTAGATCCTCTTTCATCTGCTCAGCGTCAGTCCCGGAGGCTAAACCGGAGACAGTATTATGCTCAAGGGCCAAATTACGTTTGGCACTTAGATTCTTATGACAAGTTAAAACCATATGGAATCTGCATAAACGGCTGCATTGATGGATTTTCTCGCAGAATCATATGGTTAAAAGCGGCATACACAAACAGGAGGCTACTTTGTGGATGCCGTGGAACAGGCTGGTGGATGTCCCCGAGTCATCAGGACAGATTTAGGGACGGAAAATGTTGTCATAAGGAACATCCAAACTTCCCTCCGCCAGTATGATACCGACAACAGAGCTGGCAGCCAGAGTTTCATCGCTGCGTCCAGTACTTCAAACCAATGCATCGAGAGCTGGTGGGGGATCCTTCGCAAAGAGGGAATGGAGTTCTGGATACAGTTCTTCAGAGAACTGAAAAATGAAGGCCTTTTCGTGGGTGACTTCCTGGACAAGTGTCTGGTGCAGCTCAGTTTTCGGAACATAATTCAGGTAAATTGGAAGGATTCCTGTGGCCACTGGTGTAACAATGTAGCATTTGTTCTTACATGGAAACAACACTGTAACAATTTGTTTTATCAGTATTGTTCCAGAAGTGCCCATATTAGCCTATTGCAGCATTTGCTTAATCCTAAAGACACTGTTTAAGGTATCCCCTTCTCTTCAGTTTTAAAATGCTCTAAATGTTGTTTTGGCCGATTAAATTTAAAAGAGATCTAAGAAAGCACTGTTTCCCCCATAAACAACGAAGAGTAAGCCTGGTTTTGAGATAGAAAGATTAGCAAACAACAAATCACAAGGGTTGGAATTACATGGGGGCTTTGGGGGACTTGTTTTCAGGCGAGACAGCGACTTCTGAAGTTGCGTTTGTGCGCATTACATGCATATAAGCCTACATTTAGTTGCTACAGTAACGCTACCACAGCAACTGGATGGTTATCCCTTTAGGGCTACTGTGTGCTTTTGATATAATCAGAAACATCCCAGAGGGACGGGAAGTTCTTTTAAACAACAACTAAAAAACAGCTACGGTATTTAGTGGTCACAATGCGCAAACAAACGCTGTCCGTGGTACTGAAAAAACATTATGGGTTGTTGGTAAAACTATTCTGTACCTATATTTCCCAGGCCCCTAAATGGCCGATCTCTCTCTTTCGAGATAGATAAAACGATATTTGTAACACTTTACTGTACAAAAACAGATTATGAGTGCACACATTAACTGCTTTTTCTTGTCTTTTGGTCCCTTTTCCTAAAATGCCTTGACAAGCAGGCAGGCATAAAAAATAAAACTAATAAATAATAAAAAATAAATAAAAACTAATAAAACTGAAATTTATTTTATGTCAGATTTTTTTTCTTATATCTTCCTCCTCCCCCACCCCATCCTTTTCAGGAAGAGCTGGATAAGATCAAGGCAGTGTGGAACAGCCACCGTATCAGGCCAACAAAGAATATAAATGTACCTTGTGGCACCCCTAACGTTTTGTATACAGCACCCCAGCTGTGGGATTGTGAAGATTTTGTCGTTCCACACAGAAATCTTAATGTTTTCAAACAGGCAAGTTCCTGTCAACTATTCCTTGTGATGAAGATGTATTTGACCTCTGTAATATAATCATGTCAGAATCAGGCCTTGTATTCCCTGCAAATATTCCCCAAGCTCAAGAATTTTATCTCAGAATTCGTGAGGATCTGCGTTCACTTGTCTTTAACTCACTTGCCTGAGAAACCTCCATACGTATCATTACAGTTACACATGATTTTTGTCCAAGTCTAATAACTGAATTTTTTGTAACATGTGAAAAAAGCTATCCTCCACAGTTTGTAGATTAAACGGCTTTGTTGTTGCCATTTAAGTGTATTTTGCTCATAGGAAAGAAGTTTGGCATTTCTTTAATAGGTATGTCAGTTGACATTTTGTTGAAATGTATTTAAATCTGTTAATTACTTTCTAAACCCATTGCTTCTTATTATTATATTATTATTATTAAGAGACAACCGAACAGAATATCTTTTAATTCTGTTGCTGGACATTGTGAAACTGCTTAATGTTGAACAGCTCCTCTAGTAAATCCTTAAGATATAAGAGTTAAATCGCCTGTTGTTATTTCATTAGTCTCTATAGTTCTGGGGTTTAATCCAGAAACAAACAGCCATCATCAGTGGAGCACAGATACCTAGATTCACCATGGCAACCACTGACAAAAAACTGGTAATTTCACCGGACTGGAGCGAGTTATTCTTATTGAAGCATATGTGCAAAACAAAGTTGTAGGCTATTTAAGAGAAAAAAAGAAAAAAGGGAACGGTACTGAGGAGAGACAAGCATCATGGAAGAAAACTGATGCCTGAGTCAATTTGGAAGTTTGAATCTACTGACTCATTGACAGAATAGTTAACTTCATGTCATACAGTATGAGTTAAATATTGTCGGATGGAATATAATATATAAAAATCAGTCCCACTGGGTAAATACACATGGAGGTGCCTGAAAGGTAAGACATATTTTACTAAAGCTGATGTAGTAGACCATGACTGAACATCTTTATTTTTATTTCACTGGTTAATATACAATTTAGATATTTAACAGCTGTTCATTCCTACATCTAGTTGTTTAAACTCCCAACAAATACTGATTTAACTTTTTCACCACACGTTCTCTCACCTACAGTAGTAGACTGATTTATTAATTACAACCCCCCCACCCCAATTACAGATAGTGTCTTTAAGCAGACTAATGACCATCGCAGGAGGAAGGGGACAGTGAAGCTGGGATCCAGAGAGGTCGATGATAGATCTCTACCATCCCACAATTATAGAATCATCATTTCATGCTCCATAACTTTGCTCATGACTCCACACACAGCGTATTTTCTAACATGTTCTGTGTTGCTAACGTTATAAAAAGGTAATTCTGCTAAAGACATCTTACACAGAATACTGTAGCACTAAATATGAATCTTGCTGTGGTGTCATCTCAAGAGCTAAGTGTGTGTTGTTGGATATATTTACGACTGAAGAATCTGAGGGACAGCAAAATGGTGCCATTTCATTAGATATTGATAAAGAAATTCTATCATCTATATGTTGGAGTTTTAAAACCTTCTTGACCTATATAGATTATTGTGTTACCTCTAAATTCAGTTTCTTTAATTGGAATAGTCTAGAGAAGGCATGTCTGACAGCTGCTGCAGGTGGTAGGAAACAGGTAGAAACTCAGGTTTTTTTTAAACTGCCAGAGAGTTGGTTCACTACACAGAGTTGGTTAGCATGGTAACGGACTCAGGATAAGACTTACCTCGCTTTCTGGAACAAAAAACCCGTAGCTCCCCAAACTCAGGGTAAAGGTAGGCTACTAAGAGCTTCTACATAACCTGCTATTTGAACAGGCCACTGGTATAGGCTATTCAGGGAAATGTCACCTTTGGGGTTCGACATTTTATTTTTTTACATTAATGAAGTATTGTTTACTTTAATCAACAATGCATTTATTTATTTATTACGTTTTCAGTTTGCGATTTGTAATAAATGGAAAATATTATCTAACTATTATGACAGGGGCTGATGTATTGAAAAGGAATGTATTAGGCACTACACCGTTGTCATTAAACAGTTTATTCAAAAGGGAGCATGACAGTAGAAAAGCTGTTTAAAGATTGGAAAATCAATGTCAACATCTTGAATTTCCTCATTATTAAACAGAATGTTTAACTGCCATTATAATGAACAGATATGTCCCTGCTTTATTGTGCATTGTTTTAAAGCAGACCAAACTGGATGCTCACTTACCAACATTTTTTTTAACAATTTGGTATTGATTCTCCAAGAACTTGTGCAAGGCAACTTAACTAACCTTGTAGATACCAGTATGCAAATTAATTGATTCAAAACTGAAAGGAAAGAATTGCATATCAATTGCAAGTGTAATTTGAACAGCTTGACATACACCTGCTTAGTTTGTTTATTCGGAGTGTATCACCTATTTAACATAGTCAGCATGTTGTTAACAAAAAATTATTGCTACTCCTCATTTTAACAGAAATATGAAGAACTTGGGAAAACTTGGATAGTGGTCTGGAGTTGGTGTCAGTTTTTAAGAGGCACTTGATATGCTAGTTATTGACATGCTTTTGAATGTGTTGTAAGATTCTAGATGATGTCCATTACCCAAACTCCACTTTTAAGAATAAGGTCAAAATCAGTGCGGAGGTCTGGATAGTTTTGATAGTTCACAGGCAACATCAACAGACACCCACAGGTATGAGCTTGAGGTCGACACTGGAATGTTGTGGTCTCTATGAACTGAACGGTGATGTGTTGACCTAGGAGAACATCTGCCCCTTTGCAAAACCGCAGAAAGCCTTCTAACATGTGTTTATCAGATTCTCCAATATACCTCTTCAGATGTCTTGCTACATTGTTTTGAATGGCTGTCATCTCTTCTGGGAATTTCAGGAGCTGCTTAACACGTTTTGGAGTCGGGATCTGTTCCTCCATTGTCTCCACAAGTTTGTCTGGATACAGAGTATCTTTGAGGGTTTTTAGGATGGGCTTCCAGCTTTCAATAACAAACATTGGTGTCTGGATTAAGGTCTTGTGACCTAATTGTGAGACCAGTCCAGCAATGTTGTCCTTAGTGGCAAGTTGGTGACAATCGTGTGCATCCAGCACATCCAGAAGGTCATCTTTGTCAACATCTTCAAAGGAACTCAATGCGAGCTCCAGAGTTTCCCTCTCTTCTTTTGAAACATATTGCAAGAAGCTATCTTTCACACTGCTGTATATGTTCCATACAACGTTTCTTCTAAGAATGGTAGTGGGAGAAGGAGTGGGAAATATCTGACAGTTGTCCAACCTGTTGCAAGGATCCTTGCAATTGCTTGCCATTCCTCAACTTGATACTCATGCCTAAGGAATGGTGTCTTAACATTAGCACCTAATGTGCATTGGCTGTAGAATTCTCCCCAAAACTCTGATAGGCAGTCACGTAGTACACCCTTGCCCTCGCCCTCCTCCAGTTCTCCATTAGGAAGTTTCCTTTTAATATAGATGTCTTTGTTCATCATATCTGGGTCAAGGAAAGCAGCTAAGAGGTCAGCAAGGCAGTTACCACATTGCACCACAATAGTCACTTTTGGTTTTGATTCCTCCCAAGGCAGGGTGTCATCTAACTCAGCAGGACCATTAGCTGGCATACCAACAGTTATTTCACCATCGCTGTAGATGATATGGTGCATCTCTGCATCATGGACTTCAAGCAAACTATGTGCTAAATCGGTATCTCCATCTTTGATTTGGTCATTTCTCACAAACTCTGTTGTAACTTTGTGGGCTTCTTGGTCTCTTTCCATGTCGGTCACAAATGTGCTTTCACCCTCATTTTGGTTGACACTCACCATATTTGGTAATTCATCAATCATCAGTATTTCAGACTGTAGATTCAAGAGGTTCATCAAATCTGAGTCTGGCAGTAAAGATAAATCAATTATGACTTCAGGCTCTGATGCTTCATTTTCCTTGACATTGTGTGGGTAGTCTTCCATGACATCCATTGTTGTCACCTGATGACGATCAGAAGAGCTTGCTGTGTCTTTAACATTTCTATTTGTAAAGAGGTACAATCTCAGTATCTTCACTTTGCTTCTTTCATAAAGATCCTCAACTGTAACATCTGGATCAATTTAATTTTGTGAAAAGTCAGGGATCTTGCAAACATGATCCGTCAGTTTCAGAGACCTGCAGACACCATTAGGGAAAAACAGGGATCCTGCCATTTCTTGGATGTCTCTTACTGTTGTTTGCCTGTCCACACTGACGTGCCGGGTACCTCCCCCTTTTACAGTTCGTACCTGCTTGAAGCTATTGTCCTTTTCACAGAAATTCATTCACCCAAGTCCTTAGCATTTCTATTTCCCTTCGGTTTTTCCAAAGTCTGCAGTCTTTTCACTGCCTTGCTATTTGGAGCACAGCACTTCTCTCTTATTTTTTCTAAAAGCTCATTTCTTTTGGATGCTGATGAGTCTTTGCTGTGGTTACTGCGACAAAATGCGACAGCTGCCAATCTGTCCCCATAATGCGGAATGTATTTTGTCAGATCTACTTCTGACATCAACATAATAACGGAGGAATCAATCTGAAAAAAAAATCACAAGTAGGAATAGAAACAATCTTTAAAAAATAATTTTAAACTTGGGATTAGTGACAAACTTTTTTAAATATATATGTATATGTGGATATATATGAGAATGAGTATATTTCTTGACTGTAACTTTTTAATATTCTAGTAGAAATACCTTGTCGGCTTTAAGTGTGTTCAAGATTTCTGCATCGGTTCCACGGTGCTGCAGAAACTGCAGCAAGGGGTCAATTTGTTGCTTCATCACACAGATTGGAGGATGTATACAGGCTCTAATGTAGCCTATTCAAAACAAAATAGAAGAGAAAAGACTTTTTTTGCATCCCAGGTCTCAACTGTAAGATGTAGATCAGTATAATGTTAAATTACACCAGGAATTATGGCGAGCATGATTTCAGGCATGCTGCTTCGCATGTTGCGTGCACGCACATACATTTGATAGCCCTACTGCACGTAGCATGGCCTAAAACATACTGCGGTCAAGCCAGCTGCTTTGTGCGTATCCGCGGTCAAGTCAGCCGCCACTGTATTTCAAGTGCGCATTTACTCTAAGCTTTGTGGTAAAAGCAATGGGTAAAGCAATCCACACCATGTTTACTTCCGGATTTCAAAATAAAGCATTTTCTCTCTTTCTCTCTTGCGGTCTCGTTCAGGTAGCAATAACACGCAACTTTGTCTAAGTGATAAAAAAAAACAGAAAAATAAAATGTAATGAGATCAATTTACTCCATAAGTAGGCCACAAAACCTGTACTGTTGGATTTAGTACTTCATATATTACTTGCACAAATACTATGCATTACTTTTACTGTGTACTTTTCCAGTTATCCACTGCCAAAATCCCTTGGGGACAGTAATAGAAGTTATTTTCATCTGACTTTGAATTGCAATAAAATCATTTTGCTCCATAAGTAGTCCAAGAAACCTGTACTGTTGGACTTAGGTCTTTATATATGACTACTGATGATACTATGAAGTACTTATACTGTGTACTTTTCTTGTAATCCACTGCCAAAATCCCTTGGGGACAGTAATAGAAGCTATTTTCGTCTGACTTTGAAGTGCAATAAAATCAATTTACTCCATAAGTAGTCCACAAAACCTGTACTGTTGGGCTTTGTACTTCATATATTTCTTGCAAAAATATTATGAAGTACTGTTAGTGTACTTAGCCAGTAATCCATTGTCTAAGTACTTCAATGAATGAATTAATGAATTAATGAATCAATGAATGAATAGTTTTTTATTATTTTGTCTTGCATACACACTGTATGCCCAGCCCTAATGGGCTTATAAAACACCAATAACATCAACAAAAGGACCAGTTGCCAGACAGTATAGGCACAATATACGATAGATAAACTTATTTAAACAAACAAGTCTGCCGCCTCTTCCAGGCTTTACAAAAAAAATAGCCAATTTAAACACATTAAAATTAAACAACCATTTCATCTTGTCGTCATCACTGATCCAAAACATTTCCGGCTTTTGAACAAACAATTTACGAAACAATAACTTTCTAAGATCATCGTACCGTGGACAATATAACACAAAATGAGTTTCACTTTCAATCTCTCCTAACTCACACAGTCTACAGACAGTCCTCTTCAGGAGTTTGAGCGAACCTGCCAGTTTCTTTGGCCAGGGGAAGGATGCCAGTTCGCAGCTGAGCCATCAAGGATCTTTGGTTCCTTGTCAGGTTTGCCTTTACATACAACTCAGTTTCAAAAACATCTTTAATTTGAAAGTAAGTCCTTAGCTTTGGCTTTGCCATAATCCCAGTCAACCATTTGTGTTCAAAGTTTGACATTAAAATTGATCCGATGGTTTTAACACTACAGGACTAATTATTCTGGAATACATACTGGAGTTGTGCATCAGCAAAGACAGTCCGGAGCTCTGCAGCCCAAGGACACCTATTTTTACTCCATAGAAATACTTTTTTTGTTACTGCAAGAATAGAAATAAAGTTATCTAGCATTATCAATTGTTGTGTTCTGCATGCTACATAACTTTGTGGACTACTTATGGAGCAAATTGATTTTATTGCACTTAAAGTCAGACGAAAATAGCTTCACTTACTGTCCCCAAGGGATTTTGGCAGTGGATTACAAGAAAAGTACACAGTATAAGTACTTCATAGTATTTGTGCAAGTAATATATGAAGTACTAAGTCCAACAGTACAGGTTTTGTGGACTACTTATGGAGTAAATTGATTTTATTGCACTTCAAAGTCAGACGAAAATAGCTTCTATAACTGTCCCCAAGGATTTTGACAGTGGATTACAAGAAAAGTACACAGCAAAAGTACTTCATAGTATTTGTGCAAGTAACATATGAAGTACCAAGTCCAACAGTACAGCTTTTATGGACTACTTATGGAGGAAATTAATCTCATTAAAGTATTTTTTTAATTTCATATCACTTAGACAAAATTGTATTATTGCTACCTGAAAGAGACTGCAGAGAGAAAGAGACAAAATGCGTTATTTTGAAATCCGGAAGTAATCATAGCGTGGGTTGCGTAGCCATGGTTTTTACCACAAAGCTGAGAGTAAATGCGCACTCGAAATACAGCGGCGGCTGACTTGACCACGGATGCCCACAAAGCGGCTGGCTTGACCGCAGTACCATGCCAAAAAACCTTCTGCTACTACTGCAGATTGCTTAATCAGAAACAAGGCGGATGGTTCTTCTTAACAACAAAAAGAGCATGTCAAGTGACTGACGTAGGCTGTGCATGGTCATAGGACACGACAAACAGTGCCGCTGTTCACTGTGCTGAAAGAAGCAGACCGTATCACGTCTGCATCAATGGATGATTGGGTTAATTAAATTAACAAATGATCAATATAATTTTTTTTCTTAAAAAAAAAGAGGAATTATCAGTAACCTCATGGTAAAAGGTAAAAATATAACCTAAAAGTAGTCTTTATAGATCAAAGAACAATAGAAAAAAAGAATTGAAAAATCAAGAATAATCAAAGAGAAAATTAGCGACTGCTTAAGCCTTTAACAGGTGTAGGCTAACAGCTTTTAATTGCCATGTAAGTTAGATTCTTGCAGCAAGAGTTTAGTTTTGACCATTGTCATTGTTGGAACTCCGACTTCTCACTGTATTAGGATTTTTTTCATATCTCTTTGTTTTTCCTTCATACAGTATGACCCATGGACTTATGCTTCCAATGGGAGTTGTACTAAAACTGTACACCTTTTCTTACAACTGGAACTTAATTGTTCATTTTAGATCAACCTACTTCAATTCATAATTTCAGCTCACAATATAAATCTATAATGACACATAATTACCAGTTTTACTGCAACAGCTTGGTCATATGGACGTTGTCTCCACAACGGAATCTTGTTCCAATGTGTTTGACCAATGGGCTACTTAATTATCTCGTTCCCACGCATTAATAACTCATGGCCACAAGTTAATTATCTCGTTCCCACGCATTAATAACTCGTGGCCACGAGTTAATTATCTCGTTCCCACGCATTAATAACTCGTGGCCACAAGTTAATTACCTCGTTCCCACGCATTAATAACTCGTGGACATAAACCCCTCACAGTTTTCTCTCTTATGACAGACTAAATAATTCAAAATATTCCTGTAATTTTTGACTATGTAACTTTGCTAACAGCTCCTCACATTGCAGAGGTTCTATTAACGAGACACACTTGGGGCCCGTTTCACAAAGCGGGTTTAATGAAAACTGAGTCAGTTAACCCTGAGATGAGGGAAACTCTGAGTTTTCGGTTTCACAAAGCCAGTTCAGCGTAACTCTGAGTCAGTTACCCGGGCAACACACTCCGTGAACCTAACCTGCTCGCTAGCAGGTTTGCTTCAAATAACTCTGAGTTTCTCCTGCTCTGAAGTTGAAGCTGCAGTCTGAAATTAGTGGCGGACATGGCATGTCCGTTTCTTGATGAGCCTGTTGATGTAGAAGCGCAGATACTCCGCAGAAATCTGTGTCGGGAGAGGATTATCAGACCCCGAGTGGATATTTTATCACTCCATGATGAGTACCTCTTTGAACGTTTCCGTTTTTAGACCATCAATAGTTTATTTAAACAATATCCTTGGCCCACACATTTCTCACATGACTCATCGTGGAAGAGCCCTCTGCTCCGAACAAATTCTTTGTATTGCGCTACGTTTTTTTGCGAACGGCAGTTTTTTGTACAACATCGGTGATGCGGAGCATGTATCCAAGGCAACCGTCTGTCGGGCTGTGAGAAATGTGACCCTTGCACTTAAACAGTTACTGTACAAGTTTGTAGTGTTTCCAGGTCACAAAACCACCAGACATCTCAAGGAAGCATTCCACAGAATTGCAGGTATCAGTGTAAGCAATGAATAATGTCAAGCAATTAAAAATGTTGAGACTGGAAGAACTCAATTTGATATATTTAAGGGTTTCCAGGTGTGATTGGCTACATTGATGGGACTCACATTCCTATCATATCTCCTTCAATAAATGAAGGAGATTATGTGAATAGGAAATCTGTCCATAGCATTAATGTACAGGTAAGCCTAAATAATAGCTTTCAGCATTCCAAATGAAATGTACACGTCACAATACAACAACTGCCACTAATTATTGTTCTCCACTGTGAAGATCATAAGTGATGCAGAATACATCATCAGTAATGTGGAAGCAAAGTGGCCTGGGTCTGTACATGACTCTCGAATTTTCCGTGAGTCCACACTGAGTGACAGATTTGCCCGTGGTGAGTTTATATATAGTATAGTTATATAGCCTACTGTGATCAATATGGTATATCCTTCTATTGCAACTGAAACATTACATTTTATCATCATAAGGGAGTTTGATGGATACCTTCTGGGTGACAGGGGGTACCCCTGCCAGCGCCATCTGCTGACCCCTTACCCTGATCCTGAGCCTGGGCCACAGCAACGCTACAACATAGCTCACTGCAGGACGCGAGCCAGGGTGGAAATGACCATTGGGATGCTCAAGGCCCGATTCCAGTGCCTGCGTATGCTCAGGGTCTCCCCAGAAAGGGCATGTGACTTCATTGTGGCATGTGTAATTCTGCACAATTTTGCCATGATCAGAGAGGAACAATGTCCCACCCTTACCCCTGATGATGGAGATGATTATCCCAACCCCGCTGCTGATGCACAAGATGGGAGAGCTGTTCGAGACATTGTCTGCCAGAATCATTTCCAACTGCCTTTGTGTCTTCTTCACTTGTAGCTTTATGTGTTCCATTTCCACATTTGTTTTTTCAATTTGTTTTGGAGATAGACCTTATATAGGTGTTTCACAGGGAGCTATAGGAACACAAATGAAGTTGAATGTCATAGTGCCATGTCTACTTAGTGTCATAGTAAGTTGTGGGTCAATACTGAATATTCCTACTGAGGTAAGCTGTGCTGTGGAAGTTGATGGAACCTCTTCCTCATTGATGGACTCTCTGTTGTTTCCAGCATTGCTCTGTTGGAGAAAAAGAAGCTGCAAGTTGTATTGCAGAACAACACTAACATTGACTGAAACCAAGGTCATTTTACACAAAGGTTTTGACCTCAACAGGCCGCTCTGCATCTTCCCTCCCTGTGGTGGCTGACAAGGTGTCTTCATCATCCTCCTGTAACAATTATTGTGTTATATTCTACCCATCATCAAAACTCTGGAATAAAATAAATTAAAAAAACATAAATTAAAACTCTGGTAGCTACTTACAACAGCATGGAAGTCTGTTATAGTAGAGGGCTCCACAAGACAGATCACACCATCAACAACTAGTGGAAAAAGATTATTCAGTTGATTATTACCCAGAAGAGTGCCCTACCTATTTTCTTTTCTACCTTCGTTTTGGAAATACAGTGCAGGTCCCATCACAATTCTTATAACTCTTAGCCACCTTAGATTAGATTGATATCTGAGCAGCCAATTACAGATAACTGTAGCAGATGAATGGATGGCCATTACATCTAACATATGCCATTTATTTGAATGATATACCTCTAATGTAGGCCTTTGTGTCCTGAGGCATGGCTGGGTCCGACGAACTCCCCCCAGAGATGCCCTCAGCAGTTGGTCGCCCACGGTTCTGACTGAGGGCCATCTCTTCAGTCTCTGTGAGTTGTGGTGGTGCTGGACCACCGCCTGTTTTTCTGGCCTCAGCCTTCTTTCTGTTGGCTACGATGGAGGTCAAGTTTGAACATATGCAGAGAACTCAAATTTTGAGACATGCACATATAACAGGAATTAAGGTGTGGCTTTCATATAGACAATATTGAATACTGGCAGTAATGTTATGACTGAAGATGTGGCTTTTTAATTGTTTAGGGATTTTCCCTAATTACTTAAATATAGCTATCACATGTAGAATGTAATCACTGAATGCAGTTTAATGAAGGCAGGCCAAACATCACCACAATGGGTAATAATTAAATTATACCTTACCTGTTTGAACTGTATTTTTGTATTTCATCTTTAGTTGCTGCCATGTCCTTTTTCGGCCTGCTGGGTTGCACCTATGTGCTCAAAAAAACATGTAAGATATCATTGTTGAATGAGTGGAACATTTAAGACCAAACATGTCTTTTTTCCCCTCCAATTAATACTCACTCATTGACTTGATCAGCAATTTTCTGCCACACAAGTTCTCTTTCTTTTGCTGCTGCCACAGTATTGCTTTTTTTTTTTAAGGATATGCTCATTTTCAGCATATGCTGTCATTAATATTTCCATCTCCACTGGGGAGAAGTAGGAGGATCTGCCCTTTTTTTCACTGGTTGCCATGGTGAATTATGTTATCTGTGTCCCATTGATGAGGGCTTTTTAGATCCTCATGCACGAGTGTAACTCAGAGTTACTTTAACTCAGAGTTGATTGATCTGATTATTAACACCTGTTCTGAAACCGAAAACCCAGAGTTTTTCAACTCAGAGTTAGCCAACTCAGAGTCGAGGTTTTAACTCACAGTTTGTTCAACCTGCTTTGTGAAACAGGCCCCTGCTGGAGATTAAAGTAGCTTAACAATAAGGTCAATTTAGCATGTTCCAATTCAGATAAAAGATTAAATCAGATAAAAGTTTATAATTGTATTTTAAAATGTATATTTACCAATAAATATAGCATAAAATAGAACATATATACGTTTAAAAACTCACCTGTGGTTCTGTCTTTTGGCAGGATCCAAATCTTGCGTGGTAAGAAGCGCATGCAGAATGTAACGTCAGTAAACACTCATAATTAATACATGGTTTAGATTGCAGCAGGCACTTTCTGGATCTGGATGTAAAACCAAAATAAAAATACAAATTGTAAAAATAAGTGAATAAAAAGGAAAGAACTAGTGAGATATGCAATAGCCTGGTTGATTTTTATGTGCACAATTGCACATGTTGTGACTTGTTGGACAACATAAATATGCAAATGATTGTTTTAATCTTTTGCTGTAAATTTGCCCTTTATCTCTTGTTGGTAATTTTTTTTATACATTGTTTTTTTTATTATTAATGTGAATCTGCATGCTTCAATGTGTCACTTTGCTGCTGGTACACCTAAATTTCCCCACTGAGGAACAATGAAGGGTATTTTAATTTCAAGATTAACCAAAACGCCTGTCGAATAGACTTCAAAAAATACATTTGTTAATAATTGCAGAGAAAATAATCAATGTAGAATTTTTTTTCAAGTAGTTAATACGGTCTGGGGACCCTCTGATCCACACTGTTATATTTTTCTCCGCAAATAATGCACAACTATCAAATGAGTTTGCCTGCTAACATAAATCCCCTCAATGCGGTAGGCTATTTGCCATATTTGCACCAGACAAACATCGCTGAATAGAGTGCTGCGTTTTGCAGAGTGGACGAAGGATGCGAGGCTGTTTGTTTCTGCGAAGAGGAGGGGAGTGCTCCCTGATTGACGTCAGCTTGTTTCGTGCAGACGGACAAAGAGCAGCTGTGTGTACAAATTTACAGTATAAAACCGGGCCTGAAATAATGGCAGCGCTGCTGCTCCTGCTGTCTGTTTAACCATAGAAGAGATGCGACGCTGTTGTTTCTGCATGCTGTTTTTCGCTCAGGTAGGCGAGGAATACCTTGTGACTTTATCCAGCTCGTTTTGATGTGATGCTCATGGATAATTTAGAGCTAGAGAGAAGCGCCGCTGGACTTCCGCACAGTCAGTCTCTCTGTTTTTTTTATCTACCCAAATACTTCAGCTAATACCTTTTTATGATTCCTATTGACAAATTAACAGACATATAGTTTTTAATGTAATTCTACATTGAGGCTTAATAAAGGACAGTTGACTGAAATCGCATCATAAACCATCTCATTAACACGAGTCGTGACGCTCGTGTTGCAGGTGACGCTCCTAGCGCAGCAGGGAAAGCCCTTCTGCAGAAAAGGGGGGCGCCATTTTTCAAACAATATCTAAACATTCAGGGCAAGATTCAGGGTATAATTAACCTAGAATAGGAAGTGGATGGATGGATGGATGGATGGATGGCCCTGATAGAGAAGTTGTGTCATTCAAACGGTGAATTTAAATGCCTAGCATCCAGCTCAAATCATGCCTTGTTTAGATGGAAATCAAGTTTTAGTGTATTGTTCATAAGTGATGGCAGTATGGAGCAGGAGAGATGGATAGGCAGATAAGGGCCCTTCAGCTGTAATACAGTTGTTGTTCTGGTCTAGCGTAAAAGTAAAGCTCTCAATTCACTGGACCGACAAGATTCTAACCCTCAGATATTAACTTGAGATGTGGATCCTGACTGAAATAACAAGATCCCAGATACTAGGGGTACTGGTATAAGTGACTGAAAATGGCTTTCTACATTGGGTGGCCAGACTCACTGTTAGGGATAAGGCGAGGGGCTCCTTCATCCAGTAGAGCCTTTGCACCTCCACACTGAAAGAAATCGGCTAAGGTGGGAACCTCCCTTTGTGGGTTTTCCGAGCATAATCCCACTAGAAGTAGAGCCCAGCTACTCTATATCTCTTCTAGCCTGGGAACACTTTGGGATCCCAAGAAGTGACCTGAGGTTGTCCCTCCTTGACCTGTTTATCCCCCTCCCCAACTCAGCTTTGAAAGTTGGACAAATTCTTACTTCCACAATTAAAATCTAAAACAAACTATCTAACTTAGTGTCAATATAATAGGTGAGTGTTGGAACTTTGATAGACCAGTTACGGTAACTAAGAGGTCTCGAGTCTTTTCCCACCTCAGCAAAATGGAACATACAGTAGCTTCAATTACTGGGTTAATGACCATGGGATTACTGTGCTTGATTGGCCAGCAAACTCGCCTGACCTGAACAGCATCTGTGGAGCATTGCCAAGAGAAAGATCCATGCCACGCTGCATCAAGGCAGTAATTGATTCAACAGGGGCCCAAGTACTGAGTACAAATGCAGGATTATACTTTTTTAGAGGCTCAACATTTCTCTATTTAAAGTCCTTGTTTTATTGATTTCATGTAAAATTCTAATTGTCTGAGATTTTGAATTTGGGGTTTTCATAAGATGTAAGCCATAATCATCAAAATTATAACAAATAATAGTTTGAAATATCTCGCTTTGCATGTTATGGGTCTATATTATATATTATAAATAAATACAATAATTTTTGCACTATATTCTAATTTTTCGAGTTTCACTTGTATGTAACCTGAACAATGACTTGAAAGGCATGATTGGTTTGCCCATTTAATCAATAACATTCCAGTGGACTTCTCTTGTGGATGGCTTTTGACCGTTCAAATACATACACACGGGAACATCACCTCTTTTTTTTTGACAAACTTTTGCTTCGGGGTCATGAACAACAAGATAATTGAACTCCTTTTCTAAAGGTAGAGACTCACAATGTCCTCAGAACCATGTTCTAAAAGTTGGAGATGTTGACTCATACTTGCCTGCTAACCACTTTAGTCCATGCTGAAGATAATGACTTAAAGTCTGTTACATCATTTTCAGAAAGTTAACACTAGATCTTGACAGCCGGTCAGACAAAACAGGATTGATCCAACCTGAGCTGGAAAACATCTGGACATTATTCTGAGGAGTTCTTGTTTTAGACACGCAGGGACTGGATAGACCATAAAAGCAACTCTGGAACACTTCAATCATGCAATACCGCCCAGAAAATTCCATAATGAACATGAATGTACGTTTTCCATTAGAGATCCAGAGACAATCCCTTTACTAGAGACTGGATCTAATTGATTGTCCAATCCAGATGATCAGAATCTTTGAAACTCAAAGTGCAATCAAACATTATTAAACAAATTAACAGGCAGTTTCTTTTCTCACAGGTCTTTGTGAAAAAATGGAGGGGAAACATTTGTGAGTATACCTCTGCACCGACAATATTTGATGGGTTATTTGCAGGATTGTCAGTCTACCACCAATCATAGCATTTATCCTATCCTCCTGTCTTCATAGCGGCTACTCTGGAGACTACCTTGACCGCTTCATCCAAAGCCAGGACTCATCAGTGGTAAACAAATTCCAGAGGAAGTACTGGAAAACCAAGCAGACGCTTATCAAAGTCACCGGGAAGAAGGAGGATGAGCACGTGGTGGCGTCAGATGCAGACCTGGACGCCAAGCTGGAGGCGAGTAAAGAATCCACAGAGCATTCTCAGAGCTTGTTTCAAAAGTTGTATTCATCAATATCTACACAGTTCTACGTGTGAATATTTAAAAGTTTGTTTCTGGTCTCATTGGTAGGTCTTCCACTCGATCCAGAGAACATGCATGGAGCTGCTAAAGGTCATTGAGCTGTACCAGAGGAGGATCTGTTGTAAGTTCAGAAAGCCCATAATGAAATCTCAGTTTTACCAACCTTATTAGCCCATCAGGTGGGATTGGTTGCTGTTGTCTTCATCAAATGGAAAAAGCACCATTTGGCTGCAAACCTTCAGCTGTAACTGGACATGCTTTTAAACATGTAGTTTGTCATTTAAGATTCTTTGTACTTATTTGGTCCAAAAATGACTCTGTGATGTTGAGATCATGAAAACATCTGGATTACCTTTGTTCTTCTTGAATCTTAAGATTGCCCTTCATGATTCTTTATTTTTTAGCTAATCAAAATTTTAGTTGAGTATTCATGACCAACACACAGAAGAGTAAATGCAGGCAGATGAAATTGAGTCTCTAACATCCGCATCTTTCTTTTTTTAGTAGCGTAAAACTGCAAATTAGATGTTAGTATTTTATTGTCCTAAAACGACTTTCTTCATCTTTACGGCACAGACCTTTCTCAGGAGGAAAACGAGCTGGGTCGTTTCCTGCGCTCTCAGGGGTCGCAGGATAAAAGCAGGGCTGGGAAGATCATGCAGGCCACAGGGAAAGCGCTCTGCTTCTCCTCCCAGCAGAGGTAGGCATCACACATCTTTTTAAGTGACATCCAGATCAATCACTTTCAGCAGTGAGATGATCCCACAAAAAGAAAATAAAAATAATGTTGCTTGCAAAAACCTAAAGTTGAACTAATAATTTTGCAGCACACAATAATACTGCAAACATTTCTTAGATCATTCATCTGAGTCAAAATGACTAAGTTCTGCTCCAAAGCTGAGCATCAACACATCAAAAAAGGATGTTTTATTAATTTTAGAAATTAGTGCACAACTAATAACTTCAGTGATTTCTAAAAACAAGATCTGTGTGCTGGCTTATGATGTGATTTTCTTTAACCTAAACAGGAACAAATATACAAATACACTTCCAGCTAATATTTGGTTAAGTCTCTCCAAGCTAGTTGTACCTGGACCAAATGCTTTTGTAGTCATCGACCAGCTTCTGGCTTAATACTTGTCCAATTATCAATTTCAAGCTCTATTCTAGAGTTGATTTTACGACTTCTGGATGTCCATTCTAGAGAATTCATGTTGAGTTGCTTCATCCATTCCAAAACCAGTATTAATGCATCTTTGGATTTGTTCTCCTGTTGGAACATTCAATCGTGTAAAGGTTTGAATCATCTAGCTGAGGGAGGTTGAGAAACTCAGAGGTAGTCCTCCTTCTTTGTTGTTGCATCAACTTTGTTTAATGGACCACTAACATGCACCTATAAGTGAAACCCCCTATATCATCATGCTACCACCTCTATGTTTGACAGTTATGTAAATCTACAACCCTCCTTTTTAGACTATTCACTAAGCTCCTTGGACTTTGTAGTGTTTGGTAGCATGATAAATCTCATTACATCTCGAGGCCTCATGCTGTGCTCAGACCATATTTCTAAGAGAGAGTGGTCAAAAATACAAAGTAAGGAATGCTTTAACGTGCCTAAAGATAGTTGAAACAACAGGTTGCCAAATAGTTCAAGTGTGCGCCTGCAGAGACAACTGTCCATAGCTGTGCAACATAGCTGGAGCTACGTTTAGAGGTTACAAAACAAAATATGATAGTGTGTTCACTGACTGTACACAGAAAGAGACACTGTGTTCATAGTCTTTTTGAAGGAGATGATCATTTTTCACAATTCAAATCTTAGTCTTCCCAGATCGGGTGCACTGATTTGTGTCGTGGGCTTGTTTGAAAAAAAATCCTCCATTACTCAGATAAGTCTATGTCTTCGCTGGAACTTCTCACAGAGGTATTTTAAAGGTAACAAACCCCCCTTTTTTTTATAACTCTCTCCATGTAGGAGAATTGATGTAGCTAGTAAATGCTACCAAAGGAATCCTTTTTATGTTGGCAAAGAGAAAATAAAAATATTTATTTATTTATATATATATATATATATATATATATATAATTTGAGCCTTTGTATAATTTTACCCTCTAACCAAGTACATGCGATTGAGATTTATGTACCAAATTCTTCTTTTTTTTATTTTAAATTAAAAAAAAGGGTTCATTGCACAGTTAAAGCAAACCTTTAAACATACCAAATCAATATTAGATTAATGCTGAGTACATGTTAGCTTATGACCTGAATTGCACTAATGGTTTTCAGTGGTGTCTCTGGGATTTATTATGATAATAATAATATTATTTGAGGGCACCTTTCTAAAACCCAAGGTCACCATACAGAGAAGAAAATAATACATAGTTAACAGATGTGTTTTGAGCTGTGATTTAAATAAAGGAAGAGAGTCAATATTTCTAACGACAAACGGAAGTGAGTTCCAGAGGCGAGGAGCAGAGCGACTGAAAGCTCTGCTCAACCTGTTAGGTTAAAGCAAAACAAAAGGAACAACAAGATGAGTGGCTGACAAAGATCTGAGAGAACGGGAAGGAGTGGCAATGTGAAGCAGGTCACACAGATAAGGAGGGGCAAGGCTATGGATGCACTTAAAATGTTAATAATACATTTAAAAAAAGAATAAACAATTCATTATTATTTATTCTTAATAAAAACATAAAACTACTTTACTAAGTCCGTCAGGGTTCTAACATGTTCAAATCCCTCCAAAAGACCTGAAGGAAGTTATCAGAGTGTCATCAAGTTTCAAGATGGTGTAAAATGAACATAGGTCTTCAATTATAGACATGTGGAACATTTATTTTGAGACAAACTCTTCTTCCTGCAGGCTTGCTCTGAGGAAACCTCTATGCCGTCTGTACCAGGAGATAGAAACCTTCCGTTATCGGGCCATCTCAGACACGTGGCTGACGGTGAATCGAATGGAGCAGTCCCGGACCGAGTACCGCGGAGCCTTGCTTTGGATGAAGGACGTATCTCAGGAGCTCGATCCGGACACTCATAAACACATGGAGAAATTCCGCAAGGTTTGTCCTCCACATAGAAAGATCTTCTGATATGACAAATACTTTCCTTTACTGTTTCAATGTTTAGGTATGGATGGCAGTTCACAGCGAAATATCAACATTTCACAGTACCTTGCAAAAGCATCCCCCGTTCCTTTAGATTTTGTTTCCAAGGACTAAGGCTCATTTTGTTACCTTTTTAAAGGCTTCTGACCAATGAATATTCAGACTTTCTGTGAGTCTTCGGCTGCTTTTTCATCAGTTTTAATCAGTCTCTGACCATTTTAGAGAAATGTGCTAAACTCTGGTGTTTGATTCATTCAGGCTAAAACTTAAGGTAAACTGCTGAACTTATGACCGCTAGTGTTGTGTTGAGATTACGCAGAGCTGGGTAGAGTAGTCAAAAATTTTACTAAAGTAAAAGTACAAAGTAGTAATCCAAAAAAATTGAGTAAAAATGTATTTGGTAAAAAGTCTTCTCACATATTGAGTACTTGAGTATTTATTCTGAGATCATAACATATGATTTAATATTTAAAAAATTATGTACTTGGACAAAAATGTAAAGTTATGTGCAAATTCTAAATACTAGAGTAAACAGAAACAAAATTCATGTCATAATTGTAAAATAACAAATTTATCTAGAAGAAACGTTTTTCCATAATTTTTTTTCCAGAGTAAGACTAATGAAATCAATACTTACAGTAAGTAATGTACAGTATATATAAAAGATCAGGGTAAGGTAGCCCCATTTGACCTCTAAATGGCACAACAGCCAAATGATGAAGCTTGTGTACAAACAAGAAGCCTCACTTCAGCATAAACGCAAGGCAATTTTATTTGTATAGCACACTTTCAACAAGAGGGTAATTCAAGGTGCTTTACATGATTTGGTGATAAAGAAAAACAGAATTTAACAATTGGAAATCAAAAGCAGCAATTTAGCATGAAACACACAACAAACGATACACAATAAAGCATGAAAAACAGCAATAAAGCAGGAACACATATGATGCATAAGACATAGATCATTTACTCAAAGGCCATTCTAAACAGATGAGTTTCTAGTTTTGATTTAAAGCAATTCAGTGTTTCAGCAGCTCTGCAGTCGCCAGGAAGTCTGTTCCAGATAAGGGGAGCATAGAAACTGAAAACTGCTTCTCCATGTTTGGTTTTGAGTCTAGGGATGTTTAGTAGCCTGGAGTTGGAGGACCTGAGTGGTGGGGGTTGGTACGGTGACAACAGGTCTTCAACAAATTTTGGTGCTAAGACATTCAATGCTTTATAAACTAGTAGGAGTATTTTGAAGTCTATTCTCTAAGCAACAGGAAGTCAGTGTAAGGACTTTAGAACTGGGGTGATGTGCTCTACTTTCCTGGTTCGAGCAGCAGCGTTCTGGATCAGCTGCAGCTGTCTGATTTACTTTTTAGGCAGACCTGTGAGGACGCTGTTGCAGTAATCAATCCGACTAAAGATAAACGCATGGATGAGTTTTTTGAGGTCCTATTGTGACATCAGTCCTTTAATCCTAGAAATGTTCTTCAGGTGATAGAAGGCTGACCTTGTTATTGCCTTTATGTGACCCTGGAGGTTCAGGTCTGAGTCCATTAATACACCTAGATTTCTTGGCCTGTGGTCTCATTTATAAAACTTTGTGTAGAATCATTACTAAAACCGTACTTAAGCTCAGCAACTTTTTTTTAACTTACGCCTAGTAACTTTCCGATCTATCAAACTTGGAGTACGCACAGCTGCACGCACTTTCCGTTTTATAAATCCCACTCTCCCTAGAAATATGCGCAGGTGTTTTTGGATCATATCCCGCCTCCTACACACCCACTTTCTCCCATAAACGGTCCATGCAAAGTGTCTAGTGAATATTCTGCATCAACTTAAGCCAGCTAATATGGGGCGTTTCACAGGTGTGATCTTCAATGAGCGCCAGCATCCATTGTGCATCATTATGCAGGGGACGCTGCAGTAGGCTGTTCGTACTTCACACAATTAATCCACCAATAACTGTAATTTCTATATAATCTGAAGCCATAAATACATATGAACATACTGTGATATGATTCTTATGTGCAACATATTTTCATTCAGATTCTCATTTTTCAGTTCAGAGTTCAGAGACGGTATGGGGGGGGGGACTGCTGGTTGTGTGTCTGTGTGCGCAAAGCTCTAAAAGTTTGAAATTGTGGCTTAAATTCACATTTTTGCCATCTCTCCTTTTTTACAGTGGTCTCACGTTGGCCAGATAGTTTGGTAGAGATAGTGCTTTCAAAGAAAACACAAATTGTCAGATAATGCAATATCAACTACCGAGATGTGCAAGATATTTAAACCTTTGCTGATTATTAAGTCGAGTGTGTCCTCGGTTGTGTGTTGGTTGTTTGACATCCCGGGTCAAGCAGAAGCTATGAAGAGTGTCATTTAACGGTTTTGCTCGTCTATCTTGGGGGTTGTCTATATGGATGTTGAAATCCCCCAATGATTAGTTGGTCATAATCCATACAGAAAGAAAGACAGAAAGAAGGTAGCTAAAATCATTGAAGAAATTGGAGTTAGGTTTAGGCAGTTTATATAAAGTTAAAAATAAAGCTTTGTTAGGATCTTTTATGGCTACGTATTCAATAGAGTCAAATGTACCCAGGAGTACTTTTTTAAACGTTTATTGAGTTATGAAAAATTGTGGCGACGCCTCCACCTTGTCTGTGTTTCCTGCTCTCACTTAGAAAGTTGTAATTTGACGGTGTAGATTCTATAAGGGCAGACGATTCATTTACTACTGTGTAACCCGGTTTCAGATAGGAATAGGCAAGGCAAGTCTATTTGTATAGCACAATTCATGTTACAGGACAATTCAAAGTGCTTTACATAAAACATCAAAAGCATTGCAGCAGGGTGCAGAAAAAGCAAAAGTACAGGAATAAAAGCATGATTTAAAATGAACCAAAATTAAATTAAATAAAAAAATATATCTTAAAAGAAGCCGTGCAGAGTAAACTTAGAATAAAAACTTAATAAAAAGCAGCAGAGAACAGGTGGGTCTTTAACCTGGATTTAAATAAACTGAGTGTTTCAGCTGATCTGAGGCTTTCTGGGAGTTTGTTCCAGACATGTGGAGTATAAAAGCTGAACGCAGCTTCTCCATGTCTGGTTCTGACTCTGGGAACTGATAAAAGAGCGGATCCAGATGACCTGAGGAGTTGGGTAGGTTCATACTGGGTCAGGAGATCACTGATGTATTTTGGTCCTAAACCATTCAGAGTTTTATAGATCAGCAGCAGAACTTTGAAGTCTATCCTCTGACAAACAGGCAGCCAGTGTAAAGACCTCAGAATAGGGCATTTAGATTGCGCTCACTGATGAGGTCATTAATAAGAAAGGACTTACCTGACAGAGATCTAATGTTTAATAATGCTAATTTGAGTGGTTTGGTGATCAATTGCCCAGTCTTTTGATAGGTGATAAGTTTGTTAGTTGGTCTAATATGGCAGTGTTTGGTTTTTGTTTTAATATTATGGTTTCTTGTTATAATTACGGGAATGCTAGTTTCAGGGAGGCCCGACTCATCCTGGTGGGTGATGGGTCTAGAGTTAATGTCTGGTTCCCTTCTATATCTGATGTCTGTTATTACCAATCGTGGTAGTGGAGATAAACATGCAGTATCAGTCCCAGAGGCTCGGTTTAGAACAAGCCTTGGTGTTAGCTGGGTTCCCAGTCTAACTTGAGCATTCAGCCTGTCAGAGAAGGTTTTGAAGGGAGAAGGCGAGGAGGAGGAGTGCGATGCTCCCTTCCCCTCCTTAACGTTTGCCAGGGAAGTCGTTTGCCCCAGTGGAGTCTGTGCTGATTCTGATTTAGATAGCAACACAGATTTGATATCAGAAGTTTCTCTTCTTCTGTTCAAATAGCATTCGTTTCTTGTGAATAAGTGCTTTGCCCCACAAAATATCTTGAAATTCTTTATAAATCTCATTGAAAGGTCAGCACAGGTGTTTTTTTGAAATCTGTGGAGCATGCGGAGTCTACTGAATCTTTAGTCATTCCCTTTGGGCAATGGTCCGCTGATAAAAATGTCTATTTTCAGTCTCTCCAGTTTCTGTAACAAGTCTAAGAAGTCCCTCCTTAGAATTTCTGACTGCTTTCTGGCAATATCAGTAGATCCCGTGTGTATAACAAGCTTTTCCAGTTTAGGGTGTTGGTCTGTGATTGTGATTTTTTTCTGATATACACTATAGTTTTGTTGCTACAGAAGTATTCGATCTAATTATTTTATCCATCATTCTTACTTTCTTATGTGTTAGATTAATGTGGCTGGATTTCTCCTGGTGACCTTGACTGGTTCCAGGGGCTGCGTCGTCTATCGGGGATGTGAGGGGTGCGAGTCTGTTCCGGAGGAAGTAATATCTCTTGTTTTGGGCTGGAATTTCTTTTGTTTTTTCTTCTTCGGAACAGAAAAAGCAAGTTTAGATTCAGTGTGGATTTTTTTTTCTTCTTCCTTGGAACAGAGGAAGCATGTGTAGATTCAGTGCGCTTTAAAGCCTGCCAGTGTTAATCAAACTATGAGTGTGGTGTTCTACCAGTTTAGCGCCTTTTGGCTGAGGGAGTAGCGTAGTTCTGTAGCTTCTGTGCGAGACTGTTGGACTGAGGTATCATCCTCCTCTTGTCAGCTTTTAAGGATTGGCCTGGAAATGACCCAAACAGCAGCCAAAGTTCAAAGAAAATTGTTGAATGACCTTCAGAAAGCTGGAAGAACTCGGAACCAAGAACAGAATCATAACCAGGACTCTTTCCTTCAAAATGTATCGTTACTTTTTCAAGCTGTGTTTGCCTTTTTTTAAATCAGTTTTGCTGTTTGTCTTCGAGAAAAAAGAACAACAATAAAGTTGGAGGTAAAGAAGGAAGAAAGCCTCGGGAACTATCGCTATGGTCAAAGGGGGAATTATAAATAATAAGGGATGGTTGAAAAATCATGCACAGTTTTGTAAGTATCTGATATTTTTTTCAAGGTGCCTTTAAACCTGTATTAAAAAAAAAAAAAGATGTGCCTGTTAATAGTACAATCTAAACTAACAGCAGATAGTCATCAGATTCCTAAACCCATGTTGGAGGCTTCATGGACGACTTTTCATGGTCTTCAAACATCAAGTTATGACGGCATCATTAACTTTTTCTTTACTGAAGCTCTGATGGTTACCATGAACAGAAAAAGCAGAAAAAATGGAGGAATGAAAGAGCAGTTACAAAGATTATCCACTAGAGGGCAGAACTCGCCCACAAAGGACAACCAGACAGCACTATGTCCGGTTTTGCATGTTTATTTCTACTTTTTATTATATCTTAGGTTCAGGCCCAGGTTCGGACTACCAAAACCAGCTTCGACAAGTTAAAGAACGACGTCTGCCAGAAGGTCGACCTGTTGGGGGCCAGCCGCTGCAACCTTCTGTCACACGTTCTGACCACATACCAGGTTTTTCACATTACCCAGATGCTCACCTCAGCTCCATTCTGTTCTGATATTGTGCTTTAGTCAGAAAACAGCCCTTTAATCGGTAATTCCATTTTCCATCATGAAACCAATAGAAATAATCTGTGTTTCAGACGACACTTTTGCACTTCTGGGGGAAGACATCCCACACCATGGCAGCCATACACGAGAGCTTTAAGGGTTGTCAGCATAATGAGGTTTCCAAATCAAAGGTCAGAGTGCATGTCCATAAGGACGAATATAAGTTCTGACACAGAGGGGGAAAATGAAAGGATGTGATGTGTTGGATTGTTTTTACAGTTATCAGAGGATTCCACGGACAAGCTGGATAAAAAGACAGAAAAGAAAACAACAGAAGCAGAAACAGATGATAAAAGAAGAGATGAGACAACTAATGACCAGTAGGTTTAACACACTCTTTACTCATTCACCAAATAAATGCCAACAGGTAAAACAGTATTTACAGATAGGGACATATTTGTTGACATCCTTGGTCAACGTGTATAAAATCCTGAAAATAAATTAATCTTTTACTGCAAGAACATAATCAAACACTGAAAGAAATTAAAAAAATCTAACGTGTAAATTTATTCAGGGGAGGAAAAAATGACTTAAGAAATCATTGTTTTAACAAACTAACATGTGGCACAATTATCTTTTAAAAAATCTATTTAAAATAATGTAACTTAACCATTGTCTACTAATTGAAAGGTTGCTTCAGTCAAAGAAAGAGACACTTTCTGTAATATCTTGGGTTTGATTATGGAGAAAAAACAGATCAACCAAACCGTTGAGACTTTGTTTTGTTTTACTGGTACAATAGAAATGTTTAGGTGCTCAAAAAGTTACATTTCTGTGTAGAGCACCCTCCATGATTATTGCCTTCCCTGGTAAAGACTTTTATTTGGGATAAATAAATTTAGTGACAAAAATAATCTAATTTAATGAAATTGTTTCAGATTCACTGGTGTAAGATTTAAAAGAATGTTCAATAATAAAACAGATGTTTGGGAATGAATACAAAACAAAAAGCTTTTTGATCATTCTATCACAAATATAACCCTGTGAAACCTTTTTTTTCTCCTCTGAATAAATCTGCAAAGATTTAGGGTCAGATTTTTCTACAATTTTCCTTGTGATTTTTATACTTCATTTACCGACGTCAACAAATTTGTCTGTATGCAGACCAAGGCTGTTGCTTGTGTGCAACATAATGCTCTCACACTCTGCTCCTAACTTTTACAGACTTATTGCATTTGAACATGAAGAAAAGAGCGAAACGATGAGAGAAGGTAAAAAATGTTATTTTTTCTGAATATTTAATACATAGTGTTATTGCTCCAAAAGATGCCCCGACTTGCATTTGTATCAAAGATATGTGGTTCAGACAGCAGAATAAATTAGATTTTGACAGCAAACTGAGGTGTTTTCATCATCAAAGAAAGTAAATGAATAACCCTTTAGGATATTTTTATATATTAGTTAGAAAAAATTTAATGATTGACAGTAGTTATTGGGGTTGTAACTGGCTAAGTAGAACAACTCAGATTAAAACGTCCGTTTTCTGCTTTTCTAGAGTCAGATGAAGAGAAGGACAGCCTGGCCCTGCTCAATGAGATCCTGGGCGGTTTGTTTATGGATGAAGACGATTTGTCCCAGAAGTTTGGAGACACGGAGGAAGGTGCAGCTTCGGCGGGATCAGCTGAATCTCAGCAGTGGCAGGAAAACTCGTTCTTTTTGCCGTCGCAGCTTTTGGATCAGAGCTTAAACGAGTCTTCTCTGTCAGGTCAGAGAACAATCGAACCTCCAATTGTTGCAGCTGTCAATTCGCTTGATTTCCTTGAAACTAGAAACTTGTAAGAAGCAAAAACTGAGTGACCTGAATTTATGTTTAAACGCAAACATCAGATGAATTTAGAGCTATTTTAATGTCAGTACTGGGGCATACACTTTAAAAAAGCAGAGTTTCCACTTATAACGTCCAGAGACAAATTGTTAAGCTTGCAAAAAGAATGGCTTTATTTGCCCATACAGACCAGACGTCAGTATGCAGTTTGTGCAATTTGCAAGCTGGACACACACACACTCAAAACTGTGACTAAGGTAAATGTCAGCAGACCCAGAGGAAGCCTTGTATACATTCTAGACTTAAACAGCACTTGACCTAGTTCATGCTTTGACCAGTTAGTGGTTATACTCTGTTGGGTGTCCCAGTCCTGGGACTAATTGGTTTATGAAGGTGCCAACACCTACCTGTTGTGTCATCCCACACTAAGCTGTAAAGACACCCGTACCTGTCTCCCAATAACACGGACCAATGTCACTGGGTTTGGTAATGTTTCCTCCCTTGTTCCTGAACTTTTATGGTCTGTGTGGGTACCACCACATAACCACTGGTCCCAATATTTGGTTACACCCCACATGCAGAGTAACTCTATATTATGGCCACCCTGCGGTAATGGTAATGCAGTGCTGTCTAATGTGTCTACAGGGCCGTGCTCTGTGTGTGGTACCCTTTAATCACCGTTTACACTGTTGAACAGTCCAGTACCTCCCTGATAACAACATCCTTCCTCCTGCAACATTTCTTCCTGGTGGTTCAGTCTTTGTAGAGACCTTCAAGAGACTTGCTAAAATTTACCATCACCTTTTAATGTTTACTTTTATGCTTAGTTAAAAAGGCTAAGCAAATGCAGTGTTGTACATTATGGTAAAACAGCAATATCTGTGACTGTGATGTTATTTAGTATTTAAGAGATGAAGGTATGTCTGGATTAGGTTGTAAACAGAAATATGGAGAATGTAGTGAAAATTCCTGCTGAAGCAGCTGTTCTGAAGATAATAATTCAACTTAATATCATTTTCCTTGATTGTTAATCACATTAACAAGGACAGAAGCTACCTTAAAAACAAGACAATGTAACCGTCAGATAAATTCCTTTTGTTTCTATTTTGACTAAATTTTATATTTTCTCACAACTTTCAAGCTAGAAAGAATGATTATTCTTTTAGCTACAAATATAAACAAAGAGCTCAAATAAAAGAAAACTGAAACACAACCCATCTTAAAAAAACAAAACAGTACACTATATATTAATCAGCTGCAGTGTTCTCAGTCGAGAATATGAAACAATGTATAATACCTGTATAGTGTACATCAGAACAAAACCATTGCATCTAAAAAACGGGGGATTGTGTTGAACTATATTTTTGGACAATCAGAAAAGAGTGGATCTCTCAGTTTGAGGGTCTTAAACAGACAGCTTCTCTTCTCACATAGCATAGTTTTTGTTTCATCGTAGCAGACTTGTTTGCTGTGTCTTCTACATTACTCATGACTAACCTTCAAACTTCTTATGGTTTTCTTCTTGCCACTCTACCATAAAGGGACAGATTTCTGGAATGCACAACGAATAGATGTCCTGTCAACCGATTTCCGTACCCAAGATGTGGATCTCTGCAGCTCATCTGAAGTCACCATTGGCTGTTTTACCAAATTAATGCTCTCTTAGTCCAGCCTGTCAGTTTAAGTGGACGGTCATATCCTGGTAGCATTTACAGTTCTGCCATAAAGATTGAACAGTCCTGTTTTTGATCTCTAAATCTCACTCTGCAAGTGAAATCTATTTACAAATTGGGTAATATCTGAAGACTTTGGATTTTATTTAGGGGCAGCAAAGGAGAGGGGCTAAACGCAAAAGTAAAGATTTTTATACTGTTAAGAAAAGAAAATCGTGTATCATTTTCCTTTCACTTCAGAACCATGCTCTACTTTATGTGAATCTATGTCACTCACAAAAAATGACAATAGAATGCATTGAAGTTTATTTGGGTGTAATGTGACAAAAAGGTTAAAGTGCATGAGGAAGAAAGTGTCGCAAAACTCTGTAAGATGGTTACTGGAGAGGGATCCAAACCAAACTGAGTAATCTGAATAAGCAAGGCCAAATTAATATTGTTAATGCATACATCTTGTGCGATAAAACATTTGAACACATTCCCATTTCTTAATGAAAGGTTGCAACATGATCCATTTATTGAAATCCTAAACGTGCCTAAAACAAAATGTCGAGGTGGTAAACAAATGATCAGATCATTGGTTTGTTGGGTTGTTTATCCTGCTTTATGTGATTATTAATACAAGGGTGGATCTGTGCCTCAGACTGGACCTTCCCACAGCCGGTCGCCCGTGCAGCCGAGTGCTCACCTGGAGCTGAACAGAACCCCCAAAAGTCAGCTGTGAAAGGTAGGACTGGGTTTTGACCGGTTCAACACATCAATCTAAAAACCTGTGGCTACGAGAAAGAAAGTGAAGATTAGATTTTTTTTAAACAGTTCTGCTTTAAGACGCACACATTTTTTTGTTCCCACTTTATAGAAACAACTGGGACATCCAAAGATCTTTCAGCGTGGTTCAACCTGTTTGCTGACTTGGACCCTCTCTCCAATCCAGATGCAATCGGAGAATCCGACAAAGAGCACAAGCTTCACACGGCATAGTTCTATCTCAGCGTCATGATCCATTTGAAAACCAGAACCATTTGTTTTGGCTACAGCTGCAAACTGTTTCTAATATGAAAATAACCACTCGCCAAAGGCTGCATTTTATAACTCCCTGCAAACTCTGGAAGAAACAAAAAAAGAGCCAATTTAGAACAAGCTAACATATATAAAATCAATCGCAAATACTAAACTGTAACAAACCTTAATGCACCATCATCAATTGTTTTTAGGCTGTTCTAAAAAGTTGTCTCTTTGTCTTGAGAAATATTCTTCGTAACAATTATCCCTCCATTGCAGTTGTCATGACTATCAGCTCTAACAGTAATACTTTGTAATTATTCTTCAATTAATTTTTTTTTTTATCTGCTTATGTAATTTAATTCAAAATTATATAGATTCGCTTCACACAACGTGGGGTGTAAATTTCAAATATTTATTTTGGATAATTAGAATTTTTATTGCTTTCAGCAAATGAAAACCCAAAAGTCAGTTTCACAGTATTACACAGGACCACCTCATGGCAGTCTTACACACAGTCCCAACCTCAATGCAAGCATATTGATGGAAGGTTAAGTGGAAAGAAAAAGTGTGGTAGAAAAAGGTGCAATGGGAGCAAGGATGATTTTGGTCTTAAAGGTCTCGTTCACTATGAAACTGTATAATACTTGTTCTTTTTGAAATGCGATAGGTCACAAAGAGTTGCATATTGTTATGAAAAGAAAATATCTTCTTCCTTCCATAAGGATGAGGCTGAAGTCTGGATAGGCGTTTCTTATATTTTGTTACGGCCAGTCTTGTACATGAGCCCGTCTGGTCCAAACGCTCGAACTTTCTCACACCTCCGAGGATGTCTGCCCTCTGTAAGCAGCTTCTGCCTTCAGTCTCCAAATGTTATGTCTTCATTGCAAGGTTAACCAAAACACTCCTCACAGTTGAGGAGTCACAGTTAGATCAGACTAGGTGAAAAGCCTCTTCACTGACTCCAATGATCTCTTATGCCATATTTCCTAGATGCCTTTACTTATAATTAATCAAATAATTGACATAACCTTGAAACATTGCTGTAACCATATGCATGCTGCACGTGAACACTCCCCCAAATAGGAATACAATTACTAATTTTAGTGAATTCCAAAAATCTTACTAGCAAATATGTGAAGGGTTGAAATCTTCAGGATGAGAATGGAAAGCTACAAGAGTTTTGTCACCTAGCACTTAGCTTAGATCTGACTTTCAATAAAATTGTATTTTACACACTAAAAAAGGTATAAATTTGCAAATCCCAAAACATTTTCATATCAGGAGAATGATGTAACCAATATATTAGTTTTGTGAAACCAGAAACAGTTATTTAAGTCTTTTAATAAATAAAGTGCATAAATGGTCTGAGTTGAAATTAAAGAAAATATTTTACCCTAAACAGCCTTGAAAAACGGTGGAATTACTTACGGTTTTGCTCTATTTCTTAGGGAAGACTGTAAGAAGTGTGAAAACTGTGTGATAGAAATGAGAAAATAAAGCAAACCTATTCTAGTGCAGGAGTTGGGCCAATGCCTTTATGAGGTAAACTTTGACAGTTTCAGAATATTTCAAGGTCAAACATTGCTTGTTTTACAAATATTTTGGGCCACAGCAAAAGCACAGAAGTAGATGTAAACCTGTTCATAATCTTCTGTTTCCATCACAATTTTTGGTTTTCCTCCTCTTTGCAACGTTAAAAAAAATTTAGTCATACCATTTTATGTTTTTCTAAGTCAACAAAATGCGCAAGTATCTATAAAAGACTCACCCATTGACAATAATAGGGTTTGGCAAAAGTAGTGAGTAAATTAAGCCTTCATCAGAACTCTGTAGCTCGGCCATACTTTACAGCAGTAAAAGTAAAAAATGGGTCACAGAAAGTGGGACATTACCTGAATAAACAGGTATTTTGATTCTTTTAACCCTTATTAGACAAAGTTGATCTTTTCCAATTTTTCTGTGATTTTACCAGATTTTAACCCTGTGGAATATTCATAAAGTTTTTGATTTAAAATTATTTCATTCCCACATTTTAAGCTTCATACATGTACTTTAGACATCAAAACAGTGCCTCGTGTTGCTTTAAGGTTTACTACTTTACATCTAATCAAACCAGATGCAGAGAGCACACATGTAAACTTTCACTCACACCCTTTATATTTTAGCTCAGATTTTTATCTTTGTAGACTTTAAGGGTCTTTTTGTAACCTATATCCCTGACATAAAATACTGTAGAAACATAAAAATGTGCATGTGTGACAACTAGGGGTGTAACGTTACACAAAAATCACGGTTTGGAACATATATGGGGTTTTCGGTAAACTTTAAGAAAAATAAATACAACTGACAGAATGACTATTTATTTACTTTGATCAGCATTAAACAAAATAACTTTTTTCCTAAATTCCTTCGATTTTTTTGTTCTATAACTTGCTAATGTTGAAAGTAAAGAACTGACTGGAGATTTTTAGTACAAGCAGACATAGCCAGAATAAAATTTCAACAACCGGAGTTGTTTTGATATGTCGACAGCCTAGTCTCCCAGCTGTACTTGAATGCAGCATGGGCAGCTGTTGGGGCAGCCCTTCTCATCAACGGAGATTCTCCCAGCTTGCTTTATACAAAATAAGGAGTTGGGCTAATTGGATGCTACTAGTAGCCGTGTTGACCTCAACTGGTTTTTCTCTAGTATCAGTGATGTTTACACTCAGCTTGACATTGTTTCAGGTGAGTAATTCAGTTCAGTGCAGAGTTTATGTACCATACAGCTGTTGAAAGATGTTCCCTGACAAAGTTCTGGTTCGGTCCATCTTTCTTTTCCTACTCTAGCTGCATGAGAAACCATTAATGTTCCCAAATAGAGTTAGTGATAGTTGGGAGTCCTTTCTGTTTTGGTGTCATTTTTTAAAGTTGCACGGCCCTCTGACTTCTACGCATAAGCATTCTGCATGTGTTCAGGTAGAAAACTGAACAATCAGGGCTGTACTGAAAAATCTGAATACATCTATTGTTACACCCCTAGTGACCACCAGAAGGTTCTTCCACTCACAGTTCAAACATTCAATCAACACAACGTAAAGGTTTTGCACTGAGTTTTTATGGCACATTCAAATAATGTTTAAGCTTTTTGCTTCATTTCCGTTTTGCTTTTAAGACATCCCTTTAGTAATTGCATACAGGTAAACCAATTACTCTATAATGCATGCTGTTTTAAGTTATCCTGTGGACATCACTGCTTTATTTCTTTTCTGAAAATCTTTCAACATGTATGTATTTTGCAGTAAGTGCTCCTTTTGGGCAACATATGCAGTTTCATTTTTTTGTGCCAATAAAATGGAGAGATTTAATAATACAATACTATTCACAAACTTTGACGATAAAGCTGCATCAACAATATATATACAGTGGGGCAAAAAAGTATTAAGTCATCAAGTTCTCCAATTAAAAAGATGAGGCCTGTAATTTTTATATGTATACCTAAACTACTAGAGAGAAAATGAAAAAAAAAAAAAATCTAGAAAATCACACTTATTTTTAAAGAATTGTTTTTGAAAATTACAGTGGAAAGTAAGCATTTGGTCAATACCAAAAGTTCATCTCAATACTTTGTTATATACCCTTTGCTGCAAATGATGGAGGTCAAACGTTTTCTGTAAGTCTTCAAAAGGTTTTCACACGTTGTTGCTGGTATTTTGGCCCATTCCTCTATGCAGATCTCCTCTAGAGCACTGATGTTTTGGGGCTTTCAACTCCCTCCAAAGATTCTCTATGGGGTTGAGATCTGAAGACTGGCTAGGCCACTCCAGGACCTTGAAATGCTTCTGACGAAGCCACTCCGTTACCTGGGCCCAGTTCATTTTTGCTCACCGTTCTTGTGATCATTTTGACCCCACAGGGTGAGATCTTGCGTGGAGCCCCAGATCGAGGGAGATTATCAGTGGTCCATTTTCTAATAAATGCTCCAACTGTTGATTTCTTTACACCAAGCTGCTTACCTATTGCAGATTCAGTCTCCCCAGCCTGGTGCAGGTCTACAATTTTGTTTCTGGTGTTCTTTGACAGCTCTTTGGTCTTGGCCATAGTAGAGTTTGGAGTCTGACTGTTTGAGGTTGTGGACAGTTGCCTTTTATATTGATAACGAGTTCAAACAGGTGCCATTAATACAGGTAACGAGTGGAGGACAGAGGAGAAGTTCCAGGTCTGTTAGAGCCAGAAACCTTGCTTGTTTGTAGGTGACCAAAAACTTATTTTCCACCATAATTTGCAAATAAATTCTTTAAAAATCAGACCATGTGATTTTCTGGATTTTTTCCCCTCATTTTGTCTCTCATAGTTGAGGTATACCTATGATGAAAATTACAGGCCTCTGTCATCTTTTAAGTGGGAGAATTTGCAGATTTGGTGGCTGACTAAATACTTTTTTACTCCACCGTATACATCAGGATGGAATGCCTTAAGACATATACAGGAAATACTTTTTGAGTGAAGTATACAGTAATCAACCTTTGTGTCATTATCTAGCCTGCAGTCAGTGTGTTTTAATTTTCCATCATGATCGACTATTTGAACAGCAGTAACTTTACTTCAGCCATTACATGCAAGACGTTAATGAATGATGATGTGTTTGTCCATGTGTGTATCAATGTCCTTTAAAAAGAGAAGACATATCAATTTAAAAATAAAGGCTTTTCTGTTTCCTTTATTGAAAAAAAACACACACACACACGATCTACACAAAAACATGTTAAACACAGGAGAATCAATTCATTATTGCCAAAAATGGCAACTACTTTATATGTTCAGCACAACGTGCTTGTGAATAAAATCTGAATCAATATGGTCAAAGCTTCTGAAGCTGCAAGCAGAACAGAGACTTTATTTGTGAGCAATGTGTCGCACATGCTGTCCTGGTTTTTTTTTAACAAAACATTTAGATAAATCTCAATCAGGGTCTCCTGGGCATAAACGTGCATACTTTGTTTTCTCTAAAACTTGCTGAAAACGCAGCAGTAATATCCGGTGTCATATGGGCATATTTCTTTAAAGAGCCCAAACTGTAAAACACACTGTCTTGTGTATGTTTTTTGCTAAACAAAAATCAATTGCACATTCTTCTGATTGTTTTAATTAACAAACTTGTATACAGCACAGAACAGTGATTATCTTTTCCTTTCCAAGTAAGTGCTTAAGCTTGGGTATATATATAAAAAAAAAGCCTGTGTGTTTCTCACATTATGAAGAAGTGTTCATATGTTGAACGCTGGCCATTTCGCCCCTTTTCCATTTCATTCTGTTCCAGTTTTTTTTATTTTTATATATACGTATCTTTATTGGGTATAAAAGGAATGGTCAGTTCATACCCTACTGGGAGCTGCTACAACCAGGGATTTAAAGTAATTTCTTATAATCCTCTCATACCTTAATGTAAGAAAATGTGTTTATGCGACTAAAATTGCATCCACTCACAGAAGGTCACTCTGGGTATTTTGGTTTGATCAGGGGTCAAATACATATATTTCAAACGAGTCAATCTGATTTTAGAGCATGAAAACATAAAAATCTTGAAAAAAGGCTTCAGATAAATCACAATCTGTCTTTCAATTGAATTCTAAAGCAGATAAGTCATTTCTGAAACAAAATAACCCTTTCGAGTCAAGCAATGTAAAACGGGATGAACAGCACCACCTTGAAGCCTGGTAATCTGTAGCGCTGTAAATGCATAATGCATTCTTTTCTAAACAAAGAACAGGAATATGTTGAATAGATGTGTGCTTACCTATTGTGGACAGACAAAAAAAGACTGAATTACCATTGTTGCTAAAAAAGATCATTTGTAAAGGAAACTTGGATGAGCTTTGTGGAACTGAATATAATCAGGAAGTCAGCAGTAAAACCAATAGAACGCAGCTGTTTATGAGCATATCAGGTAAGAAAATACCTTCCTTATCAATATTTAGCGAAAAGTATTTTAAATTCCCTTCAATCCACCACATGTGCAGCTTTAATGAGTTTTGGGGCCAGAAAACTGCAGACAGACTTTGAGAGTATGAGTGGCATGACGATTTCATAAGAATAACTTTGACAGCTAGAAAAAGGTGCACAGTCAAACTGATATATGCTCACCTAATATAAATACGTAGCTTGCAGCTGTTTAATGAAGTGGTAGAGAGCAACAATACAGGTCAGAATAGGACCAGAGATTACAATGTGCATCTAAATTATTGCCAGAGTCTTGCACAACCAATCTATAGCTCGCAAATATAAAATATGCTATTCTGCTGACAATTTCTCTGTTTATGTTGTATTCTTTCTAGCCTTTTAGACTTCAGGCCTCTGCTGTCAGACATTTTTTTTCTTCCTCCTCCTCACTGGTTAAGTCACCTTCTAAAACTTTATGCACCCAAACTGGAGACTAGGCAATCACTTTCTTTGTCTTAAGTGGACATTGTGTGATGGATTACTGCCAGAGTTTGGCGTTCCACACATTTTCAGCCCTTTTGTTTTTCTGTCAACCTCGTTACTGCTTTTGACCACTGAAATAAATATAACTATCGTGAGCTACAAGTCTGAAAAAGCTGAAATGGGAATGTTGTAAAAGATCTCTGCTCTTTAAGTACATTGGTATGCAGTAGTTTGTTTATGGGTACAAAGTGGGCATATGCATCCTGGAAGGGGCAAATTGGCCCAGAACCTCATATGTAACGAAGTTGCTTGACAAAAATGAGAAACACACAAACATTCTGGCACAAAAAATTCCCTGATATCCCGATTATGAGAGCCCTTGTGTCGTTTTGTAGTTTGCTTTGGTACATGTTTATTATAATTGTAAAATTCTCAATTCAAATTAAAGTAGCTTGTAAAAGTACGGTAGCTTAGGCAGCTAGTTCTGTTTGCGATAAAGCAAACACTGGAATGTGTCTCAGGCACCTGAAACAGGTTTAACGTCAAAATCCGTCAAGTTAACCTAATGATTCAGTCTGAATGAACCTACCTTTCCTGGGAATGAAAAAAAGGACATTTTGAAAGATCTCCTTTTTAGAAATCTCCATAAACACTGGGGAATGGTAACACAGTCCCACCATTCACTTTCAAATTTACCTGAGTTATTGCATTTAAGTTGGTTGGGCCAATAAAGAAAAGGTAATAAGAAAGTCATGTGCTTTGTGGTTGGGTTACTTGGTCACTAATTAAAACAGCTCGTATTTGCATTTTGTGCTCGGCTCATCTTGTTACAAGGGAGATCACACTAGGTGTACATGTTTAGGCCTGGCCTTAAAAACCTGCTGATGGACAACTACACAAGTACTGCTGCGTTCTCATTATCAATATGCAACAAGTACATTCAAACATATATGTCAGAAATAACAATAATTAAAAAAACGCCCTGTAACCTTTAGAGCCAAAATGGGGTAAAGTATAAGACATCCCATATGTGTTTTAGCTTCAACACTGAACAGCTAATAAGCTGGCTGGATAACATGAGCACAATGCAGTTTCTGCTGATATTGCATGGTTACAATTTTAGATTTTTTCCTTTTTTTAAGTTTTCATCTTGATAAAACTGCCAACGCTACATATAATTTAATTATTCAGTTCTATTTATTGCAGAATAAGCAAATGATTTTCTGCTAAATGTGATGATGGATAAGAGGCGGTGGTATGGAGGAGTAGGTTAGGTTAGTGATGGGAGGAGAGAAGCTGATGCCCAAGGTCGGCAACAATGCCCAAACATCAAGTAATATTCCCCAAAAATCAGGCACTAATCCTGGAATTTAACAGGAATGTTCATGTAGCAGGATGCTGGTATCCTCAAAGGCTCTTGTCATTTCCAGACCGAGGGCACCCCCTGCTGGCTAACGTTAGGATTATCAGAGTGCAATTTTTTGTTGTCTTTTTTTTTTTTTTCAATTTTTTTTCCAAACCAAACCACCAGGCTAGTTGTAATGTTTTATTTGTAGGTGGTTTGGTCATGAATACCTGAGGACCAGCTGGTAAGGACTACATGCGCTGAGCCATCTCCTGCTTCAGCACTCTGGCCGCCATTTGACTTCAGGCCGCCGCTCAGGTCGACGCTCCTTTCTGTAGAGGACGAAAATGTAGCTGCTGGTGCTGTGGGCTGAGTCAGGGTCACCTGAGTTGCGAGGCCGCTGTTGCCATGAAAACTGGGGCTGATGGGGGAGAACAGGGAGGAGCAGAGGAGTTTGACCGGGCAGAAGGCCGAGCCCCTGGGAATGAAGTTCACCTTGTTTTTGTCGGGGCATGAGAACAGTGGGAAGCCTTTTGATTTGCCAGATCTGAAAAGAACAGAAGTTGCATTTACATTTTCTCATTTTTTTCCACTGAAAACAATATAATTGGCCCCACTTTTGTTCAGCCTAGACACCAATTTTGCTTTTTACGCTGTTGTATAAAAGAACTATAGGAAAATTCGGATTTTTCTACACTAATACGTTTTGGTTTGTGATGACCCCTTAACACCTAAATAGATGGTAACAAGTAAAACCCTGTCATGCTATGAGCTGTGGAGGAATGTCAAATTCTAAGTTCAATCTGAAACGCATAGGAAATGGAAAGTCTAGATTTTTAAAATTGATTTTGCTGCAGATTTGTTTGAAGTGTGAAAACGGAATCCTTTTAAACTTTCCAAGTGGCTTAGAATGAAAACAAAAGTTGTTATTGGAGTTTCAAAATACTTAGGATGAAAGTTTGGACTCTCAATCAAACAAAGCCAGAAGAAAATTAATGTATAATTTAACATAATAGGATGGAGTGGAAAATGGATCAGGGATAAATGTTCCCTCTAATAACATGACAAAAGTTCTACATGAGAAACCATTAATGTTCCCAAATAAAGTTTAGTGATAACTGGGAGTCCCTTTTGGGATTTGTCATTTTTAAAAGTTGCACTGCACTGGACCGAGTTCTGCACATAAACATTTTGTTCAGGCAGAAAACAACTGTATTCGTTCAGTACAAATGCATACCGAATCGACAGGGCATCAGCTTTTTCACTGAAAAGATTTTAACAATTAGACGGTCAGTCTTTATTTAAGTACCAAACCAACTACGCCAATCAACTGTCATAATTCCATAAATTTAACCAAAAAAAACCTTACCTAAAGAACAGGGACTTCTTTGTTTCAATAGGAGACTTTTCATCAGAACGAACAGAAATCACATGTTGGGTGCCCCAGGGCTCCATCCTGGGGCCCCTCTTATTTAATATCTACATGCTCCCACTAGTCCAGATTATAACAACCAATAAGATTTAGCTACCTAACTATGCTGACTCAGCTCTACATTACAATGTCACCAGGTGACTTTGAACCCATCCAAACCCTAAGTAAATGCATTGAGCAAATTAATGGATGGATGTGCCATAACTTTCTCCAGCTGAACAGAAACAAAACAGAAGTAATTACTTTTGGACCTAAAGAGGAACGATCAAGAGTCAGCACACAGCTTCAGTAAATACAGCTAGAAAATACTGATCAGGCCCGGAATCTAGGTGTAATAATGGGCTCAGACCTGAACCTCCAGGGTCACAGAAAGGCAAAAACAAGGTCAGCCTTCTATCCCCTGAAGAATATTTCTAGAATAAAACGGACTGATGTCGCTACAGGATATTGAAAAACTCATCCATGTGTTAATCATTAGCTGGATTGATTACTGCAACAGCATTCTCACAGGTCTGCCTAAAAAGTCAATCAGACAGCTGCAGCTGATCCAGAACGCTGCTGCTCGTGTCCTCACTACAACCAGGAAAGTAGAGCATATCACCCCAGTTCTAAAGTCCTTACACTGGCTCCCTGTAGCTCAGAGAATAGGCTTCAAAATACTTTTAATAGTTTTTAAATCATTGAATGGCTTAGCACAAAAATATGTTGAAGATCTACTGTAACTATACCAACCCACCAGAACACTCAGGTCCTCTAACTCCAGTCTACTCAACATCCCTAGAATTAGAACCAAACATGAAGAAGCAGCTTTCAGTTTCTATGCTCCTCTAATCTGGAACAAACTTCCAGACAAATGCAAAGCTGCTGAAACACTGACTTATTTTAAATCACAACTAAAAACGTATCTGTTTAGAGCTACCTTTGAATAATGTTTTCATATATCAAATGTTTTGTGTATTCTTCATGCTTAATTGCTGTTTTTACTTTATATGCTTTCTCTGTGTTTTACTGCTATTGTTATTTTACCCCCTAATCATGTAAAGCACTTTGAATTACGTTGTGGTTGAAAGTGTGCTAATAAAATTGCGTTGCCTTATCTTTGGTACACTGTTTTATTAACCCATGATATGACTGATCCAATCACCAATGGCAGAACTGCAGGTAGGAAATACAGCAATTCAAGCTGGGTTTTTTTAACACTTTTATCAAGTTTCTGAACTTGGTGATACGAAGGGTCTCGTTAGGAGTTGGTGGGAATTGTTGTACTCAAATGAATAAAATGATGGATCCACGTCATGATACTACTTACACCAGTTCATCAAACACTTTGACCCTCTCACATCCCTCTGGAGGTTCCCGTTTAAACATGTAGCTGTTGTTTGGTTTGGGCGAAGTGGCGAACTTAGGGAGAGGAGAACCACAGCCTGCGTCTAAAAGCAGAGAAAAACAGCATAATACTTGGTGAGGCTTTTTGAATCTTATTGTGGAAACATACAGAAGTTATTGAGTTATGTTGAAAGTAGTGGTGGACGATATAAAAAGGTATAAGGTAGAAATGATATAAATGTAGCCAAAGATAGAGATTTTCAATATCCCGGGCTACCATGGTTTGTTGTTTTCCATTTAACGGAACAGAAACCAGGTTCTTTGGAAATGCTTTGGTGAAAAAAATTATATATTTTTTTTAGCTTTTTGCATGATGAATGATCTTTAAATGGCATTCTACACGTTTTTTGAAGTTATTTTGCTGCAATGTATCTGGAAAGTAAGAATTGTCATTTTGACATATATAAAGAAAATACATTTCTATTATATTATATCACAATAGATATCATCACACATGCTTTAGATTATATTTGCAATATAGATTTGAGGCCACATCGCACAGCCCTAGTTGAAAGCGCTTATCACAGCATAAACAAGTTAAGGTTTTCTTTTGTTTATGTCCAGGGATCTCACTTATAGAACTTTGCACAGAATCCTTACTAAAAGTCTACATAACCTCAGCAAAAATGTTCCAATGTATAAAACCTTGAGTACATACAGCTGCACGCAATTACTGCTTCATAAATCAAACCCATCCTAGAAATGTGTGCAGATCATTTTGGATCCTATACCATCCTACACAACCACTATCTGCCATAAATGGTCAATGCAAAGCACCTTATGAATATTCTGCATATAAGCCTGCTGATCTGTGGCCTTTCTGGGTAACCATGGCAACCGAGAGATCTGGAAAACACACCTTCACCGAGACTGAAATCGAGGCATTTGTGGGTGAAGTAAAGGCAAAGAAAAATGTTTTACTTTGGGGTCACGGTTGTGGCATCACAAATAAATGGAAAGCCTTTGAGTGGAGAAGCACGGAATACTGCATATGTTGGAGAGGTCTGTGGCGGACATATACCGTAATTTTCTATATATAAGCCGCTACTTTTTCCACACGCTTTGGACCCTGCGTCCTATACAATGATGCCGCTAATTTATAGATTTATTTTACTGCCTAACGGCCTCCGGGGGGGCACTATAGCACGAAGCGCATAAGTTAGATAGACATGTGGGGAAAGACTAGGTAGTTTTCATGCATACACCCTCATCATGGAAAACACATGAAGAAATGCAGCTTTTAAGTTAAAAGCATCGAGCTGGTCGTCAAAGAAGGAAATAGAGCTACTGCACGTAAGCTTGACATCAATGAATCTATGGTGAGACAATGGAGGAGGCCGCGGAGAGAACTGAGTTCGTATAAAAAGACGACAAAAGCTTTCAGAGGACATAAAGACTGAAGAAGATGACTTTAGTGGCTTTAATGAGGAAGATGAAGATAGAGACCAATTACTTTTCTGGCAGGCTAAAGTATGTTTTATTTTCTAACCAGACATGTTACCGTTGTGTTGTGTTGGTGCCGTACTGCTGATTTTCAGGCAGAGCTTGAAAAAAAAGCTTGTCTTAAATTAAAACTAGTAAAGCACTCAGACCTCCACCAGGGTCACTCATCCCCCCTATCCCCATGTTGGGATATAATTCTAACTTTTGGTACTTTTCCAATATAATGAGATGCATGGCTATGTTCTTCCAGCGGAGAGCGGAGATTCGGGGCTGCTGCACGAGGGGAGCTCTCACCTCTGGTCGGTGGGTGGATACGCGCTTCATGTCGGGCCAACCTCACAATTTAATCAGTTGTTCCTGGACCCGTTGCAGCCATTTTCTGAAAATTTCATCAAAATCTGTCCAGAACTTTTTGAGTTATGTTGCTAACAGACAGACAGACGGGCACTAAAACATTACATCCTGGCAGAGGTAATAAAAAAAATCTTCTGTGTACCGTCTCTCTGTGTAAATATCTCATGTTAAAACATGAAAACCTTATATTCAGGTGCGCTTTATACATGTACAAAATTTATTTTCCTTTAACATTTAGCTAGTGTGTCTTATACTCAGGTGCGCTCAATAGTCAGAAAATTACGGTATATAAAATAGAAAAGAAAGGGTGAGATCATAAGGTGGAGGCAAAGAGGAAGAGGGGTGGCCATCCAATGTGAAACATTTTGTGCGAGTGTCAGTGTGCAGTATTTATAAGTCTCCTCAGTAATCCCACTAATTGCTACACACCTTATCACAATTAATGCACTAATAAGTGCAATTGCTAGATAATTTGAAGACTTATGCATGAACATACTGTGATAGAACTCTTAAATGCAACACATTTTCATTCAGAATCTCTTTTTTCCTCAGTTCAGAGATGGGGGTGGAAGCTGACTGCTGCTGTTGTGTGTGCACGTTGGTCTACAAGTCTTAAAACGTGACCTAAATTCACCACTTTGCCATCTCACCGGTGGCTGCGCTGCCAGTTTCCCATTCTCCAAAATGTGCGCAGTACAGCTGACTGTAAAAGCCTACCTTTGTCAATTTCCTCAGCAGAGCAGGGACTTCCATCGTGGGAGTGAAGGTGGTCGGAGCTGCAGGGTCGGGGCGAGGGGCTCGACTCGCCGCTCGACGGGGCCTGTGTGTCTGTGTCACGCGTGTCACCGCCACTGCTGCTGTAGCGGTGCGGAGGGAAGGGGGGGCGGCGGCCATCCACCGCCTCCATGGCCTGTGAGGTCAAAAAGGAGAATGGTGAGAAGTCAAACGTTAATGCTTGTAAATCTCAGGGTGGGAGGTATGGTTGCACTTTCAGAGAAGACACCGTACTTCCTCAATAGGAATTAATGAGTCTTTCAAGTACTGATGCCAACAGATGGAGGGACTTTCAGTGAAACGGCTCACCCTTTGTATGACGTCACATGAAATTCAAAGGATCATTTACAACGCCCTAAATCTTAAAACATCTCCAACTAAAAGCAGGCAAACACCACACCAGATGGTACTTGAGAAAACTGTGATGTGAACTGTCTTCAGCTTTGGCTCAGCCTACTAAAAAGGAGAGCAGAAGGAAGGCAGAGTACACAGCAAGCTGTAAATCTGTAGGTGAGCGTGTGTGTGTTTGTGTTGAAGCCATGTGGGTGTGGAGCTTCGCGACCCTGCCAAGGTTTACAACCTCATATCAGGTCTGATTTACAGGCCTCGCAGCAAACAAACTCGAAGATGGTGCAAATATATGCAGAAACTGACTTTACAAGCCTGTCTTTCCACGTATTTAAAATATTCTAAAGCATAAAAACAGGTTTAAAGCATTGCAACTATTTACTGTTTATTAGTTTGCTTCTGTATTTATTCAAAACAGTCTAGTACTGCGTTTTTTCTAACTAAAGCTGCTAAAACTATTCTTAAATGTTACGTTTATGTAAAACGAAATGGACTCCTTCTGAGATTAAGCGAGATGCACTCAGTGACAAAACCTATTTAGTTGCCAAATTAATAATTGACAAAGGGTGCAAATGCAGAGCAGAGTTTGTTATATGTATAATTCACTTTGCGAGGAGCTGACACTTTAATAAGACATGTACAGTGGTGTGAAAATTCCCCCCTAATGGATCTTTTCTATTTTTGCTAGTTTTGTCACACTTAACAGTTTCAGATCATCAAACAAATTGTATTGCTGGATGAAGATAACTTGAATAAACACAATCAGCAGTTTTCTAATGTTGATTTCTTCATTAAGCCAACCGGGGCCTAGAAAAATGTAATAGTCCCCACTGTTAAAATTTATACTTCGAAATGATCTTGCTGGGAATATCTTTGTAAATGTGACACTTTTAGTATTCATGTGTGCAAAACTGAAAACCCAAAAAAGGTGGTTATTGATCAATAATCTGTCTCGCAATGGAGTACAAGTTATTTCCTGGAATTCTTTGCAGCTTGGTTTCATCTGTATAAATAACTCTGCTTCATAAACGTGGAGGAATTACTTTATTTGTAGATATTTAGTGATATCGATACAATATTGTGACATAAAATTTCACGGTATATCACCGTATTGATATTTTCTTACATCATTATTTGATATTATATTTTTCTTATAAGTAGAAAATAAATATATTTTATTAGAAAATATTGGCAGAGCTTTAATACCAGTGTTTACAAATCAGCCACAAAATGTCTGATTGTGGAAGTTTTTGTATACATGGTGACCGTCTTTCACAAGGAGTTGCGAGGTGGGCATGCATTAGGCCAGGTGATCATATTGTGCAATTACAGTAATTTATTTACAACATCAGGACACCATGTTGTCTGTGCGACGAGTCCTCTCTCTGTGTGCCGAACTTCATTTCCTTTTCTCACAGACTGTTGGAAGCTCCAGAAAGTGCCTGATAATGCTATACAAATACAATTGCCTTGCCTTGCCTTACCTTACCACTCCACATTCGCCCATTCCAGCTACTTGCAAAATAAATCATCTACATACCCATCGCTGGTGTGTATTTGAACTAAATGTAAAAAGGAACACAAAACAGTGGCATTTCAAGTTTTTTTTTGTCATGATTCAGATCAGAAATACAGGTCGTCAGAAACCATTTTCCAATCTTTCTAAAAGGACATTTGCAGTGTGGGGTGGGGGGACCTTGTCCTTGCATGACATCAACTTAATTAGTCAGATAATAGACCTTCTAGGTGAAACTTTCCAGAACTGTATTGTGGTTCTGCAATATAACAAGCACGGTGCAGTAAGTTATTACAGATCACAGGCAAATCCATCTCTGGTGTGAGCACACATCTGTACCTGCAGGCCTTGCTCCAAGTCGTCTTTGATGAATACGTTTTCCAGCTCGTGGTTGATTCCCTCCACGCAGCTCGGCACTCTGCATATGAGCGACTTGGGCATTGGGATTGTTGTCAAAGTTGATGAAGTTCCCTTGTACTGAAAAAGAAACAATTTTCAAAGCGCATTAATGATTCGTTCTGCACTCATATTTAATGCTTTCTAGAACTAGATTCAGACTGAATCCTATTTCCTGAGGCAGTCCATACCCCTTATCCATATTTGGATCAAACTTTCAGGTGATGGCTTTAATATTCCACTGAGAAATGGGACGCTCCTTTAGGAAGCTGATACATCATCAGTTATCAAAGATTCTTGTTCGCAAACATGACTTCATACTAGAGGTGTAACGGTACACATGCAAAAATTTTGTTTTTTTTAAATTCACAGTTTGATACACTTTAATCAAGAAAAATGAATACAAAATGTGCATATGATTTTTTTCTTTTTTATATACTCTGATCAGCATTGAACAAAGAACATTTATGCCATGAATTCCTTGCTTTCATTTTCTGAAATTAATCTGATTTTATTAAGTTCTCCAACTGTCTTTTTCCATGGAATTTGCATGTTCTCCCTGTGCATGTGTCGGTTCCCTCCGGGTACTCCGGCTTCCTCCCACAGTACAAAAACATGACTGTTAAGTTAACTGATCTCTCTAAATTGCTATTAGGTGTGAGTGTGTGTGTGCATGGTTGTTGGTTCTGTGTTTCTCTGTGCTGCCCCGCGATGAATTGGCGACCTGTCCAGGGTGTACCCCGCCTCTCACCCGATAACTGCTGGAGATAGGTACATGTGCGTACCAAACCGACAGGGCCCTACCGAACACTACGAACACATGTACCGTTACACCCCTACTTAATAGGGAATCACTTAAAAAAAAGTAAATTGGAGAACTTCTTTAAACGATGCATCAGAAGAATTACATAGTAATCAACAAGCTAATGGAGAACATACTTGCATTTCATTTTAAAGTGTAAAAAGGTTTTTAGGGATATAAACCCATTTCCTTGAGTCCTCTCTTTACTCCACACAAACAGATGGACAACACTAATCCTTATACATGTAGGGCAGAGTGATAGGAATTAGCAGCAAGGGTTAAAATTTGATGCAAACCATGAGGGTATTCAGTAAAGAAATTAAATAAAAGAACAGACTTACAGTCAGACATATTGGTAGTAATGCTACGTTTGTGGAGGAGTTCTGTGTCACTATTCCTGGGTATCTGTTAATGAATGAGCTGCAGAACAAAGAAAGGCATGCCCAGACACATTCCCCCTCCTCTGTCTCCCTTTGACTTTACTGACCACAAAGATTAACTTGGCCTCTTTAGGTAAAGTCAATGCGACACGTATCAATAGGTCATTCACAAATTGTTATATTCTATTTACTTACTATAAATACCGAAATCTAAATATTATACCACTTCTTAACCTAAATATAGATGTTGTTGGCTTGATAACATACAAAACGTAACGTACAAAACCTCACTGCATGTACTGGTAACAGAGGACTATGGAAAACAATCTAGCTACACTAAATTGTTTACACAGTTTTCTAATCTTCAGCAGCTGTGTTGTAATTTTGTAGCCGTCCGTTTCTTTTGGATGTTTTCCTCCACACTGCTAAGCTCCCTTAAATCTGTGTAACCTGGATAAAATCTTGCATCACCTAAGTTGAGTTAATGATCAAGTTTTACCCTCATGAGAGCATGACAGACGAGTGAGACATGAGAAACGTACCTGTGATTGGCATGAGGTGCTGTGCAGCGCCGATTGTGGCAGCTGCAGTGAGGTCTGCTCCCTGTCTTTGCCCTGCCGGGTGGCTTGTTTGCTGCGCTGCAGCTGCAGCCTCAGCTTGGCGATCTGCTGAAAGTGAAATAAGACCCACTCGGTAAATCCAGCAGGTCAAAATCAACCACTGCATGAAAAACTATGCTATAAGCAGAGGTGGGTAGAGTAGCCAAAAATTTTACTCAAGTAAAATTACCACTACTTCAACATTTTTTTACTCAATTGAAAGTACAAAGTAGTAATCCAAACAAATTACTCAAGAGTAAAAAAGTATTTGGTAAAAAGGCAACTCAAGTACTTGAGTACTTATTCTGAGATCATAGCATATGATTTAATGTTTAAAAATTATGTAATTGAACAAAAATGTAAAGCTATGTGCAATTTCTAAAGACTGAAAAACAGAAATACATGACATGATTGTAAAACAACAAATTTGTCAAGAAGAAACATTTTTCCAAATCAAATTTTTTCAAAGTAAAAATAATGAAAACAATACTTACACAAGGTAATGCATATATGTTAGACAAGGGTAAGGTACCCCCACTTGACCTCTAAATGGCACAACAGCCTTAGCAGAATAAAATGTTAAAATGTTCAAGCTTGTGTACAAAGAAGAGGTCTCCCTTCAACATAAACTATATGTGTGAGTCTTGTGCCTTTTTGGTTAAAACAAGCATTCAGTTTTATTCAGTTACTCGCTGTGGGTAGAGTAGCCAGAAACTTCCCTCAAGTAACAGAAGTGATACTTTATAAAAATATAACTCAAGTTAAAAGTACGGTCTAGTAAAACTACTTCAAAAGTAATTTTTTTCCAAAAAGTTACTCAAGTAAATGTAACTGAGTAAATGTAACTAGTTACTACCCACCTATGCAAGCCTATTTTCACATGATGGAGAATTAAATGAGCAAATACCTAACATAATTTAGGAAGCTAACAGCTTTGAATTATAACAGTAAATGCATAAATTACACATTTGTTTAAGGTGTTGCAACTGGAGACAAGATAATCATTCTAGCACACAGTGCCTTGCAGAAGAAATAACACTCCATTAACATTTTACATTTGTAATGTTGTAACTACAGACTTGAACATATTTTATTTGAATCGTATGAGACAGACCAAAAGTAGTACACGGTCATGAAACGATAAGAAATTTCAACTTTGACGCGCTTTTTGCATTCAGCCCCCTTTACTCCGATACCCCTAAACAAAATCTCCTAACTTCAAAAGTAATCTAATGCTGGTGATGCTGCACAAACCACCCCCTCAGTGAAAAATGGTGGTGGCAGTGTCATCTGTGGGATTTCTTTTCTTCAGCAGGGAAAGGAACTCTGTTCATACTTGATGTGAAAACGGGTGGAGCTAAATGCATGGCGATCCTGGAGTAAAACCTGTTAGATGCTGTCTAGAGACTGGGGGCGGAGCTCCACCTTGCACTAGGACCTTAAATATACAGTCAAAGCAACAATGGGATAGTTTAGATCAAGAGTCTCAAACTCCTATCCTCAAGGTCTGGGGCCACGCCTCTTTTACAGGTCTTTCTTCTTCAACACACCTGAAGCGTACAATTAGGTCATCAACAGGAATTTACAAAACTTGATTACAACTGAGGAGATAATTCGGGTTGATTAAAGTGAATAAGACCATGGACACCGGGGGACAAGTTAACCGAATATTTCCCGTATTTGACTGCGGACAGCGCCAAGAAGAGTTACGGAGGCATGGAGCGCATCTATAACTGCGCAGTACCCAGACTGGCGCTGACAGATCGCTGCAGCTCAACCTAACCACTGATGCAGAGGGAGCACATGCCGCAGGATTTCCTCCCTCTGAAGCGATCAGAAAAGTTGTGGTTCAGAGAGTCTTTACGGATTCTGATCACTTCAACTGGAGAGACGTTCCCTGATTTCAAAACTTTGGCTGAAGTGGCGGTCGTGATTCCAGTTTCCAGTGTGGCAACACAGCGAGGATTCAGCATCCATCACACACAATCGTGAGCGTAGTTCAGCTACATGGGGAGCGTTCAGCCCACAGCAGGTGAAATGTTCATTATTAGGGCATGTAGCCTATTAATCTGCTCGATGTGTGATGGCACGATGTATAATCTCTCTGTTCAGTTTGAATATTAATTGAAATGAATGTCATTATAACCATTTTTTTAAATGATCCGTAAAAATGGATTCTGGCCAGATTTCTTTTGACCCCCATGGGTCAAAATTAAAGAACAAAAAATTCTAGCGGACCTCTGTTGGACACATCAAAAAGTTGCAGGACACTGGCTACTACAGTTTGAGACCCCCGGTGTAGATCAAAACCAATGTAGGTATTACAATGTCCCAGTCAAAGTCCTGAACTAAAGTCAAGTGAAAACTTGGGGCAAAACTTGAAAATGAACGTTTATCGATGCTCTCTATCCTATCTGATTGAGATTTACCTATTTTGCATAAAAGGCAGAGTCATAAACTTATCTCTAGAAGGTCAAAGCTGGTAGAGAGGAGTTTTGGTCTAGCACATAAAATCCCAATAAATATTAAAGTTTGTGGTTGTGATGAACAACCTGACAAAATGTCATTTGTACTTTCGCAAGGTACTGTATCCCTTCTTCTCAAAACATTTACTACTATCTGCGTCTTTAAAAACAAACTTAACCCAAATGTTGTTGCAAGACAGCATACCTCTAGAATCAGTCTTGCACGTCTGCTGATGAAATAAGTCGGGTCACTGGGTGTTGCTACATCTGGCCGAGTATCAGCAAAAAAAAAAAAAAAAAAAACACAGGATACCCTTTGTAAGACTAACAGACACAGTTGTGCTGCTCAGAAAAAGGTGTGGTTCTTCAGTACAGATCTTGTACTCCGGGCAACACAGTCAACAAAGAGACGTGCTCCTTTCAGAGATGTCCTCCCACTCGTTAAATTACGGAGGTTAGAGAGCAGGAATCCTGTTCGCTGCATTCACTTAGTGGAAGCACTCGATAATGACAAGTCCAGGCAGCCCGAGTGTAATCTTAGTTGATGGGAAAAGGGAGATTTTCCTGGCTCTGCTGTGCTATTGATTGCTCCGGCCAAGTTGTTCAGAGATTGACTGAAGACAGTGAGCACAAAATTTTCCAGGCAGGTCGAGTTATACTGAAAACTTAGAGGTGTGTTTAAAGGTGATTTATGAAACAAGAGGAAGTCATAGGCTGGAGGCTGTTGCAGCTGTATTTCATAAAAGATGTCTTTGCATAACTTATTTTTCACCTTGTCAACATGTTTAATTATTGCTAAACTGCAGCTACTACTGTCTTCATGGAGCAAAGGTTGAGTTTTCTAGAAGCATAAATCCGCTTACTTTTAAAAAACAGAAAAAAACAACTATATACACTACATTCAGCCATGTGTGGAGCTCCTATACCGTCTCAAAAACAACAGATCCATAATGAGATTCACACAGTGCCGCTGTGCAGGGAACAGTGGGGAGAAGGAGGTTAAATTTAGCCTGTGGTCTGAAGGGATGGAGTCCATGTGGTTGGCTGGATGGCCTGCCAAGGCCAGCAGATAGACAGGAGTGGAAACCAACTTTAAGGAGAGTAATATTTAGGCTGACCTCAGACTCTGACAAATAAAAACACACTTTAAGTAAATGAAGAACCTCAAGAATGACAGACACATTTTCTCTACCCAGCAGTGTGAATATAAGCTGTAAGCATAAAAAGTGACCCGGACAAGTGAAAGGTTAAAACATGTGAAAGTACCTCCTTCAGATGATCAGCGCTCCCCCACGATGCTGACCGCTGGTGAGGACTTCCCAGTTCAGCTGCTTCATCAATCCAGAGACCTGGAGTCTTAAAAAACACAGATACTTATGTTACAAAGTAGTAGTGGGAAATATAAACGGTATAAGGTAAAAATTGTATATATTTAGACAATGGCTGGCTGCAGACCTCTACTCTCAGGACCCCTCATTGCAGACCTGCACTCTGAGGTCCCCTCCGCTGTCAGGACCGGAGGTTTATTCGAAATATACCTTTTAGCCAATTAAATCAAAATACTGTCTGAAGTAAAATAATGCAGCAATGAGTAATGTTTTAAGGGGATCATAATAGCTGTACTTTTCTCGCATTTTATCCAGTTGAAGTGGAAACATACTATTTTTTTAAAAATCTTTTTGATTGAACATGAATGCACATAAATAATATTTACATATTCAGACACAAATTAATGCCCCAAGAACTAAAGTGTGCTCACACGGAAAACTAGAAAATATGTAAGTGTCTCGGCTCTGCCAAAAGACCCCTGAGACCATACCTGGTGCTGGTCTCGAACTGATGTCACCTGAATTGGGAGGCAGACAATGTAACCACTCAACTATAAAGATAGTTAATATCCAGGAAGCCATTGTGTACTCACCTACTTCTGGCAGCCACTCTGCCTCCGATACATAGGCTACTCCTGGTATACTTGCTTTTGAATCATATTTACATTGTATACATGAGATAAGGGCCCAATAAATAAAGTATATTCACATGGGGAACGAAAAATACGTGATTCCGGTATGCCTGCTTTCATTTTGGAAGGGTCCTTAGAGTGGAGGTCTGCAGCCAAATATGTAGGCTACTTCTGGTATAGTCGCTTTGAAATGTTATTGACATTATATACATAAAATAAAGCCCCAAGAAATGAAGTATATTCACATGTGGAATGACAAATACGTGCTTCCAGTATGTCCGCTTTTATTTTGAAAGGCTTCGAATAAACTTCCGGTCCTGACAGCAGAGGGGAGTTCACAGTGCAGGTCTGCAAGGAAGGGTCCTGAGAGTAGAGGTCTGCAGCCAGACCTCCCTCGATTTTGACTATACCAGCCTACCGCGATTGCGCTCGATGATGATATCATCAAGCTGCGCCTACTTTATACCAGGTAAGCAAGGAGGATCAACACTGATCCTCAGTGTTCTTATTTACACTAGATATTGTAAGTTTAAAATTTGTTGTTTTCAGATAGCTAGAGATAGAAAGATAGATAGATAAACATAATTAAGAAAAATACATATGTACATTAAGGAAAAAAATGACAAAACTAAAATACTGTGCAGTTATTCAAAATAAAAATGGCACACTCAGATTTGAGGAATGTGCAACGCAGCAGGATCATTTAAAAAACATTTACAGAATGTGCATGTGTATTTGTGGCACAATTGTACTGCACAAATTTTGAGCAGTACAAAAAATAACACATTTACAAGAAGTGAAAAATATAAACTGTTCAAACAGAGATGTGAAAATAACAGCAGGAGAAATGCTGTTAGAAGTGAGAATAACTGTGCAAATTACAGCAGAGATGTAAACATTCATCGAGTTTGTTGGGAGCAGTGATGGTTAAGAGTCTAACAGCTGCTGGGAGGAAGGACCTACGATAACGTTCCTTCATTCATCTAAGATGCAGCAGCAGTCTGTCGCTGAAGAAGCTCTCCAGCTCAGCAACAGCTTCATGCATGGGGTGGGAGACACTGTCCGTCAGTGATGTTATTTTGGCAGAGTCCTTCTGTATCCCACCACCATCCAGGGGGCATCCAAGAACAGAGCTGGCCTTCTTGATGAGTTTATCCAACCTCTTCCTCTCAGCTGTTGATAAACTGCTGCTCCAACAGACAACGCCATAAAAGATGGCTGATGCCTACACAGAGTTAAAGAAGGTCTTTAGGAGCACTCCCTGGACTCCAAAAGACCTCAGTCTTCTCAGTAGATGCGCTATAGGTCCCGTTCTGTTCAGAAACTCTTGCTGTATTAAGCCCAGTTTAAATCAACGGGTTAATTCAAGTCTCCCTTTGAGTAAAAATATGGATATTTGTGGTCCTACTTACTATGCAATTAAAAGGCAAGCAAAAATAGGGTTAATAAAAAGGATGAATACTTTGCGTTTTTTTTCCTAACATTTTCAATTTTAAAATTTTAATTAATCAGTAATAATCTTGCTTGTGTCCCATCAAATGTGTGCAATTTTGAAATGATGGTCACGCAGCCAAGCAAAATCAGGGTTGTACTGGTAACAGATGACTATGGGTTGCGAACTGCCCATGACCCACATTTTTGACTCTCTTGATTAAGGACCTAAAACAGAGATGATCAAAATGAAAAAGTCTTTCAAATTACTTTAAAAGCTCTCAGAAACCCTAGCTCAACAGAAACTAAACACACAGAATCTGAGGAGTCCAGAAAAACCCAGCTGAAAGCGGTTAACAAGCGGTGTGTATTTCAAAATAAAGCTGCATACCTGGAATCAATAAGTACAGCAGTCATGGGATACCATCCCCGAGGGAAACCCTCTTAAACAAGAACTATAATTTTTTTCTCATTGTGAGGCAGAGTTGCATCAAATTATGTGTTGCAAGACACTGAACTCACATTTGTCTCGTGACAAGACAAACCCGCCTAACAAAATTCAAACATGGTTCGAAATGAAAGACTATTCATGCTTACTTGCCATGAAGACATCTCTGTCAGTTAAACGTGACATTAACCAGTCCAGTTTCAACAATCCTCACACTATTTACCCTACGTGCAATCTGCTATAAATGCACAGTGCAACTGCAGGCGTATCCAAGTTGAATGAGGCAAGTAATGATTACAAAATAAACAGATGATGCGTAGAATATTTCCTCCTAGAGAGCATAGAGATAGTTCTGTCTCACTCGACTCGCCTTTTGGACCTCTGCTGAAGGAAACGAGGCAACGGTTTAAATTATGTAAATTAATGCAAAAACAGAAACAGGGAGAGGATCATTCATAGGCCTGTTGAAACCACATGCTTCCCTCTGATTACGTCTATCAGCAGTGGTCCAGCTCCTACAACACGAGCACAGCGGCGCAACACATCGTAAATGTCAACGCCTTCGCCCTGCCTTATGCCTGACTCCGCACAGACAAAATCTCCTTCCTCTAAACAGTGTAAAAAAAAAAAAAAGCCTTGCCCTTTGATATGGAATATCACCCTGTGAATAATGACAAACACCCATGAAGTTGTCTGAGCAGGCTCGTTGGCAATGGTTCCCCCCAGAAAAGGACACACATTAAATGAATGCCTGTGCTCTCGTTAAAAGGGACCTCTGTGCTTGGCCACGCTGGATGGCAGATGTGTAACTAGCCTTTAGCATTAACATTTCGTCCATGGCTTCTGGAACGACTTGTGCAGTTTGATGTTTCTGCCAGACATTCAGGAACTGGAAGCTGCAGCCGAATCTGTTCTTACAGAATGCAAATTGCTGAAAGGAGCACACTGGCTTCATGGAGTTTGCTGCTCAGGAAAAAAAGAAAGAAATCCTGCTACTTTCATCAGAGATACATTTTCAACAGAAGGCATAAATATATCTTCCAAACTTTTAAAAATGTATTAAAAATGTTATTTCTCTTGGTGGAAAGATCACATAAAAGCAACTTCAATAGATTATAAGTTGGTGCACATTAGGGATGTGTACTGACAAGAATTCAGTCATACGATATGTATCACCATACAGGGGGGAAGATACGATATATTGTGATACGATGAGTAAGACTATATATTGAGATTTTTAAAACTGAATTTAACTGTAGGAAAACTGTCACAACATTCTAAATAGGGTTGGGCGTCGAGAATCGATTGCAACCGGGACTCATAAGTCGATTCTCCCGGAATCGTTCAATTTTTTAAATTACAATTCCTAGTTTCGATTCTCAGTCCGCTGACCAGAAGAAGAACCCGGCGAATACCAATGAAGAAGAATCCGCCAGAAGTGTTAGCGTTACTGCGCAATCATGGAAGGTGTGTGGAGACACTCTAAATTTTGTCTTCACTTTAGCAAACAAAACAACAGAGCTCAGTCCTATACCTGTATATAACCGACCGCTCTGTGTTTGACGCGCTGCGCCGGCTTACCTCATTAGCTCTTCCTTCCGGTTCCCACAGTCAGCCCAGCGCCGCACTGCAGTCCAAATCTGGTCGGTAAAATATGTCTGATGTCAACATTACGGCAGCAAACAAGTTATACTCTAACCGTTGTTCAACTCAAGTGCAAATATCCAGCTAACGTTAGCTCATGTATTTGTTTTCATAGACAAACGCTCTGATATTTCCAAGCTAAGCTAAGCTAGGCAGCTGACAATACTCCAATGTGCTCCGCCTCCTCCGTTCACCATCGCAACCGAGCAAAACGCAACAACTAGATTTTATAATGTTCCTACAGCTAATATGAACGGGATTGTTTAAGTTGTTTCGTATTTTTAGTTCAATATTCTGCAGACAGACATGCAGGATGTTTGGAAATCGGTTTTCATGGTTTTCAAAAATAAAGCTCTCCTGTAAAAATGTTACCACTGTGGGTGGGTAGGTAGGTAAGTAGGTAGATAGAAATACTTTATTAATCCCATAAGGTAAATTTCCTTGTTGCAGCAGCAGCCCTCAAAAACACAAATGAAAACAACACACACACACAACAACAAAAGAAACTGTGCAAGTAAATAAATAAGTTCAATATACACACATGTAGGACCAACACACAATAATTAAGAAGAAATATCAGTGTAAACAAGTAGTGTATTTTAAAGTAGGTCATTTAAAATATGCACAAAAAAAATAAAAAAATAAATGACCCTGTCCCTCTAAAGAATTGGAATCGAGAATAGTTTGGAACCGGAATCGAAACAAGGAATCGGAATTGGAATCGGAATCGTCCAAATTCAAACGGTGCCCAACCCTAATTCTAAAAACTCCAACCTGTTTCATACTTTAACACATCCAGTTTTATTACTAGATCCTGTTGATCCACTGGAACAAAGAAGGTGAAAACAGTCACCAACTACCAGTCATACTTTTTATTTCATTACACCAATTACTGTCAATCGTTCCATTTGAATTTAAAAAAACTAAAATAAAAATCAATACATTGCTTTTGAATATTGATACAATATGGTGACATTAAATATCGCGCTGTATCGGCGTATCCATATTTTCTTACATCCTTAGTGCACATTTCTGAATATTACTGGATCTTTTGTATATAATAAAATACAGCTGAAACAAGATATTTTCTTACAATGTGACCTGCGACATCAAATCTGTCCAATTCGTTGCATTTCTTCTAACTGTCTTTTAGAATCGATGACTTGAGCTATCTGTTTACTCTTAAAACAATAGTTTTACTGTAATTATGGCCCATCTTCCTTCCCTGGCGTAATCGAAGCCCCATTCAGGTCATGGTTTCGTTTTGTGATTTACACGTGTTTATTACGTGTCACGATCAACGTCCCAACTCGGAATGTGGAGGTTAAAGTAGACCACCAATGTTACGTGCCTGATCCACCTCAGCGGCTAGTTATAAACCCATAGCATCATGGATTGTAAGCGGGAAAACGGCATTTTGGAAACAGTTTTGCATATTAATACAAAAAACATTGACAGTAGCTGCAGCAGTGCACTCTGCAGGTCCGTGCAGCGTTGATGTGGTTTAAGAAAAATATGTTTTTCCCAGCCTGGGCCCTCCCCCTTGTGACAAGACCGCAGAAAAGGGGAATAACAACACCTGTACAACAACAACAACAACAACAACAGCAGCACGTGCAACAAAAACAGTACAATACGTACAAAATGTATTGTGCTGCAACGTTGTTGTCGTCCATTTCTTCGCTCGTTGTGCATATCCTGATTTTACGCCGTCTGCTTCTCTACTGCCAACATTTGTTTACAATTTGTTTGACGCTATAGGCGAACCGGAAGAATGCCCACACAAAAGGGTGCATGTCGCCACCTACCGTCGCGGAGTTAAACGCACTTTATTCAATAATTCGATGTACTTACCGACATGTAAACTAGGGTAATGGCTCCCATTCTAGTTAAGGAGTTACCTAGATTATTGCCAAAGCTCGATTTAGATGCACATGTTAATGTGCTTCCAAAACCAGAGCTACACAAAGGGATGAAGTATTTAGTTCCCATCTCAGCGGCTCGGGAACAAACTGCCTGAAGACCTGAGATGTGGAAAAAATGTTGGTGTCAAAATATGTAGTTTACTTCAGTTTTCCTATAAAAAGGCAGCCGACCACTTCATCAGTTGATGTGCATCATGTTTTAGCTACTTATCAGTTTTAAATGAGAATGTATGTAACTCTTGCAGGTTTGGTATTATTCCTTTAAATAGCTTTCCTGTATCCCATGTGATTCCTTTACCTCTGTCCCTTTATTTCTCTGTAAAGCACCGAGCATGAACGGTGCTACATTAAATTTTTTGAGAACAAACTTCAGATGAGGAGAAAAAGTTTCAACAGCAAACAAGATGCCAGTGAAATGAGAATTTAGCCCAAGGCTTTTGGCTCCATTGCTTGCATTCTTGGCCAATATTTAAATCAATATAAGCTTGTGTCAAGCAGGCACATGTGGTAAAGCATGGGGTCTGAATCCCAGTTAATTATGCTTAAATTGCACCCCTGATTTCTCCTTAGTTTAAATTACAAGACAGTAAAAAAATAAATGCAGTTTATTATTTTCCAATCGACTACATTTCAACTCCCATGAACACATTAAAAACCACCACCTTTATTTACCTGAGAGAGGCGGCCCTTTTTAAATGTGCTCTCTTGAACCTGCAGCCTTAGCTTGTGTGCTTTGTGAACATGGAAGTGTGCCAGGTGTTGTGCCTGATAATGTAATGCTGTACAGATAAAACTCATAGCCTGCAGCTCGCTTCCTATCGTGATTCCCACCCAAAGGGTTACATGCCGACAACATCCTCAAGAATCCGGCTCAGCTCCAAAGCAGGAAATAATGACAGGGGTTCAACAGTCACAGTGGAATTTGGGTTGTTTTGTTTAGATTGCACGCCGAGACATGCGTGCAGAGTCCTGCTATCATGTGGTGGGATTTTTTTCTTTTTAAGGGATGAGGAAAGCATGACATGTTGGTTTGGGCAGTAAATAGTTTATCTGTGTGTCTTGTGTATGTCTCTAATTCACTGTGCTTTTTAGAAAAACAGATGATAATCCGTAGGTTGGCATTTTTGTGCAATTATCTAAAAGACATCAGTTTTTACTGAGAGAAAATGCCGAACCAGGATTTTTGATTTAATACCAATTATGCATTACCAATAATATTTAGTACAAGTTATCGTCCAAAATAAACAAAATATAATTTCTGAATATGTGTGATGAATCTCAGGTCAAAATGTTTAAGTGTTCGTGAGATGGCCAGGTTGGTGTTGTTGCCACCGTTTCCTCCATCCTGCCACTCCTGGTTAGTCTCCTCCTTTACCATGATGCTAACAGGAAATACCAACCAATTATTTTGCAGTTGATCCCGGACGAGCCCCCATTTGTTACCAACTTCACTCAAAATTGGTAACAAAAGAGGAGACTGCAGAGCCAGAGCTTAGCTTGCGCAAATAATTTATTTAAATTAAACAAATAGCTTTACCCAAACAATACAAATGTTGACAATCTGCCTTCCAGAGAGAGATATCTTGAGAGTTTGCAGGAGCTGGCTTTATAAATCATCACTCACCCATCAGGTGCAGCTAGAGCTTTTGCGATCCAACCAGGAGTGGCAGGAAGGAGGAAAAGGTGACAACAACACCGACCAGCCCATGACAGAGATTTTATAGCAAAATTATTGGTGATTTTAAAGCATATTCCACTCTAACCAATTCCTTACTTAGAACATTAAAAGCACAGAGCTGTATAAAGGTAATGGCCCTTTAAGTCTAATAATTGGTTTTAAAGGGCTAGCAACATTTGCCATAAAGCATTAGTGAGAACTTACAATACTGTGGAGATTTTTCTTCCACTTTTATTTGAAGAATTGTTCTAATTCCATCACAAGGGGGGGATTTTGAGTACCAACACCCTGCTTAAGGTGATGGTCAATCAGATTTAAGTCTGGACTTTTTTGTTGTGTTTTTTTTTTTGAGTTATTCAAATGTGGACCAGTTGGTGTGCTTTGGATCATTGTACTGTTGAATTACCAAAAACCAATGGCCGAACATCCACCATTAGGATTTTATGATAAAGAGTTAAATTCATGGTTTCATTGATTATAATCAGTCAATCATGTCTTGAAGCAGAAAAGCAGCCCTGGACCATCCCTCTACCACCATGTTTGACAGTCAAACATGGTGTTTGACGTTTTTTCTGAAATCATAAACTATTTCAGCAAAATTATTGAATCATAATTATAATGGTTTTTTGGCAAATGTGAGATGGGCCTCTCTGATTTCTGGATTTTGTCTTCCCTTTTAATAAATAATCAAAATAAATTATTGCACTCCACGCAGTCCTTTGTGATACAAGTGTTACACACATTTATACTGCAAGGACTGTATATTCGCCATATTTTGTGCAGCACTACATATAAACCTCTTACCAACTGTCAAGCATAGTGTTGGAGGGTTGATGATTTGGACTTGTTTTGCAGCTGCAAGACTTGGGAAAAGGAAGTCCTTTCACAACCCCTCTTTTAGGGGGCATTCAAACCAGCCCAGTTTATTTTGCTTTAATCAAACTAATTTGTTTGCACAGAAAGTCTTGTTCATTTGGGGACGTGTGAATGCCCAATTGAACTCTGATGCAGAATAAGAAAAGCCTAAAAAACCAGGCCTTGGCTCGGTTGAAGTTAACCCTGGTACGGTTCGATTGCAAATGTGAATGCCAAGCGGACCAGGGATGTCTCCAAAAACAGGAAGCAGACTATACTGCAGGGCATTCTGGGTAAATACAACCGCGCAACAGCAACTCTGCGACTCCATGTTTGTTAACCTTTTCACGGAATATGAAGTAACTCTTTACTCAGTTCTTCTTGGTGCACCACCACCACAGGTGAGGGGGTAAACATTTTGCCAATGAAGTTTGGGTCGTTTGACAAAGTGCAGTGTCAATGCGAAAAGCACCAGATAAAAAAAAAAAGAATTTAAATGCAAGAATGTTTTCATTTTGCCCCACCATCGAATAGAGCAGGGGTAATCAAATGAAATTTAAAGAGGTCCAGTCCGAGAAAATTTATTGAGGCCAAGGTCCGGAAGATTATAATGTCCTACAATTTAGTGTGATACTTTATATTTATGTATCTTAGCACTTGTATCAACATCTGCATTCTTGATTAGCCTATCAAATGAAATTAATTCAGTGTTATTGAAATATTTGACATTTATTGTCACAAAGTACTGAACATGTATGTATGATTTCTCAAATGTGTAATGTTCTCTCATTTACTAAATAAAAGTAAGATAACATGTAAATAAAAAAAATAAGACATGGCAACTGTGCATGTTCACAAACTAACTTCAGAAAACAATAAATGTAGGAAAAGCTTAATTTTTAAATTTTTATTTTTCAAATGTGGACTAAACTGTCTGAAACATTTATTGTCACATAACAAAGTGCTGAACATGTATATGATTTCTCAAGTGTGTAATTTTCTCTCATTTACTAAATATAAAAGTAGGGTAACTAACATGTAAATAAGAAAATAAGACATGGCAACTGTGCATGTTCACAAACTAACTTCAGAAAACAATAAATGTAGAAAGAATTTTTAATTTATGTTTTTTAAATGAGGACTAAACGGTCTCAAACATAAGATTGATTTTTGAAAACTTTTGTTTTGTTTCATAATGGCGTTTCACGTTGCCACTTTTATTAAGTGCCACAGTTTCTGAACATATGAGACAAACAGGTTTTGTGCCACCAGTGGGAAAGAGAAAGGACTCTGTCCATTCCGGATTAAATGCTCTATTTTCACTGTCCACTTTGCGTTTTTTAGAGGCTGCCATTTGTTATTTTTCTATTTGTACAGTTTCCCTTGCCTGTTTCTCTCCCCTTCTCCGTATCAATTATCAGTTTTTTCCTTTCCTCTGTCTCACCTAGGGTTGCCAACTCCCTGCAAAAAAAAAAGGAACCACCCCCCCATCCTCCGCCTCATGATGCTTAATCGATGTACTCAACTTTCATTTAATGCAAGTTTAAAACAAATGCACATAAATCAATTATTTTTCTACATTGATCAGATTCAACATCTTTCTTTGACAGAATTCCAGACTGCACAGATGGTACCATCCCAAAGGAAAAAAGCTTACTAGAGTATATATTAGACTTAATATTTACTATATACGATAATGGATTTCTATACATTTAACATCAGATGACTACTTTGGTTGTAATATTCAGATAATTATTTATTAAAAGCTAGACATTTTAAATGAGAATAAGAAAGAAAAGTATGTATTTGTGCCCCCCTTTCCCTGTTAATGCCCTACCTGGCCCCCTGGCAAAACTTGCACAGAGCTATGTAGAAAAAGGATCCTGATGTTATTTGTATCTCAGAAACAGTTCATAACTTCCCTTCAACTCATTCATGTCACCTAAAACGTTAGCTGTTTCTCCATCACCTGTTTAGTTCTGATGAACAGGAACGTTTAAGCAGGTTATCAACCTTAAACATGCTGCTTTTGTTTAGCGCGACATCCATTGGTTTCCTCTTTCTACGCTACGTGGGCGATAAACAAACAAGAGACTTGCGAGAGAAAAGCCGATCAGCCGATCATTGATCGGTTTCATGATTTAAGGAGCAACGGGAGAGGAGAGAGGAGGGGGAGAAAATGAGAAAGAAGAAGCAGCTGTGCAGCGTATAGACAGAATAATTCCACCTTTGTATCTTTTTCATTCTAGCTGAAATACGGGACAAATCGCGTTACTTTTTACCTCAATATGGAATGCGTAAAATTTTCTCTGAGCACGGGACGATTCCGTTTTTTACGGGACGGTTGGCAACCCTAGTCTCACCCCTCTGTTTCTCATTTTCTCTGCCTGTATCACTCATCTCCGCCGGTATTTCTCCTCCTGTCTGCCTGTTTCTCCCTCTCTCCGCCTGTCGCTCAAACTTTCACCGCCGGTATTTCTCCTTCTGGCCGCCTGTTTCTCCCTCTCTTCTTATCTCTAACTTTCTCCACCAATATTTATCCTTCTGGCCGCCTGAATTTTTATTTATTTTATTTTTACAATGCTTCACTAGTTTTTTTCTAAAGTTTCCCGGCAGGAATGCAACGTGCTTATTGGCTTTGGTGGTATCACGTGGTATGGCAAAACTCCCATACCATTGGCCTGCGGGTTTCCATGGACACTACAACACTACCGTAAAGAACGCAAAAGCTGCGCCAGCCAGAAGCGCTCATTAAGGTTATAAATGGTAATTTCTGTTTTGGCATTCGGCTCGGGTCCACATGAGACAGCATTTCGGTCCAAACCCAGACCGCGGTCCGCCTATTAGTGACCTCTGGAATAGAGTATACCTAAGCCACACCACGCCTTTTAAAGATCAGAGATAGATAGATAGCGAGGTAGAGAGATAGATATGATATATGATAGATATGAGACCATTTGTAGCTCCAGCAGAAGCTTGGCAACAACATAGCAATGAACCCAAAAACAGCAGCAAGTGTACTGCAGAGTTTGGTTAAAAACTAAACAAATTAAGGTGTTGCAATGGTCTAGTCAAAGTCCAGCCCTAAACCTGATTGAAATATTACCTCAAGAGTGTTGTGCAGGAAGAAACTAAAAGAGGATGTCCCCATTTCAACATTGAAATGTACACGATGAACACGGCAATAACATATCACTAATAATGCAGAACGTCAGGCTACACAAACTGTTTGATCAGCCTGCCTGTTTTGTGGGTGAACTGGTGTGTCAGAGCTTTAGTCTTCATACGGATTCTCTGTGCTCTGTAACCACAGGGTCTAGGGCTTGCAGACATATCCTGGAAGAGTGATTAGCATATGTATGGTCCCTCTGCTCCTCAACTCCCACACAAAAAGGCAGGCAGCCATGAGGGCCAGGTGGTAAGCAGTGGGAATTCTCCTCGCCTCGCCTGGGGGACAGGTGCAAACAACTTCACCTCCATGCAGAGCTACATTACAGCTCAAAGGAGAGGCCGTCTTGAACTTTCGCAATGCAAAACAAAAGAGGGCTGGGACCCTTTTGTCTGCTGCTTTCTGCTGTCGTCTTATAAAAAGAGCTGGGCTCAGGCAGAAATTGCAAACAGGAAGTGGTCTATGACTATCCCTAAGTGGGCTTAAGCACCGAATCGCTCAGGGACTGATGTGTGTCGCAATTTTTTCCACGTTATGATTTTCACAACCCTGACAAATGTGTTCCATCATGTATTTTCACAGCTCTGTTGCACACATTGCTGTAAGTCAATTTTTTATGAGCATAGACTGATAAATAGCACTGAGCTCATTTCACTACGACAGCCACATCATTATGTGACAAAACATCAAATAAAAACATGGAGTCTATGGGATAGCAGCATATTTATGCCTTTATGTTTCTCCCTCTTTGATAATTGTCAAACTGATTTTCCATACTTTCCAGATCCAGACAGGAACCCTGTAATTAGATGTGTTTACTTTGCACATAGCCACTTTGAGAGATCTCACAAGCTCCCCCCTACCACTTCCTAAGAGTACAAACAAAGAAACGCAAGGCAAATGAGGGGTAAAGGGACGAAGCCCATGTAAATTAGGCTTGGCGGTCTTCATTCAGTCACATGAAAGGCTTCTGTTAGCAATGGAGAGAGCTGCCCTCTTCCAAATCATACATATTCAATATTCTTTCATAACACAAGCCCACAAGCCCTCGCCCTTCGAAAATTAAAGCTCTTTCACTGAAACTGGATAATCATCCGTGGGCTGCCAACCATCGACACAGTGTGATTAAGCTAAATGTAAAACCCATGCATGGATATGGAGTGTCACAATGGGGGAAGTTTAAACCCTTTAGTTTTGCACTGGCAACAAACACTAATAATTTCTGGCAGTCCAACCTGGAATCATTTTTATGGGATCAATAAATTTGGACGTCTTTTTTGGGGGGAGTGATGGACCAGAAATTTACCCACAATAACAATATTTTTCAAGAATATTTTCCACTCCACAAACTTTATCAAAACTTTTCCGGACAATTATTCCCTCTGGTTTTGGATGTTGTGCAGCTCGAAGGATTTTTGACATTACTTTTGAACAGTAACCGAGGCAACAAGGTCGAAGGTTGTTTTTTTTGTGGGGGTTTTTTACAACCGGGAGCAGCTGATTAGTTAGCATCTAAACAGCTTTAATAATACCTAAACTACAACCCCAAACCCAGAGGAGTTGAACACAAGGCTTCATGTAGAGCAAGACCGAAGAGCAGAGAGGAAGAAGTCCACACCATCTCTTCAATCGATCATGGCAAGGATCATATCAAAAACGCCAGCGTCTCTCTTTCAATCCATACGGTCAGACAAAGAGATTTAAAAAGGACATGTTAACGTGAAATTGCCCCTTTGCTGCCCAGATATTGAGCTATTCGCATATCAAGACATTCATAGGACTGTCATATAGTCTTTAGTCAGAGGCGTCTTCAGATTCGTTGCAAGGCTGGCTGCTACCGGAGATCCTTCCTCCCAACATCATCACCTCATCAATATATTTGATTCCCCTTATTTTGTTGTACAGAATGACGCCCCTGTCTTAAATCAATAAGAAGAAAGCATCTCCAGATGCTGGAGGATGCCTCTCTCATTTTTATAAACAATTATATGTAAATATGAACGGCAAGGTAATGTCCAGCCAGAAATAAGATGGGACTTTGTGAAGATGCTGCCTGAAGCTGGAAAGACAGATTCAATATTTACATTAAAATTAAACCTGTAGGAATATGGGCTGAAAGGCCAATCAGTCAGGAAGAGGAAATTTCTTCAAAAGCAACATGAAAAGTCATGACACAGTTTACAGATGCACTCAGGGACAAATACCTTATTTTTTTAGAGACGTGTCCTATGGGTTGTTACATGAGAAACCTTCCTAAATGTAAAGTACGAGGGTGAGAGCTTCATGTTGTGTGGATTTTTAGCTGCAGGAGGAATTGGTGCACTTCACAAAATAAACTGGATCATGAGAAAAGAGCTCAAATGGGTCTTCGGAATGGACAACAACCCAAAGCATACAGCCAAATTAGTTATAAAGTGACATAAAGACAAAAAAAATGTTAGCATGATAGAAAATTTGTTGGGCAGAGCTGAAAAGTGTGTATGAGCAAGGCAACCTAGAAACCTGACTTTGTTACACCAATTCTGTCGAGAGGAATTGGCTAAGTTTCCAGCAAACTTTTGGAACAAGCTTGTGGAACAGTGCCCAAAATGCTTGACCCAAGTCCTTCAGTTTAAAAAGCAGATGCACAAAACACTCAGGAAACCTCTGACTTTGTAGAAAATCATAATCCGGGGTGAAACGTTTCTGATAAATCAAGTAAACATCCGTTTCGATCTGCGATCAGTTGCGGTTGTTCCAAAAGCATTGGCTGAGGGGCGTTCTGAATGCTACGTACCTGTGTGGCTTTGTCTTTCATACAGGAAGGGTAGAGTGTGTGGGAGTCCCGAGGCCACTGGCCAGTGAGGTAAGGTCCTGTGATTGCGTCCAGGGAAGACGCTCTTCGTATGGCGCTGGAGCTCCGCACTTGTAGTTTGGATCTTTCTGCTGTGAATCAAGAAAGAATACATCTTTTTAACGTTTATTTCACATTTCTGGATTTTCACTACCATGTATATGCAGCCAAAAAGTGGGGGTCATACTTATGACGGCACAACTTAACTAGAAAACCACAGAGAGAGTGCAGACCTCAGCCAGGGCCACTCACTCTCCCCCCAATGTCATCTAATTCTTTCAGTTTTTTTCCAATAAAATGTCCGTTAACGAGACGCATGGCGTCTGTGTTCGTCCAGTCGCTGTGCTCTTCCAGCAGCGAGGTGAGATTTGTGCATGAGAGATCAATTTGCTGTGCATATGGTCCAAACGTAGCGGGGCTGCTGCGCAAGATCAGCCGTCTGTGAGCTCTCTGAGACAAGAGAGAAGTCCATATCAGATCAAACCCAAAATGTAATCAGTTGTTCCCGGTCCGATTGTAGATATTTCCTGAAAATTTCATCGAAATTAGTCTGTAAAACTTTTTGAGTTATGTTGCTAACAGACAGACAGACTAAAACATTACCTTCTGGAGGAGGTAATAAAAGATGAAAAACAATTTTAAAAAACCCAAACAAACTGTGGTATTTTCATTGTGTATTTTCGGGTGAAAATACACAACATTCTTTCTTTTTAGAGAAAAGCAAAAACAACCACAGACACAGAGGTAATACTACTTCAATTTAGCATGTTTTAAAAAAAAGGAGTTTGACCTTGATCTCTTCTTGTTGTTGAACCACATGAGTGAGAAAGAAAGAGGGAGCATGAAAGCAAAGAGAAATGCCAAAGCCTGAGCAGGAGTATCTAATGTTATGGAAGCGATCTGCTGTGACCTAGAGCAGTTAAAGCAGCACCACCCCCATAGGAGCTAATAAGCCACCACACTGCAACGCACATCAATGCTGCCTGCATCCAAACAACAATCCTGCAGAGGCAGGCAACGTAAGACCAAACGGGACACAACAAAACATGCAAATCCAAAATAAACGGCAGAGCATTCAGTCTGCAGTGAAACGTGTTTGTTCACCTGAGTAAAATCATTCAGGTGTGCGATTACTCAAATTAAACTGCTTCATTTTCACGTGAAATGCTGAAGGACACAGAATCACAGGTTGGAGATATGCTTATTTATTTTGCTTCTAGCCAGAACAGCTAAGGCAAAGGCCTTTCACATACAGACTAAACCATCTACATGAGGCACCCCTTTCCCTCGTGGAGCTGCACAGCCAGTCATTGTTGTTCTTTGTTCATAAAACACACAGGCCTACCCACCCAAAGGTATTGCCTAAGTAAGCTTACTGGGCTACAGTAAAATTCCCTGAAGCATTGCAGACAAGGGAAGCAGGCTAAATTTCCATCAATATTGATATAAGCCAAGCCAGTACTCCCTGAACTGGAATTGTGGTTATTTTCCATTCCCTACCAACCCCCCCCACCTTTCCCCATTCACCAGACTACAATAATCTCCTTATGAAAAAAAAAGGAAACAGTGAAAGAAGTCGAGACATCAAAGAAGTCCATCTGTTGATTTGAGCCGTAAGAACGTGGGACTGTGACACCGAGGGAATACTTTCAGGTGAACTTTTCCCTCACAAGACATTCGGCAGGCAGTAAAAGAAACGAGAATTTCCAGGCTTTTAGATGTTTGGTTTTTATTAACTGCGAGGCAGAAGACAATAAAAAAAAAAAATAACATGCGGTCAGCAGTTTCCTGTGGGTTTTCACAGGGCTTCACCCTGACACCATCTGAAAACAAAATTCCCAGAATTTAGCTCCATCTGAGGATCCCAAAACAAAACAAAAAAAAGTTCACAGAGCATTCGGCGTTTAGATTAAACCTACACCTGGGGTCAGTGACTTAACACCAGGCTTTTTCCTGTTTTTATTATGAAAGCAAAGTTTGATTTTATTTATTCTTCTAGTCCAGTGCTTCTCAAACTTTTTTTTTCTTTAACAATAAATGCTGCAGCATATGCTTACACTTCCAAGTACCAGGAAAGGCATTTTAATGCAGCAGTGCAACAGAACTTGGATGTTATCAGTTGGTTGGTGGCTACCCAATATATCCAAGTAAATTAATCAGCAATTAGTACTCAGTCTCATACCGACAAATCAAAATTATTTTTATATTCTATTTTTATATTACAAGTAGAGTATACAGGTATAAACCAGTACAATTAAGTGACCCAGACAAGGGGCTGCAGAGCGACAAAGCTGGTAGAACTGCTGTCTTGCAGCATGAAGGTGCATCCGTGGGTTCTCTCAGGGTACTTCGGCTCCCTCCCAAAATCAACTGGGTATATATAATGGATAGATAAATGGCCCAAACAAAGATCAGTTTAAAAAAATAAAAAATGTGAAAAAGGTGTAATACTGAGCTCTTAGACAATCATATACTGTATAGTTAAAGATTTCAGTGTTTTTATGGCCATTTATTTCCATGATTCATGAGCATGCTTAACTACAGCAAGAAAAATAAATTGATATGATATAACCATTTAAGGCAGACATGAACAGCCTCTAGCACCTAGAGTCAGCTCCCCCCCCCCCCAGTCCAGCTAAACATTATCTAGAGCCGCACAAACTACACGATGGGTTTTTAAAAAAAATGGAAAAACATAAATTTTTAGAAATGCCAATGAGACAAAAATCATGTTTATAAAAAAAAACATCTTATTCCTGTTTTTTGAGATCAAAATAAAGTGAACCATGAAACTTTTACATAATTAATGTTTTCTTTAATTAGTTTTATATTTATTGAAAATAAAAATCAAATAATAGCTTTCCAAACCGATATTGGTTAAACTACTAGTTTAATCAAATATTGCATGAAAATATTTAGAAAAACTACTTAAACTAGCAATTTTTCTGTTTTTTTTCTTTACATTTGTAAAATACTCAGTTCTTTATTATTTTTGACCAAAATTATTAAGTACTACTCTGAAGGTGCAATGAGCAACTTTCGGCTGTAGAGAAGCAAGTTTGTGATCCCTGCTTGAAGCATATGGATGCAAAGTGGTTTGTTTACAGGCATGAAATAAAAGTACAGAAGGATGAAAGGGGCAACGCATAGCTATGAAATAAAGGGTACAAACTAGCAGAAAGTCACAGTAAAAAATTGCTTATTTGTGTGTAGTTTTTATGTCACCAGTTCTTTTACAGACGGCGCTAAAAGTTTTCCCAAGCACCACTATACCGAAACATTTTAAAAAACACCAATGCAACACTGACATATGCGACAGACCAGTCACAAAAAATCTATTAATTGCATGATAAATTCAAATGAGCTCAATCATTTTCCCAGCCATGATCATTTCCACTTGCATGTCTGTTTTCATCCTTTGTCTCCCTCTTTCAACCAAAGGGACTGGATCAAAAAAAGGGATACATGGTAAATGAATCTGTAGTGGCAGAGTAAAATGTGAGGTCTTGTTTTATTCAAGCTGAGTGTTTTTGTTGTTAGTTTGCATAATTTGTTTAAAAAACTCCTAATTGGTTTTGTCTGTCATACCTAAGGGCAATTTTTAAAGAAACCAATTCACCTAACAGTCATGTTTTTGGACTGTGGGAGGAAGCCGGAGTACTAGGGATGGACGATATATCGGCATCAACATCGGTATCGGCCGATGTTAGGCGTTTTTTAACATATCGGCATCGGTCCGATAAGTAACAGAGCGCCGATATTAACAACAGATGTTTATTTATTTCCATCTTTTTGACGTTTCTGTCTGTGTTTCGGGGGGGTGGTTATCCATGTGGTGTTTGTTTGGTCATGTGACAGCGATAGCGATGCGGCGCAGGAATGTGGGGGTGTTTAACTCAAGCAGAGAAGCAATGTAGATGGTGTGGTCGATATTCCACGGTATCGAAGGTGTAGGGAAATATACCGTATACCATATCGGTGCGTATCGGTTATCGGCCATAGCAGCGGGATTAATATCGGACATCGGTATCGGCCCAAATTTTCATATCGGTGCATACCTACGGAGTACCCAGAGAGAACTCACGCATGCACAGGGAGAACATGCAAACTCCATGCAGGTTGGGATTTGAACCCAGGACCTTCTTGCTGCAAGGCAACAGTGCTACCAACTGTGCCACTGTGCAGCCGATAAATAAATATAGTTTAACGCAATAATTATTGGGACAATTTATCTTCCAGCAAAATGTGGACAGAACGGCCTCCCTGATTTCTTTAGTCCAAAACAGAATGATTGAGATTTCTTGCAGACAGTGTCCTCAAAATCCAAAATGGATGCTTTGCATATAAATGTTTGTGAAGGGAGCTGTGTGAAAAAACATGTCTGTTTAAGTCTTTCACCAGCAGTGCTACACAATCTTAGTGAACATGTAGCTGCAGTGACAGTGAAAAACATGCAGAGAAATATATTTTTATTGGCTTTTTTGCAAATAGTCGGGTCAGTTAGCACAAAAAAAGAGGAAAAATCACTGTTTTTTGAACTTGCAACTACAACACGGTTAATTCAATTCTAAATTCAAAAATACTTTATTGATCCCAGAGGGAAATTAAGTGTTGGTATAGCTCATATAATTAATTATTTAAGGAGTTGATGTAGATGATGATGGCTGTGGGCAGGAAGGATTTCATGTAGCGGTCTGTATTGCAGCGAAACTGAAAAAGCCTCCGACTGAAGACGCTCTGTTGTTGTATGACTGTCCCATGAAGAGGATGCTCAGGCCATAATTTTTTTTAATTTTTTTTTTAAGTTGGGTTATCTGTAATGTCCAGATCAATATTCCAACTTCAAAGCTAAATAAAACGAAGTTTAGGTAGCATTTAGAACTGATTCCTTGTTTACCGTTACCCGCTAAATGTTGTGTATGGAGATCTCAAAACTTTCACTGCTGCAGGTATCTTGAGACGTTTGAGATCAAGCTCAAATCAACTCATTTTGTGGCGCTAGTACCCTGAACTAAACTGCACTCCCTACAAAGACATGTCAAGATTAAACGCACCTCGTCTGTGTAAAATACCGTTTTGTAACTCAAAAACTGTTCGCTTTTTCACTAGGTTTTGCAATGTGGCCACAAAGTGGCCTACCAAGTTTTCAATAACTAGAGGCAACGTGTATCTCAGTACATAGAAACTGATTAATAGAAATTATTTACATGCAAGTCAAAATTTTATGAGAATAGAAATAAAAAACTTTTTATAGATTGATACGACAAATTCAGATCCAACGTTGGTCCTGCTGCACAGATTGAAAGGTCAAAGCTGAGCTGTTTCAGCAAAAACCACCATTTTGACTGTGAGCAACAAACAGTATGGTGAAATGACATCACGCTGGTTAACCTAAAAGGTCACATGATTAACATGAAACTGTTAATTCATCTAAAAAGGAGTAACATCTTAATCCTCTGAACACAGCGCATCCCATCCCCATGGAAAATATTGCCCACACAGAGATCAATGTACAATAGTCATAAAGAACTGCTTCTGGAAAGTTACTCTTGCATGCTGTGCATAGGATGTAGTGTTCCTGACAGAAATAGCCCTCAAATCTGCGCTGATTGTCATCATCTGAGGCCTTTTGTGTGTGTGTGTTTGGATTCTTGAGGTCACATGCACGAAGGAAGTCCTAGTCTCCTTCATCACAACTGAGACGAACCACTAGCTTGGGTTAGAGGTCATCTCTTTTGGAGGATTGAGGAATGTGCGGCATGCAGCTGGAGTGGGAAATCAACACCAGGAGCTAGCCAAACATGGGTCATATTCATCCTGCCTGGCAAATGTGACTTCAGAGCTGTTATTGAAGGGACTTTGCTTCCTGCCCTGCACGGTAGGCTGGTCATCAAGGCTGGAGGTCAACCCGTTCAAAGAAGCAAGGAATGCAAGGCACTTCGCAAGCATCAAATTCCACAGTTACAACACCACAATGGCCATCTCGTTGCACTGAGAGGAGAGCTGTTTCAGTTAAAGGTGAGAATTGAAGCCACATAATGTGTCTTTAATGGAAGTGGACCTCATGTGGCTGCTGATGCAGAAGAACCCACTGATGTTAACAGAAGTGGGCAGAGTCCCAGTCTCCGGATAGTTTTATTTACACAGCTACATATTGTGATGCTGTTTAAAAATAGCTACCAAACAAGTCTGTGGTTATGCTTGTGCTTGGTGCAGTCGTTCATGGGGGGACATAAAGATGGAAAAACCATGCATGCACAGACACTTTGGGGGAATTCAGAGTGCACTGAGGAAGCCGGAGTACCCGGAGAGAACCCATGCATGCTCAGGAAGAACATAAACAACTCCTCACAGAAAGGTTCCAGCCGGGATTTCACTCATGGCTCTTCTTGCTGCAAGGCAATCACAGCCCCGCTGCCACGATGCCCTTAGACCGTAATCTCTATAAAATTGGCAAAGTTTCATTAGATTCAGACTAAGCCTGTAAAAATACAATCATGTCGCCGCTGCTCACCACTCTCTGTGATCTTAAGCATCCAACTCTCTAACTCAACCAGGTTTGGACGTCTGTGACAATGAAAGTCAGAACAACTGTTCAAATACAGCATTTGGAGCAAAACTGTTGCTGCTGCATTAACAACTGGGTTGGAATCTGTTGTGCATCTCCAACTCTGATGTTATGAATTGTACTGGTTTTGTCTGAGAAACCAAGCATGCATTTGGTTGACATGGTTCACAAAACTTTATTCACAAACTTCTACATTAAAAAACCTTTTTACACTATCACACTGAAATATTGTATTCTTGCTGTGCAGTTATTAACGACCCAGGGTTCTCTGCTATTCTTTTATTTAAACAAAAAGGAAAAAAGGAAGTAAATCAAATCACAGTGCATTTTTAAATCAGTCAAAAGTGTCCTGGCTTGTTTTAGTTTTACACTGAGGAACAAATGGCTTACTTATCTGTTAATTTTGCAATCTAGTTGTGTCAAACTGAACTGGAAATATTACCATCAGAATATTTGTGTGTAGTATTAATATGAGAGTTGTTTAAAGTTGCAATATTTGTGGGCTACTATATTCTTATACATGTCAAAGGCTACAGCCTGTTGGACCTAGAACGATGGCAGAGAGTGCTTAAAGCATTGTATTAACAAAAAAAAAAAAACTGGAGTGAGGAAAATATGAATTTTCCATTTTTAAAGCATAACAACCACGGATGGATAACCAGATCAATACATTTGAAGGAAAAGAGTGTGATAATACAAACATCTTCCATTACCCCCCCCCCCCCCATTATAATGACTCATTCATGCTCCATACTATTCCACACTGTGTTGGAACCCTGCTTATATCCTTTTAGCAGTATTCAACAATAGTACTGTAAATGCATGGTTTTTCTAATATCCTGAAGGACAAACTGGCGAGCTCTGTTTCTGCCCTTTCCAGTGATACCAGTACTTAGGCAACATTCACTCAGAAGTATTTCCCGAGGGAATGAACTGGACCGATTACAAGTGACAGCATGCGTCTCTGCCACAAAGTCCTCTCTCTTCTTCCTTTTAAAAACATAAAAAAATCCATGTGAATTTACAGAACTTCTTCTAACCTCATCATGAATGCCGAGTTGTGTGTGGATAAAAGGAGGGTTCCGGGCTTTTAGATAACATTTCTAAATGTTACATTTAGGGCTAGACTTTAGCAAGGACCTGAAAAGGAGCCAGGAGGTTTGTGCAGGATGTTACCCGATCTCAGAAAAGTGGGAGACAATTGATGAATGGAGTATTATTACAACTAATGTCCTACACAATTATTATTATTACTTTTATTGTTCACATTCTGTTTTGGGCTTACATGCAAAGCACTGTGGGTGACAGAAAACTAACACTGCCCATCACCTAAAAAAATATATCCTTTTTATTCCCTCTTTAATAGAGCAAATCTGCAAATACACCACCTAATTATCAACTATAGCGAAATGCGTGTGGGTAGGCCTCCAAAACTGGCTCCAGCCCAGGGGCCCACATGCTCCTAAATCCAGCCCTGATTGCAGCTGACGAAATTTTAACACACATGCTCACTTTCCACTCTTAATTACATAAGCTTAACGAAACAGTAACAGAAAGTACAATGGCAAGCTTTCAGGGGACAACACAGGTGGTGATCTTTCATTTCTGTGCAAGTATTTAAAATGTGCATCTGTTTTACCTTTTGAAACTGGAGAGTCTGGGGGGCAGGAAGCCTCCTTATTTTCGGGTGACACTCTTTGCTTTGGGTTCGTACTTCCTGATCCGAGCGGAGGGCTGGAGGGGGGACTCGAGACCCGGCTGGCCGTCGCTCCTCCGTGCAGGGTTTGCGGCCGTGTGGGACTGCTCGGACCCCCACGCAGGAGCTGGTAGGGCACGGTGGCGCGGATGGGGTGCAGGCGGCTGCAGCTGCTGCTGCTGCTCTGGCTGAACGAGCCCGGGGAGCCCGCATTGCTGCGCCTCACCCTCGGCTGCTGAAGGGAGTTACTGGGAGCGGACATCTTCCGAAACTGTCTGGTTACTCTTATCGCGGGGTAAAAACACGCACTGCCCAAGGCTGCTGCTGCTGCTTCTCTAGAGGAGGAGGAGAAGGTTGGAAGAGTGCTGAGATAAACATCAGCCTGTTAGCGAAAAAAACGTTAGCTTCCTTTAAAACTTCTCATCTCCTGCTTTCAAGATGAAAAAACCTGTTTTATTTTGAGACAAACTTACCTGGAGGTTACTAAAATATGCCGTAGTAAACTCCAAACATTGCAGGAATAACTTTTAAAGTTGTTTTTACAACTTCTGGTTACATTTTCTTTCCGTGTTTTAGCAGCTCTTCAGCCTTCCCCATCCTGTTCACTGAAGTCACTTGACAGTTTTTCAGCCAGACTACTGGCTGTCGTTAGTGGGCGGGGTTTGTCTGTGAGTGCCTGTGTTTCTGATTGGTCAATCACCGTGTACAGTAAGAACAGTGATTGGCTCTTGCCAGCCCATAGAAAGCCCTTTCAACCAATCAAAACTAAGATATGTTACACATCTCTTTCTGCTTTTAAGGGAAAAAAATTTTTTAGGCTTATTAATTCTTTAAAAAAAGTGTTTAATTCTATTGAAATGAAAATACACTGTTCAAAATACCCGTGTATGTTCTCAAAACTGTTCTGGAACTTTCATTTATTTTCAAGCAATTCAACAGCTGTCAGTTTACCCACATAGTAAAGAGAAATGCATTTAAATTATTTGTTCAATGTGTATCTGAAAAGCTTACCACTAAACTATCATATTCCACATGTGAATTGTTTACCCTATTAGAATAATAGATTTATACCAAACTAAAATGATTCATCTCATGGTTTACATGTTTTAATTAGACATAACTGCATAAATTCAAGTACCCAGATTATGTTAAATCTGGGATTATTTAGCATTCGTTTGTGTATTTTACTGACCCTCTTTCTGCAGAGAAATGCTCTGAGAGCTTCCAGAAACTTGAGTCAAATTCCTTTTATGTCTTAACATGTTTAGCCAATGAATGTGGTTAGACAGTTGGGCATTGGCTGCTTTCAGGACAAAATTTCAACCTCAGCCTCTGAGGCAGCACACAACCGTTTCATGACAACCTGCCAACATATTTACACAGACAAAGTGCACCATACTTTATGTAAATACTTTAGTCATCTCTCAGTGTCATATAGTTCTTCATTAAAGAGTTAACACTTTCAGGTAATTTTTGATCACTCAAAGGCAGGACTTCAAGACATCAAGGATTCATCTGGTGAAAATGTATTCACATCCCTTGAACTGTACATTTTGTTACTCTAGAACCACAAGCCTCTATGTATTTTATTGAGATTCCATGCTATAGACAAACACTAGGTAGTTCATAAACAATTTTTAAATGCGGTTACTGCTGGAAGTCTGTGTTTCTCTACCAGCTCTGAACGTCTATAGAGATTTCTATTTGTTGCTCATTCTTTGCGATTTAGGTCAAGCTCAATTTGAGCCTAAAGCATCTGCAGACAGTAATTTTTAAATCTTGCCACCGATTCTCTGCTAGGCTTCGGTGTGGACTTTGACAGGAGCATTCTACCACAAATTTACCTTAATCTAAACCACTGCACTGGACCTCTAGCTGTATGTTTGGTCATTGTTCTGCTGGAAGAGGAACCTCTGTAAATCTTTTGCAGCCCTCAACATGTTTTCTATCAGAATTGCCCTGTATTCAGTGCCATCTATATTCCCATCAACTCTAGCCAACCTCCCTATTCCTGCTGAAAAGCCTCCCCACATGATACAGCCACTATCATGTTTCCCCATTAGGAAGGTTGTTTTTTTAAGGTGATGGGCAATGTTAGTTTTCTGTCACCCACAGCGCTTTGCATGTAAGCCCAAAAGTTCAATTTTTGTCTCATCTGACCAGAACACCTGCTTCCTCACGTTTTCTGTGTCCGCTAAATGACTTCTAGCAAATTGTAAGAGGGACTTCTTATGGCTTTCTCCTTGACACTTTTCTGTAAAGGGCAGATTTGCAGAGCACACAGCTGTTTGTCCCATGCCCCACCTGTATGTGGATCTCTGCAGCTCCTCCAGAGTTACCATTGTCCTCTTGGCAGCTTCTCTGAGTAATGCTCACCTAGTCATGTCATGTCTTGGTAGGTTTGCAGTTGTGCTATACCATTTACACAGCACTCACTGGATCATCAAAAGCTCCAGATGTTTAGGGTTCTCTACAGCTTTCTCCCTGATCTGTCTGCCATGTTCTTTGGTCTTTATGATGCAGTTTATTCACTAATTAGCTCTACTAAAACTGAGGCCTCCACAGAACAGCTGAATATATACAGAGACTAAATTACATACAGATTGACTGTTTACAAAGAAGCTAATTTCTGAAGGTGATTGGTTGCAATGAATTTTATTTAGAGGCATCAAAGTAAAAGAAGGTTGAATAAAACATTTTAGGTAGATTTTTTTTATCCATTTAATAAATGTCGCTCATTTTCCTTCCACTTCATAATTATGCTCCATTTAGTGTTGGCTGGCCACATAAAATCTCTAACATACAGTTAAATTGGTGATTGCAATGTGATAAAATGTGAAAAACCTCGGGGGTGTGAATACTTTTGCAAGCCACATATGGATCTTAAAGCTTGATGCTTCATTATTTATTCTCGTTTTTATTAATATTTATCCTCCATTTTTAAAGCTGATACTGCATAATGTTTATGTCCTTTCAGGTACCATGACTGAACAGAAAAAATGTGGAAAAACTTCTGGAGATTTATTGATCACAAATTTAAAGGATTACAAGAAGCCTGGCAATCTGGAAATCAGTGGTGGTTTAAAACCTTTGCAAAGTACTGTTTTTGACAATTTGTGTCAAATTGTCCTGTGAGCTTTGGTTGAAAAGTAAAGAAAATAAGTCAAATTTTTAACTGAGGAGTTTATTTATTTGCGCAGGGGTTCCATTGTCCCAAGTGTATTGAATTTGCTTTTTATCTCTTGAAATGCAGTGAAACTCTGGAATTCTGTTGAGGTTTCCATATAAGATTAGGCCAAGATCCAGTAAGCACAAGGGCAGAAAACAAACCCAAAGCCATCTGTGTCTATAAAACAAAGTAAAATAAACCATGTAAACGTATGGAAAACACCTCTATTCAACATTACTTCAATTTGTCTGCAGAGATTTATTTAAAAGGGTAAACACAAGAGAAGTTGAAAAGGATGAAATTACAGACACTCTGTTTTCCAGGACGCTACATGGCTCACCAATTTGTCTTCCCCGATCCAAGATGATTCACAAAAGGGCACGCAGGCATTTAAGACCTCGGTGAATGCTGCCTACAGTAACTGCTCTGCCTCCTCCCAAATCCTCCTCAACACTCCATGACTAAGTGATTTAGCCAGCTATGGGGAAGGCCGGCCTATTTACAATAAGCCCCCGGGTTAGAGACTGTGCAGGGAAGGTGGCAAAGGAAGACACAAATACCATTTACAATGTGGTTTACAGATGACAGCTACCCCACAGATGGCGCCCATCCTTGGTTTCATGTGTGGTATGCATAGATTTCGGGAGAAATTTGGGCATCAGTGAGGAGAGAAAGAAAAAGAAGGGCAGTGTGTTGATCTGGAGGTTTGTAGGAGGGAGGGGACTAGCTGTACAGGGCTCAGGGCGTCTGCTCTCTTGCTTTCTCTTTGAGTCAATAGTGTTCCGGCAGCTGAGGTTCTTTATGAGGGAAACAATCTGGAGGGTCTTGTCAGGGTGCCGAGCAGCTGCCGTTTTCTGGGGAGCTTCTTTCATAGACCACAGGCCTGGAGTAGGCTGGTGAATACAGACGCATCCCTCCCGCACTCCTCTCCCTCCACAACTTCTTTAATCCCCACCCCCCCCGAAGCTAACCTTTCAGGCTGGACGTCCCTCCTGCACAAAGCCAGATGAGGAGAGAGGCTGTTATTATTGTCATCGCACCCCGAACAAAACTTTCATGAGGTATGTGAAGATTTTTTCCCACCAGACATTAAATACGAACTAAAACACAACAAAATCTACTTTAGAAATAATGGCACACGTGATCACACCTTCTCAATCCGATATCTGACTGTATATTTAAAAATAACAGCATCCTGATTCAGGTTAAACTGGAAGAGGCTGATAATAGCACAACCCCATACTTCTCCTGAGTGAGTATTATTAGTAGAGCAGTAAATTAGTATTTGCTCCCTTTCTGGCTTTACCATAGTTAGTCAAATCATTACCCACATTTTGATTCCCTTCTTCATATAGAGCTCTGGAATTAAATAACCTTCTCTAGACTATTACTTAACAGCATAACTTTCTATCCAAGCAGCCACTTCAGAAAGGGACGTCGCAGACGCGTATTTGTCCCCTGCCCAGTAGTTGGTGTGATGCACCAGTGGGCTCCTGGCTGGTGTTCAGCTTCAGTTTCCAACACGGGGGTCCAGTTTAGCTGCTGTCTGCCGGCACCAGGTTCCCTGTGGTGTCCAGCTGCATGCATTTACATGCACAGGCCGACACCGGGCACTCTGTGTGGTCTCTGTAAAACATAAGTTAAATAAACAATATGATACTTAAAGTAAAAACTAAACTGGCACCTCGAAATGCAAAGGTAACAGTTTCCCCAATTTGAGAAAATACAGTGGGTAAAAAAGTATTTAGTCAGCCACCAATTGTGCAAGTTCTCCCAATTAAAAAGATGAGAGAGGCCTGTCATTTTCATCATAGGTATACCTCAACTATGAGAGACAAAATGGAAATGAAAATCCCCAAAATCCCATGGTCTGATTTTTAAATAATTTTTTTGCAAATCATGGTGGAAAATAAGTATTTGGTCACCTACAAACAAGCAAAAATCCCAGAACCACATGGGGGGACCTAGTGAATGACCTGCAGATAGCTGGGACCAAAGTAACAAAGGCTACCATCAGTAAAACACTACACCATCAGGGACTCAAATCCTGCAGTGCCAGGCGTGTCCCCCTGCTTATGCCAGTACATGTCCAGGCCCGTCGGAAGTTTGCTAGAGAGCATTTGGATGATCCAGAAGAGGATTGGTAGATTGTCATATTGTCAGATGAAACCAAAACAGAACTTTTTGGTAAAAACTTTACTTGTCGTGTTTGGAGGAGAAAGAATGCTGAGTTGCATCCAAAGAACACCATACCAGCTGTAAAGCATGGGGGTGGAAACATCATACTTAGGGCTGTTTTTCTGCAAAGAGACCAGGACGACTGATCCGTGTAAAGAAAAGAATGAATGGGGCCATGTATCGTGAGATTTTGAGTGAAAACCTCATTCCATGAGCAAGGGCATTGAGCATGAAACATGGCTGGGTCTATCAGCATGACAATGATCTCAAACACACCGCCCAGGTAACGAAGGAGTGGCTTCGTAAGAACCATTTCAAGGTCCTGGAGTGGCCTAGCCAATCTCCAGATCTCAATCCCATAGAAAATCTTTGGAGAGAGTTGAAAGTCTGTGTTGCCCAGCGACAGCCCCAAAACATCCCTGCTCCAGAGGAGATCTGCATGGAGGAATGGGCCAGAATACCAGCAACAGAGTGAAAACCTTGTGAAGACTTACAGAAAACGTTTGACCTCTGTCATTGCTAACAAAGGGTATATAACAAAGTATTGAGACGAACTTTTGTTATTGACCAAATACTTATTTTCCACCATATTTGCAAATAAATTCTTTAAAATCAGACCATGAGATTTTCTGGATTTCTTTTGCTCATTTTGTCTTTCATAGTTGAGGTATAGCTATGATGAAAATTACAGGCCTCTCTCATCTTTTTAAGTGGGAAAACGTGCACAATTGGTGGCTGACTAAATACTTTTTTGCCCCACTGTATATTTTAATAGGTAAAAGTGCACAATTTTTGAGGATATTAAGAGTGTAACGGTACAAAAAAATCATGGTTCGATATGTATTTGGGGTTTTAAGGTCACAGTTTGCTAAGTTTTTGGTATAATTCATCCCAAAAAAATAAATACCAATACGGCTATTTTTTTTTTTTTACATGTTCCGAATTACACAAAGAACCTTTTTTTCCCGAATACCTTCCTTTCAACTCATTTAACTTAATCATGTTCTATAACTTAAAAAAGTTGAAAGTATAGAACTGACTGGAGATTTGATTGGATTTAAAAATAATAATAAAAGAGTACAAGCAGACATAGCCAGAGTAAAAAAAACAATATGACCACTTGAAAACAGTCAGTGTTGATGTTTAGAGATGTTTAAATAATATTTTGTCAATATTTGAGAGTAAAACAAGCTTAAACCCTTTGGAGTTGTTTTGATATTTCGACAGCTGATTGGATGCTACTAGTAGCCATGTGAACATCAGCTGTTTTTTCTCTAGTATCAGTGATGTTTACATTCAGCTTGACATTGTTTCAGATGAGAAATTCAGTTCAGTGCAGAGCATGTTATGTAGCTTATTGCTGTTGAAAGATGCGTTGGCTGGCAAAGTTCTGGTTTGGTCCAACTTTCTTTTTCTACTGTAGCTGCATGAGAAACCATTAATGCTCCGAAGTAGCAGAGTTTACTGATAGCTGGGAGTCCTTTCTGTTTTGTTTTGGTGTTATTTTCAAAAGCTGCGCTGTGTCCATAACATCAGGAAATAAAAACCCCAGAAATTCATAATAAAGACTTTTCACACATATATATCAAGTGGAGTACTATAGCAAAAGCTGTAGTGCTCCGCTTGTGAAAATAAATCTGTTGGGCTTCTACTTGGTACTCAGACACCAATTCTGAGCTCCACACTGCCAAACGGGACACGTAAAAAAAAAAAAAAAAAAGTTGCACTGCGCTCCGAGTTCTGCAAATAAACATTTTGCCTGTGCTCAGGTAGAAAACAGCTGGAGTTGTTCGGTACACTTGCATACCGAACCAAAAGGGCCGTACTGAAAAATCCATATGCACATACCGCTACAACCCTACCGGAAATAATATGATAATGTTCAGGTTGAAAATGTATACAGCTACTCAACCAAAACAAAGCAAAATGGAAAAGTAGTGTTTTAAAATTAATCACTGTAATTTTCGGACTATAAATTGCTACTTTTTTCACACACTTTGGACTCTGCGTCCTGTACAATGATACAGCTAATTTATAGATTTTTTCACTGGCTAACGGCCTCTGGAGGGCACTATAGCAGGAAGCGTAAAACTGAGACAGACATGTTGGGAAAGATTATGCCCCAGAAAAGACACCACCGGTAGTTTTGATGCACACACCCTCATCATGGAAAACACACAAATAAATGCAGCTTTTCAAGCTAAAGGCAATCGAGCTGGCCGTCTAAAAAGAAAATAGAGCTACAGCAATGAATGAACGGTAAGGCGTTGGAGGAGGCAGCGGAAACAACTGAGTCAGTGTAAAAAGACGATAAAAGTCGCGTTTCCACAACCGGAACTTCAGGGTAATTTAACCAGATCTTTTTCTGACGGGGTCATCTGGCGGCTCGCTCCCCTCAGCCAGTGTCTCCATACACAATCAGCCCTTTAAGGAATCAGCTAAGAGATCCAAATATCAGGACCGTTTCAGCGGCGAGTGGCCTCACTCATCAGCGCAAAAAGGCGCCTACAGCAGCAGAAATCACAAGAGATCGACAAAAAGCTTTCAGAGGACAAAAAGACACTGAAGAAGACGACTTCAGTGGCTTTGGTGCGGAAGATGAAGATAGATATGTTTTATTCTCTAAGCAGACATGTAACTATCGTCTTGTGCTCATGCTGCATTCGTGACGTACAGCCCATTTTCGTGCAGATTTTAGAAAAAAAGGCACGTCCTAAATTAAAACCCCAAAAAAATCTTCTGTGTACCGTCTTTCTGTGTAAATATCTCATGTTACATCATGAAAACATGTGGCTTATATTAAGGTAAGCTCAATGGTCGGAAAATTACAGTACACTTTTTCTGCTAGCGCAGAGGGAACCTAACAGCCGGGTGCTGCTAAATAAATGCACCTGATTAATTGATCATCACCAAGTGTAACAACCTAAAATTTAGATTACAGGAACAAATAAAGAACACTCTAAAACCCAATGTGAGCCATGTTTCTTGTAAACTTTTACATTTTTAAAAGTAGAGATGCTCAGATCAGAATTTTGAGGCCGATTTCTAAACTCTTGCTTTCATAAAGCTTTGACCGCTAATACTGATTTTAGTCAATTCTGATTTCTCTCGACGAACTATAAATAACAGTTTAAGAGATGTTTATATATATAAAAAAAATAAAAATCAAACTCTCTTTGGCAGTCTGAAGGAATCATGCTGATATGTGTCGACCTGACCTGGCGCTTTGGTGTGGTGCGTTCATTGCTTGGAGAAAGATAATATTTTTGAGTCTCCGACCAGCCGGTCAAGATGGTATGTGTGAATTTGTTACTAAATGAAAATGATTAAAAAAAATGTCACCTACCTGAACCAGCTCAGCATGTGACCGGCATGGCCACCATGTCGACAATTGTGACACCAGGTGAACCAGTTGTTGAACTGGGCGAGTTTGTTCTCCCTCGTTAAGTCCATCTTCTCATCTGACTTTCCAGTTCCTGCCAAAAAGATTCATCCCAAAGTCAATCTCAGTTAAATCTGTCTATCAGAGCTGTAAGAAGTGATGCCACAGCAATAAATGTCCAGGTGATAACAGGTTTTAAACGGTAATCATTCCTCCCTGGGTTAAGCATTACAGTATTAAGAGTGTGTGTGTGTGTGTGACTAATCCTACCTACCTGAGCAATTGGAAACAGGTGTGCCCATATTCATGAGGCAGAGGGCACAACGTGGCAGTGGTTTCCTGCACCCAGGACAGCTCGTGACCTTTGACTTGGTGGGTGAGCCGCTGACCCCGTACTGGCTGAAGCCTCGGCCCTGATGAGGCATTGCCGAGCAGCTGTAGGAGATGGATTTCCCGCAGAAGTTACAGCTCACAAACACCTGCAGAGAACAAACACAAGACTGGGCTGATAAGGACCGGTGAGCAATGAAAGTAAAACCGACGGCTGCATGCTCACCAGCTGCCTGGATTTAAACCCTGAAGGGGATTAGAGCATGAGCAGCAGTAAATCCAGTAAAATATGAAATTCAAGCAAAGCAATGGGCATCATTACCTGTGCTAGGGGTTTGGAGCTGGGGTCCAGCTTGCCTCTGAGGATGTCAAACTCGGCCCGTTTGTGCCAAAACCTCCATGCGTCCAGCAGGTTGCGGTAGTTTTCGATCCAGCACTGGACTCGAGGGTCTTTCAACACGTCAACAGGGGAACCCTGATAGAAGAGATAATTTATGAAAAGGACTTTTTACCTTTTCATTTTGGAGCAGTTACTACAGGAAAGGGCAGCCTCATGTTGCCTACACTCTACAGTTTGCTCTTGAAAGCAGCGCCTGACGGAGCAGGCTGCATTGCCAAAATAAGAATTAAACAACCCTTTGATTTTCTTCGTTTTCCTCTATTGAAATCTGCAAAAATCACATCTTAACCAAATATTTTCCGTATTTGAGTTTATTTTTTTTAAAGACTGAAAAATCTGAAGGTCATCTACCATTTTGTCAGATTAGTAGTCACACCTCTGACCACTTGGTACAAATGCGCAGACATTTTCAACTTTAAGCACGGAGTACAGGTGACTAAATCAATCAAAAGAAAGATTCCCATGAGAGCATCCGAACCTCATCTCTGTAGGAGCCATAATTTAACATATTGGGTGTATTGATCACTGGGTTTATATTTTGTCGTTTGGTTGTTATGGTGATGTGCAACACGTGGGTGCAAGCGGTGACAATAAAAGGGGGCTGTCAGTCTGTCACTCAGTGGTTTTGACAGAGAGAGAGGAAGGCTGGGTAGCCAAAGTTTATGTTGACTGCTACACCTAAGTCGAGTTTATTTAGCTTTATTGTATTGAATCATATTATGTTTAAAGAGTCTGACCCAAATTAAGATCCAATCGTCGTATCCTGTAAACAGTAAAATACTTTAATAAACCGAGGAACGCATTCCACCTTTGTGCATAATTTAAACTGACAGCGCAACAAAGAACTAGACAGAATCCATCTCCGTCCTCTACAGCGACTGTGGAAGTCGCTACAATCTCAAACCTTGGACATCGTACTCAATGCATCTCGCTAACCAGGAGCTGAAGTGTGATTGAGGCTTTGAGGCGTGTCGCTCCCAAGAGCCCAATGTCGTGCCAACTACCGGTGCATGTTGTGGGATTTCCTGCAACTGAAGTGATAGCTTCTGGGTCAGGAAACGGCTCTTTCAGAGAATCTTTCGGACTTCTGATCACTTAAATTGGAGAAATGTTCCCTGATTTCAAAACTCTGGATGATGTGGCGCTTAATTCCAGTCTCCAGTGTGGCAGAAGAGCGAAGATTCAGCCTCCAGAACATCTAAACCCCAATGAGAAGTCATTCAAAATCCAAAATCTCACGATAATAACCGCTGCAGCAATCCCACTAGTTGATCACGCACAAGTGGGTGAGCATTTCCATGTTCCATTCGGAGCAGGAAAAAACTTATGAGACTGCATTCAGGCCACGGCAAGTGAACTATTCGTATTTTAATTGCAATCGTTTAATTTCATTTCTATGTAGTTCTCTGTTTAGCTTGTTCGGATTGATCATTATTCAAATGAAGATAAAAATACTATTAAATATGTTATCAATTTAACAATTGATTGGTAAAAATAGATTATGACTGGATTTTTTTTTACCCAGTCAGTAAAAAGGATGGAAAAACAGAAATATCTAACACGACCTCTGGTAGAAATACAGGTTTAGTACACTAAATTAAGGTCAGATTAGATGGGGTATTTTCTTCTCACATTTAATGTTAGTCTTGCATTAATTTACTTTGATCAATGGCATGATAACATGAAATTCCAATACTTAACTTTTTCACAATATTCTAATTTTCTGAGACAGACTTTTGGGTTTTCATTATCTGTAAGCCACAACCATCCAAATTCCTGGAATTTTCGGACTATAATCCGCTACTTTCTCCACACACTATACAACGATGCAGCTAATTTATAGATTTTTACTGGCTAACGGCCTCTGGGGGGCACTATACCGGGAGGCACAAAAGTGAAGGAGACGTGTGGGGAAAGATTATGCGCTAAAGAAGACACTACTGCTAGTTCATGTACACAGCATCATCATGCAAAAAATACACAAAATAATCCATATGATTCAGTTTTTAAGTTCAGGCAATCAAGCTGGCCATAAAAGAAAGAAATAGAGCTACTGCACGTAAGCTTGACATCAATGAATCGATGGTGAGACGTTGGAGGCAGCGGGAAGAACTGAGTCTGTAAAAAGACGACAAAAGTTTTCAAAGGACATACAGACACTGAAGAAGCGAACTTCAGTGGGAGAGTGGAAGAGGAAGGTGAAGATAGCAACCAATGACTTTTCTGGAAAGCTAGATTATGTTTTATTTTCAAACTAGGCATGTTACTGTCGTTTTGTTTCTGTACAGCTGATTTTCATGCAGAGTAAAAAAAAATTAGCACGTCTTAAATTAAAACCACATTTTCCAATGAAATGTCTGTTAATGAGACGCATGGCTGCGGTCTTTAAGCGGAGATTCGAGGCTCCTGTGCAAATGGAGCCGCTTGTGAGCTCTCTGACATGGAAAAGGAGTGGAGGGTAGAACCACTCATCGGTGGTTAGATACACGCTTTATGTCAGATCAACCCCAACATTTCATCAGTTGTTCCTGGTCCCATTGCGGACATTTCCTGAAAATTTCATTGAAATCCGTCCATAACTTTGAGTTATGTTGCTAACAGACAGACAGACGGGCACAAAAACATTACCTCCTGACAGAGGTAGTAAAAAAAGTATTCCGTGTACTGTCTTTCTGTGTAATTAACTCAAGTTACAACATAAATTCAAGTGCGCCCTATATATGTACAAAATTTATTTTATTTTGAAATTTAGCTGATGTGGCTTATATTCAGGGGCACTCAATAGTCCGAAAATTAAAGTACATGGAAATATTTCATTGTTTCCAAACGAGTAACAAAAAATACGGAACGTTTTCACAATATTCCACCTAATTGATACGTACCTTTACTTTGTGTTGGTCTATTACACCCTTTCACAAAAAAATACATAGAAGTTTGTGGTTGTACCGTAAAAAGGTTCCAGGGGTATGAATACTTTTTCAGGGGGCTGTACACAGGTCACCAGAGTACCTTGAGCATGCAGAAGCTGGACGTCTGGACATCCCCGGTTCGGTCGACATAGCACTCCATAAGATCTACACCATCCTTAGTGAGCCCGGTCAGCAGGATGCCCTCCAGGTTTCCTGCCTCCTTCATTTCTTTGGTTAGTTTGTCGATGTAACGAGGCAGCTGCAGCAAAAAAACCAAGAGAACACAATAGCAGACACAGACGAAATTGCTTTGAGAACAGAGAACACTCTTGGCAGGGTAACTCAGCAATGCAATATGCTGCAAAAAGCTTCATTCTGTAATTACCTGAGCATCGCTGAGAAACATGCAGGCAAAGGCGACCCTGTCCCGGACAGCAACATTGCTCTCATACTGAAACAGAAACAAAGAAAGAAAAACAAGACGATGTTTCTCTAACAAAACTTTGGATCCAAATGTATTTCTCCTTTTTGGCCATTTCCAGATTCAGATTTCTGTTTCTTGATCTTAAACAAAAAATATAAACTCAGCAAAAAAAGAAATGTCCCTTTTTCAGGACTCTGTATTTCAACAATAATGTTGTAAAAATCCAAATAACTTTACAGATCTTCATTGTAAAGGGTTTAAACAATGTTTTCCATGCATGTTCAATTAACCATTATCAATTAATTAACATGCACCTGTGGAATGGTCGTTAAGACCTTAACAGCTTACAGAAAGTAGGCATTTAAGGTTCACAGTTCTAAAAACGCAGGACACTAAAGAGACTTGTCTACCGACTGTGAAAAACACCCAAAGAAAGATGCCCGGGGTCCCTGCTCATCTGCGTGAACGTGCATTAGGCATGCTGCAGGGAGGCATGAGGACTGCTGATGTGGCTAGGGCAATAAATTGCCATGTCCGCACTGTGAGACGCCTAAGACAGCGCTACAGGGAGACAGGAAGGACAGCTGATCATCCTCGCAGTGGAAGACCACGTGTAACAACACCTGCACAGGATCGGTACATCCGAATATCACACCTGCGTGACAGGTACAGGATGGCCACAACAACTGCCCGAGTTACACCAGGAACACACGATCCCTCCATCAGTGCTCAGACTGTCCGCAATAGGCTGAGAGAGGCTGGACTGAGGGCTTGTAGGCCTGTTGTAAGGCAGGTCCTTACCAGACATCACCAGCAACAACGCCGCCTATGGGCACAAACCCACCTTCGCTGGACCAGACAGGAGTGGCAAAAAGTGCTCTTCACTGATGAGTCATGGTTTTGTCTCACCAGGGGTGATGGACGGATTCGTGTTTATCGTCGAAGGAATGAGCGTTACACCGAGGCCTGTACCCTGGAGCGGGATCGATTTGGAGGTGGGGGGTCCGTCATGGTCTGGGGCGGTATATCACATCACCATCAAACTGAGCTTGTTGTCATTGCAGGCAATCTCAATGCCTTGCGGTACAGGGAAGACATCCTCCTCCCTCATGTGGTACCCTTTATGCATGCTCATCCGGACATGATCCTCCAGCAGGACAATGCCACCAGCCATACTGCTCGTTCTGTGCGTGAGTTTCTGCATGACAGCAATGTCAGTGTTCTGCCATGGCCAGCGAAGAGCCCGGATCTCAATCCCATTGAGCACGTCTGGGACCTGTTGGATCGCAGGGTTAGGGCTAGGGCCATTCCCCCCAGAAATGTCCAGGAACTTGCAAGTGCCTTGTTGGAAGAGTGGGGTAACATCTCACAGCAAGAACTGAGAAATCTGGTCCATGAGGAGGAGATGCACTGCAGTACTTCAAGCAGCTGGTGGCCACACCAGATACTGACTGGTACTTTTGATTTTGAGCCTCCCTTTATTCAAGGACACATTATTCTATTTCTGTTAGTCACATGTCTTTGAAACATTTTTAGTTTATGTCTTATGGTGTTGACTCTTTTAGTGTTCATACAAATATTTACTCACATTAAGTTTACTGAAAGTAAAAACTGTTGAAAGTCAGATGACGTTTCTTTTTTTGCTGAGTTTATATAGAAAACAAAATCCAAAAGTAGCAGAAAGAAACTTGGGAAAGTTATTTCAAACTTTTGGTGAATATTTGTGGCAACATTTCCTTGAGTCAAATTTGTCTTAGAAGGGTTTAGTCATGGCAATGATGTAGTAAATCAAATTTAGGCCAGAATTTAACCAGATCTGCAGAAATATGTCTTAAATACAACAAAATACGTGTAATAATACATGATGAAATTGTAAAAAATAGAAAACAATAGATAACCTAAAATAAATGAGTTGTGTAGCAGTTTTAGTCTTTTTATCTGATGGAGGAAGTTGAAAGTTTCTGGAGAGGGAGGGAGGAGTATCTGACAATGATCGGAGCAGTATTCCTGCAGGAAATCTCAAACAGATCTCTGACAGGGTGTGGACACTCCTATGACCTTCTCAGCTCATCTCACTATCCTCTGCATGGTTCTTCTTCTCTGCCACATTGCAGCTGAGGTACCAAGCTGAGATTCATACATCAATGCACATATTTATGGAGGACTACGGGGGTTATCGTTAAAATGCTGTTTGGCTTTTCCAATGAGTGCTTACTTGTGAATTAAAAATATAGATTGCTAAATATAATTTCAAATTCAACAATTAATCCATAAAAAAAAGACACATTTGAAAAGCATTTTGTAATTACACATTTTAAATTGAAATACTAAAGAGGAATAGCTAATTGTATTTATTATTTGATTATTAAATACTGTGATATGAATTTTGTTTTTCAAATCCTTTTTCAAAATGAAGAATTAAATAACAGAATTAATAAATGAGATTGTAAATATCTTTCCTTTTCATACATTCCTTTTTCTCTTTCCAGCTCCCATTTTCAAATCCTTTTTGCAATTGGATTTCCTAAATGGTTTACCCTCTCCTTTTAGCATTTGAGTGACCCTCCTGGTCCCTGAGCACACTGAAAACCAAGTTCAACCAATCACAGCTGGTCCTCGAACGTAACCAGCTCTCTCATTGGTTAGACACGAGCTGTGCAGCTCAGCAAGGTCCACCTAAATGTGGCTGTCTAACCAATGAGAGAGCTGGTTACATTCGAGGAGCAGCTGTGATTGGTTGAACTTGGTTTTCAGCGTGCTCAGGGACCAGGAGGTCACTATTTTCAAATCACAGTATTTAATAATCAAATAATAAAAACAATTTGCAATTCCTCTTTAGTATTTCAATTTAAAATGTGTAATTACCAAATGCTTTTCAAATTTGTCTTTTTTTGGTCTGGACTAATTGTTGAATTTGAAATTATATTTAGCAATCTATATTTTTAATTCACAACTAAGCACTCATCGTCAAAATGCTGTATTGCTTTACCAGTGACCCCCGTAGTCCTCCATACATATTCAAATATTTACTGTAAATGAACAATGGATATTGTATTCTGGGAATTTAGGGGCAGCAAAAGAAATGTTGGAAGAAGAAAAATCCTTATTTTCTTTTTCATTTTTTTAAATGTCTTTATATTAGCAGGATTTTGACTCTGAACCTCAATTATTTTATAATGCTCTGTTTTATAATCTTCTAGAATTCCAAATTTCTTCAGACCAGAAAACGACTAAAAATAAGTCCAAAGGTTTTTAGGACAGCATGAGAACTATTGCTTGTAATTCATGTGTTTTTTAAACACGGAACAAAGACTTTGAGTAAAACATCCGCAGCACATCAGCAATTCTAAAAACAAATATGGCTAGAAAATTCCTCACTGGATCTTTTTATCTCGCTATTTGTTTTCACCAAGAAAAGGTCTAAGAGGAAGATTCAACTAAAAGGGAAAATAAACATGGATTCCGGCCTGGGCCAGCAGTTTTATGACTCATAAAGCGAATTGTTCAAATGGAAAACATGCCTCTTCTTGTGCACCTGAAGTTTTTCCACATAAAACCACTGAAGTGTTACCAGCCAATTTACTACTGTGTTTAGTATAAATAAACTTTTTTCTGAAGTCAGAACAAAAAGGCCACTGTTATTTTTTGTATTCACTAACTAGATGTAAAAGTCTACGACACGAAGATATTTATTACCAGCACGCCATCATAGGCTCCGGGCTCGGTGGTGAGGAAGGCGAACATGATGCAGAGGTAGGGATTCTTCAGCTGTAGCCTCAGAGAGCTGCACATCTCCCTCCACAGGGAAGACTTCTCGTCGGTGTAGCCCGACAGAGCCATGGCGACAACATTCAGGTTCAGGTCACCTGTAAATAGAGAAGCCTTTAAACACACGGCGATAACTTCCTGGGTTAGAAATGTTCTAAATGTGAACCATAGCACTCTTTCTTTTTACCATTGTTGTATAACTTTGAGCTCCAGTCAGAAGTTTCTACCCACTCGTCGTTGGCATTAATGTCATTTGAATGATTCATTTTAACATTCTTTTTTTCCAGCTTGGAATGATTTCACAACTTCAATTATTTTAAAAGCAAGAATTGGCTGTGCAAGGCTGAAATTACGGTGGATTTCGTTTTCTTTCCTGCAAGTTCCAACCTAAACATTTGTTTTTTGTTGTCATCAAGAAGCTTTTGGCATAATTATGCCTGGATTTTTTGATCACTCTTGTTGGCTGAGTTGGCTGAGTTAATTTAAATAAGTTGGGTTCCTGCCACGTTTAAGCATTGTGCTTACATTTTGAATAGAGTTAAAGTTGGTGCTTTGGAAAACACATTTTTAGAAAGGTAATGTTAGCCTCCTCCCTCCATTCAAAGACCAGTTTTGATCTTTTTTTAAAAATCATTGTCCTGTTAGAATAACAAATTTCAATCATCTTGCTGTTGAGTTCAGGTGAAGTTGAAGATTATCCCAAAGTATCAGTACCACAATTTGCAAAAAAAAGCCCCTCAGCATGATGCTTCTAACTACGTACTTCACGGTTGTTATCGTGTTTTAAGGAAAACATGCAGCATTTGACTCCTACAGACATACCTTTTTTCACTGTGGCTGAACACCCTAATCTGTGTGTCTTTTGACCAGAAAACTTTTTTCCAGAGGGCATTTGGCTTCTGTGTGTTTGTTTTATGCTTTATTGCTGTTTTTATTTTATATCCTAATCATGTAAAGAACCTTGAATTACATTGTTGTTGAAAGTGTGACAATCTGGTTTTGGATTGGATAAAGCAGGGTAACAATAAGATTCTAGAAAAAAAGTGTTCTCAAACCCCTGACCTTGAAAATACATGGACTACATTTAAATGGGGTGACCATTTTTTAGCTCATATGTATAAATCTGACCGTGCATACAATTCTTGCTCATTCCAAAGCTACGACTATTCACTTGAAAAAAAGAAAGTTTTAAATTAAATATTAAAACTATAAAATTATCGAAAGATTTTCCTGTCAGTGATGTGTGTATGTAAACTTCTGACCGAAACTGTTCAGATCCAACACAGTGCTATGGCAGACTTTAGATTTAAGTCATTAACAACAACATTAAAACCTTAAACCGATTTAATATTGTAAAAATAAATAGTTTTGTATTCATCTGCAGGTTATAATTTGAAGTCAAAGTTGCACAATTAAGCAAAAGATGATGAAACTACTGTTTACAAAAAGGCTCTTATCTCCAGCTAACATGTTTTAAATAAGGTAAATGGGAAAATGTCACATTGAACATAATTTCTAAGAGGTTTGCCTAAATGTGTGCAGATGAATCAATACATTCAGCAGTAAATAAAGAAGCGGTTCCAGCTGACATGGCTCTGTTGACACACCTTATCTAACAAATGACTCAATTACTCATGCAAAGGAAGAATTCAGAACACAGCAGAAATACTTGGCCTACATTAGTGACATTTTCATTGTAAAAAAAGCAGCATTTTTCACTGAGTTTCTTTACCGTGAACAGACTGTGCAGTGCAAAACATATGACTCCTGCTGCCACATCCTGCAGATCTGCATTATTGTCCCTATAAACTTTACTTAACTTGATAAAATATTACCTAGAACTCAATGCATAGAGCAAAAGAAGTTCAAGGTGCGTCTTAGACACTGAGATCTGCACACTGTAATCTAAATATTCCTGGCATAAACAGACACTTTGGTGTTGCACTTCTAAGAAAATACCAGCAACCTGACAATTGCTCTCCAAGAAGAATGGTAAAGAATTCACTACTTTTGTTCTGTATTTATTTATCCCTTTTTTAGCCACAGGTTTTAGGTTAATTTACAAATTTCACGCAAATATCCATGTTTCATACCTGCTTTCTTCTCTTTTATGTTGTTTTTGTCCTGTTCTATCATTCTCCATCTACTATCTATGATGTTGAAATTCAACATTAAAGGAAGATGAGATCTAACCACCATTTTAATTATCTACAGATTTGTTTCATCTGTGAGCCATAATCTTCAAAATTAAAAGACATAAAGGCTTGAAATATTTCACTCTATGTAGAATGAATCTTTATAATGAGTTCCAATTTCTGAAAAGTGGCAAACAAAATAGAACGTAACTGTGGGTGGATGGAGCTGATGTATTGTCTGTACTGTAGATGTGAATTAGCTTACAGCTAATTCTAGTAGAATGCATCAAATGGCAACATTTATGTTTAATATTGTACCTGGTCCCTGCTCAAAATTATTATCTTGTTGTATTTTAACTAAAGTATGTCAAAGACATTTTCCCAATTAAAACTGAAAATATATATATTTTAAAGTAAAAACCTGCGTAAAATATAGGAGACTATTTTGAAGCATGCACTACTACATTATGAGAAGTTAAAATATGCTTAAAAACTACACCTTTTGGTGCCTTTGTGTACAAATGGAAAATTAAGCTGTAACAGCTGCAAAGTGGCAGGCAATAGAAGCATTTAGATTCACACAATCATTTCCAGACCATGCAAATGCTGAAAGGAATGACATTAGATCAATGTTTATAGAGTATTTCAACACCGATGTGCAGTGGATGTCGTGCATTTTTTTGACTGCTTCCGATGTTATATACCATAATTCCAACCCACAGAATAAACATTCACTTTGGTTACAAAGGATTTCAGTTTTGTCTTCTGATTTACTACATTTACAAATAAACAACATGTGTATAAACATGTATACATAGGTATGTTTATGTGCATGTTTGTATGCAATTATAACTATATGTGAATATATACTGTATGTATAAGATGTATGAGTTGCATTAACCGAATAGAATACATCGATGTGTGATGGAACGATGTGGATTTTCTGTTCAGCTTGTTCAGATTGAACATTAATTAAAATGAAAATAAATACTACTCAATGTTATTTTAAAAATTGACGTAAAAATAAATTATGATCAGAATTTTCTGACACAGTCAGTCAAAATGACTAATACCAAAAAATTTTAGCGTGACTTCTGGTATGAAGTACAAGTTACTTGTTCAAAAATCTAGTCAAATAGAATCGTAGTAAAGCTTATTAAATACATTTCTGGACAAAGGCTACAGATGAAAATGTAACTGGGAGGGAGGGTGGGCGGGTGGGTGGGTGGATGGATGGATGGATGGATGGATGGATGGATACACAAATACTCTACTTGTAACCTACATGTTTGTGGTTATATGTTTGCATCTAAAAGTATCTTCCAATATAGAATATAGTACTACTGTGCATTGTGGTACACAACACAAATCTTTTGAAATGGGCATCTGGAAACAAAAAAACAAACAAAAACACTTTGTTTCAACACGAAAAGGTTTTATTGTAAAAAAACAAACATCAATGAAGATGTGTAGGAAAAGACCCATGCAGAACAAAACAATCGCACATCACTTTGGTGCAGCTCGCTCCATTACCACACCATGCGATCCAACAGTCCCATTATTCCTGTTCAGTTTTCCTACATTTTTTTGCAAACTAGAAACATAAACCGATGTCAGTCGCTCTTCTTTCTCATGGTCCTCTGGCGGCCATTCCTCTCACCTCTGCAGATATTCCAATAGTTCAGAGTCCCCCGCTTCCACTTACCTGTGAAAAGTGAAAAATGACAAATAACAAAATTGAGTCAGTAATAAATCAACTTCACACAAAGACAGCTGTAATTATTAACAGGTGAAGAAAAAAAATATTCCTTACCCGGCCTGCTAGCAGTAGGAGGAGCACAAGTGATCAACAAGCACTGAAGAACTGCATGCCACAGGCCTTAGGTTGCCCTTTAACTCTATGAATATACAGTATTACACATTATGAATATACAGTTTTACACAGAAAGTCTGTCGGATAATTTACAAACAGGTAAACATGTCACGTGTTATCTGACATGCAACATGTCCGCTAGCACAAGGACAGTAAATTCCACATGATACAGGGATAATGCAATATAGCAGCTACACCTACCAGATTCTGTAGCGTTCCTTTCCTCCTCCATCGACTCATTCACCATGGGCAGGAGGACGGACGCAGCTGTAGAAACACCGCCTTTATTCGATTTGCCCCCCTCCAATTTGTTCTGCAGCTCGGACGAAGCATGAAAACACCCGGTCGGACCAACTCTGCTTATTTATAGCTTCCATTGTTACAAATGAAAACGACGGATGTTTGTTCCGCACCACTAGTCCAAGCTTTTGTAATCCAGCCCCCACATTTTGGTTGCGATACTATGTGGGCGGGGCAGAAACCGGTTCCTTTCAAAGAACCAGTCTGGCCCAGCAAGGAGTTGGTGCTTGGAACCAAGAAACGGTTGCTTGGGCGGTGTAAAACCAGAGAACCGATTCCAAGTCAGGCTCTGGCACCGAACCAGCACTGGAACCAGCTCAAGGGGGGAGAGGCCCTTTGTGCTTTGCATGCTGTTTAAGTTTACTTTATCGCCACCAACTGCATCAAAATAGAAATGTCATTCAGTACTAGAGATGAGGAACAGTTTCCCACTGAGCTTCTATATTCACAATCTCCATCCTGGACAACCTAAGTTGTATATTATAGATCTTTACAAGCAGAATTCATCAACAAAAAGATTTGAAATCCCTAAAACAGGGAATTTAGGAATTTACTTTTAATTATATTTCCACTGGAGGATGCAGAAAGTTTATTCTGCAGAGTGGAAATGTGTTGGGGGTTACAGCCATCCAGTCTTGATTCACCACTCACCTTTTTCAGTGATGGCTCCCTTGTTGAGGATCTGGATGGCTCGGCGGATGTCCAGGTTGAAGAGAGCAATGGCAGCGGCTCGTTCCCACTCACGTTCCTGCTCCAGTGACCGCAGAAAGGTTTCCACGTCGATGTCAGGACCCCGGCTGATCCAGCCACAGAGCCTCAGGGCGAGGCATCGCTCCTCGCTGTGGAAGCGAGTTACGTCTGTCTGGCGGTCTGAGCCGCTCCAGCACCTGCGGCTCTCTGTCGTACCTTGAGGTATTAGGAAAACAGAAAATTCAGGAGGCATGACAACAACAACCCAGATGTATGTTTCGGTTCCATGTTTTGTTTTCTTACCCGAGCTTGTCTTGACGATGTTTTTGATGCCAGAATAAACCACAGACTGTTTGTTTCCTTGCAATTTCAGCTCCATGTCCTCTGCACACTGCTTCATATGTGATATTTACATAGGAATGATTACAAATTCTCCAGTTTCAAACAAACTGCTAAATATGACAAGCGGAAACTCCCAGCAAAATGTCTGAAACTGATTAAATGTCAAAAGGTCAAATGGTTTCCCGTTGGTGCACTAAAGAGGATAAACTTCAAAGTACTATTTAAAATCTTTTTCTTTTCTATATTTCACAACACATTCCACCTTCCAATCCAAACTAGGGGTGTAACGTGTTACATCTATTTGGATTTTCTGTTAAGGCCCTGTCGCACAAGTATCGCACAAATGTTTTCTACCTAAACACATGCAGAATTATCATGAGTGGAACTTCTCATTAGGCCGTTTCAAAAGACTTTTGGTCATTCATAAGTGACCAGCCTGTGGCGCCAATGTAGCGCGATCAAGTGTTTTTCACAAAAGATTACACGATGGCGGGATAAAGGGGGGTGTGAAGGTGGTGTCCGGGCAGTCGACGTGCAGGGTTGCCTATAAACCATGACACGAAAGAGTCCGTGACAAACAGACAAAATAGTTGGATCTAACTTGTTTTTTATCCCGAGTGAGACACCGCTCCTCATGTCTTTTTGCGAGCTGCTCCAAAAAAGGTGGCTGTCCTTCACAGTCAGCATGAACAGTTTAGCAATCTGCTCTTAAAGGCCAGAAGTTCCCGGACCTCTGCATCACTCCACTTTGCCATTTCAGCTGAAACAGTTTACAAGTGCTAAATGAACTCCCCATGTTTACTTTCATTTTAAACACTGTTGCTGACCGGGGCTCAGGGCACATTTCACACATTATGACATCACCCTCTGTTGCGACAAGGCGTGATCTTCATTCATAAGTCCAGCGTTGCGGCAATATAGCAGTAATATTACTATCCAGTAGGGATGTAAGAAAATATCGATACACCAATATATCGTAATATTTTATTTCCCGATATTGTATTAAAAAAAAATTTGAAATAGCGATTCATTTTTTTGGGGTCTGAATGGAACCATTATTGATGACAGTAATTTTTGTAGCAAATAAAAAAGTATGACTGGTAGTTGGTGGCTGTTTTCACCTTCTTCGTTCCAGTGGATCAACTAGATCTAGTAATAAAACTGGATGTGTTCAGTTTGAAACAGGTTGGAGTGTTTAAAATGCTGTGACAGTTTTTCTGCAGTTAAATTCAGTTTTAAAAATCATTAATGCTGATCAAAGTAAATAAAATAAAAAAGTAATATGCTCTTTTGTATTTATTTTTCTTGATGAAAGTGTACCGAAAATGTACCAAACCGTCATTTTAGTGAACCGTTACTAGGGATGTGTATTGGCAAGAATCTGGTGATACGATATATATCACAATACAGGGGGGACAATAAGATATATTGTGATACGATGAGTAAGACTATATATTGTGATTTTTAAAATTTAATGTAACTGTAAAAAACTGTCACAGCATTCTAAACACTCCAACCTGTTTCATACTTTAACACATCCAGTTTTATTACTAGATCTAGTTGATCCACTGGAACAAAGAAGGTGAAAACAGCTACCAACTACCAGTCATATTTTTAATTTTACTACAAAAATTACTGTCATAATAATTGGTTCCATTCAAATTCTGAAACATAAAATAATAATCGTTGATTTTAAATATCCATACAATATTGCAATACAAAATATTGCGACATATCGGCGTATCGATATTTTCTTACATCCTTAACCGTTGCACCCCTAATATAAAACATGTTTTTACTAAACACACAAAAAATATACCATGAAAGATTAGAAATGCACAAATATAATTAAATCATACTTTTAATATTGTCTGATTAGTTACTTTAGACTGCCAGTCAGCTGGCTGAAGGAAGGCTACTATACATTTATTTGACCTACAGTGTAAGAACAGAAAAATAAAAATATTTTGGGTCACATACAGAAAGACATGGCTTGGAAATTAACTAAGTAATTAAACTCAAATATTAAACACAATTTTAAAAGTACAGTTGGGAAGCATATTGCAGGCTGGCTATCCCAGTAGATAACCTGACTAATTAACCAGCTAATTGTCTATCAACTCTTAAACAGCTCAAATGTATGGTATTCTGCTCCATAAGATCATGATAACTACTACTTTTTAAAAAGATGTTTCCAGACACACTTCTAAATAATTCCAAATCAAGGGTGGGAAGTCTACTTACAAGTCTGTTATCCTGCAGGTGATGACACGGTTTGATGTCATCAAGTACGAGTCGAGAGGCCCGTTCAAGTTTGGCTCGGAAATGCAGAAGCCACAGGACTTTTCGCAAGTTGTAACAAATAAATAAAAGTATCTCCAAACCTCAACGTTAGATTTCTTATATTTGGACATTTTGAGAGAGGAGAAGCAGCTGAAGATCTCGATGTATATTATGTACATGTTGGGTAAAAGTTGTCAATAAAAACATAAAAACCGATGTCTATAATTTCCGATATTACATTTTAATGCCAATATCGGCCCCTATAATCGGACAGCTTCACAAATAACAACAGATGTGATAGATATAATTATCATGGCTGTCATAACCACCACCTAAAATTACTACTTTTTTGTTTTGAAAAAAAAACAACCTTTGATGTAAATTTGTATTTTAAATACTGAGAAAATATAATATTATTATATTATATATATATATTACTTAAAGTTATCATATTGTGAAAATCTCACATAGATAAAAGTATTCCTGGAGGATGGTTTTACACAAGACCTCGACTGATTCAGGTGTGTATAAAGAATAAGCATGGGATACTATAATATCCACATACTATACATAAAATGATCTAAATGCTTTCATTGAAAACTGAAAAGCAACAATAACTGTTGTTGTCCAATTGTTGTTAAAATAATATAAACATACTGGCTATTCTAAATGTAACTGCATAATCTAAAAAAATTACTAATTGCTATTGTGATTTTCATACAAAGATTTATGCAAAACATAACAATCATGCAAAGTTTTCATGCAAACATGAACATTACTGCATTTTGTGGTTTTGCTTTGACTAAGATCAAGCTAATATTTGCTGGTTAAGCAGCTGGGCCAAATGATTGAAGCCTGCCATCTGCAGTTTTAAAACAGCATTACCTTAATGAGGGTGATGGTGGGTGGCACTCCCTCAGTTTCCAAGTTATTATCGTCTGTTTTTCCCAGCATATTTCCAAAAAAGTGACTTTGCCTCTCATGCAAGCAAGGGGATAGTATAAGAGCCTTTATTCAGCCTGCTGCTTGTCAGCGTACACCAACAGGTTTAGCGGAGGAGAGTGATGCATAACAGTACGCTCCATACAGCCACCGTGTGGTTTAAAACCTTTTTATAGCTTCATACAGGAAAGGAATATATTACAAATAAATGCTAACAAGCAATTTATCTCAAATCACAATCATTAGTTTTTACGTATTCTTCAAGTAGGAATTCTAAAACTCAGACTGCATCAGCTTCCAAATATTTTAGAAGAATAAAATGAGGTTTTGCAACTCTTTTTTTGTTGATTTACCTACTTGCTGAAACCTTACAAAAGCAAACCCAAACCTCTCAGAACACGCCATGATTCCCAGGTATTATAGACTTCATACTGAAAGGATATAGAAGAGGTCAAACCATAAAGACCTGAGCTGGGGGTCGTTCCCTCCGGCCAGCAGGTGATTTCTCCAAACTTGGACGGTGTCATGTCCGTACCTGGACTGAACTCTTTCCCTCATCTTAGTGGCGATGTCTTTCTCGGCCGCGTTGTCCGCCCCCTCCGCTAAGTCTTCAACACAGTTGTATAAGTGTCGGCCGCAGGCCCACATGAGAGAGGCAGTGGAGCTCCAGGCCAGAGAGATGCGTTCAAACACTGTGAAGTCGGTCATCATCCGGTTGGCTGCAGAGACCACCACCATGCGGTTTTGGGAGGAGGGGTGCCAGGCGAAGCTGCCTATCAGGCTTTCGCAGGGCTGCACGCTTCGCTCGATGATGGTGGGCTCAGTCTCATCGCCGATGGGAGTGGGGGTGTGTTGCATGTCGTACAGGCGAATTATGTTGCTGTCCCGTGTCAGCGTTGACAGGAGGCCAGTACGAGTCGGACACCACGCCACCTGAGAATAGGAGAGGAAAACTGGGATCAATGAGGAATGTTATCAGGAGACATCTAAAATAAGCCCATAACTAGGGATGCACAATAAATCTGCATTAACATTAGGGGTGTAATGGTGCACAAAAGTCACCGTTCCGTACATTTTTGGTATACTTTAATCAAGAAAAATAAATACAAAGTACATATATTTTTACTTTGATCAGTATTAAACAAAAAACTTTTTTCCTGAACTCCTTCCTTTTTATTCCTGAAATTAGATTTTTTTTATGTTCTATTAAACTTTAAAAAGTTGGAAGTATAGAACTGACTGCAGATTTGATTGGGTTTTTAAAAATAAATAAAAAATAGTACAAGCAGACATAGCCAGAGTAGAAAACAATACAACAACTTGAAATCAATCAGTTAATCTTTAGAAAAGTTTAAATAATACTTTTCCCATATTTGTCTACTAATCAAGGCTCTGGACTGATGGATGGGGTGGGGAGGGTGGAGTTGTTTACGGAGTTCTGGTTTTAGTTATTTTGTTTTCTTTTGTCCAGATTTTCCTATATAATGTATAATCAGTGAATAAGTTGTCACAGTTTTCTGTGAGTTTCATATGCTTAGGATGTAATATGTCAAGTATATAATTGTTATCCTTTTTTGGGGGGGGGAAACCATAAAAGAAAATAAAAAGCCTAGTCTCCCAGCTGCATTTGAATGCAGCATGGGCCTCTATTGGGAAAATCCCTTCTCATCTTGCGTTTTATCCTAAATAAGGAGTTTGGGCTGATTGGATGGTTTTTCTCTAGTATCACTGATGTTTACATTCAGCTTGACATTGTTTCAGGTAAGTCATTCAGTTCAGTCCAGAGCGTGTTATGGACCTTATTGCTGTTGAAAGATGTGTTTGCTGACAAAGTTCTGGTTTGGTCCATTTTACTTTTTCTACTGTAGCTGCATGAGAAACCATTAATGTTCCCACATAGCAGAGTTTAGTGATAGCTGGGAGTCGTTTCTGTTTTGTTTTGGTATCACTTTAAGTTGCGCAGCAGAATATTGCACTGCGCAATTAGTTCTGAAGATAAACATTCTACACGTGTTCAGGTAGAAAATAGCTGGATTCATCCGGTACACGTGCATACTGAACCAACAGGGCCGTACCAAAATATACTAATACATGTACCGTTACACCCCTAATTAACATGCATAACATTTTTAGTCATTTTTTTAACATACAGGTATCAGTTTGATAAGTAAAACTGGGCCGATATTGATAAGCGATGTTCAAGTCCATCTTGCTTTCGTTTGTGTTTTCTGCTCCTGTGTGTACTTTTTTTGGGTATTACTTTTATTAAACTCTTTATGTTTCATAACAAATTCATTGCCTACAACCCATCACTGTGTATTACACAATCTAGTTTTGTTGCTTTTGTTAAACAAAAGAAGACAAAAACAGCTATATTTTTATATAGAGCTATCCTCTTAAACAATTTGAAGAACTTCAATAAACTCGCCATAACTTGCAATCCTTAATTTGACTTCTCTTTAGAGGAGTAGTTCCTAAACATTTTTCATGAGATTGAGTATAAATTGATTATACAATCACTAATAAAGAGAATATGATGGGAACTACTAGGAACATCAACAGCCAATATTTTGTTTTCTTCTATTTGTAAGTGCTGTACAATATAAATATGCTTTTACAGTTACCATTTTTTTTTTTTGGTCTCAAGACTTCTCACTTGTTAGATGGTAACCCCTAATTTAAGACCAAGTCAAGTCAAATTTATTTATAAATCACTTTAACAAAGAGAATGACAGCTGACCAAAGTGCTGTACAGAAAAATGTAAATAAAAATAAAATATAACAGGAGAAAAGTACAATTTAAAATAACAAAAAAGTGTCACGACAGCCTATAAGAAAAACAAGGACATCAGTCAACAAAAGCTAAATTAAAATAATGGACTTTCAGTCGCGATTAAAAAGTTATTACAGAAGTGGACTGTCTCACCACAAGTAGAAGTTAATTCCATAATTTGGGAACGGCAAACATAAAAGCACATTCCCCACTGGATTTATAGTTTACTTTAGGACTCGTAAAAGAAGATCCTGCTTTTGGGTAAACAGAAATTTAATTCTGAATGTGGCAGAACTGAAGTTTCTTAATTTGTGGAGTAGGAAAAAAACTGTCAAAAGCTCTTTTAAAGACTTCTATAACTCACGAGTGTAACTGCTATTCTTAAACTGGACCTTGTACCTTTATTATGTTGGCTCTGACTTTTTCTATTTTGTTTATGCAGTTTGACGTTTATGTCAAACTTTTAGCTTGTAACTTGATAACGGTGTACCTTCCTGGCTAGATCTCCTTAAATAAAATAAAAAGATGGTAATCTTGAAGAACTTCCTGGTTCAATGAATACATAAAATAGAGAAAAAGCCTGACCATACCTTAGTAAGAGGTTTTGGCTGCTCTGTGAGTGTCAGCACAGGCTTCTCAAACTTCCTCAGGTCCCAAATGGCCACCTGCCCTTCAAAGAAGGAAGCCACGCGGTCGGGAAAGTGTGGATCGACTGTCACCCCCTGGATGGCCTTAGTGTTCACAAACGTTTTCTGGCTCGTGTTCCTCAGGTCAAATATTGCGAGGTTTCTGTGCATGCCAGCCAAGAGCAGCTTTGTGTCTCGAAGCAGCCAGCAGAGGGACAGGCAGGCATCGTTTTGGCCTAACTCATACAGTGGTTTGGTCACTACTGTGCTCGAGTCCAAATCGATGGATGAGAGACGGATTTTCTCAGCCGCTACGCTGGTTTCCGGGGCAAATTTACTGCTGACATCCCATATAAGAACAGAGAAGTCTGCACGGTGCTTGTCCAACCCAGCAGCTAGTAGGTTGCTGTCCACAGGATTCCAGGCTAAAGTGTTGCACTGCCGGGCGTGTTTGGGCACAAACTCTTTCCCCACCAGCTCTTTACATGTAGAGTTGTGGTTCTGGCCTAAACTGGTGAGCACAACTCTGCCGTTAGCTTGTCCCACAGCCAGTAAACACTCAGGCTCATGTTTTGGATACCAGGCCACACATTTCATATATGGAGTGTCAGAGTTTATGGCTAGTAATGTAGCAGCAGTTTCCTCAGAGAGGGACAAAGTGCCAGGCTTTGTTTCGGTGCTGCACACAGGTCCAATACTGTACAGGCCCAGCTCAGAGTCACAGATGACATAGCGGTCCGGATGGTGAGGAGACCACAGGATGTCCGGCTTTGAGCCACTCATGATTGAGAAACAGCAAGGAGGATTTCAAGGGAGTCTGTCTTCTATCGCCTGAATATATGACAAAAGAGGCACAGATGAATTAAACATGTATCCAAATATATCACATGTATACAGCACCCAGAACATAAATTGGCACAAATTGATCTTCTCAATTAAGGCAGTAGCATGACATAATACTGGAAAACATTGAAAAATCTAACCTTTAATTTGAAAAGGGGAAGAAAACAGGGAAAAAGAAGAAAAATGTCACAATTACTGATGGCAACTGTAATTATTCCTTTAAAAATGCAACTGAATCCATTTAGTGATTTATGATTTATACTATTCTAACTTGATCCATGTCTGGAAACGTATTAGTAATCCAGGTCTTCCCGTTTCCTGCGGTATAAATATTACATGTCAAGATGGCCAAATTTTCTTAGCCATTCTGCAAGATGGGAAACAAAAGAGAACATATTTTACAAGTAAGGCAGATGAGACATTGCCTGAGCTTAATGTATGAGACATGATATGAAGTCAATTTCTTTTGTCTGAAAAACCCGTGTTTATCCGAGGGGTAGATATTTATTTTCTTATTGAGTCAAATAGTCTCTTAAGTCATATTTTTAAAAATCTTTATTTCAAAAGCAGAAGCTTCTCCAGCCTCAGCAAACATCATGTTAAAACTGCTAAAAATAATAGTATGATATGCAAGCTTTTCAAGCACATTTAAAATAATTTAAATGGCTTCTAGAACAATGTTTTGTTTTGTTTTTGTTTTTTTTACAATTGAAAACTGTTCTTTTAGCCTATATATATCATATTAAACTTTTTTGGGGCTGAAAAGGGCCCAGGAGCCCTGATAAATGGCCAAGTACAAATCCTATAATAAAGCCTTATAACTGAAAGACTGGTTTTCCACACCCATTCATGAACATTAAATGAGCTGAGTGCTGATTAGAAGGTTTATCCTGATGGCTCTATAACGATAGGGTTAATAGTTCTATAAACAACAGCTACTACCTGCTGACACTGAAGTGGCCGGGGACATGTCAATTAAAGGGGGGGGGGTGTCTACAGCCTATGATGCGGTATCAGGGCTTTCCCCAGACTGGCACATTTCTCTGCTGCAATTTAAAAATTACACATTTGAATAGGAAAGCAGTTCAGAGACGGCACAGACTTTTTACATTAAGCAACAAGGCAAATGTGTTTTTTTTCCTTCCAAAAAAAAGAAAAGAAAAAAAAAGAAGATAACATCTGATTAAATTTATAGTGCGACAATTGTGTTTAAAAATGTAGAAATTAGGCCAATTTCTGTGACAAATGTTCAGTTCTAGGTCGAATATTTCCACATGTTTTAATATAAATTGAGGAACATAAGTTTCCCCACGGGCTGCACAGTGGCGCAGTTGGTAGCACTGTTGCCTTGCAGCAAGAAGGTCCTGGGTTCAAATCCCAGCCTGGGGTCTTTCTGCATGGAGTTTGCATGTTCTCCCTGTGCATGCGTGGGTTCTCTCCAGGTACTCCGGCTTCCTCCCACAGTCCAAAAACATGACTGTTAGGTGAATTGGTTGCTCTAAATTGCCCTTAGGTATGAGTGTGTGCGTACATGGTTGTTTGTCCTGTATGTCTCTGTGTTGCCCTGCGATGGACTGGCGACCTCTCCAGGGTGTACCCCGCCTCTCGCCCCTTGACTGCTGGAGATAGGCACCAGCCGCCCCGCAACCCTACATAGGATGGACGGGTATGGAAAATGGATGGAAGTTTCCCCACAATTTTGGGGAATTAATATGCTCTTACTTTTATTCCCAACTAACATGAGTGATCATTGTATAATTTAAAGTAATTTTATTGTTCTTTCAAATTAAACATTTTGATTTGACACAAAACTAAAACTTGATGGTGTTTCGCTTACATTTCTAATTGAGCACGTAAATGTTCTCATTACAAAGCTTAAGCAGAGTATACTGCAACATTTGCAGTTAAACATATATTTCTACACACTACATGACCCAGACTAATAACGCCCCTATAAAAGCACTTTGCAGTGTGTTTTTTATTTAAAAACAGAAGATGGCCATAACTACTGACATTTACTTGAGCAACTTGTTGGGAAAAACATTACTTTTAGGAGTAGTTTTACTGCACCTTACATTTTACTTTTACTTGAGTAATATTATTATGAAGTATTGTTACTCTTGAGTGAAATTTCTAGCTACTTCACCGAATGAAGAACAAGAATGATTGTGTCAAAAATGCATCAGACACACAACTAGGCCTACAGTTTATGTTAAAGTGAGACCTTGTTTATACGCAAGCTTTGTTGTGCTAAAGTTATTTTCTGTCCACTAAGCATGTTGTGGCATTTTGATGTCAAATAAATATACAGTAAATTGTAGATACGGTCACTGGTGGGACTTTACTCTGTTCTAACATATTTTGTATATACACATAATGTAAGTATTAGTTTCATACATTTTAAACAGGAAAGAAATTATTAGGAAAAGTGTTTCTTCTGCCAGCATACTCTACTTCTTGAGGAAGCTTAAGTCCTTCAAGGTTTTCAGCAAGATGCTGCAGATCTTCTACAAGTATGTTGTGGAAAGTGTAATCTCCTCTGCCATCTCCTGTTGGGGTAGCAGCATCAGAGCCACAGACTTAAAAAGGCTCAACAACCTGATAAAGAAGGTTCTGGTTCTGTTTTTCGGGGGTAGACTGTGGATCCTTTGGAGATGATGATGCAAAGAAGGATTCTTTATAAAATCAAGAAAATTATGGACAACCTCGATCATCCTCTTCATGAGACTATTACAACAACAGTGTCTTCAGTCAGAGGCCTCATGAGAAGTACTGTAATACAGACCGCTACAGAAGATTCTTCCTGACCACAACCATGAGCATCTATGACAACTTTGAAAAACCTTGGATAATATGAGTTACAACATTTAATTTCCCTTTAAAATCAATAAAGTATCTTGGATAGTCTTATTAATTTTTTTTATTTATTTTAGTCTTAAAAACACCAGAATTTGCACATAACTTTAGATATTTGTCTGTCTGGCTACATAATTTTAAATAATTAAATATAGTGTTATGATCAGTTACTCAGTACATGAGTATCTTTCCTACCAAATACTTTTTGACTCGAGTAATTTCTTGGACGGCTACTTTTTACTTTCACTTAAGTAAGAAAATGTTGAAGCAGTGCTACTCTCAGAGTACAATTTTTGGCCACTCCACCCACCTCTGCTTATAAACCCTAATTCACAAACCAATATGGATATAGTAGGTAATGGAGTACTCAGTGTTTTGCTCAGAGAGACCTTTAGGCATGTGACAGTTCTATAAGCACTGTCCTCTTAAAGTCACACCAACGTGTTAATTAGCTGAACTAAAACTGAAATCTAAACCACTGATTTTAACCTGAGAAGTCAACACGACAACAACTGACGAATAAGAGAGAATGTCGTACAAAATACATGAACAGTTTGTGGCTGGATGGTTTGGGAGTCTATAAAAAGCCAAGTGTTACAGTCGTTAGAAGAGGAGTTCAAAGTTTGTTGCCAAGCTAGCTCTATGCTAATGCTAAGGAGTTCCGCTGAAACGTCTCCAACCATTCAATGCGACAGTCAAAGCTATTGTTGCGAGATACGTTTAACAAACAGTACTTACACAGACAAAGTTGAAACGACAGGAAATTTTACGTTTTGATGTGCACATGTCGCCAGGAGGAAGGTTACGGCGCCGTGAAGATATTGTGGGTTACACCAAAACAAGTCCGTATTGTGAGACGAGTTCGCTACGGAAGGTTCCGCTGGATGGAGCGGCTAACGTATATAAACATACTTAGATGTAAATAAATTCATATGAGTAGGGATCAGTAAACTTGTTTCTGATTTATGTTGGAAAATAAATATCTTAAACTTAAGAGACAGGTTGTCGAGAGCAAAGCAGAGATAGGCCTGAAATTCGCAGACACTGTTAGAATAATTATGTCTAAAAATTATGTTCTACTAAGGTAAAATATACCTGGTAATTTATAGCAAAACATAAATTTAACAAAACTAGCTTCCATCTTTACCTTTGTCTTTAATTAAGTAAACTATAAATTAAGCTTTCCATGATTGTCTGCAACTCTTCAGTACAAATATATTGCTAGGAATTATTGCAACATAATCTGTAGGAAAAAATCAAGCCTGTTCCCTGCATAGATTCCTAGTTTATACTGTAATGGGCTCCAACTCTTAGATGACTTGATGTGTCTTGCCATGAAGGTTGCTTGTCAGAACGAAGCTTTTCAACTCCATTCTGGGTTGAATTAAGTTGCATGTGCAATCCCGAGTGGTGTTCTCTAGCTTTTAATGAACTCTGTGTTTATTACTCCATCAAGAAGTTTTCACAACTTTCTTTGGCTCTGCATGATATCAAATATAATTGACCTCCAGTGTATAACCAGGTTTGTCCAAAAGTCTTCAAAAGAATTAATTTCAAGGCTCCCATTGCAATTTTTTCCAATGATTACAAAAAATGTGGGAAAAAACGTTTGAATTTTACACTCAAAGTTTTGCATGTCTCTTAGGGTTAAATGTGTTCACTTTAAAAACATCCATAGAATAAATCTGGTCATGAGTTTGTAGAAAAATGTCTCGTGTCTGTACATTTCATAATCAGTACTGTTTCCCGTCTCTATTTTTCAAGACATAGAATTCTAGATTGATTTTTTTTAAATCACAGTTTTTTTAAATACTGTGGCTATTTTGATTCTTAAAGATATATTCAGTTATTTTAATAAATCATCTATCACATCGTGATAATTTATTGATAACTTTCCAGTTTTTTGTGTGAAAAACGTAGCAAATATGTACTTTTATTCTTAACTGTATTTTCTTGTTATCTCATTTCCCACTACTATTTTGATTGTACAATATATATTACCTTCCATAGAGTAAAAAACAAGAATTTTACCACTAGAGGGCGCTGCATGCAGGCCAATTTGAGAAAAATAATAATCTAAACCTCTTTAAACTGAATATTATCAATATAATCGGGAGCGAATACATGTTTTTAAAAGTGCGGAATTCTACGATGGGAAAGTAAAATTTACCCTTAAAATAAAAATTCCTAATTACTATAATTCAAATAATTAATCAAGAAATATAATTTTCTGCATTCCCACACTTTCTTTACACATAGTATTTGCAAATAAAGCCATGCATATAATATATCTAAAGCAATAAAATCAGCGAATCTTTATCCACTAATTTAATGCCAAATGATTGCTTTAAAATGAAATGTGTGTAAAAAGACAATTACTTTTTGGAGATTGAGACTCTTTTTAAGTTGTTTTTATTTCTATTAGGAGATCCCTGTCTTATTTTCTAACAGAAACTAACTTCTTAGTTAAATGAAAATAGCTTTAAATCTTAATGTGGCAGGGGTATGAATAATTATAGTCTTAACTGCATACTACAAGTGCATCAAAAATGGACTCCAGTGCGATATTAACTTTGCCGGCAGCATTGAAAATGCCCAAGGGCAAATTTTCAGTTTAGGTGGAAAATGCTTAGGTTCAGCAATGTGACAGAATTTAGCTTCATCAGCCTCTTGGCCTTCAGCACACTTTTATGTTTAGTGAATGTAACATTTTCGATTGTAAAAACTAGGGTTTAAAAGTGAAAATATCTTTGAACATGGCTACATTACCATACAAAAATAGAAACATGAGTACAACAATTTTGATTATTTGGATTTATCATTCAAGTCTTTAACTTTAAACACAAATGAGGAGAGAAATTTTCACTATGATGTAAATGTAACTATGGATAGCCAGTGAACTTATCAAAGGTAAAATGGCACCCATTCAAATTTCAAAAGATATCCAGATCCTTGTTACTTACATCTGTAAAGATATTGTTGCTACTCATGAATCCAATTAGGCTACTGATGTTTTCTGAAGTATTCCAATGGGGGTCAGGTTTCAGTAAGAGTGGGAAGTGTTTCATCCCCACCCACCCATTCCTCTGTCCTGTGGTTGCCACGCCCATGAGTATTATTACAATTAGACAGGTCTTCCACTAAATTCTGTGAACCATCCAGTTATGTGGCAACCAGATGATGGATAGCTATTATTGCTACATGGATTAAAAGAACAGCACTAGGCTTGTTTAAATCCAATTTGTCTGACCAATTCTATTTTGTTCTTGGAAATGATAAATCTTCTTCACTTTCCAGGGTTACTTGTGGACTATCAAAGGGTTTGGTGCTTGAACCAAATGCTTCCACCAGAAAGCACTCGATAAATTTCCACTGTTATGCTGATGATACTCAGCTACATGTATTTGTAATTATGCATCACTGTCTTCCTGATAAATGATAGGTAGATTGCTGACATGTCTAGAAGTTATAAAAGCCTTAATGACTAAATTTTCTGTTTTCAAATTCAGACAAGACAGAAGTTGTTATTTTGAAACTGCTTAGTCAGTCACTTGATCTGGATGGCATTAAATTGGCCTCTACTAATGAAGTAAAGAACCACTGGGTTATTTTTGACCAGAATGTGTCATTTAAATCCCATGTTAAACAGGTTTCTAGGATTTCCTTCTATTACCTCCACAGTATTGCCAAAATTAGAAACACCCAGGTGTGACCTTAAAAACCTAGCCCATGCATTTATTACCTCAAAGCTGGAGTATGGTAATTCGTTACTACAGAAAGTCCACATAATGTAGGTAAAAGGGGAGTTCTCCTTTCCGCTGTTGCTGCGTTCATGTCCAGTATGAGGGATTGCTGCAAAATCAACAACACAATGCAAGCGATTGACTAACGTCTCAACATGCTCATCCACAAGGAGTGGATGCTGGAAGTCAATGACTCAAAGCAATCTGCTGGGTTTCCTAGGATAGAAAACTTTTGTAACCAATTTAAATAATAAACTGCACTATTTGGCATTGCTTGTTGCAAGGCAATAGTGCTCCACCTGCGCCACTGTATGCAGGTCCTTGCTAAAGTATATTTTCTTTTTTGTCATTTATTGAATTTGTTTCTTGCCAAAATCCTGCACAAAAAAGATATGTCACAGACTCAATCAGTGAAAAAAACTAATAAAAACAGTAGGGATAAAATACTCCAAGTGTCTGATAGTGTTTTCACATTAGTGGATTTCTTAGTGTACATATAAAACAAATGTATTAAAAAATGTGTCAGTGTCAACTTTATTTTTATAACACTTTACAACAAACAATTTGCACCAGAAAGGTGCACAGCAAGAACAATAAACTAATGGATAGGAGCACTGAAAAAGAAAAACAGACAGAAGACATGAATAAAATGATTAATTAGCAGCCATTTTAACAAGCTTCACACCCCATTACATGGACAAAAAGAACAGAAATGTTTGAATGGTACTTTAGCATCCACACAGATCTCAATGTCCAGTGACATTATAATATTGCCATTGTCCACATACAGCCCATTAATTTATGTAGAACTTTTGATTGTTTTTTGCGCACATCCCTTGTCCAAATTTAGCCAAAACAAACGTACTCATCAGATTAATTTTCAACCACCTTTGCATAGCATCGGACTCCAGTTACATTTCTATATCTTGTTAATGCCATTCCGATTTTACCAATCCTAATGAGCCCAATGGGTTGTATAGAAAAAGGGAGATGTTTGTCTTTACTATTGGACGCTTGTTCAAGTTTCCTGACGAACTAACTAAGTGATCTACTGAGTGTGACTATACAGTACTGTATTAATCTGTATAATTAGATGGTATGGTATAAGTTTTGTTTTAGCAGGGACATGCACAACAACACATTGACCAAGACAAAGTCAGGACACATGCTTGGTGCCAGGTTATACCATGAATGCTAATTTCCAACTGCAGTCCATGGGCAGGTTGATGGACATGGACTATACAGGTTAAACTCGAAAAATTAGAATATCGTCCAAAAGTTCATTTATTTCCGTAATTCAACTTAAAGGGTGAAACTAATATATGATATAGACTCGTTACATGCAAAGCGAGATATTTCAAGCCAGGGGCGGAGTGGGGCCCTAAAATTCACAGGGAAAATTCTGAAGGCACCAGGAAATTCAAGAACAAACAAACAAGTTTTTTTGTTTTTTTTAAATCTGTGAACATGAATGTTCTGCAAGATAAAACCATGACTAAGATATAGAGAGTGAAGAACTGATATAAATACTGGTTGGACATTTCAGGTACCTTGATTGGGAGTATATGGCAGCTATTCGCGGTTAATATAATAATATCAAGGATTCTGATAAGCTCAGAGTCAGGCCGGTAGCGTTCGCCTCGCCCTGCGGCTTAAATTGTGATTCGCTGTTTAAACCTTCAGCTGGCCGATTGCCACTCCGCCCCTGTTTCAAGCCCTTATTTGTTATAATTTTGATGAATATGGCTTACAGCTTATGAAAACCCCAATTTCAAAATCTCCAAAAATTAGAATATTGTTAAAAAAGGTTCAATGTTTTGGGCACAAAGAGTCACACTCTAATCACATAATTAATCCAGAAAACCTAAAAACGGTTCCTGAGCCTCTAAATGGTCTCTCAGTCTGGTTCAGTAGGAATCACAATCATGGGGAAGACTGGTGACCTGATAGTTGTGCAGAAAACCTTCATTGACACCCTCCATAAGGAGGGAAAGCGTCAAAAGGTAATAGCAAAAGAAGTTGGATGTTCCCAAAGTGCTGTATCAAATCACATTAACAGAGAGCAATGTGAAAGGAAAATTGTGGGAGAAAAATTAGCAAAAGCAGCAGGGACGACCACAGCCTGGAGAGGATTGTCAGTAAAAGGCCATTTAAAGTGTTGGGGACCTTTTTCAAGGAGTGGAGTGAGGCTGGATTTAGTGCATCAAAAACCACCACACAGAGACGGATCCTGGACATGGACTTCAAATGTCGTATTCCTCTTGTCAAGCTGCTCCTGAGCAACAAACATCATCAGAAGAGTCTTGCCTATGCTAAAGAAAAAAAGAACAGCAAATTTTGCATCTCATTTGGAAACCAAGGTCCCAGTGTCTGGAGGAAGAATGGAGAGGCACAGCATTCAATTCAATTCGATTCAATTCAGTTTATTTATATAGTGCCAATTCACAACAGATGTCATCTCAAGGTAATTTACAAGAAATTAATTTCAATACAAAACATTCCAATCAGTTTAAAGTTTTAGTTTGTTTTCTATATAAGGAATCCCAGTAGATTGCATCAACTGGCAGTTGCGCCCCGTTGGTGCAGACTCCAACCACAGCAATCCCTCATACTGAGCAAGCATGTAGCGACAGTAGAGAGGAAAAACTCCCCTTTAACAGGGAGAAACCTCCAGCAGAACCTGGCTCAATACGAGCGGCCATCTGCCACGACTGTCTGGTGGTTTGAGAAGACAGAGCAGAAACACAGAAAGAACAAAATAACTGATGTAAGAGTACTTTCTATATTAGTAAAAGTAAAAAGTTGATAACAGGACATGGGGGGTGCTCAGTTCCTGGGATCCCCCCCGTCCAACAGGGCAATGCAGCTAAGCAGGATACCAGACCAGGCGTAGTTTCTATGGAGAGAAAAACACTGAGAATAAACAAGTTAACAGTCATAACAGTACTACAATAGTTTAGTTGTAAATATATTGTGTTTCATAAGTTGAATGTTTTAACAATGACCGAAATCCATAAAGATTTCAAAGGGGAAAACAAACCTGGCAAGGCACAGGTAATATAGAAAAAATCGCCCCCTTTAGTTTCGGAATGCAATAGTGCCATTTCCAAATATGGTAAGGGTCTCACATCTGACTCGACCCCGCCCCTTTCTGCATTATGCAGACAGGTCCTTCTCGCTTTGGACTGAGCCAGAGGTAGTCCTAAAAAAGGGGTCGGAACGGCCCAGACAAAGGTAATGGAAACGCGTTACATACGGGCCGAGCCAACCCTAGTGGAAAAGGGGCAATAGAAGCTGATTGCTGCTTCTTCATGTTTGCTTCCGATTCTAGGGATGCTGAGTAGGCTGGAATCAGAGGACCTGAGTGGTCTGGGGGGTTGTTGTAATGACAATAGATCTTCAACATACTTTGTTACATAATTTGGTGAAGTAGCTTAAGGCAGGTACAGACAGAACTTGTATTCAGAGTAGCATTACTTCAAAATAACATTCTACTTACAGTATAACTACTTCTAGTTCTTTTTTTCAAAAAGTTACTCAAGTAGTTGTAACTGAGTAAATAAATCTAGTTGCTACCCACCTTTGCTTTGGATTCAAGTCTTAGCATACTCAAAAGATTTGTATTAGAAGGTGCTCAGTTTGTCTAGTCCCTTGAAGTGAACTTTGTGAATAATTAGTGCTCCAAAAATGAAAATAAATTGAACTGAAAATTCTTATCAACATTGATAATTAAACTAACCAATTAAATGTGCACAAGATAAGTGCCAATACAAATACCAGTTTATTTAAAAAGCTCTTTTAAAGTGCTAAACCATGAGCAAACAATAAAGAATACAGCAAGCTCAGGAATCTGAGATGATCCCTGCAAAGTTGATTTGATGCCAATACTATTTTTGACTGGACTGAGGCTTGTTAACATGAATGCATAAGAATTTGTTGCTCAAAGTGCAAAAACTGCAGAGAATGAGTCCAACTGTGTTATACTCCTCCTCCTCATCATTTGAGGGGTGATCTACATGTTTCTCAAAAGTATTGCATAAAATATATTTAGTCCTAAAATAATCGCAGAATACAGGTGAATGTATAGCTTTCAATGTTAATTTAATTTTACCGACTAGTACTTACTTCTGAAATAACAAAGCCCAACATTACTGTGACTCACCCAAGATTAAAATGTTGGCAGTAAGCCACAACGTATTAGCTCGTCCGTTGCTCCTCTGATCATCTCGGTCTGGTTTATAAAGACCCAATCTTGCGGGGAAGAGCCTCAGATGAATGGACAAGAGTCACTGACCATAGCCAAATGAGGTAAAGCAACATTCCGGTCCATTTAAAACCTTTTAAATTTTGTTTAAACCTTTATTTTTACTTGTTTCCAGACATCTTAAGAAAATTACCTGCAGCAGTAGTCATTATAAGGCGGTGATGATCTTTTCAGTGTTTGAAATCTGAAGTGAATCTTGATGTTTGAAATTTGAGATCTGTTCTGTGTGGTTTTATGGAATGCATTGTTAACTTTACCTAATTTAATTGTTTGATCCATTTTGTCAGGCTTGTCTGATTCTGCAGTTATACAAATCCCAGCTCTCTTGCTTCTTTGGTGTTTAAGCACTTCTTTCTCGTATCAATCTCTCCACCTGTTGCAGCAGCTCAGTTTGAACATGTTCCTGCACAGAAGCCTAATCAGAGGACTGGGGCTTTGGCTTTTTCTGCTAGCTCTCATGCATGATGCCTCAGGCCAGGGGAAGAAGGTCGTAATAAGGAAAAACTACAAGCTTAGTGATGATGGAGGAAATCGTATTGTTGTTAAGAGGTCTCCATACGCTGCTCGTGAGTATTATTTACTTGATATTGTCAGATTACTAGGGGTAAATTGTATAAAAGGGGGTTTATTGATACATTCGAGTGGTGCACACGCTTTTAAAGTAATTTGTTTAGCCTGTTGTAATACATTCTTTTGTTGATTTTCCACTTAAGGGACCTCAAAAGGCTTTGTTTTATTTTCATACTTTCACCAATATTGGCCTCTTGTACATTTATGGCTGCCAGCTAGATTCAGAAATCAAAGACAGCACAAGAACACCATCAACTAAAACAGTTAAGTACTTTGAAGTGGCTGCAATAAATAAAACTCTAACAGTCGGGTGGAAAGTTATCAAAAACACCAGAACATCTCTAGCACCTTGTAGACACACTCCAGTCTGGCACAACTCTGATTTTCAAGTTCTCAACAACCCAAACAACTATTCATCATGGGAAGAAAAGGGAATCGCCCATCTCCAACACCTATTTTAAAACAATCAATTTAAACCTTTCAATGCATCAACCCAGAGAGATGGGGTTGGGAGAGAAGAGTTCCTCTGCAATTGTCAGTTTAAACAAACGTAGTTAATACCTCAATGGAACCACCTAAATTATTAGATGAATTAATAACTATTACAAGGTATCTAGACTATATGAATTAATGTATAAATCGGACACAACAACAGCAATCCAGTACGGCAAGGAAAAAAGATCTGGCCTTCTCTCCTAGCGCTGGCATCTGGATTACAACCAGTAACCCAAACCTATAGCTTACACAGTATAAAGTTATTCACAGATCACACATTACTAAAATGAAAGTGCTTAAAATGGGCTTTGCAGATACAGACACTTGCATAAAATGCACCCTTGGGTAGAACCGACGCCTCTTCACCTACACTGAATATCAGTAACTGAAAAACCCTCTGCTATTCAGAGCTGCAGAGTCCCTGCTTCACCAAATCTCGGTTTGCTTGGCAGTCTCACTGAAGTTGAAAATCTCCCAAAGAAATGCATGGATTAATTTCTCTAACTATTGGTAAGAAAACCATTCTCCTTAACTGTAAATCAAAGAAATTGTTACACATTAACATCCGGAATAACTTCTAACTGAATATATACTCCTACTGTTGGCCAACTAATGACATTGTATTTTTAATGAATCACATCAGGAAACAAAAGATGGCTCCTACCTTGCCATGCCTTTTGTAATGCATCACACAAGATCAGAGCTACCAAAATTATAGCAAGCATTTAGTATACTGTACCAAAAAAATACCAGGGCAGACATGTGTTACAGCAATATTTCAAGGTTATGTCATATATTAATTGATTAATTACATATTAGTAAAGACATCTAGGGAACATGGCATAATAAGAGATCATTAGAGTCAGTGAAGAGGCCTTTCAACTAGTCTGATCTAACTGTGTGACTGCTTAACTGTGAGGAGTGTTTGGTTAACCATGCTATGAAGACATAACATTGGGAGACTGAAGGCAGAAGCTGCTTACAGAAGGTAGACATGATCTGGGGTACGAGAGGGTTTGAGCGCTGGCCCAGACGGGCTCATTTACAAGACTGGCCATAAGAAAATATGAGAAACGCAGATCCAGACTTCAGCCTCATCCTTATAGAAGGAAGAATAGAATATTTTTTCTGCTATGAATGACTGCTTCTAGATTGGAGAAATGGGTGGGGTGTGCACTGGGGAAGTGGTGCTGAACCCTTTGTGCACTCGGTGGCTTACTTTGGAGGTGACAGTTTCATGTGGTTAAAAAGGAAATCCTAATTTAATAAAATCACCCGTCCCTATTTTATCATTTACCTATTTATCTGTTTACTTATCTGTCAATTGATTTTTGCTACTCATAATTTCTAATGACACTCTAATCATTTAATAATAATAATAATAATATTTATCATTATTATCAATATTATTATTATTAGCAGAAATGTTGCAGTATCATGACGGAATTTTCTAGCACACAGGGGTCAAACTCTGGTCCTCGAGCGCCGTTGTCCTGCCACTTTTAGATGTGTCTCTGGTTCAGCACAACTGAATGAAATAATTATGTCATCAGCCGGACTCTGTACAACTTGATTGCATGATGATGGGGCAATTCAACAATTTAGTTCAGATGTTTTGGACCAGGGACACATCAAAAAGTTGCAGGACACCAGCCGTTGAGGACTGGAGATTGACAAATGGGTGTTAGCATGTTTCTTCATCCTGACATGGTCGGAGAAAGTTGTGCCAGTGCAATGATTCCATTTTGGGCATTTACAGCTTAATCCTCGATGTGAAGATAAGGGTGCATGCTGGGGGGTGCAGGAAAGCCTCTCAAATAGGAAACAAGATGGAAAAGCCTACCTGGCAGGAGAGTAGCAACTTAATCATTGCCTTAGAACTAAAGGATTTTTTTACAAGTTTGCCGTGATCTAGCAGCTTTCTAAAAGGTTGTGCAGCTCTAGGAGGTATGTCCAGTATCTGTTTAGAGTGCTTCACTGTCATCTGTCATTTGCTTGACTTACAGGACATAACTGTTCACTGGAGGTGGTTTTCATTCTGGACAGCTCTGAGAGTGCAAAAACGGACCTATTTCAGCAGGAGAAAATGTTTGTGTTGAGGTTTAGCACAAAGCTAGCTATGCTCCAGATGACAGGTGTTTCACTGAAGATTCGAATGGCTGCACTTCAGTACAGTAGCTCTGTGTCCATTGAGCACAGATTTATTGAGTGGAAAGACCTGGACTTATTCCACAGTAAAATTAACAGCATGAGCTACATTGGCCAAGGCACCTTCACCACTTTTGCTATCACCAACGCTACACAGATGCTGCAGCAAGAAACACAGAAGGACGCTGTCAGGGTCGCAGTGCTCATGACTGATGGAGTTGACCATCCCCGCAACCCTAACGTGATAGTAGCTGCCGAAGAGGCCAAACGCTATGGCATCAAGATCTTCACTGTAGGGTTGTCGGATGTTGCCTTTCAGAGAGAGAGCAAAGAAAAGCTCCAGGCCATCGCAAGCTCACCTGCTGAGCGGTTTGTCCACAGCATGGAGGACCCTCAACTGGAAGAGAAGCTGCTCAAAGAGATGGTGAGTGTTTAGGTCAGATGACATGGCTCCTGAGAGGTGTCAATTTCTTGAAGTACTTCATCATTTTGAAACTATCAATACATTTTCTTTGCTCTGGCGGATAGATTATGCACTGCATTCAATGGCAACGACTTTTACAAGTAGTCTACAAGACACAAAACTACTGAACTCTCTCTTTAAATTATTTCCACTTGAGAGTATGCAAGATGTAAATATGTGTCTGGTGTCGCAGATTTCTTTTATGTAAAAAAGTACTAATATGATCTTTTCAATGCCATATTTATAAAAGAACAATTTTCTCACTAACTGCATAAAAACAAGTGTGCCGAAAATTGAGGTGGGGTTTTGCATTTTTTCCAAACACTATTCAGACTTCTTTACCAGACTAGTATGCTTCATTACTGCCAAGACAGTCTCCTCTGTAAGCTAATTCCTGCTTTCACAAGGTAATCAGTTGAGCAGGCTAGTTTGTGACAATTGTGCATCCAAAATGAAATCTTGTATAGCTGAACAACCAGACATCATCGCCATTGGTTTTAAGGAAGCACTGCAGGCTTTGGCACACAATCAGAGGTATAACTGTGGTATGTGAAATTCAACCTCAAATTTCCATATAAATCCTCACATTTAAACACATTGAGGAATGCAGAACACATCACTGCTGACCGTTCTGTCAAAGTTAAACTTTTCTGATGGTGCATTCTCTTTTTGGAAGTCCGATTTTCCAAATTCCCTGTTAGAAATACAGTAAGATCACTCCCTGAAGTGAGAATACGGACTGGAAAAGTAAGAACCTTCGAGTTTGGTATCAAAAATGGCTGCCACACATGTAGAATGTTGTAAATGTTTTAGGTATAAAATATTTTTAAGTGCTTATCACAGATAAGAGCATGCTCCTTTCATCTCTGAACACATAAAAGGGGCGGACAATGGATGGCTGGAATATCTTGTAATTATTGTGGGGGAACTGTGGGAGGAGTAGTTATCTTGCAATACAAAAGTTGTGAGTTCAATCATAGGTTCTTCTTGCCACATCGATGTGTAACTTGGAAGGCACTTAACTCCAAGTTGCCTACTGATCTCGACTGGGTAAATGTGGCTCTTGTGTAAAGAGCTTTGAGTGGTCAGCATTACTTGAAAACGGCTGCATAAATTCAGTCCACTTACCATTTTATTGGCTTGTATAATGTAAGTTATGTTACCACCAAAACAAATGGTAAAATCCCACAGTTTTCTATCTTCCAACCAGAACACCCTCAAGTTGGGTCTGACATAATTTTCAACTCTTATCACTGAATTCCAGGAGAAATTAAATGTTTTTTACAGCCATTCTGTTGTAGATTTATTACTGTGTTAAGTATCATTGTCCTGTTATTGACCCAATTACTGGTAGACTCTGTCATTGCAAAATGCCAAAGTACTACATGGCTACAAAACAAGGTCAAATCATTACCCTTCTACTGCTATGCTAGACAGCCATGTTTCAGCTGAGAAGTACGGCATGTGTCGGTGTGGTGTGGTTTGATATGCTATTTTATGGTCTGGCTTATTCATGAAAGCATTTCCACCGCCAGTTAGACTCTCACTGGGCAGGGATGGGTTAAACTCAAATGCTCAAGGTGGTGTCATTCTAGTTCAACAACTAACGTGATGTACTAGGTAGTCTTGTGTTTGTCCCAAGCAGTGACATTTTTGTGTCCCCTAATCAATGGACTGTCTCGTGTGACGCCAGTAGATCCACCCTAACCAGTACCATACCGTTGTCCTATGAACCTATATCTGAAGGGGGCCCAGGAACGGTGTGGAACAGCTCGGTTGTATGGGCCACATTTACAATGGAAACTGACAAAATAGTGTGCCAAACTGCTATACACAAGCTAAACATTCACCTGTATTGTGAATAACTGTTCTCATTGTGGAAAGATGGACAAATTGTTTGTAAATACCTCAACAATCCTTCCCAAAATAAGAGGCAATAACAATGGCTTCTGTAAAATCATTCCTGATGTCCTTCTACTTTAGCATTGTGTTAACACACCAATATGATAATGACGAAAAAAACAAACTTTTATTTTTGTCAAGGTGTTACTTCCAGCTGTTTTCTTTCCCTTTTGAATCCTTTGGAAGCAGAAAGGGTGTGCTAAGTTTCTCACACACAGCTTTGCATTTTGCCATGGTTTTTGTTTAAGAAATCTTGACATCACCGTCCCTTTGGAGGTTAATGAAGCCTTCACCAAGATGCATCTTTATTCTCTGTTAGTGAAGGACAATAAAACTGTACAAAACTATTTCTGACAGATTTTTTGGTTTCTTTTGTTTTGTTTTCTTGCAGGGAGCCGTTGCAGTTCAAGATGTGAGTTTGTTGAGAAATGTAAAGATTTTATTTTTCTATTAAATCACCGGAAATAACTGCACACGCTGTTATTTATTTCTCAGTGCCCACCATGTGTGTGTGAAAAAGGAGAGAAAGGCGATTCAGGGAGTGCTGTAAGTGTGTATTCTTGTGTAAAAACATGAAGTCTTGCAAACATGTTCCTTATTTCCAGTTATAGTCACACAAAAATGCTTATTCAACATTCCACTAAATAAGCTTGTTTAAATTGTTAAATTGGTTTTAGTCATGTACTATATTACTTATTTCCATGACATTAACCAAGAACTTTGGATGCAAAATTGAAGTGTAAGTGCTTAATTTTGTAATGATAAATGTATTGGAAAATGCAGTTTAACAATAAATAGTTTTTCCAACACCCTCTTTTCATCGTTTTGGCTAAGTTAACCTCTGAAAAACCTGCTATATATAACAATGTTATCTAGTTTATTTACATTACTGGCACTGTTTGTGCATCCATTTCAAAAGAAGAACGACAAGCAAAGAAACTTTTCTGTATACAGAACAAAAGAAACTGCCCAGAAGTTGCTTTGCTCACTTTATAAAGTGATTTTAAAAGGCAACCTTTTGTATTAAAAGTTTATATGAAGGGTTCTTGAATATGTATCAGTATGCAAGACTGTGTTTGTCTGGTCTGGTTGGTTGTTCTTTATCTTTGTGCTTATTCTGAGAGCAGGGAAGAAAAGGAGACAGAGGAGACGAAGGGCCACCTGGTCAAAAAGGACCAAAGGTTAAGTATTATTTTTTTATTTAAATGTTCCATTGTCCAGTTCTGTGCAGCTTAGTATCATGTGGGTTATTTTTAAAGGGTGAACCTGGATTAAATGGTCAACCTGGACGTGACGGCACAAAGGTAAAAAAGAAAATAATCCTTCTTTGCTCGTTCAGCTTCTAAGTAAAATCATGATGGATCACTAATGGCAGAACTTTCTCCAGGGAACTGCAGGTTTTAAGGGCAGCAAGGTAAGTGAAATTTTAATTGTTTTGTTTAATTTAAAATGTGATTTTCCTCAGACATTAAACAGCTGAGTCTATCTTTCAGGGAGCGAAAGGAGAGTGCGGTCTTCCAGGAGAAAAGGGTGACACTGTATGGTTAACGATTATTTGCATATTTTAGTGAACTTCGCAGACTCTGTGCCTTTGTGGTGGTTCATGTCGTCCTCTCTTGCAGGGAAATGAGGGACCTCCAGGGCCATCAGGACTAAAAGGAGAAAAGGTAAAGCTTTCAGGGGTCTGAATCTGTATTAGGCAAGGCAAGGCAAGGCAATTTTATTTGTATAGCACACTTTCAACAGCAGGGTAATTCAAGTTGCTTTACATGATTTGGTGATTTAAAAGAAACACATAAAAGAAACACACATTACACATGATACACAATAAAGCAAGAGAAAAAAAAAAAAAGCAAGAGAGCATGAACACATTTCACACATATGACATCAAGCATTTACTCAAAGGCAATTCTAAACAGATGGGTTTTTAGTCTCGATTTAAAGCAGTTCAGAGTTTCAGCAGCTCTACACTCGTCAGGAAGTCTGTTCCAGATAAGGGGAGCATAAAAACTGAAAGCTGCTTCTCCATGTTTAGTTCTGAGTCTAGGGATGTTTAGTAGGCTAGAGTTGGAGGACCTGAGTGGTCTTGGTGGTTGGTACCATGACAACAGGTCTTCAACATATTTTGGTGCTAAGCCATGTAATGATTTATAAACTAGTAAAAGTATTTTAAAGTCTATTCTCTGAGCTACAGGGAGCCAGTGTAAGGACTTTAGAACTGGGGTGATGTGCTCTACTTTCCTGGTTCTAGTGAGGATGCGAGCGGCAGCGTTCTGGATCAGCTGCAGCTGTCTGATTGACTTTTTAGGCAGACCTGTGAAGATGCTGTTGCAGTAATCAATCCGACTAAAGATAAACGCATGGATGAGTTTTTCTAGGTCGTGTTGCAAAATCAGTCCTTTAATCCTAGAGATGTTCTTCAGGTGATAGAACGCTGACCTTTTTATTGCCTTTATGTGACCCTGGAGGTTCAGGTCTGAGTCCATTACTACACCTAGGTTACGAACCTGATCAGTAGTTTCTAGCTGTATTAATTGAAGCTGTGTGCTGACTCTTGATCGTTCCTCCTTGGGTCCAAAAATAATCACTTCAGTTTTGTTTCTATTCAGCTGGAGAAAGTTATGGCACATCCATCCATTTATTTGGTCAATGCATTGATTTAGGGTTTGAATGGGTTCAGAGTCACCTGGTGACATTGCAATGTAGAGCTGAGTGTTATCCGCGTAGTTATGGTAGCTAATGTTATTGGTTGCTATAATCTTGCCTAGTGGGAGCATGTAGATATTAAATAAGAGGGGCCCCAGGATGGAGCCCTGGGGCACCCCACATGTGATTTCTGTTCGTTCTGATGAAAAGTTTCCTATTGAAACATAGAAGTCCCTGTTCTTTAGGTAAGACTCGAACCAGCCAAGTACTGTACCAGAGAGTCCGACCCAGCTCTCCAGTCGTTCCAATAAAATATCATGATCAACAGTGTCAAATGCTGCACTGAGGTCCAACAGAACCAGCACTGTGGTTCTTCCACAGTCTGTATTTATGCGGATGTCATTAAATACTTTGACGAGGACAGTCTCGGTGCTGTGGTGAGCACGGAAACTAGACTGAAAAGCATCAAAACGGTTTGTCATTGTTATGAAGCCATTTAACTGCTGAAACACAGCTTTTTCAATAATCTTACTGATGAATGGGAGATTAGAGATTGGCCTGTAGTTCTGCATTAACGTGTTGTCCAGATTTTTCTTCTTTAGCAGTGGTTTAATAACTGCTGTTTTTAAAGCCTGAGGGAAGACACCTGATAGCAGTGATGAGTTCACTATTTGAACAAGATCAGAACCAATAACAGGAAGAACCTTCTTTAGAAAAGCTGTGGGTAGGATATCAAGACAGCAGGAGGAGGAGCTTAATTGGATAATGATTTTTTCAAGGCTGTTCTGGTTTAATTCGTGGAATTCAGACATTTTCTCTACATTGTTGTTGATTGGGGATGGCACTGGTTGTGGGTTCGATATTGAGGTACAGATTGACCGTCTAATTGTTAGAATCTTTTCAGTGAAAAAGCTGGCAAATTCAGTTTAGTTCAGGGGCTACTGTCACTAAAGGATTAGTTAGTCTTTCCACTGTTGCAAATAGAGTCCGTGCATTATTAATGTTTCTGTTGATGATTTCAGAAAAGAATGATTCCCTAGCATCTTTTATAGTTAGCTGATATCTATTCAGTCTCTCTTTGTAGATCTCACAGTGAACCTGGAGTCGAGTTTTCCGCCATTTTCTCTCGGCTCGTCGACACTCTCTTTTTTCACTACGTACCAGTGGATTACTAGGTACGTAGTGAAATTACGTAGTGTATTAGGTTTACTTCCTATTTTACTTTGTCAGGTCTTGCCTCTTGGTCTTTAATGACTGACTGCTGTGTTACTCTTCACCTGTTGGTATAATTTGTCACACATCTGCTATACTTTGATAAACAGGCTTTGGCTGGCTGGTTGGTAATTTTTGGTTGGTCTTTTTCATTGTTGGAAACCAAACTATCTGGCATTGCAGGTTCGTCTTCATCACTTTTTTGGAAACATGATTTTGGAGTAAGCAATAGAGCCAACTGGAAGTAATTAACTGGACATTAACTGGTTGCCTGGGCTCCATGTCTAGGTCTCAAATGAACAACTCCTGCTTCTGACCTTACCTCAGCTCCTACTAAGCAGTCCCTCGAAGATTTTGTGTCAGTTTTGTGAAAGGTTGCAACAAAGGTTGTAATGTTTTTATTTGTGGTTTTCCTTTGTGTTAAACCCTGCATCCGGAGCATCTATATACAAAATGAAATGATGCAGGAATAAATAAGGAAAGCAGGGAAAAAAAGCAAAAATACTGTAAACTGATTGAGGCTCAGTGTCTTTTTTGTTTTGGTCATTTTGACCGATGGGACCGATCTTAACAAGCTGAACAGAGAATTCACATCGTGCTATCACACATCAAGCAGATGAATCCATGTAACTTCTCCACAGTGACAAAAACCACTGACTGAAAACCCCAGTAACTTAATATAAACAATGAAATTAAACGATTGCACTTAAAATATGAACAGATCACCTGCTGTGGCCTGAACGCACAGTCTCACAACATGATGTTGCTCTGGAGAACAACACCAACTGGAGTCTGACAAGCGCCACTTCAGCCATAGTTTTTAAATTTAGGAGATCAGAAGTCGGAAAGACTCTGTACGAGCTGTTTCCTGACCCGAAAGGTATCGCTTCAGCGGGAGGAAATACCGCAACAACTGGTGGTTGGAACGACACCAGGCTCTTTGAAAGGCATCTGTGACCAGCCACACAGGTCACAAACATGCTCCAAAGCCTCCATAACTCTCCAATGTCCTGTCAGATCCCTGATAGTGAGATGCATTGAGTACAGTGTCTAGTTCCGAAACGACACTCGGATTCTCTCATGGGAATCTTTTCTTTTATTGATTTAGTTACTTTAACTCCGTGCGTAAATTTGAAAATGTCCATGTGTCTGCACCAAGTGCTCAGGGATTGGAATCTGTCAAAATGATGTCTTTCGGTAGAAAAGTGTTTGTTATTGGATAACTTGACCCCAATATTGTATGGGGTACAAAATAATTTACCGCCACTTTCATGTAGAGAATGAGGTAAGTGTAAAGCACGGTCCTTGCCACCAATTTTTGTTGGCAAATGCAACATATTTCACTCTCACTCCCTCTCAAATAAGAATCAGGAAGTGTGCGTGATCCTTGATCCATGATAGCATTAGATATAAGGCGATAAGAAGGAGCATCGCGATTGCTCCAACATGCCCCAACGTTGCGATGATTGGATAAAATTGCAAGATGTGCAGAAGTTGCGAGGATTGGCTGACTTTGCATTAATAGCTCCAATAGCAATATCACGAAATCCTGGAGCGACTGACTAAGGTTGTTACCACCACCACTGCGGCCTCAAATCTAATCATGGCTGAATAGGAGTGTGACTTGGTATAAACCACTGCACTGGAGCCAGAACTACAAATGTGTTGGAAAAAAGACACTATATGTTAAAGGGTTGGCTCCAGGTAATGTACTTTTGCCATCAAGTGATTCAGCATATCCTATTCCTGTCATCCTGTGATCCATGTGTGAGCCAGACATGAAGCCCTAAAGGTATGGCATTATTATAACAGAGCAAACACTAATTATAAGTTTACTTGCTGCTTCAGAGAAAGTCCAAGTCCCTCCAAAGCTAGTGCCAAACACACAGTCTGTGATGACTTAAACACTCAGCCTAAATCTGGATTTAGCAAGCATCTCACCTGGCCCAGAGTCAGTGTCCTGCTAAGCTAAGTGGCCTTGCCAAAGGTCACATCTGTGTTTTGATGTCAAGCTGACTAAACCACTGATGATTTCCATTCCCTTTTGTCCCAGCTTTCTTGCCAACCCAACCGGCTGACATTCAGAAGGGTTCGATTTCACTCTGAGCTTTTTTATTGTTTTGCAAGTGTCCATTTTCTCCATTACAAGCACCATGGCAGTCCTTTTGGTTTCTTCTCTTTTCTGTTACACCAATTAATGTTGAGTCTGCTACCCGGCCGCCACATTGTAACAAAAACATCAGGATTTGGCCTCATCAGACAGTCTGTCTTCCATTTGTTGAACCTGAAAAATGTTAGTCCTGTGTGCACTAATGGAATGTGAGTTTTGGATTACAGGTAATCCTGACACCAAAGCTGTGAAATCCAGGCTTGCAGGATGTTATTCTTCTGCAGGATCACACTTTGTGCTGGGTCATTGGTGGAAGGACTGGGCCACCATTCTTTTTTTCTGTGCTACTGGCGAAGAGTCAGTCTGGCCTTGTTATTTTATAAGCATGGTCTGATAATCAATTGGAATGAAAGCCAAGCTTGTTGATGTTGGTTGGCGTCCAAACACAACACCTCTTTTTTAACTCATTCATGAATGATTTGATCAGATTGGATCACATTTTTTACATCAGATAACAAAGAAAAGAAGTTGCACAGAAAGAAAATTGTTGATGATACTAAAGAATGTTTCCATGCTGGACTGAGGGTTTTCTGTATATGTTGCAGGGTTTAATAGGACCAGTAGGAGACATGGGTCCTGAGGGCCCAGCAGGACCTAAAGTAAGACTTTATAATATGTTTTATTTATGATCAAGCATACTGTCTTTTGATTTGTTCTATTGTTTGTTCATGGTCAATTTGTATTATTTGGGTTTTTTGTAATAAAAAACTTTAAAAACGTTAAAGAATAAAGTGCATATTGCTGTTAAGTTTATTTGAGTAAATTACAAAAATGACACAAAAATATGTCCTCATTCACTGAGAGCTCACTGCCATTTTTCTTAATGCTTTTTGGAGAGTTTTCAGTATTTCTAGGAGAATATTTGGACTTAAATCTGAATAAGTGACATGACTAGAAATCAGTTATTCAAATACAACAAGTTGTTATTCAAATATGTACATTTTTCCCTGCTAGAACCAAAACCAAAGTTTTTGGGGGAAATATATTTTTTACATGATAAACATGGTTTTGGAATACTTTTCACTTGTGAAACACTTGGTTTTAAAACATTTCATTTTAAAAGATTTCTGAAATGTGCAAGAGTAGTTGTAGAATATTTCTGTGAAATAAATGCTTTTGGAAAGTTTTTTTTACACGTGAAATATATGGCTTGGAAACATTTTCTTTTAAATGTGAAACATTATTGTGGATATTCTCAATGTAATAAAATGTAATGCCTCAGGTCCCTCTTACCTGGGTTATGAGGATCCATGTGAAAACAAGCCTTTACATGTGTAAAATTTGTAGAGTTTGCAATAACAGCTTTTTCTAAGTTTGGGTTTTGATTTGTCAAAACAAATTTGTATCTAAAGCCATTGAGACCTTGGTATATTCATTCAAATTTTTAATTTACAAATTAATAACAGGCATGCTAGTTAGGTTTTTGGCTAATGTGGCATGCAGATGGATACTTGTTGTGATTTTACTTAACATTTTGCCAGCTCTGTCAATTTAACATCATGTGACCCTGCTTATCTCAGGGAGATAGAGGGCATAATGGTGAACCTGGACCACCTGGAGACTTTGGGATTGGACCTCCAGGAGCCAAGGTGATATCTTTATGTAAAACAATTAATTGTAATTGATACAATCTACATAAACAATGTAATTAATATCTAAGTCTTCATTTCTATCTTCACTGTTGACTAAAATACCAAGTACATATCTTTTAAATCACATAAAATCACAGATTTACAGTTTATCGTGTAGTGCCCTTCTAATCCTGATGTTTAGAAGTGAAGAATGTTAATTTTTTTTTACTTCATGGTTGACTGAGAGGAAAGATAGCATATCCTTTATTGAAATGCAAAAATTATTATTCTGGGCAATAAATTTAACCTACTGGATTGTGTCACTGGATGGAGTCTAAAGCTATTGTCTGCTTATAGGGTGAAAAGGGCAGTCAGGGAAGACCAGGTACAACGGGACCAGCTGGAAAAGGAGATCCAGGACTTCCTGTGAGTATGAATATACCAACTGAATTAGGATTTTTTTTTTTTTTTACAGCACTGATTATTTTTAAATGTGTTCCCTCAGAAACACACATGTTTTCCCCCTCTCAACTAGTGACAAAGGCGATAGAAAGTCAAACACAGCATTGATCTTTACATCCTGTAGTACTTGTCATTGTGCAATCACGCCTGTATTTTCAGAAACCTCAAACCAAAACTTCTTACTGTATCTCTCCCATACCATCAAGCCCATTTAGGGATTGTTACGGTGACATGCTACAAGTAACAAAAGAATAAAGTTTAAAAAGTAAATTGATCTTTTTGCTCAGTCGCATGTTATATGTAACCAACACTGGTTCATTCCTTGGCTTTAGAAGCCAGCGTTTTAGGTCCTGAGTGATTCTGAGGGTTAAAGGATTTTAGCTTATGCTTCTTCCTAATCATTTTGGGATATGATTCGAATTTATGGATGAATGGCAGTCATCTTAACAAACACTTGCGCTTTCCTTCACCAAAATCTGCATTTAGTGGGAAGAAAAGGTATACAAAAAAGTTTGGATCATTGGAAGGAAAGTACAAAAAATGAGGGAGGATTTTACCACAGCACTATAAATAAAGGCTTTTATTGAGATCAGTACTTCTTCTAGGGCCCACAAGGACCAGCTGGACCCCAAGGAAACCCTGGAGCCCAAGGAGAAGGGTTTCCAGGACCAAAAGTGAGTAACTCTATGTGTAAAAACTAGAGGTGTAACAGTACGGCAAAAGTCTGGGTTTGGTAAGTACCTTGGTTCAATTTGATGGTTCGGTTCATTTTCGGTACAGTCAAGGAACATTCCTACTCCTGGTCTCAATTAAGACTCGCTGGCCATAATTTCTGCAAGCAGAAGGCTGGGCAGCCCTGTTTGTTTACCGAGGTGCATCTGTTGCTGGCTAAAGTGCAATGGTGTGTGTAACAGACCGAAGGGTCTGTACCGAGAAATTTGAATACAAACCTGTGTACTGCTACACCCCCAGTGAAAACCTTTTGTCAAAAAGCATAGTGCATATTTCATGTTTATTGCTGGAAAAAAAAAATTGCATGGTAGGTTTTATTCACGTTTTTCATTACTTTTGGCAGATTTATGATCAAATGAAATTTTGCTTGATTTAAGTCTCTTGTAAAAAAAAAAAACATTTGGCAAACTAAAAGGCTCTTTTGCACAAAATGTTTTAGCAACATAATAAGGAAAAGTATATGTGTGAGTAACCTGGAAATTTAAGCTAAATTTCATTTGCCATTTTTGTTGCAGGGGGACCGAGGATTTGAAGGTCAGCGAGGAAACCGTGGGCCTCCTGGTATTGGGATTAAAGGTGACAAGGTGAAACAATAATATATTTATTCCTAATATTAATTCTAAAACAAATTTGATTCACCATTTACAGTTTCTGGTCTTTTTTAGCTGCATTGTTCAGAACTGGCTCTGTGATCATTGTTTTCAGGGCAATCATGGACTTCCAGGAATCCAAGGTCCAGTTGGTACTCCTGGAATTGGACTTCCAGGGGAAAAGGTACACACTAGAATATATATATATATATATATATATATATATATATATATATATATATATATATATATATATATATATATATATATATATATATACTCGAAGGATTAGGTTGCGAACATAATTATACTGAACTTCAAGTCAAGACAAGTCAAATAATTTGCATAACACATGTCAGTAACAAGGGAGTTCAAAGTGCTTTACATGATAAAAATATAACACAGCACACAAAACAAAAAAAAGAAACAGTACATTACCGTGACAAAATAAAAATAAGTTAAAAAAAATTGTGATTTAGGTTAGATTGAATCAATGTTTCAGTGACTTTTGATCAAAGGCAGCCCTAAACAACTGGGTTTAGCAGTTTTCTTGAAGCTTGTTCCACATTAGAGGTCATGAATGTATTTTGGTGATAAGCCATTCAGTTATTTATAAACTAACAAAAGTACTTTAAAGTCTACTCTCTAAACCACAAGGAGCCAGTAGCGATCGTTCTGGATCAGCTGCAGCTGTCTGATTGACTTTTTAGGCAGACCTGTGAGGACGCTGTTGCAGTAATGCATCTGACTAAAAATAAACGCATGGAAGAGTTTCTTGATTGTTCCTTTTTAGGTTCAGATATAATTATTTCAGTTTTGTTTCTGTTCCGCTGGAGAAGGTTATGGCCCATTCCCACAATGATTTGTTCTATGCATCTGCTCGGCGTTGAATTGATTCATTGTCATCTGGGGACATTGTAATGTAGAGCTGTGTATCATCTGCATAGTGCATAGAAATGTAAAAAAGAGGGGCCCAAGATGGAACCTTGGGGTACCCCACATGACTTCCACCCCCTCAGATGAAAAGTTACCCACTGATACAAAGAAGTCTCTGTTCTTTAAATAAGACTTGAACCACTCAAGTACTGTACCAGAGAGTCCGACCCAACTTTCCAGTCGCTTCAATAAATTGTCATGGTCAGCAGTCAGTGCGTTTAAATACAGTAAGAGAAAACTAAACTTTTGCTTTAGTCCGACTGAATTTGGACTTTTGAAATGCATAGATGTAGCTTAGACCGGGTGAAGTCAAACCGAACCCGACATCCAGATAATGCGATTTGAAAACCAAATTCCTCTCCATGTAAACAATATCCCAGCTAAATCGACCTATTACCAGCCTGGGCACTCTCCATTCCAGAAGTGACGAGATTGTGGCAGCGGGAATAACAACCCCGCTACGACAACAACGAGTGTAACACAATCAAATAGTACAATGCTTACGAATTGTACTGTGCTTCAGCCTTTTTTGTCGTCTATTTCTTTGCTCATTGTTTATATTATGTTTTCACTCCAACTGCTTCACTGCTGCCAGCATTTGTTTACCATCTGTGTGACGCTCTAGGCCAAACAAAAGAATGCCAACGTGAAAGGGCGTATGTCGTCACCAACTGTTGTGGAGTCTAACCCATTTTCTGAGTGAAATGTAAACTGGGATAAAAGCCCCCATTCTGTGTAGGTATTAGCTTGATTATTGCCAAAAGCCCGATTTAGATGTGCATGTAAACGTACTGAGTGTCGAAAGCGTCCAAAAGTACCAAAGTGGCTCTATGCAAAGTTAAATTGTATGCACAATGTTGCAACTCTAATGATTAATATAAAATTTAAAAAGTAACACGATGTTTAAAAAAAAAAGGTGTGTCAAACAAATATCTCCCCATCAACTGTGCTGTCAAATCAAGTCTGGTTTTTAGCGTGATGTGAAGGTACTTTCCACTTCAGACTGCCTCCACTACAGCTGTTCACTAGAAGTTGAAACTCAAATCAAACTTAGTGTGATTATATAATTTCTCCAGTATGTACAATTTTGTTTTTCTTTAGTAAATATACATCTGTGAGCTATATGACTACTATAGTGACAGATTACAATGCAAAATGTTAATTTATGACTTTAGTTAGTACATTTAACTGTCAATTATTTCTCCCTGTGAATGTTGATGCTTAGAAACAAGTAGTAAAACATTTCTCTAACAAAGTCTAATTGAAAGCACTGGAAAATCCCAGCTAATTTCTTATCTTTATTTTTTAATTGTGTACAACCTAATATTCTGTCTCTTAGGGAGTCCAGGGCCCGGTTGGACTGACAGGACCCAGAGGAGCTCCAGGAATAGGACTCATAGGGCCAAAGGTAAGGCAGTCTGGGGAATATCCATTAGCAGTCCGTCACATTGTGTCCTAATTTATCAGTTACTTTTGTTGTGACTAAGTTGAATTTTCCACAAGCTGCTTTTAGTGGAGCATTTAAAATATTAAAAAATATATTTACATTTAGTTCAGGTAGAGTTTAGCACCTTTGTTACCGATTAGAACTTTGCTTTTTTGTGACTGTTAGTTTTTTCTAATATAAATATTTCAGTTGGGCTCTTCTATTTATATTCTACACTGAAATATACAATGAAAAAAAAAATTCTTTAAATTTATTTTTTATGCTTGGATAGTACTGTCTTTTATGTGCATTTCATGTGAATTAATAGAGGTGAAACCAAACAATATAATACAGACCAGTTTTACTGTAATGTTAAAAATATTACAGTAAAACTCTCACTGTTTGTCTTTAGGGTAATCAGGGCCTCCCAGGTGAGCCTGGAGCACCAGGTGAGAGAGGTGTTGGAGCACCAGGATCCAAGGTACATTCTCATTCTAACCCCATCCAAGCTGCCCCCCATTCAATCTTTATCCAACAGGTTGACACTGTTTGGAAATCCACATAGTACAAAAAATAAGCAGTTCACTGACTCTGAAAGTTAATCTGTAGAGTCATTTAGCGGCTAGTCGCACCACCCAGCAGAGATCCTCTGACTTCTGGTTGCTTAACCAAAACCAAAATTTGTTAGATTAGAAGGAAAGTTCCTGTGGAGACACAACTTATTTCTTTCAATATGTATCCCATTGAATAAGGGGTGGATATCCCATTTCATGTTTTTTTTTTGGGGGGGGGCATAAACAGTAAAATTTCAGGGAGTAAGTTTTTGGAGGGACACTTGCTGCTCATTTGCAACTTGCTTTCCAGGGTGGGCCTTCAGCATGTTAAATAATGGTATTGAATGTTACATAATAGTAGCTATAGCATTCTTCTGTATTAGTCCATATTCTACCTGTATACAGGTTTTTCTATGTTCAACCAGCAATATAAACAATGATAATAGGTGTAAGATGGCATTCATACACCTTTATGACCCCATTTTACAACTTTTGTTTGCACTCTTCTCTCATTTCCACTATGGTCCATCAAGGTAACTTAAGCACAAAATAAAGTTCCAAAACTATTAACAAAATACTTTCAGGACATCAAACCTGTCCTGAAATGACATGGCTACTTTTACTAGCAGAGCAACAACCGTATAGTTCAGGTGTGGACAGATGTTAAACCTAAAGGTAAAGTTCTACACAATCTCTTGAATCTTTTCACAATAGAGAGAGAACACAATCTAAAAAAGTAAGATGTAAAAATAAAATGTGACTAAGTCACATGATGTGGGAACTATTAAAAAATCCACAAATTTGGTTTGATGATGGCCGCTGCCACACTGAAGACTAGAATTAAACGGCACTTCAGTTTTGTGCTTTGAAATCAGAGAATGTTTCTGCAATTGAAGTGATCAGAAGTCAGAAAGACTCTCTGAATGAGCCATTTCCTTACCCACAAGCTATCGCTTCAGCGAAACGAAAATCCCGGATCATGCCCCGCTTCTTCTCATGTGCTTGGAAGAACAGCAGACATTTTGGAGCCCGCTCACAGATAGTGACATGCTATGAGAAGATGTTCTCATGGGAAACTCTTTTCCCATCCGTCCATCCTATGCAGGGTTGTGCAGGTGTGGGGGGGGCTGGTGCCTATCTCCAGCAGTCACGGGGCAAGAGGCGGGGTACACCCTGGACAGGTCACCAGTTCATCGCAGGGAAATTCATTTTATTGTTACTATTATTGATTTCTGCACCAAGTGTTCAGCAGGATGAATACTAATCTATCAAAATGACAGACAGTGGGGTGTTGTGTGGCATAGTGGTTACAGCGGGTGCTCCATGTACAGAAGCCTCAGTCCTCGGTGTGGTCGTCCCAGGTTCGAGTACCGTCCTTGTAGACCTTTGCCTTTTGTCTTCCCCCACTTCTCTCCCTCCTTCTAAAACTATCCAATGTCAAATAAAGGCCTCTATGGCCACAAAACCTTTAATAAAATGACGGACAGCCTTCGGATTTATCAGTCATGTGACCCCTGGCACTGATGTTTTAAAAAAGAAAACAAAAACCTCTGTTGTGGTTCTTTTAAATCATTCTCAGCAGTTAACTTTAGTCTACTGCTAATCTAACACTTTAAATCTAAAACTGAGCTGCTGTTTCCTTTATCCACCCACTGTGAGAGAGCTCTCCTGTGGAGGAGCCCAGTGCCTGAGGCCCTGTCTACATTAAGCAGTTTAAGTGCCTAAACGAATAAACATTTAGTCAACCCCCCGTCTCGGCCACACTAGCCCATCGTTTAAGGTTCCCCTCCCTAGATATTTTTGTACACGGGTAAGGGGGCCGTCTATTTCTTAAATCTCTGGCTATTGGATTGGTGTGTTTTCGTTAGGCGTTTAAGGACTGAGTTCGGTAAGGAAGTGACGTCAGAAAACATGCGTCACAGCAAGCTTAATAATAACCGCTGACCACTCAGAGGTAAACAATTGGAAGATGGAGGCGAATCATCCAGACATGCCCTTGTTGCTCCTTCTTGTAGCCTACATGTAGAGCGTTGAAGTTATCACACAAGAATACCTTAAGAGGAGGTATGGCGCGATTGCAGCAATTTCGTATACACCATATCTCAGACGGTGACTGTGACGTCATATAGTGGGTCTGCCTTTTTTTTCACGCATGCCTACTAGGTCGGGGTTGCGTCAGCGGGAGGAGGGGGTCGTAAACAATGCTTTGCGTGTGTGTGGACAGGTATAAGGTTAGCTGGGATACACCCTGTATAACCATAGCCGTGTTAGTGTAGAAGCAACCTCAGAGAGGAGGACCCGCTGCAGTCGTTGAGGAATGTATGGAATGAAGCTGCCTTTAGTGATTTGTTGATGTGGTTTGCTTTTCATGGCCACAGCCACCATAAAAATGTGCAAATTTTAATGCTAACTTATGCTAACAGGGAATTAACCATATTGATATAAATATCTCTTGTTGAATTATATGGATATTTTTCAAAATCTCAAAATATTGTCAAGCATTGGGTGGCAATGTTCCACCTTTATGACCACATCTAATATATATATTTGAGCGTATAGATAAAGTAGTGAGATAAAAGACTTACTGGTTTCACACATTGCTTGTTTCCACTCTCCCAGCGACTGTCGCTACCTTATTGAGGAATGGGGAGGGGGGAAGATCATAATCTTTCAACAAATAAAAACCCATTGTTTTGCATTTGTAATTTGTATCGTTTGTGTTGTACTTTTATTGGACAAAGCTATATTATTAAAAATATATCTCTTTGTACAATTATTTTTGGGGAAGACAACTTAATGCAAGATGGGAACCCACCAGGGATCTCCACCTCTGCATTGAATACTTTGTACCATATTTACAACAAGTATGTAATTTTCAATTTTGTCTCCTTTTCCTCTTTTTAGGGTGATCCTGGTGCTCCGGGTTTATCAGGATTACCTGGTCTACCAGGAGAGGACGGAAGCGCGGGACAAAAGGTACTATTCAAGCACTTTTCTCTTCATAAACACAGATTGAAACATTTCAAACCGGGGGGTTCCGTTTAATTTATTTTATTCTGATTTACTTTTAAAACAACAACAGGGGGATGTTGGCTTGCCAGGACCCAGAGGACCTGATGGGATTCCTGGTAAAGGAGTTCCTGGGGGGAAGGTAACAATTCATGGAAATTCGACAAAGTATAGAACATTAGCGGTTATTTTATGTTTTTTTCCTCCTTTCAATTAAAGTAAAACATGTAGGTAAATAGGTGAACAGTTTGATGTAACTTTGGCAGGGGGACAAAGGGGACAGGGGGACCAGAGGCCAGCCAGGTCCATCCGGCCCATTGGGGCCATTGGGTCCAAAGGTATGAAAAGCCTGAGTAGAAAAATTACAAATTAGTTGATGGTGTTATTTTTCAATAGTGCTGTTTTAAGCTTAAAGTTCTCATTTACTGAGAAACTGTGTAATTCTTGTTCTTTGTGAAATACAATCGGTCTCTCTGAGTTGCATATGCATGCTGCACGTGAACATTCTCTCCAACTCACATTGCCTGCATTAGCCATAGAAAGGAAATAAATGGCAAAAACGACGGAGTCAAAAAGAGCCAGTCCCTTTAGCGTCACAGGGAAAATTAGTATTCATGGTCTTGCCTACCTTGACTTGCGACTGCTCACGAAAAGGCTGTATTGATTTTGCGGCCAGGAAAGAGCAGAGCGTGTCTCTGCCAGTAGAAGCTAACTGTTAGCAACTCGGCTAGTAGAAGCTAACCTTTAGTAATTCCACAACATGGTGGAACACGTTCGGGCTTGTGTTATTTGTGGACATAGACATCAGCGTTGCATTTTTTACCCAAGAAAGAGGAGCTGAGGAAGAAACTGTTGGAATTTGTCTTTGGAACACCTCCAGCGAAGTAAGATAAGTTAGTACTTTTTTTGGAGGCAGCATAAGGGTTGCAAAATTATTGTTAGCCAATCAGAGGCAAGATGTTTGTATATCATGAATATTACCGAGCAAGACTGGTAATCCTGATATTTCCCTGCTCCAACCTTCTGAAACTGGAGCGGGGGGGCATTTTTTTCACAGAAAACGACTCACAATGCATCCATTCAAACTAGAGACCACAGCAAATTTATCGAAAGATCGAGTGAATAAGACCTTACAAAAAGTCTCCTTACAATAAAAAGTGAAATCTCACATTTTTTCCCCTCATAAAATTTTCCTCTGATGAGTGTTTCTGTATTAGGGGGATCCTGGCAATATAGGACTGCCAGGAGCAACCGGGCCTCCAGGCAGGGGGATTCCTGGTGCCAAGGTGAGAGGATGTTGTTCAAACTGAAATCGTTGTAGCTTTCACCAACAACATATTATATTATAAAATGTTTCTCATCAGGGAGACCAGGGTCCAGAGGGTCCAGTGGGACCAGTGGGAGAACCTGGGATTGGTATACCCGGACCTAAAGTGAGACCAATTTAGATTTTCATTATCTTCACGGAAATTCTTTGGAGTGAGACTGAGTCTGTTTCTGCAGGGCGACCGAGGGCCACCTGGTCCTACTGGTCCACCAGGACTGAAAGGTGAAGGTTTCTTTGGGCCCCCAGTGAGTATCGAACAACCCAATAACCTTTTTTAAAAATCATTCAGGTGTTGTAGGAAAGTCCATTAAGATCTGGGATGTGTGTCGTTTTGTAAAAGGGACTTCCGGGGCCTCCTGGTCTGCCAGGGGAGACTGGACTTGATGGAATTGGTTTGCCTGGATCCAAGGTTAAGAACTCGCATTGGGAGAATGAACATTATTTCATTTACACAAAAAACAGATATTTTATCTAGAACATTTTTGTTTGTATAATATAGAAAAAAAACACTCATGTAGGACATGGATATAGATCATGGAAATATTTAATTGAAATAGGAAAAACACCTAAATAAATAATAGAAAAACAACTTTTTGTCATGTAAATATCCACAAATGATCAATAAATGTTGGCTTATGTGAGTTCATTTGATTTTCAGGGAGACAGAGGTTTCCCTGGACCTCCTGGTCCTGCTGGGCCTCCAGGAATTGGTCTGAGAGGTCCTAAGGTAATTAACTGATTAGTTATTTAAAACATTTAATAAATTTTGAGATGGAAGGCTTCGTCTCTGTAATTAAAACTGCAATCTCTTTAAACCCTTGGAATCATAGAGGGGGGAGTGAAATAAAAGTTTGTATGATTTAGAAACAGGTTTTGTAAGCTGTTAGAGCAAATGAGGACACGTATGTTTAAAAAAAGGAGAAAACTGCTGTTAGAAATTTTCTAAATTTTCCTGCAGGGTTCACCAGGTCCGATTGGACCTATCGGCCTTCCGGGGTTACCTGGTGAAGGTACACAAGGAGAGAAGGTACCAATGATTTATTCAGATATGTAACTCTATGATATAGGCAGCTGAATTACTGTATTAATACTGCACAAGCTGCTATTGTGACCTAATTTGGTTTGCCCCACATCAATCTTTAATAACAACCATTTTCTTCCTAAAAAATACTAGTGTGGGAATGTTTTAACCAAACATAAAGGGTGTCTGGCTGTTTCCAGGGGGAACGTGGATTTCAGGGAATTCCCGGACCCAGAGGCCCTCCAGGACAAGGTCTACAGGGAGATAAGGTTCTATTTTAATGTTAGCAGTGTCTCTGAAGTAAAAGTCTACTAGAAATGTTACGTTTCTTTTAACTATGACAGAATTTATGGTTTTTTGCTCCTGCAGGGAGACCGGGGACTCAGAGGCGAGACTGGAAAAAAGGGAGATAGAGGATTGCCTGGACCGCAGGGAGAGATCGGACCTGTGGTACGGCATTTTGTTACCCAAAAATCTACCACTTGTTGATATTTAAAGACTTCAGACCGATTTATGGGGGGCAGTCTATGAAGTTATACAATTATTATTATAAGTTATTTAGCCTGTCATAAGAGGAAGAAAATCCATCCATCCATTATCCATATGGGGGGGGGGGGGGGGGGTTGTTCATTTACAAAGGACACAGTTTACAACTAAATATTTAATATTAATTAATATAATAATAAATATTAATATTAAATATTTAATTTAACAATTAAACATTTAGCTCCCAACTAAATGTTTAGTTGGCAAGCTAAATATTTAGCTAATATGCAAATTCACTTGCCAATAAGTGGAAATGGACTATCAACATAAAAGCTGGGTCTTTTGAACCTCTATATAAGGAGGTTTCCAGCTCCAGTCCTCGAGAGCTACAGCCCTGTAACTTTCAGATGCATCCCTGCAACAACACAGCTGAATCAAATGACTGAATTACCTCTTCAGCATGCCATCATCCTGGTAACAAGCTATTCATTTGATTCAGGTGTGTTGGAGCAGGGTTGCAGCCGAAAGCTGCAGAACGGTAGCTCTCAACCCCAGCACTATATAAACTCCTGCTGCTGGTGCATTCACTGTTGCTGTAAATCCATTGGTAAATGTCTGTATTGCTATCAAAACAGCTCACCCCAAGTTTTAAGCTGAAATGTTTTGTCGGGAGAAATGGAAATGCTGGTAAAGAGGTCACATGACCGACAATTTCGCCTGCAGTTTGCAAAACCCAGTTGATATTTACTTAAAAATTGCTCCCCGTTGTGATTTTAGTTGAATTCAAGTAGGCCTATTTAAGTCTTTATTATCTAAGTCTTTAAAATTGACCATAGCTTCTTTTTTTTCATATTACCTGATTTACATAATAGGGCAGGGTGGGACAAAAAGGAGAGCCTGGACTGTCAGTAAGTATAAAGATTAATTCATTCATTATTAAAATGTTTCAGAACCTTCTAATCTGAAGTCATTTTGTGCCAAAAACAAACTGAACAAACAGTTAAGCCCAAAATTATTACTACCTCTTGCAGATATAAATGTAAAATTGTTTTTCTTTCAACCAAAGATTTTGTTTCTGATAGGACAGGCACCTCACAAAAGATAAGTAAACAATGTAGAAGGGCCGATCAGGAACGAAATGTGGTGGCTACTAAATGAGTAGCCACCACATGTTGTGTCATGAGGTGTTGAACATCTAACTCTAACTCTTATCAAAGAGAGAACAATCGTCTGTATGTTAAACAATGGATCCTTCATAAAACGGTTACAGCAAAGAAACATTATGGCTTGAGGATTTGAAACAATCTTTGTAATTCAGAATCACTTTGTTGAATAAAGCATCACCATAATTTACTCTGTAATTAAATTACAGCTTTAACTGGTCATAAAATTAATGAGGCAACATTATGAATTTGTCAGATAGCAAAAAACATGTCACTTCACAGTCGCGTTCACACCGGTCAGCGTGTCCAGGCAGCAGGGCAGCTAGATTACATACAAGTCTATGGTATCTACCCATCTTGTGGGCGCCAAGCTGCCCCGCAGCAAGTCGCGCGCGCATCGGTGCAGCTGGCATCAGCGCGTCCACGCGGCTGCTGCCCGGTTGCGCTGACGGACCGTCGGAGCAGCTGCTGCGTGAAGTTGGGAAAACTGAACTTTCGGGCAGCAAACGCAGGGCGTCAACCAATCAGAGCGACTCTTTGTACTGACGTAGTTACTCCTTCCATGGGTGGATCGGCAAGTTTTTTATTCAAGATGGAGGATCAACTAACCGTCGCTGTGTGTAATTTTCGTGAATTGTATGACCCGTCTTCTTACAAAGACAGGAAGAGATCGGATCTTATTTGGAGGAGGATATTTGAGTGCCAGGTAAGCAGTTAAATATTTTTCTTTTAACTTTCTTATGTGTTTAGACAACGTTGTCTGGCTTGTGTGGCTTCATTAATTAAATAAACCCAAGCCACTCGACATGATCCGCCATGTTGTAAACAACTAGCAACAGACAAATCCACGCCCGCACGCTGACGTAATGACGTGATGTGCCAAAGCAGACTACAAAGTGTGCAAGCAGCTGGGTTTTAATTATAAAGCGTCGACTTTCGTCCGTTTGAGCGATTTGACGCCTGGACGCGCTGACCGGTGTGAATGTGCCATCTGTAGAGAAATCAAAGTTAGTTTGTTGCAAAACACAATATGATACCAAGCAGGACGTGAAAGTACCGTCACATATCGGGGATCCCTTCTTGCAACAAACTACTATGCTATTTTTTTGTTGTTAAAAATGATCTGTAATAGGTTTCCCAAGTAGCTAAGCTTTGAACAGACATTTGTTACAATTTATTTCTCTGCTCTTTTTTTATTTTTATAGAGGACTGAGATCATAGAAATAATCAAATCCATATGCAGTAAGTATTCAATCTTGATGGCGATCAGTGATGCTGAGGATAACTTCCTCTTGTCAATAAGAAATCCCCTCCATCACCCTCTGTTTTCTCTGCTCTTCCTTCTCAGAATGTGAGAAGTCCTGTAAACAAAAACCTCTGGAACTGGTTTTTGTAATTGACAGTTCAGAGAGTGTGGGCCCAAACAACTTTAATGTGATCAAAGACTTTGTGAACGCCGTGGTGGACCGCACTACAGTCAGCTGGAATGCAACACGTATTGCGGTTGTCCTCTACAGCAACATTAATGTAGTTGTGATCAGCCTCAAGCAGGAAGCCACGGCAGATGAGGTCAAATCTGCAGTTCAAGACATGAACTACCTGGGCGAGGGCACCTACACCGGCAGCGCCATTCACAAAGCCAACCAGGTGTTTGAGGTGGCACGGCCAGGTGTGAGGAAGGTGGCTATCATCATCACAGATGGACAGACCGATGAGAGGGACTCGGTCAGTCTGGAGAGCGCAGTGACAAAAGCCAAGGACAGTAAAATCGAGATGTTTGCCATCGGAGTGATGAATGAAAGTGACCCCAACTCAGAGGAGTTCAAGAAGGAGCTCAACTTAATCGCCTCGGATCCTGACGCTGATCACATGTTTCTTATCAGAGACTTCGAAAAGCTTCAAGGTGATAAATTAATAATCTTTCTAATCATTGAAAACTATGCGAAAGTAGAAACCAAATGTTTATAAAAAAATGTTTTTAAACATGGCTAACAAATGAAATTAATGACAAATCTTGTGGTCTGATGAAATTAAAAGTGTAGTAAATAAAAATATATAGCTTCCCCAAAGTCTTGATGTCAGTCTCAAAGAATATTAGTGGGCAGAGCTGAAAAGGTGTGTGAGCAAGGAGGCCTACAAACCCAGTTACCCCAGTTCTGTGAGGAGGAATGGGCCAGAATTCCAGTAATTTATTGTGGGGAGCATTTAGAATAATGCCCAAAACCTTGGACCAAAGTCAAGCAGGTTAAAAGAGGATTCTACCAAATACAAAGGAAATGAATGCAAACGTTACAATAAATAAAAGTTCACATGCATGTTTGTAAAAAGCATTTTTCTCTTTTCTAATCCTAAGAATTTATGGTGTTCAAAACAACTGTCATTTTGTATCTGTTGACACAAGATGGGGCTAAAGACGCTTTCAATGAACATTTGTAGGATGAAACAAGCATACAGAATGATCCCATGTGTTTTATTTCCTGACAGTACGTAACCACGAAGCTTGTTAAGGTGCTTATTTCAGACTGAGAACTGGTGTTCTATATGAAATCTAATGGAGCTGCAGATTCACTGTTGATGTTTTGGTTTTGCAGCTCTTGAGAAAAGACTTCTGCCTTGTGTCTTTGAAGACGGAAAAGTTGCCCTGTTTGACCCTCTAATCTTAACATCCATACTTATTCCTGGGGTCCCAGAAGGCACTAGTAACAATGGAAAGCCACCGTATTTGGTGGACGGAGACGCTCCCACCTTGCCGGGAGACTTCAGGAGGGTTCAGACAGGGGTGAGAATAAGGAACATTTTCCTCTTACCTTTTATCACAACAATCCAACCTATGTAAAATCCTCTTTTAGCCCAACAATGCTGATGCTTTCCCACTTGACATTGCTTAACCACACCTATTAGCTCCAGCTGCAGATTGCCTGAGTCTCTTCGTTTACGGCGGTGTTCACACTTAATGAGCAGTTCATTAAGAGTTTTTAATAGTACCTAGCTGTTGCTTTCATTTTTACCCCCACAGCCAACAATCAAGTTGTTTCTTTCCACAGAAACCAAAGACAGACGAGGACAGAAGTCCTTCAGAAACACAGAGGTTCCCCTTCTTTGACAGGGAGCTTTACAGACCTGTAGCAGAGTTCCTCCCACAGTTTGATGTAAACAAACCCAGACACCAAAAAAATGGAGCCAACGGACAAGCCGGTCAAGCCCTGAGTGCTCCGACTAAGAAAAAGACGCCTTTATTAATTCATCCTCCACCAATGACTTCAGACACCCACCCATCAGGTAAAAATTTGGTCGGAAGAACAGTTTTTGAATTCAATCTGTAATTAAAAAAACTTGTATTTTCCATTTCTAAACCAAATCTGTTAATTGTTTACCTTAAAACTTTTACCTCTCATAACAGAGGGTTGCACCCAGACCCTGGATCCAGGCCCATGTCGAGACTACGTCGTGAAGTGGTACTACGATGCCACATCTAACTCCTGTGCCCAGTTCTGGTTCGGCGGCTGTCAAGGAAACTATAACCAGTTTGATACGGAGCAGAAATGTAGAGAGACCTGTGAAAAGTCCTAATCCTCTAAGCAATAAAAATGTATGTTATCAAGTAAACACTAGTGAACCATTTTGGTTTAACTTTACATGTGATTGTTTCATTAATGTTCCACTTCCTCTATAGTGCATTCAGATGTTTTTATTGAGCATTATTATCCATGAAATTATTGGATCAAACCCAGTTGGGATTACAATTTTGCATTGTAACAATATGGTGATCAATAAATGTCTGTTTTCTTTATACTGTTGTTAGGAAAAGTTGGTGTGTTGTGTCAATTAAGCTGTAGCACAGGAAAGGGCCTGCCAAGACTGCAGCCCCTCCTGGTGATTGAAGGATTTATACTAACAGAAACTTTAAATATGAAAAAAAAGGCTGACAAAAATGTAATAAACTGAATTAAAATAATCGAATGTCTGTAGAAATTGTCTATGCCTCATTGTTTGTCCTAAGTGTAAATTTGAGCTACATCTTTGCTTGTCCTCCAGCTTTAGCACTGATGTAGAGCTGGGCGCAACAGGAAGTTAGAAAAGGTGAAGCATCAATTCGACATTGGTTCATAGCAAATTCTGTGTCCGAAATGGTCACTGATATAATCAGCAAGCATTTTAGTTGACTGACTGCTTCAAAGTTGTGAGAAATCTGAATTTGTTCATTATGGTTTGTATGCCTCCCTGGGTTAAGTTTACTCTGGGGTGGTTTGAATCGGGTAACATCAGGTTAACGTGGAGGAGTGTGGCTTTGCGGAGAAAGTTTAAACAATTTAGAAACATTTCAGCATCTCCATGGGGCCTCTATACCAGGCCAAAACAAATTCATTTACATGCATTTACAATTCAATTAAAACCAAAACAATTCTGAATCCATAACTCTAAAAACTATAATACAAAGAATGACAGTTTTTAAATATTTTGTGCTTTAATTTCTCACTGAATAATTATGTAACAGTATAACCACTAGATGTGAATTAGAAACGAACCACCACGATGAGTCACTATGAAAAACAACCATCCTTTGACCCAAACTTTAAAATTAAACATGAATATGTAATTACAGAAGAGAGGCTGTCCTCAAAACAATACATCTTCCTCTTGAGCTGCAAAGCAGTTTCATGAAGTATTCTAAGATGTGAAGTCTCTGAAGAAAACCTCTTGAAAAAGTTAGAAATAGCGTCTGATACTTTAGTCGGTGCATTTCTTATGAGTTGGAAAGGTGAGCTAAAGGAAAGACTGAAAAGCTAAGTGGATAAAAAATAGAAATTTATTCTTCGATTGCACATTCCAAGTAATATTTAATCAAGACTGAGAAAATGATTTTTTTTAGTAAATGGAATCATTTGTAGAAGATGAGAAAAGATGACATGATGATATAGCCAGGCTGTTGAGATGGATTTGGATCCTGCCCGTTAAACAAGCCAAAATAGACAATGGTGTTGGATTCAACGTTGCTCATGTTCAGCTGAAAGAGGACAGAAAGAGACAAAGACAGTGACTTAACATTTAGCATTATCAAGTGATGCTTAATTCCCATATGGAAACTTTTAAACCTATAGATCCATTGTGTGTGTTCCTGCATCGTTACAGTTGGAGACCATTTGCCTTAAACACTTGACATACATTTGATAAATCTGGTATAAAATTTGTTTTTCTTGGATATGGGGACTTGATTAAATCCCTGAAGGAGACCCAAGTGTTTCGGAAATCACTCCTAAGAGCAATCAGGAATTTGCATGATTACCAAATGAGCCTTCAGGGGTCAATAGATTTAAGATATGTGGAGTAATTTTTATTCTGTAAAGCACTTTGAACTGCATTATTTTTGTATGAAAAAATGCTTTATCAATAAAGTTTAATTGATTGATTATCTCACTTCAGTTTAAGTAAGGAGTCCTTAAATGTAATTGTTTGCTTCGGACATTCGTTGCTGTGGAAGGTTGTTGTAAGAATGCTTTTAGAAAGAACTGTTTAGAGGGCTCTGTCACTTTTAGGAAAATTAGCGGTTGCAGACCACACCCACCCATTTTGTTACTAGTCTGCAGGTTAGCTAAACATTAAAATGTTTGGTGAGGTAACTTGTTTGCTTGTTTTTTTTTTTGTGTAAAGTTTACAGAATTTAACTACTTTAAGCCATTCACCCTCTCCCAGAAAATAGAGCTTCTGGGGTCGTTGAGACATCCGGACATCTCCACATAAACAAGGGGCTGGTTTGTGATCGTTTCACAGGACTAGATCCACCGGGAGTAGACCTCAGGGCAGATCCAGGACTTGCTGGAGAGATTAAATCTCACAGATGACTTAGCAATGCCTCAGTTCCCTAAGGATCTGTGTTTAAGCTCTCTCTGTTTGTAAAGGAAATCCAGACTAAGAGGAGAGGTGGAAGATGGACCGACTAGTTCTGTGTTTTTATAATTGTCCTCTCATGAACCTTAACACTCAACATACTAACCGAGGAGGCCTACAAAGTGGATCTTGTTGATTTTTGTAGTTTTTCAAACATTTCTTTGACCTTTGGATGAACTTGTGCTAGGACAGCAACTCTGCGAGGACTGGCAGCTATCTTGAATGTTATCCACTTGTGAATAATCTCCATCACAGTAGAATGATGAACTTTCAATAGTTTGAAAAGCTTTATAACAACTGCTTCTCTAAGGTCCTAGCTAATGTCATTTCATCCGCGCTGTTAAATTTTATTAGCAGGGCCCGGTTGATATGAAGTAACTAAACCCTTATGGAAGCAGTAAGAATGAATTTCAAGGTTATATTTTCATACTCTTCAAAAATGTTAAGTACAAGATGATTTTATTTATACAGCGCAATTCTCGGCAAAATCTCTCAATGATTATATGTTGTAGGAATGAATTTTGTGTTGGTGGACAAACCTGTTTGGTGATGTCGATCCTCCAGGGGTCGACCTGCAGGCCGTCACACCAGCCTCCTCGCCCATACAGCCACGTACCGTGCTCATTTGGTACAGCTCCATCCTTTACCCGCATTGTGCAGCCAAGAGCTGAACCTGTTGGTCCGGATGTGACAATAAAAAATAAAAAAAAAACATTAAAATGCAACAACCAGTGCAGAATTCACATTATGATCAGCTTTGCACTGGATTTTATTCGAGGGTTTCAGAGTAAAATGGGCTCTCAACCAGGTGCTGCTGATAAAAATAATTTGACTCAAATGAATCCATCTAATTAATTGATTAAAAATTTAGGACTTAATTATTCATTATTATTATCAATTTAAAAAATGATTTTAGATTTAGGTTCGAAACCCTCCATGCAGGCTTTTCTCAAGCTTTTGAGGACCAATAATATTCTAACATTCTGACTTAACAAAAAATATTATAAAATAATTGAAAAATATGAAACAATTTAAAACCAATATAAAGATAGACAAATAAAAAAAACACTTTTTTTTTCATTTTACAGATAAATTGAACATAACAAGTAGGGGTGAAAAAGTACACCTATTCGCACGAAAATATCCAGTACAGTCCTGTTGGGCTGGTGTAGGCATAGACATATATAGTGATATATTTCTCTATATATGTCTATGGGTGTAGGTACCAGATGTGATCGGGGCCCTCCACCTACCTATGACGTATTCGATGATTGGCTGGACGCTATCATTACACTACACGATTGGCTGGACGTTAGCATGTTGACGTTGGGCATAGTTTAAAAAAAATAACTTTATTGAATAAATAGCAAGTATATAACATAGGGAAAACATTTTGAGTATACAGAATAATGCAACAATTACAAACAGCCAGGGATGTAAAAGTTGCATGTGCAGTACATGAATGTTTTTGGAAGCCTTTTTGTTGATAGTCTGTTCTGTACCGCACCATTATTTTCATGTACCGTTACACCCCTAATATTAAGCTTTCAAAAATGATAAAATTGCATTCAAAGGTAGAGGATAAATGTTGATCAGAATAAATGTTGTGCTTACTGAAATTCACTTCCTAGTGTTTTATAAGATAAACAACCACCTGTAAAACTCCTCGAACTAATTTCGTTTAAATTGAGGAAAAGAAAGTGATGTTTCATTAAACTGTGCGTTTGTTTCATTAATTATTTTTAAATTATTGATTAAATATTATTTATTTTCCTTAATTTTGCTAAAACAATTTTATTTGTGAGCTTTCCTTACCTGCAGAGTCAAATGTGCGAGTGTTGTTGTAAACACCGTTGATCAGGAAATGGTGGGAGGTGACGCAGAACTCCCCACAGCCGTTCTCGTCGCTGCCATGCCCAGTAATAACAGCATACAGCTCCACCTGAAACCAACCACGCAGCTGATGAGATACTCCACAGACATGAAGGAGCAGGATGTGAATATCTATTGATTTCCAAATCATTTGGTACCTTCTTAGTGGATGAAGGGATAGGGAATTTCATTGGCTGGTACCTCTTGTTGTAGTTTTTGTCAAAGGTTCCCCCACTGTACAGAGACATTACTCTGAAGGGACGAAGCTTAACCACACCATCACCTGTGCAAACACAAACTGATGTCTTACGACAGTATTTTGTTTAAATCACCCAAACATACTTTTAGTTCAGGATAACCAACTTTCACTAAAAGGTAACACGCTTTTAAGCTTTTGTTAGACATTAAATTGGCCTCTGTGTTTACCCGTCTGGTTGCTGACAGTAAATCTAAGGTTGAGGGAGGCGACCCAAGGCATCGCCCAGGGCACTGTCTTCATAGTGAAGGTGCATCTGTTGCTGTCCAACAAAGGGATCAGAGGGGAAACATCTGTCAGCCAGTGTCCAGTCCCTCTGTCATAACAAAACAGACAATTATGTCTCACACATTAGAAAAATAAACAAGGAAATACACTCATGCAGAGGTTTTCATCTACTTTGTTGCGTATTTTTTTGTATTTTAAATTTTTTTCTTGCAAAAGTACGAATTAGTATACCTTCACCTTTTTCAGATTTGATCATGAATCAACCAGAAACATCAATACATTTATATTGGGAGCATTTTTTGTTATAATGCAACACAAAGTAATCATTATTTTTTTTGAAATTTTTACCACTTAAAAAAAATAAAATAAAAAATGGGTCAACGACTGTTCATGGCAGTTGCAGCCGAAAGTATTTTACATCATATTTACATGTTTTTTTTTTTAAAGTGCCAAGGAAATTTCTTGAAGATGGTAAAGGAGGCTGCTGTGAGCTGGGCAGGTCATTCCACCATTGTGGCATCAGAGAGCTGAAAAGTGTAGTCACTGATCTTTTGCCACGTGATGCAGGAAGTACCAGTCGCGGCTCGTTGGCAGAGCGCAGGTTGCGAGTGTAGACCTGGAGCAGAGTGGGGCTTTGGAGTTAACCACTCTGTAGGTTAGTGTCAGAGCTTTGAATTTGATTTAGGCAACTACTGGAAGCCAGTAGCTGTCTTTTAGGGCATGTAGAGTAGAACAGAATAGAATAATCCTTTATTGTCCCACAAAGGGGAAATTCAGCTGTAATAGCAGCAAAGTGAGAGGTAATAGACGCATTTAGATTCACACAAAAAAAAGTAAACAAAAAAACAGAATTTAGATTATGGACAAAATTACAAAACCAAAGTACTGTGTACTTGCCCTCGGATTTGAATGTGCAACAGAGTAGGATATAATTTTTTTTAAATTACGGAATGTGCCTGTGTAGATGTGCATTAAAAAGTAAACGTATAATTTACAAGACGTTAAAAATATAAACTGTTAAAAACAGAAATGTTACTTGAAGTGAGATAAACATTATTGGGTTTGTTCAGAGCAGCAATGGTTATAGAGTCTAACAGCTGCTGGGAGGAAGGACCTGTGCAACTTATTATAATTTCCGGATTTACTTAATATTTCATTTCAATCTGCATGAGAAACTCCTTTTTGAAAATTAACAGTTTTAGGTCTTTTGGTGTTATCGTATCACATAATGTTAAAAAAAGATTTATGGGGTATTAATAATTTTCATGGTGATGTATTTTTAGAAACCATAAGTTTTAAAAAGAGTTACATTGACTCTTTCCAAATACAGTACACAGAGATGTATGGATAGGTGTTCAGAATGCATACAACATTTTTATTTATTTATATACCCATATAAATGTCTAATTAAAATACAACTTAAACAGTTTCTTAAATATTTTACCAAACTTTGGACTTTAAGTTGTTACCTCCAACATTACTCTTATTTCAGCAAAAGAAGATTGATTTTGGCAGCATAATTTAGCCAGCTGCATGTTGTAAAACAGATATCCGTAAAAAAAAAATGAATCACACCTTAAAATATTACATTGTGACAGATATTATGCATTTCTTTCTTTTTAAAAAGTGTGATAATGACAGAGAATATGACAAGGAGCAGCAGCATCTCTGAGGAGTTACCTTCGGAAGGCAGTGATCCACCGTCCCAGCTCCGTGTTGCAGTACGGACTCAGCTGATCGCAGCACACGAACAGCTGGACGGTGTGGTCCCACTGAGCGCAGGATGAGTCCCGTCTGCCGGGACATGACAGCGACGTGTCGAGCTCCAGCGTGTCAAAGTCCCACAGACCTGCAGAAAATATATAACATCACATAACACATAAATGAAATATTAAATATGTGCCTGAAATATTCATCATTATTGCTTAACATCATCATGGGAGCAAAACTTGGGACAGCAACAGAAAAGGAGTGTGCCTATTTCTGCACTGTTCTTCATCCTTCATATGACCTACAAATGAACTTTAATCTATTGACTGAATTCCATTGAAACCCATACAATCAGTCCACTCATGACCCGTCACGTTATCAGGTGGATAAACAAACAGCTAACAGTGGTTTTGGTATCTCATAGATAGTGCTGATTAGGCTACCTGATGACAGGTCAACTGTGGCCACCGCTCCCTTGTCGCCTTGCATTGTGACATGATCAAACACTGGAATTACTTTTGCAGGACTTTGGAGTTTCCTCTGCAGACCAGCAGAAAATTCAAACCTGGAGACAGAAAAACACCAGAAAAACAGAAAAAAGTTGGAGGAATTTCTGCAGTACACTTAATATAACCTCAGCTGAAAAAAATTTAAAACTTAGGGAGCAGTATATCAGCAATCAGGTATGTTGGTGACAGCATCATGCTGTGGGGCTGCTTTACTGCACATGGAACTGGGGTGTTGAATAATTTGAATGACTAGACAGTTGAGATTTGGACACAATTGGCTGTTAAAACAGGACAATGATCTGAAAGACATCACTGATATATCTATGGATAAAACAGGCTAACTTTAAGCTTCTGGAGCAACTCAAATCCATCCAAGTGTTTTTTAAATAAGATATATTTTAAATGAGATATATAATATGATTTATGATGCGTTCTAAATGTAAACACGAACTACAAGATACATTTAAGTCTCATGAGAAAACAAAAAGTCCAATGAAATATGATGGAACCTCCCAATTAACCCATAAAGAGTTATTCTTTCATCCTCACCACTGAGCCTGCCAGTTAATGAAGCTAAATGATGGGTAGAGAAACCAGCCCATCTCAGCTAGCGCCCCCTTTTGGTCAATACTGATGAAGAAATTAGGGGATGGGGTGGTCTGAAAGGAAACATTCACCACCTGTCCAGACCTACAAAACAGACAAACAAACAAAAAATCAGAACACAAAAATACAATCCAACTTCAGAAACACTAATCATTGTTAAATAATCAGAAACGCAGTTAAAATGTGTTCTGTAGGTGAATACTACAGGCAGAAACTGGCTTTGGAAATCTTTAACCTTTAAAAAAAGAAAAAGGATGTTAAGCATTAACAATCGGGAGGCTTTTAATCCTTCATTTGAGCTGGTCTTACCGGAGCTGCTGAGCGACTGAAACCTCCTGATGCACCATGGCAGCCGGTATACCGAGAGGTAAGAAGCATTCGTCTCCAGCACAGTTCATATCCTGGATAGGGCTACCAGGGAGCGAGTACACGAGGACACCGGAGGCATTGGATTTGGCCATGTTCCGAACCTGGAGGGACAAATGAATCAGTGTCACACCGATGGGTTCTTCCTTTCAACATTAGTCACCCTGCAGTCAACACCTTTCAAGCTTCTGGTGTTTTATCAAAAGGGAGTGATGACAAGTTTAAATAAATCAAGGCGATCCTTCTTGAATTCTTCCCAGCTTTTCTTTCATTGTGCATTTCTGTCGCACCCTTGTGATTTTAGCCGACAAACTAATTTTCCATTGATGGTGCAATTTTTACCTGTTGCATCTTAAGGAGGAAACTAGTGCTAGTATTTGTAGTTTAAAGCCTCAAGACAAATGCACACGTGATAATAATCAGCGATGCTCCAATTAACTAGCCAGCAATCTGTTCTTTTTTTGTCCTGTTCATTAAATGCAACAAAACTGTAAACTTCCACTGTTTTTGGTCTTTAAACACATCAAGAAACAAACATTAGATAAAGGTTAAGGATGTACGAGATGATGCGTAATTTTAGATTATTTTTTTGTCGAATTCAAAACCATTATCAGCAAGTAAGGCCTCAGACAAAAGTGGAAATCTTAATGCCTGATTGATAAAAATTAAAGTAACGGTAACAGAAATTCAAAGTCAGAGTTATTGTTTACTGGCTAAATTTACTTAACAAACTATGATTATGAAATAAAACGTATCACCTCTTTATATTGGGTCTGTTTTCTTTAGAATTTGCCTGTTAATCACTTTGGTTCAACTGAGGTTTATAGAACAACTGGTAACAGCTAAAAACTCAAATATAAACTGCATAAAGAGACACTTGCCCTCTCATTTTCTCTGTTTTTTTTTAGTTTAAGATAATTTAGGATGGCCAAATCTTTTTCTTTAAAAAAATATTTTTTTTTAAGTAAGGCAAGGCAATTTTATTTGTATAGCACACTTTCAACAACAAGTTAATTCAAGGTGCATTACATGATTAAGGACAACAGACAAACAAAGCATATAAAGTAACAGACAAAGCATATAAAGTAAAAACAGCAATGAAGCAAGAAGCATACACAAAACATGTGATACATCAAAACATTACTCAAAGGCAGCTCTAAAAAGATACCTTTTTAGTTGTGATTTAAAAGAACTCAGTGTTTCAGCAGCTTTGCAGTTGACTGGAAGTTTGTTCCAGATTAGAGGAGCATAGAAACTGAAAGTACAAAAGCATTTTCTTAGTTATTTGGTATCAATGCTTTTTAAACTGTACCACTTGGGTCAAATGTTTTAAGTATCATTCCATAAGCTTCCCACAGTACTTTGCTGGAGTTTTGGCTAATTGCTCCTTGGAGAACTAACCTGAGTCAGGTTTAAGGCCCCCTTGATCGTACACATCTTTTTAGCTCCGCCCACATATTTCTGAGGCCTGACACTTCTTGTTTTGACCTAAAAAATACCAACTTCCTTATTTATTTTTAGAGACACACAGCGCAGTATGCCTGAAGAGGAAATAACCTATTTTATGTCTACATATCAATGGGATTTTCAGCAGAACAGATAGATACCAAATGTGGGTTCCCCCAGGGCTCCATTTTGGGGCCCCTCCTATTTAATATCTACATGCTCCCACTAGCCCAGATTATAACAACCAATAAGATTAGCTACCATAACTATGCAGATGATACTCAACTGTACATTACAATGTCACCAGGTGACTTCGAACCCATCCAAACCCTAAGTAAATGCATTGAACAAATAAATGCATAGATGTGCCATAACTTTTTCCAGCTGAATAGAAACAAAACTAAAGTAATTATTTTTGGACCAAAGGAGAAACAATCTAGAGTCAGCACACAGCTTCAGTTAATACAGCTAGAAACTACTGATCAGGCCCGAAATGTAGGTGTAGTAATAGACTCAGACCTGAACCTCCAGGGTCACATAAAAGCAATAACAATGTCAGCCTTCTATCACCTGAAGAACCTTTCTAGGATTAAAGGACTGATGTTGCAACAGGATCTCGAAAAACTCATCCATGCGTTTATCTTTAGTTGGATTGATTACTGCAACGGCGTTCTCACAGGTCTGCCTAAAAACTCAATCAGACAGCTGCAGCTGATCCAGAATGCTGTTGTTCATATCCTCCCTAGAGCTAGGAAAGTAGAGCACATCACCCCAGTTCTAAAGTCCTTACACTGGCCCCCTGTAGCTCAGAGAATAGACTTCTAAATACTTTTACTAGTTTATAAATCGTGGCTTAGCGCCAAACTATGTTGAAGATCTACTGTTACTATACCAACCCCCCAGACCACTCAGGTCCTCTAATTCCAGTCTACTCAACATCCCTAGAATTAGAACCAAACATGGAGAAGCAGCTTTCAGTTTCTATGCTCCTCTAATCTGGGACAAACTTCCAGACAACTGCAAAGCTGCTGAAACACTGAGGTCCTTTAAATCAAGAGTAAAACCCCATTTGTTTAGAGCTGCCTTTGATTACTTTATTACTAATAACTGGAATGTCATAACAGTAGTAGGTTTTAATGTTCTTTATATCTTTGATGCTTTATTATCATTTTACTGTTGCTTTTAATTTTTCCCCAAATCATGTAAAGCACCTTGAATTGCCTCGTTGCTGAAAGTGTGATATACAAATAAATTTGCCTTGGCTTGACATTTTATAACCAAAACCAGTAATGTTTATTTGCATCAAAATTACTAAGTACTCGTTATGTTTAGACCCAACAGTGGTTCAGGTACTAAACAGAACATGAGGAAAATAAAGCTTTGGAGAAAAAAAAAAAAAAGAGTTAAAGAAAAATATTTGAAGACGTTCAGAATGCCAGGAGAACTGTTGACCAAGACTACTTTAACATTTCCAAGAACGCCTGGCTCCATAGAAAGGAATCAGGGGTAGTGTCAACTCTTTTCACAGCACATTCTGTACTTCGGAAAATACTGATATTACCCTAAGCATATATTACTCAATTTTCAAATAAATTTTGAATTTACCAGACCTTAGCGAAGAAAGAGCAGTTCCCTTCTGACACCCAGGCCACAGCGCCCTCTAAAGATAGTATGGGTCCACACCCATCTCCAGCATCAGACAGCTGATAGGTCTTTGTGCTCCAGCGTCCCATGAGCCAATCATACCTGGCATCCAGCCTCTTAATAATGATGGGCATTTTCCACCCTGCAGGAAGTAGGATAAGCGGAAATGAAAGACCTGGTCTTCAGTAGTAGAAAACTAACAGAAAATCAAACTCTTCCTTACCATCAGAGGTGAAAACGGCCTGCGAGAGGCCACAGTTGTGTCCCATGCAGCCCCAGTAATAAAGCACATTAGGGATCCAGTTACCCAAAGCGAAGACCGGCACTGGAGAGAAGTGCAGCCGGGTCAGAACCTCTTTCCTGTGGCTAAATCAAGGACAAGAGTTAAAGAGGCTATATGCAACTTTTTACCCAAAATAAACGTAACAATAGCCTTTTTATTTGACCATTTATGACTCAAACATCTCCTGATGAGCATACTGACACCTTGTCAGCACACAGTGGGGGCACCTATAAGCCTGTATCCAATTTTTTCTATTTTCTGTCGGGTCGGATTTTCCCGCGCTGTCTGCGGATGTGACGTCAAGCGCGTTCATGTTAAATGTTTCAGATCACTCTGCCACCACCATTAGTCAGCACTCGCTAGCAGTTCAATGGATTGTGCGAATACACAGAAGAGACCAAGGACAACTCTGACACCATCCGTAACTCCACATAAGACTAAGAAAGTTAAACCCTGACAAGTGCCCGAAAAAGATTGAGAGCGACCGGCGCACGAGCGCGCGCTGCGAGAACGAGGAGGAAGGAAGAGCAGTTCCGTTTTTGGCCACATGGGGTCAGTCGCGAGTTTAAATGTCAGAACATTGCATATAGCCCCTTTAGGACTGCTTTGATCATGAATTGATCATCCCTTTATTCTTTCTATGCTCCATTAGAGGCAAAAACTCTGATTAACAGGCAGATGAGTTAAAGTCCACTAAAGCGTACAGAATATTCTGATTAGGTCCAGTGTTGCGCCATTTAGAGTTTGACTTTGTATTACAGCGGCGTTTTCCAATCCTGGTCCTCAGAGCACAGAGTCCTGCATGTTTTAGGTGCTTCCCTGCTTCATCACACTTCACACTAAAGTCAGTGGGTTTACATGCAGTAAGAGAAAACCGAATTATTGCCTTAGTATGACTGAATTCAGAGTTTTGAAATGCATGTATACACCTTAGTCCGACTGAAGTCGAACCAAACTGGCCTACTCTTAATCGAGCTAAGACATCCAGATAATGCGGTTAGAAAGCCGAATTTCTCTGCATGTAAACGGCATCCCAGCTTAGTCGAGCCATGACCGCGGACCGGCAACAGCACGTTTAACACAATATAACAGAACAGTACTTAGGGGGTGTACTGCAGCGTTGTTGTCTCCCATTTCTTCGCTCATTGTGCATATCCTGCTTTTACACACCGTCGCAGAGTCAAACGCACTTCATTGAATAATTAAATTTTCTGATTTACATGTAAACTGGAATAAAGGCTCCCATTCTGGTTAATATATTAGCTCGATTTAGATGTGCATGTAAACACACCGACTCCCAACTGACAGGCTTCCCTTGCATGGAACTCTGGAAGAGCTGCAGAGATCCGCAGCTCAGATAGGAAAATCTGTTGACGGGACAACTATTAGCTGTAAACAGTTTCCAGGTTGACACAAGCCAAATAGGGGACAGAGCAAACATGTGGAAGAAGCCGCTCTGATAAAAAACCAAAATGAGACTTTTTACTCTACATGCAAAATGTGTGTGGTGGAAAATTACACAGTTTTGTCCCAGCAAAAGCAGGAAAGCTTGTCAGAGTTGATGGGAAGATGGATGAAGATATGGGTGGAGATTCACACTTCACCAGGACACCAACCCTAAACATATAATATAAGACTGTTTCTGTATCCAAGCATTGATGGAAAGTTGAGTGGAAGGAAAAAGTGTAGTAGAACGAAATGCACAAAGCAGACCTAAATCCAATTAAGAAATATGTGGCAAGACTTGCTCACAGTTGGTCTTCAAGCAATCTGACTGAGCGTGGGCTGTTGTGCAAATAAGCAAGCAAACAACAAAAATCCGTTTATAGATAAGCAAAGCTTGTAGATACACACCCCTAAAGAGTTATAGATGTAGTTACTGCAAATGGGGGGTGGGGGTGTAAAATTACTACAACAGAGGGGTGCTGCATACATATTTCATAAAAAGTGTGTCCTTTCCTCCCCTTTCACAGACTACTCTGTATTGCTCCAACATAAGATGTGACAAAACGTGAAAAGGTTCCAGAGGTATGAATGCAAGGCTTTGTATCAAATGTATCTCCAATGCATCCGACATATTACGTTTCCTCCATAAAGTTTTGTTTCTTCGTTTCTTTCTTGTTTTAAATGAGTGTCCTTTGTGTTAGTAGTTTAATTTTTTTGAAAAGTTTAACCAAGAACTGGCTCTATTGTTTTGTTCCCATATTTAACAAATGTTCGTGATAATAGTAGAGCTTACGTAGCGAATAAATATAAAAACATATGGAGTTATGCGTTTGAATACTTTAATACAGTCTAATTCCTTAACTGACTCTCCTGGTACTCCTGGCTCAACCCCACCAGCATGGGTTCCTCCCAGCTCACCTGTCCGCGGCGGCCCTGTGCAGCTGCTCCCGCATCCACAGCGCATCGCTGACCGCTGAGTCGTCCAGCGAAAGGAAGAGCACCTGGGTGCGATCCGGCAGACCTTCAACCAGACTCTTCAGAGAGGACCTGGAGCTCCAAAAGCACTCCAGGAACCCGGACTTGTTGGTAAAGGCGTGGATGACCACAGACTCGTTCAGGACGCCTTCAGCGGACTCGTAGGAGAACTTTCCGTCCAGGGTTGGCACCTGAAACGCGGGGGCCCGGTCACCAGGCTCCGGGCCGGCACCGGGCTGAGGACCGAGGGTGTTCCACGGTCCCCAACTGACCGGGTGGTGATGAGCACCCTCGGTCAGGATCAGACGGCTCCTCGGCCCCCGCTGAGCGTCAGTCACATGAGCTGTCACAACAAGCAGGAACCAGAGCAGCACGGACAGCAAAGCCATTTTTCCCACCGCCACACGAGGACGATGAACTCACCACGAGAACCTCAGTACCTTCATCACAGAGATCATTTACCTGAGTTTAAAATGTTGTCCTACTGTTGATTCAGATCATTGACTGTATATATATAAGACCCACAGAAACAGACTTTATCTTCACTTTCGAGTTGGAGGCGGGACGAGCCACTGTCTACGGCTGCCCTGTGGGGACAAAAGGCTTAGAAGATGATCCATTCTCCTCATTAATTTTTATTAGTCTGTTATGAATCAGCAAAAGTAGGCTAATTAAATATCAATAGGCTAAACAACTCTCTAAATATGAAGGTAATGTTTCTGCAGCTGCCACATGTTGAGCAGGTAATCTGCCTGGTAACTGATGACTTTCTTTCTACCAGTTATTAAACACAGGTTGATCACCTCATTGCTACATTGCATTGATGCAGAAATTAATGCCAAATTATTACCATACCATGCAGTACTTAAACATTTTTGAGTCGGATAATTATTTCTATATCAAAAATGCAATTTAATTGGTCTTATGTAGTCTAATTATCTGAGAAATGTAAATTCTGGGCTTTAATGAGCCGTAAGCCATAATATTCATAAACTCTAGAAATAGATAATTGTGTATGAAATTAATCATATACGTTTAGCTTTGAGTTGAAGTTTTCATTGATATTATCTAATGAGATGCACCTCCATTGGTACTGAAACAGTTTTAAAAGGTCATATCACTTCAGGTACAATAGTGACATCTAGCGGTGGATCATGAAAACGCATTGATAAAGCATCACGGCCGGTCAAAACGACTTAACAGATCCGTAACAAACCATCACACTTGTAAATACCATCACGTGTTTATTAAGTGACATTGTACATTACAAATGAAAAATAAAATAAAAAATACAGATGGAGTACATAGCCAAAGCAAAATGTGGTATTGACTCTTCATTTCCCACTGATCTGTCTCCACAGTGACGCCAATTTTTCTTTTTAAAGCCCCCTCAGGACTTTTACATGATTTCAACAGAAGACTCTGCTGTCAGTCTGTGAGAATTTACTAAACATACAAAAGTTATTACTTCAGCTGGCTCGGTATATATATATAAAAATAAACTAAAGTGAAATATAACACTTATTATAAATGGTGGTCCAAGGCTAGAGGAAATAGCTAAACAGAGAGGAAAAAGAACTTATTACACTTCAGAATAAAATTATCTTTAGCCAGTTTTTTTTAAGTCTATAAAAAGGCCCAAGGTGCATGCTATACTTTCTCTTGATCTCAGGTTTTCCGGTCTCGGTTTATTCAAGAGACGAGGTCTGCAGGTTTCAATTAAAAACTTCGTCCTCTTCTGATTTTATCGTGCGAGATCAGATTAATTTTCCAAACACTGTTTCTTTCCTGTAAACATGAAATTCAACAGAAACTGATTGTTCAACAGTCAAAACATAACTCACGAGAAAATGTACGAGAATTTCCTCTCCATAAATCTGTACACACTGGTCATTTAAAAGCCACCTTGGGGATGGAAAAAAAGAGCAGTAGCTGAGGGTGGGGACAGTATTGAGTTATAACAAGAACAATAATAACATCAATAATAATAATAATTAAAAATAATAACGTGGGTTTGGCCTTACTGAAAGGGAGTTATTTTCCTGTTGTTAAGGTAAACACATTCCTTAATGATGATGAGTCCCGGGGCAGTGAGAGGGGGTTCTGTGGATGCGAGTCTGGCTGTACACACAGACCCCCCCTCTGACCTCTCGCATAAACAAAAACAAAGAAAAATTGGCCCGAGTAGGACCTCTAGTGGCTGGGAGCAGGAAGAGCACAGAAGAAAGGGGGGAGGGAAAGGGTGGATGAGAGGAGATGAAGGTGGGGCATGGGTGGTGTCAGAGCGCCGCATTCTGGTGTTCTGACCGGCAACGTTGGCAAACAAAAGTAACTGGAACCGGGCTGGTCCCGCTGACTGTCTCTAGAAGATCTTTCCTTTCTTTTTGTTTTTCTCCAGAGTCCTGCAACACAGAAAAGACGATACTTCTGACCGACATGTATCCCCCGTCACACATCCCACTCACCAAAACACTTAACAATTCATTCATGACCAAGGATTATTATTAACCTATAGGTTGTCTTTTTTTCCCCTGACATAACAGAGCATGACACTCTAACCTGCTCACCTCACAAAAAGAGAGGTTGGACACTTTTGTGCGGCTAAAACATTTGTTTGTGCCCCCATAAAAACAGTTTAAAGGTCATCCAAAGGTGTCGATGAGCAGCAAGGATGACCTCTAAGAAATTGGATTGATAAGTATTTTTAATTAAATGTTTGCAGAACATACAGTACAGACCAAATGTTTGGACACACTTTCTCAATTGAATGTGAAAGTGTGTCCAAACCTTTGGTTTGTACTGTACCAGCACAAATGTCTGAAATCATTGTGAAAAATCAAAGATGGCGAAGACACAGAGCACACAGGAGGGATTATTTAGGTGTTAAGCCCTGGGAACTGATTAGGACTCCCACTGAGTAGCTAGAGAGGTTTACTGGGGAAAAGAGAAGTCTGGACTTCTCTCTTACATCTCAGACCCGGCCTCAGACATGCAGAAGCTGAATTAACGGATTGATGGAACAGAGCTCCTAAAATATTTCCATTTCAGTTTTTATTCTGACATTATGGACATGAGCATAAAACATTTACCTAGTTGGGTTTTCTAATATATTTTTTTTCACTAAGTGCCCACTTTCAAGTTTTGGCTTTAAAAAAAAAAGTTATTACATACATGTCTTTGGAATCGCAGCTTGAGATTGGTAATGCATTAATTTCCGTGGTTTGTGTCCTAAACCATATAAACTAGGCCCAAAAGCCAAAAATGCTGCAAAATGGCAATTAGTAATTTTTTTATTATATTTTATCTTTTAACAAAAAAAAAAATCAATTAAAGAAAAAAAAACGCTTTATTAATCCCAAAGGGAAATTAAATGTTGGTGAAACTCATATAATCCAATTTTTCTCAGAGTTGTTGTAGATGCTGGTGGCATCTACAAGGACCTCCTGTAGCAGTCTGTATTACAACGGTTCTGCAGAAGTTTCTTACTGAAAACGCCCTGTTGTATAAGTCCCATGAAGAGGATGCTCGGGTTTTCTTCATAATGTTTCAACGCTTTCACAATTTTACGAAGAATAACTCTTTGCACCATCATGTCCAGATGTTCCAGAGTAGTCTTCCAGAACAAAACCAGCCTTTATCAGGTCGTTTATCCTTCTGAAGTCCCTGGCTCTGATGCTGCTACCCCAACAGATGTTGGCAGAGGACAGTGCACTCTCCAACCTGAACTAAGGAGGAGCTTCTTTTTCAAGTACATTCTGCTCTGTTCCTACTTAATGATTAGTTGGTTAAAAAAAATAAGAAAATATATCAGGCAGCGATGTGCTAATAAACAAATTCAGATTTGTATCGTTTTAGATATGATATAAAGCCTAGAAACTAAAGCATTTTCCACACTTATCCAGTCAGACCATGTAGCAATGAATGTGTCAGCTGTACCTGGAAGCCTCCATTTTCTGCTGCTCCAGCCGCTGTTGGATCTCCCAGTTTGACCTCTCCTCCTCAAAGACGCGCCTCTTCTCCTCCAGCTCCTTGTGCTGAGCCTCCAGGTTCTTCTTCATCTGCTCGTGGCGCCGCTGAAGCTGCAACATAGCAGGAGAGAGGAAGGCGTTAGCTGAAAGCACATTTCTTTCTTCTCCTAAGCAGGTTTAGCAATTAAAAGGGTTTAATTTCAGCTGGATACATGACAAAAAGTTTTTGAACACTTAGTCCTTCTGAAAGTAATAAAAGCTAATCATTACATTTTTAGGTTTATTTGACTTTAACCAAAAGTCATTTATGAAAAAAAACACAAAAGTACTTTTATTACTTGGATGTTTTCATGAGTGAGTAATTCGTTATTAAATCACGAAACACAGTTCAACATATCTTTATGTAGTGGAACAGAGAGGAGGGGCCAGTTTACAGCCAATTTCATGTCACTACTTGTTGTGTTAATGTCTTCATGGGAAGCGGAAGAGACGACAGACCAAACCAACAAAAACAAACATTAAATACTTCTAATCAGCCTGTTTGCCTCACACAGTTCACTCACACTTCTAACCACAAACACACGTCGGCACAAAAGGAAGGAAACAGCCCAGCCGACGCTGAAGCAGTATCGCCGCCTGTGTATTACCTCTGCCTCCGAGTCTTTGAGCTTCTGCACTTTCTCCTTGACTTTCATCTCGAACACCTGCTCCATTTCCATCTCCATCTTTTTCATTTTAGTCACATGCTCTCGCCTCTCCTCCTCCATCTGGGCCAGGGGACTCCTGCGGAGTGGCAACGCGAGCGAGCACGGGCGGGAAACAAGCACCAAGAATTAGACATCCATCGGCAGCTCATACATGCTCATCAGTAAGAGGAAATAATGTCTACCAACAAGTTATGTCACGGAGTAACAAAGATTTCCAGTCTTTTTTAGGGAAACTACGATTTTTCTGTTTTCCACCTGAGATCACATAAACAGTGAGATTCCCTCCTGCGAGTTAGCCAGATTTTTATAATTTGTAATATTTTAGCCGATTTTAAAGTAAAAAATAAAAAATAAAAAAACCTAAAATGGTTGCATGTATTTTTTTTCAAACATGAGCGTAAAACATAATCAGACCATATAGAAAATGTATGGATGTCTAGGTGGATTTGTTGTGCAGTCGAGGAAATCAAGCTGTGTTGAAAGATTATTTCTCCACAGTTATACAAAATAAAGTTTAGCAGCTCAAAGTTTTAGCTCTTATGTTTAGGGTTACATTTGAGAATTTACAAAGCTTGCAATAAAATTGATCTTGCACAGTGTTTCAGTGTGCAGCGGCTCCATTTTTAGACATAAATTTACAATGCTAAAAAAAAAAAAACAGTCAACAACAGTGTCTGAGCTCAGGATTTCTCAGGAGTACGACTGTTGCGCTTACAGACATTTCTCTATTTAAAATCCTTGTTTTATTGATTTCATGTAATATTCTAATTTTCTGAGATTTTGAATTTGAGGTGTTAATAAACTGTAAGCCATAGTCATCCAAATGATAAGAAATAAAGGCTAGAAAACTCTCGCTTTGCATGTAATGAGTCTATATCCTATATTATTTGCACATTTTAAGTTGAATAACTGAAATAAATGAACTTTTGTACGATATTCAAATTTTTCGAGTTTCACCTGTAAAACAGAAGTGTTACCGTTACTATAGGTAACTAGGAGAATGTTATGTAATCGTGACTGCAGCTGCTAAGTCTATCAACAACTTATTGCATGTTTCATAACTCACATGGAACGAAATCTTATAATTACTGCATCCAAATCTACACCAGTTTTTAATAAACAAAGCTGTAAAATGTAAATATAAACATCTTCTGAAAACATCATCCTTCTTTTCCATGGATATCCAACACATGGGAGGAACAGGGTGGAGCTACAGGAAAAGCTTTAGCAATGACGTAATCCGGCAAGGTCAAGACAGGAATTGGAAATGCACCAGAAAATATATTGGAAGAAAGCCGGAGGGTCAAACTTAACATCGATGTTAATAGAAGTAGTTACATATTAAATGTTAGTAGATGCTAACTCAATCGGGGGCGAATTGCTGTTTAATCATTCAAAGAAACGCCATGAAATACATGGAGCGGATAGTTAAAATGTTTACAGTGAGGAACACCAGTCGAATATCAAGTTACTGCCAGAGCCCACGCTACATGTTTGTATGGCCGACCAAACATTTGTGTAATCTTTCAAGTCAGGCTTTCTGCGTCTTTCAAACTTTTTCTTTGGGTGCTTTGATTTTCGTCTCATTTACATAGGCAACCGCTCCAGATATCTCATGGCTAGACCTCGGGTGTAAACAAACAAAGCTCACAGTCAGAGTCTGCATTGCAAGTGGAAAGAGCTTCTCCCTTGGAAAAAACAAACAACTTAAAGCACCACAACCCTGTCTGGAAAACACAAATTCTTAGGAAGAAACAAACCAGTTTTCTTTAGGGGTGTGCCATCTTGGGTGCGTCACGATTCGATTATAAAACAGTTATTTCTGTTGCATATACTAGAAGTATAATATAGGGCTATTTTGATTTCAATAAAAGAGAAAACTTTGTCCAATCCTTAAACACCTCAATCATATTCTGTTTACTTAAAAAAGGCTTTTGATTTTAGTATTCCTGCTCTATGTGTTACAAAAATTACACACAAATCTGAAATTATATTAAGGACATAAGAAAGAAAGAAAATAGGTATAATTTTCTATTTAAAGAATTATAGAAAGTAAAAAGCAGCATTCTACCAAAGACACTTAAAGTGTATACTCCAGTCTTTGGTTTTTCATGGTCAATTTAATACAAAAGTCTAACTTTGCAAAGTGTTTTCATAGTTTTTGCATCAGTGTGACCAATGGGATGTTTGCCTCCTGTCAGAAACAAAAACTAATCAGCAGCTATGTACACTGTGCCCTCCGCCTCACATTAGTCGCAAACCGGATGGTATGAAGGAAACTTCCTTTGCGGTTCATTAGTAAAGCTACACTAGTGCTGATGTCTGGTAAACATGAGATGCCCTGCGCTGCAGCTCGGGGAGGACGCCCCGTACATCAGGTGAAACGTGGACATGTCCGGGGAGAAGATGTTGCTGCCAACATTATACACAACAACAAAGACGCTCCTTTAACAACTAAAGTACAAAATATTTGCAGTAGTTTGTAAATTTCACGCTGCATGGCTAAAACACTAGCAGCAGCCATACCGTTTCCGCCGGTCCCTCCCTTAAAAATGTCCGTGCGGCACGGCGGACTTTGATACAATTCTCATTTCATTATTATGAAAAATAATCAATTTTGAACACTTTTGAATCGCTATCGATTTGCAACATTTCACAACGCAATTAATCGATTTATGGTGAGTCGGCACACCCCTAGTTTTCTTCCCACAAAATGCAAAAGTAATCATCTGACAGCAACAAGTGAGGAGGAGCAGACTGAAGGAGGAAACACCTGAACACAGCCACCGTAGGAGCTGAGAAGAGGGAAGATGACAGCTTAAACAAATGCTCTGAAAATGAGGTGAAAAAGTTGTTCACTTACATTCCGTCAACTGTGTCCATACTAAAAAACAAAAACACACACACAAAACACACAGCATGCAATGATGAGGTCATGCACTAGAATAAAACCAGATCAATAAATGCAACTTGTGCCAAGGAGCTAATTTGTTACTGCAAATGGGAAACAGAAAACGTGGATGTGAGCCGTGACACATTAACAGCGGTGCTCAAATATTTAGCTGTGTGTTAGAATCAGCAGTGTGTAGTCTATGGTGTCAGTTAGCTTAGACGGTTAGCTGTTTGATTGTGTTGTATCATTATAGGAATTTTTTTTTAGAGAAGCAAAACTGGGCTGATTTTATGCAAAAAAGCACAAGTAAGCAGCGACAACAAAAACCGCCTCAAACCTCAAAGCTGTGAATCAAATACTGGCACCACGTTTGACCTGAAAACTACACCGTTTGCTCAGGTCAGGAGTAGGAATAGCAACGCCTCCTTCGGCTACAATCAGATGGGTGTAATACACCGCATCTAGGACTTACTTGGTGGACAGTTGTCCTTTTGCTTTATTGTTGTCCACGCCGTTGTAGGTGACAGCGGCCAGCTTCCTGCTGCGGTAGTTTTCATAGTGAACGTTGTTGGTCACATCCTTCAGGTCCTGCATGTGGGTTCTGGCAACAGAAGATTAACAGAATATTAGTACGATTTAACAGAACACACAGAGTTTAGTACGTCCCCCAGCTTTGGAGGTCATTATTTAAAATGAAAAAAGGAAATGCTGAATTCAGGGTTTCCCATATTTTAAATCCAAAGTCTTACAACAGACTCTCAATCAGATACAGTTTATAGACTTGGACTAGGTCATTACATCATGAATATGCCTTGACGTTGTGTTGCTGTAATGAACTGGGGACTACTCCGTCTCTCGCCCAAAGACTCCTGGAAATTCACTGTGGGGGATGGTGTGTTCAGGTAGAAAATGCCTGTATGCGTTCGGTACAGGTGCGTAGCGAACCGATGGGCCCGTACGGGAAAATCCAAATACATGTACCGTTACACCCTTACAATCTATCCATACAAACATCTCTGTCAATGGCTCTATGCTTGGTTAAAACCTTAAACAATCTCAACAACTTTAATAAAACGATCTTTCTGTTGTGTTTGCTTCAATACCTGATGAGCATGTCCCTGAGGATGGTGAAGTCACAATGGTCGCTGTTTTCAACTAAGAGAAAAACAAATTATCGTTAAATTATCAGGATACAAAAACTAATAATCAATCTTCCTTCTACTTTAGATACCAAATATAATCTTAGATTATAATGAAGGTTCGTTTCAATCAGATGCCCGCATTTTTAATGCTCAACTAAACAGTCTCACCTTCTGCAACCCCCCAGGGGTATTGTCTTCCTCTCACCCTCTTGCCATTCACCTCTATGATAGTGTTGCTTCCTACCACAGCCAGAGGAAGCTTGTCCTGAGCACGGAAGGCATACACTTAAATAAGGTTATTAGAAGTTCATACATGTGAGCTTGCATCACACCACCACACTCTGATAAGAGAGCATGAAGACTTGGTAGATAACATACTTTAATTTTCTTCACCAGCCTGTTTTCCTCTTCGTCATCCGTCTCAGGAAACTCGTAAATCTTGATTTTGTGCTCTTGGATTTCTCTCATGATCTAGAGATAAAAAGAGTGTTAAAGTCACATCTGCTGACTGGAAATCGCCAAGGAGCATTCAACAGCGTTATATGGACACAAACAATGCAAATTGATCTATTTGAAATAATATACCCTATGTGACAAGGCTGAAACGACTTGTCAACGTCATAGTCAGTTACAGAAAACAGCATATGTGAAATTTCAATGTGGATGCATCTATAGAACTAGTTGAATACTTTTAACGATCCTCTCCATTGTCTGATAGCACTGTTGAATGGAGGGTGTCTCCCCATTCTGCTGAAATACATTAGCATCCAAAATGCAAGCAACGCAGAACCATGAGGAAACCCTGGGCAGATGAGTTTAACTGACGTAAAACACACTGGGACCAGTCATGTGGTGAATAATCTTATGCATGCCTTTTCTTGACATTAATATTGAATGGGCTCGTGCTGCGGTGGAAACAGAGACAAAACATCAGTGGACTTAAAGCATGGATAATATTATTAAGAATCAGTGATGCCTGAAAGGAATAAAATATTAAAGATTGCTGGACGTTAAATCATGGATCGGTGGCTGGCAGCCAGACACCTCTGAGGGGGGTAGGTATACTTTAATAGACAGATTTGTTGACGTGTTTTTTGTTTTAAGCAAGCTGAGTTAAATCACTTTAACAATGTTTTAATGTATTTGTTTATCTACAGGTATGTTCATACAAGTTTTATACCATAGAGAATAAATAAAACCTACAATTATCTGTTTTTGTGTACTTTTTTTCCACAAACCATTTTTAAAATCTCCAGTTAGTGACAAATAATCCAATTTAGGTTTGGCTTTTCATCATTTGTTTGGATTCTGATCAAAAAAGAAAAAGGTGTTCACCATTTTTATTGACTGTGAGGATTATTTAAGTGATAACGCCAAGCCGAGAAAATCTGTGCAGAATTAAAACGCTGCAAAAGGTGCAGTGGATGTGAAAACAAAAGGCTGTGCTCAGAAAGCAGAGACTGATTAAAATATTTGTTGACTAAACAACTAATTCGGAAAGATATTGATAGCTTGGTTGATTATTAAATAAATATTTGCAGCCTTATCGTGTAAAGTCTTTCAAATTCCATCAGTTATGTATAAATCAAATTAATTGAATGTTTTTATTAGGTACATACATTTTCAAAGTTCTTTATTGCTGTGAAATTCAAATTGCAGGGGTTTCACCCCAAGCCTGACAACTATAACATTTTAACAACAGTGGAACATTTTTTCCAACAGGTGCTTTTTGTCTTAAAAATTTGTTTTTTGGAAAGGTGTTTCTCAGTTTCCAGCTTCCACAGCCCACCAAAACGCGCGCCATCCTCGAAGTCACAGACCTTCTAAGTAAAATAGAGCACTAAATCCAGTATTATAACATTGCTAGGAATATTGTATGGCTCTGGAAATGATACACATTTATATTCGGAGGTAAATTTGCAATTGGAGCAGTCATGTTCTTATTTGCATTTAGTGGTTCAACTGTATTTTGAACCCAAACCCAACATGGCCGATAAACAGATGCTACACAAAACTGACGCGTTTAGCGTTGCTTTGTTATGCAAAAACATTGCATTCATAACGATGAGCTCTATTTAAAAAGATTTGTTCCTCTGCCTGCAGCTGTGGAAACCACTGACCTGCTTCTTGAACTGTTGGCATTCCTCTGGAGTGAGAGTGTCTGCTTTGGCGATCAGCGGGATGACATTGACTTTTTCATGCAACCGTTTCATGAACTCGATGTCCAAGGGCTTCAGTCTGCAGAAACAAAGCAACAATTATCAGTGAGATTTAATCTGATAAACTGAAGCAAACTGTGCTGAATCATCAGCCTGTGTGGCCTATACAGGTCCTTCTCAAAAAATTAGCATATTGTGATAAAGTGCATTCTTTTCCATAATGTAATGATACAAATTAAACTTTCATAAATTTTTGATTCATTGCACACCAACTGAAATATTTCAGGTCTTTTATTGTTTTAAAACTGATGATTTTGGCATACAGCTCATGAAAACCCAAAATTCCTATCTCAAAAAATTAGCATATCATGAAAAGGTTCTCTAAACGAGCTATTAACCTAATCATCCGAATCAACTAATTAACTCTAAACACCTGCAAAAGATTCCTGAGGCTTTTAAAAACTCCCAGCCTGGTTCATTACTCAAAACCGCAATCATGGGTAAGACTGCCGACCTGACTGCTGCCCAGAAGGCCATCATTGACACCCTCAAGCAAGAGGGTAAGACGCAGAAAGAAATTTCTGAACGAATAGGCTGTTCCCAGAGTGCTGTATCAAGGCACCTCAGTGGGAAGTCTGTGCGAAGGAAAAAATGTGGCAGAAAACGCTGCACAACGAGAAGAGGTGACAGGACCCTGAGGAACATTCTGGAGAAGGACCGATTCCAGACCTTGGGGGACCTGCGGAAGCAGTGGACTGAGTCTGGAGTAGAAACGTCCAGAGCCACCGTGTACAGGCGTGTGCAGGAAATGGGCTACAGGTGCCGCATTCCCCAGGTCAAGCCACTTTTGAACCAGAAACAGCGGCAGAAGCGCCTGACCTGGGCTACAGAGAAGCAGCACTGGACTGTTGCTCAGTGGTCCAAAGTACTTGCATGTCATTCGGAAATCAAGGTGCCAGAGTCTGGAGGAAGACTGGGGAGAAGGAAATGCCAAAATGCCTGAAGTCCAGTGTCAAGTACCCACAGTCAGTGATGGTCTGGGGTACCATGTCAGCTGCTGGTGTTGGTCCACTGTGTTTTATCAAGGGCAGGGTCAATGCAGCTAGCTATCAGGAGATTTTGGAGCACTTCATGCTTCCATCTGCTGAAAAGCTTTATGGAGATGAAGATTTCATTTTTCAGCACGACCTGGCACCTGCTCAAAGTGCCAAAACCACTGGTAAATGGTTTACTGACCATGGTTTTACTGTGCTCAATTGGCCTGCCAACTCTCCTGACCTGAACCCCATAGAGAATCTGTGGGATATTTTGAAGAGGAAGTTGAGAGACCCAAGACCCAACACTCTGGATGAGCTTAAGGCCGCTATCGAAGCATCCTGGGTCTCCATAACACCTCAGCAGTGCCACCGGCTGATTGCCTCCATGCCACGCCGCATTGAAGCAGTCATTTCTGCAAAAGGATTCCCGACCAAGCATTGAGTGCATAACTGAACATAATTATTTGAAGGTTGACTTTTTTTGTATTAAAAACACTTTTCTTTTATTGGTCGGATGAAATATGCTAATATTTTGAGATGGGAATTTTGGGTTTTCATGAGCTGTATGCCAAAATCATCAGTTTTAAAACAATAAAAGACCTGAAATATTTCAGTTGGTGTGCAATGAATCTAAAATATATGAAAGTTTAATTTTTATCATTACATTATGGAAGAGAATGAACTTTATCACAATATGCTAATTTTTTGAGAAGGACCTGTATAAGAAGATGCAAAATACAATTGATATTCTGAGAACTCTTCTCCTGTCTTATTGAAGGCCTGGCTTTTGCATTTAAAGTGGAAGAAGTTTTCCTGGAAACGCTCTACTTAGACAGAACAAAGATAAAATGACTTAAAACCAAATATAGAAGTCTGTAATCCCTGACTGATGTTTGCTATGTCTATGAAACGACCTTAAAGTCATGAGAAAGAACTCCTATCCTCGGCTGGAAAAATAACATTTGACAAGAAGGCATTATTGAGTCATAGCTTTGAATTTCCCTTATGCATTTATAAAATTTGATTTTCTTTTAATCTGTGTGAGGTTGCGGTATAAATGTCTCTACCCTACTGCTAGAGTCTGTGTTTTAAAGAAGTATGCTGGTGAAATGTCCAGCAACCACATTATGCAATAAATCTGAAAAAAAAACAACAACAACCAGTCGAATCCAAAAACTTATAACAGCAACGATACAAATATTAAATATCTCATCAGGACTGTCAGCATTAAAGTATTATTTAATGCGTTGTATCATAATGAGTATAATACACTGTTATAATGCATTAAACAAGAGGCTCATGGAGGAAGCAGGTTCACATTGACATTGCCTTGTAGCAATTGGCAGTTTTCCATTATGTAAAATTAAAAGAAACTAAAACTGGCTCAAAAATAAGAGCTTAAACTCCTCGACAACTTCAGCCTGATTGAACATTAAAAATACTGATTTACCCAAATAAGCTTCTGTTTAATGCATAATTCACAGAATATGAGCCCTAAAGCACAACATAAACAAAACAGAGAAATGTGATGTTGTTGAGCTACAAAAGAAAAAACAACAACTTTAAGACGGCCTCAGCAAGATCATATGCTGGTTTGTCTGAGTCGAATCCACATATAAACTTCATGCTGTAAATCTCGCATTTCATACAAACTGGTCTAAATGTTGAGTTTTAACTCAACAAAACAAATGTGACCAAAAAGCTTTTGTGTAAAGACTAAAATCAATTAAAACTATTTTGGGTTTTCTGCTTCAGCTCTACAAAACACAGATCCACAGTATGGAAAACATGGCCACAGAAACTAAAAGGCACATTGTTCATAATCCTATAGCTGAATAGTGTAGATTATCACGTAAATAGGAGAAAGAAAAAGCTGTTTCCTGTTCAAATTGTGAAACAACCTCTGTTTTAACAACATTACCCAAAATAAAACATCTGAATATAAAGGGTTAATCTGATTTTGTCTTTCTCCTTGGCTGCAATATTTCGTAGGATAAAATATTTCAGGTACCATGCCTTAAAAATCAGTTTGTAGTTTGCTTGAATGGATTCTTTAATTTATCTCCATGCCTAATTTAAACATTTTAAAACCAAATTTTAAAGTTCAGGGAGAATGGTGGGAACATGATGATGATGATAAAGATTGAAAGAAATAAACTAGTGTGGAAAATGTGGGTTGATCACAGTCAATAACATTGCTACATTGTCTTTTCTTAAAATCATTTAGCAAGAACCGATTTATATCCTGGAGCTTCACATATCTCCACATGGTTTGGAGAGAATTATAAGTCTAAGACGGTAGATGGAGTAAGCAACTTTATTTATAAACCAACACATTTCCGCTTATCGCCCTCATTGTTCACTCAAACGCATTGGTTGTTAAATAAAGCAGCTTTATCTTCTACATAACTTTATTGTGATGCAAGTATTCATGGGGGCCTCAACTGCAAAGATTAAGTTTACATGCAGCTATAATTGAGCTGCTCTCCATGGAGCAGAGAGAAGAAATAGCTGAAGGGTAGCCCTAAGTCACTGTGAATGTAGAGGAGTAGTCATGCAACAGGAGGGCCATCTCTCTGTATTGGAGGTTAATGTGTCGCTGTATGAGAACAGCCAGCTGTTGTGAAGAGGGGATGCGCTGTGAGAGCATACGGTGCCCATCCTCCAGTAATAAAGTAATGCTTGTATGGGCACAGAGCACAGCCTTGCACAGACAAAATGTCCCCGAGAGAACAGACAGACCGGGCGAGACAAGAAAACACAAGGACAGAAAGAGAAGAGCGTCTTTTCACCAACACAATCCTCAAATAAAACTACATGAGAACAGATTTTATGTATGAAATCTGGCAACCACAGCTGTAAAAAAATTAATAAACGCACTCTAGTAGCAAACTGCTTTGTGGATCTTTTAAAGAGTAAATAGTGTTTGTTTTTTGTTTTTTTTAAAAGCTGACATCCCCGCATAGACATTTTTATTACGGGAAGGAAGTTTGCACTTAACTTTCTCGGTTTTACTAATCTGACAATTAGAATAAATAAATTAAAATCAAACAAGATAAAAAGGCTCATTTAAAGAAAGAAGAGATGAGCCCATCCGAGCAGTTAACCATCAGTAGATGGTCTAGTGGCTCGTGAAACATCATAATTAAAATTCCTCAGTCATCTCCTTATGAAGCCCATGGCGATCTGTATCATCTGTCGGGCATTTTACCAGCACAACGAAACCTTCCACCTCCCTTTTCCCCTTTTACAAGTGTCAGTTTAACATTTTTATAGGACAAATTGATTGTTTTACAATGTATTTACAGCATAGTCCAGGAGGAGTTGGTACAGTAACGATATAAGGGGTTTACTGCAACAGCTGATCTGTTTTAATTGAAATACTAAAGGTTAAAAGGGGAGAAATAACTACTATTAGCCAAACACAAACCTGCTTTTCTGACCTTTGACCCAGCATTCCCCCCCTTTGCTCCATTTCCTACCACTGTTCTCACACCCTTCCTGTCCCAGCAGTGTACTTTCCCAAAGTTATATTCCTTACTTCTTTCACTGTCTTCTTTAAAAAAAAAAAATTACGACTTACATTTTAGCATCAGAATTTAGGCTTGTGGTGAAAATATCTCACAAGTAAAAAGTAATCCGTCTCACCCGTGTCCAGAGGGGGCGATGAAATAAAGGCAGCAGTGGATCCGGCTGTCAGGCATCTGTCGTCTGTTCACCCGGGATTCTGAGTTCAGGTAGTCTTCAAACTTGCTGTCTATGTGGTCGATAATTGGCTGCCAGCTGTGGGGGAGAAGTTGTGGGGGTCGAGTGAATAAATATCTAAACCACGCGCAAGCAGAGGGGGCAGCTGTGGCGATCCTTACCAGTTGCTGTTGTCGACTGCATCTCCGAACCCCGGGGTGTCAACTATTGTGAGCAGCAGCTGGACACCTCCTTCCTTTACCAAGACTTTAGATTGCTCCACCTGGCACAGGGGAACACAACGACAGGCATCTTCTGTTACCTTCTGCTATAAAACTGTCCCGTTCCGTTAAGTTTAACACATTAAAAGGATAGTTCAGTTCTTTGAAGTGGGGTCCCGTTATCCGATTATAAGCAGTGATTATAATCGGATAGATTATAAAATGGGTTAAGATTTATAAAACAGAAGCCTATTTTCAGAAGACACAAGCCTGGATGTAGAAACTGGAGATTTTGGTGTCTTGTTCAAAGAGTTCATAAAGGACAGAGAGAAGCGTTTGCTTAAAGAGAGAAATACTAAAGTGTTTTTTTCAATTGAGCTAAGCAAGAGCAAAGCAAACTTTGAGTCCAAACATTAAAGGCACAAAATGTAAATATTAGTATAAAAATAAAATTAGCCTCAGTAAAACTAATGCTTTACTTCATGTCAATAATAAACCTGCTAAACTGCATTTTCTAATGCTGGGTAAAAAAATAAAAATTAAAAAAAAGTCCGTTTGTGGCATATTCATGCTTTTATAAGCCTGTAAACCTAAAACACCGCCATTGTTTTTGTTGCTGATGCAGCGGAGGAGAAAGATTGTGGCCTTTTTTTTTTTTTTTTTGCAGTCAAACAGTACATGCTTCATTTCCCAAATAGATGCTATGCCCGATGAGGTGCTGTGTTAAATTGCTAGTATTCCCGTTTTTTGTGGCACAAATCTTTTACAAAAAGCAGGCAAACGTAAGATTAAATTTTTTTTTTTTTTGCATTTTCAGCCTTGAACTCGTTAAGCTTGCTGGAGAAGTGTTAAAATGGGAGAGATGGGACTGATCGAACGAGTCTCCTCCACGCGGCAAGTTAGAAGAAATGGAGCTGCACATTAACAGGGACATTTTACAGAAAAAGTACCGAAATTTAGCACAGAAAAATATTATTTCTCCGGTATCGGTACCTACCGAATGTTTGCGGTCAAATTTCGGTACCCAGCCCTAATTCCTATACTTCTAAATAACATCCAGTACAACCAATTGCATTCAGATAAGAACTAAACAGTAACTGTGAAGGCAGTTGGGATGCTATTTTCCCCCCAATGACTTGCTTGTGAATGACCATCAAATTCCTACATTTACTGTAAAACTAATTTGTTTAATCAAAATCAAAACAAGTAGCCGGTTCTCTGCTGCAGGTGTGATATATACTGAAAACAACAGCAGAACACTACTCCAAAACAATGAGACCGTCCCTTTAAAGAAATAAACACAATCAGAAGGGAACAAAAATCCCAATCCTCATGAGGCGGTATCATTACACACAGATTATCACACTCACAGCAGAAAATATTTAGCATCAAGCAGCATGTAGCAACCTGCCTTCTCATATTGTGCCATTACTTAACCACCTTGAGGAACCAGCGAAATGCATAAGCACCTGGAGATAGCAATAGTTTCAGATATGAGTCAGACAGAATTAGCACCACAGGCCTGTAAAATTCAACAATGCATTTAAAATCAGATGTTAAATGCACTTACTGCAGGATCTGTTGAGTCTAATTTCACATGTTTTAAGATACTCCGTAAATCTGTTTGGAATCAAACAAAGTTCCTAAATGTAACCGAACTGGTTCCCAACCATTTAAATACCGTAAATCAATGTGTTTTGTACAAAGTACATCACTGTAGAGCTGAATATAAAGAAAGCAGATTTTTTGGTGGCTCTTATGTCAGATATTCATCCAGGGATATTTATAAATAACTGCAGGGTTTTGGGGTAATCCTTGTAACTCTTCTCATCTCTACTTCCTATATATAGTCCTTATAACAACACAGAATGGAAAAAATGTAAACACGTTTCATCCCAACCGTTTTTGTGTTTATGTTTAAAGACGATTTTGTCCGTCTGCAAGCTGCTTGGACCTCGCTGAAACGCAGGCAACCCAATTCACACGATGTGTTAGGTTACTAGAACCACATTGGATCACTCAGAGATAAGCATTTTTTACCACTGTCTCATAGGTGGTGACTATGCTCTTGTTTGTTAACCGTTTAAAAGAGCAGAAGAAGAAATGAAAACAAAGAAGTGATTTCTGACAATTTATTAATGCCATCGTTGTCCCTTTTTTGTCCCCAAGAGATTAGTTATTAAAATAAAGCAAACAACGACTCTCCAGAACACTGTTCGTCCCCATTTTTCTTGTTTTGCTCGTGAGCCGACACGAGGTCTACTTTTGCATAAATAAACACCACGCTAGTTTTACTGTTCAGCTGAGAGTAGAGCAGACAGGGAGATATGAAACTGCCATTAATGACCAAAAGCTGGTTGCTACGTTGCTTAACTTGTCTCTGTGTGTAGTAAATACCACAAAAAACAAAACAAAAACAAAAAATAAAACAGAAAACGGTTTCTGACCTATTAATTCAGATATTTTTCTCTAAGGACTAAAATACATAAAAGAAAAAAAAGCTGCAGGTTATTTGATAGGCATAGTAGTTTAAAAATCAGCAAAAAAGTGAAGAATTCAAATATTACTCTGTTTAGACATGTAAACGTAAATCCCTTAAGATTTTTCGATTTTCAGTAAGCTCAAAAAGTGAGTCAATTACATGCCTTTGCTTGTGTTGTTTATAGGCCAAAAAATTATGAGTAGAAAAAAAAAGTCGATTTTTTTTCTAAGTATTTGACCTTCCAAACACAAATCAAAGGGAAAATTGACTGGTTTCAGTTAACTGGTGCTTCTATACTTATGGGTTAGAAAGCAGCACAAGCCGGCATGTTTAGCTCATTTTAACACAGCGAACCTTTTTTGTCTCTGAGAAATGTACCTGTACAGTCTTTTTGATTCTGTGTGAAGGTCCAGGATACTCTCCTGAATACAGGTCTGTGAGGAACAGCGAATTAATCAAGGTCGACTTCCCCAGTCCTGATTCACCTGGAAACAGAATGACAAAACAAGAATTCGTATTTGGAGAAGATGCTGACAGGCACGCTTCAACATGTGGCTAAAGGGGTTAGAATTTAAAATCTTATTTGGAACAAAACGTTCAAGTCAAAGTTCGCTGTTGTCTTTCCTCAAACGATCACGGGCCATGTGGCTTTCTAGGACTTACTTTTGCCAAAGATATCAATCTATTTGGGTTAAACAGCTAAAGGGCTAAGAAAACAATGTTATGTGTCAGACTGGCTGTGTGGTCTCAGAGTCTTCTCAAACTTGGCTGTCCATTATGTGCCCCGTTTCCAAGCTCCCAGTGAAAAGGATCATTAGTGGAAATGACCACTGGCACAGCCTGGTTTGGCTAACGGCCAGAAGTCAATATTTAACCAAGCAGTATTTACACCCACGACTACAGTTAAAGGGCAACGCGCTGCGCTCGAACTATAACGTTTGTCTGACATATTATGTTAGGCTTCCAACTGTGTGTATCGGGTATATCCGCTTAGTATATGCATTGGGAAGTGTTGATAGAGCTCTGAAAAGGGCCGTTTGGTAATGTGTGAACAGGTTGCGGGTCACGTGTTTTATTAGCTATGGTTAGATGTGCCAGTCACTAATGGTAATGCAGTACCAATCTCTCTTCCTCCTTTCCTCTCTCGCACCACACAAGTGAAACGTCGCATGTGGGAACTGCAGGGACATGTGGGCCTGCAGCAAATCAGAGCCATGAACAGATGAATACTGTATGTGTGTGTGTGTGTGTGTGTGTGTGAGAGAGAGGGAGTGAAAACAATCGCATGCATTTAAGTATCAAAAAGCCCAGAGGACCCCCCTCTACTCTCCTTGTTGCCATGACATTTTTAATCTTCTCGCAGATTATTCTCAAAACAAAGATATAGTTTAAAACAGAGAACAACTCAGGTAGACATGCACCAATCTAGCTTTTCCAGGCCGTCAATTTCTGGTTTTCTTTCAGGTCCGACCTGTCAATTCAGATTTTTGCTGATTCAGATTTTTTTTCATTCTAAGGATGATTTGTAAAAAAAGAAAAGCAGGTTGTTTGATAGAGTTTTGAATCAACCTGAAAATGAATAAATTACAGGATTGTCCCCAAATGTGCACAAAAGCATATGTTCCTAACCTTTGTTTTATTTCTATTAAATTTAAAGTACATCAACGTAAAAGCTGAAACTGGTGGGAGTTCTCCATTTTGATGCATTTAATGAATAGTGAAAAAGGTTGTTTTTTAAAGTATATGACCTTCTGGTGGGCAATCAGAACCTATCAAGGTAAATTTGGCAGATTCCAATATCTAGCAAATTGATCAGTGCCTCGCTAACTATGAATGTAAGCAGAATCCAAGTGAACTGCTACATAACAGTTTGTTACCAAACACTAGAAATAAAAGGCTAAAAAAAAAACTGCTGTGTACAAAATGCAGTGTTCTTCAGAGGCCTGCTGAGCACAAACTATGTTGGTCCCACCACAGGAAATGGTTGTGACCCTGGGACACGTTTTCCCTCCAAATAGGGCTGAGGAACATCTTGGCCTACAGTCAACAACCACATCCAGGCATTGCGGAAAAAAAAAAAAGTGTTAATTTCTGACATGCCGAGTACAGTTCTAGATTAAATTCAAACCAAATGTTTTGCTTTTGCAAGACAGTTTTAAGGACCTGACAAGATGAAACAGGGCAGAAATCCAATGACTGAAACTTTCTTGAGTCAGCATTTAAAAACTACAAAGATGGGGGGGGGTTGTTCTCTGCACATAGATACGGTCTCACAGACATGCGAAAAGCTGTATCATTCTCTGGGAAAGAAAAAAAAAACGCGCTTTAAATGCCTTCCACGTGGAACACAATGAGATGATTCAATGAAAAACAAGAGTAAACTGAGGCCAGAGGAGAGCGTGTTCTTACCCACAACCATCAGGGTGAACTCAAAGCCCCTCTTGACAGACTTCCTGTACACTTGGTTGGGGAGGCTTGCAAAGCCCACATATCCATCCAGGTTCTTTTGCTGCTGTAAAAAAACCCAAACATTATTAGATTTAAGACATGTAGTATTCCTCACTAACACCTGAATGACCGGGGATCAATATTCCCAGTGTTGCTTGCTCCTAAGTATTCCTCTAAGTAGAATCAGAGTTACAAAAATAATTTCTGACAAAAAACAGATTGAACAAAATGGGAAACTTTAACGTGTTATACATCTGAGATATTTGTCTGTTCAAAGAGGTTATGCGAAGCATAAATCATGATTTCTATACTTACAGCTGCATTTTGTTGATCAGAGTAACAGGATTGCAGTGTTTGCGGTGTGCAGAAAGATCCAGCATCCCCAGGGTCACAAGGAAAAAAATAAATAAATCAATATCAGATCATCTGACAAACAAATGATTCTGGTTCTCTTTTTTTTCTAACTCCAGAACCCTGGGACAAGAGTGTTTCTGATCCAAGCAACTGTAACGACACAGTTGGGCCAGACTTGTGCATGTTCCACTCCACTTGCTCCTTTAATGTCAGCAGCACCATAAAACAAGGACCGTGCACTATTATAGCCTTTTCTTTAAGCCTGTGGCTAGGAGAGGATTTTTGCTTCTTATGCCAGAGCATGTTCTGCCTGCCAACACCATCCCACTGGTCTCCAGTGCGATCCCGGGACGTGATAATGCTGATTTGTCTACATGATGTGCAGCTCACTTTTAGTAGTAGTATCACACTGTTCCAGTTTGTGATCTGACAGCTAGTCACCATACTCATGATAAACCTAAAAGTGAGCTGTAATTTCAAATCACAACCGTGCGTTTCCTTTCCGGTAGACTCACAGAGGTCTGCCAGAGGAAGTGGTTGCAGGTGGAGGAGTCAGTCTAGCTGAAGCGTCTTCACGCAAATTTAGAAGGCCTCTTCTTTTTTTCGCCAATAAATATTGGGGTTCAGTTTGGAAATAAGCGAATAAAGCAGATGCAAGGCACTAGTTCATCGACTCGCAATGGAAAAGTGACCAACTTTAAAGTCAAATCATGAACTCCGAGGTGCTAGATCCACTGTAATCCAGATTAGATGGCAGCCCTAACCTCCTTATGTCTAACCTGACATCAGGTCCGATTCTGCGCGCCCAACGCAAATGTCAGCTTAATCAAAGCAGAGGTCGTGCAAGTCCTGAAAACGAATTTGAGAACAAAATGTGGCTCTTGGGACCCAAAGTGGGAGGATTTAATCATGCAGGAACCCACAGCAGCTCGCAAACGTTTCCTGTCATTTACCCGTAACTTCAGGGCACAAAACTTAGCATTACAGCGAGCAGTTTCAACCAAAATACGACACTAAAGCATACCAGCTATCAAGCTGGGGCTATTTTAGGGTGGATTTCCAAAAGCAGATATGTGTAACTATAAACTGGAGATTTTGGTGTCTTGTTCAAAGAGTTCATAAAGGACAGAGAGAAGCGTTTGCTTAAATACTTCGGTACAAAGCTAACGACAGGAAATGACACTCCCGTTGGGTTACACGGCGAACAGAAGCTAACCACTAGCCTGCTAGCATATCAACCCATCCAAGTGGAGGCGGACTGGGCGTTGGTTGCTCCGACAACAGCCGTAGCTAAATAGCAGCAAATTGTTAAAATAATGCAACCGATTGCGAGTAAAACCACAAACACAGCAGTTTAAAATGAGGCTTTCAGATAAGCAGTAACAGCAGCTGACAGCGGTAGTCTCACCCATAACGTTAACGGTCCCTGCCGCCTCAAGCACCGATCATTCGCAAGCCGACATTCCCCCTTCTCGCTGCTTTTGGTTGAGCTACGCACAGTGAGTCACGTAAGAGCCTTCAAACTCAAGTCAGCTACGACGAATAATCTGACGTAAAATCTACGTGAATGCCAGCAAGGGGAGGCATTGTGGATCTCGTGATATCTTTGAGTTCCTTTCAGTAGAAGTGCACTATCGCGATAAGTCACAAACCACAACCTTTAAAGTGAAAAGAAACTTCACAAAACTGTCCAGTTTTATTAAAGAAATTCCTAAAATGTAGTCAACATTGTACATTTTATCGGTCTTTTCTGTTTTCTTTTATTAGAGGTTCTTCTAATCAACATTATTCTGAATAAACAAATAAATCAGAGCAAAAATAAACTCCGTATAACGTCGAAATAGCCATATTGCCTACAGACAGCTGCTAGCGTCAGTTGTACCCATGGCAACCAGGACAATGTAGAATATTAGTGTTCTTTTTCTCATGAGATAATGGCGTCAGCTGTTTCGCGAACATAAATATATATCGTCTGAAACGCTGGGATATTTATTTTGCATTCAATTTCTCAAAAAAAAATTTTTTTTGCGGTGGTGGAAACATGGTAAGAAACCTAAGAAGTATTAGCTCAGCTGACAACACGACGTTTTCGGTAAACTGCTCTTTATTTGGCCAAACAGATAACACCGAGCTTTAGCTTATCACGACCTTTAGTGACTACTTTCATTTATTTATTTATTTTGCCCGTTAAAGTGGTGTCTGGCTAAGCAGGCTTGATTAAAAAAATGTTTGGCTAAATATAGCCCTTTGTTGCTCATGGAAACAAAATGTAGAATGCTGAAAATGTCCAACTTGACTAAGAAAGTGAGACCAGAAGAAAAGTTGCCTCTCAAATCCAGAGCAATCCAAAGCAAGTAAGACGGGTTATCTCCTCCTTTAACAATTTAGAAATTTATTTTCTTGATCTGATATGAGTAAATCACCTGATAAGCATGTTTTCTAGGGCATCTTATGATCTCATGAGGCTCCAGTCCCTGCTTGCTAAAAGCAGCTCCAAACAAGAGGTGAAGAGCAGCACATGACGCCACACTGAAGCAGCGTGTCTAGACACCCTCTGATAATATACATAGCAGCTCATTTTTCTCCTGTCAGAAATGCGTTGCACAGTAAGACCGTCTCTGTGTTTCAGGTGTCAACACTTAAAGCGGTCAGCAGCAGAGCCATCAGATCCTCACATTCCCCAAAACACAACAGCAGGCTCAGGAGTGAGAGCGACCCCAACAATGAAGTGGCTCAGCTGGAAAAATTCAGGTTTCCTCCTGTAAAAAATAAAAATAAAATCTTATATATATATATATATATATATATATATATATATATATATATATTCACCATCTTAATTCCAGTGGATCAACAGGATCTGGTAATAAAACTGGATGTGGTAAAGTGTGAAACAGATTGGAGTGTTTAGAATGCTGTGACAGTTTTTCTAAAGTAAAATTCAGTTTTAAAAATCATGATATATTGTCTTACTCATAGTATCACAATATCTCGCAATATATTGTATCGTCTCCCCTGTATCGCGATACATATCGTATCGCCAGGTTTGTACCAATACACATCCCACAATTTTGTAATTAAAAATCAGCTGTCGATGGAGCACATTTTTCTATTTATAAAGATTGTATTTTTGGAATATCGAGAAGAAAAAAATTCAGCAATGCATTTGTTGGGTTTCCATAGTTCAAAGTGATGTAAGCCCGCCCAAGGTCTATGGAATGAAAGCAAGCTTTAAAAAAATATTTTCTGTCATTTGTATTTTTTATTACTAAAAGAAATTGAGAAAAAAATTGATGAATCTCAAAAATTAAATTTGGCATGAAAAATAGATGTTTTTAAAAATCCAAAATAACCTTCTGATATCTTCAAATAGTACCAGGGAATTTTAAATATTGCAAAAAAAATGTGATTTGTTTTATATCATGATATATATCGATATCGACTGATATGGAAAGTTTTACTGTGCAAGTTTTAATGTGCAAAATCTTTTTCCCCATATCACCCAACCCTACAACCAGTGCATGTCAAGTCAGAGTGCTGTATCCAAATTTGAGTGTATAAAAAGTCGAATAATGTGAAAAAGCAACAGGGGGAAATGCAGCCTTGAAAACATTGTGAAGCAAAACACACTGAAAAGTTTGAGTCAAATTTAAAAATTGTTGTCTCCAGCTGGGGTCAAAGCTTCAAGAGCTACCACACACAGACTTATTCGGGACATCGAATGCAACGATTGTCACCGGTTCAGGAGATGTTGTCTCTGCTTCAGAAGACAACATCAGAAGTGTTCAAAGTCCTCTTTTTTAATAGAAGAAGGTACATTTTTCATTTCATTACAAAGTCATGGCACCAGAGTCTGGGTGAATCCAAGGTTTTTGAGGTCCAGAGAGAAGTTTCTACAGTCAGTGAAGATTTGTGAACAATGTAATCTGCTGCTTTTGGTCCATTGTGTTTTCTGGAGTCCAAAGTTGGTTCAGTACTTGAGCACTTTATACTTCGCTCTGCTGACAAGCCCTATCGAGGGGCTGGTTTTGTTTTTCCAACAGGATTTGACACCTGCCCACACTGCAAAAGGTACCAACGCCTGGTTTAATGACAAAGGTATCGCTGTGCTTGAATTTCCTGCAAACTCCCCTGACCTCAGTCTGTAAAAAAAATTGAGGAACGGATGCACAAATCTTTGCAAATTATAGTCTTACAAACAGTGGTGAACCTTACATTTGTTTTGTTATACATTATTAAATGAAAAATAAGTAAGCAGAAATCCCAATTCTAGAAAATAAAACCATTTAGCTTATAAACAGTCTCCCGAGAATTTTAGTAAAATGTGCTATCTGAACACTGGATGAGCTTTTTATTTTTGTCACATTTTGTTAGGTCTTTATAAAGGTAAGTGGTAACGTCTCAGAAGCCCTGACACAATACCCTGCAACTTATTGTAAATGTCAACTATAATCTTTAGAGTTGTTAAATAAACTCTAGTAATTTTTTAGTTTGTTTGTTTTTTGTTGCTAAAAGCAAAAATGTCTCTTTCAGTAAAGAATCAACCTTTATGCAGTTCGTTTATATCTTGTTGATAAAACCTTTCGGTTTTCCAGCATGACATACAAAGACCAGAGATGTTTCAGCAGTCACCCTATGAGTAAACTGTTCCTGGACATTCTTACATCGTTGGTCAAGAATCGACTCTGCAGGTGATTCTTTTGTTGAAATACTTCAACTTTTGATAGCTTTGATGGCTAATTATTATCATTTTCTAAATTTATAGTGGATGGATCAACCATGCACCTCCCAAAGCCGTTCATAGAGTTCTTATCTGCCTTCGACTGCTGATGAGAGATCCTACCTATCAGGCACAAATCAAAAAATAATCTTATTTAATTGTTTTTTTCTTTCTGTTTTTTTTTTGTATAAATTACTTACAGTAAAAGTACTATGATTGTTTTTTTGTGTGGCATTTTTTCAGAAAATTTTCCACCAGCTCGAAGGCATCCGTTTGCTTGCCAGGGTAAATGCTTCAAGATTTTATTTATAACCTCAAACAACCACTTCATCCAAATATATTTCAAGCCATGCTTACTGGCCTTCTGTTTCTCTGCAGTACATGGAGTCTGTCACTGCCAAGTACATATCATGTGGTGAGGAGGTGTTTGATACGCAGAAGCTTGTTACAATGACCTGTGAGTACTCTGCAGGCAGAATCACAGAAGCACTGACAAGTGGAGCTGAGTTTGTCTCTATCAACGGCAGCATCGCTGATTTTATCTGTTTTTCAGATATGTTTCAGAAGCTGTCCACCGCTGATGATCAAAGGTTGTGGGTTATTGAGAGTGGTGCGCACAGGGTAATTTTTATTTTATATGCTCAGGACCTTTGTCCAAAGCAAATTATTTTTTATAACTACTAGATTGATTATTAGTTGAATTTTAATAAAATAAGCATAGGAGGAGCATTACTCATTTCCTGTTAATCTTTGACCAACTTTCTAGCACCATCTTTAAACCTAAGTGTCAGCAAGAAACACTAGAATCACACAGAAAGGTACTATGAGTTAATGTATAGAGCAGAAAACAATTTTTTTTATGTTTTTACTTGGTCAGACCCTGGTGAAGCTCCTCTCCACAACAGACTGCGGGGTGCTACAGGGAGCCCTGCTTGCACTCACTGCTTTGGCTGAGAGGTATGCAAGCCTTTACAATCCACCTTGAAACAGATATTTCGTACATTAATGTTCCAATTTCTTGTTTTTCTGCAGCTCTGAATGTAGGACAGAAATCGGGGAGCTACAAATAGTGGATAGCCTTCTTGTAATACTGCAGGAATATGACCTGCTCTCAAAGAGGTTTGACATTTAAATTATGGCTTTGTATTTTAAAATAAAAGTTCTAACAACCTTATGATCCAAATAATATTACGCCTTGTGTTTCCTGCAGAATGAGTGCTGAGTGTCTGAGGCTCTTGACTTCAGTGGAACATGTGAGAGGCCAGTTAAAGGAGCTGGAGGGAGTGCCGGTGCTGCTGAGCGTCCTGCACAGCAGGAACCTGAAGCTCCTGTGGAGCGTCACCTGGGTCCTGGTCCAGCTATGCGAAGATTCAGACACCAGGGCCGAGATCCGGAGCTGGGGGGGAGTACAGCAACTCCTCCGTCTGCTCAACATGTAAGCAATGCAAATTTCAAAGTTCAATTTTATTGTGATCTTTCATGCTTAGCTGGAGTTTGGTCAACTACAGTGAAATATTATCATTGGTAATGCAGAACCACAGACATTTCTGTTTGCATTTAGGATTGCTATGCGAGTGTGTGTGGTCTGTTCGGCATCAAGGTGTTAGAAAGCTAAAAACGTTGCAGAATCGACGAGAAAAACTACTGAAAGGAGTATCTGAGAAAAAAACAAGAAATAGTTTGCTTACCATACGCTGTTTTTCTTTTATGAGGTTCAGTCAAATTTGTTTGTAATTCACATAAGTTAAACACACACACACACAGACACGCACGCACACACACACACGTTGAAAAACATGCCCTAGTTTTACTCTCCCCTGCCTATATACACCGTGTGCACAATTATCAGGCAAGTGAATATTTTGATTATATCATCTTTTTGAGGAATATTTTCTAAATCCAAGCTGGATAATCTTGAATCCTTACTGGATTTAAACATACCAGGTGCTAGGTATCTGTAATGAGGGAGGGTGTTACCTAAGGAGGTCTACACCTTATACAGTATCAAGGTGTGCATAATTTTTAGGCAGCTTCTTTTCTGTAGCCAAAATGGGAGGCAAAAATGAGATTGAACTGACTCTGGAAAGTCAAAAAGTACCAAGATATTGGGGCGTGATCATAGAACCAGGGGAAATGGGTAAGAAACTAGAAACAGGGTCGCAAGAAAGGTCATGAAAGAAAAAGATGCAAATTAACTCCCAAGGATTTGAGAAGAATCAAGCGTGAAGCTACCAGGAATGCCATTTTCTTCCAGTTCAGTCATATTCCAGAACTGCCACGTACCTGGAGGACCACGAATTACCAGATGTTCAGAACTTAGAGACATGGCCAAGGTAAGGGAGACTGAAACCCCACCACCACAGAACAAGACACATGAGCTGAAGGGTCTAGACTTGGCCAAGAAATATCAGAAGACAGATTTTTCAAAGGTTTTTTTGGACTGATGAAATGAGAGTGACTTTTAACGAACCAAATGGATGGTGCTGTGGGTGGATCAGTAATGGACACAGAGCTAAACTCAGGCTCCAGCAAGGTGGAGGTGGGGTGCTGGTATGGGCTGGTATTATTAAAGATGAGCTGGTTGGACTTTTCCGGGTTGAAGATGGGCTCAGAATCAACTCCGAATGCTACTACCTGTTTTTAGAAGACACTTTCTTCAAGCAGCGGTACAGGACGAAATCTGCATTTTTCAAAAAAGCATGAAAAAAGAAATTCTGAAAAATAAGACTCGCTCAATAATGGTGTACATAGTGTAATACATGTGTATTACAGTGTCCATCACATTTATTAGCAACCCTGTCAAAGATCTGTAAAAAAACAAAAAACTATAAATACTAGAAACTATGGGAAAAAAAACCTATAATAAATTGGATCATTTATTACAGGAACACAATTTCACTCTATTTTCCGAATTGCCAACCTTTGATTTTGAGGTTTTATTCGGAAAAATCTCACAATCAGATCAACACAGATTTGGCCATATATTTTGGGCCATTCTATTCCTCAACGACTCAGTGATGATCAATTTTCCGCTTTATTGCACAGGCCATTAGATTTTTATGCAACATATTGTGGTATTTAAAAGAGTTCATGATCATATCTAACAAGGTTCTCTGGACATTTGGGAAAGAAACAGGCCCGTAGCATCACAGATCTTTTACTATACTTAATAGTATGTTATGTATGCTTTTCCACATCTCCATCCTTTGTTTACTAACTAGACCTACTTGGCGTATCTGTTGCTCAAAACTTTGGTTTGATCTGACAAAACCACATTATTCCAATTAAAGTTCCAAAGCTGCAAACTCCACATGTTGACATCTTTGATGGAAGGATGTTAAAGGCATTTTCCTGGCATCACTGCACAGAAAACAGTTAGAATGTAGATGCCATAGATATCTAATGGCTTTTATGGGGATTCAGTAACCTCACTCTTTGCTGCTGTTTTATAAAAGTTTGCTTTGGTGTTTGTTAATATCTCTTATACCATTCTGCTCACTGTGTGTGATGGCAAACTAAACACGGATCCTTGTTTTTCACTGTTCCAGTTTTAAACTTTTTAATCACTGTCCTGACTGTAAATATGGTCAAGTTTAGGTAAGCAGCTATTTTCTTGCAGCCCTTTTCCAACCTATCAAGAACAACATACATCTGCTTTATCTAAAAAGGTACCATTACGACCCTTAAAGTACAATGTAGGGGATACAGGGTTTAAAACAAAACGTGTAAAATACTGAACAAAACTTGGCTTAACATAAAAGTGGTTTAATTTCTTAAATTTGAGAGTCAAACATTTTACAAGAATCAAAAAAAGGAAGTAATAAACTTCAGGGTTCTCCAAGGCCAAAACAACAAACAAAAATACTGCCTTCTAACTACAAAAGAACAGCTCTTACCTAAAAAAAAAGAAGAAAAAAGTCACAGGTACTAATTTGTAGATGTCAATAATTAAGGTACCATTTTGATGAAAATATTAGTTCCTAACATGGCATTTTACCCTAATCAGTCAATGTACTCCATTCTTTCCAGAATATTTAGTGTGAGATTATGCTACTGTAATAAAAACAGATTTCCTTTAAAAGCTTTTTAGATATCTTGAGTGGGAAGCATGATATACTACATTATTTTTGGGGCTAAACCAGAAAGATTAATACCCAATGTAAAGCAGTGGAACAAATTGAACTACAAATTAAAGGGGCTATATGCAATTTTCTAAAATTTAAACTCGCAACTGACAACTGTGGTCAAAAAAACGGAACTGCTCTTCCTTTCTGCTCGCTCTCGCAGCGCGCGCTCGTACGCCGGTCGCTCTCAATCTTCTATCTTTTTCTGGCACTTGTCAGGGGTTTAACTTTCTTAGTCTTATGTGGAGTTACTGTTGGTGTCAGAGTTGTCCTTGGTCTTTTCTGTGTGTTCGCACAATCCGTTGAACTGCTTGCGAGTGCTGACTAGTGGTGGTGGCAGAGTGATCTGAAACATTTAACATGAACGCGCTTGACATCACATCCACAGACAGCGCAGGAAAATCCGACCCGACAGAAAGTAGAAAATAATTGGATACAGGCTTATAGGTGCACCCACTGTGAGCTGACAAGGTGTCAGTATGCTCATCAGGAGATGTTTGAGTCATAAATGGTCAAATAAAAAGGCTATTGTTATGTTTATTTTGGGGAAAAAGTTGCATATAGCCCCTTTAAAATGGCTGCTACAATTATAAAATATTTGTTACTGATTGCCCAATTGTACAAAGTTAAAGCCAAAAATAGTGTCATTACTTTTTTTTTGTTTGTTTGTTTTTTTATCTTAATGTTAAAATTACTCTCTTAATGACAGGCAGCACGTCTCTGACCATTCAACCATTGAGATGCTTCCCACTCCCAGCAACGCCCCTCAGTTCCCTGGAGAACACCCAAGCGAGGAGCGAGGACCACATGAGGAGGTGCAGAACACTGTGGCTCTGCAGTCAGGTCAGCATCAATACCGTGCAGAATAGATATTAGATTGTTGTATTACAATTCACCAAGGAAAGTAGAGGGCAGGTAATAATGTGAAATGATGAAAAATGTGCTTGTTACGGTACCATAAGGATAATTTTCCCTGTAGAGAAGGCTTATCAGGAGCTGAGAATGTAAACAGATATTTCCTGAGACTGTACTAAATGTATCAACAGTTTTGTGGAGTGGTAGTACATTTCCTGTCCCAGAACTTGTGTTGACACTACAAAAAAAGCCATTTGTATTTCAAAATGCAGACGGTAATTCGAATTAATTCTGATTGGAGTCTAAGATGTGTTCTGTGATTAAAATAGTCTGTGATTTTTGCCAAAGAGTTTGAGTTATGTTTTTGCTTCTGTTCCTGTTTCAGCCTGCTGTACAGCTCTGACTGAGCTGAGTCTGGATGATGCATCTGCTCACCACATTGTTCAGGTAAAGAGTTCTTAATCAAAGAGCACAACATATTAAAATAAAATAAAAACAATTTCAAACATTGCCTTAATTAATTGTGGTCTCCGTTTATTAGGAAAATGGTATCTGCATTATTGCAAATCTAATCTTACCAAAACATCTCGGACCAAAGGCCACTTCTTTACAGGTATATGCTTAATATAACAGATCAAGAAGTGTTACAGCTGAAGGTCTTCTGTTTGTCAGCATATTAAATGTTTATGTTTTGTTTTGGCAGTGCTATGCTTTCCGAGCCCTCCGATTTCTCTTTAGCGTTGAAAGAAACAGGTATCTTTTTAAAAGGTAATGGCACTGTGACATTAATGGACACGTTTTGTTTTCAGGCTTTCACTTTGCATTTTGCTTTCTTGGTTTCAAATGTCATTGTCTGTTTCTGGGGAACTCTACTTTTGGCTTCAATATATGAAACCTGTTTCTTTGTTTATTCCAGCTTTTTTTGGTTTTTTTTTTTTTGTATCTTAAACACCCACTCTGTATCAAGTATGTTTTATTAATTCAGTTCAATTCAATTCAGTTTATTTATATAGCACTGATTCACAACAGATGTCATCTCAAGGCACTTTACAAGAAAAGTCATTTCAATACAATCATGCAAACATTCCAATTAGTTTAAAGTTTTAGTTAGTTTCCTATTTAAGGAATCCCAGCAGATTGAATCGAGTCATTGATTTGAGGTTGCGTCCCTTTGATGCAGACTTCCAACCACAGCAATCCCTCATACTGAGCAAGCATGTAGCGATAGTGGAGAGGAAAAAACTCCCCTTTAGCAGGAAGAAACCTCCAGCAGAACCAGGCTCGGTACGAGCGGCCATCTGCCACGACCGTCTGGTAGTTTGAGAAGACAGAGCAGAGACACAGAAAGAACAAGAAACTGATGTAAGACTACTTTCTATATTAAAGAAAGTAAAAAGTTGATAACAGGACACGGGGGATGTTCAGCCACCGAGACCATCATCCCAGTCGACACCCCCTTTCCAACAGGGCATTGTAGCTAAGCAGGATACCAGACCAGGTGTACCTTCTATGGAGAGAAAAACATTGAGAGAAAACAAAGTTAACACTTTATTTAACCTTTATTATTATGTACCTAGTTTTTGATTGCTAAAATTTTTATCTATTATTTCTTCTGAGCAAGCATTTTGCTACACTCTGTTTTTCATTAGACATTTTGCTATTTCCCATCACTTACTGGCCCTTTGTGCTTGTATTAACCAGTTACATGCAAAGTGGAGAGACCTTTTTACACTCTTTAAACTTATTCTTTAAAACTGGCTTCTGTTAGACATTTGTCAAAGTAAGTACTCTCATTAAAGATGTCCACAGATGTTCCGTTACCCTCTATCCTTTTCAGACTCTTTCCCACAGACCTCTTTGAATTGTTTATTGATGTTGGACATTATGTGCGAGACCTCGGAGCTTATGAGGAGCTGGAAACCAAAGTTTCACTCTACACTGTAAGAACAAAAAAATATTTATTTTATGGATTGGAATGGGATGGTATCTTATTACTTTTTTGTATAAAGTATATATTTGCTCATCAACTGGCACAGCTGGTAAAAATGTATATTAAAAAAATGTATCTTTTACTTTAGCAGCATAATCTCACAGTGAATACTTAAAAAATATGACCTGTTGCTTGAGGACATTTTTACACAGAGGAAATATTCTATTTAAAAGAAAAAATAAGATATTTACTATTGTCAACAGAAATACAATTAATAGTACACCTAACAACGCCTTTGAAGCAAATGTAACTGAAGCATTAACTTTTAGTTACACTTTCCTTTGTAAAGTTGATTTTCTTGGAACGCCTAATTAGTAATCCATGACTTCATGTTTCCTGGAGTACTATATGGCAGTACTAGATTGGTAACTAGATTGGGTGAGAAACCACATTTGTCTCTTTACTATGCACAGTGACGAGGATAGTAAGAATAAAAGAAAAAAAGATAAAGAAAGACATCTCCAATCTCCACTGTTAGAGGACTCCAGCAAAAACTGGGATCTTGGACTCACCAAGTCTCCATAACAACCATGTGATAGTATATCTAAATGCCAAATGTGTTTTTTTGTTGTTTTTTTTAATCCAGGAAAAATCCCTCTTGGACTTTAACTGGAACTGTGTGCTTTGGTATATAGAAAAGCACCTCGTGCCTATCAGTAAACATTCACTTCAAATATACTTTATTGATCCCAGAGAGAAATGAAGGGTTTTTGTAACTCATACTATTCAATTCTTCAAGCAGATGTTGCAAACGTTGATGGCTGTTGGCAGGAAGGATTTACAGCTATACTGAAAAGGCCTCCTACTGAATACACTGTTGTTGTATGATAGTCTTTGCATCATCATCTCCAGATGTTCCACAGTCGTCCCCAGAACAGAACCAGCCTTCTTTATCAGCTTGTTGGGCCTTTTTTAAGTCCCTGGCTCTGATGCTGCTACCCCAACAGATGGCTAAAGACATTACACGCTCCACAACATATTTGTAGAAGATATGCAGCCTCTTGCCGCAAACCTTAAAGGTTCCTCAAAAAGTACGCGGTGGAGGATCCATGACGCTGTGGGCCTAACTTCCAAAGGTTCTGGGAATTTTCTTACTATGCGTCATGATCTATTGAAGATAGATCATGACGCATATACATGAAAATCTGGTGCATTCAGACAGAGATTTTGTTTAAAAAATCTTATTAGCTGTTTTTTCTCCGCTCTGAATAAATGTACTGGTTGGATTTTTCAGTGGGAGGTTATGCTACTTCATTAAACAATTTATTTGGTTTAATTTGAGATTTTTTTATGCATTTTTACCAGGGGAGCCAACACGTGTGGTGGGTGCCATGTTTGCTAACTTGGGATTCCTTAACTTCGAAACAAATAAAGACGTATGTGTTTTTAATGTAGCAAGAGGAGCTGAATAGTCTGAGAGAGAATATTGAGGCCCTCGACCAGAACCGACCTCCCCTCCGAATAATCGGTGGTTACTCCATACTGGATCACCTGGGCTCTGGAGCTTTTGGAAGTGTCTTCAAAGTACAATAAACATAAATAAAACTAGCAGAATGTACTGATCACGGTGACATTTTTTGTCAAATTTCAGCTTGTATGCTCTAAATGACAGGTCAGAAAACAGGCCGGACGGAACTTCATGGCTCTGAAGGAAGTAAACCTGCACAACCCAGTGTTTGGCAAAGACAAGAAGTCCAGAGACAGCAATGTGGAAAAGATAATCTCTGAGCTTACAATCATCAAAGAGCAGGCATGCAGCAGAGTTCCTATCCTGTTTAAAATGTCAATATAAATGTACTGATAATGTGTACATAATAAGTCATTTATTCTTCCCTTTTTCTAGATGATGCACCCAAACATAGTTAAATATTACAAAACATTTTTGGAAGGTGAGGATGGTACACCTCATGGCCATTGGGATTGCTTTCATTCAAACCCCAAAAAAAAGAAAGGCATGCCATGCTTTATTTGTAGGCGACAAGCTTTACATTGTAATGGAGATGATCGAAGGCGTACCACTGGCTCAACATTTCAATTCTCTAAAGGACAAACAACAAAAATTCACTGAAGACAGAATCTGGAACATATTCATTCAGGTAAAACTTTTCAAATTAGTTTAACACCAAGCTCTTTATTGGACAAGTTCTTGTTTTACATCAGTTTCTGTGAAACACATTTATGGCCATTTGAAAAGGTTGACTTCATAGATAGTGATATTGAGCTAAAGAACACCAGGGTGGAAGAAACAATAAGAAAGACCTTCATCAGAATATCTGAATGCTTTAAGGTAATGTAGTAAACTCAGAGCCAGACGGGCAAAAAGGAGGTTGCATTAGAGTTACATTGACATAGAAAAATCATAAAACACCACTTTCATCTAAGTTTGACAACATTTTCAACTGGATTTAGTCTGTGCTTTGTTATACAACATCCAGCATTTAATATAATCCTGCATGATCAGTTTTTGTGCTCATTTTTGCTTGGTCTGACTGTAATCCCTAAATTTAAATGTGGATATTCTCCTCTGGCATAGTGGAAACATTTTGGAATTGTCCTAATCTCAACAAAGTCATATAGAAACACAGATTACATTTTTAATCACTTCGGTTTTCTTTCAGATGTGCTTGGCTTTGAGGTACCTGCACAAGGAGAAGAGGATAGTTCACCGTGACCTCTCACCCAACAACATCATGCTGGGGGAGACTGATAAAGTCACCATCAGTGAGTCTGAACAGTCACCATATCCTCTTTCTGTGCCACGTTCCTGTCCTCTCTTGTTCTAAGGGTGAAACCCTTTTATCTCCCTCTGACTGAAGCTGACTTTGGGCTCGCCAAGCAGAAACAGGAGAACAGTGAGCTGACATCAGTGGTTGGCACCATCCTTTACTCATGGTGAGAAAATTTACACAAGCATTCAGCAGACCTGAATTCAAAATGGAGCTGTTAGTGCCAGTTAGCGGCAGATTAGGGAAATCTGTAGCTCAGATGTGAAATATAGTAATTTACTGTCTAAACCTATTTAATAATAGTTTTGAAATATCTTTTATAACTTCGAAAACTTCACATGCACAGTGGAAGCAATTTTAAATACACACTTTGTACATCTAAAACAGAGATTTCTGTTAAGGTTGAGACAGGTTGACCGGAAGGGTTTGGGGTGTTTTTTTAAATCCACACTAACCTCCCTATGAGCCAATTAGAACCCTATCAAAAGAGGGCCAGAAAGGCAGAAAGAGGCGTAAGTGTAATTATTTCAAGATCTTTTATGAATGTCTTTATGGGACCTGAAGGTCTATGCTCCAAGGACAACTGAAAGAACATCAGTTCTATTGCAGCTCACACCTTCACATTTACACTTTTTGCACCTCTGGTTAAGATGTGTAAAAAGTCCATAAATATATTCAGACTTTCAATGTAAGGTTATGCTTATGCTTTGAAAGATTAATTTTAATATGAGGCTATTAACAACTCTTTCCCAGGGGTACCAATAAATGCGGAGGGCACTGTAGTAAAAGCCAAAAAATAAAACATTCTCCCACACAGATGGTGCTTTGGTGAAGGCGCTCATAGGCTTCGGTCATTCTGTTGGGCGCTCCCTTTTTTTTTAGAAGATAACAAAAACGTGTTAAAATCTGATTTATTATGAGAGAATTCTGTGGCCCAATGAAAAAAATTAAACATGAAATGATTGACGGATTCTTTCACCTGACAGCGAACTGAATCAAGTGGAAGTCAAAGATGGACTGTTCTTCAACAAAATCCAATACAAAATGTGTTTATTTCCCACAATCTACAGAGATAAACTGGCAAATAGAACTAAAAGAACGAATAAGTGCCAGTGAAACGGTAGAAATTTGTCCAAATTGCTTTTGGCTGGCTTGAGGAAACATACTACTGAATCTGGGTAATCGCTTTGAACCAAATATCATTGAAAAGTGCCAATACATGTTTTTTTTAAGCATTTGTCCGATAACTATTTTATTTTACTTATATTGTAATAAAACACACTTTTCTATATAAGAGCATTTAAATTCATTGTAGAATATATGTGGGAATAAGTCGGTTAATACTGAGAATAATACACTTAGGGTACATTCACACCAGCCCTGTTTAGTCCGCTTAAAGTGTATTTCAACATCTCTGACAGACTCATAGTAGGCTCTGTCTGAAACCCTGAAATGCCTTCAGTGATTAAAAATCGACTTTTTTGCTAAGACATTGTATTCATGTGTTGGGGAATGTTGTGGCAGTCCAGAGGTGGTGCAGAACAAGCCGTATGGGGAGAAAGCTGACATCTGGGCTTTGGGCTGCATCCTGTACCAGATGGCAACTTTACAGCCACCGTTCTACAGCAGCAACATGCTGTCACTGGCCAGCATGGTAACATAAATATACCAGATAAATTTTGCTCAAATGCTTGTATTTATACCCTTAGTGATTTTTTTAAAAATCTCATTCTGCACTGACAGATCGTTGAAGGAGTCTATGAGCCAGTTAAAGAGGGAGTGTTTTCAGAGAGGGTCACAGATATGATCAGATGGTGAGACTTCAGCTGCAGCCAAGAAGGCGTGATGTATGATGTAGCTGAGGTTGCTCAATTTCAATTGCTTTGCAAATCCATCAGGTGTTTGAGTTCAGACGCAGACCAACGGCCGGACATCGTAGCCGTCAGCTCCAGGATTTCTGACATCATGATGAGGCTGATGGACGGACTCTACACTTCCCAGAATGCACTGCAGCGGAGAGCTGATAAAGACAGGAAACGAACACAGAAGTATTTTTTGGAAAGGCAACAAAGCAGGAACAACTACTGCCACTCAGACACGGTAAACTTGGAGTCTAAAAGCTAATTTGTAAACACTTTGCTTTATGAAGTTCTCTGGAGTTTATAAGACATTATTTTTTGCAGGAAAAAAGGCAGACAGAGACTGAATCTCTGGCTCAGAGCTCATCTGCAGGCTGCAGTTCAGGTGACATTATCTAGGCGAACAGTCAAGGTGACGCATGGATCAACATTTGATATGAGATTCTGAAAAGATTCTGATTCATTGATAACTCTTTATAAAATCTTTTAAGATACCTTAGATTTAATTTTTTATTTTACTTTTATTCAACCAGAAGTAATCCCAGTGAGATTCAAAATTTCTTTTAAGGAAATTCAAGACAGCAGCTAAAACAGTTCAAAATAAAAGTACAATATAAAAACAGACAACATACAGCAAGGACAGACAGTTAACAATCAACATCATCTCAACATGCTCGCCTGCAGGGCTCAGTTAAAACACATGTGCATCTTAAATAATCCTTTTTACTAGCTCTGAACTGTGTCATTGTTGGTAATTATTTATTTTAAAATGACTCTGTAATTTAGATCAGGATAAGGGTGCAAAAGCTTTAAAGGCACTTTCACCAAAACCAGTTCATGACGGTGGAATTTGAAACAAAATGCGCTCATGTGATCGCAGATGATGATTTACTTCTTTTTGCCTAATTCTCTTCATACAAAATAGGGGTTTTCTATGATTTTTGGTTATAAGTTAGAATCTTTTACAGAGATGTTTGCTTTACTTCTTGCCAAATTATGGCAGCTGTACAGTGGGGCAAACAAGTATTTAGTCAGCCACCAATTGTGCACGTTCTCCCACTTAAAAGATGAGAAAGGCCTGTAATTTTTATCATAGGTATACCTCAACTATAAGAGACAAAATGAGAAAAAAAATCCAGAAAATCACATGGTCTGATTTTTAAAGAATTTATTTGCAAATTATGGTGGAAAATAAGTATTTGGTCAATAATAAAAGTTCATCTCATACTTTGTTATATACCCTTTGTTAGCAATGACAGAGGTCAAACATTTTCTGTAAGTCTTCACAAGGTTTTCACACAGTGTTGCTAGTATTCTGGCCCATTCTTCCATGCAGATCTCCTCTAGAGCAGTGATGTTTTGGGGCTGTCGCTGGGCAACACAGACTTTCAACTCCCTCCAAAGATTTTCTATGGGGTTGAGATCTGGAGACTAACTGTTATCCCACTGTATGATTGATAGCAGCCGAAGCACGGATGGTCAGGATGCAGCGTCATACGGAGGTTTTCTGGATCAGAGTGGGTTCCCCATTGCACACAACTTCTGTTGGGAGGTCGTGTTGGTTTATTATCATTGCTGTAGCAAATCAGAGTTATAGGTGCAGCTTAAGGACAATAGTGGCAGAAGTAGCAGCTTATCCATGAAGTGGATGTGACTTGATCATCAGATAATTTAAAGCAGGACTAGCCAAACTGGCTTCATGTCCACACTGGCTGGCTTCAAGTGGGTTTTTGAAAATTTTCTGGCGGTGCAACAGCTATTGTCATTGGTTTCTGTTGCTGGTGTGATTTCAGTCAAAACAATATCTTCCTGCCATCCGAAAAAACCAGCCATACTCTCCACACCAATAAATAGTGATGCATCCTCAGCCCACCTGCATACAGGAGTGGGAAAAGAGGGCCCACCTCCAAACAGGACCCAGGCTTGGCTGTGGTGGTTGCTGTGATATCAAAAGAAACTGTGAATTTCCCTGAGCTGTAGTTTGGATGGTCGTAAATGAAAACACTTCCATCGTACTTACTGTTGAGGAGGAGAAGAGAGGAAGCATAACCAATACCTCGTATGATTCATAACACAATTTGCGATGTGCAGGAAAGACTCAACTTGTGACGGCTGGCTCTCTCGGTCAGTTTATGTGGCTCTTAATTGCCAACCTTTGTTTTTTCACTCCAGACTTGGAGCCCAGGGTTTGTGTCACACCGGATCAGACTATAGCCTGGTAGGTGAAAACAGACACATTTCACTTTTTGTTGAATTTACAGTCCCAACACAAACTCCTCTAGTTAGAGAGGAACAGTCTGTTGGATGGCTGTTTATGGACAGCTATATGTACACATCAATCTGTTGAACTACTTTTCTCACTTCCTCTTTTTTTAGTGGAGATTTTACTGCTTCAAAGATAAAACCAAGACCAGGTACCATTTCAACATCTGGTTTTAAATGCAGTGATGACACAAAACACAGAGAACACTAACAAAGCCATGCAGAGTCCACACATTTTGTGTCTATTCTGAAATGAAATGGGTTTATTTTTTTGAAATGGACGAACTGTTTTCCTCTTATTTTAGGGTCCGTAGGGATCTGTGTGTCACAGAAGAAACTGCGAAAGATCGATGATCCCATCCAAAGGCTGCTTGTGCAGCTGCACAAAATCATCTTCATCACTCAAGTACAGTTATTTAGAAAAAAAAATGTATAAAATCAAGACCTGGAGTCAAAAAATATACATGATTATTTCTTTAAATCTCTATTGGTCCAGAGAATAGTTTCTGTTTGGCAACAGTTTTAACATTTTCTGGATTTCATTCATTTGCAGCTCCCACCAACCTCGCATTACAACATCAAACGACGTCTTGTTGAGAGATTCAAAAAGTCTCTCTTCCAACTAGGTAGTGATCCATACAGCCTAAAAGTGGAGCTCAGCAAGGTTAGAAGGTTCTCATTTCCAGTCTGAGTGGCACTTATACAGACAGAATAAATGGTTTTATTGTGCAGGTGTGATAAACCTTGGAAGCTATCTCAAACCATTTTAGTATTACATCAAACGTGATACAGTGTAAAATAAGCCTTAACACATTGCCTTGTGTTTTGCAAACTATGTAAGACTTTATTGTGTAATGAGAAGTGAAACGTATTCAAGAAGCACGAGAAGTTCAGCCATCTTTTACTTAGGTTTAACTGTATTGTACTATATCTGGATTAAATTTAAATTGGATATGAACTAGACCTGTTTTTCTTGGGATGATATTTGTTGTTAATTGGTGCTGAATAAATCAGCAGAATTTAAATGATATTAAAAAAACTAAACATGCATCTTTTATCCCTCAAGTTACACAGTTTCTGATCAGTTTCTTAATTTTCTGTCTCAGCTCGTCCAGTCATCATCAGAGTTGATGGCATTAAACTCAACCAGTTTAGATTGGCGACATGTGGAGCAGCACCTAAGAGGAGAACACTTAACTGCAGATGCCACAGGTATCTCCCTACTAAGCTGTAGTGCTCCACTTGTGAAAGTAAATCTGTTGGGTTTCTACTTGGTACAATTGGGAGTGCCACACTGCTAGACAGGACACGTGAACATTTTTTTAAACTGCTTACTGATTTATCAGGCAATAAAACAGAGCCTCTCCTTCAGGAATTCAAAACAAGCATTGACAGGATCTGTTTTATTCTTGGCCAGTTTGGCATCAGATTGTATCTCTTTATATATAAAAAACCCCAACAATTTTTCAATAGCTTCAAATTATTCTGAAGTTAAAAGAAAGGTAAATCGGCTCACCTTTTCTGACAGGTGATGAGAATCTCAGCGGTGGAGTTACATATCAGCAGATGCAGGTTAGTTTCCCCAGCGTTATGGTGCAGTTTGGTTTTCTGAACGCATTTCACACGTTACTTTTTGCTTCATTTAGCAAAAACGTAACAATTTTGATGACTCGGGTTAAGGCTGTCACATAACTATCTGTAAAAGGCCAGATCATATCTTGTGCTAAACCTTTTTAAGTTTTAAGTTCAACACAAAGTTAGACTTACGTTACTTAATATCAAGTAAATCCAAAATACACTTACTATGCTCTAAATTTTCAGTACTAGACATGAACTGTTGTATTATTATGAGTAGCAACTCTATTTACACCTGATAATTTAAATGCTTCTATTAGAAAGTTTAATTTAACTTCATTTGTTATTGTGTTGGTTGTGTGTTCACCTCCAGTGACAGGATTTTCTGCTCATCGTTCCTTTTCAGGGAATCATTGAGGAGCTGCTAGAGGAGAACAGCTACTATGAAGCAACAAACAGCAGGTGAACTGGAAATGTGAAAATGTTAATAATCTTTACAAAGATAGGACAACACAAACATGAAAAATCATAATTCATTTCTGCCCAACCAAAACCCTTGATGTGCTTCATTTAAATGGTGTCCATCCGTTTATAGGCGTGATTTAATACATGTTGTGTGCTTGTTCTGTGTTTTTTTGGACTAAAGGTGAGATTTTCATACAGTAGTTAGAATCAATTAAAACAAGTTTAAGGATTCTCCTTTGCTGAAATACACTATGCTTCTTTAATTTGGTCTCTTTTCATTTTAGGGCCAAAGAAGAGAACTGACAGTCAATTGTAGCTGCTTACCATTTCACCCATAAGTCTTATTGTGGTACTGGGACATTGGCATCAGCAGGACTTGTAAATACACACATCAATGCATAAAAAGATCAAAGCAATATGATGACATAGAGATGAAGGACAGTGGTATGCATTAATGAGATGCAAACTGACAGCAGTGCTTTTAAACTACAGGACTTCATATGCACAGGGCAGCTATATGTTCAATTTTAAGTCTGTGAGCTTCCTGTGGTTTTACAAGTTTGAAAGAAAATCCAGCTGTAATTTCTTTCACTAATAAATGTAAACTTTCACATGCAAAGAGGCCATAACCCTAAATTAATAAGTAAAATTACTGTACCATTTAAAAACAATACAGTGGCTTGCAAAAGTATTCGGCCCCCTTGAACTTTTCCACATTTTGTCACATTACAGCCACAAACATGAATAAATTTTATTGGAATTCCACGTGAAAGACCGATACAAAGTGGTGTACACATTAGAAGTGGAACGAAAATCATACATGATTCCAAACATTTTTTACAAATAAATAACTGAAAAGTAGGGTGTGCGTAATTATTCAGCCCCCTTTGGTCTGAGTGCAGTCAGTTGCCCATAGACATTGTCTGATGAGTGCTAATGACTAAATAGAGTGCACCTGTGTGTAATCTAATGTCAGTACAAATACAGCTGGCCTGTGACGGCCTCAGAGGTTGTCTAAGAGAATGTTGGGAGCAACAACACCATGAAGTCCAAAGAACACACCAGACAGGTCAGGGATAAAGTTATTGAGAAATTTTAAGCAGGCTTAGGCTACAAAAAGATTTCCCAAGCCTTGAACATCCCACGGAGCACTGTTCAAGCGATCATTCAGAAATGGAAGGAGTATGGCACAACTGTAAACCTACCAAGACAAGGCCGTCCTCCTAAACTCACAGGCCGAACAAGGAGAGCGCTGATCAGAAATGCAGCCAAGAGGCCCATGGTGACTCTGGATGAGCTGCAGAGATCTACAGCTCAGGTGAGGGAATCTGTCCATAGGACAACTATTAGTCATGCACTGCACAAAGTTGGCCTTTATGGAAGAGTGGCAAAAAGAAAGCCATTGTTAAAAGAAAACCACAAGAAGTCCCATTTGCAGTTTGCCATAAGCCATGTGGGGGACACAGCAAACATGTGGAAGAAGGTGCTCTGGTCAGATGAGACCAAAATGGAACGTTTTGGCCAAAATGCAAAACGCTATGTGTGGCGGAAAACTAACACTGCACATCACTCTGAACACACCATCCCCACTGTCAAATATGGTGGTGGCAGCATCATGCTCTGGGGGTGCTTCTCTTCAGCAGGGACAGGGAAGCTGGTCAGAGTTGATGGGAAGATGGATGGAGCCAAATACAGGGCAATCTTGGAAGAAAACCTCTTAGAGTCTGTAAAAGACTTGAGACTGGGGCGGAGGTTCACCTTCCAGCAGGACAACGACCCTAAACAAAAAGCCAGGGTAACAATGGAATGGTTTAAAACAAAACATATCCATGTGTTAGAATGGCCCAGTCAAAGTCCAGATGTAAATCCAATCGAGAATCTGTGGCAAGATCTGAAAGCTGCTGTTCACAAACGCTGTCCATCTAATCTGACTGAGCTGGAGCTGTTTTGCAAAGAATAATGGGCAATTATTTCAGTCTCTAGATGTGCAAAGCTGGTAGATACATACCCTAAAAGACTGGCAGCTGTAATTGCAGCAAAAGGTGGTTCTGCAAAGTATTGACTCAGGGGGCTGAATAATTATGCACACCCCACTTTTCAAGTATTTATTTGCAAAAAATGTTTGGAATCATGTATGATTTTCGTTCCACTTCTTACGTGTACACCACTTTGTATTGGTCTTTCACGTGGAATTCCAATAAAATTGATTCATGTTTGTGGCTGTAATGTGACAAAATGTGGAAAAGTTCAAGGGGGCCGAATACTTTTGCAAGCCACTGTATATAACTTTTTTATTATTTGCACTTCCATCACACCTGACACTTAAGGAAGCTTAGAAATTAATCAATCTTAGATACAATAAGCTTATTTTATACAGTGCCTTGCAAAAGTATTCATACACCTTGGACTTTCCACATTTTGTCAACCTTCAGTCACATATTCAATTTAAATTTCTTCATTGATTTAATGTGATTGACCAAAGCAGATCAAAATCTAAAAAGCATGGCATGTATTTAACTACCAGTGCTTCGGCCTCTGTGCTCGGCAGCTTTCTGTTTTAGTTGTCTGAGCCTAGCGGTTTAACTGTTTTAGCTCTTCGCTGCAGAGCTGCATGTGACAGCATGTGCTTTTTGCCTTCAACCCACAATTTCCTCCTCATATATCTGTCAGAGAGCTGATAAGAGCTTTCACTTTGATTAAGCACATCTCGGTGTCTGAATGCAGGTAAAAAGGAAAAACAAGGTCAGATGTTTTTTGTTCTTTTTGTGCAATGTACAGTTTGAACTGAAGAAATTTAACTCTGGGTAGTGATTCATTGTGCAACCAAGTCAGTGATTGGGTTGTGAAAATGATTCACTGCTTCATCGCTTTTCCTGATAGGATCAATTATGTCATTTCTCATACACCATTTCAGCGCTTCTACATAATATGTTTGTTGCTTGGAAAATAGTTTAACAAACAACTGTTCTATTGGCTTTTTAAAAAAAAGTTGTAGTTATGATATCTTAACACTGCAAAGATGGAGTGAATTATAATTAATTAAATCCAGTTATTTTATTCTCAACAGTAATCCAATCTGAGCACATTTAATTGCAGTACAGTCAGAATCAAATCAAATTACATTTCAGTTCAGGGAAATGTCCCAAATCACTACCGGGAAGCTAACTCTAATTATAACCCACATTAATTACAGCCAGATTCAGTGAATTAGTCATGAAATGCAACTTTTTAAACATTTTAGCTAAGGTAGCTAACAGATTGCATCATATTTTAAATCAATTGCCTTGCTTGTTTTCAGCATGCACAGGGCGACAGTGGAGAGGAAAACTCACAGGAACAACTGCAGATGTGTTTGGCCGCTCTGTTCTTCACAATAAATGACAATATATTTTGGAAAGATTATTCAAAAAAATACACAATCAAAATGATCAGAGGCCTTTCATATAATGCAAATCACCTTTCAAATCACTTCACACACATTATAATCACTCACATGACTGTATCTAGGTTACTGTGTAGAGGCGTGACGCAACTCATAACACATTTCAGTGCAACCACACTTCAACATATAGCAGTACACTTTAGTAATAATGTGTTTCAGGTAAATGATGTTACTTTAACTCACTTCAAATTTGTGAATCTTGGAAATTGCTAACTGCACAAGTGCCATATATCATGTAGAAGGGAGGGTTTAACATGTAAGGATGTCGTTTAATGAGATGCATGGACCACAAAGACAACTTTTTGCATAAATATTTGTAGGAGGAACTGTTTCATCAATTTATATCCTTCCTCAATATTATTGGCCATGAAATTTGAGTTGTTCATACTCTATATAAGAGATTTGTAACCATGGGTTTGATGATGACTCATAAATCCAATCTATAACACCCCAAAGCACAAGAGATTAATTTCATTTACATTGAGATTTCAAAAGACAGTAATTGATATGATCTAATATTCTGTGCAAAAGTTTTAAGTCATCATCCATCTTTTATTCAAACTTTGCGCTAAGAAGCCAGACGTTCTTATACGTTCTTTCTTTTGAAGTGGTCTTGATCAGTAGTGCTCCATGCTATCTGAAGCATGTACCTTTTCTTTTCTTTTGTCCGATACTTAAACATTTTTGGTGTTTTTGTTTGTTAACCAATTCAACTCATTTAAATCATTCAGATATAAGAAAGGTTCCTAAATCCAAGCTACAAATCTGAGCTGTGTCTATGTGCAGGGCAACTTGGCAGAGATACAATTTTAATTTAGACCTTTAGGCGCACTCTTCCTTGCAGCATGTCACAAACAGTTTTTCCCTTTTCATTAGCTGAATCAATGAAAACCTCAAAATAACTATTTGACAGATAAATTAGGATTACAAGCAAAGTGATTCCCATCGAGTTATTAGCTAAAAACTTGGCAAAAATGTAACTTTCAAATACTTTTTGTCTGCTAGACAGTTTTTTTAGGCCTAATCTTTATAAACTGCAAAGCATGCTGGCATGGTCTAATACAAGGACTGAGAAGGAAAACTGCATTTAAAAAGAAGCCACAAATCTTGGAGAATTAAGCTGATCATGGCCACTTCACATGAAAACAAGAAAGTATGGCTGCTTGGAAGCAAACTATAAAGGAATATTTTTAATCTAGTGACTGCAGCATTAAACTGATACCAAATTAAAGATAACTGTTTATCTTTAAGGAAAGAAAGAAATAAGCTCTCTGCTCACTGGTCAACAATGACTGTAGTTTGGGGATTTATTTAATGCTTAACAGATCAGTGGATGCAAACTTTAATTTAGATCTGCTGTGAGTAATCCCCTACTGAACCAACGGGGGCACTGCAATCCATCTTATTAATAGGAAATTATGTGACGTTAAAAACACACAGCTACAGGTTACGATTTTTGAACAACTAACTCCTCTCAACAAAGAATAATTACAAAAAAAACAATGGCAGAGTTCAATAAACAAAAAAAATTAATAGACAAAGAAAAACAATGAGCATTTAATAATTTCACAAATGTAATTTCACAAATGAAAAATGATCATATGTACATAGTTGTGCTGTGCTGTTTTGTGGCATGAACTTAAAAAATGTAAAAACTCAAAATTCTGGAAAATGTTGGCACATTAATGGCAGGCACATGTGAGTTTTTATAGTTCACAGGATGCATGTTGAGCTGCTAAGATTTAATAACTCTCAATCAAACTTCTTATTCAAGTCATTAATTATTACTAAATCTCCGAAATAAAAAACTTTAATTTCAGGCTGACTTTTCCTTCTTACTTATTCATTTTCTAATTAATTCAATCATTTTTAGGTTTTACTAAAAGGACATTTTAACTTAAGATATTAAGGTTAATGTCCTTCATTTATACTTGCAGCTGTGTGGGGCTGTATCATCAACACAGTCACAAAAACAGTAAAGTAATCGACTTAAAAAACAAACAAAAGAAGGGCTCAGGCTGATAAGAACATCACTAATTTTGCAGATTAAACAAAACTGAAAACAGGACATAAAAATAAAGAAACATCATGAAGTTACTACAGGGAGAGAATGGTGCACCTGTAGACTAACACTGTACCATGGTGCAACAAAGGCTACAAAATAATTTTCTGTTTATATGTTTAATCCTGATAAAAAGAAAGAAAAAAAAACTAGCAAAGAATATTTTTATCAACAAAAATTCTTAATTATTTAAATCATTTCATAAAGTCTAAGACGATATATGTTTTTTATCTTTAGCTTACTAACATGGTGATAAATCTTAAATTATGCTGGAGTGCATTCAACAGACTGCCAGCAAAACTGACAATAAAACAAGCTCATACATAGCTACATCTTTTCGTCCTTACAATGGATATAAAAAGTGTAAAGCACCTTTATGAAAAAATGACAACTTCAGGAAATCATTAAGTTTTTTAGCACCACTCAGCTCTTCACTAACCACATGTTTAGAGATAATAAAAAATACTTGATTTAATTTTTCAATCAAAGATCCTTTAATAATGATCTACCATTCTGTCTTTATGAAATTTGCAGAGTTGGTTTTCTTTTCTCCTAAAAAAAACGAAGGAAAAACAAACTACAAAAGACCTTTTTCACCAAAGGATCACTCGGTTACTTTCTTCTTCAAACAACTACAAATGTTTTTCCTGACCACTAAAGTGAAAGAATCGCTTCTTTCCAAAAACCTAAAGTCAACTGGACTGTATGTGAGAACTACTACATTTCAAGCTGTTTCAGGCCAAAAAATGTGGTTAAGCAGTGATATTAGAAAAACTTTATTTCTGCAAAATTACAAAAAAAAACATAATAAAATGTTTGGAAGCAGACAGCAAAATTGACAAGTAGCATCCAACTAAATAATGTTAATGAAAATTTTAGTTTTGTAATGGCCAAGTCAGAGTTCAGAGCTAAATCTGGTGGAAAAACTGTGCGAACTGGACAAGAGACGGACATATATTGTCAAGTCAAACTGTGCAACTAACTAGGGGTGTAACGGTACACAAAAATCCTGCTTAGGTACGTACTTGGGGTTTTAAAGTCAGGGCTCGCTTTTAATCGGTACACTTTAATCAAGAAAGTAAATACAAATGTGCGTATTACTTTTTCATTTTTACTTTGGTCAGCATTAAACAAAGAACCCTTTTTCCTTAATTCATTAATTTCAATTCCTGAAATTAATTAGATTTTATTATGGTCGATAACTTTAAAAAACTGAATGTATTGAACTGACTGGAGATTTGATTGTATCTTTTTACGATAAATAAAACAGTCCAAGCAGACATATCCAGTGTAGAAAACAATATAACCAATTGAAAACAGTCAGTGTTAATGTTTTGAAGTTTTTAAATAATACTTTGCCCATATTTGAGAATAAAACATGCCTAAATCACTTTAGAGTTGTTTTGATATTTCGACAGCCTAGTCCCCCAGCTGTACTTGAATGCATCATAAGCATCTGTTGGGAAATTCCTTTTATCAATGGGGATTACTCCGACTTGCAAAATAGGGAGTTTGGGCTGATTGGATGCTACTGGTAGCCATGTGGACGTCAGCTGGTCTTTCTCTAGTATCAGTGATGTTTACATTCAGCTTGACATTGTTTCAGGTGAGCCATTCAGGTCAATGCAGAGCAGAGCGTGTTATGTACCTTACAGCTGTTGAAAGATGCATTCACTGACAAATTTCTGGTTGGGTCCGTCTTTCTTTTTCTACTGTAGCTGCATGAGAAACCATTAATGTTCCCAAATAGCAGAGCTTAGTGATAGCTGGGAGTAGTTTCTGTTTTGGTGTAACTTTTTAAAGTTGTGCTGAGCTCTGAGTTCTGTATGTGTTCAGGTAGAAAACAGCTGTATTCATTCAGTATACGTGCGTACTGAACCGACAGGGCCGTACCGAAAAATCAAAATATGAATACATGTAACGTTATACCCCTTCAACAAACAATGGTTCAAACAATTATTAGATTAAGAGTCTGCACACATAGGCAACCAGGTTATTGCAACTTTTGGTTCTAAAATTTAAAAAGTTTTAAAATGATTTATTATGATTCTGTTTGTTACATCACAAAAACTTGGCAGGTTAACAAGGCTGTGTACAGATTTTATGTCCACTATTGATTTGGAGATAAATTTCACGTCCCCTACATTAATGTGAAAGCCAGTTGAATGTTTGATCTTTGTATTCCTTTTTCTGTATTTCCCTTTTCTTGTTTCCCATGTAACATCTGTTCACTGCTGCAGTTAACAGGTTGTAAGAAATGACATTAAAAAGCTTCAACGAATCCTTTCCACATGTGCCTTCTCTTTCTACAGTAATACTGACGGCGTTATTCAATGAGGTAAAAATTAATAACTCATGCAAATATAAATACAGTAAGAACCAGATATGGTAAACAAAAGCTGAGAGTGGTTCTCAGTGGTTATGACGTGCCTGCGACAACATCGCAGGGACATAAAAATAGAGACTACAATATTACTGCATCATTCTATTTTTTTCCTCCATAAAAGCAGGATTTCATCTCACAGCAACTACCATGTTGTTAATGTGACGGCTGAATCTCACTTGCCATGTCCGCAGATCTAACTCAATTATTTCTGGACATTTACAGACATAAGAGACTAGTGACCTTCTGAACTGCATCTGCACTTTTACATCGTTAGTAATCTCTCAGTGGAAGGAAGAAAAGTTCTCTGGGCGTCTTCAGACTGGGAGACTAGAGCAGTTTTTGCGCTGAGAGTGAGAGGAGATGTTGTGTGAGTGCTGGCTGCTGGTCTCCAAGTCCTGCAGATCCTCCATCATCTCCTCTATCAAAGGAGGCATGGAGCCTGGGATTTCCATCTTCAGCGTCACCACCCGCTCAGCTCCTGCAGTAACGGTCAAAACATGTTTTAATAAGAGCAGACATTTCTGCTAGAGTTAAAAAAAAAAAGACAAAAAAGGCACAAGGGGAGACAAAAACATAAAGAACACAGTCATCTCAAATTAAGGAGGGTTTTACATCTGAAAAGAGTTGTCAGGATTTTCCAACTATCTTAGTGTCATGGGTTACCTGAAGGGGTTGTCAACATGGCAAAACTGCCATTCACACTTATTGCAGTTCGCCTCTTTAACAGTAGGTGTCCCTATTAGATTAAAAATACTGCGACACAGAACCAGGGGTACTTCGAACAAAGTACATCATTCAACTATATAAAATGTATCTGTGTTACTTACAGTAATGCAAGTTTTTTGTAACATTTGCAGTTGTTGGACATTCCTAGGTCACCACCCCCCAATTGGTTCAGTCTTCAACTTCATCATCATCATCATCATCATCATCCTTTATTTGTATAGCGCTTTCAGTGGCCAAATGCCACCCAAAGCGCTGAACACGTCATAACCATACAGATATGGCAAACGGTACAATAAAAACCAACAAAACCCCTATAAATCCAGAATAAAACCAGAAATATGTACAGAAAAAAAAAATTGAAATTTATTGAGTAGACCCAAAGGCAATAGTATAAAAGTGTGTCTTTAGCTGCTTCTTGAAAAGTGACAGCGTTGGCGCACGCCTGACAGTGAGAGGTAACCCATTCCAGAGCCTGGGAGCCATATGTGAGAAAGCTCGACCCCCCTTTGAAGAGCATTTAATGCATGGGACCACTAACAAATTGTGGTCACTAGAGCGCAGCGTGTGGGGGGGAGCATACAGAGCAAGAAGATCCACCAAATATGATGGTGCAGTGCCCTGGAGGCAGTTAAAAACAAAAACAAGAATTTTAAATTGAGTTCTGTAAGAAATGGGTAGCCAGTGGAGGGAGGCCAGGACTGGTGTGATATGCTCATAGCGTTTAGTGCCTGTTAAAAATCTGGCAGCAGAATTCTGCACAACCTGGAGCCGATTAAGCGAAGCCTGATTAAGACCGCTGTATAAGGAATTACAGTAGTCCAGGCGAGAAGTAACAAAAGCATGGACAACTGTTTCCAGGTGGGCATGGGACAACAAACGCTTAATTTTCGCCAGGCGACGAAGATGAAAGAAACACGACTTAACAATACCGTTAATATGGGCATCAAACTTAAGACCTGAGTCCAGTTTGACCCCAAGATTGGTGACCAGGTCTTTCTGAAAAACAGCCAGCTGGTCAAGGTCTAGAGCCCGTTGGCCTGAGCATCTAGTATTAGGATGAAAGACAATAGCCTCTGTTTTGTCTTCGTTCAGGTTCAGGAAGCTGTTAGCCAACCAAGCATTTACGTCCTCTAGGCAAGCTAAGAAGGTTTTAACAGCACTGTCAGAACTCTTTGTCAAAGGGCAGTAGATTTGGCAGTCATCAGCGTATAGGTGAAAACTAACCTTATGCTTACGAAATATTACACCTAAGGGTAATAGATAAAGAGAAAAGAGAAGGGGGCCAAGGATAGAACCTTGTGGCACACCCCAGGACAGGTCGGAAGAAGCTGATGAGGAGTCACCAATCTTCACATGGAAGCTTCTACCAATCAAGTAAGACCTAACCCAGTCCAGAGCAAGGCCAGAAATCCCTACCCACTGCTCTAGGCGGGTTAGCAGGATGGCATGGTCGACTGTATCGAATGCAGCAGATAAGTCAAGTAGTAGAAGCAACACAGCATCCCCTCGATCGTTAGCTATGAACACATTATTTAAAATTTTTAAAAGCGCAGACTCAGTACTATGACCCGCCCTGAATCCAGATTGGAAAGGCTCCAAACAGCCTTGTACGTTTAAAAAAATCAATCAGCTGGTTGTACACCACTTTCTCTAGGGCTTTACCAAGAAAGGGTAATTGGGAAATAGGCCTAAAATTTGCTGGGTCGGATGGATCCAGCCCAGATTTTTTAAGAAGTGGGGTAACTGCAGCATGCTTGAGAGGGAGTGGGACACAACCAGACTCTAAGCTATTATTAATTATAGTTCAAACACAGGGACCAATTGAGGGGAAAACATCCTTAAAAAACTGTGCAGGTAGCACATCATCTGGGGAGCCAGATGGCCTCATGCTGGAAATGACCTTTTCCAGGGCAGATAGGGATACTGGATAAAAGGTGGAGAAAGTAACGGATGGTGGCGTACAGGTGGGAGAGTCATAGGCAGGAGCCTGAATCAGTGCTCTAGCTCTTGCCACTTTGCCAACAAAGAATTTGAGAAAGTCATTACATTTATCAGCAGAGGCCTCTGGCGCCCGAGGGTCCAGGACGTCCAGCACAGAGTTCAAAGTTCTGAACAGGGTACGAAGGTTCCGAGGATTGGAGTCAATAATGTTGGCTAGGTAGTTAGACCTAGCCAACATTGTGCCATGCTGATAGCGAGCCCAGCAGTCCTTTAAGATTTGGCGAGAGACCTGTAGACTGTCTTTTTTCCATTTACGCTCCGCTCTCCTGCATTCTTGTCTAAGAGCCCTTATAGTGCAATTCCTCCATGGCTCTGCACGGCGTTTAGGCGGCCTTAGATGAGCCGGAGCGACAAAGTCCAGGAGAGACTCACAGAGAGAATTAAATTGCAGGAAAAACTCATCCAAGTTAGAGCAGGCATTAAGACATGCAGAAGATTTGAAAAGCAATGAAAATTCAGCAGCTGAAAATTGGCTGAACTTCAAGTTCAGGATGTTATTAGAAACCTAATTATCCACAACTTTCTTCTGGTCCCACCACATCATTTTAATCCAGCCATAGCCTGAACTTTGACTAGGCCATTGCAACACTTCGACTCTTTTCCTTTGAATCTAGAATATTTTCGGTATACAGATGAGTTCATGATCAACTCAAGGAGGGCAAAGAGCCTGGGTCCTCTGGCTGCAAAACAAGCTCAAGTCGTCAACCTTTCACTGCTGTGCATGACAATTAATATTAGGAGTTTGTGGTCATGCTTTCCCAGGTATACTGCTTTGCATTATGAACAAACATCTGTAAGTTGCTCTATCCCAAGAGCTTTGTTCGAGAAGTTTTCCAAACCTAAGTAATGGTACCATAGAAGATAATTTCCTCTTCAGTCTTCTCCAGTGGTGCAGTCATGAACTTTAACTTTTAACAAGCTGTCTAAGGTCTGAGGTGTGGCTGCGAATTTATGTAGTTTCTTAACATTGCATGGTCTGACCTTGGGGTAAGTTTGCTGGGAATTGTATTGAATATTTCTTTCTTGTAAATAACCTTTCTTACTGTAGAATGGTGGATGTTAAGTAGTTAAAAACCTCTCTTAGATTGATGGTCAGCAACAGTTGCTTCACTAAGTTCATTTCTGTAGTCTTTTCTGCTTTGCATTGCATTAGCAAACACCTGTATACTGACCTTTGGATTTTCAGTTTGTAATATATTCCGAGTGTGAAGCGGCTGGGATGAGAATCAGCACCTCCAAATCCGAGGCCATGGTCTTGAGCCGGAAAAGGGTGGGGTGCCTCCTCCGGGTTGGTGATGGGGTCCTTCCCCAAGTGGAGGAGTTTAAGTATCTGGTGGTCTTGTTCACGAATGAGGGAAAAATGGAGCGGGAGATCGATAGACGGATTGGTGGGGCATCTGCAGTTATGTGGGCGCTCTACCGGTCTGTCGTGGTGAAGAGAGAGCTGAGCCAAAAGGCGAAGCTCTCGATTTACCGGTCGATCTACGTTCCTACCCTAATCTATGGTCACGAACTCTGGGTGGTGACCGAAAGAACGAGATCCCGGATACAAGCGGGCTGAAATGAGTTTCCTCCGCAGAGTGTCTGGGCTCTCCCTTAGAGATAGGGTGAGAAGCTCAGTCATCCGGAGGGGGCTCAGAGTAGAGCCGCTGCTTCTCCACATCGAGAGGAGTCTGTTGAGGTGGCTCGGGCATCTGGTCAGGATGCCTCCTGGACGCCTCCCTGGTGAGGTGTTTCAGGCACGTCTCACCGGGAGGAGGCCCAGGGGAAGGCCCAGGACACGCTGGAGGGACTATGTTTCTCGGCTGGCCTGGGAGCGCCTTGGGGTTCCTCCCGAGGAGCTGGAACAAGTGGCTGGGGAGAGGGAAGTCTGGGTCTCTTTGCTTAGGCTGCTGCCCCCGCGACCCGACCCCGGATAAGCGGAAGAAAATGGATGGATGGATGGATGGATAGATGGAATATATTCCTAATAAAAAACTTAAAAGTTAAACTTGGAGAGAAGTTATTTTGTCAGGTGGCGCTAATACAACATTCTGGAGTATTAGCGCCACCTTGTGATACTACGGATACCTTCCTACCTTCAAAAGAGAGAAATCCAAGCCCAGATTTAAGTTTGCATGATAGCTGGGAGCAGTAGGATCAATTAGGCAACTTCAAATGCTTTTTCTTCCAAATTAGTCATTCCTGTGTTCTAATCTGGCTTGTTTGACCAAAACCAAAATCCGACAGAAAACGTGCTGTTATGACAGGAGGAACACAAGGGTAGCATCATCTGATATACACAACGCATCTTGTGAATGGGACAAAGGTAGGTTTATATTTTAGGGAAAAAAACGTAACATTTTATTGGTTAAAAGCTTCCCAGCATGTACTGACCTTTAGCACTGATGCTGCGCAGGTCAGTGATCTTCATCAGGGCTTTGGGGAACATGAGGGGCATGCTGGGCCGGCGCTTCCGTGAGTAGATCTTCAGCGCCTCCAGCAGAGGCTCCTGTAGCACCTCCACCTTAGATGGCTCCTCCAAGTCCTGTCGATCTGTTCGTCAAAGATAAGCAATCACCTTAGACAATGGTGGCGGCTAAATGTAACTCACATTTCAAAGACCAGTAGGCCCAGTACCTCCGGAGACGAGGCAGATGGCACTGAGGAGCCCGCTTTCTGTCTCGTCCATCTCAAGAGGCAGTAGCTGTCCAGCAAACGTGAAAACCTGATCTGTCAGTGGTCCGAACCCTGCATTGTGGATTTGAGTGCGGGTCAGAGTCAGCCCGTCAGAAAAGGTCATGGTATCCTGGTCAGGAGTGTAGCGAGTGCAAATCCTAAGGATCTGGAAGTAGAAGAGGCCAAATATAATCACTTACTGTTTAATTAAAGGTAAAGGGCAAACCTAATCAAATATTAGAGCCAGAAAACCTAAACATTTAGAAAATCTCAAACAAATCATAATCAACATATTCAGGGTTTTTAAAGTGGATACCATCAAAAGAGCCTTTTGTGTTGCTCACTCTAAATTACATATTGATTTCAACATATAGAATAGGAAGTTGTGTCCGATAACCTGCCATTCTCCATAGCTATAAACAAATGGAATCTGCTGTTAAGAAAAATAAAATTTTAAAGGAAATTTGTTGAACAGATGTATGGATGCTTTTGGGGGCAGAGAAAAAGGATAAAGTTAGCACCTTTGCTACAAATATCATTCATGCAGGAAATCTAGAATGCTCTGTGAAAGAAGCAGTAGAGGACAGATTTCTCACCCAATAACACATTTTGTCTCAGGATTATGAAACACTTGGAATCTTGGATTTAAGGGAAGGAACAACCCCAAGGGTTAGGGATAAGGGCACAACACATTTCATCGCTAACATATAACACTAAGCAGGGACTCAATAGCCAGACCATCAAGCCGATTGCAACTGTTATTTTTAAACATTAAGTTTGTAAAGGAAAACATGATTTCTTATAAAGACTTTTTTTAACTTTTTATATTTCCTCTGTTAATACAAAATGTCATCTGATGTCCACAGATCACACTCCGTGACCCGCCTGTACAATTTCCCACAATAGTTAGCTTAAGATGGGACTCACTTTTTCCCCGTGTCTCAACCAAATGAATTACTTTTTCCCCATAGTTGCTGTCTGCATATTCATATTTTACCTTCCTTTCCATTACATGTGCATCATTAGCTTAACAAGCTGCTGTTAAGAAACTAACTGCAGAAGGACTAAAGGAGTGTGTGAGTGGTGCAGATAAGTGAAATCTTCGCAATTACTGCATGACTCGCTAATACGTAGCATTCTGGTGACGCAGCTAGTAAGAAACATGCATCAGAGTTACAATGCAGTTCAGTATTTAGTGCTTCAAACCCAATCACCACTATGTAAATGGCAGACAGACAAAACAGCAACACAGAGTGCTCTTACATCTCTGGGTAGGCTGCTGGTTTGGTTGGTCTCCAAGATACTGCTAACATTTCTTCTAACCCTCCCATAGAAATCTCCACTTTATGAAGCTACTTTATGAATCTACATTGGAGATTTAGACACTACTTTTTTCTTGGATAGCTGTTGTATAATGCACTGTTCGTTCATTCTCTTTGTTTCTTTTTTTTCTTTTGAAAAAATGATAGCTAAACATGATGGTGAATGAGTTTAGAAGGAGGAAGACATTCAGAAAACTCCATGAAGGCTAAATTATGTCTGCCTGAGAGAGACAGCATCACCTACAGCTCTGTCTCTGTGTGATTAATGTAAAACCGATAAAAACAGATTGGTTACCAGGATGTCAAGGCAGGCCGCTTTGAGCAGAGTGATCTGGTCGGCGATTGTCAGGCCTGTGAAGCCGGGCACTCTCTTGGCAAACTCCACCACCTTGATGATGCACTTGGTGGCAAGCTCGCTGAACTTGTCCCACAGACCAAGGTCCAGCTGAATCCGATGGTCTGAACTGGAATTCTTGGTGGAAGAGGAAACATGGACAATGTCATCAGTCTTTAACTGTTTCAGGAAATGTTTAAAATGATCATAACGGTTTTTTTTTTCAATTTGACAGTAAATCTAATATGTATTTCAAACGTCTCAGCAGGAGCTCATAATTATTACTGGGATTAAAAAACAGGTTGTATACACTTCCTGACTTTGATGTGCATCCACATTTTAAATAAAAAAGGTAACAGATTAAACTACATAAAGGCAGAAAACATGGCATAAAGCAGCAATCTCCAACTCTAATCCTCCAGATGATGTCCTGCAACTTTTAGATGCTTCCCTGCTTCAACGCACTTGAATCAGACGGCTAGATTAAGCCCAACAAAGAATATTGTTCTTTCTCCGAAGGCTGCAAGAATAAAATTACATAATTTTTATCTTAACCTCGGTATGAGAGGTCTTACAGCTTGTTTTAAAAGGTTTCTTTCACTGAGAAACCGTTTAAAACTTGCACTCTTTAAAATATGATCCTTCACTCTGAGTAGGACATGCTGCACGTAATACTGTTGTCCCCAACCCCGTTGCCTGCATTAGCCACAGAAAGGAAATAGACGGCAAAAACGAGCGAGTCAGAAAAAAACATGTTATCTACGCAGAAATGTATCCTGCTAACGCCCACCTTGGCTCGCGCTTGCGACCGCCCGTTAAAGGTGGGGGCCACAGAGAGGAGAGGGCATCAACCTTTAAGCCACAGAACACTGAGATATTAATCATTTAAAGGGGCATTATGCAATTTTCTGAAATTTAAACTCGCGACTGACACCTGTGGCCAAAAAACGGAACTGCTCTTCCTTTCTGCTCGCTCTCGCAGCGCGCTCGTACGCCGGTCGCTCTCAATCTTCGATCTTTTTCGGGCACTTGTCAGGGGTTTAACTTTCTTAGCCTTATGTGGAGTTACTGTTGGTGTCAAAGTTGTCCTTAGTCTCTTCTGTGTATTCGCACAATCCATTGAACTGCTTGCGAGTGCTGACTAGCGGTGGTGGCAGAGTGATCTGAAACGTTTAACATGAACACGCTTGACGTCACATCCACAGACAGAGCGGGAAAATCCGACCCGACAGAAAATAGAAAAAATTGGATACAGGCTAAAAGGTGCACCCACTGTGAGCTGACAAGGTGTCAGTATGCTCATCAGGAGATGTTTGAGTCATAAATGGACAAATAAAATGGCTATTGTTACGTTTATTTTGGGGAAAAAGTTGCATATAGCCCCTTTAAGGGTAGAAAGGCTCTAAAATACAAGAGGTAAACCGATGTTAAGCAGCCAAAGTCAAAAGCAAAAAGATGAAAGACCTTCTGAAAGCTCAGAGAAATGTTGATCAAGACCACTTTAAAATAGTGATGAAAGTGTGACTGCTTGGAGGGAATAGATAAATAACTCAGGGTGACTTAAGCCTTTTAAATGTACTTGATTGGCAGATGGGAGGGACAAGTAGCAAATAAATTGTTTAGTCTCAACATGTCTGCTTGCCTTTTAAAAACCTTTAAATTAGGGATGTTCGATATCAGCTTTTAAATCTTTATTTCTGATACAGATATAATCCGATACCACAGATAGATGTCTACCTAAACGTTCAAGGTTGGCTCAGAAATGCAGAAGCCACAGGATATATTGCGAGTTTTGTATGGCAAAAGTGCATTTGTATGACTGTTGGTAAACCCTCCAAAATGTTTATTTTATTGTATGTTTGGTTTATATGCCATAGTTTGACTAGCAAATTATTTTGTCTGTATGTTTAACTTAGCTAAATCTAAAAGCTCAATACTATTTTTAGACTTTTTAGCCTCCAGAGGGCATTTACTGTTTTTGAGTTGAAACTTTTGAGAGCAAACTGGAGAGAGTGAGAAATAAAGAGTGTGAAAGCTGTATTTCATGTTGTGAGGCAATAAAACCCCCGGAAAATTCCCCGGATGTGTCCCTATCTTCCTAGAAAATTGCAACATTTGCCAAATAAACAAAAATATCTCAAAAACTATGCCTTGGATCTTCAAATTTTGACATTTTGAGTGAGAGGAGAAGTAGCTAAAGAGTGTGATGTATATAATGTGCATGGAAAGTAAGGTATAAAAGTTGTGTCGTTATTAAAGTAAAAATCAACACCAATAATTTCCGATATTATATTTTAATGTCGATAATAATGGTCCATTGCTACTTTAAACTAATGCTAAGGTATAATGAACTTGTGTTTCAAAAAATATCAATAAAAACAACCTAATACCGGCATGTAGCCAATCATAAATGTAGGCTCAAACAAGATTTTCGAGACACAGTAAGATAACTCACTACGAGCTGATATGTTTTGTCTCTGCAAATAAAACCGGCTGACATGGCTCAAAATTTCTCACACATGAAAGGAATTCCAAGAGATTCCAAACCAGGAAGCGGCATTTCTAAGAAAGAAAAAAAAAAATCCCCTTCCATTCAGTAGTCAAGTAATGTTCCTGTTTAACACAGAACAGCAAACCAAACAAGAAAAGGTGGTTTATAATTTTGTTCCGGGATATATACTAGAATACCTTATGTAACATTGATGACTGTTCGGTAACCTATCAGGTTTTACTGTTTCTGATGGGTGTGCATTTGAACTAATTGCACAAAAATAGTTTTCTAAGGATGACAAGAACAATTTTGTATCCGTTTGTATTAATTCACATTCTACCAAGAGACGTGACCAAAAAGAAATGTATAAAAGCAATCCCAGCTCAGAGGACAAAAAAAACCAGTCTATGTCAGCTCTTTCTGTAGTTTTAGATTAGATTTTTGCATTTTTTTTATTAGCATTTCCACTTGAATGATTTGATGCACATACAGTTGACGCTATTAGTCGTGGACTCCACAAATCTGGGGTACCTAAAAGAGTGAAAAAAGAAAACAGTTGTTTAAGGAAAGCTACAAAAAGTTCAGAGTTTAAAATTAGATAGAAGACATGTAGGGGACACGGTAAACATCTGGTCAGATGAGACTCAAAACGCCATGTGTGGTTCAAAATGGAAGGTCATCTGCACTGGAAAACATGGTAGTGGCAGTATCATGGTGTGGGGATGCTTTTCTGCTGCTGGGACAGAGAAGCTGATCAGAGTTAATGGGTCTTCGGTGCATTACATTTAGGTTGCGATTTTCTTCAGAGCTTGAGAGCCTCTCTATTGTTTTTTTATTATCTAAAAAACTGTTTGTGGAGATGTAGAAAGGAAACCCAGACATCACTCCTCCAGTCATGGCATGAAGAAATAAAAAGTCTGCAAAAAGCATGTTGTGATTTAATGCAAGTAGGTGCAAATCCCTGAGAAAGAAGAGCAATAACAATCTTAATCCAATAACTCCTGAATCATCACAGAGTGGTCAGATCACTGAGTATTGTTAGTTATTTAGAGATGGAAAGAGAAGGTGAATCCAGGCTGTTATCAACAAAACCATTCCTGTAGCATTATTGGGATTGTATCAGAAGGTGCAGATTGTGGACTAGTCCAGAACGGTCCAGATCAAGGTGTGAAAAAAAAAATCATTAGAGGAAAGCAACATTGCTGTCTAAGCTCAATGCCAGATTGTTTTTTTCAAGTTGCTAAAATAAAACAAACAGCAACAGGTTTTATTTGCAATGTGTTGGCCTAAAACTAAGGACAGATTTTTAACATAGGCATTGTAGGACATTATTCTATACTTTTAAAATGAAAGGACAGTACAGGAAACACTGTCTCTCTTATGACATAAGTTTAAGTCAGCATTTTATTCCCATCCTTTTCCTTATTTTAACAACGCCTCTAAGCATCAATCACTCCCAGTGAATCACTAAGCCAGTTATGTAATCTAACATGTTTTTGTACTACTGAAGAGCTTACATCCTTTTAACTAATGAGCAGCAGATCATCATTACTCCATTTTATTTTTATTTATTGCATGCTTAAAAGTGGTTTTTTTTATGTTTGCATAAAGTACCGCAGCAATTTCCTAATGTTGTGAACCTGATCACACATATGGCAATAAAACCTTTCTGATTCTGATCATTACAGGGATTTTTCTCTTCCTGAAAGAGGTGGATGTACCTGATCTGTAGCAAGAACCACAACACATTTGCTGTAGTAATCAGTCATGCCAGTAATAAAAAAAATCACTGTTAATTCAAAACCAATGTTACTTAACTGAAGTATTTATAGATGCTTGTCAACTTTGTTTATTCTCCTTCCTTATTGTTCTTCTTTTACTATTAAGTGATTTGTTCAGAGAGCAAAGATTTGCTTGTATGTTCACCTGTGTGGTACTGTCTCATTTTTTAATTTCTGGAATGGTAAAACCATTATTCACATATTTTGGGGGTGGATTAATTATTTTTGTATTCAACTTGAAAACCTATGTAAAAAACTAAAATAAGTAAACCCTTGCTGCTTTCAGAGAACTTAAGAGGAAAAGTAGTGATGAGCCGATGGAGATTAAGTGATCATTATCCATGACTGCTTTAAAAGCAGGGTTTGCTGGTCTTGGAGACACAGGCTTGTATTAACAAAACCTACAGGTGGAAAGGTAACAGCAATGATTTTTGAGAAGCAGCTGCTTCTGCCCATCAATCCTTCTACACAGAGGATGGAAAGACAAGTTTATTTGAATGAAACAAGGTAATTCAGAGTGTTTTAAAGGAAAGTAATGGAACAAAAGTGAAAAGAAAACTACATTCAAGACAACCAACTCACAAAGAACAGGGGAACAATCTATTGCATCACACAAAAAGAAATCAGGTGTAGACTGAAAAAGTTATTTAAAAAGGACTAAAACAATAATTGTTGGACTTGATAGGAAAGCTTTCAGTCCTTATTTAACAGAGCCAAAGAAGAGAAAGTGGAAAACATTTAAGACAGTTGCGTTTTAAAAACCTAACCTTCTGGCTGGGCCTGTCAATTAATTTAGTTCGATTGATTTAAATTCAGGTTATCTATTTAACTCCAATTCACAACAAATGTTGTCTCAAAGCAGTTCGCAGGGCTTACGGATAATTTCAAAGTCAGTTACATAGATTCCATTAGGTCCTAGTTATAAAACACCCCTGCAGAGGCTTTGTTTTTGCCGGGGTTTGTTTGTTTGTTTCTCTGTATGTTAGCAACATAACTCCAAAAGTTGTAGGTGGATTCTGATTACATTTTCAGGAAATGTCTACAACGGGACCAGGAACAAGTGATTCGAATTTGAGGGTGATCTGAAGACAGCTATTACCCAAAATAGTGATTTTCGTGAATAACTACTAAACTAATAATTATATCAGTGTGAATCCAGCATTAGATCTAGAATCTAGAATTAGATCACAACATGGGGGGAAGGGGACTGTTCTGCTTTGGCAGTGGTCTGAGATGCAGTGGTGGGACCTCAGGAGAGCGGAGAACCAACTGCAAACATCAATGAACCGAAGCAACATTAACTGATAAAAACAATACAAATTTTTTTAACTCTTGTATGTCTCTTTTATGTCATAATTTAAACTAGAAAGCAGTCAGGGACTGCAGACCTCCACCGGGGCTACTCACCCCCCACCCCATCCCATCCCCATGCTCTTAGTAATTCTAACTTTTGCTTTTTTTCCCAAAAAATGTCTGTTAATGAGACACATGGCTGTGTTCATGCTGTCACTGAGCTCTTCCAGCAGAGAGGGGAGATTAATTTTCTGTGCACATGCTCAAACCGTAGCAGGTCTGCTGCGCGAGGTCAGCCGTCTGTGAGCTCTCTGAGATGGGAGAGGAGTCCAAGATAGCAACGCTGGTCAGTGGGTGGGTGGATACACGCTTTATGCCGGCTTTACCCCAAAATTTAAATTCGTTGTTCCTGGTCCCGTTGCGGACATTTCTTGAAAATGTCATCAAAATCAGTCCATAACTTTTTGAGTTATGTTGCTATAGACAAACCGACAGACATGAAAACATTACCTCCTGGCGGAGGTACAAATAATTCAATTATATAAGAATTATTGCAAATGTTGTAACACCTATTCCCATGGTTTTAATAACTTGTGTTTACTTGTTTGCCTAATTTCAAGACTTCAATGCCCTAGCTAACAAAAAGGCGACCTTTCCTTGGAGTCAGAAACAATAGTGATCTGTCCAGTTCACTGAACTGACAGTTTCATCTGGAGATGTGACGTGAATCAGCAGTTTCTCAACAGAAAAAGGAATCGGTCTGATGAGCACCACAGGAGGACTAATGAACAGCCAATCAGTGCCATCAGAGTGAGTAGCGCCATTGTCTGGACAACAGTTTTAATCTATGAGACCTTTGTTCTGGTTAGAGACGATCGAATACCATCCCCCATAAACATCATTAGGTGAAGACTGAAGATGGAAGCTGAGCTGAAGCATTGAACGCACAACAAACCACATTGTCCACATTACAAAATCCCAAACCTTATCTACCTCATAATTAGATCCTCACTAATAGATAAAGAAGGATACTGCAGAAAAATTAAATAAAATCTCAACACGAAAAAAAAAAAAACATTTCTCTTGCAGTTATGGTTATGTTGTACCTGCTGAATGTTGTGTTTACTCACTACATCAATGATTCAAACAGAAAGTGACAGGAGCAGGCATTTGTTCGGTCACTCTTCCACTGAGCTCTGACCTTTCCGAAACAAGAGGTTCTCTGAATAACGATCAGCTCTTCAGAGCTTTAAATGTCTCTGGGATGCCGATTAACTTAAATCCCTCCCTACAACAGATCACAGCAGACGTCCTGACGTCCAACCACAATAATCCCGAATAGAAAAAGCTCTGTGGCTCACTGCATATATGTTAAAAGGTCAACGGTTCACGACTGAATATTTTAGATGCTTCTGTGTATATTTTGTATGTTAAATGTCATTCTGCTGTTTACGTCTTTATCCTGGAGTCACAATAGAAGAAAAATAGCAGATCATGGAGGGACTGAAGTGATCTTTCTGTTTGCACAGACTCAGACTCACTGTGGTGTATTTTCCCAGCTGGCACAAGGAGGGGAAGGTCTCTCGATGAGCCCTGCAGATCTTCTCCACAATCAGGCCAAGCTCCGCCGTCAGCTCGTACGTCTCCATGATGGTCATCTTCACAGCTTCCTTCTTCCCCTTTCGTTTATTTCTGTCATTTCTCACCGCTGGGGGAAAAGGATAACGTAGGTGAAAAACAAGTAGACAAAATAAAGCATTCAGATTGTACCGGGGTTGTCCAAAGTGAGGCTTGGGTACCATTTGCAGCCTCTGGACTGATTTTGTGTGGCCCCCGAAATTGAAGAAAAATACAAATTCTGCCCTCTAGCAGAGGCAGTTGGTGCAGATGGAGAGTTTTTATTCTTAATTAGGGCAAAATTATTCCCGATAAACTAAAATATTCTTACAATGGAAAATTTCAGGTAAAAAAACAAACTATTCCTCTATTGATAACAACACTTTTTGCATTCTCTTTAATGTTATGGTAGATAGGACCAAATGTGTCCAGTGACTTTTACTCTCATTGCTGAAAGACAAAAATGATTCTGCTTTCTTTCAATCCAAGATAAAAGAATTAGCAAATTTCATTTTAATGAGGGAATGTGCAGTAAGATTTGGATTTTAAATGATTTATAGATCCCTTTGCTACAAAAAAAGCAATCTACTTGTTAAATTAAAATATTGAATGGTTAAATAAATAGTGAATGCTTGGTTTATTGTTGAGGAACAAAAAAAACAGTCTTAATAAATAAATAAAAACCTGAGTACTTCTGACTTGAGGATTTTGACTCGCATGACAAAAAGTTTTATCATTGTCTGATTTGCCAAAATAGGTCTTTGTCCCTATTTTGCTCTGGCCTGGGCTCTTTTTATACCAACCCCCCAGACCACTCAGGTCCTCTAATTCCAGTCTACTCAGCATCCCTAGAATTAGAACCAAACATGGAGAAGCAGCTTTCAGTTTCTATGCTCCTCTAATCTGAAACAAACTTCCAGACAACTGCAAAGCTGCTGAAACACTGAGTTCTTTTAAATCACAACTAAAAACGTATCTGTTTACAGCTGCCTTTGAGTAATGCTTTGATGTATTATGTGTTGTTTATGCCTCTTGTTGTTTCTAAATTATATGCTTTGTAATGTCTTGATGTATCTGTGCTAGCTTCTTGCTTTATTGCTGTTTTTAGTATTTTATATGCTTTGTCTGTGTTTTACTGCTGTTTTTATTTTACCTCTTAATCATGTAAACCACCTTGAATCTCCTTGTTGTTGAAAGTGTGCTATACAAATAAAATTGCCTTGTCTTGCCTTTTTGCATGAGGTTTGTATGTTTTCACTGTACATGCGTGGGATGAATCTGGTTTTTTCCTCTCAAAGTCCAAAAACACGACTGTTAGGTTAACTGGTTACATGAGAAATTTTAAGGCTGAGATGCAGATCATGAATGGATAAATAATCTCTGTGAGTAAAAAAGAACATAGGACAGGCTATGTTTTCACACATAAACAGAACATCACTTCTAGACTTATGCCTTTAATGCTAAATTAGACCATGTCGCCTTGTGGTTTAGATAAAGCAATGGCCAATAGGCCTTTTTAGATTATGAATCGAGCCACATCTTAAGGGAGGGAACGAATTAGTCACAAATTATGCAGGAATAAATCACACTGAACTATTTCCAGCAGCTAGAAAAACAAGAAAGCCCTGCAGCCTGTCATAATGCAATCATGCTTTTAATTCCTGTGGTGTTTCAACTTTTTAAAGAGGCCAGTCACAGCCACGTGCACATGCACACACATGCACACACCTACTAAACTCTCTTCTGTTCAGATGAGAGCAGTTCGCAGCTATCTGTGTGGGTCATCCATCAGTTCTGGGAAGCAGGTAAATATGGAGGTTAGCCTTTCATAATTGCTTTGGTAATGGTGTCAACACGTTTTGGTGAGTCCCATTGACTTGGCTCAGGCAGCTACGCACATGTCAGGGTAGCTCAGGATTACGCAACCGCTCACTCTCTACCTTCCTCCCTCCAACTCCCTCCTCCTCCCCCCTCTGGATGTCCTACATCCAGCAGTCATTTGGTAAATAGACAGAGATCGTATTACACACGGAAAGAAGTGGACTGGGAGCAATTACATAGCATACAACTGTCTCATACATGTGATGTATTTATGTAATGTGTTTGTGTCTGAAAGTGGGTGAGTAACAATGAGAAAATGTAGCTGGGTGGATCCTCCAGCGCTCCCCCATGCTCATACCATATTACACATTCTCAGTTATCTAGGTCACTGCATTGCACAGTATTTTGGTTGTTCAGTGAGGCGCTAGAGTGCTGCACCCGAAACTCAACCATTCACACTGGAACCACGGATCTTGCAGGAACTCCTCCCAAGTCTCCCCTCTTAAACCTCGTTTCAATCTGCAGCTTCTCTCATCCATTTCTCTGCCCTGTTTAACCCGTTGCTCCCGTTCTAGACGCTGCCCGAGACTGATCGTTCCAAGAACCCTCCGGACTGCACATTTAATCTTTGTAAAATAAACGTACTAAACTTTTTGTCCCGTCTCCGCTCCCGCAGCTGCATGTGGGTCAAAAAGCTTCCTACCAATATATATATTTAATTTTTTTTACGTGTCCTGTTTGGCAGTGTGGAGCTCAGAATTGGTGTCTGAGTACCAAGTAGAAGCCCAACAGATTTACTTTCACAAGCGGAGCAGTACAGCTTTTGCTATAGTACTCCACTTGATATATGTGTTAAAAATCTTTATTATGAATTGCTGGGGGTTTTATTTCCTGATGTTATGGACCCGGAGACAGAAAATTAAGGGGAAGAAAGAAAGAAGATGAAGAAGAGAGGTAGAAACAAAATGTCATGAGAGAGGGTGAGTTGAAAACACAAGAGAGGAAAGGGAACAAAGAAAACACAAGAAAACATTGAAGTCTGCCTCCATACCCACAGGACGGCAGAGAGAGGGGAAAAAACAAAACAAAACACGAAAAAGGAACACTAAAAAACCAAACATCATGAACTAAGAACTACACAACCACATCACACAAGAATGGATATAAAAATACAACAACAATGTCACAGAAAAACTCATGGTACCGATTAATCAAGCTCTAGTAATTATAACCTCAGCCCAAGAATATATCTGTAAACACCAGAGACCCCACATCTATGTGTGTGTGTTAGCATGCTGGTGCATATAAGGTTTCTCCATAAGAGTGTTCGATAGCTGGTGTGAGCAGGCATCAATCCGTCTCCCAGGAATCGATGCAGACATGAAGGAGATCGGAGCCAAGACATCCAAAGGACCCCCAGAGCCCCAGGCGGGGCCGACCGCATCCCCCAAGAGAGGAGCAAAGGAGAACCCCAGGGGAACATCCAGCGGCTACTATGCAGGGGCCCGGGGGGCAGCAGTGACGAGCCCACGGGCCCCGCCGGCAACCAGCCGTGCCAGGGCGGGCCGGTCCATGGACTGGGAGAGCTGGGGTCCTTAGGCGCCCCACCCCCCAGCAGGGACCCGACAAGGGACCGCCCGACGAGGGGCCTGCAGGGGCCGTGGCCGGCCGCCACTCACCACCACCACCCTGGGCCAATCCCCACCGCCAACATCCCAGCGCCCCACCCCTGCCCCACGTCGGGGCGCCCCACCGGTAGCCACAGCGGATGGACAGCATCCCCAGGCCAAGCTCAGCCAGCACCTGGACACCAAGTTGTACCAGCTCCCGAGTCCTGATCAGACCAGACCACCTGTTCCTCCTCCGGACCCCAGGCAGAGCGCCGAGACCAGGCATCCAACAAAGGCCAGGGCCGGTCCAACCCGCCAATGAACTGACCACGCACGGTGTGCACAGAACAGGTGATCGAACGAGCAGAGACGCTGGATCCATGTCCCGCCGAGCCACCGAGCAGGCACCACCCAACAATCCCAAACTTGGCACCCCTAAAAGAGGTGCCCAAACCAACCAAAGGAAGGCATCTGCCGGCCGACACACCGGCCCCCCCAGGCCCGGCCAGGCATGCACCAGGTCCGAACCGGATTGACCACCGATGCACCAGTAGGCAGGGGCATCCGTCACCGGCGGGCAGTGACGGAGGGGAAATAGGCCCCCCATTAAATGTAAGGCCTGAGGTGCGCCAGACGAGAGGGCAGCCCAAGACCCAACCTGACAGGAAGACAAAGACATACAGACAGTCAAACGTTCCCTCCCTCTTAAACACATACATTCTCACTAACTCACCAAGACACCCAAGAAATGACGCTTTACCCTCACTCATACACCCCATACACACTTCATGCTCCCAGGTCCAGGTACCGATGCCCCAGTAGAGCCACCAGCCCCCGGACCCAGGAGATGGACCCCCTACCTTCTAGGATGGAGACAAGCAGATCGCCAAGGGCCCCACAGCGGCGAGGCAGCCTGACAGCCCAGGACCCCGACCAGACCACCTGTTCCTCCTCCGGACCCCAACCCCTGATGGCCAGTAGCGAACAGGGGTGTGAGAAGACCCCTAGCCTCTATCCTCCCGCTCGAGTGTAGTGTTGATGCGTGTTATAATAATGTGCATTTAAAACAGAGTGGTGGGATGTTGGGAAGGCAGCCACACATCCCCCAACCCCCACCCCGAGCCCTCAGTGTCTGTATGTGGATTAACAGTGGGCACCGGCACCAGAGGTGAAGCTGATTGAACTGCTCCCCCTCTGGTCCCCCTCTAAGTTGTATATTAAAATTGGGACGCAGGACGCCACGGGATAGCGAGGAGGGAAACCCCTCCTTGCACCCCAGTGATGTGCCCATGCCCTAGGACCCTATATGAGTGGTAAAGTGATGGAGCGGGTGGACAGAGGTGTTCGGGGATGGGGAGGGAAGGACTGGGAGACAAAATGTCTTCCCAGGGAGCCAGTTTCCCCACTGACCCCAGTAGGCACCGCTGTTCACCGGGATCCACCAGAGGAGGGAGGCCATGGCACGTTCAACCCGGGGCCCATGGCCACAGCACCACCAAGCCCCACGGACCCCAAGGCAGTCCCCCCAGCCCCATCCCAGAAGGAGAACTAACCCCACCCTCACATTCGCTCTACTATCAGAACACAAAAGACACTAGACACCCAGGTTGAGTTCTGCACATCGGAGGCCCCCGCAGCCCAAACCCCGGTGACGTACCTGCCCAGACCACGAGCAACCAATGAACCGGGCGGCCGAACCACCAGGCCGACATCCACCATCCCCATTCCCTTGTGGAGCGACCACTGCTGCTCAATGGCCCGGCAGGCAACCAAACCCAGCGCCCCACCCACCTGCCCTGCACGCCCACTACCCGGCCAGTCCACCCGCAGGTCCGACCGAACCCAGGCAAACGCCCAACCCCAGCACCCCGCAGCGCACAAAGACCAAGACCCAGGAGCTAAGTCCAGTGCGAAAAAGGACTGATCAGGCCCAGAAATGCTACCCAGCCGCCGCAACCAGCAGCCAGGCACCCAGGCACACCAACCAGCAAACAAGGTGAGACGCCATACGGGACCGGCGATGACAATCGGCCCAGAGAAAAAGAGAGAGGCGGCTGCACATGCCGGCCGGCCCCGACCCCCACAGGCAACAGAGACCCCATGCCGGCCAACCCCTGGCCAGGACCACAACCAGGGGGCGCGGCGCCCCAGACCCCCAAATCCCCAGGCCCACCCCAGACCCTACCCAGGCGCAGCACGGCCACCAGGCCAGTAACCCATGTCCGTTAGTCCAACCCCCCTAAGGCACCGCATGCAGCCATCAGGAGTTACCACCCAAAGGCACCAAAGCCCAACCCCAGGTTGGGGCCACGACGTCCAGCGCCCTGTCCGCTCAGTGATCCCACCCCCAGGGATCCCCCCCAGACGCCTCCAACCCCAAAAACCCCCACATCAGCAACAATATCCTAAACGACAAAACCAAGTGCCCCCCACCCCTACTAGGTGATGGAGCCGATCAAAGGAGCCCAGAGAGATTGATCAGATATGAAGCCAGAGGCCGTCTCAAGACCAATATGGTCCAACAAGAGATTTCTATACTGATTAATATTAAGAGCCTTTTTATTTTTCCAGTTCAGGAGGATAGTTTTCTTAGCGATGCATAAGGCAATGTGAACCATTAGAACTGACTTTGTGTCCATGGTGACATCATTTAAATCTCCTAACAGGCAAACTGAGAGGAGATGGTGGAATGTTACATTTCAGACACTTTGATAAGTCCTCACATATCTGGCACCAAAATTTCTTAACAGGTGGACAGAACCAAAGCGCATGAACATAAGTATCTGGTATATTGCTTGTGCATTGTAAGCAGGTATTAGACGATGTAAAACCCATCCTAAACATCCGTTGACCTGTATAGTGTACTCTATGAAGGATTTTGTATTGTATTAATTGCAAATTAGGATTTTTTGTTATTTTAAAGGTTCTTAAACATATCTGAGACCAGACGTTTTGGTCAAAGCTGGCTGATAAATCCACCTCCCATTTTGAAATAGGGATGGGTATTGATTCATCTGATGTAGATAAAGTTTTGTATATTTTAGACAGCAATTTGGGGGGGTTGAGATTAAGAAAATCTAAAACTCTTGCTGGAATTTGTAATTCAACTGTATTGAGCCTAAATTTACCTTTAATAATAGATTTAATTTGTTGATATTCTAAGAATTTGTTTTTATCAATTCCATATCGTGTAATTAATGTATTAAATGGGATAAAGTCTGTTCCTTCAAATATGTGTTCCAGGTATTCAATTCCATTACACCTCCAGTCTGGAAAACTTATCATACTTTTTTTTTTGCAAGATGTCGGGGTTATTCCAGATGGGTGTGCGTCTGCATGGGATTATTGTGGACTCTGTCATTTTTAGAAACTCCCACCATGCTGTCAGAGAGAAGCTGATATTTATGCTTTTAAAGCATTCATGTCGTTTTATATTTGAGCTAATAAATGGTAGGTCTGAAAGTTTTATCTTCTAAAGTTTAATGCTTCTACTGCTGTTTTACTGCTGCTTTCATTTTATCCCCTAATCACCCAAAGCACCTTGAATTGCCGTGTTGTTGAAAGTGTGCTAACAACAAAAGAGGTTGCCTTGCTTTGCCCATGAATCCCTCAAAAAAAAGACAGAAAAAAAGGGTAGATTTTGGAGGAGAGTAGTCAAAGTCCAGACATAAATCAGACTAAGATGCTGTGACATGATGTTAATCAGGCTATACATGCGTAATAATCCTTCAATGTGGCTGAATTAATTTAATTCAGCAAAAAAGATGGAAGTTGCCAAAAATGTTCTCCTTAGTGATAAAAAAAAACACAGTCATCTTAAACACTTGTTGAAACCATTTTGTCTGAAATTAAAACTGGCACATTCTTTTCACAGCACTGTACAGTTAGCTGAGAAATATTTCCACCCCTGCTAGATTTAGTATTAAAATAAGCTTTTAATTTTTATCAACGCCTTCCTTCTGACTGGAAGTAATATTGACGTTTTGGAGCAGCCCAGCCACCCAGATTAGGGTGATGGCAGGAAGGCCTTTCAACTTCAAAAACTTAGAGCTCATCGCCAAAGATAACCAATCAATTTCAACAGAAACATGCAAAAACAATGAGAAGCAGTTATAAGAAGGGTTTGATTGCTGTCATGCCAATAAAGAAATTTCCATTAATTATTGAGCAGGGGGCAAAAAAAATCTTTGACAAGCCATTTTTCAAAATAATATGTAAATAAAAGCAAAAAAAAATATTTGTTTTTAAAAATTGGCACTCCTTTTAGATTGTTTTATTTCCTATCATATCAAATCAAACTCTTGGTTAAACAAAAATAATTTAAAATCTAAATCTGCTAAGGGTATAAATATCTTTTGGGCTTGATTGTAGAAATACACAGGAAGTTGTATTCAGTTCTAAATGGTATCTGTAGTACTTTATGTGGGCTGCATTCAGCTCTAATAACCTCAACCAAAAGAGGACAGGAGAGCCTGACCCAGGGCAAAAGCTCCTTTGACATCTTCCTGCCTTGAATGCACTGTAATAAATAGCACACTCAGCTGAATATTTGATAATTTTTACCCAGGCAGAGTCTTTCAGACAGAGGAATCTGTTCAGCTTTTTGCTCAGTGGACTGTTCAGATTACATAAGCCTGCAACAGTTAGAGCGTCTTTGGGACGGGAGCTGAAAGGATGAACTTCTTAGGCTGGATGCACCAAACCTCTAGGCTGAGGAACATGAATGAGCTGTGAGTGGTTTTTAGAAAGACGGAACATATCCTTTGAAAACAGATGTTTGTTGATCTCCAAAATGGATGTTTACTCAGTGTGTCCAGAAATGCAGCAAAGAACAACAACAATTTCTGTTTTGTATCGTTTGAATATTAAATATTTAAAATATCTGTTTGACATCATACACATGAGACCAGGAATATTCACAACCTGGAATAACAAGAAAGAAAGCATGGGCTTAAAAAACGGTTTTTGAAAAGCTTACTGAAGAAAAACAGCAGCCCATTCTGCTTTGAGTGTATTTGGATTGATGACATCACAAGAAGCACTAGAACCGAGCTGATTAGCTAGGATTTGTAAACATTATGGCAAACCAGCAATTTTTGACACTGATTGTGAAGCATTGGAGATTCCTTTTGAGTTGCAAGGAATGGGGATCATAAAGCTCGATCCCGATGAGTCATGATGAAAACTGCTGAGAAGTGAAGTTAAAGCTAACAGTGACAATCACTTGAGAACTGTAAAAGGCACAAATATTTATACACGTTTACATTTTTTAAATCTTCCACTCATAAAATAAGTGAACACTGCTCTCTCCTTGAATCAACTTTAATTGTTGAGTGTTTTGTCTGCCCGGCAACAGCTTTCAGTGGAAATAGTAGGTGATGCAGCAGTTTGAAATAACTTTTTAATGGAGTTTAATGGAATCCAGTAACCATTGTCTAGATAATACAGCTTAAACCTGATAGATTGGCCGCCAATATGAATATAAAGAAATTTCATGAAATAAAATATTTTTATCAGCCTGAACGTTTCCCATGGAAATGAACTGTGCTACCACTGTGTGAGTAATGGAGGCTGACTCTGTGCTCTGTTGCCACACTGGTGACGGGAAATACGAGCAGTACTTCAGCCAAAGTTATGAAATCAGGGAACATTTTTCTTTTTTTCTTCTTTTTTTTAAATATTTTTTTATACCACGGTTTTTTCCCCATTATTTATCACCTGTGTTCCTACCTAAATCCAGTCCTGGGCTTTGCTCTCCCTCTGCCAACCCCAGGAGGGCCCTGCACTGAAACTCAAGCCTCCTTCATGCTTGAGGAGTGGGCAGGCCCTTCTTTTCACCTGATGAGGCAGGGTTTCCCCGGCTGGACGTAGCTAATGGAAGGATCACTTTATTCCAGCCAGATCCTCCCCAACCCCTCAGGCGCCCCGGCCGGCCAGGAGGAGGTAGTATATAGCCCCAGGACTAGTGCATGTTTTTGTGAGAGTAGCTCACGTTAGCTACTCAAGGGAACACGGGGAGAACATGCAAACTCCACACAGAAAGGCCCTTTCGCCAACCCCACCCAGGGTGTGGGTGCCGATGATGTGGGGGAACAAACACACCCTCAGCACCCACAGCGTCCCCGGCGGTAATCGAACCCGGGACCTTCTAGCTGTGCCACCGTGCTCCCAGGGAACATTTTTCCGGTTGAAGTGATCAAAATTGGAAAGGACTTTATGAGCAACGATTTTCTGATGGCTTTAGCGGGAGGAAATGCTACAGCATGCGCTCTTTCTGCACCAGTGATTAGGCTGCAGCGATCTGTCACCGCAGGTCCCTGTCCGGTGCAGTCACAGATGTGCTCCATGCCTTCGTGACTCTTCAACGCGCCGTCAGCTCCCAGATAGCGAGCTGCATTGTGCATGGTGTCCAGGTTTGAGATGATGCTCAGATGTTCTCATGGAAATCTTTTTTGGTTGATTTAGTAATCTGAACTCTGTGCGTAAAGTTGAAAATGTCTGCGCGTCTGCACCAAGTGGTCAAAATGACCTATGGCCTAAAGATTTTTCCGTCTCCGTAAAAAACAAACAAAAAAAATGGTCATAGCATATGCAAATGTTTGTGCATTTCTTAATGTTGGACTCATCATTATTTATTCATGTAGTTATAGCTCTGTTAAAATATTAGATGGTTATTTTATGCTGCAGTGAAGAGATGTACCGCAAAGACATGAGTCCCCCCCAAAAAACTATGGTCATCAACACTTACACTCTTTGGACATTCCCACAGCAAAGCATTTCTGCAGGCGGCAGTACTGACAGCGGTTCCTGGTGATCTTGTTGATGATGCAGTTTCTGTCACGGTGACAGGTGTAGACCATGTTTTTCTGCACGCTGCGGCGGAAGAAACCCTGCACAGACACGGGAGCAGAGACAGAGAGAACATATCACCTATTTCAGTCACAAGAAAAGGCCATTTTTTTATCTTGTGGAAACTTCAGATACTTCAATGTTTAATTTACAGTTACCCTTTTTTTTTTATCTTGCGGGAACTTCAGATACTTCAATGTTTAATTTACGGTGGATCAAAAAGTCACCTTAATAAAGAAGGCAGAATTTTTAATGCAAAAATTGAGACCAAGATAAAGCCTCTCAGATCCGCTTTTCACCTCTAATGTGACCTATAACTTTCATAGCTCTAATAAAACACTAACTTAATTTTTGGGGGGATGAACTTGACGCAACTACCGAACTCTTGCAAAAACTATTTAAATCTCTCTGACATTAGGGTGTCTCCTGTGCACAGCCCTCTACAGATCACCCCACAGATTTTCAATCTGAGTCAGGTCTGGGGTTCGGCTGGACCATACCAAAATTTTAATCATATTGTTGTGAAGCTGTGATTTTGTGACACTTGTGGTCTTTATTTGCAGTAATCAAACAGGAAATGAGCAGAGGGAGAAGCAGGGTAACAGCTGCTTTAAGGACTGATAACCTCTGAATATGGAGCACCTGGTGCACCGCCCCATGAGAAGCAATTTTGTTGGATGATTTTAGATGTATGAATCCCACTGCCATGCTTTACAGCAGGCATAATGTTCTTTTGGTGATATGATGTGTTGCTTTTGGAATTATGCAGTCCAATCTTGGTTTCATCAGATCAAACATGTTTTACTAGACTTTAAAGACTTTAAATGGGTTTTTGAACAATTTGGCCAGCCTTGGTTGATTTTCTTCTATTTAGCCACAACCAATACTTGTTAGAAATGTCCCCAGATCCTTTAATGTTCTCAAAGCCTCTTGGCAGCCTCTTTGACCAGTTTTCTTCCTGTTTTGTCCTAAGTTATGGACATATGTTCAGTCCTTAAAAGTTTTACTTTTGTGCACGAGTTTTATTTTCTATCTAATGCCTTAAAAACTTATAAATAATTTATATTTTACTACATTTTACATAAAAAAAAAACAATTTTATGCATTGTGTGCTACTCACCATCTTGTACTTGTGCATAGAAATGTTCCTAAATATAAGAACTCTGACCATGCGTACGCACAGCATCTAGTGTTAGAACGGGGGAACTGCAACACTGAAACAATTTTACTCTGATGGAATATTTATCTAATCAGCTTATCACCTCTACCAAGGAGCTTATGTGGCATCTCTCTCTATTTCAGCAAAATAACAAAAAAATTTAAGGACGGATTTGGATTACATTTTCAGGAAATGTTGGAAATTTGCCAAGTAACAAATTATTACTTTTGGGGGTGATCATGCATTGAGATCCTGTGAATCGCAAGTTGGGTTGGGGGGGGTGGGGAGGTGGCAAACTGTACTATGGAAACTGGATGGTCCTACTTATCGGTGTTGCAGGTTGTCACTGTCTCCATGCGTACTGATGCCAGCCAAAGCAGTGTCTCCAATAACGCTGGCCACATGTGTGTCAAAGGTGGTGATCTGTGCACCCCCGGTAGAAGATCTGGCCCAGCTGCGTGCTGAGGGACGTTTTATTGTATTCGGTTTGATATCGAACCATTTTTTCCCTTTATTTCTGTCAAAAACCTCTCCACTGTCCAGACCGCATTTACTGCCTCTGTCACTTTCTCCCAGGCAGTGTTCTTTTCTTATTGGTTACCCCTGAGCTGATAGAACCAAACAGCAATGTTTGGGACAAACTTAACTGATTTATTTTGTTCCCAGAAGATAAGTATTTCGACATTCGTTATTCCAAGATTAAGAGCAAATTAAACGATTCTTTGCCACATTTTTTATGTCTGCAGCAGGAATAAAACTGCTGCATGCTGGAGGGGGGAGACATGAAGCAGAGGAACCGCTGATGATAGAGGGCATAAACTATCGGTGTTAAAATGAATTGCGTTAACTGACAATTTTAAAACAGTCTGTTCATCATGACTCTTTTTTTTTCCCCACTCATGTTTCAACTTTGCTCTCTTGGCTCTTATTTTTGGGAAGAACGCAAGGATTTAATGCACGTGTCAGAGGATGTGGTGTTACCAAATATGGTTAATTGAGGCCGTTTCTGTATGCAAATGACTGTGAACGGTCACGAGCACCTAGGCACGTACATGTGGGATTTATGAACAGTTGTTTGCAGAGGAACATGCATACAAGTGGCCACCACATATTTGATAAATCCGGATTTTGACAGTTCTTACGAACATTTAAAATTTCATTCGTAGGATAGAGTAAAGGACAGTTTCTACAAACGTTTGGTAAGTGAGGACCCTGGCCTTTTAACAGGAGGGAGCATACTTTTATATTCCCTGTATCTTTTAAAATATGAAGAAATGTGTCAAACAGAGGACTCAGCAATTAATTTATATAATCAAGTGCAGCACAAAGCAATGACTTGTAGTTTGGTTGGATGAAAAAAAAAATCCCATTAATCAGAGCCAAGATCAGACTGGTCTGATGTGTTACCTTGCAGCCCTCACAGGCGCTGACTCCATAGTGGTACCCTGATGACTTATCCTGACACACAAAACAGGGCTTGTACGTGCGCGGCGGCGGAGGTGGGGTGGGCGGACTGGGAAACAGGTCGTCCAAGCTGGAGCTGGAGCTGGAGCTCTGGCTTTCCACCGCTGTAAAACACACGAAATAACACCATATAAACCCTGCTGAACAAGCACGTCACTATCAAAAGTTATTTATAGAGCACTTTTCATAAAGCCACATGTAGCACAGGGTGCTTTACAGAGTAGAAAAACAAAGACAGTTTCGGGACTTTTTTTATTTCCACAATAATATTTTGTTAGAGGTCTGGAGTCTTTTAGTAGATGCACACATTTTTAGGTCAAAGTTTACCAGGACTTTTAAAGTACTTTACAAAGATGTCCACTGGGATCTGTACAGCTGTAATAAAAAGAAAAATACATACACTCTGTTTTTGGGGGTTGCTTTCAGTATAAGGGCACATAACATAAAAAAAAGATAATTGCAATCTCTGATGCATATTGCTTTGTTTCTATTTAACAACGCTAAAGCAAAATCCAGAAGCAGGACAAATACTTTAGACTTTATCTACAAGAGGTTTCTGGTAAAATAACAACTAGATGCTTCTTAATTGAAGGCACTGACTCCCTGATCATCTGTAAATGTGACTCTTTTCTATTTAAGCAGAATTTATGGCAAGATAATCTGTTTGCCCTGCTCATCAATCTGGGAAGGGTTACAAAGGCAACTTTCCATCATTTCACAATAGGAAAGATTATTCACAAGTGCATATAAAACAAGAATGGATGTCCCAGCAAAGGTTAGACCATGCAATGCTCAGAGGATTCACAAAGAACCAAAAGGACTCCATCTCAGACTCAAATACCATGTTTGGAGAAAACCATGGACAACATATTAGCACCAAACACTCTCACACCAAATGTCAAGCAACTCCTCTTTATGTTAAAGTATTTGAGAGTCAAATGTGAAGAGATCGGTCTAACAGCTAAAGCATGGCACAAACTGGTTCATAAAACCCAAGAGTATGCTAAAATAGACCCAGTCAAAGTCCAGGCATCAGCTTGAATAAAATGCTGTGGAGCTGACTGAAATGATGGGACCTTATGAAAGCTGAGTAAAAAAAAAAAAAGTTAAATCATGGGGTGTACTTATTTTCACACACTGCTTCAGCATTCTGGCCTTTGTTTAAAACAATGAAACATTCCAGTTTGGCATGTGTTGTGGGTGTGAGTTTTGTTTACCTATCATGGCAGGAAGATTATGTAAATCTACACTAATCTTATCAGCCTTTATCTCCGATCCTGAAGCAGCAACAGAGGAAGACATTCCTCCCCCCACAAAAGCTCTCAAACAGCCCAGCTTGAACGCATTAAATGTGGGGTTATTTGTCTGGCACACAAAGCAAGATAAAACTACAAAGTCAGACTTTGAAAAATCCAGCAGAATGAGGACTCCATCATGATAAATGATTTACTTAAAGAATCACAGACCAGCTGTGTGTCATTTGATTTCTCCTGAAAACACATTCAGCATATCATCTACAGCTAGACAGATTCTCAGCACCCTGCTTCACCCACATCACTCAATTCAAATCCACAGCCCTCCCATTCTAAGCCTGGTTTTCTAAAGGGATCTCCTCCAGACTCTGGGGCTTGTTTGGTTTGACCTATCCGCTGGGTTTCTGATCACCTTCACTGCTGTGTTGCTCAACAGAAAACTAAGAAAAGCTCTTCTGAAAAGGGATGAGAATGAGAAAAATTGCTCATCTCCATCCCCTTGAACCCGTGGCCTCAGGCTGAACCTGCAATCGGCGGGTCAAATGAGGAAACCCCCATCAGGAAAACGTTTTCCTCAACGCAAAACAATACCAGAGCATACCACGGGCCGAACTGACTGATGAGGAGGAGGATGAAGAAACAGAGAGAGTGTGGGAGAGATTTGATCAGGGAAGGGTGGTAAACAATATTCCCCCTGCTTAGACTATAGAGGCTGTTGCATGAACCTTAGTAAATAATCTTTGAGATTTTGTTCCAAGGCAAAACATATGCACAACGCTACACAAAACAGATATGCTGAAAAAAAAAGTTTTTTACTTTGTTAAACAGAAACACAGAGACTTATTTTGTGATTAGTTTTACTGCATATAAATCTAAATGTTCTTGAAACTTTACTCAGTTTAAGAGTCACACTATTACTTCAATTGGTAGATATGGAATACTGAAATATATAATTCAAAGTTACGTTAGATTTAATTCAAATAATAAAACATTTAAAAAGATAATTTCACCTTTAAAATGATACATTTTTAATAAAATCTGTGATAATAACCCTCAATCAAAAAAATATATATATATATAATTTGGGCAATACAAAATAAAAATTAGCTTTTTAGATTGTATTAAAATATGACCTCTTTTTATATCTTATATAGTAGAAAGTAGAAAGTATAGTACAAATTGCATCAAAAATGCATCAAAAATGAAACTGCTAAACAACTTAAGCATTTTTTACCAACTATTTTGCTGTAGTATCCTACACTAGTCTCCTACTGAAATAATGTATAATATTTAAATAAAATATTTAAATCATATCTCAGATACGATTTAAACATTTAAACTTGTTTTTTTTAATGTAAAACATTTATTTAGCCCTATTTCATTTTGACAAGGATTCACCTATAAATGTAATGAAAAATAAATAAAAGTCCAAACTGATGTAAACTAATAATGAAAACAGGCTAATTTATAGAGTGAAATGTAAAAATCACCAGTAGTCATTGGAATTCTGTTTTGTTTTCTCCTTTTCCTGGATTCATAGGATTTTTGAAATGGACTTATTTGTAGCCTATGTAGCTTTTAATCTAACAGGAAGAAAATGCACTTCTAAAAGTTTATTCCTTTAACATTTAAAGCTTAACAAGTTAATCCAAACCTAAGAGGACAACTTAATGTGATGCCTTTCTAAAATCAGACTCTAACTGCGCCACATATTTAAATAGCAGTCCCTTTTGGGATCCTTCTGTACGACAAGGGCTTTTACTGTTGATGTTTTTTGAACTGGGGCTTCGCTTCCACCTTCACTGGAAAGCAGTCTGTCTCTCCTCTCCTCTCACCTCCTGAGCCAGTGACCGTCCCGTGAACCCGCTGGAGACCTCCAAATGACCGGCTCTACCCCGTCCCAAACTCAGACCACCACATGGACACGAGCTGCTCTGTGGTCACACTCTCTGCTCTCTGTTTTTCTGCCTCCAATCATTTATCTGTTAAAGAGAACTGCTGACAAGCCTCACAGTCGGTGAGATAAAGACGGGACAACAGATAAGACCTCATTTTGGGTCCTGCTTAGCTTTTAAGATGCAGCAAGTAGATGCATGATTTTGAACATCAATGTATCGCAGAAGAAGGTACTTGAAGGTTTATTACCCAGTTTATATTATTACATAATCACATTTGCTGAAAGCTGCTTTTGTGCACATTAAAACCATGTAACTCGAATAGATGTTAATCAAGATCGCTTTTACTTTCTTCGGGTTTAAAGAGTTCCCATTTACAGGAAAAATTAAATTCCTCTGATGTCATACATTCACTGAAATACATAAGGTTCATTTATTCACTTAAAGCCACAAGCAGGAAAAAGCCAATTGAATTACACATCCAAAGCTTTTGCTCTACTAAATTTAAAATATTTGTATTTGTATGAACACTTGTCAAGCCAATTGTGTAGTGCATAGGTCTGATTATGATTGATTAAACCTATGAATAACTATTTTGTACTTTTTTACTATCTGTATGTTTTAGGATGTGTTTTGCTGCATTTTCTTCTACAAACTCTCACAATTTCAAACATATTTTACAATTTAAAAAAAATAGGATTGGATTATAATGACAATTTTTACATTTTTTATTTTGAATTATTTAACTATGAACTGTATAGGCAAAAAGTTGCATATAAGAGAAGTTTTACAAATAATAATTACAACATTTGATGGTTGCTTTCCTCATCTATTCTTAGAATCACTTGATATTAAATTAATTACATAAAAAAGCCCCCAATTCACAAACTTCCAACCAAATTTCTGCATATTTTGCAAACATAAGAAAGAAAAGCAATTAACAGAATAAAAAGCAATTGTGTAATTTAGACCTGGCATTCAAATACACTCTTACCAACAAAGACAGAACCCTGTAGAAACGGTACAACCATTATATCATAATTTATAGGAGCATAGAACGTCATATTTCCATTTCTTTCTATCTTTACTTAATTATATCGTCAAAAAAACAACTTTAAAAAACATATCCCACCTATCCCCTTCATTACTTTGTATTCTCTTCTTTGTTTGTACTGAGATATAGGCCCATCAGTATCAATCTAATGTATGGAAAGAATCATCTACTGTATTGCAAAGAAGCAGCAAGATGCACATGTAAAATGGAGCAAATTCATAAGCATCAGATTAAAGGTCTCGTCAGCACAGCATAAAAAAACAGATTTTATTACACAGGCAGACACCGGTTTGTGTATGTTTCCACCTACACTGCGAGCACCGATGCTCCGGCCAGTCCGACTCAATTAGCTCCGGGAAGAAAGCTGCCAAATCCCGGTCCTGGTCCTGATCCAGGTCCTGCAATGCGCAGCCAGGGCTGGAAGTCGAGTAAAAGTCTATGATTTCTCCTGGACCGAAAACCGGAAATTCCATGAAGTCAAACATGACCTGGTTAGAGGAGTCCTATTGGAGAAGATGCTCTCCTCATGGAAAGAAAGGGGGAAAAAGAGAGTCCCTCTTGATAACGACGACTTTCAGGCTGCTTTTCCCAGGTTTGTGGTTTACAACCTTGTTCAACCGCAGACCATGCAGCAGAAGCATCGCACTATGAGGGGCGTGTGCGCGCCGGAACAAGCCTTTAATTTCCTCTACCTTCACTCATAAACTGTGCGTATTGGCGCGCAGCCTGCGCGTAGAAGTCCGGGCGCGTTCACGCATCCAGGTCTGCTGGTTGTTTTGCATAACAAAGTTTGCTGAGTGACTTTTTAATCTTATCTTCGCTTTTTTTTTATTGATAAATGTCTCAAGTCAACCTGCTTCGCTCTAGTTATGTCACTGCGTGCGATGCTATTACCTAATGTATGCGGCTGAACTCTCCATGAACCTCCTCCGCTGCTGCCCTTCATATGACCCAGCCTCGGTGTGACATCATCACCGGCACTGGAAACCAGCACCAACCCTCCAGTTACCAGTGCTGTGTGGGAAAACATTAGATCCCTCCATTTACATCGAGCATATTTGAAAACATTCGTCTCTGAATTGTTTTACACCATAACATATCCGACAACAGCAATATAATCGGATTCCTACATTACCTACAATGCAGCTGTTTATAGTTCGGATCTGTTAACTGTAATGAAGGAACAGGTGAGTTGGAATTTAGCGCGGCTAAAGGTGAAAGAAATGTGCAAAGAAATTATACGAAGTCCATCAACATCTTTAAGGTAGGCCTCAGCAAATGTTCTGGAGGAAATCATGTTACGCGGTCGAATCTGAGCCAAAAGAGAGGCTGGAGCATGTTTTGATTCTGATAACTTTGTGAATAAACAAACCTAAATCCCTTAGGGAATAAAAAGATGTGACATACTCACAACTCCAGCTGTTGGTGGTGCTCCATATCGTCATCAGTTTGGTTTATTTTTAGAAAGACACAATTAAAACAGTGTTTTGGGCCGTCCTAATCTGCAGATTAAACCAAAGCTTGTGCAATTTACAGTTTCTTTGATTAAATTGTGCAGGGGGTAAAAATATGATATATTCTGTTTTTGTTTTTTTTAAATCTACTTTTACGTAAACACTTTGGAAACCTTAAAAAACCCTACAAAAAAAAAAAAAACCAAACAGGAAATGGAACTTTATTTTGATAACCTTGTTTGCCCAAATGTATTTGAATTACAGATATGTAGACAAACTGAGAAACATTTAAAGCCTTCCTGTATATTTGTCTGATCTGGAGGGTATTTGCAAATCCACTGCAATACTCAATGCTACACAATGTTTTATTCTTTTTTTGGTCTTCTATTTGAAGGTATTTATTATAAGCAGATAAGGTTTACATCCATTTATTGCTTTTTATAACTCAGAATATGCTTTACACCCTCCCTTAAAACTATTATTAACCTTCTGCTTGGGACAGATTATTACAATTTGCTTGGCAGCAAAATACTTATTGATGGCTTAGCAAAATAAATAAAAAAACACTGTTACTTATGCATTCAACTACTTGTTTGCTTAGGCAAAAGACTGACTGTTGGGTTAGTATCAGTACTAAGGACCAGTGCAAGAAAAAAACTGTCATTTTGTTGTTGCAGCTTGTTCTCTATGCATAATCTTATATGGTGTCTGAGAAACATGAAGTTTGTATACTGCAGTGGGGACAACCTAGGAATCTCACCCAGGGGTCCTGGACTTGAGTTCTTGTAAAGTATGAAATGTCCTGCCCAGAAATAAGTTTACTCTTGCTGCCTTGACTAGAAGAAGAAACATTTCTGTTCCTGCGAAACATGTGTTGGCCTTAACTGTAATCCTAAGGGAAAAGCACATCGGGTATGCCCTCTAATAGACATGCGTTTGTGTTAAGGAAACTTTAATTTCCGTAAATATTTTATTTTGTACTGTTAACCTTTAACCTTTTCTTGATTGTGGAGATAAAATATAATTATGCAACATGAAAACTGTATTTTGAGGTTGTTTAGGTTCAATGTTTATTAAAGAGACAGTCACTACATGATTTCCAAACCATAAAGTTAAAGAGGCTGGTATTAAATAAAGCGGGATACCATACATACAATCTGCTGTCCATTTTTAGCTATATGTTATGAAATTCTTTTTAAAACCTTACAATGTATTATATAGCAGTTTATCTGTCTGTTGGTCCTTCCGCAGACCCTTAATTAAGGGGTAAAAAGATAAGTTTAGTGGATTTTCCTATTTCATGTTAAATTATCACTAAATCTGGTTTAAATGCTGCCAATATCTTTTTCATGAAAAACTGCATATTTTTCAAATGTTAAATATAAAGAAAAATGAATTGTCTCAAATCTTACCTAATATTAGTTTAATTGACAATTCTTTTGATTTAAAGACATTAGTTATTTTACCTCTGAAGTTATGTCTGTTAATACTGGGGGGTTGTGGAGTTTTAAGTTTAAAGACAAGCTGGAACATTTAAAATCGAAGGTACTAAAGTAAAGCAGGTAACTCTGGTGTTCCTGTATTGACATTCCATGATTAGAACCATGTGGCCGTGGCCTTTTTACAAAAAATCGATACAGTTTAAGCTCTGTTTTTCTTCATTTGTGTCTATTTGAATTCTTGATCCTCGACTTTAAGTGAGAAATATTTTCAGTCTGAGAGATCATAATTAAATCTAGCAGAAGATAAAGTAGGTCAGCAGCAAGATGGCTCTGTGGGTGGAGGGAGGAAATCTCTTCTGCTTTAAATTAATTGAAGTAATTCACCTTTTTTTACTAGAAATGGCTGAAAACTACTGAAACAAAGACAAAAATGCACAAGTGGAATCTGCATATGCATAGTCTGTAGTACCCAAAATGAAAGCTAAAGTTACTTTGTTTGAAATCGTACACTTGATCTCCTTCAATGCCACTGCTAACCCCATTGAGGCGGAAAGGCAGCCCCGCTCCAATGTTAAAAGAGGCTAATTACTCCCAGTATCTCCCACACTCCAGGGAGGCGAGGTCATGCAGAGGACAGGCATGTGAAACATTCCTGCAGCCTGCTGCTGCTGATGGACCTCCCTCCCAGCTCAGTGTTTCCTTGTCCTCCTCTTTCTTTCCTCATCTTCATCCTCCCACAGCTACACTCTTTAGTTTCTGTCCTCTATTCCATTTAGCATTAATCACATTTTTCCTAATTGATTCCTGGAAATATCAGTCTTTTCTGTACAATTTCAGTCTTTTCTGTTGAATTTGTGATAAGTGCATGAATCAGGGTATTTGGATCTCATTATATTAAAGTGTAAGATAATGCCATTTAAAAGTCCAGATGTAACTGAGGGTTAACTTAGGAAACAAGACATGAAGGTGCAGACATCAACAGACTGAAATATTATCTTGCACTTAATTGAAATAATTTAGAATCTGAGTTTCTAGTTTGAAAAATAAATGAAACCCAAACTGGAGTCAGAACTTCAACTTGTAAAATGTAAAATTTCTCATCACATCATCTATGCTCATCTAATATGCTCATCTAATATGCCGCTTTTGAGTTCAAATCCTTAGTAAAAAGCGTTTGCAATCTGTTGAACACACATTTATTACATCATGTTTGGACTACTCCAACTCCTTACTAGTTGGTATTACCAAAGCTTCCCTCTTCCGTCTCCAGCTGGTCCAAAATGCAGCCACTAGATTCTTGACTGGTGCTGCTAGGAGGGAGCATATTACGCCCATTCTAAAATCACTGCATTGGCTGCCAGTCCAGTTTAGAATTCAGTTTAAAGTTCTTTTAGATGTTTTTAAGTCTTTAAATGGCCTTGCCCCTTGTTACCTGTTGGAGCTACTTTGTCCGTACCGGCCCTCCCGAGCACTCAGGTCTGCAGACCACTTTCTCTTGAGTGTCCCGAAGGTGCGCTCCAAATCCAGAGGTGAGAGAGCTTTCTTAGTGTACGCTCCAAAACTCTGGAACGAGCTCCCTCTCCCTGTTAAGCAGTCCCCCTCTTTAAATATTTTTAAAACTCGTTTAGAGACACATTTTTTAGCTTAGCTTTTAATTCCCTATAACTCACCTGTTTTTTATTGTTGGGTTTTATCTATTGTACACTTAGTGGGGTGTGTGTTTGTGCTTTTTAATTGCTATTTAGATACTTATTGTTTTATATTTTGTATGTCTCTGAATATGTTTCTTGCGTTGATACCTTTCCCTCTGTACAGCACTTTGGTTGACCACTGTGTCACGTGCAAAGCGCTTTATAAATAATCTGGTATGGTATATGGTATGGTATGGTATGGTATGGTTTGGTAAAAGAAAATCTAAAATCTGGATTTTTATCCTTTTTGTGACTTCAAACCAGTTGCATTTATTGTACTATTCAGCCCCTGTCAATACACATGATGCCATTGTGTTTAGATACACAGAAATGTATTGATCATAAACTCAGCAAAAAAAGAAACGTCCTCTGACTTTCAACTGTTTTTACTTTCAGTAAAGTTAATGTGTGTAAATATTTGTATGAACACTAAAAGAGTCAACACCATAAGACATAAACTAAAAATGTTTCACAGACATGTGACTAACAGAAATAGAATAATGTGTCCTTGAATGAAGGGAGGCTCAAAGTCAAAAGTACCAGTCAGTATCTGGTGTGGCCACCAGCTGCTTAAAGTACTGCAGTACATGGCAATTTATTGCCCTAGCCACATCAGCAGTCCTCATGCCTCCCTGCAGCATGCCTAATGCACGTTCACGCAGATGAGCAGGGACCCTGGGCATCTTTCTTTGGGTGTTTTTCACAGTCGGTAGACAAGTCTCTTTAGTGTCCTGCGTTTTTAGAACTGTGACCTTAAATGCCTAGTTTCTGTAGGCTGTTAAGGTCTTAACGACCATTCCACAGGTGCATGTTAATTAATTGATTATGGTTAATTGAACATGCATGGAAAATATTGTTTAAACCCTTTACAATGAAGATATGCAAAGTTATTTAGATTTTTACAACATTATTGTTGAAATACACAGTCCTGAAAAAGGGACGTTTCTTTTTTTGCTGAGTTTAGTTTGTACTAATACTAGTTAGTCTGGTTAGTGAGCACAGCAACTGGCAAATCCTAATTGTTTTATATTTTCCAATGCACCTTTAAGTTGCTTGTGCTGTTATTCCCAGATCAAAGTTCCAATTTCTAAGGCAAATTGAATTCTGAAAACTCATTTGGAGCAAACCCCTTTAGGTTTTTACCAAGAATTTATCTAACATTTTATTTTTAATGTTTTTTGTGAATTTACATCAAGGTTTTTCTTTTCTTTATCTGAAAGAAGCGGAAAATTTGGATGCCCCTGTTGTTATTGAAAGCACGGCAGCAGTACATTCAGGAATGAACTACAAGTGAAACTCTGGGTCATGGGACCAATACTTATGTGAGTACTAGTACTATATTACTTGATCATAGTCAGTCATTAATGTTACTTCATGTGCATCTTGCAAGGAAATGTCCATATTTGCAAATCAATCTTGGTCGAGTATTTGTATTTGTTTGCAGCCTGAGCATAAGTAGCATAAACATAATGTGAATTGATGCAGACTGAGCTAACAACATAATTATCAATGTGTAAAAGAGTATTAATAGTGTAAAAAAAAAGATTTACCGATTGATAAACATGTAATATGCAAGTTGGTGTCAGTGTCTGAGAAAATGTGAAAATTACAAAAGATCAATAAAAATATTTTTAAACTGAAATGTCAGGCATCTGGAAGAGTGTTATTTGGTTTGGGCTCCTTTTACATGAATTCCTGCATCAATACATATAGGTGATCAGCCTGTGGTTCTGCGGAAGTGTAATGGACGCCCAGACTGCTAGCGGCCTTCGGGTCATCTTCATCTTCATCGTTGGTCTCTCATCTTCCCCTTGACAATACTCCATAGATTCTCTATGGGGTTCAGGTGAGACCAGTTTGCTGGCCAATCAAGCACAGTAACACCATGGTTATTGAAGTCCACTCCTTGTGTAGCGTCTTGAATGGATTTTGCTTGACAATCCTCTCATTTATACAGTTTATCAGCAACAAAAAAAAAGTTGATTTGGGGGTGAGTTGCTCTTTAACTGACTAAACAGTCTATATGCCTAAATGTATGGCTTTGTTGTGGTTCTAGAGGTTAGAGTCTAATTTATTTATTATTATGCAAAATAATTGATTGACTTTTTGCCAATCTTTTGATCATTTTTAAGCCTCCAAAGTTGTGTTATTATTATTAGATTAATAAGGATTCGGAGTCTGCCTATTGAAGGCCTTGAGGATAGAAAAGATGGGGAGGCGCTGCTGTCTTTTATTTTTGGGGGGGGTTTTCAGTCCATTTGTGGTTAATGTTTTTATTTTTACTCTAAGAAAGGTACCAAATGAAACTTTCAAACAGCTTTTACTTGTAGAATTTGCTTTGGGAGATGGACACAGTTTTTTATATTTACTTTCTGACAGAAATGTTAAACGGTCAAACTGCTTGAAATGGGTAAAAAGATCCAACCTCTGCAACCATGGAATGAAATCATTAATTCGTTCAGTGTTGTCACACGAATAATCATATCCTTTGGGGGGGGGGGGGTTAATCTAGACTTTTATTTTTGAAAGACTTGAACTTTCTTTGCAGCCCTCTGTAAACAACATGAGCAGCAGATTCTTAAGGTTTTGAAATCAGTCCTTTTATCGCTTTTATTTCTTTACCCACCTTCTAGATGAAACTCATTATGTCAATTTTATTGTTCACAGCATTTTGTTCAAATACTGCAATGTACCAAATGGCACGTTGTTGGTCATTTATACCCCACTTAACAGATTCCTAACCTTCCTTTTGCTTCGTTTTTTTACAGCCAGTTGTAAACCTTGACTTGGTGCTTGGCACCATGGTGGAGTTATTTATTAGTGCTATATATCTGCTCATTTTTACTGTCTCACTGGATGACAGGGACGTAACTGGTTTAAAAGGGGGTCTTTGGGAGTTGAACTCCTCTTTGAAGTTGGATTTTATTTCCTAAATGATTTATCGGGGCTGTTAAATGGTTGAAATCCAAACCTGTTCTCACTGGTTTAGTCCTTCTCTGTGGCCTGAATAAAAAAAAGTAATAACATCGATTAAAACGCATGACCTACACCTTATGGATCTTAAAAAAAACAATAAATAGATCAGAAGATCTAGTAAAAGTCAAATCAAAAGGAAAAATGGACAACAGAACTGGCAAATTCTGTATAACATCCATGTATAATGATTTTATTTTCTGTTGGGAAGTTGTGGCAGGGAAGGATATGTTTGGCATCTATACAATTTTTAGACGTTGCTTTTGCATGTTTATGTGGGCGGAAATCAAATACATTTTACACAGTTTTAATACAACATCTATGTCAGAAGTCAGTATTTGCAATTTTTTTTATTCTTGTTTTTCTTTACTTCTGCAATCCTGCTTCATCTTAGACTCTGAATAGTATCTTCTTGGTCAGATCCTGAATGATTGGGACACATGTTTATCTTCGTAAAACTCAAACTTAATATTAGTTTAAGTTTGTTTTGCCTGTGCATGCTCAGATTATCTTCAGGATCTTCGGCTTTCTCCCACTATCTAAAAACAAGCATGTTAGGTTAACTGGCAGATCTTAATTGTGGGTATGTGTAAAGCTAAAGTGTTTGGCCACTCTATAAGCACCACTCCCCTAAAAAGGATTAAGCCAGTATAGAAAATAGATGGATACATGTTAAATGCCAAAAATACAACAATTGAAACGTATACACAAAACCTCATTGTAAACATATTTGATGTTTTGAATAATTTCTATCATAAAATGTTTAATGAAATATAGGAAAATTCTTGTATTTTGTGCAAGTTGATGGTTTGATGAGAAAATGTGCCAGGTAGGATCCAAACAGCATTTGTTTTATTTTTAAAGAGTCCCTATAAGATATTTTTCTAGCATTAACATTTAAGAATTACCAAAAAAGATGCACATTACATAGCAGAGGTGAACAGTAACTAGTTACACTTACCTGAGTAACTTTTGGGACTAAAATTACTTTTAGGAGTAGTGTTACTACACCAAACTTTTTTTACTTTTGCTTGAATAATATTATTGTGAAGTATCACTACTCTTATGTAAAATTTCTGCATGATCTACCCTCTGCGAAACACTTCACTGAATCAAAATCAAATCAAATCAAACTTTATTTATAAAGCGCTTTTTAATGAATGAATGAATGAATGAAGAACAAACATGCTTTACCCAGAAATGCATGACAAACACCTACAGCGTATGTTGAACTTCTTGTTTGTACTGATGTTTGTGTTGTTCTAATGTTATTTTCTATCTGCTGAGTATGTTGTGCTATTTGGCGGTCACATGAATATATGATAAACGCCATATGCTGTCACTGGATTTACTTTACCCTTTTTTAACATACCTCCTGTTGAAATCAGACCAACTTCTGATTTTAAATACAATAATAAATAAATCTATGACATGTTCATTCTCTCATTATTATTGTGGCATTTAGTAAATAGAAATAATTCTGGTGATTGTAACCGACCCAAAACAAAAGATGTTAGTGTGATTTAACTTCATACAGTGAGGTAGAAAAAAAAATCAGTGTCTGTAAATTTCTGGTCTTCAAAAGTACATACCTACTTCTTACTTCAATATGTTGAAGCTGTAAAACTGTTACTTGAGAACAATTTTTGTGTACTCTACCTATCTCTGGTGCTAAATACTTTAAACTGCAAGTTTACTGAGTAAAAAAATGAATTGCACATCAATCTGTTCTTAATGTTACTTTACAATTGATTTAGACACAAGATAGCAGGACAAAGTACTTATTTATTTAAGAGCAATAAGAAATACAATCGTGAAAAAAATTGTTTTGAAACCTTAAACCTTTTAAAAACTAGCAATAATATTTGAGAAAAGTTTAATTCATCATATTTTGAGGTGACAAAAAAAGAAATGCTAGCCCTTTTTAGTTTACCTTAAGGTCAAACCCTTACATATCTTACCCATTTAAGCTTAAGCTTAATCAAAAAAATTAAAATTACATTTTCTTGTTTTTCACAAGGATGTCTGGAAAAAGAAGTTTAGTTTTAATTTTTCTTCGTTGCTTTTATAATAAATGACTGTCTAGCTTCAAGATTTTATTTTTTTTAAATCACAAAATTAAAACATGCAGTCTAGCAAAACATAAAGACACTAAACATATGATGTACACTTAGATTTTGTGCATTCCTCTTTGGGATTTTTGCCGGGCAGACTCTTCCATCGCAATTTGAAGTCGGTCCATCCCTGACGGGTTAACAAGGCGCCAAGCTGGGTAATGAAAATAAAAATGTGATCCCAAATTTAATCCATTACTAGTATTTAAATGGAGTAAAGAGTCAGGAAGGTTTACCTGCTGGAGGATCTGGGAGTTGATAGGTGGATCAGTCCAGTCGATGTTCATCTCAGACTTTATCCTCACAGTCGTCATCCTCACAGTTTTGGTCTTCTTTAAAACTGTACAGAATATCAATCAGCTTCACAAAAACAAACTGATTAGATGCTCAAAATAGTTCTTTCCATTCTAACAGTCACCTCGATGGCAGATGAAGGCTCTCCTGACGCTACATTCTTCATCGCCCCACTGATGTGAGTCATTTTCACTTCCACAGTGCTGTGCACCTCTAAAGTTATTCAGAGAGTAGTCCTTCCATGGTCGAAAGGAAGTTTGGCTCTTGTCGGACCAAATCCACGGCACTCTGTAGAGACCGATCCAAACTTCTCCGGTTGTTGGACTTGCCGTTTTGGCTCCGGCGTTTTCTGCCTCGTTCTCGATCATTGCCAGGTCTCTGTGGTGTGTTCTGCAGTACGTGAGAGCAGAACTCCATGTTTCCTGCGCTGAGATATACACATATTCTTTCTTGTTCGTCTCTGTAACTACAAAAGTAAATGAAAGTCAAAAGACTAACGGCAAAATTGTACTTAGTGTTTCACAATTTCATTGTAGTTGCCGCCAAAATGCTATTTATTGATGGCTGCATGCTATATTTTAACTAATCTGGCATTATATAATATTTAAAAAAATACACTTCTGACCTCATAAACGAACCAAGCACAGACTTATTAAACCTGAAGTAGAACCCAAAGTTGAACTTCTGGACCAACATTAGTCACTCTTATGCCATGTTTTCTTATTTAATCAATAAAACATAAACTATTGGCTCAATGACTGACTTTCAATCTAAGCATTCAAGTTCAACTGTCAATATTATTACTTCAATATACTGTATATTTTTATAATGCATACATTTAATTTATTTCTGTGAAAACCTACACTTGTTTTGAAATGAGTTGGGCATAACTGAGGCTTTTGTCGCTTTTTAAATCAAAGGAATTGTTGCTCAGACTTTGTCAACTTAAAGGGGTTAAATCTGTAAATCTTTTACTGACTGATGAAACAGATGAAGTTTCTCTGGAGGTTGCATGCTCGATCAGCCCACTGTCCTGTACTGGTCATCACCACACAGGTTTCTTTTGCATCTTCGTAGTTTGGTTCACCCGGACTCCACCTGTGGTAACTAGTTTTTCCAGTTTCTCCTGTTGTTGACCACCTCCAGGAGTTGGCGTCAGTGCCCATGGTGTTTTTCCAGGATTTTGGGTCGTCCATGAGTCCAAACCACACCCAGCTGTAGGGGAAAGGAGCTTTCAGCCTGCTTACGTCATCTTTGTTTTCGATCTTGGCGAGGTCTGTGTATTTCTCTTGGCAGTATTGTCGGGCTTCGTCCCAGGTCTTAGGTATGCTGATGTAGTAAAACTCCCGTGGTTGGGAGCAGGAAGTGAGGATGAATCCTGAATGTTGAGGGAGAACATAGTTAATGCTTAATGAATTGATTCAATATTTTAATACATTTAAAAAGGTTAGTTTACGTTACGTGAATAACTAAATATTAATAGCTGGATATGAGTTACAGAGAGGCAAAAAAGTCTTTGGGAGCCACCGATTGTTCAAATTTTCCCGCTTCAAAAGATGAGAGGTAAACATCATCATATTAATTATAGTCTGTTTAATTGCTCTGCATGTTTTACCTGCTTATATTTTATCAGTGTTTTACTACTTAGTCTTATCTTATTTATTCACTATTTATTTTTATATTTTAACCTGTCATTTTAATCTTTCTTCCAGTGTTTCCTCTGTGGGAGCCCTCTGCCTCGGGAGCGGTGGTCAGCTGTGGCTGCCTGGGTGCTCTCCAGGTAGTGTTTTGGTGGAGGTGGGGGTCTCTGCCTTGCCTCTTCTGGGCGCCCTGTGTCGGTGTCTTGGCTGCTGCTTTTGATGTGTTGCTGCCGGTGCAGATGAAATGTTGCTCTAGTGTTCGTGCGCATGGGGGTTGGGTTGGAGGGAGGTGGGTATAAATGTAATCATGCTTTTAAATCTGTGGGGAGGGATGAGAATGTAGTTTATGTGGGTTCATTTGTAATCTGTAAAGCACTTTGACCTGCAATCTTTGTATGAAAAGCGCTTTATAAATAAAGTTTGAATGATCATGGGTACACTTCAACTGTGAGAGACAGGATGTGAAAAAAACGTTCCAGAAAATCCCCTTGTAAGCGTTTTAAATAGTTTATTTGTGTAATGGTGCAGAAAATAAGTATTCTGCTAATAAAAAAAGTTCACCTCAGTACTTTTTTTAAGTAGTGTTTTGGCCCATTGTTCCAAGCAGATATTCTCTACAGCTGTGATGTTTTGGGGCTGTCATTGGGCAACACAGACTTTAAACTATCTCCACAGATTCTGTATTGGATTGAGGTCTGAAGACTGGCTAGGCCACTCCAGAACCTTGAAATAGTTTTTATGTATCCACTCCTTCGTTGCCCCGGCGGTGTGTTTGAGATCTATGTCATGCTGGAAGATCGAGCCACATTTCATCTTCGATGCTCTGATGGAAAGAGGTTTTTGCCCAGAATTTCACAATTCATGGCCCCATTTATCCTTTCCTTAATATGGTAGTCGCATAATGTTTCCACTCCCATGCTTCACAGTAGGTATGGTGTTCTTGGGATGCAACTCAGCATTTTCCCCTCCAAACACGACGAGTGGAGTTTATACCGAAGAGTTATATTTTGGTCTCATCTGAACTCAAGACATTCTCCCAATCCTCCTTTGGATCACCCAGATGGTCTCTGGCAAACTTTACATGGATCTGGACATGTGCTGGCTTAAGCAGGGAGACTGCAGGATTTAAATCCATGCTGACGTAGTTTGTTACTAATAGTAACCTTTGTTACTGTGGTCCCAGCTCTCTTCAGGTCATCGACCAGTTCCCCCATGTAGTTCTGGGCTGTTTTCTAACCATTCTCAAGATCATGTGTACCCCACGAGGTGAGATTTTGCATGGAGACCCAGATGGAGGAAGATTGTCAGTGATCTTGTATGTATTCTATTTTTTAAATAATTGCTCCAACAGTTGATCTCTTCTCACCAAGCTGCTTGTCTATTGTAGATTGGCTCATTCAAGTCCTGTGCAGGTCAACAATCTTGTCCCTGGTGTCCTTGGACAGCTCTCTGGTCTTGGCCATGGTGGAGGCTGGAGTCTGACTATTTGAAGGTATGGACAGATGTCTTTTATACAGATAACGAGTTCAGACATGTGCCATTAATACAGGTAACCGGTGGAGGATTGAAGAGCTTCTTTAAGAAGAAGTAACAGGTCTGTGAGAGCCAGAATTCTTGCTTGTTTGTAGATGCTAAATACTTATTTTCTGCACCATTATACAAATAAGTTCTTTAAAAATTATACACTGTGATTTTCTGGATATTTCTTTTACATTCTGTCTCTCACAGTTGAAGTGTACCTATGATGAAAATTACATACCTCCTTCATCTTTTTAAGCGGTACAACTTGCACAATCGGTGGCTCTCAAATACTTTTTTGCCCCTCTTTATGTCCAAAGCCAGTGGCGATATGACACGAAGACATTGGAATATTACAGTAATGCATGATGATGTGGCAGATTCCTGTTGTGACCATACAGTGTTTGAGCTCAAATATCCAACAGCATAAGTAACAGCTTAGCTGATCTGGACATTACTTTGGTGAATTTATCAAATGTTTGACAGTGAAATTGTGGATAAGTTTAGGAGAATTTGAGAATAGGCTGTCACCACTGATTAATACCTAATACAACAAAATAACTGGATCTATTACAACAAAACAAAATGCACATTTCTCAGAAGGTAGGTCTGGAGCTTTAAACAAAGCTGGAGGACTATAATTGTCAATCGTCATTTTTAGACAGAGGGAGTACTATGCAGCACAGTAAGTAGGAATCTGAATCTTATTGGTGTGGGTAAGATTGTGAAAAAGTGTGAAAGATATTTGCAATTTCAGACTTCTTTGGCTTTCTTATTAATTGAATGTATATATCCAACCTTCCTTCAGTTTTGTTAGATTTTTAGAAAGCAGTTTCTACTTAGTTTTATATTAAAATACATTAATTATTTTCAAGATCTAAATATACTACTCCTAAATTATTGCCTAAAAAGTTACATATCAAATTTTCATACGTTCAGATGTAACAGTGTATTTATGCAAATTAAAATAAGCATGCAATCATCAAACAGCTAAAAATGCCTAATTTAGTAAATAACTATCCACCCTCTAACCCTCCATCCATCCATCCAAATGTATAATGACAACAAAATATTAAACATGAACTAGTCCTAAAAAGACAAAAAGTTTTTAAAACATCAAGTTTAACAGAAGCAACCAAGGATAAATATACTTAGAATTACATAAACTGATAATAAAATAAAGATGACACAACTACTAAAGTTAAAAAGCTTTTATTTCCTTTAAAACCCATCAACTGTCCGAGTTCAACATCAGTTGTACTTTTTATCTTTAACTTGAAATACATGTTAAATTTTTAGGCTCTTACCAAAGAACAGAAGAATCCTCAGAGTGAAACAAATGGCCATAGCTGAATTCTCTGCAAAAAAGAAAATCTTCTTTGTCACTTTACATCCCCTGTGTAACTGCATTTCGTGAGATTTATTCTACCGTCACAGGAACTGAGGTTTATTGTGGAAGAGCAACTTTAAAAATTATTGTATACCTATTGATCTATAAACATTTATTTTTCTTATCCTGCTATTAAATTTAAAAAAGTAGCAAGTAATCAGATCAAAGCAACCGGGGGAAAAAATGTCATTGAGAGAAGAGTAAAAGCGTTTATAAATCTATAGATTTATAAAGATATAAACCTAATCTAGGTTAGGTTTCTTTTGTTACAATTCAAATTGCAATTGCATGATAAAATAATTCAGCATTTTTATATTCCCAAAATTGTCTATTTCTGCTTTTTTGCTACAAATTGTAGGTGACTGAGAAAACCTTTAAAATATTTACTTAAGAAACTTGAGAGAAGTATTTTTCTGATGTAAAACAATCAAACTTGCTGTCTCATAATAATCTTTGAGATCTACATGAAGCAGACAACAAAGATAATATGACATACTCACCAGTCCGAATACAGCTTTGTATGTCGTAGAGAGGTTTAGATGTGAATTCACAGTGGTTAAGGTTAGGCTTAATGTGCTCCGAAGTAAGGCACTGACCATGACACAATTTTCATACGTAAACTTTGAAGTGTTTGCACTACTTGTAGATTATTTATTACAGAACGTTAATAACTGACCAAAAGGAGAACAAGAAACATTTTCAAGAAAATTAATGTTTCTATTTTTATCCTCTCTTTCATTTAAATAAGCTGTTAAATAAACTGGGTTCAGATGGTTTATAATTCAAAATTATACATCTCAATTTTGATATGCTGCACTGCTCCTTTTTCCATGTCTTCTTCTGCCTTTTCGGCATCAGAACGTGTGCCTTTTGGTAACTTACCTCCACAGTTGGAGGCTAGGATCACTGTTTGTCTTTTAGACAGCACCTCAGTTAATTGAAATTGGTGGGCAGCAGAGAGGTATATATATTATTTTAATCACGATTTATTTAATCATTATTTATGTATTTAATAATTGAGTTTTGCATTTATGTCTTGATTGAAGATAACTATATTGGTATGAACTCATTATGATTTTTCAAAGAGGGTAGCAAGGCAATTTTATTTATATAGCACACTTTCAACAACAAGGATATTCAAGGTGCTTTACATAAAAACAAACAAAACATAAAACACACACAAAACATATGACACATACAAACACTACTCAAAGGCAGCTCTAAACAATTGAGGGTTTAGCCTTGTTTTAAAACAGCTCAGTGTTTCAGCAGCTTAGTAAGGGGGCGCCATTGCCAATAGGAACAACAAGATAACTGGCTGACCAAGATCTGAGAGAACAGGATAGAGTGGCGATGTGAAGCAGGTCACACAGAAAAGAGGGGCAAGGCTTTGGATGCACCTAAAAGTGAGAATTAGCTGCTGAAGAACTGTTGCCATGAGTAATGTTTTCTCTTGAGGGAGTCCTAGTTATGATCTGAGCTGCAGAGTTCTGAAGGAGTTGGAGTTTATAAAGCTTCTTATTGGGGAGACCAAAAAGAAAAGAGTTGGAATAGTCGATCCGGGAGGTGATGGGCTATGGACAAGGACAGCAGCAGCATGGGGAGTACGGAAAGGAAGAAGTCGGTTAATGTTACGTAAGTGCAAGTAAGCAGACTGGGTAATATAATTAATTATAATATATTGAGAGTGTACTATCAAGTATAGGTAGGAACAATTATACAAGTAAAATAGAGCAAAAATCAGCCTCTCAAGTGGGGTCAAAAGGCCAGAGCAGAGATGAGTTTTAAGACAGAAGCCTTTCTAATATGCAGTTGTAGGTTATTCCACATCTTAAGAGCTAAGACTGAAAGGGTACAGTTCCCTTCTAAGCTAACACTTGGTCTTAGGAGCACTGAGGAGCAGTTAATCAGCTAACCTGAGGTTGTGATAGTGTGTAGGGGTGGAGCAGCTCAGAGAGGAAGGATGGGGCAAGACCATGGAGGGCTTTAAAGAGAAATCTAATTATTTGAAAATGAATCCTGAAATGTAACAACAGTGTACAAATTTGCAAACAACATTGATTACATGGATGTCCTGGGGATTAATTTTTGTCCTCCTTCTTGGGTAGAGTCTTCCATTGCATTTCGAAGTCAGTTCATCCCTGACTTGTCAGTAAGGCACCAAGCTAAGGAAGGTTAAACTTGATTAGATTCCTGTTTGATGTTGTGATGAATAAAAGGGGGTCAAAGAATCTGTTTGCTGTACCTGCTGGAGGACCTGGGCGTTGATAGAATGATATGTCAGGTCGGCATCAGTCACAGTCGACATCCTCACGATAGTGGTCATCTCTACCACTGAGCAGGAATGTAATCAGTGTCACAAAAAAACAATGTAACATTTTGACCAGATGCTCCTAAATGTCTGACGTAACAATAACCTTGATGGCAGATGAAAACTTGGGTGGCACCGCAGTTTTCGTCACCCCATTCATGCAACGAATTCTCATTAACACAATGCCGATTACCACCATTGTTTTCTGGGGAGGAAGAAGCCCAGTGTATGAAGAGGCTGGGGCACTTATCAGACCAAGCCCACGGCATTCGGTACAGACCGATCCAAGCCAAGACCCAGTCTTGTCTTAATTCATTAGCCTCTGTGTTTTCTGCCTCATTCTCGATCGTTGCCAAGTCAATGTAATGTTCTCTGCAGTATGTTTGAGCAGAACTCCATGTTTCCAGAGTAGAGATGTAAACAAATTGTTTCACACTTTGCTCTGTAACTGAAAAAGAACAAAAGTCAGTAGAGCGATGGCCCTGTGGGGTTGATAAAATGTAAATGATAGCTAAAAAAAGGTTCAAGTTAATTTATCAGTATTCAGAGCCCATGTTCTCATTTTTAATTTCAATGACTATTAGAACCCACTTACACCGTCTGGTATATAAAATGCTTAAGAGCTATATTGCAAAAGCTGCTAACTGACCCCAGTTTTTTAATATTTTGGTTCCAAGACTGTAATGTATTTCTGTAATGTTGTAGAATGGTCCTGCTCAGTGATTCACTCCTCTTTGGGTCTTAGGAGTTTCTTTACACATGGTCAGTCTAGCATTTTAAAGTTACATTTTCAAGAAGTATTACTAAATTCAAACAAAGACACTTTATAGGATCTGAGAGATACATGCCTTTAGCTAATCATTTACTGCATGAAAGGTTTTCAGCTAACTGCCCTTTGGTAATCCTTCTGTTGGTGCTAAAGTAAAACAATGTTTTACAAAGGTGTCAAGTAACGAAGTACAAACACTTTGTTACTAAAGTAGAAATTTAGAGTATTTATACTTTACTGGAGTAATTACCTATTGGCCTAGTTTTTGATTATATTTCTTACATTTTCACGAAATGATCTGTACTTTCTACTCCTAAAATTTTAAAATAATATCATTTTATTTCATTTCGGCTTGTCATTGTGTAAAAAGAAAACACAAAGACAAAAGACAAAAACCTATCCAGATATTCAGATAAGTGAATTTGACTGCATTTTGATAAATTTAAACATCTACCATTCTTACACACTATTGGTTTGTACATGATCCATCGCACACTGCGTATAGGGGTCGAGTCAACCAAATATTTTCAGTACTTGACTGTTTTTTGAGAAAAGATAAGGAAAAATCTGATGACCGTCAGTCATTTTGACAGATTACAATTCACATCCCTGACCACAACACAGAATACAGGTAACTAAATACACTTTTAATAAGATTGAAATTAGATCATCTGAACATCATGTCAGACTTGGACCCTGCACTCAGTACATCTCACTAACTGGAAGCTCACATTGTGTTGAAGAGTTATGGAGGCTTTGGAGCCCGACTTATGACCAGTGCGGCTGGTTACAGATGCACTCCAAAGAGCCCAGTGTCATGCAAACCATTGGTGCAGAAGCAGTGCATGCAGCCGGATTTCCTCCCGCTGATGCAATAGTTTGCCTGTCAGGAAACGGCTCGTACAGAGAGTCTTTCCAACTTTTGATCACTTCAATTGGAAAAATGTTCCCTGTGGTACTCTGCTTCCTGCTTCGCTGCAATCAGCTGCTTCGCTACTTCGCTACTTCGCTCACCCTTCTGCTTGTATTTTTCTGATTATTTTTCTTTTTTTCCCCCTTATGATCTGACCTGCAGCATTTTTGAATACATATAAATTTATGGGAAAAACCTTTTTTAGTGGTAACGGCAATATTTCATAGATCTTTTATCTTCACCGCTCTGTGTGCGTGGCCTACACACAGCTGAAGCCTGATCTACAGCATCTAATTACTTAGCATTCAGCTAAAGCTAGATATAGCTCTTAAGAGTGCTAACGCTAAGCTACAGCAACAAGATGCCTTCCGTCTCCACAATGGACTACCGGGACCTTCTACAAAAGACAACAGCATTGGAGAGGAAAGTTCAACGGATAGAAGTTAACGTGGAGGTAAATGGATTGTATGGAAATGAAACAACCTTACCAATGTTTCAAAACAGTGGAAATGAGCAAACTAACACACGGCTAAGAGGCAGAGATAACACGACCGAGAAAGAGGGAGCCTCCGCTCATTACATTAAATCACCGAGTGATAATCCTCCCTAGAACTCTGGTGCTAAGCCAAAAACTAAATCATGTCTCTGGGAGAGAGCAGGATGTAGTCCAGGCTGGACACAGCGAGCGGAAATCTGTGATGAGACCGACTGGCCTGCACTCCCTACAAGAGAGAGGGCTTCTTCTACTCCCGTACATGAGAGAACACGGGACAGAACAGCTGCAAATGGGAAAGTTAGCCACAGACTTTCAAAACAACCGAATGTGAAGCTGCAGAACAGATTTGCTCCACTGTTGGAGAACCCTGGATCTTTATCTGATGACCATCCATCCCAAGGCAGCAAGATGAGGACTGATAACCTGTCAGAGAGTGAAAGGCCACAGAGAAAGCAAAAGACCGGGCCTGAAACTCTGATTGTAGGTGATTCCTCTGTAAAGGACGTTCAGTGGATGTGTGGAAAGAACACCAAAGTCCTTTGCTTTCCAAAGGATATGGTCAGTGAAATGCAGAAGAGGATTCTGAAAACTGTGACTAAATATCCAACAGTGAAAAACATCGTTCTCCACACAGGGTCGAATGATGTGACAAAACAACAATCGGAGGTTCTGAAACAGGACTTTACTGGATTATTGAACACCGTGAGCTCGTTGGATGCAGCAGTATTCATCAGTGGACCTTTATCACCCATCTGAGGAGGAGAAGAAAGATTTAGCCGTCTTTTGGCATTAAATAAATGGATTTTATCTGCATGTGCTGACAAAAAACTGCAATTTAATAACAACTTTCAGATTTTTTTGGAGCGCAGACATCTTTTAAAGGCAAATGGATTTAGTTTGAACAGGTCAGGTGTAAGACTGTTTACCTCCAATATTTTCTACTTCCTGCGTCATCCCTCTGTGCTTGGAGCCAAAAAGGAGATACACAAAGACTTATCTCAAAAGGAAGACCAAACAAAGCTGAGTGCAGAGGGGGAGGAACTTGGGAACATGGGAAGCTTCGAACAGAAGCAGGAAGAAGGATCTTTATTTGCCTCAACAGCCCTAAAGAACAGGACAGCGGACCTCCATCACCCCCGCAAACCCCTGACAGCCCCCCGTCTTCCCTACCGCCCCCCTCCCCCCACTCCCCCCATCTGAAATTCACTGAGCAGATGATGGAGCGGGTCAACATTGGGCTCAGATCTACCCCCCAGACCAATCTGTTTTCTTTACCCATAAACCCCACACCAGGACGATCAAAGGTAGGGCAACAAGCCTGGCCCCCTCCTACCCCACCATATAAGCATGTACAATCTCCACAGTCTGATGTATGATGGGTTAAGGGTCCAGGCTGCGTGGAAATCAGCAGTCAGAACTTTTCCCAGGACAAGCTGGGAACCCTGTTTTTTAGAAGGTTCGATCATTTCTGTACTTATAAGTAACAGAAGGAATGTAGTTATGTCAAAACACAGAGCACTGGATTCTAAAAGGTTTTTAAGTAAAGTAAACATACGCTGTACACAGCCCGCCCCAAAATGCAAGGGGCACAATAATACTCTTAAACCTGTTAAGATGGCCTTATTAAATGTCAGGTATATAGTAGGGAAGACTTTTTTAATCAATGATCTTATCACTGAGCACAGCCTTGATTTTATGTTTTTAACTGAGACTTGGTTAGATCAGAATAACAGTGTTTCTCTTATCGAATCAACCCCTCCCAACTGTAGTTTTGTCAACCAGGCCAGACAGAACAGGAGAGGTAGAGGAGTTGCTGTTTTATTTAATGAATCATTCCAGTGTAAGCAGTTATCTCTTGGAAGTTTTCCTTCTTTTGAATATGTTGCTGTACAGCTGAAGGCTTCATCTAGAGCCATATTTCTTAACATTTATCGGCCTCCAAATTACTGTGCTGACCTTAATGATGGTTTTAGTGAACTGCTGTCTATAATCTGTATTAACATCCATGTTGACAATCCCCAGAACAAATGGTCTAAAGATCTGAGTAACACTCTGGACAACTTTGGGCTGACTCAGCATATAACAGAGCCCACACATAATAAGGGTGATGTTTTGGACTTACTAATCTCGAAGGGTCTGGGCATTTCCAAGATTAATGTGCGTGATGTGGGCTTGTCTGACCATTGTTGTGTTTTCTTTGAGAGTATAATTTCGGTTCAAATAAATGTTTTAACGGAGGTTATCACAAAACGATGTATAACTGAAAACACTAGTGAGATCTTTAACCAGGTCTTCTCTCTAACACCTGCCCTGTCAGGAGGTTCAGTCAATGAACTTGTCAACAGCTTTAATGCTAACATATTAAATGTTATGGATATTATTGCTCCCACTAAGGTGAAGGTTATCTCTGGAAGAAAAAAAGTCTCCATGGAGAAATTCCACACTGGTGAGAAATGAAAAAAGGGAATGTCGGAAAGCCGAGCGCAGATGGAGAAAAACAAAACTTCAGGTTCATTATGACACCCATAAAGAGAAACTTCACTCTTATAACTTACAACTGAGGAATGCAAGGAAGTCATATTTTTCTGACATCATCACCAGAAATAGTCATAATGTTCGCGCATTATTTGCTGTAGTCGACAGGCTAACAAACTCTCCTGTGTCAGTAGCACCTGAACTCTATTCCACAAGGCCTGCAATGACTTTGCCAAATTCTTCACAGGCAAAATCCAAAATATTAGACAAGCGGTTGGTTCATCAACGGCAGGTTCAGGTTAGGCAAGGCAAGGCAAGGCACTTTTATTTGTATAGCACACTTTCAACAGCAGGGTAATTCAAGGTGCTTTACATGTTACATGTTATATACAGTGTCCACGGAAAATCCGTTTAAACACCATGAAACAGTTTTATCTCATAAACAGCAAAGATCTTGAGGACATCTTACATCAACTGACCTCCTCCTCTTGCTGCTTAGACATCCTGCCCACAGGCTTTTTCAAAAAGGTCTCAAAGATCTTGGAGTCAGATCTGTTACAGATTGTGAACACATCTTTAATGTCGGTTGTTGTCCCAGACCCCCTGAAAACAGCTGTAATTAAACCCCTGCTGAAAAGAGAGAATCTAGACAAGACACAAATGAACAACTACAGGCCCATCTCCAATCTTCCATTTTTAAGTAAGATCATTGAAAAGGCAGTTTTTCATCAGCTAAATCAAATGAAATCAAACTTTATTTATAAAGCGTTTTTCAAACCACAACAAAGTTTCTCAAAGTGCTTTACAGATTAAAATGACCCACAATTCCCCACCCCCATTTCCCAAAACCCAAAAGTAAAAAACATCACCACAACTATACCCCCCCCATCTCCCATGCACGCACACACATAAAAGCAACAATAGACAAAACCAAAATGGGCTGAGTACAGATGAGCCCGGAAACGTCATCATGGGAGCCATCTACATCGGCAGCAGCAGATCAACAGCAGCAGCCAAGGCACTGACCCAGGGAGCCCAGAGGAGGGAGGGTCCTCTCGCAGCCTGCTCCAAAGCTGAGGGCCATAATAACAGAAAGACGCCTCACCATGAGTGTGTGTCCTGACTTTGGGGGTTGACAAGGAGACGGCTGCCAGAGGAGTGCAGAGACCGTGAAGGTTCATAGGGTAAAAGCAATTCAGAAAGATAAGAAGGCCCAAGACAATTAAGACACTTAAAAATTATTAAAAGAATCTTAAAATCGATCCTAAAACATACGGGGAGCCAATGCAGTGACTCTAAGACTGGTGTAATGTGCTCCCGCCTTCTGGTCTTAGTCAGGACACGTGCAGCTGAATTTTGTAAAAGCTGTAAACCTGAGATATACTTTTTGGGAAGACCAGAAAGCAGGGCATTACAGTAATCAATCCTACTGGTGATAAAAGCATGCATCAGCTTCTCCGTATTGGCCCGAGAGAGAAATGGACGGACTCTGGCGATGTTCTTTAGGTGATAAAAACCTATTTTAGTAATATTTCTTAATGTGAGGAATAAAAGTCAGCTCAGAGTCAAAAATCACGCCCAAGTTCTTCACTTGCAGAGAAGGATTAAAAGACAGTGATTGTAGTTTTGGTAAAAGCTTCTCTCTCTGAGCCTCAGGACCGATGACTAAAACTTCAGTTTTGTCCTGGTTGAGCTGGAGAAAGTTTTCTGCCATCCAGGATTTAATGTATAAAATGCAGTTAAAAAGTGCATCCATTGGCTGTGTGTCATCGGGAGACATGGAGACGTACAACTGTGTATCATCAGCATAACTGTGAAAGTTAACTCCATGTCTTCTGATGACGCTGCCAAGAGGGAGCATATAAAGGTTAAAAAGCACTGGGCCTAAAATCGAACCCTGGGGCACACCACATGTGATCTTGTGGACCTTAGAGGAGCAGGTATCTAAACTTACCATAAAAGTCCTGTCTGTGAGATAAGATGTGAACCATTTATGAAGAGCACCAGAGAGGCCAATCTGTTTTAAACCAGTTAAAAGAATAGTGTGGTCTACTGTATCAAAGGCAGCGCTTAGATCCAGTAGAACCAACACTATCACCTTCTGAGCGTCATAATTTATTCTAAAATCATTTAAAATCTTCAGAAGGGCCGTCTCTGTGCTGTGGTTCACCCTAATACCAGACTGAAATTTCTCCAGGACATTGTGCTCATTAAAAAAATAATTAAGTTGAATTAAAACAAGCTTTTCTAAAACCTTGCTTAAAAACCTTGCTTAAAAGATACTGGTCTAAAATTATTAAAATCATTAAAATCTAAATTGCTCTTCTTCAGCAGGGGCCTCACTACCGCCCCTTTAAAGGCGGCAGGAAAGACCCCCGTCTGAAGGGAGCAATTCATCATGGCTAAAATCTCATCCCTAAAAGATTCATAAAATGGCTTAAAAAAATGAAGTGGGAATCGGGTCCAAAACACATGTGGTGGGCCTCACTGAGGAGAAAACTTTATCAAGAGTCTCAGCCTCTACCAGGACAAACTGTCCAGTGTTTCCTCTGGTAGAGACACACATTCAGATTTGTCTAAAACCATGTGACTTTGAGAAGATAAAATATTACATCTGATGGTGTCTACCTTCCCTCTGAAGTGGTCTGCGAACTCCTCACAAAGATTGTTTGAGGGGGTTTTCTGAAATGCACTAGTAGTACAGTTAAAAATTTTATCAATAGTGGAAAAAATAATTTTAGGATTATTTTTATTGTCTGATATGATTTTTGCAAAGTAAGCATTTCTTGAATTTCTTACAGCATTATTATAGGATTTGAGAAGTTCTGTGTATAATTGATGGTTTATCGTGGTTTTATTTTTTCTCAATTTTCTCTCTGCCGCCCTGCAGTCCCTCTTTAGTTTTTTAAGATTGTTATTTCTCACAGAGGTCTCCTGCTGGATAAAACTGGTGATGTTAAAAAACACACAGTAATGGTCAGAGACAGCCAAGTCAACAACAGAGGACACACGGGTGGACAGGCCATGCTTGATGACCAAGTCCAGGATGTGTCCTCTGTTGTGAGTTGGCTGCATGACATGCTGACTAAAATCCATATAATTCAAAATATTTAAAAATTCTGTTGATAAGGGGTCTAAAAGGTTATCCATGTGTAGATTAAAATCACCAGCTAAAACGATCCTTTCAAAGGAGTTGTACAAAATTGATAAAAACTCTGAAAATTCTTGAATAAAAAGTGCACTCTTTTTAGGGGGCCTATAAACTGTGACACATAATATCTGAGGAGTGCTAAAACCCGTTGCATTATATTCAAAAGTACTAAAATTATCAAATAAAACAGGTTTGGCAGAAAGCGTTGATGAACTAATAAAAGCAGTTCCGCCTCCCCTTTTGCAAACCCTCGTGGAATAAGTAAAGTTAAAATTTGGTGGGGAGGCCTCTGTAAGAACAACAAGGGCATCTGTACTCAGCCATGTTTCTGTTAAAAATAAACAATGTATATTATGATCTAAAATTAGGTCATTTATTATAAAAGTTTTATTCAGCAGAGAGCGAACATTTAAAAGTGCCATATTAATAGTGGTTGGAGATGGAGTGACTGATTTACTGGGGGTAGGACTTTTGGTAACTGTTTGAGATTATTAGAGTTGCATTAGCTACGTTTTTTATTATTTGTCCGCTCTCTGCTGATAATAACGGGTATAGATGATTTAGGGCAAAGTCCAAGTCGGATATGTGAATTAATGTTAATATCTGAACTGAGTTTGTAGGAGCAGGGACCAGCTGCATATCAGGATGTGGCAGAAGGGGCAGAGAGGGCAGGTGCAGCTGGGGCTGGTGTGGTAGACAGTGGGGGGCGAGGGCATGCCAGGCTTATTGCCAGCATGCGGGCACCCTGTCTGTTAACATGTAGTCCATCTGGACCATACAATTGACTCCTGCCCCAGAAAATGTTAAAATTGTCTATAAAACCAATATTGTGCATCACGGTGGCAGAGGAAAGCCAGGTGTTAAGAGATAAAAGTCTGCTAAAACGACCAATACCTCTGCCAACAGTGGGGGTGGGGCCAGAAATAAAAACAGACATGTGTGTATTTTAAAAGATTAAACAAATGAATAAAATCCAGCTTCAGGAGTTCAGACTGCTTTTTACGAATGTCGTTGGTTCCAGCGTGAATAATAACTCAACTCACAGATGGGTGATGTTGGATATGGTCCAGGATCTGTTCAGCAATATCCTTTACGGTAGCTCCAGGAAAACACAGTGTGATCGCTCCTCTCATCCTTACATTCCTGATAATAGAGTCTCCAATGATGAGCGTGGTGGGCGGCTGGTCTACAAGTTGATGCTGGGCAGAGGATCGTTCACGGTGCAGGACCTGCTGCATGTAGGGCGGATTAGCTTCCCCAGGACTGCAGCGATGTGTAGTCGGCGCCGAGGGCTCGTTCCCTGGGTTCGGGGTGTAGTTGAGCGCTCCTCGGCGAGGCCTGGGTTTAGCGCGACGTGGAGGACTGCGGGAGTCCGGCTGCTGGCTGCTGGGAGGGGATGGGCGGCGGAACTGCGGTGTGTTTCAGGGCGGCCGGAGGGACAGTCAGAGGAGGAAAGTCGTGCTCCAGGGCACCGAAGCGGTTTGACAATGGTAGGCCGGGTGAAGGAGAGCGGTGGGAGAAAATGTTTAAATTGTCTATAAAACCAATGTTATGCATCCAGGTGGCAGAGGAAATGACTTCTTAAGACAAAGCAACTGCTACGACGTCTTTCAGTCAGGTTTTAGACAGCACCACAGCACTGAGACTGCTCTGACCAAAGTCATCAATGACATCTGTTTGAATACTGACAGTGGAAAAATGTCAGTGTTAGTTTTACTGGATCTCAGTGGTGCATTTGATTCTGTTGACCACATTATTTTACTTAAACGACTGGAGAACTGGGTGGGTCTCTCTGGCACTGTACTAAACTGGTTCAAAATGTACTTAGAGAACAGGAAGTACTTTGTGTCAATAGGTAACTTTACATCTGAGCAGACGGGAATTACATGTGGAGTTCCCCAGGGTTCCATCCTGGGACCTCTTCTGTTTAACCTCTATATGCTCCCACTAGCACAGGTAATAAATGACAACAATATAAGTTACCATAGCTACGCAGATGACACACAGATATATATTAGAAGGTCACCAGAAGACCAAGGGCCTGTACAGGCTCCTGGCAAATGCATTGAGGGAATTAATGACTGGATGTGCCACAATTTTCTGCAGTTGAACAAAAACAAAATGGAGGTAATTGTCTTTGGAGCTAAAGAGAAAGGTCACCACAGGGCTTCATTCCATAAAACTAAAAACCACCAACCACGTCAGAAATCTGGGTATAGTGATGGACTCAGACCTAAACTTTGAAAAACACATTAAGGCAATCACAAAATCAGCCTACTATCACCTTAAGAATATCTCAAGGATAAAAGATCTGATGTCTCAGCAGGACCTGGAAAAACTAGTCCATGCATCCATCTTTAGTCGGCTTGATTATTGTAACAGCGTCTTTACAGGTCTACCTAAAAAATCAATTAGGAAACTGCAGCTCATCCAGAACCCTACTGCTCGAGTTCTCACTAAGACCAAAAAAGTGGACCACATTTGTCAATCTCTGAGGTCTTTACACTGCCTGCCTGTCTGTCAGAGGATAGACTTCAAAGTTCTGCTGCTGGTCTATAAAGCTCAGAATGGTTTAGGACCAAAATACATCAGTGATCTCCTGACCCAGTATGAACCTACTCGACCCCTCGGGTCATCTGGATCCGCTCTTTTATCAGTTCCCAGAGTCAGAACCAGACATGGAGAAGCTGCGTTCAGCTTCTATGCTCCACATGTCTGGAACAAACTCCCAGAAAGCCTCAGATCAGCTGAAACACTCAGTTTATTTAAATCCAGATTAAAGACCCACCTGTTCTCAGCTGCTTTTGATTAGGTTTTTATTCTAAGTTTTAAATCTGCACAGCTTCTTTTAAGATAGATTTTTTTTTATGGTTCATTTTAAATCATGGTTTTTATTCCTGTACTTTTGCTTTTTCTGCACCTTGCTGTAATGCTTTTGATGTTTTATGCAAAGCACTTTGAATAATCTTGTAACATGAATTGTGCTATACAAATTAACTTGCCTTGCCTTGCCTAGTAATTCCAGTCTCCAGTTTTGCACGCGGATTCAGCTTCAGAATAACATCTAAACACCCGTGAGAAGTCATCTGTCCAAGGCAAAAGGCCAAAACCTCATGGCAAAAACCTCTGTAGCAATCCCACTTGAGATATTTGAAGTTGTGAGACTTTGTTCAGGTCAAAGCAGATGAACTGGTTGTATTTTAAGTGCAATCATTTAATTTCATTGTTTATATGTGATCTGTTCAGCTTGTTCGGAATGAATATTAATTCAAATGAATAAAAACACATATTATAGAATATGTTGTTTTTTTAATTGACGGGTAAGAATCGATTGTTTTTAGCTCGTCGGTCAAAATGAAAAAAAGTATATTGACTGTGCAGGACAGAAACGACTTCACAGTCCAGCCAGTACAAAGCAGACATATGATGGTGTGTTCAAAGATAGCTGTGGCAGAGACTCAAGAAAATGTACCATCACAATACTTTTACAGTAGACAACCAGTCATCATATCTTCCACTCCATGAAAAACCTATTAAAAATATAATTACTAAAATGCATTCATTTTCAATGGACATATATTTGGCTGAAACAGGTAGCCTAGTGTATCCAAAGTTTTTCAGCATTAACATTTTTATATACCATAGTTATTATAGCCTTTGGTAAAAATGTTTTTTTTTGTGGGGAGGTGTGGTAGTGTGGTAGTGCTGTGGTGTGGCTTAAGCTTTTGTCTTTAATGGCATTTTTTTTTACTTTCATTACTTTTATACTTTAGGAAGTTCTGAAATCTTTACTTTTAAAATTGTACTTGAGTAAAATGCTTGAATTGATACAGAAGTCTTTTTAAGCCCTAGTATATATACTTCTACCTGAGTAATAAATGTGAATACTTTTGAACCCTCTAAATTTCTGACTGTTAATGTTTGCTGGATGTACACTAGTCTGTTATTTCCAAACAACTCTGTACTGCTCTCACGGGACTGTTTAGCATCCAGGATTCTGATTAATTCAAAAAACCTTCACAAAGGAAGATCAGGCTGCTTTGCAAATATTGTTTTTGTGTGTGGATGCAGTTTAAAAAAATTAAATAAGGCATTTAGGACAAAGTGCTAAATTTGAGTGCTACATTTTGTGATACAATGCCACAAAGTCTTTTGAGAAGCAATCTGCTTCACTGCTGGCTGGTCTCAGAACTCCTGCACTTCTGCTATCGCCTTATTAAAAAATAATAAAATGCTGTTGTTGCTGCTTTGATCAGAACAAAATACAGAAGACAACAGAAGTCATAAGTTAAGACGTGCCCCCATCATGCAGTCCATCTCAGGTGCAGAGGTGGGTAGTACCTAGTTACATTTACTTAAGTGCTAAGTGCTTACCTTTTATTGCAAAAAACTGATTTAGAACAGTGTTTCCTTACAATTTGTGATTTTTTTAAGTATATCATTTGTATTAATTTTTCATTTTAGTCTTTAAAATACCAGAATTTGCACATAACTTTATATGTTTTGCCTGTCTGTAAAATTCAAAAAAATGTTATGATCAGTTACTCATTACTTAGGTAACTTTTTTTTTTTATTCTCTGATGTCAAAAAGTCATACATTTGTTAAAGATAACTCAGAAATGTCCATTATTAAAGGGCCTGCATTTTTTTTAATTTACAGAAAGTGTTACATTTAAAGGATGCGTGTCTGGATATTGTCAAAAGTGTATGTGATACAAACACTCTTGACAATATCCAGCAAAGATCTCAGCAAACTTTAAGCCTTTTCTGATAAATTTATAATATTTTTCCTGCAAATATATAACTTTATGTCAGAAAATATCTTAATTTAAAAATCAACATATACATTTAATTGTGGGAATTTTGTTTTCTCACAAATTTTATAACTTTGTGACAGAAAAGTTCGGAGTTTTTCTTGAAGATAAGTGAAATTAAGAGTTTGTTGGTATCCGTCTTCTTGTGGAAGAAGAGTGCTTTTAAATTGTGGGGTAAGGAAATATTTTTTTAAAAGAGAGCAAAATGTCACATTATAATAATTTGTAAACCATCTCCAGTAAAAAAAACAAAAACAAAAAAACCTTTGAGAGCAAATATCTGTTTAGTTATTTTTCAAGCCTATCGGCTTGAGGCTCTCACCAAGGAGGAGGAGCAGAGTCAGAATAATTTGTTGGTTCATTGTAGATTTTTCTACAAGAAGAGGAAACAAGAGTTAATTTCTAAGCTTTAGTAATTCAGAGAAGAGAGAAGCAGCAACACATTAAATTATCAAAAACAAGTTAGTTTTTATTTTTGAATCTATATATAAAATATACTTAAAATAAGAAGTCTCCAATCTATGAGCAATTTTAATTCAGTTCGTTGTTACTGTTAAAATCAAAAGGAGCCTTGATTATTTCTCCAAAACTTAAGGTGTCTGCTTTATCTATCAGGTTAAATGTTTTCATAATTTTCTAAAATCCATCTCAGCAACATAACAGCAATACTTACAAGTCCGAGCGCAACTGCTTGGTGTTGAGGAGTTGAGATCTCAGCTTTTGTGGATAATATGGGAAGACGTCTTCTAAGTAGGCCACAGTAGGTAGTGTAATTTTCATATGCAAAGTTTGACTTTGTGGTATATGTAGGTTGTATACACCAATTTACAGATCATTGTCCAGGTTGGGGAGTATATTTAAGACTTCAAGATAAAGAAAACAACAACAAAACATTTTATTTCATCATAAAATCAGGACGGGATGAGATAACAGACTTGAATGCAAATGTTTCAGAGGTGTTCCTGCAGCTGCAGTTTCAGCAGAAGCTACGACAAGACAGGCAGGATCATTTTAGTTTAACTGCAGTTAGCAAATACTGTATACAAAATAAAAAATTGTATTTTATAAAGGTACAAACACTTACAAGTTCTAAGATGTATTTCTGATCATTTTCCAATCATGCAATTGCAAAGCTTGACTTAAGAAGCTGGCAAAATATACCATTATGTGCAAGTAGTGAATTTACTTTAATTTCAGTTAAAAGATGGGGGGGACTGAAATATTGATTTTCATTATACAGCATGTTTCATTACACAACACAGCATGGATCAATTACTCATATATATATATATATATATATATATATATATATATATATATATATATATATATATATATATATATATATATATGCCACCCCCATACTTCACAGTTGGGATGGTGTTCTGAGGCTTCAAAGCTCAATGTTTTTTTATACTTGGTTATTATTGTCTTCACAGATGAACATGGGACCTTCAGGGGTCCAGAAATTGCATCTAAGTATGAGCCACACTTCTGGAGGTCCATAATTCTTTTCCTGATGTCACGGTTGATTTCTCTTGATTTCCTCATTATGTCAAAGAAAGAGGGTCTGTGTTTGAGGTGTGCCTTTATATGCATCCACATGTGTGCCACCAATGAACTCAGATGGACTCAATTATCAGAAGCTTTTTAAGCTCCGAATGGAATCATCTGGAGTTTTTTTGTTTAAAGTCCCAATAAAGTTAGTGTATGTATACTTCTGACTTTGACGAAAGTAAAAAAAAAACACAACTAAAAACACAATTCTGTCTCTTTATTCTGTTATTTCACAAATTAAAAAAATATGTAAATTAATTTATCTAAAACAAAAAGTTTACTCTGATTTGATGTTTGACAGGAAAATATTTTTTTTAATTAAAGTGTTTGTAAATATCTGGTTTCAACTGTATAATGTGGGAACCTTAATCTCTGCAGTATTCAACATTGAAGCAAGAATAAATAAATACATAAATAAATACATAAATAGTAGACTTTAAACTAATAACTCATATTGGAATATACAAAAAAATGGAAAACAAGTTCATACATTGATTGGAAAGCTTGTTTTGTCATTTGTGTGGGCTTCACATTGATTATTAAAACGCTTGTTTCAGAGAGAAGAACCATGGTAGGCCGAAGCAATAAGAGTTCCAGTCCTGTGGAGTTTTTTTTTTTTTTTTTACACTTCTAACACATTTACCATTTTTTCCCCAATGATTTCAGCAAGGTCACTAGATTTGAATGGATCGTAAATCTCTCTGTAGCTGTATTTGCCTTTGTTCGGATCAGGAGCTAAAAATTTAAATGTATGTCTTTTTTCTCGGAAGAAGTCAGGTGTAAACCTTCAGCTTTGCTCTGATTTTCTGTCCATTTCACTCTCCTTAAAAAATTAATTAATTAATTAAATTATTACTGCACTGAGTACAACATACTGTAAGTGACTGAAAGTGTCACAGTTCTTAATTGCTTTGCTCTTTTTCCTCCTGCAGCAGCAGAGAAGGCAAGGCAAGGCAAGTTTATTTGTATAGCACAATTCATGTTACAAGACAATTCAAAGTGCTTTACATAAAACATCAAAAGCATTACAGCAGGGTGCAGAAAAAGCAAAAGTAGAGGAATAAAAACCATGAATTAAAATGAGGAAAAAAAAGAAAAAATCTTAAAAGAAGCCGTGCAGATTTAAAACTTAGAATAAAAATCTAATCAAAAGCAGCTGAGAACAGGTGGGTCTTTAACCTGGATTTAAATAAACTGAGTGTTTCAGCTGATCTGAGGCTTTCTGGGAGTTTGTTCCAGACATGTGGAGCATAGAAGCTGAACGCAGCTTCTCCATGTCTGGTTCTGACTCTGGGAACTGATAAAAGAGCGGATCCAGATGACCCGAGGGGTCGAGTAGGTTCATACTGGGTCAGGAGATCACTGATGTATTTTGGTCCTAAACCATTCTGAGCTTTATAGACCAGCAGCAGAACTTTGATGTCTATCCTCTGACAGACAGGCAGCCAGTGTAAAGACCTCAGAGCTGGACTGATGTGGTCCACTTTTTTGGTTTTAGTGAGAACTCGAGCAGCAGAGTTCTGGATGAGCTGCAGTTTCCTAATTGATTTTTTAGGTAGACCTGTAAAGACGCTGTTACAATAATCAAGCCGACTAAAGATGGATGCATGGACTAGTTTTTCCAGGTCCTGCTGAGACATCAGATCTTCCTTGAGATATTTTTAAGGTGATAGTAGGCTGATTTTGTGATTGCCTTAATGTGTTTTTCAAAGTTTAGGTCTGAGTCCATCACTATACCCAGATTTCTGACGTGGTTGGTGGTTTTTAAGTTAATGGACTGAAGCCCTGTGGTGACCTTCAATCTTTTCTCTTTAGCTCCAAAGACAATTACCTCCATTTTGTTTTTGTTCAACTGCAAAAAAATTGTGGCACATCCAGTCATTAATTCCCTCATTGCATTTACCAAGAGCCTGTACAGGCCCTTCTGGTGACATTCTAATATATATCTGTGTGTCATCTGCGTAGCTATGGTAACTTATTTTGTTGTTATTTATTACCTGTGCCAGTGGGAGCATATAGATGTTAAACAGAAGAGGTCCCAGGATGGAACCCTGGGGAACTCCACACGAAATTGCCGTCTGCTCAGATGTAAAGTTACCTATTGACACAAAGTACTTCCTGTTCTCTAAGTACGTTTTGAACCAGTTTAGTACAGTGCCAGAGAGACCCACCCAGTTCTCCAGTCGTTTGAGTAAAACAATGTGGTCAACAGTATCAAATGCAGCACTGAGATCCAGTAAAACTAACACTGACATTTTTCCACTGTCAGTATTCAAACAGATATCATGGATGACTTTGGTCAGAGCAGTCTCAGTGCTGTGGTGTTGGCTAAAACCTGACTGAAAGACGTCATAGCAGTTGCTTTGTCTTAAGAAGTCATTTAGCTGATGAAAAACAGCCTTTTCAATGATCTTACTTCTTTTTTTTTTTTCTTTTTTCTTTTCTTTTTTTTTTTTTTTTATCCCACGATTTTTTCCCATTATTTATTACCCCAGTGCTCCTCAGTTCAGGTCCTGGGGTTCCACTTTCCCTCTGTGCCAGCCCCGGGAGGGGCCCTTCACTGAAACCCAAGCCTCCTTCGTGCTTGGGGAGTGGGCAGGCCCTTCTTTTCACCCGACGGGGCGGGGTTTCTCCGGCTGGACGTAGCGCATGGAAGGATCACGTTATTCCAGCCAGATCCTCCCCAACCCTGCGGGCGCCCCGGCCGGCCAGGAGGAGGCAGTATACAGCCCCAGGACTAATGCATGTTTTTGTGGGAGTAGCTCACATTAGCTGCTCAAGGGAACACGGGGAGAACATGCAAACTCCACACAGAAAGGCCCCTTCGCCAACCCCACCCAGGGTGTGGGTGCCGATGATGTGGGGGAACAAACACACCCTCAGCGTCCCCGGCGGTAATCGAACCCGGGACCTTCTAGCTGTGAGGCGAACCAGGCTACCAGCTGCGCCACCGTGCACCCTTTCAATGATCTTACTTAAAAATGGAAGATTGGAGATGGGCCTGTAGTTGTTCAGGCTACAGGCCTGAACAACTACAAAACAGAAGGCAGGTTTTTCAGGTTTTCCACATCCTTATACAAATTCCTCTGAGCCAGCTCCAACTGCTGCTGGATCCACTGTCTGTCTGCTTGGTCCTGGTTGTGGTCAGATTCTTCTGTCATGATTTGGATCAGGATTTGGGCCAAAACGCAGACAAGGTGATTGTGATTGTTTAAGGTGATTGTTTAATAAAAATAAACAAAAAGCAACAAAAAACTTCTCAAGGAACGCAAACAGGAAACTCAGAAGACTTGGTATCACGGAGCAGAAGGTTAACATGAGAGGAGAATCTGAAAAGAAGAATGAGAAGCAGAATGGTATATATGGAGTAGATGTAATCAGGGAAATGAGGGACAGCTGGAGGGAATTAGCAGAGGGACAATGAGATGGACACGAGGAGCAGAACATGGCAGGGATAAATACTAAAAGTACCTAAACAAAGCAGAACTGGACATAGGGAAGAAACTAAAAAATATATATATGAACAGATTGACCTAAATAATGATTCTAAACAATAAACTAGGAAAGCAAAACACAATCTGAGAATACAAGAATAAACTAAGAACTGAACAGAAACAATGAATAAAAACAGCATGATGTGAACTAAAGTACCAAAACCACAAACCGAAACAAGGCAATGAATTTTATAGCACACTTTAAACAACAGGGTAATTCAAGGTGCTTTACATGATTTGGTGATTTAAAAGCAAAAACAAAACAAACATGGAATACAACATTGGTAATTAAAAGTAAAATTAGCAAAAATTTGTGACTTTGGTGGCTCTGTGACGGTGTAAGAAGTATTGCGTCATTTCCTGTTGTCGCTGTTGCACTTCGTGAAGCTGTTTGGTGTTCAGACTCTTGAATTGATCTTGTTTTCTCTGTGCTGAGGCCTCTCTAAGTTATTTTAACACACAAGCAAACTAAAACACACGTTTTGTTGTGGTGTACTTGACGTTTTGGGAACTCCTTGTGTTTCACACTGTTTTTTTGGGGTGGTAAGGTCTCGCTAGCTCAGTCAGCTTAGCATCATTGCGGCTATGGCTACTCTTCTTTCTCCTGTCTCTAACTCTTCTCTTCTATCTTGCTCTGTCAGATGTTTAGTTACTTCCCTGCCTCCTTTAGTGATAATGGTAACTGTAATAAATGTAATATTTTTTTAACTTTGGAGGCGAGGGTATCAGAATTAGAAGCACGGCTCCGTGCTGTTGAAAAACCAGCAGATAACCAAAGCCCATTAGCCAGCGCGGAGCCAACAAGGATAGATCCCCCTAGCCGTCCTCTGGTAGAGCCCGCGCAGCCGGGACCTCAGGCCGGCTGGGTGACGGTATGTAGGAAGCATAGTTCTAGGACCCAGCTCACGGGCCACCACCAACCGGTCCACGTTTCTAACAGATTTTCCCCGCTCAGCGACAAAGGAGTATGACACAACTGTAAACCTACCAAGACAAGGCCGTCCACCTAAACTCACAGGCTGAACAAGGAGAGCGCTGATCAGAAATGCTGCCAAGATGCCCATGGTGACTCTGGACGAGCTGCAGAGATCTACAGCTCAGGTGGGGGAATCTGTCCATAGGACAACTATTAGTCGTGCACTGCACAAAGTTGGCCTTTATGGAAGAGTGGCAAGTAGAAAGCCATTGTTAAAGGAAAACCATAAGAAGTCCCATTTGCAGTTTGCCACAAGCCATGTGGGGGACACAGCAAACATGTGGAAGAAGGTGCTCTGGTCAGATGAGACCAAAATGGAACGTTTTGGCCAAAATGCAAAACGCTATGTGTGGCAGAAAACTAACACTGCACATCACTCTGAACACACCATCCCCACTGCCAAATATGGTGGTGGCAGCATCATGCTCTGGGGGTGCTTCTCTTCAGCAGGGACAGGGAAGCTGGTCAGAGTTGATGGGAAGATGGATGGAGCCAAATACAGGGCAATCTTGGAAGAAAACCTCTTGGAGTCTGCAAAAGACTTGAGACTGGGGCGAAGGTTCACCTTCCAGCAGGACAACGACCCTAAACATAAAGCCAGGGCAACAATGGAATGGTTTAAAACAAAACATATCCATGTGTTAGAATGGCCCAGTCAAAGTCCAGATCTAAATCCAATCGAGAATCTTTGGCAAGATCTGAAAGCTGCTGTTCACAAACGCTGTCCATCTAATCTGACTGAGCTGGAGCTGTTTTGCAAAGAAGAATGGGCAAGAATTTCAGTCTCTAGATGTGCAAAGCTGGTAGAGACATACCCTAAAAGACTGGCAGCTGTAATTGCAGCAAAAGGTGGTTCTACAAAGTATTGACTCAGGGGGCTGAATAATTACGCACACCCCACTTTTCAGTTATTTATTTGCAAACAAATTTTGGAATCATGTATGATTTTCGTTCCACTTCTCACGTGTACACCACTTTGTTTTGGTCTTTCATGTGGAATTCCAATAAAATTGATTCATGTTTGTGGCTGTAATGTGACAAAATGTGGAAAAGTTCAAGGGGGCCGAATACTTTTGCAAGCCACTGTATATTTAAAAAAGCAATTTTATTGATAAAAATTCATTATTTTTTTTACATAAAGCACTAAAGGGTGGAGAAAAAGATGAAAACTAATTAGACCAAAGAGTTATTCTGGTTTTCACTTTATCACAAGCACCCACAGTTTAAATAGTTTTAGGATTCTTAGTGTTTAACTGAATCAATGTACTGCATAAATTCATGATTGTATCCAAGAAAAGATGGATGTGTTCTGTAAACTTGCATTTGTGGAAATTTTGCCCATAAGAAAGAAAGGTTAAATACATATATGGTACTATTTTTTTGTTTTGTTTTGAAGACTAAATAACAAATTTTTCCAAAACAGAGCAAACAAAAAAGACAAATCCTTTAACAAGGTTTTCTGCAATAAATATATAGATTTCGCTATACGTTTTACCATGAGGGGAAAGCCAAAATACATGAACAGCAGTTTCTGCGTGAATATTTTAGAAACTACAGTTCACATCGATGTCTAAATTGACTCTGTACATTTACAGTCTCCACCTTTTGATTTGGCTACGTTGTCCTGTTTCACAACAAATAGGCCTGTGCAGCAGTATTATTTATCAAACAGCAGTGGTTCCACACTTCTTAGCATAATGAAGTAAAAGTTCCCTCCAGCTTTAACAAAACAAAACAAAAAATACTAAAATCAATGAGTATATTTGTAAATATTTTGTTTCTTAATTACATCTTCTTTAACAATGTCAAAAAAATATGGTGTTCAAAAACAACGAAGAATAAACACAACAGAATCATTCTTTATTGTCCCACAGAGGTCAAGTTCCGCTGTAACGGCAGCAAAGTGACAGGTAATTGAAGCATCTAGTTTCACATAAGAAAAATTATTAAAACAGAATTAAGAATAATATACGCATAGTATGGACAAAACTTACAAAACTAAAGTACTGTGCAGTTATTAAAAGTAAAAATGACATACTCAGATTTGAGGACTGTGCACCTGAGCTGGACAATTTATAAATATTAACAGCATGTGCATGTGTATTGGCAATGGTAAATGTGTAAAGGTAAAATAAACTAAAATAGTTTATTTGTAAATATATTCTGTTTCATAAGTTTAATGTTTTAACATTGACCCAAATCCTTAAAGATGTCAAAGGGGAAAAAACCTGGGACAGTGCAACTATTATAGAAAATATCGCCCCCTTCAGTTCCGGCGTGCAGTTGTGCCATTTCCAAATATGGTATGGGTCTAACAACTGACCCGACCCGCCAGGTCCTTCTTGACTTTTGAGACTCCAAGCCAGACTTTTCTGTAAGAGGAATTAAACTCATATTATGGAGAGTCTTTCTATTTTTTTTTATAAGAGGGGTCTTGTTTGCTGTTTTCCAAATAGTTACTTAATTGAGTTAAAACTTACCTTCCACTAAAAAAGAAAAGTTTCCACAGCCAAATGCCTTTGGAGGCATTATAAACAAAGTTGATTTTTTAAATTACTAAACAAGTATTTTCCTGGTTCTTTTTCCTCTTTATTAGTCTTCATTAGTAAAATCACCTACTTCCTTCCAGGATGTTCACTTGCATTCTGTAAGGTTGCAAAAAATCTCATTTTAACTTCTTGTGAGAACACTGCATGCACTCCAAGAAAACTTGCAGACTATAAAACAAGTATAATAATTCATTGAGTCTGCAATAGACAGATTTCCCAAAGATCTTCACGCATGATTTCAGGTCAGTTTTTGTATATAAACCATATGGTTGGATCAATACGTCCCACTAAGGTTATTTTCAAGACTCAACGGTGTTTCCTGCAGAACTGGTACGTCTGTAGAAAATGGTTTCCAATCAAACAGACTTGTTCTGAGCCCAATCTAACCACCAGTTATCTCCCCCATGCAGGCTAGACCAACGTCGTCATTACAGTCAACACCAGAGGGAAGAAAATTTTTTTTTAAAGTAGTTTGGATGGTGGTGAGTGACATACTGTAGCTATTTAGGGCGATACAACCAGAATACTGTTTCCTTATTTCAGGAGCAGCAAACATACATGGACACCAATCACTGGGAAAACTTCACACAGGAAAGTGAGTTCATACCAGTTAAAGTTGTGAAGACAATCATTGTCCCTGTTTGCTCTAGGCTCGCTTTCCCCATCAACTATGGTTGAACTTCTTGCAACTTGAATGAAACTCGACCACTTTAAAATCTTTTTCTCTCCAAAGTCACTCGTCCTTACTAGTGTCACTTGATCGGGTGAATTCGTGTGTCTCTTGGGATGTATTTGAGTTAAATCTGTACAAAGCAGAGTTAGATTTATTTACTTAATTGCACATTGTATTTTGGTGAAACCTGCAGAGGAAATTCATACTTCCCAGTACTACCTAGCTGTGTTTTTATTATTTATTACTTTATAAAAGAAAACTAACTAAAACTAACAGAACAGCATTTTAAAAAACTGCTATCGTTTGTTACTGGAAACCAGCTCATGTCTAGCCGACACCAGAGATATATATCAATACTTTAGATCCTGAAACACCAGATTTATCACTGTGGCAGAGGGGCCAAAGCTCACAAAGACTTCTGGTGAAGATGAATAATGAAGATGAAAAGGATTGTCATTTAAATTTGTTTTTGAATGTTAACATTGTTGTAAGGGTTTCTCATCAGTAGAAAGCATGGTTCAGAGAAAACCAAAAAAGTCTTGGATTGACATTCAAAAATTGCTGAAAGAGCAGCAACTCGGGGCCTAAAAAAACACAAATCAAAGACGGTGAGGATTAAACCTCGGTAGAATGCACAAACGAGGCTGAGAACATTTTCATATGTAAAGTTTGACTTTGGTGAAAATCTTTCCCTTGGTTACACAACTTTGACATATTTGTGATATGTCAAAGACTGAAATGACCAAAATTGATACCAGTAGTAATACTGCTTAACTCTAAAAAGCTGCTTAAATGTCCTTACTTGAACAAGTTTTTGCTTCTATGATTTCATGTTTACACAAGACAAAGTAAATTTAAATGGATCCGGGTTCTCTGAGACTTGATTTGCCTTTGTTCAGTACGTACCGTACCTTAACTAACGAGGACGCTTGACTGATGATCTCTAGATTTGACTCTATGAAAAGCAATGTTTAGTTTGTTGAATTAAAATTAACAGCATAAGCAAAAAGAAAATTGAAAAGATTTATAAACTGCTACAAAAAGATGTTTTACTTGAGTGAATGAACGTTTCTGAATTTTAAGTCGCTTTGAAAGTATCTCAGCCAAATGATTTAATGTAATTTATTAGCTTTTTGATGTATCACGCTCTCTCTTATTTTTTGCTTTTTTAACAGTTATGTCTCATATTGATGGAATAAATTAAAAGATATAATTATTTATCATTTCAGATAGAAGAAGCTAACAGAGGTTTAGGTTAAACTACTGAATCCATATTTGATGTGTCTTGAAATTCTAATTTAAGATAATAATTGTGACCCAAAAAATCTGAATTCAGAAATACTTCATTTATCTCAAAAGGAAGTTTGATGTTGTTGAAACTAATATCATCCAAGTATCTTTAAGGAGTAGTTGTGGATGGTGATGCTGTGGGCAGGTGAGATTTCCAGTAGAGGTCAGTCTTGCAGCAAATCTAAAGAGACCTCTCATTAAAGACTGTTGCTATATGACAGTCTCATGACTGTCATGACATGCTAACAGTTCAATTTCTGAGCAGCAAAAACGATATTCCACAACAACATGTACTGGATGACACCACCAGTTGTTGGCATGCACTGCTAATCCGCCTCAGTTTCTTTTGCCGCTCCTCTTTAAATCGCTGTCCGGCCATATGGTTAGAAAGTAAATATGAATGAAGATATACTTTATTTTCCCAAAAAGGGGCCACTTGTCTTGGGCCACACTGTACAACACAAATTCCACATTTACAATTACACACGTTGGTCAACAATGACATCAGTCAACACTGTCTTAGACAATACCCAGAATTCATAGCAGGTGTTTTAATAGACTAGAAAATATAGACGCTTTTAAACTTTAGCTGTTTCAGGTCAGTCAGGGTTACCAAAATGATTTCTGTTTGATAAGAATGATGAGTAGTAATCAAGTTATTGTTATAATTTTTTTTAATTTAAAAAATTCTAATTAAAACAAAACTATCTTATTCAAAGCTTCAGGCCTGGACTGAATTACTCTGACTGTACACAGTTTGTGACTGTTACAGTTCAATCAAAAAGAAGTGAAAAAGAAATGCTTTACATATTTAACTGCTATATATACTTTATTTTGAGTACAACACTGATGCCAAACCGTTTTATATTCTTCATCTTTCTGATAATTAACATGCAAGAACCACAATTGTCAAGACAAGCACACAAGCGTTGATTGATGCCTATTTGCAGCCTAATTTACCGAAGGATATAATTTAGAAAAGAATAGAATAATCCTTTATTGTCCCACAAAGAGAAATCCGGCTGTAACAGCAGCAAAGTGACAGATAATAGTACCATTCATGATTTTTCATGAGAAAAAGTATAAAAACAGAATTAAGAATAATATGTGTACATTAATGTACGCTAAGGATATGCTACTATTGCTTCATAAATTTGTAAAAAACAACATTAGGCAAAAGCATTACACTGAAGTTCTGTGCATTCATTTTGGTCTTTTTTCTTGGGCAGAATCTTCCATTGCATTTTGAAATCTGTCCATCCCTGACTTGTCAGCAGGGCACCAAGCTGGTGAAGAATAAATTAAACTTTAGCAGGCAGCTGTCACTTATTAGGAGGGAAAAAATGAAAGAAGGACCCAATTCTGCTCGCTGTACCTGCTGGAGGATCTGAGCGTTGATGGCTGGATCAGTCAGATTAGCATCAGTCACAGCAGTCATCCTCACAGTAGTGGCCGTTCTTACCACTGAACAGAAAAGTCATTTGTGTCATAAAATGAAGGATACATTTGATTGTATGCTCCTCAATTTCTATTTTAGTCAGTACCTTGTTGGCAGATAAAAACTCTTTTTTGAACACAGTCATCATCAGCCCACTGGTGTGAAGGATTCTCAATGATACAGTGCTGATAACCAAGATAGTTATTCAGTTTGACAAAACCCTCATGTCGGAAAGAAGTTTGGCTTTTGTCAGACCAAAGCCACGGCACTCGGTACAGACCGATCCAAACCTCGATTCCATTTTGTATTATCTTTTTGACGTCATCTTGTTCTGCTTGGTTCTCGATCATTGCTAGGTCAGTGTAATGTGTTCTGCAGTACGTTTGAGCAGAACTCCATGTTTTCCCAGATGAGATGTACACATATTGCTTCACATTATGTTCTGTCACTGCAAAAAAAATGAAGTTGAACATCTAATAGTTGTACATTAAAGTCCAAAAATTATAAAGTACAAGTACAATAAAGTACATTAAAGTACAAAAATTATATACAGTGGGGTAAAAAAAAAGTCAGCCACCAATTGTGCAAGTTCTCCCTCTTAATTACCCACTCCAATGAAAATCATGTTTTTCGTGTTGTTAACATGTTCTTGTGGCATTTCTTTGATGGCAGAGGACATATCTTAAGAACATTCAGCTCAAAATTGCATTGCTTTGCAGTGAATCAGTAGCAGATGCTAAAAGGCTGTCTAAAACAGACTGTGTTTGTGACGTAGCAACCGCACTGGGCGGGCTACAAGCTCCTGCTCCGCTCAGGTTCTGAGGAGTAAAGACGATGGCGAATCAACACCTGTGTGCTGTAGCGGGTTGCAATGCTAAGGAGAATTCTATTATTAGCTTTCATAGTTTACCAAAACCATCTGCATTGAGAGAGAAATGGATTAAGTTTCTTGGTCACAACAAGATTAAAAACTGCACATCAGTTTGCAGTCAACATTTTAGAGAAATTTTCAGTTTTACCAACTGGCAGGGGGGAAAAATGGGCTTCGCTAGTAAACTACTTTTGAAGCCGGGTGCAGCGCCTTCCATCAGGTGGACACCCTGTATCTTTACCGGTACGTTTATTTTTTTCTGTCAGGAGCTAATTCAACCATCCGCTTGTTTGCTAGCATTACGTAAGCTATTTATGGGTCAACAGCCACTGCTGTGTTAAAGTGATGTAGATTATAATATAATGTAGTGTGTTTTACAGGGTCTTTTTTTAAAAATCTTTTAATTTTTGTTTAATTTTATACAAAAGCAGGGTCAGTTGCACACACAGAAGCCATTGCATGTCACTCTCAGCAACGGGGAGGGGATGGTGAGGGGTGTTCCGCGCCAACAGTTCCGCCCACGACACAGAGGCAAATTGCTAATGAGCTACTGTCGAACACCACTGAGAACACTTTAAAATAGCTCAAAAAGATGACCGGAGTGGGTCTTTAAAAAGATGAGAGAGGCCTGTAATTTTCATCATAGGCATATCTCAACTATAAGAGACAAAATGAGGGGGAAAAATCCAGAAAATCACATGGTCTGATTTTTAAAGGATTTATTTGCAAATTATGGTGGAAAATAAGTATTTGGTCACCTACAAACAAGCAAGATTTCTGGTTCTCACAGACCTGTAACTTCTTCTGTAAGAGGCTCCTCTGTCCTCCACTCATTAACTGTATTAATGGCACCTGTTTGAACTCGTTATCAGTATAAAAGACACCTGTCCACAACTTCAAACAGTCACACTTGAAACTCCACTATGGCCAAGACCAAAGAGCTGTCAAAGAACACCAGAAACAAAATTGTAGACCTGCACCAGGCTGGGAAGACTGAATCTGCAATAGCTAAGCAGCTTGCTGTGAAGAAATCAACTGTGGGAGCAATTAATAGAAAATGGAAGACATACAAGACCACTGATAATCTCCCTCGATCTGGGGCACCACACAAGATACCACCCTGTGGGGTCAAAATGATCACAAGAACGATGAGCAAAAATCTCAGAACCATACGGAGGGACCTAGTGAATGACCTGCAGAGAGCTGGGACCAAAGTAACAAAGATTACCATCAGTAACACACTAAGCCGCCATGGACTCACATCCTGCAGCGCTCCAAAGGTCCCCCTGCTTAAGCCAGTACATGTCCAGGCCCGTCTGAGGTTTGCTAGAGAGCATTTGGATGATCCAGAAGAGGATTGGGAGAATATGGAATATATGGTCGTATGGTCAGGTGAAACCAAAACAGAACTTATTGGTAAAAACTCTACTTGTCATGTTTGGAGGAGAATGAATGCTGAGTTGCATCCAAAGAACACCATACCTACTGTGAAGCATGGGGTTGGAAACATCATGCTTTGGGGCTGTTTTTCTGCAAAGGGACCAGGACAACTGATCCGTGTAAAGGAAAGAATGAACGAGGCCATGTATCGTGAGACTTTGAGTGAAAACCCCCGTCCATCACCAAGGGCATTGAATATGAAATCTGGCTGAGTCTTTCAGCATGACAATGTTCCCAAACACACCACCCAGGCAACGAAGGAGTGGCTTAGTAAGAAGCATCTCAAGGTCCTGGAGTGGCCTAGCCAGTCTCCAGATCTTAACCCCATAGAAAATCTTTGGAGAGAGTTGAAGGTCCGTGTTGCCCAGCAACAGCCCCAAAACATCCCTGCTCCAGAGGAGATCTGCATGGAGGAATTGGCGAAAATACCAGCAACAGTGTGTGAAAACCTTGTGAAGACTTACAGAAAACGTTTGACCTCTGTCATTCCTAACAAAGGGTATATGACAATGTATTGAGATTTCTTCTCATTTTGTCTCTCATAGTTGAGGTATCCCGATGATGAAAATTACAGGACTCTCATCTTTTTTAAGTGGGAGAACTTGCACAATTGGTGGCTGACTAAATACTTTTTTACCCCACTGTATAAATCCAACTTGAACAAATGGGTTTAATATTGTTAAGAAAGACAAACAGGATTGTAGTTGCTTTTGTTTGTATGATTTCTATCAATTAGAAATGGTTTGGATAAAATGTGTAAAAAAAAAAATTTTTCTCACCAGTGTAACAAATAAATGTTTTTTCCAAATCACAGGATACATCATACCACATTCCATTATAGATTTGCACGCACATCTCCTTTGCCTCTATGAAGTTTGGATTACCAGAGGCCCAAAACTTGAAACCAGTTTTACTAGTTTCTCCAGTCGTGGACCATCTCCAGGAGTTGGACTCGTTTCCCATTCCATATCTCCATGAGTTTGGGTCATCCCAGAGTCCAATCCATGCCCAGGAATACGAAAAAGGAGGTTGCAGCCTGTTTATGTCATCCATGCTCTCAAATGTGGCCAGGTCGGTATATTGCTCCCTGCAGTATTGTTGAGCCTCAGACCAGGTCAGTGAATTGTTAACATAGTAGTACTTTCGTAGAGGGAACTGCAAGCAGGAGCCGAAGCAAAATCCTGAATATTGACCAACATGAAACGGTTAAATGCAACATTGTGTGAATTAGGTTTTTAAGCAGCTTTATGTCTAATCAGCTTATATTGTAGGAGCTTGCACCGTAAAAAAATTTATTCTGTATCATGTTAGATATTTAATAAATTGGAACAATCTAAATTCACAATAATTAGTTTACTTTAACTGCATTCTTTATATCTGAAACTCTTTTATTTATCACTCTGAGCTGGTTTATTAAAGTCATTATAAGGATTTTCTCATTTGTTGTAACCCCAAAACTGTGACCAACAAGAATTAGTAAATTTAATTCACAAAACCCTCACAAAGGAAGCTCTGCTCCTGAAATCATGTGGGGCATCAGATGTTGCGCTGATGCAGTTTTCAAAAATAAAATTTTATTTATGTATTTATAGAAAAGCCTGTCATTATCTATGTAAAATTGTAGACCGTTAGGCAGCTTTAAAAAGTGTAAAATTCTAAAAGACCAGTGCTGTTTGTTTAAAATAGTGTCTTTTGTAAAAGGTCACGGTCAAGTTTATTTACATAGCACATTTAAAAACAACATCAGTTGGCCAAAGTGCTTCACAAAGATATCAACAATCATAAAAATAATAAAAATTAATAAAACCCAGTGTATAAATGACTGAGAACTTCTAAACTAAAGGGTGTTTATGTAAATTTTGTTCAAGTTAAATGATTGCTTTATATTAAACGAACCTTATGAATGTAGAACTGTCAATTAATGATTTATTGTAAACATGTATTTATTTCTAATTACTTGAAAAGAAGTTGCATATCCTGTATTGCTTATAGCCGTTTATAGCCGAATTTGAAAATCAGTTGTCTATTACTGTGGTGGTCATATCAGCCTGGATTTAGCTGCTGTTTAGGTTCTTACCATAAAGGATGAGAGTTATCCAAGTCATTTGTTGGTTCATTGTATATTTTTCTGTAAAAAGGAAACAATTCATAGAAAAAAAATTGAATCTGCCTAACTGCAAAAAAACAAAATATTTTCATCAAAGTTGAAGCAAAACAGCAAAGCATAAAAAATCAACATATTTGTTGCTTTATCTCAAATGTTTTGCTACTGTGTAAATGTAAAACAATTCTTCCTTTGTGCTGTCTAGCCTTTGCAGATGAACCCTATCTATTACCTGTAATTTATTAAAAATGTAAAATGACAAGATGACTGCTCTCTACTTCAAATCAAATATTTACTGTGATAATCATTATAAATTCTGCTCATAAAATACCCTGCAAAATGGAAACGAAATACTCACGAGAACAGCTTCTTGCTCTTACAATATTGATCTCTGCTTTTGTGGATGGAAGGGGAGATTTCTCCAGAATAAAAGCAGTGTTTGATTTAATTTCCATATGCAAAGTTTTACTTTGAAGTATGTAGATGAACGCGTTTACAATACCTTTTACATTACTGTGTCAGAGAGATCATCAGTAAGGAAGGGTTGATTTTTAAAACAAGACTTTGTTTTCTTCTTGTTGCCTTAAATAACCTTTTAATGATTTTATATGTACAGGGCTGGTGTAGCAAAACCTCAGATGTTATTGAACATCTTCACCACATTTGTATGATCACAATTTTGTGAAGGCCCCCATTGTAAACATAACATATAACAGAAACATTTCTAAAGCTGCAAAGTTATGGAAAAATTACAATAATAGCCAAGCTTGATGCTTGTTTTTTTTCAAGGGGATATAAATATTCACATTTTGAAATCAACAGACTGAAAAACCTGCAAAAGAGGCATTAACAGTTGTATTATTCAACACAACAAACATCTGTAGACATATACTTAATTATATCAATAAATGACCACAAAATATATGTCGTTTTCTTTCAACATTGCAACTTCACCAGTATTCCAAAGGACATTTTGGACTGCTGCATTTGGGCAGCAGTTTACCAATTCCTATTATGAACACCAATGATAAATATAGAGACCTGGCTGCATCAGATGTCCCAACACCTGAGGATCAAATGATAAAGTTCAGAAAGAGTGATGACAGAAAACATTATTTATTGTTGTTTTAGAAAGCAGAACCACAGTAACTCAAAGTGCTCATTAGACGTAGAACTGTTCCTGATGGCCCAAAAAACTTTATCCCATTAAAAGGAGTGAGAAATAAACCTGGCAAAAGTGTTGAAATTGATGTTTTTATTGAATGTTTTCTTATGCCGTGTTTACAGCACACACAAATTTTTATTTCCAAATATTACATTTACTTGTAATAATACCAGTGAAAAATTAAGTGACTCATTTACTCAGGAAATGAACATTTTCTGGGTTGGTTCTACTGGATCTCAGCCTTCGATACTGTTGACCATGTAACATTGTTAAATAGGCTAAAGGCTCTGGCTGGTGTTTCCTGCTCTGCACTGGACTGGCTATCTTATCATCTATCTAACAGGACGTTCTGCATAAGAACAGACATGTTCTCCTCAGACTGTGCTCCTCTTACCTGTGGGGTTCCACAAGGGTTGGCTCTGGGCCCATTATTATTTTCTTTTTACATTTTCCACTTGCTAGCATCATTCAGTCTCTTTCTGGTATTTCTTATCATTTCTATACAGATGACATTCAACTGTACTCATCTTTTAAACAGCAACAACTGGATAGGCTTTCCACCCTTCTCCAATGTTTGTCTTGGATCGGTGACTGGCTTTTAAAGAAGTTCGTGGTTTTTAACAAAAATAAGACAGAGATTTTGATCATTGTTCCTAGTCATGCGGATCCTAAAATCCATCAAACTGTTAGCTTTATTGCCAAGTAACCAAATTACATTTGACTCCTCATTAGGTTTTGACTCACATTTCAGAGCTATTTCCTGTCCCTGTTTCTTTCACTTAAAAAAAATACAACACATGGTCTCCGGAACTGATCTGGAGAAAATTGTTCATGCTTTTGTGTCAGCGCACTTGGACTATTGTAACACTGTTTTTATCAGTCTAGGCAGATTCTCAGTCTGGCGCCTGCAAGTTATTTAAAACTGCTATACTGAATCTGCCAAACAAGCTACAGTAGCTTCTCAAAATAAACAAAGTCACAGAACTCATTCCCTTCCCGTCGGCTATCTTCCCTTGGCCACGCCTCTCTGACAAGGAAAAGCACATTGCCACAGTAAACGAGAGACCGCAACCACCAGTCGCAGTTTTCGTGAAGTAATATGGCGGAAATGTGTTTTGTTTTCTGTGTTTTTCTTTTAGTTTGTTCTAAAGTTGAAGTGGTAGCAGCCGACTGTTTCTCCTTCTCTGACGTTATTGAACGGAGAACCTCTTACACCAGTGGTGTTCTGTTGCAAAATGCGCGAGCGCGTAATGGGTGGACGACCCAGGTAAATGCGGAGGTGCGCTTGTCCGGTGAGACAGACAACCGGAAGGTCCAATCGTTGTTTTCGGACCGAGCCATGTTATTGGCTAAAGTTTTTAAACAAATGCAACAGAACCACTTAATTATTTTTTTTGTTTTTTATTTCCACAAAGTATTTATAACTATATAATGTTAGAACGTTGTAAAAATGCATGAAAACATTTTTTTAAGCTTGCTAGTTTTGCAGATTTGCAATAGCAGATTTACAATGCAGCAGCCAGACTTCTCACCAACACAAGTAAATACACTCGTATCACTCAGATCTGACATTCTCTTCACTGGCTCCCTGTGGATTTTAAAATTCCCTTTTAATTTTGTTGTTCTCACATACATGGCTCTAAATGGTCAGGCTCCTGACTACTTGTGACAGCTTGTAACTAAACACTATCCTGCTCGTGGCCTTTGAGCTAAAGCTCAGAATCTTCTTGTTGTTCCTCATACTCGGTTAAAAACTAAGGAGGACAGGTTGGGTCTTGGGCTGCCCTCTCGCCTGGCGCACCTCAGGCCTTACATTTAATGGGGGGCCTATTTCCCTTCCGTCACTCCCTGCCAGTGACGGATGCCCCTGCCCACTGGTGCGTTTGCGGGGGCCCCTCGGACGCCGGTCCCTTGTCGGGTCCCTGGTGGGAGGTGGCGGCGCCCCTCGGCCCCGGCTCCCGCCCTGGCATGGCCGGTTGCCGGCGGGGCCCGTGGGCTCGTCACTGCTGCCCCCCGGGTCCCTGCATAGTAGCCGCTGGACGTTCCCCTGGGGTTCTCCTCTGCTCCTCTTTTAGGGGATGCGGTCGGCCCCGCCTGGGTCCACCTGGGGCTCTGGGGGTCTTTTGGACGTCTTGGCTCCGATCTCCTTCATGTCTGCATCGATTCCTGGGAGACGGATTGATGGCTGCTCACACCAGCTATCGAACACTCTTATGGAGAAACTTTATATGCACCAGCATGCTAACACACACACATAGATGTGGGCTCTCTGGTGTTTGGGGATGTGTTCTTAGGCTGAAGTTATCATTACTAGATCTTGATTAATTGGTACCATAAGATTTTCTGTGACATTGTTGTATTTTTATATCCATTTTTGTGTGATGTGGTTGTGTAGTTCTTAGTTCAAAATGTTTGTTTTGCTTGTCGATGTTCCTTTTTTTTTCCCTCTCTCTGCCGTCCTGTGGGTATGGAGGCAGACTTCGATGTTTTCCTGTGTTTTCTTTGTTCCCCTTCTACTCTTGTATTTTCAACTCTCCCTCTCTCTTAACTTTTAGTTTCCTACCCCTCTTCTTCATCTTCTTTCTTTCTTCCCCTAATTTTCCATTTCCTTGTCCATAACATCAGGAAATAAAACCCACAGCAATTCATAATAAAGATTTTTCACACACATATATCAAGTGGAGGACTATAGCAAAAGCTGTAGTGCTCCGCTTGTGAAAGTAAATCCGTGGGCTTCTACTTGGTACTCAGACACCAATTCTGAGCTCCACACTGCCAAACAAGACAGATAGGAAAGAAAAAAAAGAAGAAAAAAACTAAGGAGGACAGGGCCTTTCAGTCTGTTGCCCCTGCAGCTTTGCTTTGCTGAGGTTTTTAAAAAACAACTGAAAACTGTTTTATTCTCCCAGACTACTATGTCATGATCATATTGTGCTTCTTATACTGTTTTTTTTATTTTTTGTGTAATTTTATTGTGATATTAGTTGTTTAGCACTTTTGGACTTTTGTGTCTGTCAAAAGTGCTTTATAAATAAACTTTACTTACTTATTAACCAACGAACTACTTACTTACTTAAACTGATTTCTTACTCAAACAAGTCCAGCTCAATATAAATAGATTGTTAATATCTGCGTCTCCATTTGTCTTTGTTCACAAAGCACACTAATTAAATCCCTACTAAAAGTGTAAATGCTGTTTTTTTAAGCTAGGTTTTTCACCCTATTAAAAGTTTTATTACTTTTGATGTCGATCAAATACTAGCTGAGTTAATCCCAAGACTTATTTAAGGTAGAGCTTCACTGATTGATCAGTTTTTAATCGACTGAATAATTCCGTTTTACCTGGCATTAAGTATAAACGATAATAATCAATCTGTCACTAATCAGCGGAGTGAACGCAAAACTTGATTAATTCATTTTCATATGATTTTAATGACCACGTCAACACAGAAATAAAGCATTTTAATACAGTACTGTGCAACTTCAAATTTAGAAAAGAAAACTTGTTTTCTTTCAGTCTTTATTGTAAAATATAAAGTAAACTTGCAAAAGTATTCACAACCCTTTAACTTTTTCACAAATTCCCAAGCAACGGACTCGGACTAACTGTCTGCAGGCTTTTGAAGGCTTAAGCAAAGACTCTTGCAGCTAGCCTAAAGCTCGCCTTTCTTAGATCTTTGCATGTATCCTCAAGTTCCCTAATCCACTAGCAGCCAATTCAGGTGAAGAGAAAATGTTCGTGCTCCTACTGTCATCTGAACTGAACTGTTGTTTGGTTTAGTTTAATCCCAAGTTTGAACGAAGAACTGAATTCAGTCATTAGCTTTTTCTCAGCTAAACGTTTCTAACAGAGCCTGTGGTGAGGCATATTTTACTAGATCTATTCATCTGCAGATTCATTTTCTTGTCATATGAGTGTGAAATGGATGCAATTTGATCAGTATGGCTCAAAGAGATGACTTTCATTTTATTCATTTATTCGTTTACATCAGACAGTTTCAGGGTGTGATATAACAAGTTGATTGGAGCTGCTTTACCAAAATTTGGTGAAAATTGTTCAAAGTTATATATCTCTTTGTTTCACTTTCAAATTATGGTTGATGTTGTAAATACAGGATGCAGATGCTGTGTCCTGAGCTAGTAGAACATGTGGATGATTAATTGATATCATTATTGTGCTACTGGGTACAGTTTCAGGTGGAATTCTGAGAAGTTCATCGGAAGAATTTCGAGAAAATGTCTTGAAAGTTGCATAGGGCATTATGCTTTAGGAAAACACATGCAGCCTTTGTTAATTTGTTTGTTTATTCTTCTGCATCGCACAATTCAACACAAACCTGGCTACAGGAAGGTGTTGTGATCAAGCTTGCAGCGTACACCTGGTAGCTGTGTCAGATCGAGGTCAGATCACAATCACACCATGAACAAATAGCTCGAGTTCGTTAGGAACCGTACAAGACCACCTCATCCTAATGGTCTTGGTGTGTTTTTTTATGTCTGTAACCCTCGTGCACGTCAGCACAAGTGAACCGCTCCAAGGCAACTTTAACTAGATGAGGGTTCACATTTAGTTTAAGATACTAAAATTATATTCAGATTAAATACATTAAAGTTGTTCGGAAACTTTATTGTAGGCTTGAAGTTGTGGAGAAAAAGCTTTTGGTGCATCCTCTTTTACACATTTATTTTATTAATCAAGCTGAGAATGGATTAAAAGAAGCGGATCACAGAATTTAGTTGTTGTTGATTCATATTTGATGTTTCTGCAATATTGAAAAAACATCCATTTAAAATAGCTAATTATAAAGGTTCTGTTAGACAGTTGTTAGTGTTAATGACGGCACTAAAAGAAAATACCACAAAAACAAAATCAAATGATCAAGATTTCTATTAAATACATTTTTTCAACTCAAATTTATATGAAAACAAATTTTAAATAGTTGACCTGTGGGGGAAAAGAAATTCATGTTCATTTGTCTGCCAATCAGGAAATACTTTAAAGCTGAACCTAATTGATGAACTTCTTCAATACTTAAGTTTTATATTTTAAGTTAAATATAAATTATAATAATCATCTAAAATCGAGCTTCTCAGTACCTTGTAAGGCATAAAGTCAGTACTCATGAGGCCAAGTGCAGCTGCTTGGGGTTAGAAGGTTTAGGCATCAGCTTATTTGGCTTGAAAAGGAGATGAGTGATTTTCATATGCAAAGTTAAACTTTGAGGTACATCTCTCTGGGTCATTTACTGTGTGTGGTTTAGCTGATCATATCACATATGCTACAGTATCAAATGCATGCCAATGTAATCTTGGAATGTTGTCTGCTCAAGCTTCCGTACCTCTAATGCTACAGAAAGAAAAATACATTTAACTACACAGTTTTAACTAATCTGTACATGCTTGACTTTAAATTAGCAACTTTAAATATACTAAACCACTGTATTACTATGTAACATAGCCTGATGTGACCAAAGGTAAAGCACAAGGTCTGTAAATCTGTAGAGAACATTAAAAAAGTGGATCACACTGTAGTTCACTGCATTCATTTTTCTCTTCTTCCTTGGGCAGAGTCTTCCATCGCACCTTGAAATCTGTCCATCCCTGGCTTGTCAGCAAGGCACTAAGCTAAGGAAGGTTAAATTTACTTATTTTATTGTATTTATATTGAGACAAATATAAGGAAGGCATAGGCATGTGGTCACTGTACCTGCTGGAGGACCTGGGTATTGATGGCGGGATTCGTCAGCTCGACATTGGTAATGGTTGTCATTCTCACAATGGTGGTCACTTTTACCAATGAAAAACAAAAAAAATCAGTGTCACAACAAAGAAACAAAGAACTCTCACTGGATGAACACCATTTTTTAAAATTTAACAATCACCTCGATGGCAAATGAAAACTTTGATGGCATAACATCTTTCATCACCCCACTGATGTAATGTATTTTCGACAACACAGTGCTGATCACCACCATTGTTATTCAGGGAGGAATAATCCCATTGTCGGAAGAGGCTGGGGCTCTCGTCAGACCAGGTCCATGGCACTTGGTACAGACCAATCCAAGCCTCAAGTGCATCTGGAACTATCTTTTTGACTTCAGAGTTTTCTGCATTGTTCTCAATCATTGCCAGGTTAGTGTAGTATGTTCTGCAGTACGTCTGAGCAGAACTCCATGTTCTCGCAGATGGGATGTGCACATGTTGTTTCACATTTTGCTCTGTAACTGCATAACATCAAAAGTGAAGCATCTTAAAATAAACTGCTAAATACGAAAGTTGGGTCAAATTTAAATTTAATTCATTTGTATTATTACAAAAATGTAAATAATCCAAGTGTTTTCTCACCATTGTAACTAGTAAAGTTTGTCTTCAAATCGCAGTTCATATCATACCACTTTCCATCATTCAACATCATGACACACATCTCCTTTGACGCCACGAAGTCTGGAGCCCCACAACTGGTAACCAGTTTTACTCGTTTCTCCAGTTGCGGACCAACGCCAGTAGTTGGACTCGTTGCCCATTTCATATTTCCAGGAGCTTGGGTCATCCCAGAGTCCAATCCATGCCCAATAATAGGAAAAAGGTGCTTCTAGCCTGTTTATGTCATCCATGCTCTCAAATGTGGCCAGGTCGGTATAATGCTCCCTGCAGTATTGTTGAGCCTCAGACCAGGTCAGTAACTTGTTGACATTGCAGTACTTTCGTAGAGGGGACTGCAAGCAGGAGCTGAGGAAAAATCCTGAATATTCTCAAAAAAATCTTTAAAGGTACTGATTACTGAATTAGGTTTATGGTTATTTCATTCTTAATGTAGAAACTTGTTAGAGAAATAATTTTAACATATCATCTTAGATATATTTGGCGAAGTGCATTGAAATCTAACTTAAACTGCTGCATAACCCATATATGTGCTTGAGCTAAGGTTATGAATGGATGGCTGAACATTCTCATTCAAGAAGCCAGTTTTGGCATTGGGTTTGTTTCCTGACTTGTGGAGCCTACAGATAAGCTCTGAGCAGGGGCGTCTCCAGCCTTTAAGAAGTAGCTGTGCTTAGCCCCTCACAAGATTTTTTGTAAAGAAAAAGTATTTGTAAAGAAGTCAGTCTTTCTTCACCTGCTTCTGTTGGTCTCCGTTTTGTTTTCTTGACTTGACAGTCCCTTCCTTTGCCCTCATTTGTCTTTGCTTTTTCCATCTCTGTCCTTCCACCAGTGAAGTACCAACAATGTTGTTGTTTAGCATTAGATTGCTAACAAACAGTACACATACCATCATTCATACACTATTCGCCTGCTGCTGTCTCTATGTGTCTTTATCTCTCCTCTTCTCCCTCTCATCACTTGGTCTTCTCCCATCATTGGTGCTGTCTTGTCTTGTTTAGTCTGTTTGGCTTGGTCAGTAATGCCATAATGCCGAATGAGCAAATAAGGTGAAGGAAGGCTTTCCTTATTTCATTTATTATGTTTTCAATGAAGCGCTGTTATTGACCTGTTTTGAATTTGCTTCAATCTATATTTATTAGGTAGCCTAATAGGTAATTATGATAATTTGAACTAAGACCTTTTCTGATTAATTATCTATAACACAATGTTAACATAATTAAATATTACCAGTTCACATGTCTAATGATGATACTTGAGCTGCAGCTGCAGCTACTGCAGTATATTTTTTTTTAAATCAACAGAAAAAAACAAAATAAATCCAATATTATAACCAACAATGCTATTTTATATTTGATCATTTCTTGTTTTTTTGACTGTGCATGCTCTGTAATTTAAAAGTTATTTCATTACTTTTATATTCATAATTTTTCATGATTTTCCTTATTCCAGGTACTTAAGGATAACTAGTTTACCACCAACAGGACAGCTAACTAAAATTATGCATAAGCCAGTGTTTGTCTTTGTGAATCATAAAATTTTACAAAGATAATTTCTCTCTTAAAGGAGCTGAAGAGTTCCAACTGTTTTTTTTCCAGAATGTTTCTATTATCCATTGGTTAGTCTTAAAAATATTGCTAATTGTAATATATTGTCCAGTTTGGCGCTATGCAGTTTTTTGCTTGTACAAAGCAGCCTGATAGGAGAGGGGAGGGGCTGTGTGTCCCCGGTAGCGACATACTAAATATGGCAAGCCATAGTATAGCAAGTATGTCTTGGAGGTTAATAAGTTAATAAAGGTTTAATATACACCTTATTTTTGATACTGATGGTTTGCCACAACTGACTGTAACCTGACACCAAATAAGAATAAATCAGGTCCACTGGGTTTGACTATAATTTTTTCCGTTTTAAGTACCCAAATGTGCAGAATGTTACAAGAAAACTGCACTGGAAAGCCTATAAATTCTAGAAAAGTATGGAATTTTAAATTGAAAACTCTACAGGAGTCACAGGCTGGTAAACACAGTAAATGGGTAAAAATCTAAGGGGTGAATACTTTGTTATAGGCACTGCATTTAGACATCTTCTTTTGCTAATTAGCCTTTGAATTTTAAAAACAGATGCGTTCTTTTCCATGCATTTCTATTCCACCAGATTCCTCATGTATAATTGCTTTATAGACTCTTACCAAAGAGAAGGAGAGTTGTTTGGATCATTGTGGACTTTTCTGCAAAAGGGGGACAACAATTGTAAAACATGTAAAAAAAAATCTTCTATGAAAAATTGTAAGTGCAAAGCCTTTGCATGACTGAAAATTTTGATTTATCCAAATAGAATCATCTAACTTAATGACAAGTAAAATATCAAATAATCAAAAATGTGGATGTGCCATCAAACTTTTGTATTTCAATTTAAATGTAAATAACTTCAGAAGATTTACAAGATAATTGATTTCTGGAAAATATGCTGAAAATCTTGAATTCTCAATAAAGGGTAGTTCAGTTGAATAAAGTTGTTGTGAAAGCTTATGAAGCTGAACCTATCTAAAATAATCTAAAATCCAACTAAGCATTACCGTTTAAAATGTAAAAGCAATACTCACCAGCAAAATGGCTTGGTGTTCAAAGGTTGAGATCTACACTTTTGAAGATGGGAAGTAGGATGTCTTGCATAATATGCACCATGCATAAGAAAACCAGTTAGACACATAGACAACAGCACATATAACCTACTACTGGCAAATTTGAGATGCTCAGCAGTGATATTATCTAATCCACAGGCCTTGTTTCTTAACAGTTTTGTGATGGCATCGCATATTTCAGATGCACTTATCAGTGTAAATTCAGTTGGTTCAATGTAACCCATGTTAAAACTATCACTCTTGACACAATTGAATAAATGAAAATAATGTTAACACCACAACTCAGCTATTTTTTCTGGACCGCTTACACCCTCTATGTTGGATGATAGAGGAAATTTGAAGTTGTTCCTGGTTTTAATTTCTCTCCAAAATTCATTATTATTGCAGCTTTGCATCTTCTTAGCCAAAGAGTCAGCCCATGTTGAATTTTAATTATGCCTAACATGACGTAAAGTGTATTTAAACCTAGCATTGGCAAGCTTTTTTTTTCAAACACTTCGCCCTGTCTACGTTTTCCAGCTGCTACCCAGTTTAAGAAAGCCTGTCTGGCTTCAGCATGTTGTTCAGCCAAAAATTCTTTCCACCCAGGAGATATATATATATATATATATATATATATATATATATATTTCAGAGTCAGACCTTTCAGAGTGACTCTGTGACGGAGTAAGCCGTATTGCGTCATTTCCTGTTGTCGCTGTTACACTTCGTGCAGCTGTTTGGTGTTCAGACTCTCTTGAATTTATCTTGTTTTCTCTGTGCTGAGGCCTCTCTAAGTTATTTTAACACACAAGCAAACTAAAACACACGTTTTGTGGTGGTGTACTTTACGTTTTGGGAACTCCTTGTGTTTCACACAGTTTTTTTTTTGGGGGGGTGGTAAGGTCTCGCTAGCTCAGTTAGCTTAGCATCGTTTCGGCTATGGCTACTCTTCTTTCTCCTGTCTCTAACTCTTCTCTTCTCTCTTGCTCTCTCTGTCAGATGTTTAGTTAGTTCCCTGCCTCCTTTAGTGATAATGGTAGCTGTAATAAATGTAATATTTTTGTAGCTTTGGAGGCGAGGGTATCAGAATTAGAAGCACGGCTCCGCGCTGTTGAAAAACCAGCAGATAGCCGAAGCCCATTAGCGAGCGCGGAGCCAACAAGGATAGAACCCCCTAGCCGTCCTCCGGTAGAGCCCGCGCAGCCGGGACCTCAGGCCGGCTGTGTGACGGTACGTAGGAATCATAGTTCTAGGACCCAGCCCACAGGCCACCACCAACCGGTCCACGTTTCCAACAGATTTTCCCCGCTCAGCGACACACCCGCTGAGAAGCCGTCCCTGGTAATTGGCAGCTCCATAGTCAGAAACGTGGCATTAGAGACACCATTGACCATAGTCAAATGCTTGCCAGGAGCCAGAACGGGCGACATCAAATCCTACCTGAAACTGCTGGCTAAGGATAAGCGTACATACAGTAAGATTATTATTCACGCTAGTAATGACACCCGGTTACCCCAATCGGAGGTCATTAAAATTAGTGTTGCTTCGGTGTGTAAGTTTGCCAAAACAATGTCAGACTCTTTAATCTTTTTTGGTCCCCTGCCTGATCGGACCAGTGACGACATGTTTAGCCGCATGCTGTCATTCCATCAATAGTTGTCTTGGTGGTGTCCTGCAAACGATGTGAGCTACATTGATAACTGGCGAACATTTTGGGGAAAACCTGATCTGATCCTGAGAGACGGCATCCATCCCACTTTGGATGGAGCAGCTCTTCTTTCTAGGAATATGGCTTAATTTATTAGTCCTCCAAAACACTGACAACCCAGGGTCCAGACCAGGAAGCAGAGTCGTAGTTTAACCCACCTCTCTGCTGCTTCTGTACTGTTACCCACCCAATAACCTATAGAAACACTGTCTTGCCCACGGCCAAAATTAAATGGATTAAAAATTAAGCCAACAAAAGCAAATTATGGAAATCTCATAAAGATAAATACAACTTTGACTGAACAGAAAAATAAATCTATTAAATGTAGTTTATTAAACATAAGATATCTCTCCTCAAAGACTTTGTTAGTAAATGACTTGATTTGTGATAATCACATTGATTTGCTTTGTCTCACAGAAACCTGGTTGCAGCAGGAGGATTATGTCAGTATAAATGAGTCAACTCCTTCCAGTCATTTAAATTTTCACATTCCTAGAAATACTGGGCCAGGAGGAAGAGTTGTAACCATTTTTCGTTCTGATTTAATAATTAGCCACAGACCAATTGATAGCTACAGTTCTTTTGAACATCTAACGCTTAATTTTCCTCATCCAAGTTGCAAAACATTAAGACCATTTTTGTTTGTGGTTTTGTATCGTCCACCAGGCCCTTACTCTCAATTCTTGGATCAGATCTCTTTTTTATCTGATTTAGTATTAAATACTGATAGGGTCATTATAGTGGGGGACTTCAATATTCATGTGGATACTGAAAGTGATAGCCTAAATGCAGCCTTTAATGCTATTTTAGACTCAATTGGCTTTACTCAAAAAGTACAGGGATCCACCCATTCGGGTAAACACACTTTGGACCTTGTACTGACATACGGTATTGAGTGTGAGGAAATAACAGTCCACCCATATAACCCGGTCCTGTCTGACCACTTCTTGATAACTTTTGAATTTACTTTAACTGACCATCTTAAATCTGAAAGAAAATGTCATTATAGTAGAGCTTTATCAGACAATGCTGTAACAATTTTTAAAGAATCTGTTCCATTCTTACTTTCCTCAGTGTCTCAGAGTAACACAGTGGATAGCAGCAATTCTATATCTAACCCTTCAGAAATTGATGGTCTGGTTCACAGCGTTACATCCTCATTGCGTTTGGCATTAGATAGTGTAGCCCCATTAAAAAAGAAAGTGGCTAGGCATAGGAGGCTTACTCCTTGGTTTAACGCAGAGTTGCGTACTTTAAAGCAGAATACTAGGAAGTTGGAGCGAAAATGGCGCTCTACACATCTAGAGGATTCCTATTTAACCTGGAATAACAGTCTACTGCTGTATAAAAAGACCCTTCGACAAGCTAGAACGGCATATTTTTCATCATTAATAGAGGTGAATAAAAACAATCCTAGGTTTCTTTTTAGTACATTTGCCAAACTTACACAGAGTCATAGCTCTGTTGAGCCAACTATTCCCCCAGCTCTTAGCAGCGATGATTTTATGGGATTCTTCATAAATAAAATTAATTCTATTAAAAATAAAATCATTGGCATCCTCCCAAACATGATTACTTCTTCCCCAGTAAATGAGGCAGCATCGAAAAGAACTGTAGAACCTCATTTGTGCTTAGGCAAGGCAAGTTTATTTCTATAGCACAATTCATGTTACAAGATTATTCAAAGTGCTTTACATAAAACATCAAAAGCATTACAGCAGGGTGCAGGGTGCAGAAAAAGCAAAAGTACAGAAATAAAAACCATGATTTAAAATGAACCAAAAAAAAATCTATCTTAAAAGAAGCCGTGCAGATTTAAAACTTAGAATAAAGACCTAATCAAAGGCAGCTGAGAACAGGTGGGTCTTTAACCTGGATTTAAATAAACTGAGTGTTTCAGCTGATCTGAGGCTTTCTGGGAGTTTGTTCCAGGCATGTAGAGCATAGAAGCTGAATGCAGCTTCTCCATGTCTGGTTCTGACTCTGGGAACTGATAAAAGAGCGCATCCACATGACCTGAGGGGTCGGGTAGGTTCATACTGGGTCAGGAGATCACTGATGTATTTTGGTCTTAAACCGTTCAGAGCTTTATAGACCAGCAGCAGAACTTTGAAGTCTATCCTCTGACAGACAGTCAGCCAGTGTAAAGACCTCAGAGCTGGACTGATGTGGTCCACTTTTTTGGTTTTAGTGAGAACTCGAGCAGCAGAGTTCTGGATGAGCTGCAGTTTCCTAATTGATTTTTTAGGTAGACCTGTAAAGACGCTCTTACAACAATCAAGCCGACTAAAGATGAACGCATGGACTAGTTTTTCCAGGTCCTGCTGAGACATCAGAGCTTTTATCCTTGAGATATTCTTAAGGTGATAGTAGGCTGATTTTGTGATTGCCTTAATTTGTTTTTCAAAGTTTAGGTCTGAGTCCATCACTATACCCAGATTTCTGACGTGGTTGGTGGTTTTTAGGTGTATAGACTGAAGCCCTGTGGTGACCTTCAATCTTTTGTGTGTCATCTGTGTAGCTATGGTAACTTATATTGTTGCTATCTATTACCTGTGCCAGTGGGAGCATATAGATGTTAAACAGAAGAGGTCCCAGGATGGAACCCTGGGGAACTCCACACGAAATTGCCATCTGCTCAGATGTAAAGTTACCTATTGACACAAAGTACTTCCTGTTCTCTAAGTACGTTTTGAACCAGTTTAGTACAGTGCCAGAGAGACCCACCCAGTTCTCCAGTCGTTTGAGTAAAATAATGTGGTCAACAGTATCAAATGCAGCACTGAGATCCAATAAAACTAACACTGACATTTTTCCACTGTCAGTATTCAAACATATGTCATTGATGACTTTGGTCAGAGCAGTCTCAGTGCTGTGGTGCTGTCTGAAACCTGACTGAAAGACGTCGTAGCAGTTGCTTTGTCTTAAGAAGTCATTTAGCTGATGAAAAACAGCCTTTTCAATGATCTTACTTAAAAATGGAAGATTGGAGATGGACCTGTAGTTGTTCATTTGTGTCTTGTCCAGATTGTCTCTTTTCAGCTTTTCAGCACTAATTACAGCTGTTTTCAGGGGGTCTGGGAAAACACCCGAGTTCAAGAAAGATGAGTTCACAATCTGTAACAGATCTGACTCCAAGATCTTTAAGACCTTTTTTAAAAAGCCTGTGGGCAGGATGTCTAAGCAGCAAGAGGAGGAGTTCAGTCGACGTAAGATGTCCTCCAGATCTTTGCTGTTTATGAGATAAAACTGTTTCATGGTGTTTAAACAGATTTTCCGTGGACACTGTACATAACCTGAACCTGCCGTTGATGAACCAACCGCTTGTTTAATATTTTGGATTTTGTCTGTGAAGAATTTGGCAAAGTCATTGCAGGCCTTGGTGGAATAAAGTTCAGGTGCTACTGACACAGGAGAGTTTGTTAGCCTGTCGACTACAGCAAATAATGCCCGAGCACTATGACTATTTCTGGTGATGATGTCAGAAAAATATGACTCTCTTGTATTCCTCAGTTGTAAGTTATAAGAGTGAAGTTTCTCTTTATAGGTGTCATAATGAACCTGAAGTTTTGTTTTTCTCCATCTGCGCTCGGCTTTGCGGCACTCTCTTTCTCACCCGTGTGGCATTTCTCCATGGAGACTTTTTCCTTCCAGAGATAACCTTCACCTTAGTGGGAGCAATAGTATCCATAACATTTAATATTTTAGCATTAAAGCTGTTGACAAGTTCATTGACTGAACCCCCTGACAGGGCAGGTGTTAGAGAGAAGACCTGGTTAAAGATCTCACTAGTGTTTTCAGTTATACATCGTTTTGTGATAATCTCCGTTAAAAGATTTATGTGATGAGATTTACTCTCAAAGAAAACACAACAATGGTCAGACAAGCTCACATCACGCACATTAATCTTGGAAATGCCCAGACCCTTCGAGATCAGTAAGTCCAAAACATGAACCTTATTATTTGTGGGCTCTGTTATATGCTGAGTTAGACCCTTTGTTCTGGGGATTGTCAACATGGATGTTAAAATCACCAACAATAATTATACAGTCAAAATCAACACAGATTATAGACAGCAGTTCACTAAAATCATCATTAAAGTGAGCACAGTACTTTGGGGGCCAATAACTGTTAAGAAACATGGCTCTAGATTCAATTCAATTCAATTCAGTTTATTTATATAGCGCCAATTCACAACAGATGTCATCTCAAGGCACTTAACAAGAAGTTATTTCAATACAATTATACAAACATTCCAATCAGTTAAAAAGTTTCCTATTTAAGGAATCCCAGCAGATTGCGTCAGTCATTGGCGTAAGGTTGGGCAGATTTCCAACCACAGCAATCCTTCAGCAATCCCTCATACTGAGCAAGGATGTAGCGACAGTGGAGAGGAAAAACTCCCCTTTAACAGGAAGAAACCTCCAACAGAACCAGGCTCAGTAGGAGCCGCCATCTGCCATGACCGTCTGGGGGTTTGAGAAGACAGAGCAGAACACAGAAGGAACAGAAGATCCGATATAAGAGAACTTTCTATGTTACAGAAAGTAAAAAGTTGATAACAGGACACAGTGGATGTTCAGTTACTGAGAGGATCATCCCAGTCGATGCCCCCCGTCCAACAGGGCATTGCAGCCAAGCAGGATACCAGACCAGGTATATCTTCTATGGGGAGAAAAACACTGAGAGAAAACAAAGTTAACAGTCGAAATAACAGAATGTACTGTAATACAACTGGAGAGTAGTAGTAGAAAAGGAAGTAGCAGAGTGAAGAAAATTGGTAGGTCTTTCCTCCAGCAGTCTAAGCCTATAGCAGCATAACTACAGAGATAGCTCAGGATGACCTAAGCCACTCTAACTATAAGCTTTATCAAAAAGGAAAGTTTTAAGCCTGGCCTTAAAAGTAAACAGAGTGTCTGCCTCACGGACTAAAGCTGGGAGCTGGTTCCACAGGAGAGGAGCCTGATAACTAAAAGATCTGCCTCCCATTCTACTTTTAGAGATCCTAGGAACTACAAGTAAACCTGCAGTCTGAGAGCGAAGTGCTCTGTTAGGAACATATGGAACAATTAGATCTCTGATGTATGATGGAGCTTGATTATTAAGGGCTTTGTATGTAAGAAGAAGGATCTTAAATTCTATTCTGGATTTAACAGGGAGCCAATGAAGGGAAGCTAAAACAGGAGAAATGTGATCTCTCTTTTTAATATTCATCAGAACTCTTGCTGCCGCATTTTGGATCAACTGAAGGCTTTTAATGGCATTTTGTGGACTTCCTGATAGTAAAGAATTACAGTAGTCCAGCCTTGAGGTAACAAATGCATGGACTAGTTTCTCAGCATCACTCCTGGACAGGATGTTTCTAATTTTAGCAATATTCCGGAGGTGAAAGAAAGAAATCCTAGAAACCTGTTTAATATGGGATTTAAATGTCAAGTCTTGGTCAAAAATAACACCGAGGTTCTTTACGTTATTACTGGGGGACAATTTAATGCCATCCAGATGAAGTGATTGACTAATCAGTTTCTGTTTAAGAACTTCTGGTCCAAAGACAGCAACTTCTGTCTTGTCAGAATTTAAAAGCAAAAAGTTTAGGGTCATCCATGCTTTTATCTCTTCCAGACATGCCTGTAATCTACCTAACTGACTGGGTTCATCAGGATTTATGGATAAATATAGTTGTGTATCATCGGCATAGCTGTGGAAATTTATCCCATGCTGTCTAATGATTCTACCAATTGGAAGCATATATATGGTGAAAAGAATTAGTCCAAGGACAGAACCCTGTGGAACTCCACAAGTAACCCTTGAGAGTGAAGATGATTTATCATTTAGATGAACAAACTGGAATCTATCAGACAAATATGATTTAAACCAGCCTAGTGCTGTTCCTTTGATCCCTGCAACATGTTCAAGCCTTTCTAAGAGAATATTATGATCGACTGTGTCAAAAGCAGCACTGAGATCTAACAAAACCAGAACAGACACCAGTCCATTATCTGAGGCCATGAGAATATCATTAGTAACCTTCACCAGTGCTGTTTCAGTGCTATGATAAGCTCTAAAACCTGACTGAAACTCTTCAAACAGCTCGTTACTGTTTAGATGTTCACAGACTTGATTAGCAACTATTTTCTCAAGGACTTTGGATAAGAAAGGAAGGTTAGATATAGGTCTGTAATTCACTAAGTCATCTTGATCAAGGGAAGGTTTCTTGAGTAAAGGTTTAATTACAGCTATTTTAAATTCCTGTGGTACGTATCCGTTTACTAAGGATAGATTCATCATATCCAAAATGGGGCCAGGAACCAAATGGAACACTTCTTTAAATAATTTGGTTGGGATTGGGTCCAACATACAAGTTGAAGGTTTAGATGAGGCTAATATTTTTGATAATTCTGAAAGCTCGACTGAATCAAAACAGCCTAAGCACAACTGAGGTTCTACAGTTCTTTCCGATACTGACTCATTTACTGAGGAAGAAGTAATCATGTTTGGGAGGGTGCCAATGATTTTATTTTTAATAAAATGTATTTTATTTATGAAGAATCTCATAAAATCATCACTGCTAAGAGCTGGGGGAATAGTTTGCTCAACAGAGCTATGACTCTGTGTAAGTTTGGCAACTGTACTAAAAAGAAACCTAGGATTGTTTTTATTCACCTCTATTAATGATGAAAAATATGCTGTTCTAGCTTGTCGAAGGGTCTTTTTATACAGCAGTAGACTGTTATTCCAGGTTAAATAGGAATCCTCTAGATGTGTAGAGCGCCATTTTCTCTCCAACTTCCTAGTATTCTGCTTTAAAGTACGCAACTCTGCGTTAAACCAAGGAGTCAGCCTCCTATGGCTAGCCACTTTCTTTTTTAATGGGGCTACACTATCTAATGCCAAACGCAATGAGGACGTAACGCTGTGAGCGCTGAGGCCTTCAGCTGTACAGCAACATATTCGAAAGAAGGAAAGCTTCCAAGAGATAACTGCTTACACTGGAATGATTCATTAAATAAAACAGCAACTCCTCCACCTCTCCTGTTCTGTCTGGCCTGGTTGACAAAACTAAAGTTGGGAGGGGTTGATTCGATAAGAGAAACACTGCTATTCTCCTCCAACTCTAGCCTACTAAACATCCCTAGACTCAGAACTAAAACATGGAGAAGCAGCTTTCAGTTTCAATGCTACCCTTATCTGGAACAAACTTCCTGACGAATGTAGAGCTGCTAAAACTCTGAACTGCTTTAAATCGAGACTAAAAGCCCATCTGTTTAGAATTGCCTTCGAGTAAATGCTTGATGTCATATGTATGAAATGTTTTCATGTTTTCATGCTCTCTTGCTTTTTTGATTTGGGTATCATGTGTAATGTGTGTTTCTTTTACTTTTAATTTCCAATGTTATATTCCATGTGTTGTTTTTTTTAAATCACCAAATCATGTAAAGCACCTTGAATTGCCCTGCTGTTGAAAGTGTGCTTTACAGATAAAATTGCCTTGCCTTGCCTTGCCTTGCCTTTTCTAACCTAACCAAGTCTCAGTTAAAAACATAAAATCAAGGCTGTGCAAAACAAAATTGACTTGGAGGTGACTTGCACTTTAACATGTTGGTGTCTTCATGTTTGCATACGCTTCTTTAATGTCAATTTAGTTTGCTGCCCTTGTAAACACACACACACACACACACCCACACACACACACACACACACACATATATATATATATATATGTATGTTTGTATGTATATATATGTATGTATGTATGTATGTATGTATGTATGTATGTATGTATGTATGTATGTATGTATGTATGTATGTATGTATGTATGTATGTATGTATGTATGTATGTATGTATGTATGTATGTATGTGTATATATATATAAATGTATATATGTATGTATGCATGTATGTGTGTATATATATATATATATATATATATATATATATATATATATATATATATATATATATATATATATATGTGTGTGTTTATATATTTGTATGTATATATATATATATATATATATATATATATATGTGTGTGTATGTGTATGTATATATATATATATATATATATATATATATAAATGTATATATGTGTATATATATATATGTATACATATATATATATGTGTATATATGTATATATGTATATATATATGTATATATATGTATGTATATATACACTACCGTTCAAAAGTTTGGGGTCACCCAAACAATTTTGTGTTTTCCATGAAAAGTCACACTTATTCACCACCATACGTTGTGAAATGAATAGAAAATAGAGTCAAGACATTGACAAGGTTAGAAATAATGATTTGTATTTGAAATAAGATTTTTTTTACATCAAACTTTGCTTTCGTCAAAGAATCCTCAATTTGCAGCAATTACAGCATTGCAGACCTTTGGCATTCTAGCTGTTAATTTGTTGAGGTAATCTGGAGAAATTGCACCCCACGCTTCTAGAAGCAGCTCCCACAATTTGGATTGGTTGGATGGGCACTTCTTGCGTACCATACGGTCAAGCTGCTCCCACAACAGCTCAATGGGGTTCAAATCTGGTGACTGTGCTGGCCACTCCATTACCGATAGAATACCAGCTGCCTGCTTCTTCTCTAAATAGTTCTTGCACAATTTGGAGGTGTGTTTTGGGTCATTGTCCTGTTGTAGGATGAAATTGGCTCCAATCAAGCGCTGTCCACTGGGTATGGCATGGCGTTGCAAAATGGAGTGATAGCCTTCCTTATTCAGAATCCCTTTTACCCTGTACAAATCTCCCACCTTACCAGCACCAAAGCAACCCCAGACCATCACATTACCTCCACCATGCTTAACAGATGGCGTCAGGCATTCTTCCAGCATCTTTTCAGTTATTCTGCGTCTCACAAACGTTCTTCTTTGTGATCCAAACACCTCAAACTTGGATTCATCTGTCCACAACACTTTTTTCCAGTCTTCCTCTGTCCAATGTCTGTGTTCTTTTGCCCATCTTAATCTTTTTCTTTTATTGGCCAGTCTCAGATATGGCTTTTTCTTTGCCACTCTGCCCTGAAGCCTAGAATCCCGCAGCCGCCTCTTCACTGTAGATGTTGACACTGGTGTTTTGCGGGTACTATTTAATGAAGATGCCAGTTGGGGACCTGTGAGGCGTCTGTTTCTCAAACTAGAGACTCTAATGTACTTATCTTCTTGCTCAGTTGTGCAACGCGGCCTCCCACTTCTTTTTCTACTCTGGTTAGAGCCTTTTTGTGCCGTCCTCTGAAGGGAGTAGTACACACCGTTGTAGGAAATCTTCAATTTCTTAGCAATTTCTCGCATGGAATAGCCTTCATTTCTAAGAACAAGAATAGACTGTCGAGTTTCAGATGAAAGTTCTCTTTTTCTGGCCATTTTGAGCGTTTAATTGACCCCACAAATGTGATGCTCCAGAAACTCAATCTGCTCAAAGGAAGGTCAGTTTTGTAGCTTCTGTACCGAGCTAAACTGTTTTCAGATGTGTGAACATGATTGCACAAGGGTTTTCTAATCATCAATTAGCCTTCTGAGCCAATGAGCAAACACATTGTACCATTAGAACACTGGAGTGATAGTTGCTGGAAATGGGCCTCTATACACCTATGTAGATATTGCACCAAAAACCAGACATTTGCAGCTAGAATAGTCATTTACCACATTAGCAATGTATAGAGTGTATTTCTTTAAAGTTAAGACTAGTTTAAAGTTATCTTCATTGAAAAGTACAGTGCTTTTCCTTCAAAAATAAGGACATTTCAATGTGACCCCAAACTTTTGAACGGTAGTGTATGTATGTATATATGTGTATATGTGTGTGTGTATATATATATATATATATATATATATATGTGTGTATATATATGTATATATATATATATGTGTGTGTATATATATATATATATATATATATATATATATATATATATATATACATATATATATATATATATATATATATATATATATATATATATATATATATATATATATATATATATATATATATATATATATATATACATATATATATATGTATGTATGTATGTATGTATGTATATATATATATATATGTATGTATATATATGTATGTATGTGTATGTATATGTGTGTGTGTGTTTTTACAAGGGCAGCAAACTAAATTGACATTAAAGAAGCATATGCAAACATGAAGACACCAACATGTTAAAGTGCAAGTCAACTCCAAATCAATTATGTTTTGCTGATAAACTATAAATGAGTGTCTAATAGAGCTGTCTACATGTGTTGTCATTATTTTGCCATTTTAGTGCATCTTATTAATCAATCAATCAAACTTTATTCATAAAGCACCTTTCATATAAAAAATGCAGCTCAAAGTGCTTTACAGATTAAAATGATCCCACATAACCCCCATTCCCATCCTTTCCCCACAATTATAAAAACGAAAAGACAGTTATTCCCCCTTCCCAAACCCATTTCCCAAACACACACTGGCACACATCCACACACAAACATCTAACCCAAAACGCGTAAGATCCTTGGTAGACACTGAGCTGAGCTCAGATGAGTCAGGTACGTAAGGAAAACGCCATCAGGAGAACCGTCTGCCCCGACAGCAGCTGGTCCACTGCAGTAGCCAGGGCACCGACACAGGGCGCCCAGAGGAACGAGGGTAGAGACCCCCGCCTCAACCTGAGCACTACCTGGTGAGCACCCAGGGCACCACAGCCAAACACCGCCCCCGAGGCAGAGGGCTCCCACAGAGGAAACACTGGAAGAAGGATTAATAAGTAAAAATTTTAAATAACCAGAGCTAATATAAGTAAAATAAGTAGTAATAAATATAATAGTTAAAACAGTTAACCATATAGTAGCAAAGATATCTAATAAAAAAAATCTGTTAAAATATAAGCAAATAAAACATACAAAGCAATGAAACACACTATAATAAATAATAATCAATTAAAAGCTAGGCTAAAAAGGTGAGTCTTGAGCCTGCTCTTAAAAACATGAACGTTCTCTGCAGCCCTGAGGTCCTCTGGCAGCCTGTTCCAGAGGTGAGGGCCATAATAATGAAAGGATGCCTCACCATGGGTGTGTGTCCTGACTTTTGGAATCACAAGGAGACGGCTGCCAGAAGAGTGCAGAGGCTGCGAGGGTTCATACAGTAAAAGCAGCTCTGAGAGATAAGAAGGCCCAAGACCAGTAAGACACTTAAAAACCATTAAAAGAACCTTAAAATCTAGACCTATTAAAATTTATAAGGCATTCCTTCATCATGTTTGACTTGCCATGTTAGGTGAACATCTAAGTTATCAGAATCATAATATTATTTTTAAGATTTAGGATTTATTTATGACTCTATAAACTATGTATATTTATATAGGCAGTATTTTTAACCCCCTTTTTCTCCTCTATAAGATCCCATAAGCAACAGCGAGAGTTTCAAAAAATACTCCAGAAGGCATTCATCTAACTTTTAAATATTTACAATTTAAAAATCTGTCTTCCTCATTTCTTTCTGTCAATCCTTCTCATCCATACATTTTCCTATTCAAGACACTTAACAAGTCAGTTTATCCCTGGATGATTCATACAATACATGCACAGCCATCAACACTTACTCAGAACAGAACAGAATAGAACAATTATCTGCACAGTATCTAATTCTAGATATTTGCAAATAAAACTCTCAATTCACCATAACTAATTCAATACACCTTCTTTACCGTTCACTTCTCACCCCAACCATAGTTTCCTCTTTCTTAAAACTACTGTTTCCATCAGAAATTTACACACATCTCTTATCAGCACTCAGTGAGAGACACAGAGGGGTCAGAGAAGCTGCGACTGCAATCACACACACACAGAGCTCTCCCCTTGTTTAGCATAACCTCTCCCCCTTAAATCTCTTTCACAGTCAGAGGAAGCTGCACTTTTCAACATCTAACACAGAAATTCTACACATGAATCAGTAATCTGTAAATACATACTGCAGCAGTTTTCGTATATACATATATTTACACCCTAAGTGAATTCTCATAACATATACGCCATATATAATAACGAACGATAACAAAACGCAACATATCACAAATTATTAAGCATATGCAACCTTATTAGAGGACCTCATTAGCCTTGGGACTCTAACCCAAAATTTTTAACTTTATTCGAGGACTCTAACCTCATTAACCTGGGACTCTAACCCATTAATCTAGTTTTAATTGCTCAAGTAAAATTTGTGGATCAACAAGCTAACACATTTCTCTCCCTTTATTTGGTTAAGTCCAATATGCAGAATTTATTTAAAACGGGTTCTGCTCACCTTCTTTGCAGGCCTGCTTGGGAGGTCAAAGTGTCCAGCTGCTGAAAAGTATTAATCGAATTAAAAAATGCATGGCTCTCTTTTTTCAAATAACTTTTCCCCTCCAGGTGGACATTGGGCTTTCTCAAGGCCCGGACCCCACCTAGTCCAATCTGCTGTCTTTACAGCGGCCAGCAATTGCCCGTCGACACCTTGCCTGAGAGCGATCACCTCTGAGAAACAAACCACATGCAATATTTCCATTCAAAAGACCACAGTCAGTCAGTAATGGGATAGCCACATTTTTAGAATGTTCAATTTAGCAGTTCCAGTAAAGGTGCTCCCTTACCTATATATTCAATGAGCCGGCTCAACCTGTCCCGCAGCCAAAGTCCTAACATACTTACAATAGTTGAACAGAGAACCTGGCAGAAACACCAAATTGTTGTACTTCAGTCTAATTCCCATACTAGACACTGAAGTCCCCATATTCTCCCAGGTCTTTAAGAGGAATTCCTTTGTTTGAGACGCCAAATTCCTATTCTTCAGTTTTTCAGTAGTGGCAAAGTAGTAAAGCCTAACTTGTAATGCACCTGTGTGTACCCATTAGTGGATTTATTTCAATGTGAATCAAACAGTGAATAATAAGCAGTCGACTGTCATTCTTATTGCTGTGAAAGAGTTCAAAACTGACATCTTTATTGATTTCCAATGTGCAAATTAAAGTGCCCAAAGGATTCCAATATTTACATAATGTAGCCTAATGAAAATATGACAAACACACAAGAAGTAATGGGTGTTTGGCTTTTGTAAGATGCACCTACAAAGCACTGTAACCTTTAATGATGAGAACATCCTGCTGTCAAATAAGACAACCATCACGTACTTAAATTTTTTAAGCACTCTTAACGAGATTCTGCTGTTCTTTTATGTGTAAAGCTCCATAAATTCCAGGTAGATTCCTACGCAACCATCTAAAGTTATGACTACCCATCAAACAGACCCCAGTTTGTGAGACTGCAAGGTTGTGTGTCTGAGATGGTGGTCAGCAGCACAGGAACACCACAAGGGACTGTATTCTCACCATTCCTATTCACATAATGCACCTCAGACTTACGATATCTATTAGAATCCTCCCGGGTGATATTAGGAGGAACAAGAGTAAACAAAGCACTGGTTACATCCTGGGAATAGAGGGGGTAGAGTTCCACAGCTTCCTGGAGGTTCAGCTGGACAACAGCCTAGACTGGAAATGCTACAGAAGTGTGTAGAAGAAAGAACAGAGGTACTCTTCTGTTATGGTGCATTCACACCGGTCAGCTCGTCCAGGCCAGGCCCGTCCCGGCAAGGCAAGGCAAGGCAAGGCAAGGCAAGGCAAGGCAAGGCAAGGCAAGGCAAGGCCTTTATTTGTATAGCACACTTTCAACAGCAGGGTAATTCAAGGTGCTTTGCAGCTTGATTACATGCAAGACTATGGTACCTACGCATCAAGTGGGCGTCAATCTGCCCCGCAACAAGTCGCACACATCGGCGCAGCTGGCATTAGCGCGTCCACGCGGCTGCTGCTCAAATGAGTTGACGGACCGTCGGAGCAGCTGCTGCGTGAAGTTGAGAAAACTGAACCTTGGGGCAGCAAACGCGGGGCGTCAACCAATCGTAGGAATTCTTTGTACTGACGTGGATCAGCAAGTCATTCATTCAAAATGGAGGATCAACTAATCGTCGCTGTGTGTAATTTTCGTGAATTGTATGACCCGTCTTCGTCTTTTTACAAAGGCAGGAAGAGATTGGATTTATTTGGAGGAAGATATCGGAGGATATTGGAGTGCCAGGTAAGCAGTTAAATATTTTCTTTTAACTTTCTTGTTATGTTAGCTAACGCTAGCCAAACCCGGTTAGGGCAACTACTGGACGTGACGCGCCGACGCGGACTACAAAGTGTGCAAGCAGCTGGATTTTAATTTTAAAGCGTCAACTTCCGTCTGTTTGAGCGATTTGACGCCTGGACGCGCTGACTGGTGTGAACGCATCATAAGTCTGCTGTAAAAACTGCAAACCACTTTGCAGCCATGTGCTGGAACAGCATTATTAGAACCAGAGATGAAAAGAAACTGAACAAAAAGAGTAGGCTATAGTATGGATCCTGAAGCTGATTTTCCAAACGATGCTGTCAAAGCAGTTGAGTGTAGTGGGTGGTTCTTCACATCCTGAGTTCTAATTTTTACAGTAAACTTTTTTATTAATCCCCAAATCACCTCAAAACAGAATAAAAACAAAGGGAAAGGTTGTACAACAATGGTGAACAAGTAAAACTAAACATTAAAAATTAACAGTAAAAAAAAAGAAGAATAAATAAACAAAATGAAATGGTAGCGTTAAAAAATACCACCCCTTGCCATCAGGATCTCAGCCTGTAGCCTTGTCACGCCTTTTTTCTCCAGGATGCTTATTAGGATCTGAAAAACAGAGAATTTATCTAATTATGTCTTGTGGTGCTGTAAAAAATGTACTACTTTTTTTTCTACATTCCAAAGGAATAAAATGTTAATCACAATCACCAAATAAATTACTCAAATTTCACAAACCAGATAGATAGACCATCTTACCTCTGGGAGCATAACATCCAAAACCAAATCCGAAAGCTGCGTCTCCCCTTTCCTTATCCTGGCTCAGACTCCTGTGGCCTCCTCAACGGTCCTCAGTAGCTGAAAGATCTGATGAAATAGCTGAAAATCAAAACCACTAATGTATAAACATACACACATCCATAAATGATCATATTTTCATATACCCACTGGTCACTTAAATTCAGTGTCCTCAGCTTTAAGAGCTGTTTCAGAGACAAAGAGGTAGATGGGTCATCATGTAATCTGTACATATGATCTTGGCATATGTACATACATTATTCTTAATTCTGTTTTTATACTTTTCTTGTGTGAATCTAAATGTTTCCATTACCTGTCACTTTGCTGCTGTTACAGTTGAATTTTCCCTCTGTGGGACAATAAAGGGTGTTTCATTGTCCTATTCTGTTATTAAACACAGGTAATTTGCCAATATGTTGAATGAAGCATTAGGAAAAGTAAAAGTACGAAATTGCAACATTTCTGGTTTAAAAGGACACCTCCTTCAGCTAAGCTAACGTAAACACCGACTTTTGAATCATTCAGATAGAAGAGCTCAGCAGAAAAATGACAAACAGCAATTTATTTCACCTCTAATCCTTTGATATACTACCTTTATAGAATGCATCTTTGAGAAAATAACACTTGTTATATAGAGAATTATTAAAACAGTCTTTCTCTTACGTTCTTTCTCTCCCCCATCTCTCTGTCTCTGTCATCTCCCGCTAAACAAAATACACACGAAGAAGAACTGAAAGGTGAGTCATGGACTGAACCTTTTATGTCTCTTAAACCTAAGAGAAATGCAGAGTATGAGAAATGTTTTGTTTTTTTGTTCTTCTTTAAACCACTTTCTTGTTGATTAATATAATCAGAACTTAACCTACGGTAAGTCTGAGTCCAATATCTTGAACATTTAAAGCCTTATTTCAAACCATGTTTAGTTTATGTTTATTCAACAAGTTGGAGTCTGAAAACATTATTTCTTATTCAAACAAGTTGAATTTGAATATTTAGGAATTGTCTCACATGCTCCATTGCCTGCATTTGACTAGAAACCAGATCACTGAAACTAAGATGTACCATATTGAAACCTTTCGTTAAATGCAAATAACTTTAGTTTTGTCGAAAATAAGATAGACCTCAGGTTTGGGTTCTGCTGTCCATTTTTATACATCCCTTAGAAAGGGTTAATTCTAAGAATTTTTATCTCTACCTTAAGAGGATCCCAACATTTAGATTTTGATATAGAGCCTATAAAAAACAGAACAATTTGAAATCTGAAACCATTTTTGGCTAATTTCAGATGCCTGTAGAACCAGATATTTGTATAGAAATGCAAAGGAAACACCTTGGATTCAAACCAGAAACTGTCTAGCTGTGAGGATTGATTGGCACTGTTGTTATATCATGTTATTGTTGACTGAAAATGCTTGTGATGTTGTTTTACTATTGCTGCTGCTGTATTGTGTTAGCTTTCTGCCATCTTCTTGAGGATAACAAGTTGTATTCAATATCAGCTATGCTCATGCTTGTTCTTCCATTGTGTGTCAGACCACCTTTGCCACAGCAGCTTCTGTTCTGTACCAAATTGCCAATTTTTTGCTTTTGCTAAGTTTACTCTGTGCTTCTTCCTTCTTTTTAGAATCTTTATACCACTGGAATACTATGAAAAGTCAAGAAGACAAAAAAAGATGGTTTAGTTTCTTTTCAAAAACAATTATCACATAAAAGTTGGATTTAAAAAGGAGTTTCCAATGCAAGGCTGTAAGGACAAACAAGTGGAGGTTGGGAAACATTAGTAAACAACTTGGAAGAACACAAAAAAGCAAGTCTTGGAGTGATATGTTGGCTTTAGTAAACACTATCCTGGTTTACATGCCATCTAAAGGATGTTTTATCTGAAGAATACAATTTGGACAAAGAGAGCATTTCACCTGCAAGGGTTTCTAACTGCTTCAGATGGAATTTGACTCTGATAATCCACATAATGGATATATGATCATAACATGCTGAAGGTGCAACAAAATGCCAATAATCATCTCCCAAGCCTAAAATGATACAGATCAGGAGATCTTTCGTCTGATTGGTTTCTATGCATGTTCATTCCCCGCAAATGGCTCCGTAATATGTTTGTGTCACCTCAAGTAGTCAAGTAATGGGGAGCCTAATGCCTTGTCCACACGTAGCCGTATCTCACAAAATGAAGATATTTTTCTACGGTTTGGCTCGTCATCCACATGAAAATGCAGATTTACATCACCGAAAACAAATTTTCGTTTTCTCAGTTTTAAGCGTTTGCGTGTGGACAGAAATAACCAGAGTTTTTGGCTCTGCAACGTCACTTTCTGCGACAAAAATGCTCTGACATCATTTGTGCGACCTGTGTTGACACTCAGAAACAGCACATCAAATCTCTGCCCTCAGAGATGTGTTGGCATCATCAATTGTCCAAGCGCGTTTTGTTTGCTTGTTTGTAAAAGCTCAATTAGTGTTCTATGTAGAAGTTATAACATAGAAAGTTACTTTGAGTGGATAGGATTTGAGGGAACTACTGCCCCCTACAGGTTTGGCATGTCTGTGAAAGCACTTAACAACGCACTTATGCGGTTAGGTGTGGATGGAGATTGTTTGTAAAACGAGGTGGTGAGAATTTTTATTTTTTTTTTAAACCTGGCCACGTGTGTACATGGCCTAAGTCAAGCCCTTCTACTTCTGGTACATGGGTCCCCTACTGCCAGAAAAAAAATGAATGAGAGTCAATGGAGCGATAAAAGTTATTTTCTAATCCCGTTTGAAAAGGATTTAACATATGATGTCTGTGAATTTTAAAGACACATTTTGATGCAGAGAAAAGGCTCATTTTCGATCGGCGGCAAAAGTTACTTTAGTTTTTGTGTAAAAACACTTAGTGGACTACAACTGAAGAAGAAGAAGGAGAAAAAGGCCCGTGAGATTAGCCGGCTTCGCCTCTTTCCTCCAGGATGAAGGAAGGAGCATTAAACGTGGAGAAAACCACCATAAATGTGGAAAGTGGCAGCTATGCCGGGGGAGAAATAGTTGGTTAAGTGAGAGCCAGCATGCAGCTCCAAACGGTCCCGGTGAGTATTTTAAGTGAATATAATGCAAATGTTTTTTAGCACTCCTTCCTTTCTGGAAGTTTTTCAAAAGATTCCTCCTATAGTTTTACCTGCCCCCTGTGATTTTATTGTCAGTGATTTTAACAGTAGGCTTAAATTCCGCTCTTGACCTGCTGGCTCCATTTAAAGTTGTAAACACACATTCAAAACTTACAACACCAAGGAGAAATGAAGACCTTAAAAACTTAAAGAGGAGCTGCAGGGTGGCAGAGAGAAAATGGAGGAAAAATAAAATCGCAGTAAATCCTCAAATATACATAGAACGTCTCCAAGCATACAATAACGCTGTAAGAAATTCCAAAAATACATACTTTTCCAGGATCATTTCAGAACATAAAAATAATCCCAAAATTTTGTTTTCTACTATAGACAACATTTTTAACGTACTTATAATACATATCAGAAATCCCCCTCAAACACTCTGTGTGAGGAGTTCGCAGACCACTACAGTGGAAAGGTAGCCACCATCGGATGTAATATTTTATCTTCTCAGAGTAACATGGTTTTAGACAAATCTGAGCGTGTGTCTCTACCAGAGGAAACGCTGGATGGTTTTGTTCCGGTAGAAGCTGGGACTCTTGTTAAAGTTTTCTCCTCAGTGAAGCCACCACATGTGTTTTGGACTTGATTCCCACTTCCTTTTTTAAAGGAGGGGTGGCATGTAAAATCCACTTTTTAAAAGGGGGGTATTATGCAAAATGGACTTTCTGAAGCTTAATAACCTGAGAACCTGTCTTTTTCTCATTAAAAACATGCCTGAAGTGTTGCTCTGACCCATTCACGTATGTTAGAGTAATTTTGAGTCTCTGCCTGTCTATGCTGGTAGTTCTCGGGGTTGCTGAAACGCCTGCTCCCACCTATTCCCACCTATCCCCGTCTTTTCCACCCATCTCCTCCTCCAACCTTACGTACTCAGCCGAGAGCATCACCCCTGCAGAGCTCCCTTACCCCTCCCCACCTCAGACAACTCCTGCTTAGTCCCAGGTGCAGTATTTATACGGAAGTAAATTTCTTTAAGGTGGATTTGGATATGAGATGGACTTTAGACTTAAGGTGACAATTTTATTGGAGTGTGCTATAGAAGGGTAATATGTGCCTGGAAGAAGCATAATACCCCCCCTTTAAAGCTTTTCATCACATTCTTTGCCCCGTTTACACGAAGGAAAAACGCAGATATTTCCCTGCAGTTTGGCCTCTCATTTACATGAAAACCCAGTTTTTATCACAGAAAACGATTATTTCTAAAAACTCCGGCCAAAGCGGAGATTTGCGTTTTCTCCGTTTTAAGTGTTTGTGTGTGGACAGAAATAACCGGAGTTTTCAGCTCCGCAACGTCACTTTCCACGACAAAAATGGCCCGACATCACTTGTGCGACCTGTGCTTACACTCAGAAACAGCATTTATGCCCTCAGAGTTGTGTTGGCATCATCGATTGTCCAAGCGCTTTTTGCTTGCTTGTTTTTACAAGCTCAATTGGTGCTCTATGTAGAAGTTAGAACATAGAAAGTTACTCTGAGTGGACAGGATTTGGGGGAACTACTGCCCCCTACAGGTTTGGCAGGTCTATGAATGTGCTTAACAACACACTTATGTGGTTAGGTGTTGACGGAGATTTATTTTAAAACGAGGTGGTGAAAATATTCGCTTTGGGTTTTTTTAAACGCTTACGTGTGCACATAGCCTTACGCCATTCCCTCCTTAAAAACATGCCTAAAGTGTTTTTTAGGTTAATTAATGTATGTTTGAGTAATATCTATAGACTATCGCGGCCGCCATGTTGAGCACTGAATGCCAGGGTCCTCCTAGGAATGCCCTAACCTCCCAGCAACGCCCCTAAATTTTGATTACCGCCCACGTCTCTCCACAGCCCTCCCTCCCCCGCTCCCAGAGCACTAAAGCAGAGCGTCGTCAGCAGCAATCAGGTAGCACCTGTGGAAAGAAGTAGCTCTGGAATGAGCCGTTGAACGCGCTTCAGTTCATCCAATATTTCACTTTCAGGGTCAGAGACGGAATCAAATGCATATACTTGTACCATGTCCTGCCTGGCCATAGTAAACCAAAAGATATGCCTGTCTTCCAAAGGTCCGGCGCACCGATGCTGAAAATCATGTTTTTCTAGGTGTTAACATGTTCTCCACTGGGCGGGGCCACAAGCTCCTGCTCCGCTCCGCCCCGCCCGCTCAGGCTTTGAGGAGTAGAGAAGACGATGGCGGATCAACACCTATGTGCTGTAGCGGGTTGCAATACATTGGTGAATAAAACAGCCCCTTTCTTTAAATCTACTGCCTTGTGCTGTTACTGCTTGGTACTACTAGATGTCCACTACATATAGCTTCAATACTGGCGTCATTTGTGGGTGTGTTTATGTGAAATAATCTGAGGAAAAAAGGTTTGAAACCCGACACCAGCTGCTGAGCGCGCGATGCTGCTGAGCGCTAGCGGGAGAGAAGAGAAAAGTGACAGCAGTGGTTTCAGACTGATAGAGAGACAGATAGCGATTTTTATAACCAAAAACAAAATGCCCAGATGACTTTTCAGTGCGCATGAGGTGCGTGCACTGATCTTTGCCGATCATGATTCAGAAGGGGACGATTTGCCCTCTGATGATGATCGCTCGTCAGAGACAAGTGACTCTGACGACACCGCTGGAGCTGCACATACTGAATATGTGAATGTCACTTATTATTATGAAATAGTGTCACCGGATGTGTATTGACCCCTGGACTGTAAGATGTAGTCATAGTAATACATGTCTGTGCCAACGGCTCCGCCCACAACGCAGAGGCGAATTGCTAATGAGCTACTGCAGCTCTGCTGAAGCGAAGTCCCAGAAAACGGCACAGGTTTTGTGATTTTGGCTAAAAACGGCATAATCATAACTTAAAGACCACTGAGAATGTTTAAAAAACAGCTCAAAATATGATCAGAGTGGGACTTTAAAGGGGCGGTGGTGAGGCCCCTGCCGAAGAAGAATAATTTAGATTTTAAAATTTTCGACCGTTATCTAACTTACCATTTTTAAGCAAAGTTTTAGAAAAGCTTGTTTTAATTCAACTTAATGATTTTATTAATGCTCATAATGTCCTAGAGAAATTTCAGTCTGGTTTTAGGCTGAACCACAGCACAGAGACGGCCCTTCTGAAGATTTTAAAGCAACACTAAAGAGTTTTTGCTCTTCAGTTCCCTCTACAGGTCGGAAGCGGAATTGTCCATTACCGCTGTCGTAAATAATTTAGCCTACCGTCGCGTCACATGCACGTTATTTGTTTGGAGTGGTAGAAAACGCCTTATAAACACAAACTTATGTGCTTAGCACAGTAGCTTACACCTTAGCTAACATGAGCCAATCGATATAAAACAATCTACAATGTATCGTACACAGATCTATGCACACTGTTGGGGTGAAAAAAGATTATTACTTCCAAGTCCAGCAGCAACAAAGCCAAGTGACCATCAGTATCGCATCTTGTATCCTCCTTCAACTCTCGCCAACGAGTGAAAGCCGGTCCAATGTTCACTCTGGTTCGAGCGCTTTCTCTATCATGCTCCCGTTTTCTTTTCTTCGCCTCCGCCGACATACTCTTCCTTTTCTTTGCAAGCTCCGTCATGATGACAATTGTTCAAGCTATCTGCTGCTAGGTATCTTCCATATATAAGTACCTGCCGAGTATGCTCCACCCAGAGAGCCTTGCAGGATGCTGCACCTGCCGGCTGTTGTGAAGCCTGCCATAAAGCAAGTCGCATTTGTTGTCTCATTTGAACTACCAAACCGCTACCCGACGACCCAAACTTACATAGTGCTATTATAGCCGATAGAGGGCCGCAAAGCGAATGTGGAAGTGCCGTTTCACCCTGGTATGAGTTGATGAACCACTGACACGAGTTTGGAAACGTTATTTTAAGGTTAAAAAAACTCTTTAGTGTTGCTTTAAATGATTTTAGATTAAACTACGATGCCCAGAAAGTGATAGTGTTGTTTCTACTGGATCTAAGTGCTGCCTTTGATACTTTTTAACTGCATTTTAGACATTAAATCCTGGATCATAAATAAATTTTGATTTGATTATAAATAAACTGAATTAAATTGAATATAAGCAGGTTGATTTGGACTTTAATGCAGAAAAGTGCAACCCCTTTCAGATTTGCCATTTTACAAATCAGAACATCCTACAAATTATCCTTTTTTTGCATGACCACCTGTTTGTACAATTATTTGAATCTGGGCTTAAGTGTATAAAAAACAAAAACATTCTCTTCATTAACATTATTTATTAAACAAAGATGAAGCAAAAGAAAGAGTGTAATTAAAAAGTGCAGAGCAGGCAATGAACAGGTTTAATTTATATAACTCATTTCAATATATTGCTGAAATCTAATATATTAGGTGTTACACAATAAAACTGAAGGCAAGTAAAACCTCGAAAGATAAAGCTTAATTTTTACAAAGCATACATAGGCAATTCTCTAACTATTCATAGCATATGCACACTAATTTCATCTGATTTCATGGCTCTAAACAAGAAGGGATTTATTAGTAGGAGTAAATAATCAATCCTTTAAGACATATGAAGACCGCTGTGTTACAAGTTTCTTGCTGATCCTCCTACAGGTTCAAGGATTACCTAAACAAAGACAGGCAATTAGTTTAGTGGCAAAAACAATCTACTTTGGATTTTTACATCTATTTATGCCATTTTAGGAAAAAAGATTTGTTGTTGACAAGAACACAAAAATAGCTGATAAAATACCAATGTGAGACCAGATGGCTTTTATAATGTTGACATTAATGAGGATGAAACGCAAAGATTACAACCATAGTTAGTAATTATTAATAAACAATGGCAGCACTATTTTCTGCACTATGTGTTATTTTCTATAAATTTGTTTGTGTGCTGCTCAACACATGAAGCTTTAGTGGGCATCAGTGAAGCAGGTTGCGATGTCAGAATTTAACTTAAATTATGTCTGAAACCCAGTAAACAAACTAATGTACACTGATGAGAAAAAATTGATTTTGTTCACCAAAAAAAACTATCTTAACTTGTTTTTGAAAAATAAGAAAGGACAGGACTGAAAAGGGTGTTTTGGTTTTATATTTTCTGTTCCCTACCTGGCGGCTTCTTCCAGGTCAGTTTAAAGTTAGTCACACTAGGATTTGCCAGCATTGCACACAACTGCAGGAGAAAGATGGAAAAATGTTTTTAATTTGGTCCCTATTCCGCTTTCTTTACAACGACGAAAACTTTATGTTTTCTTGAATTGATTCCTAAACTTTGAACAAAACTATGGTTTTCCACACTCTACCGTGGGATGAGTCTGTCCATTTTGTAGCCCAACAGATTCATAACCCTGAACCATTAATCTTCTTTTTAGTTTACTAACCAAATGTAACCAATTGTGCCACTATGTGTGAAGAAGGTTTACCAGTATAACACTGAAATCAAATCCTTTGCATGGACTAGACCCTTTCGTATAAAAAATGGGTATAAGAAATGGGTATAAAAAATGGGTGTAAAAAAATAAAGTGTCAGTTAGTTTAAATATATTAAATCTAAAAAATGTACATATGCCTGAATTGTATTTGTTGTCAGATACATGTTAAATATTAAAATATGAAAATGTAATATCATCCAAAAATGTCACTACTTGATTTAAAGGGACTTGGGTTGGGGTTGGTTCCTGTAAAGGCACATGTCGCCACAAATGAACCAAACTTTACAGTCCCCACTTTACATGATATACAAGCAGATCCGTTCTTTACCTGCTGCTCAAAGTCAGCACTGGTCCTTGGGTTCGTTAAGTTTGCAGTTGTCTGGATTTTCAGTTTCACAAAAGTTATCTTTGATTGTTGACCTGCTGAACCTATAAAAATTAGTTTAAAAAAAAAAGCAGTGAAGTAAATTAAAAAGTGGCTTTAGATCACAATGGAAAGGACAGAAAAGTGCATAAAATGTAATGCATATGTCAAATTACTTGATACACCTACAGTGCCTTGCAAAAGTGATTATTAGGCCTTAATAGTTTTCACATTTTGTCACATTATAAACACAAACTTAAATTTTTTGGGGGGGTATTTTCTTTTAATATACACCAACACAAAGCAAAAAATTATTGTAGAGTGGATGAAAAATGATGGTTTATAAAACTTGTATTCAATTTGTATTCAGCCCTCTTTACTTTGATACGCCAAAATAAAATTTTACTAAATCAATTGCCCTCGAAAGTCAACTAATTAGTAAATAAAGTCAACGTATGTGTATTTCAGGCTCAGCATCAATACAGCTGATCTGTGAAGGCCTTTGACATTTTTTTAAGGACCATCAGTGAACTAAACCGGCACCATAATGATCAAGAAAGACACCAGACAGATCAGGAATAAGGTTGTGGAGAAATTTAGAGCAGGGTTATGTTATAAACCAGTATTACAAGGTCAGAACATCTCAGAGAGCACTGTTTAATTTATCAACTGAAAATGAAAGTAGCAAATGGCACACCAAGACCAAGATATGGCCATCAACCCAAGTTGACAGGGCGGGCAAGGAAATTATTAATCGGGGAAGCAGCTTGTGGTAACTCTGGAGGAATTACTGTGATCTACTCCTCAGGTGGAAGAGTATGTTTACGGGACAACTATTACTCATGCACTGCACAAATATAGAAATATGGTCACTATGGAACAACGTAAAGAAGAAAGACAGTGTTGAAAGAAAGCCAAAAGAAGTCTAATTTAAAGTTTGCTGAAAGCCATGTTGGAGGACAAACATGTGAATGGTGCTCTGGTCAGAAGAGACCAAAACTTAAGTTTTTTGTCCTACAGACAAAATGCTATGTGTGGAGGAAAACATACCATACCCAAGGTGAAACATGAGGGTGGCAACATCATGATGTGGGGATCATTTTTCCACCTGGAACAAGGAAGTCGGTCAGAATTGATGGGAAGATGAATGGAACTAAATACAGGGTAAACTCTGGCTGGATCCCAGAAGAACACCTGTTAAAGTTTGCAAACGACTTGAGACTGTCACTTAGCGCCACCAGCAAATATGACACTACATATAGAGTTGGAGCAACAATGGAGTGGTTTAGATTGAGTATATCCATCAGTATGTCAGGCCCAATGAGACCTAAATAGACCAGTCCAAAATGCAAAAGAGATTTTGTTGCTGTGCTGATGTTCAAAAGACATTTTCTGTCCAATCCCACTAAGCTTGAGCTGATTTACTAACAATAGGAAAGTATTTCGCTGTCTTGGTGTGTAAACTTGTTGATGAAAAAGCTCAAAGTAATTGTGTTGAAAGGATGTTCAAGAAAGTATTAAATCAGGGGCCAAAAACAGAGACACTGAACACCTTGTGTCATTTTCTTTCCACTTCAGTTATTCATTGCTTTGTTTTGGTCTAAAATCCCCCAAACTTAAAGTGACAAAAATAGTATAACCTGTGGAATAACAATTAGAGACACGACTCACCAAATAAGTCTGAAATTTCTGAAATGGGTTGATCTTCTGTAATGTGCTTGCAGATAAAAGGGTACAATTCATTGCATGACTCTTGTGTCAAAGTGCCATCTTTCAACCCTATAGCGGCACAAAGTTCATTCCCATTAAGATCTTGGATTTCTTCTTCATTCCAATTTGGGGAACTGAAGATTTTTCCAGTCTCAGACCACATCCAGAAAACATATCTGTGGATGTCAATCCAGACATCTGTGCCATTGATCATATTTCTGATTTCAGCATTTGTTGTATCATCAGGAATTTGGACCAGAGTTGAATTATTGGCCTGACAGTTGATTACGGCATCCGTCCAACTCATTTTAGGCTCAATGCTGAAAAGGTCACCTGTTGAGATAAAGGTCGTTATGCCAAGCACTCATGATTATTTAAAAAACAAAATCTTCCTGTCAGATTTTACCATACTTGTTATTTATCAATCTCTTAACAAGGTTTAAATCCAACCTAGTAATCCATGTGGCCATTATTTATACATCTAAAGATGTAGGTTCATAGGAAAATGATACAGAACGGTTAGGGTGGAGCTACTGGCGTCACACAACACAGTCCATTGATTGGGGGACAGAAAAACATTACTGCTTACGACAAGCATGACATACAAGTTTGTCACGTTTGTTGTTGCACTAGTATGAGGCCATGTTAGAGGTTTGGGTTTAAGCCTAGTGAGAGTAAAAATCTTTTTTTTCTGATGAGATGTTTTTTTTCATAAGTTAGTTAGTTAGTGAGACTGATACGTGTGGGATGCCCTTTGTAAAGTTACACAGTCGAAAGTTAACAGCAATACTTTGAGTTATTTAGTCATAAGTGAAATAAAATTGGAGTTCACTTTTCTAAGTCATATTTTCACCATCTTATTCATTCATTTATAAATGTCTGTGTTTATGACTAAACACTTGGTTCAAAAATTAAATATTTACCTTCAAACTAAATATTTAGTTAGCAAGCTAAACTGGCTAGCTAAATATATAGTTTCGAACTAAATATTTAGTTAGTAGACTAAATATTTAGTTGGCAAACTAAATATTTTGCCAACTAAATATTTAGTCTACTAACTAAATATTTAGTTCCAAGCAAAATATTTAGTACAAACTAAATATTTAGTTTAAAAACTAAATATTTATCTTGCCAACTAAGTATTTAGTTTGAAGCTAAATATTTTGTACAAACTAAATATTTAGTTAGTAAGCTTAATATTTAGTTTATAAAATAAATATTTTGTTTCAAACTCAATATTTCTGTTCACTGAGAAATTGTGTAATACTAGTTCTTTGTGAAATAAGATCGGTCACTCTGAGCTTCATATGCATGCTGCACGTGAACATTTTCTCCAACCCCCATTCTCTGCATCAGCTACAGAAAGCAAACAGGCAAAAGGAGGGAATCAGAAAAAGGCCAGTCCCTTCTACATTACAGGGAAAATTAGTATTCACGGTCTTGCCTACCTTAGCTTGTAACCGCACATGGGAATGCTGATTTTGCAGCCTGGACAGAGCAGAGCACGTCTGAAGCTAGAACCTGAAGCTAACTGTTAGCAACTCCACAGCATGGCAGAACACGGTTGGGCTTATTTATTTGTGGACATAGTACATCAGTGTTGCATTTTTTACCCAAGAAAGAGGAACAGAGAAAGAAACTGTTGAAACGTGTCTTGGAACACCGCCAGCGAAGTAAGTTAGGTTAATTATTTGTTTGAAGGCAGCATAAGAGTCGCATTGCTGTTAGCAAATCAGAGGCGAGAGGTTTGCATATCATGAATAATAACGAGTTAGACTCGTGATCCTGACGTGTGTGTCCCCCACCCACTCCTCTGACAAACTGCAACCTCCTGAAACAGGAGCGCCAGAGCATTTATTCTACGTAAAACGGCTCAAAAGGCATCCATTCATACTGGAGAACACAGCAGATTTATTGAAAAAGATGAGTGAATGAGACTGTTAAATAATTATGGTTGAATGCTGTATAATCTTCCAAGGCAAAAATGATTTAGAAAAGCTGAAAATTCAGGACATTTATGCCAATAGTAAGTAAATATATAAATTTCAAAGGGGAAGAAGGGGGAGAGAAAAAGACTTTCCTTACTTTTGTTTGTTTAAAGGGATAAAAATGTCCCTTACATGTTTTTTTTACCCACCATTAGAGCAAACTGACTGTCTAAGTTCAGTACAGTCGCGATTATACCAATCTCCAACATCAGTCATAGCCACACACAGTTTAGCCAGGAGACTGTCTGGCTGACCCTGGCTCCAGTTGAAATATAGGGCTCTATTTCCGTCTTGTAGGATCCATGAAGAGGTGTCCGTGATCAGTCCTATCCAGGCCTTGGAGTAACCTAAATTGAACCACTTTGAACTGACCATGTCGTCTCTTTGGATCAACTCTGTGTAAACATCTGCACAGTAACTGTCTGCATCGTACCAGGTCCTTAGATTCTGGACAAGTTTGTATGAAGTGTCAGCTGTGGTGGCACAAAAACCTAAGGATGAAATTAGATTTTTTTTAAATATATGATTGATTAGTTTTTGTTTTAAGTATTATTCTTTCTCTACAATTTTAATTTATCTTCCCGATACTCTTGAAAGATGATCACAGCAGCAATGAGATAAAATAGAGGTTCAATTTGTATGAAGGATGTATAAGACAGTTCTTCATGGTTCAGTCTTACAGTCAAATCGTCACAGCATACTAAAATATCAAAGAAAAGTTAATTGATAAATAGTTTTGATGATTATGACTTACAGTTAATGGAAACCCAGAAATCTCTTAAAAGTAGATCCTATACGACCATTTTAAAGTAAATTTCATACAGAAATGTAGGGACTCACTCAAACATGGGGAAGACTGCTGCCTTTACTGCCATTTATACCCTCCACATAGTAGGTAAGGCACAGCTAAAGAAGCTGGCTGGTCAGGGTGCTAATCCAAACAAATCAAAGGAAAGTTAAATGGAAGGATAAAAGTGCAAAGCGCCTTGAGATGACATGTGTTGTGCATTGGCACTATATAAATAAATTGAAGTATTGTAGAAAATAATCGCACAAACAAGGACGATTATGAAGGAAAGGCCATTTAAGAGATTGGGGGAAATCCACAAGGTGTGGCCTATGGCTGGTGTCGGTGCTTCAAGAGCCGCCACCACACAGACCTATCCAGGATTTGAGCTGCAACTATTACATTCCTTGTGTCAACCCGCTCCTGAACCAGAGACAACATCAGTAGGATCTTAAGCAGGAGATAAAGAACAGGTCCGTTGCTCAGTGGTTAAAGATTCAGATTAAAGTACCATACACTTTTCATTTCAACTAAATGCCCAGGAAACTGGAAGAAGCGTGAAGAGGCTCAGAATCAACGTTGCTTCCACAGTGAGTGAAGATTTGGCGTGCCATGTGATCTGCTTTTGTTCGTCCACTGTGTTTTCTGAAGTTGTTCAAAGTGCTGTATCCAAGGTTTTTCAAAGAAAGTTTAGCGGAAGGAAAAAGTGTGGTAGGAAGAGATGTACCAGCAACTGTAAACCCGGATAAGTTGACAGTACTTAAACCATTTGCGTCATCTGATTGCCTCAAAGAGTTTAAGTGCAGTCAACTCGAATCTGCAACAGTTAGAATGTAACATTTTTAAGTTACATAAACATAAATGGTTTAAGTAACAGAGTAAAGAAAATTAATTTGTTCAAGTATAGTCAAATTAAATGGGAACATTCAGAATTAAACATTTTAAGTTATATACAGTTAAAAAATGTGGAGTCTACTTAAAACTACAATAACTAAAACTTAATATCGAAAGTAAAATACACTTAAAAGCCTAGTTTTATTCTAAAATCTGAATTTATCAAAAATGAATATATCTAATTCCAATTACATACTTATTTTTGTCAATGACCACACAATGCAGTACATTTTATATATTTTTATTGGATATATCTTAATGATGACATTTTTTTTATAAAACATTCTTTTTGCCAACAGTATTCTTACTTTTTGGTAACACATATCACCTTCTACTTTACATTTTGTGTTGAAGCAAATAGAACATGAATACTGAATTATTAAACAATGTTTTGTCCAAATACAATCACAGCACAGTTTCATAATTGTTTGTTGCACAAACAACTTTCAAGTTTTGGGGGAAAAAAGAAGAAAAAACACTGACCATAGCAGCATATACTGCTAATGCAAAAGTAGAAACTGCCAGACAACAAAGCCGGCATTAAGAACAGAAACATTAAAAACAATGTACTGATAATCTAAATTGTTGCACCTAAAACTCTCTAAAATGAGTCTTATGCATGATGATCACAGTAAAACAACTATGAGACACATCTAGAACAACAAGAATATTATAGAAAATGAGCAACTGCTAGAATATTAATATTAAATCTACTTGTGCAACAGTCCAGACATGGACAGGGAGAACTGTGCCATGAGCATAAATTTGACCTACCCAGCAAGCTCATTCTTCTGGTTTTAAACCTTGAGGTAGCTCATTTCGACCTATATTTAGCATTACCTGCTGAATGAAGATAAAAGTGTTTTTTAAGCACTTCGGGTACTGCAGGTGGAGTGCGTATGTAAACCCAAACAAGACGCATATTGCTTGAGGTAAGGTTTTGTAGGTCATCCAGTACAAGACTGCCCTCTAGGATGATGCCCACTTTTGAGGGATTTAGTGGTGGTGATGCTGGGCTTGTGGCTCTGCTGTCCTCATAGGAGAGGAGTCCCACAGGAATGTCCATAGAGAGATTCTACATAGTGTGAGAAACAAAACAAAAAGAGGATATTCAGTTTACGGCACTTGGTCTACAATCAGCTGTATGTAAGGTTGTGTAAACAAGCTGTTAGAATCATTTTTGTGTGTTCATGTACAGTACCAGAAGTTCCTTCCTTCATATATATAAATAATCAGTTATCCTGACAATTATTTCAGACTTGAAATTCTTCCAACTATGCTCTCTATCTGTTTTACTTTTGTGTGCATTGAAAGTGGAGTATACACTGCTCTGAAATTTACAATCTTTATAAGGACAATCAACTTTGTGATTTACTTTTAAGTTGGTACTCCGCAAATGAGCAAAGTATTCAGTTTCAGAGCAGAGTTCGACAAATTCGCATGACAAACAGCGAAACTTCATGTGAGTTTCAGTTTTATCCACATTTCTGGTGTGAAAACGGGATAAATGGCTATGAAGTGCACTGAGAGATTTAAATGTGCATACACATTTCTCATGCAAGTCCCATGTTTTAGCCTATAATGTTTAAAAAGCTGTCCTCTTTTCTCACAGATGACGGGCAGTATTTGCATTTCCAAAGCATCTTAATGTGAGTTTAAACTAAAATAGAAGGGGCTACAAATCAAGCTAGTGTAAAAAGTGACCTTTTAACACTAGCTTCAGTTAACCTTTTCAGAAGAACAATGCAAAAGTTCAAAACTTGAACTGAATACACAAATTGGAGTGCTTCTCTAAAAACAATGCTTCAGCCATCAAATGTTCATTCACTTCAAAATGTCTACACATTCAAACGTGTTTCACACTAGGAAATTTCTTGAGAGCAGAAAGAAAAAGCAACTCACCTCTTTCAGGCAGAAAAACTTGGAAAGGCCCCTCTGAAAATATGAAAATGGCGCACTTTTCTTTGTATCCTCCGGCACAGACTTGTCTTGAGCTTTGAGCCAATCACAACAGGGCACCACTGTTGCCTGATGAAACTTGATATTTTAAGTTTGTTTGACTTAGAAAAATGAGTACACCCAATGAATGTCTCATATATTCATTATATACTCATTCTGTTCAAGTAATGAAACAAAACTAATTTTCTTAAGTGGCATTTACTCAAAATGTTTCCATAGGGAGTACTTTTGAGGTAATCAGTGCCTTGAGATGATTGGCGAGCAAAATCAATCCAAGAAGGTTTTCAAAGAGTTGACTGAGACTGGAGTCAGCGCATCCAGAAAAACTATGCACAGATGAATCCTACACATGGGTTACAAATTCCTTGTGTCAAGCCACTCCTGATGCAGAGATTCTGTTGCTCAGTGGTCCAAAGTCTCTTCAGATGAAAGTAAAGTTTGCATTTAATTCAGAAATCAAGGTCCAAGAGTGTGGAGGAAGAGTGGCGAGGCACCGAATCCAGCGTGAAGCTTTCAGTGGGTGATGTTTGGGGTGCCATGTCATCGGCTATGGTTGGTCCAATGGGTTTCCTGAAGTCCACAGTCAACTGCCGGAAAGTTTTTAGAGCACTTCATGCTTCCCTCTGCTGACATGTTTCATGGAGAAACTAATTTCATTCGCAGCAGGAGTTGGTACTGGCCCAACACTGCCAAAGGTACCACTCACTTAAAACCGCTGGGTTATGAAATGTTTGACCCATTATGGGTTATTTATATGGGATTTGGGTTATTTTTGTGCAACCCATGAGGTGGGTCAAAATCGATCAACCCAACATTCATTGGTTGACCCAACATTCATTGGTTGACCCAGCATTCATTGGTTGACCCAACATTCATTGGTTGACCCAACATTCATTGGTTGACCCAACATTCATTGGTTGACCCAGCATTCATTGGTTGACCCAACATTCATTGGTTGACCCAGCATTCATTGGTTGACCCAACATTCATTGGTTGACCCAACATTCATTGGTTGACCCAGCATTCATTGGTTGACCCAACATTCATTGGTTGACCCAACATTCATTGGTTGACCCAACATTCATTGGTTGACCCAACATTCATTGGTTGACCCAGCATTCATTGGTTGACCCAACATTCATTGGTTGACCCAACATTCATTGGTTGACCCAACATTCATTGGTTGACCCAACATTCATTGGTTGACCCAGCATTCATTGGTTGACCCAACATTCATTGGTTGACCCAGCATTCATTGGTTGACCCAGCATTCATTGGTTGACCCAGCACCTGGGTTGTTGTGCTTGTTTGAACGTCATTACATCATCAGTTGTCCTCCACCATTAATCCACTCTCCAGGCTCCATCTTGGCTGTGATCTGAGCTGGAGCAAAAAAACATCCTCCTGTCGATACACTATATCTAATTCTCATCACGTCTGTGCTGCGTTACCTATAAAAGTGGCATCTCTATATTGTAGAGGCTAGTTGGTTGTTATGGCTAACAGCGTAGCTAGTCATTTAGCCTCATGAGCCTTTTACAAACAGTGCACGTAGCTTATCTGTGGCTTTTGTAAACTGCTGTTCTGCTGCTTTTTTTTGTACATATTTGTCAACAATCCCGCGGCACTTCTGTACTTTACATATGAACAACGAGTAAAGTTGCGTCTAATTAAATAGGCGCAAGGGGGAGATGACGCAGCAGCTACAACTCAAGGCTGGAGTGATGAGCCAATTTCTTCCCACTGTCATGGCGATGTAAGTACTGATATTTTCGGCACACTTCTCCGATACAGCGAGCATCATATCATTCAGAGAAAGGCGACGCATGAACAAAGTGGTGAGGTTTTAAAGCAGCTCTCTCCTCTAGAAGGAGAGAGACGCAGGGTGCGGCCGTCACCTGCTATGTCACGGATCACCATGCCTTCTTCTTGCCGCACTTAGCATCTTTTCCGGGTGGGAGAACCCGGCGGGACTGTGTACAAATAGCAGCTCTTTTCTAATGAGATGTCTGGTAGCCGTTTGCAAAAGGCTAGTTTGTTAGCTAGCTAGCTAATTCTCCAGTTTAATGACGATGCCAAATTTAACCTGGGGATATAAGTTCCTAATATTTCATATCTAAAATAATGAATCTGAATATTTTCTTTTAAATGTCTCCTGTTGTACAGTAGTTCGGCCTTTCCCTGTATTGCCACAGCAGCGTATAATGGGAGCAGACCGATCTTGGGTTTAAGCTGTTTACATGTTCATGAGCCGCCAATGTTCTTGTGAACAAAAACATATGCGAGTGATTTTTATAGTGATGTAAAGTTAGCTCAAATTTACATGTATGCAATTTATCAAATAAATTATATAATGAGAGAGGGAGGATTGTTTAATAGCCATGTGATGTTTTTTTTCTATTTTACAGTCCTACACAGAGAGCATAAAGGCCCTGACATCAGATTTGGTTCAGTCATTTCCCAGTTTGAAAGACTCATCAAGCAGTGGCAGCGTGAGAGTTTTTTGTAAAAGGTCATTGCGATATTTATTTGGGGTCTCATGATTCTTAGACCGATTCTATATGATTTAGGTCACTATCCAATTGGATTTTCAATTTAACCTTAACAGCGGGAACAATAATTTGATTTTGTCTTCTGAGGACAGACAGACATACAGAAAAACCCTGTTCTAACCGTAGCCCATGCTGTCAAAAATCAAAACATGCCTGATGTCTATTAATCAAAGATTTAGATTTCTTGGCAGGAAATATGGTACACCCCAGGACGGAACCACTAGATTCCTGGAGGAAAGGCTGCGGAACGTCAGAAAGAGGCTGAGATCAACCAGCAAGTGGTGGAGCACGGCACAGACACTGGCTCAAACACCAGATGATGCACTCTTGCAAGGGCTCTCATACCAGGTAATTATTTAACTTGATTATTTGATGAAGCAAAGCATCCATATTTTAGTGACTAACAACCATACATGCAAATCAGTTGCTTTTCTGCGAAATTCGCCATTTTGACCTCGGAAAATAGCATTCAGATGAGTCGTGCAAATATATAATAAAAAAATGTAATTGGGGTGGGGGGCTTCTGTAGACACACCACTGAGAGCATTGAACCGCTGGGACATCGCGCTGATAGTGAGGTGAAAGTTATACCACTGTGTATTACATCATGTTCAGTTGTTTTCTGCCGCTTAGATTGATAATTAGCGGCAGTCTACACAAAAAAAAGTTATGTCGACACAGAGAGGTTTCCACTGTATGTAGCAGCCTACTGCGGCCTCACCAGGTCTTCTTCCACGCCGTTTCCTGTCTCTTCTCCTACTCTGTTCAGGTTTGAGGTTAAAATAGTTATTTCTCAAAGGCTGTCAGCTGACAGTCCCACTCACGGCAAGAGCCTACTCCGCAGTGACAGTCTTTGTGGCTTTGGCACACATACTGCACCCAGGTGCTTCTGGGTTCCTCCTCTTCCTCTCAGGTAGTGTCCCCCTAAAAAGAACCTGTGGGCACACCCCTTCCTCCGAGAGCCCTGCCTATAGATATCTGCCAGCTTCTGGCCCTCTAATAGTGGGATTAATGAAACTACAATCAAACCAGCTGCAGGGCAGGAATTGGCTGCATATAACTGTTAGCAGAGGTTCTATGTTAGTTGGATACTGAACGACAAAATCACAGGTATGCCATTCCACATCGTATTAACACCTATGTTCTACAGATGGCATTGGCGAACTCGCCCTGAGGCAGCTGCCAGCCCTGCTTCCTCCAACCACTTACAAACTTGGCCATGGCCAGAGTTAAAAAATGGTTCGCCACACCATTGAAGAATGCAACTTGGCCTTCATCGACCATAAGCCTGTAAGTATTCCAGTACATCTAAAGGGGAACTTTTTTCTTTTCATTAATATATACCTGTTAGTCCTGGGCTCACGAATGTGCTCAAACACACACACACACACGCATATCCAGGTTTGTTATTCTATAATTAGGGTTTCCGACTATTGTCAAGCTATCTACAAGCTTACATGTTGGTGACTATCAAAGCATCCTAGGTTTTTAAAACAGGTCTGCAGTGCCACTGACTGATCACCTCGTTACCACACCGCACTGATGCAGAAATTAACATATTTATAAGAAGCTTAACGCTTTTGTGTTTTAATCCATTCAGACCTTGCTGTAGGAGGTTGAAGTCTTCTAAATCTACAAAAAATGTGATTGATTTATGGCTTCTTAGGTCAGTTCAGGTCTGAATGCTTTTTTTAAATTGTTTTCCATAATGTGAGCTATATGCCATAACCATCCAGACAAAATTAAAGATGCACTGAATCTTTTCCAAATTGTAAACCTAACTGGACTTGATCTTAAAACAATATTTTACGAAAATGGTCCTCACAATGTCTTTTATTTTTTATTTTTTATTCTACTATACTAGTTGGTAGACATTTGTTCCTTACTCACTACTCTCTCTCATTCTTTCTTTCTTTTATTTTTTAGCCTGAAACAAACATGGTGGAATACATTCATGAGGCCAAGGCATCAAGACCACACCCCTACGTCCTGACATTGGGAAATGATGATCAGCATGTATATCAGGCCTTTGTCATCATTGCTTCAGGCCATCGATGCGAGCTTCAAGGCATTTTTTATTTTAGACATTGAATACTCGAAGCAGTGTGACCATGTGTGCAAATTTCTACAAAGTGCCGTCTATGAAATGCCAGGAGTGGAGTCTAAATTGGTTAAGTTTCTTCAACTCTGGAATTGCGCCGCTCAAAGTGGCAGCATGTTGGAGTAGCTCTGTTACTTTGGTTCATATTTTTTTTCTTTTTTTAAACTTTAATTCTTCCATTTTTGGTAGAAACATTGTTTTTGTGGACAACTGTTCTCTCTGGTTTTGAATGCTGTGCAGCTGGAAGGATTTTTGCTGACACTTTATATTTTTGGACATTTGTTATGATGCATAACCATGGCAACAAGGTGGTTTACAACTGGCAGCAGCTGATTAACATCACAAAAGCTCAAATAATACCTCAACTACAGCCACAAAACCCTGATGAGTTGAAAAGAAGACGCCATAGATCCAGAGCATCCTCTACATCAGACTGTCATACAACTACAGAGCGTCTTCAGTCAGAGGCTTCTTCAGATCTGCAGAGCACTACAAGAGATCATCCCTACCCACAGCCATCAGCATCTACAACAAATCTTTGAAGGAACTTGAATAATGAGTTACAACAACATTTAATTTCCCTTTGGGATTAATAAAGTAATTTTGAATTGATTTGAATTTGAAACTAGTATACTTGCTTGCAAATGGGCATTGGAAAAAATGGACACTAGACCTTTTGACTGTTAGTTGTTTTGCACTGAATGTTTTAATTACATTGATTTTATCTGTTCCAGTTCTTGACCTGAATGAATTGATCTGAAACATTTTATATTGTTTACATTTATATAAATAAAATTTCAAGGTGGCACCTTGTAAAGATTTCAGTATTGTTTAAGTGATTATTGCATAGTATATTCAATTCAGTTTATTTACATAGCGCCAATTCACAACACGTCATCTCAAGGCACTTAACATGAAGTATATGCTTCACATGACCAGATCTAGCATGTATTTTGTGACAGTTTTATAGATATGGATGGTTGCTATTTTCTAGTCTTATAGGTTGTACTGTAATGTGTTAGAATTATTTGGGCATATTGGTTAATTTGACCAAGCATTTGGATTGATTACTGAACAATATATGTAGTTGTTGAAACAACCCAGAATTTTAATTCATTTGGCCCAGCATTTGGGTAGAGTAAATGACCCAGCATTTGGGTAGAGTAAATAACACATATTTAGTTAAAACAACCCAGAATTGTAGTTAATTTGACCCAGCATTTGGGTAGAATAAATGACCCAAATTTGTGGTTGAATTTACCCAGATTTGTGGTTATTTTGACCCAGCATTTGGGTGGGATATTTAACCCATCTTGCTGGGTCAAATTAACTACTGCTGGGTTGGTGCAATATTGACCCAGCGGTTGCGTTATAGAACAGCCCAAAATGGGTTATTTTTAACCCAGAAGTTTTCAGTGTGCAGTTGCTGCTTTAATCACCATAGCATATTTCCTAATTGGTCGGCAAACTGCTCTGAGACAAAGCCACACCCTGATGCAGCAATTCATGCAACAGGAGCTACAGCTGGCCAACATATCTGTTTTAAAAATCCTTTTTTTTTTTTTTTTTGCTCTAAAGTTCCAGTTTTATTTATTAAGAAACTGACTTTTGGGTTTCCATCGGCAGTAAGTCATCAGCGAAATTTTCAGAAATTAATGCTTGAAATGAATCCCTGTGTGTATAATAAATCTATATTAATAAAATAAAATAACTTCACAGGATATAAATCTCACCTGTAACCAGGAGAATCAGAAAAAACGTCTCATCCATTCTGACTTCAGTTACCTACAAACATAAAAAAACAGTTATGAGGCAGAAATATTTAGAGATACAGAATTATTGTTCTAAAACAGATCTGTTTGGTTGCTTTATTACAAATAATTGAATAAGCCCTTCATTAAGGTTTTTTTTAAATAAGTATTTCTCATACTGACATTCTGAGAAACATTTGTTCTGATTAATTTTTCATATTTTTCTTTGATCGGTTTATAAAATTGCTCTGAACAGGATGAGATGATTTAATAATTTAGTTGATCTGTTTTTGACCAAAATGAAGGAATTTCTTGTACATCAGTTTGTATTCTGTTTGCATAAAAAACTTTGAATACTAATATATATTTTTATTTCTGAAATCCCATCTTTATCCAGCCTGTTTCTGTGATGTGATTTAGGTATCGTAAAAATCTAAATGCAATTTTTAAATCAGTTTTCCGTAACATGCTGAAAATGAATGATAAAAAAAAAAAAAAATCAGTACTCAACACAATGTCTTGCCTTTTGTTTAACAAAAGAATAATCTACCATTATCCATTAAAAGTTCAAGGTAGTATAATTAATCAGGTTAAAGTGCCGGCTTACCAAGCTTTAAGTTGGAAGTTAAGATAGAAATTGGTTGTCTTTCTGCCTTCTCTGTCTGGTTCTTTTCCATTTGAGTTAGTTTTTATAGGATGATGCAAATGAGGATAGTAAGATTAAATCTGATTGGAAGAGGTTGGATGGTGCACATCCTGTCTGGTTTCAGAAAAAACTCAATCACAGGTTCATGGAGGCTGTAAAAAAAACAACTTCTAAACAGGTTTAAGCCTACTTCTCTGCTGTTGAAACAATATACTGCTACACCAATATAGCAACACCAATAAACGATGATCAAATTTGTATAAAAGATCAACCCACAAACAATCCAAGTTAGTTTTCTCTTTGACAGCGTACTACCAATCACGCCACTTCCTCCTCCTCCGCCCGTCGCAGCCAGTCATAAGTTATCAATCTTTCAATGGCGCGCTATTCAAGTTTCAGTCAGAAGTTGACTTTATTTCTGTTATATCGTATGTGATGATTTTAATGAACCATACATGAAAAATAGTTTTGTGGTTCTTTTTGTTGCAATTTTCTTAAAATTTCTGCATTAAAGGAAATTTTGATGTGGGGTGATTTTATTTAGAGGTAAGTGTATTTATTTCCATAATTCCATTTAAATCGTTAAACTTCCATAGATTATAGATTCAGGGCCCACAACTTAAACGATTTCAAGTATTTAGTTGTTTATTTGTACATAATTTGGGTTCCAGCTCATAAAACCCACGAAAACAGGAATTCAAAAAAATTAGAATACTGTGAAGAAATCACCATTTAATTCTCAGTTTTTGCAGAAAAAAAAGAAAGAAATTATGATCACATCAAATCAATCAAAATATGGTTTAACTTTGGTTAAATTGTCTCAGTTAGGTTCAATACGAGGAAGACTGCAGACTTGACAACTGGCTCTTTTTCCATGATATTCAAATTTTTTGGAAAGGATCTGTATGTGACTGATGTTTGTTTTCACTGTAAATTTGTGACCCAGTCCATCTACTTGTGTTTGTCTTCTGGAACACAGATTGTCTTTGCATTCAAAGCTCTCCTAATGTGCCGTTCACATGCAAACAGATACACAAAGCTCTATAGTGATGTGTAAATCACGACCTTTGATCCACTTTCTTGCGGCTATTATTTCCTGGGGAAAAAAGGTCCCAAAAAACTGTTTTGTCCTACAGCTAATTAGGCAATACGCCTTATTATCTCTGAATGTTCAACACTTTTTAGATGCAAATTGATATTTCTAGACCTCTTAATAAGAACAAAATAAAGATTTTCTTAAACATTCAGTCTCCTTTGTAGAAATGCACAACAGAGGCTTCTATTATTTCAATAAAATGCACACAACTCCATAGATCACCATCTTCAATACGTGTGCTTTGGGTCATTACTTCAGGTAAATCAGTCTGAACCCAGGTCTAAAAAAACAGCAAGCTTAGCTGCCATTTTAAAGGGATTTGCATTCATCCATCCATCCATTTTCTTCATGCTTAGGTAAGAAGTTGATTAAAAATGACTCATGGTTCTCAAAGGTTTTCACAAAGAAAAATCATAAAGATGCGGAGTGCTTTTGTATTTGCAAGCAAAACATTCTAAAACATTGCATTTGAATTGCTTTTTTGGAATCTAAATCAAACCCAGTTTAGGAACCTTGGTCCAGTTAAAAGCCCAGAAGTAACAGGATGATCAAAACCGAGCTGATTTTCCATTTTGAGTTCTGATCTGAAGAATCAGATTTCTTTCTCCAACGACTCCATTAGAAAGAATGTGCTGCTGGTTTTTGTTTAACTAGTTTTAATCCAGCAGGAAGTAAAGGAATGACAAGGCTTTTCACATCTATCTGTCAAAGCATAGGTTCCTAAACTGGATTTTTATTCAAATCAAAAGTGCATTAAAAAAATGCTGTTAAAGGATGCATGTATTGACAAAGAATAGTGGGAGTTGCTAGTTTTGATGCATTTAATGAATTTGGAGAAGAAAAAAAAGATTTTTATTTGATCTAATCACAATTTAAGCCAATTTCCTTCCAATTTCTGCACCAATGAATCCCATTGATTGGTGGATCTTAAGCAGAATAACAGCAATTGCAGTGAAATGCTCGTTTTTCTATTTCTTGTGATTATGTGAATCAAAAACAGAAATGATCAATGAGCTGGACAGGAACTTAGGTCGATTCAAAGAAAATGTCATTTACTAAATAATCAGTGTGACCCCCCACCAGAAATTCAGATTTTTTATCAGTTTATTGCTATAATGCAATATGAAAAATTCTAGGAACTCTGTTCTCAATTATCTATACTGACCTGATTGGAAAATTGAATTTCAGTGGTCCACATATAATCCCAGTAGTTTGGTACTAGACTGATTTAAAAAGAGTAGTAAAGTAGAACAAGTCAGAAGAAAAATCTGATAGACATTCAGAAAGGTTGGAGAACTATTGATCAACATTTTTTAGAGTATTAAAACTAAATCTGGCTGCTTGGAAGCAAAATATAAACAAATGAGGGATGACGCAACACTTTTGGCGAGTAGGCCTACTGTAGACAATGTTTTTTTTCTAGAAGAAGTTTAGAGCTGCAGCTGTATAACTTGAAAGAGATCCTCCTCCTGAAAGTGCCTTTTTCAGACAAACTTCAAATGTTTCTGCCTCGTTTATTTTTCCTCTGCAACACAAGCTGACATTCCCACATTTACTTTCTGATTCAGGTAGGGTTTATTTTCCAGTCTGTATTATTTTTGTGTGCGTCTCTTTGCCAAACCTTTTTAGATTGTATTTTTTATAACGTCAAACATGATCAAATCTGATATTTCTAGAATTTAGCTAGTAAAAACAAAACGTAAATCAAAGCACTGCTGCTGCAGGCATTTTTTGAACAGGTTTTTTTCATCCATCGGATGCCACAGGCAGTTAGCTCCACCTACTGGTGAACAAAGCTCACTACAACCAAACATTTAATTAAAAAAACACTCACCAGACTTGTTTTCACTTTTTTATTCATACTATATTATATATTTGTAGTCTATGTTCATAAGATATTTATATATATATATATTTCACATATGTGTTTTTATAACTATTTACAAATGGCAGTGTTTGCCAGTAGCTGATATTTCAACATAGTGAATGAGGAAAAACTGGTCAAAGTTCAGTGCTATGCTGAAAAACAGTTTGATTTAAACAAAAACAAAAAAAAAAGAATGTGGGCAAATGGCAAAAATGTACATGATGCAGCACACTTCATATTCAATTCCAAAACTTGTGCAAATGTAGTGTTTTTGCTTTTCCTGCAGAAATGACCAGGCAGTGCCCACATGTACACGTAAACAATTTTAAATAAGACAAAACAGAAAAGAAAAGATACAACACTATGTACACCGAAACAACGAGCTGACACGGTCCAACACGAGAGGAGCAGATCCCGAATAATATTCAGAATTGAGCACAGCCATGCATTTAGCAGTTTAGCACATTCGGCGATGCATTTGCTGAAGCTTTTCACCACACTCAGAATACTGTTGGACCAAAAATACGTGTAAGATACAGTATATAATGTCTCCCACATTCACCTGATCAGAAATACACTTTGGAATTAATGGCTTTCGGAGAAAAGAGATGTAAAAAAAAACAAAACAAAGAAAGTCTGCATTGCATTATTTTTTAAGTACTTCCTCTTTAAAACAAAAATACATCCAACTATAACCCTCCAACACACACGTGCATTTGTGTGTCTGTGTGCAACGTGCAAATCTCTTCCATAAATACAGTAAACTTTTTCTCTCTTCAGACCCCCCAGGATAAAAAACAACTTTGTTCATTCCTGACAAACACGCAGCCGAGTTGGTTGGATCACGAAGGGGGGCGGGGCCAACAGGAGGTTTATAAAATGTCCCACTTATAGGAAGCCTTCATGGATGCACTTTGAATGAGAGCAGTTCCTCAGAGTGCATGTTGTTGAGCGAACGCAGCTCGGGAAGCTTAAGGAGGAGCTTGGTGAAGGTTGTGGCGGGCTCGTTGCCGTGGTTCTGCATCACCAGGTTCCTCAGCGCCCAGATCAGTTTGTCCTGCAGGGCCTCAACAGAGTTCAAGTCCTGGATCCCCGATCGATCTACACCACAAATACACAGAAGGTGTTAGACTGCTGAACCCAAAAGGAAGAGGTTTAATTTGAAGGAGCAAGAATCGATGCGGAATGTTGGAATCTTACCGGCTGAGACCAGCACCACGGCGGTGAAGAGGCTCATCTCGTCCTCGTTGAGCCGCAGAGCTGCCAGCTTCTCGCTGAACTCGCACATGGAGTTGAGCAGCTCGCCGGCGCCCAGCGACCTCAGCGTGTCGAGGCTGTAGCGTTTGCCACTCAGAAAGGTGACCGTACGCTCGACCATGTTGAACAGGGAGGCAAAGCGAACCATCAGCACCTGAGAATCAAGAGCAAATATTTTGAATGATCAGATATCTGTATCAGTCTAGTCTCAAAACGTAGCCTCAATTCTCTATTAAGTCTGATTATTAGCAGAGCAAATGTGACTCGAGCACACAGCCCTGTGGAGCCTCAAAACGAGCAGAAACATTGAGCCTGTGTGGCTTCTCACCTCAAACGTTCCAGCTTTCAGCAGGCTGACTTGGTCGTGCTCGGAGAGGTCACGGAAGCCCGGGATCCTCTTGGCGAACTCCACCACCTCCCGCACAGCGGGGGTGAAGCTCAGGGAGAACTCCTCCCAGATCTCCTGACTCGGCTTGCTGGGGTCTACGTACGGGGAGGTGTTCATCGGGCAAACCTTTTGAAAGAAAAAAAAAAAAAAAGTGTGATGCAAATGCTTCCAAGCTTAGAATTGGGATTTACAGCTGGGGGTGGGGCGGCATTTGGGGATAGCTCACCAGGTAAGCTCGACTTTTCATGCAGGCGTTTGGTCCGTTGCAGCCAAAGGCGTTTTGTGTGTAATGTTCCTCTTGCCTGCGGCTGTTCTCGGAGGGATCACCGCTGAGCTGCTGCTGGTACGCTGCCCTCTCCTCCCTGTAGGCGGAGTTGGAGTACGGACAGCGCTGGTACACTCCCACAGACGGATTATTATTCCAGCAGTTTGGGCTCTCCTGCTGCTCCTCCATGCGGCCGCCGCAACCCGCGCCAGACGACGGAGAGGCACGGCCCTGCGACGGCGACCTCTGCTGGGGAAACGTGAAGGCATCTCGGTGCTGCCCGTTCATCGTAGCCACGCCCTCATCCTCGCTGCTGTCTGACCCACAGGAAGATGCAGAGCTGGAGTTGGTGTCCATGGAAACCACAGACTCAGAGTCTTGGGGGTACTGTGGAGAGGACGGGTTGGAGCACGATGGAGAGTCGGAAGTAGAGGAGGAGGAGGAGGAGGAGGAGGAAGAAGAAGAAGAAGATGAAGAGGAGCTGGCGTCGCTGCTGATTGCCTCAATGGGCAGCGGGGGGCTTTGGTCGTTATGCAGCATGCCGTGAAGCTGCCCGTTCTTGTTCATCATGTTGTTCATGGCGTTCTGCATCTCCAGCAGCATCCGCTGCTTCTCTCGTTTAGGGATGCGCCCAAATCTAACAGCTGAGAGTAAAAACAAACAAAAAATATATAAAATCAGTTTAAGGACTTCTTAAAAACACAAAGGAGTTGTTCCAACCAAATGGTAGAAGTGCTTTCTCAACACATTTGCATTTCCACTGCTTCAAGCTCTGGTTCTGATTTCTGGTTCTTCCCTAGCACAGACTTTGTGCTGAAGGAATGTCTGCAGTTTCCTAAAACCAAAACGGTTCTGGAAAAAAACGGAACTGAAAAAAATCCCTTAAATGAAAACTTTCAGGTCCAGATGCTCACCATCTTTAGACATCCCGACAGCCAAGCACTTCTTGAAGCGGCACTGCTGACAGCGGTTCCTGTTGATCCTCATGATGGTGCAGTTCTCCATCTTCAGACACTTCTTATATTGGATGTTCTGCTGAATGCTTCTCCTGAAGAAACCCTGAAGGACCAGAGGAGCATCACCAGCGTGAGTGTGTGCAGTCACAGTGGATATGAACTCAAGTCGCAGAGAGTTAATTCATCACCCACCTTGCAACCTTCGCAGGCGTGGACGCCGTAGTGGAAACCTGAGGCCACGTCGCCGCAGACCTTGCACAGCAGGACCATGCCGTTGATTTCTGCAAACACAAACCAGACCAGTGAGGGAAATGTTAACACTGTAGCATGTACAAAGCGCCTTTTTTTTTTTTTTTTTTAACCAGCAAAGGGGTTTTGAAACTTACTCGTTATGCTGCTTTTTGTAGACGCAGAGGAGCGGCCGGTCTTCTCCCCACCGGAACCGTGTTTTACCGGTGGAGCGATGTCCACCACCATGCCTACGGCCCGGCTTGGCAACGACGGCCGGGATGCAGGCGGGGATGTCGACATGGGGCTGCTGCTCACAAAAGGCTCCGACGTAGAGGCCAAGCCGGATGAAATGTAAGCTATAACTCCTCCTGTAGTCAAAGAGAGGAAATTAAGAATTAGAATGAGAGCGTGCTTTCTGCATCATGTGCACTTTGATCAAAAAAACTAGACAAATAATCGGTGCTCAGATTTAACCACACGAGGTGTTCCAGTTCAGTGTGGGCAAGAGATAAGAAGTTAAAGCCTAACTTGAGGTAATAACTGACTCAGTACCTCGTATAAACAAACTGTTCATAGAAAGTAGCTCCGCCTGTGACACACACACACACACGGGCAAGGTGCCATGTGTTGACATGTGTGTTGCCGTTTGCTCACCGCTTTAGACCTGCTTTATCACCTCCTGTGCTGGTTGGATAACGCGGTTGCATAACAAAACGGCCGGGTCTCCGTGCTACGGGGAGCGTGTTCCACCAGACAGGGTCACCAAAGCACCAAGGCAACACTCGTGGAAACCAAAGTGTTGCACAGCAAAACACGCTCCCCTGTTACGTAACGGCTGTGTTTGGGTGGATTCTAACAGCCCTCATCTTCCACACAACTATTGGCTATTTAAAAAAGAAAAAAGAGAAAAGTTTCCAAGATGTTTTCACTTGGTTTTGATTCTCAAAAATGTAAATGAGACCAACTGCAAAGAGTTAGCCAAAGGAATTAGGCCAATCACAGGTAATAAAAGTATATAATAAAATCACCAAACTCAAAATCCAATTTAGCTGCTGTGTGCAAAAAAAGTAGTCACAGCTTTTATGAAGGTATGCAGTTGACCTGATCATCAAGAACAACTGGTTAGGGTTAGGTTAAATTGAATATAATCTCATTCCTAAATACGATTTCGGAGCTAAAAGTAAAGAATGGAGCACATCTATTGGGGGGGAAGAAAAAAAAGATCATATTGACGAAAATAAGAGGAGATATGTATTTGTTGAAGTGGTTCAATAATTGTACATAATTTCTCTTTGATGCCATTAAACATTTTCTCTCAGTAATAAAGCTTAATTAAATATTATAACCAAACTTCACTGTAGAGTAAAAAAAATAATTAAAAAAACTCCCCGAATCAGTCTGCTTTCACTTGCAAAACCAGTTCTTTAGCAGAAACCGAGTCAGAAAGTTTTTACAGGAAAACTGCTGTGAAACATGTTTTTTTCTCTCTCTCTCTCTGTGTGTTAGGAAAAACACGGCGAACTGATTACCTAACCTCAACCATGACTGTTCTCTGTCCCGGCCCACCCACACGTGGGCCTGTCATGAATTTCACCAGAAGCACGCAGCGTAGGAACCCAAAAAGAAACAAATCTGGGTCAGCCGCGTGTTTGTTTGCGCGACTGTCTCACGTGTACGGCGCTGCAGAGCCGCGCGAATGCATTATGCAAGAGCCTACGTCACGGGGAGCGTTTCGGCCAATGGGAGCAGGAATCCGCCCGCGGAGAGAAACAACCCCTGAGCCAATCAGGGCTGGGCTTTTAAAAAGCGTGTACACACGGGCACATGGCTCTGCTACGCTGGCCATGTGAGCGGGACCGGAGGAAGCGGAACACTGTTGTTGTGTCAAATGGAAACACGGCAGTGCCGCACCGCAGCGACGCCGCTTTAAAGCGCTGCCATGAACACGGGATCAAAGCAGCTACACTAATATTTAAAAATGTTTCTTGAGTCAAAAAATGAGAAAACTGTTCCGTAAAACACTTTTAAAAAGGTGTTTGCATCTGAGCAAAAGAGTCAATCTAAATGTAGGGCAGGACTGTATTTATTTTTAATCTGAAAGGTGTAGCAAGTCTGCGCAGTCAACCAAAAACAATAATATATATATAAATAATAATTATTATTATTGTAACATCACAGTGGCATAAAACATCGTCTGCTTACCAGGTTTGGCTGTCCCCATGTCCTCTGGCATCACTGCTGGAGGAAATAAACTAAATCCAAACTGTCACTGAAAAAAAACAGCGGGCTGACAGACGGATCTTCACCGCACAGCAGGCTTCTTTTTTCTGGAAGAAATGTGCAGGTTTGAGTCGGAGACTCATGCAAAGGAGAGACGCTTTCAGTGTATTTCTATGTCCTGACTGAGAATCGTTCTTTCTCCGTGTGCTCCAGGAAGTCCCGTTCTTGTTGTGTGCAAACTGCGGGTTAGTGGGGAGAACTAAATGTTCTCAATAGTGAGACCCCGCCCACTCCGGCCGGCCGCTGGAGTCACTTTAACCCAGTGACACACTTTCAGGACACCTGAGGGGCGGAGCCAAACGCCCCGCGACGTAACGCGGCGGTGGAAACGCTGAGGTCACGTTGCAGAGCACAACGTGAAGCCCTGAAAAGCAGCGTGAGGATGTTGGTTGCTCAAATTATTATTCACCTATTACCATTAACAGCTGCCACAAACACCCCTCGATCTCTTGTTTTTCTAAAGCCTTGCAGAAGGTTGTCATGCAATACACCACTCCCCCCTCCCCCCCCTCTCCAAAAAAAGAAAAAGAAAGTTGCTTTATTCTTTTTAAAAGTTGAAAACTTTTTGAAAGGTGAAATGATTCAATGTTATTTTTGTTTAGCTGACTTAAAGCTGTCCGCTGATCACGTACTGAGGGTCTTCTTGTCACACTCACCTTCAGTTGCACAAAAACAATCAGGCACATGTTCAGCGCTAAATTGAGATCTGCATTACAGATTCTCATTAAACTATTTTGGGAGCGCATAATGAGAACAACTTGCAACATACTGTACCAATCAGAAGTTCATGCGCATCAAATTACTTTTTTTTTTCTTTTTTTTTTATGGCACCACAACAATGTTGTCTGAGCAAACACACAAACGCCCTGAGTGGTCCCTTTGACCACTGTGAGCGACATCAGATGTGTGCACTGTGGTCATGCCAGCATCGCATCCATCCAGTTTACATAGTTTATTAAAATAATCAAATTACAGCATTTAAATTTCTGTGAGTATACTTTTTAATTAAGTACATTATCCCACTTACAATCAAAATGACCTGCGCATTGTGTTAACACTACATATTAGCTAACTATGAACTCAAATTTTGAAAACACACTTAACTTTTTTATTGTAAAGATCTGACTTGAATTATAAGCATGAGGCATTGTGAGAAGCTCTCGCTGAGCACTGGGTAAGAGAGTCCTCCTGTGGTCTGGGAGAGGGTCCTGTAACTCTTTGTCAGTATGAATACAGTATATAATCATACGATTATTTGTATTTCTGCTACTCATAAACTGGTGACAGTATTTATTGATCAGTTTTCATAAATGAACATTGTAAATAAATGACACTAGATGAGCACAAATCCGATTGAGGACTTAAATTTCACCTTATTTTTTTCGTCTGTCCTTTTCACGTATCCAGTGGTTGTACACGTTGTTGCTGGCCTCATCTGCTTGCAGCTTTGACTTTATGCGCATCAGCTGATCCAAATGGTCCACTTCAAGAAAATTTCTCGATGCTGTTTTGACACGTTTCATTAAACTAAAGCCTGTTTCACAGTCTGCGCTGGATGCTTGAAATGTAGCATAAACATCGATTGATTAGCTGCATAAATACATCATTGGCTGGAGCAGCCAGCCACTGGTCACTCAGTGACATAAACGTTATTGTCTTGAAGCGAAATCTTTTAACCCAAATGCAGAATCAAACAGCGAGACCAAACACTAAAAGATGTATTCACAGAGTATAAGCAGGTAAACTGCAGCCCTGCTGACTGACAGGAGCAGGAGCAGCACTGCTATGTTCCCATTGCAGGTTAAATGATCAATTCTGATTTCTTGTTAAAATCCATTTTCCTGCTCAAGGTTTTTTTTCCTTTTGTGGTGGCTGAAACGATCCAGTGATAAAGTTACAAACTAAGACTTGACAATAATGAGTCAGTGAGGAATGAAACGAAAACTTCAGATGTTTTCAGAACGTTCCATAATCCCCTTTTCGTTAAAGAAATCCACCAAAACACTACAGACTTTCTAAATAAATCAAGTAGCCTACATTTCACAGCGCACGAACTCGGCGCTGTCAGCCGCTCTGTGCATAGACGAAAGCGCTCCGCTCCTATAACAGGAGGATCTGAGTTTGTGTCTGGATTAATTAATTAATTTTTTATCTTATTTTTACCTTAGTCTTGTTTGCACACCCGTGTCTGTCTTTAATCTTGACTCTGGAAAAGACTTCACTTGCAGACCACATAACCTATCTATCGGGTTTGAAAAAAATAGAATTGTGCTGTTCAAACTGTCCTAAAAGTCAGATATGGGTAAAAATGTCAGGTTGGATGCACATTTGCCTCCAGCGTGAACGTTTATCTGTAAAAGAAGAATTCTCACATATTAAAAAAACGACACACAGCAGGAAGGCCATGACAGCAATATAGTTAGTGTGTTGTGTCAGTGTACGGGTCATATGGCAATAACCATAGATAACGGGTTCAGGCGAGTGTATTTTTCGAATTGGACCGGTGCAGGGGCACCACTGGAACTGTAAATCGGTGCATATGCTCATTGATTTATACTGCAAAATAGCACAGAATGAATTATTTATTTGTTGTTGTTTTTTTCTCAATTCAGGTTAGATTTTTTTTTGGTGCGCAGAGCAGATTTTCTGTGCGCGAAGACTGTGTCGGCAGTGCGGAACTGCGCAGGCGCGCAGCTTAGAGGGAACATTGCATCACAACAACTTTAAGTTTTAGAACAAGAATTGGGGACAATTCCAGGCTTCAAAGCGGCAAAAGCGAGCAAGGCAGAAGTTCAGCTAGCAGAACTTGCAGGTGTCGTCCCCTAAGCTTCAACCAATCAGAGCGTCTCACTCTAGTGACGTTGCTATAGTGAGACGCTCTGATTGGTTGGGTGGGCTTTGCAAGCTTTATAAGCGTCAGGCGACGCAAGCTTTCCAAGCGCTAGTCAAACTAGTCGCTTTGGGAGCGTTGTTTGACGCCGACAAAGCGTGCGGTCCTTTAACTCATGTTGCATTTAATTTGTAGTCGAAACTCTGAAATTCTGACTTCCAAGTTGTAAAAATGACCTGGAACGTCCCCCTCGGAAAGTTGGATAATTTTTCAAACGCCGACTTCGAGATCCAATATGGCCGCTCCTCACATCAACAATTGTAAACTATGGAGAAAACATGTTTATTTTACAAGAGACACATAAGAGTGGGTCTAAAATCAATGTTACGTGTTGCGCCTGCAAATCTAAACTGAAATAATTAAAAGTTGCATGTGGAAAGAACGGCTCAGGATGATGTTCGTAAAAGGTGATACGAACAACGGCTACTTGGGCGTTGCCATATTGGAATCCCGACTACTTGTCTTCTCCGAGTATGTTGACCGGAACGCTGTAAATTTGGGTGTGACGTCATTTTGAATTTCGGCTTCCGAGGTAAATGTAACGTAAAAGTCAAGTATATGTTCTGTCTGAAAAATGAAATAAAAAACTAATTGTAACATGCGGAAGCGTGTTGCATTCAATTGGAAAAAACTAATAAAAAGCTCTTCTTTTACGAATTAACAAGAAACTATTGCCCTGCAATAGTCTGGTGACCTATTCAGGGTGGAATATGATTAAAACTCGGCTCCGTGCCAGAAAACTGACCAGATTAAATGAGTTCTTCCAGTGTGGATGAGAAGAGTGGGCAAATATCCTGCCAGGATTACGCTAGGACCTCACTAAGAGCTACAAAAGTTGTGTTGTTTCTCTTCAACTCGCTAAAGGATGTTTATCCAAAGTGAGAGGGGTCATATGTATACATTTGAGCCTGTAGCTATAATTTTAACCCTATGTGGATTAAGGAAAACCCACAAAATCAAACCTGTTCCCTCAATTTTTGTTTTCACTCTTACAGAAAAGTCACGTGGGCTTGAACGTGTTCTTTACATGGAATCATGTTATCCCATGTAGTGCATGGTAAACCACATGTGTAGCACATGCCCCCCACCGGAACCGCGTTTTACTGGCAAAGCGATGTCCACTACTAACTCCTTTTGTAGTAAAAGAGAGGAAATTAAAAAATAAAACTGGAGTATTCTTTCTACATCATGTGCACTTTGATAAAAATAAAAAAAATCGGTGTTCAGATTTAACCACACAAGGTTTTCCAGTTCAGTGTGGGCAAGAGATAAGAAGTTACATGTATGATTTTACATGGATTTCATACATTTATTTCGCATGTAGGTTTCATGTGGAAAAAGATGTGTTTCACATGTGGTTTACATGTTATCCCATGGGTTTCACAGTTTATTACCATGAAAATGGTGTAAAGTTCATGGATGGATCAATCAATCTGCATAAAGCTGCCGGTGCAAAAACACAATAGTTTGGTACTAACTAAACCCAATCTGTGACCTGACTCATTTTGTCGAGGGTTTAATGGGAATTTTAAAAACTTTTAGATCATTTGAGTTAAAGCGGACAAGTCAAAGAACGGATACTTCCATTTATCTTTCAGTTATTCTGTTTTAGTCAGACTTCTAAGAAATAAAGTGAAACTGATTAATTGTAATTTCGGCTGCTGTTCTGGAAGTCCCCAAACTCCCACAATAATCAGACAACCTGCATGAAATGGGGTCAAAAGACTTGAGCTGGAGCTTTGTGACCTTATACTCCTAATGCCAGCTTCAGCATTGATTAAACTAAATATAAAGAATTTCTGACCTTAATCTCTTTAATCATAATTTTAAAAATGTTAAATTAAAAGTTAACCTTTATATTGGACCCTAAGTTCTGCTTTTTGTCAAACATGCCACTTTGAAAGTATCAAATGACGCATTAAATGTGAAACATGTTACCTCCAACCTCGTGGCAAAACAGTTCCCGCATAGAAACACTCTTGCTCAGTGCATTTTCCTGTAACTTAACAGTGAAACAAGCAAACAATACGAAATCCAATAATAGCACACACAATTTCAAGAGCAGAAAATAATAGTAACCCTAGTTTTTAGACAGAATGGTCAATAGTTTAAAATTTTAAATGTAAAAATAGCGAGTAAAAACAACTTAAAGGCAATAAAGATTGTAGAGTAGCTACTTAAGTTACAGTAGAATAGAAATATAGATGGAATACAATATGTGACGAATAAAATACATTATATAAACTTAATATAAAGTCTTGCCCTCATCGTCCAACCTGGTACTAACAAAGTGTGCCTTGCTAATACTTGCATTTAGAACCGTCCCAAATCTTTGTGAAACAGATTCAATAGGGAGTCAAAAACATTTTTCTGAGATTTTTTGACATTGACATGATTGCGTCCAGCGGTTGCTTCAGATTTACAGGGCTGCCACAAACAATTATTTTGATAATCGATTAGTGACCAATTATTTTGGCGATTAGTCGACTACTCGGATCATGCTTAAATTATAGCTTATCGCACCTGTATGCAGCTGCTTTAACATTCCCCAAATTAGCTTCTAGATTTCCTCAGTCAGGACGTTTGCTGGCCGCGTTGTAAATGTTGTTGGCTTATTTGTCCAATGAAGAGGAATACGTTTTAGTTGTTACAGCAAACACTTGACATATGCGTGCTATGGGTAATGAAATCACCATCAATACTGTTTATGTTACAGCTATCAATACAAGCAAGTAGCTCACTGTTGATGGAAATGTTAGCGGCTAACTAGCAAATTATTTGAAAAATCTTTATTATGAATTGCTGGGGGTTTTATTTCCTGATGTTATGGACACGGAGACAGAAAATTAAGGGGAAGACAGAAAGAAGATGAAGAAGAGAGGTAGGAAACAACAAGTCATGAGAGAGGGTGAGTTGAAAATACAAGAGAGGAAAGGGAACAAAGAAAACACAGGAAGACATTGAAGTCTGCCACCATACCCACAGGACGGCAGAGAGAGGGGGAAAAACAAAACAAAACACGAAAAAGGAACATCGACAAAACAAACCAAACATCGTGAACTAAGAACTACACAACCACATCACAGAAAAATGGATATAAAAATACAACAACAATGTCACAAAAAAACTCATGGTACTGATTAATCAAGCTCTAGTAATGATAACCTCAGCCCAAGAATATATCCTTAAACACCAGAGACCCCACATGTATGTGTGTGTGTGTGAGCATGCTGGTGCATATAAGGTTTCTCCATAAGAGTGTTCGATAGCTGGTGTGAGCAGACATCAATCCGTCTCCCAGGAATCGATGCAGACATGAAGGACCGAGCACCGAGCAGGCACCACCCAACAATCCCAAACCTGGAACCCCTAAAAGAGGTGCTCCAACCAACCAAAGGAAGATATCGGCACAGCGCATCGGCCGACCGACACACTGGCCCCCCCCGGTTCGGACCAGGCACGCACCAGGTCCGAACCGGATTCACCACCGACGCACCAGTAGGCAGGGGCATCCGTCACCGGCGGGGAGTGACGGAGGGGAAATAGGCCCCCGTTTAAATGTAATGCCTGAGGTGCGCCAGGCGAGAGGGCAGCCCAAGACCCAACCTGACAGGCAGACAAAGACATACAGACAGTCAAACGTTCCCTCCCTCTTAAACACATACATTCTTGCTAACTCACCAAGACACCCAAGAAATGACGCTGTACCCTCACTCACACACCCCATACACACTTCATGCTCCCAGGTCCAGTATCCAATGCCCCAGTAGAGCCACCAGCCCCCGGGAGATGGACCCCCTGCCTTCTAGGACGGAGACAAACAGACCGCCAAGGGCCCCACAGTGGCGAGGCAGCCCGACAGCCCAGGACCCCGACCAGACCACCTGTTCCTCCTCCGGACCCCAAACTGGGGACTAGCAAATTAGCAAATTAGCATGCAGAGGCGACTATCCCTCTTTTGTCATCAGCCACAACGTGCTTCCTTTTTAAGATAGTCGTGCATCGCCGTCGTACTGTCATGGAAGGCAAGTTGCAGATTTTACACTCCACATGCTTCTCTTGAATTTTTATAAAATGTTCGCGCATCAAGGGCAGTTTAGAGAGAAAAAAACAAAGGTTCAAGAAGTAAACGATGATGTCGATTATTCCATTTGTCACCAACAATTTTGGTAGTCAACGTAATCCTGACTAGTCGACTAATCGTTGGTAGCATTCCGGTTCCATCACATCCCAAAGGTGCTCTATTGCAGGCCTATTCAACTAACGGCCCCCGGGCCGGATACGGCCCTTTTGAATTTTTTTGTGGCCCGCTAAAAGCTGCCAGAAACTCAATTTGTTTAGTATGAATACAATGCGTAAGTATCAAACCTATATCGGAATTGGTTTGAGACTGAACTTCACAAGCCAGTAGTAGTAGTCCGGTGATTTATAAACAATCTACAGGTAACTATGGCAACGCAGAAGGGAGTGGGTAACTCTGCGTGCACATAAAACGCTGATTGGCTGAACAAGTGGTTTCACCTGTGTGCAATAGCGGTAAAACTGCTTTTCTGACTGAAGAACACAGCGGAAAACCTTGGATAAGAAAAGCTGATGATAAGCCTAATAATGTCTCTTTCCAAACTATAAAGACGCAAAATAGACGGTCAAAGTTGCCAATTTCAGGGCGAATGGACCTAGTTATTTATTTACGTTGCCCACCTTAAAAACTGTTGGGTAGTTGTGCAATGTTGCCATTAATGTGACAGTGGTTCAAATGGAAGGATTTGTTCTTTGAACTTATGGTTAGAAATATTTCTTAAAATTGCTTTTTAAATAAAATGATTGACTTTGGCCCACGAGCCTTCTGTAATTTTTATATTTGGCCCACCTACAACTGAAGTTGAATAGCCCTGCTCTATTGGCTTAAAATCTGGTGACTTGAAGTATAGCTACCTCTCTTATTGTTCTGGAAGTATTGAGCAGAAGATGGGTACAGTGTGGTCATAGGGGGGATGAATATTGATAGCAGGCTGTGGTGTTTAAACGATTCCCATTTGCTATTAAAGAGTTCAAAGCGTGGTCTTCCACTCCTGTAGCCTATCTTCTTCGATGTTGAATGAGATGGTATTCTGCATACATTGGTTGTTGCAAGTGGGTATTTGAGGTACTGTTACCTTTCAGTCATCTCTTACCAGTCTGCCAATTTTCCTCTGACATCATCAAAGCATTATAGTCCACACAGCTGTGGATGTTTTCACTTTTTCAGACAATTTTTAATGTTTAAAAATCAAATGTTATTGGATTATTCACATTAAATGAACTGTTATAACAACTCTTTAGTTTGGAAATTAAAATATAAACCTTTCAGAAATATGTTTTCACCTTCCTCTGGTATTTCTCATCCAGCAGCACAAAAAGCAGGATTTGTTTTGAGCTGCAGAAAGTTGTGAACGTGACTCTCAAGGCGCCCCTGCTGTATCGGGGAGGATCAACCTCTCTTTACTTTAGAAAAATCAATGTTCTGATCAGACAAGAATATCGAATCCATCTGGTTTTGCTCGACCAACAAACTTGTGTTGATAGATGCATGAGACTCAGCAATTAAACTCACATGTAATGGAATGACATCTGATCAGTAGAACACCACAACAGCCCGAACTAAAGATTAATCATTAACATCTACTCTCACTAACGCCTGGAGTTTCCTTTTATCATGTTTGGAATTTGATGCGTGTGTGGAAAACTATCTGAGGTTATAGTACAAGTTAATAGTTAACCTGACCTCTTCTCTTGTTTCCAAACAGATCCTTTATATTTCCATAAATGGCTCCGCTCCAACAAAGCACACAAGAAACCGGTCTAATAACCATTTCTGCCGAGAATGAGCTGCACAAATGGAAAGTATTTAATTCCCAGATTCAGCTGCCTGGCCTGAATTCAAACCTCAGAGGAGTGATTCACTGTTGGCAGGGCGTAACACCATCCACACATCACGTCCTCCATCTGAGGTATTTGAGAGCTAAACATATTTACAGAGTGACCCCATGAATCAAAAACCTGTCAGAGGATGCTAAGAAAACTCCTGCAGAAAACGATGCATGCCAGTTTGTGTCGTTAGAGTAATGTTTTGAAAATGGTTGCATTTTCCGCAGAAATGTTTTCATTTTCATACATTGTGGTCTCTCTGGGTGTTACACACACCCACAGGCTACATTTGTGCTTTTTTTCATGGATGTTACTGCTCTGATTTTTCCAGACTCAAAACAGACAAAAATGAAAAGCAAAAGCGTGCTCTATGAATGACCAATTGCTTTCATCACCATTATAATAAATAACATTTTCTGCAGTGCAGGTTTCCTCTCTGTGGAGGATCTGGCAGCTCCAGCAGTGACCTGCATTTGAAATCGGAGGACGGATGACCTCTCTGATCCTACACATCTCATATCCGTTGACCTGACATCTGAGAGAGGCTATATTTGGCAACCATCTCCTTCAACTGTTATCTCTAACAGATGACTCACCATCTGATCAACAAAGCTGTAAACACTCTTAAACTCACTGGCAGGGCAAACAACACTGATTAGGACAAAAAGTCATGCTTCAAACTAAAAATAGAGAGAAAATATTACATGATTGCCATAAGCACTTAAATTCTTTGGACTGAATCCCAGCTGGCCTAACCACATATTGTGAACGGTTCTGAGGTCAAGCTGTATATTCATGGGAGTGACTTAAAATCTTAGTAGTTCTAACATCCTCTTTCTTTATGCATCTTTGGTACATTAACATAAAAAAAATATTTAATCAATAAATAAAGCAAATTTATGGTAATACTCTGTTATTTTAGCATTTAAAAAAAAGCTGGATTTCAACTTCTAGACCCAATCCTCATGATTCTTATCTTAGTTCTTGGGAGTTGATCAATTTATTGCCTTTCGTTTATCCACCTACTTTTTAAAACTGACCTCAGGTTCTCAGTAGGGTTAAAATCTGATGAGTTTCCTGCTAACAGGTCCAATATTTTAGTATTTTAGTGACCTTTGAGCCATTTTATCTTTTTTTTCTTCTAGTCACATGAGGATCCATGATGCAGGAAAAATCAACAAAATTGTTCCTGGATTGTTGGAAGAAGTTGACCCTAGAGGTCGTTTTGATCCCACTCTTTATTCATAGCGATGTTCTTTGTGCTAATTGTAAACAAGCACACTTATTTGGACCAGGGCTGGGCTCATAGTAGTTCTCCCCCCTTTTCTAGTCAAAACAAAAAAAATCTTCCAGACGTCCAAGGTTAAGAGAAATTATCGGAGCAATTAACTTTACTCCAGTCGTCTAGCCGTTCTTCTAAGTCCAGCAGTATTTCAGTCTGCCCCACGTGTTTTCAAGCACATCTTTCCCTCTGTTACAGCAATCAGTCTGCTAATTAGAGTAATTTCAGCTAGACTCTTTCACAGCTCTATTAAATCTACTTTAGTATAGTTAACTGTTGATTTTGGTTTTTAAAAAAGGGGGGAAATGTTAAACTTCAAGCTAACAAAGCTCTCTGCAATAAATTAATGTTAAGATTCTCTATAATAATTAAGAAAAAAACGGCTTTTGTGTTACAGCCAAAACATTTGGCTTTACGATCAACAATGTAAACATTTGTTTGTTTTTCTGTAAAAACGTATTCTGTGGACTAGAATGACATTAAACATAGTCTTGAAACCAGTTCATAAATTTTAACAGCTGTCATATGTAACATTTCTTTATTTCTGAGGCCTGTAAATAAAAATATAGTTTAAAAATCACACAGAAATAACTGGATGTGATGTTCCATTGTGTTCCTTTATTACCATGTTCAAAGAGATAACTTAACCAGGAAGCAAAAAAAGTATAGCCGACAAAGTACTAAAAATATGAGATAAAAATAACCCCCTTCACAAACAACACAGATCACCCCCCACCCCCCTCCGCCTCCTCTTCCTCCCACTGGTGTCCTGTGGGCTTATGTGGCGTATCGTTTTGTCCACTGTTTGGCTGTTCGGTCATGTTCGGCTCTGTTAGTCGTGTACTGCGTGGCGATGCTTCCCACCAGTGGATCAGCTGAAAAGGGAAAAAAATTAATAAAATAAATCTGGTTTTAATTTTGTTCATCTTATGGTGCAGCACAGCTAAAACTGAAAACAATTTTAATGGGGTCCACAGTTTATGCTCATTTAGCACCTTTCGCCTGCCTTACGAGGCAATTTTACCAGAGCAACATCTGGAAACAACGTTTTAATACGAATTAAATTATTTGAATTACATTTTCAGGCTATATTTTTTTGTCTCTTGTGCTGCACAATGCAGCACAAAATTATTGTTACTGTAGTTTCACCGTACACAACATCAATATTGCAAAGAACTCCCTTGACAAAGTACTAAAGTAAAGTACTAGCTATGCTCCAAATTCGTAGACTCCACTAAATGCGTCCTCCTTTTCCCCGAGCTTCGAGGACGGGTTGGTTCATCTTTCCCAGCCCCCCCATCCCAAGATTCATTGCGGGCCAAATGGGAGATGGAGTGATAAAAGGAGTACAGTTTTAAATGAAAGCATATTAAAATCAGGCGATACAAAAGTTAAAAGGCTTAAAGCAGTTGTGTTGTTGAGTTTTTTGTCATTTGCCAAGAACCTTTTAAAATGATTTAAATCATTGATTAAATCTTGCTGAGTTGTTTTTTTAGTTTGTTTTTTTATTTAAAGATCAATTTTTACCAGCTTGTGTTTAGTGCCGTTACAGTTGCTAGGCGACAGGACATAAATATAAAGGAAATAAATATGATGGCTTGACTGTTCAATTTTACAGTCGGTCATTTCCAGGTCTTCGCGGCGGACGAAAGATACCGGCGGGTCCTTTGAAGGAAGAAGCCCCTGAATTTAGACACATCCTCTGAAGGTTTGGTTCAACAGGAGTTTAAAATGGCCGCACCACTTTCAAACCTTGGTAGACCACACACATGGTGCTAAAAAAAATAAAAAAATATATATATAGCGGATATTTTTGGTCCTACAGGCAATGACGAGACGCCACACACCAACTGATTTTACTCGCCAACATTCCCAGCTCTCACGGTGAAAATCTCACAAAACTTCACAACGACTTCGAAGTAAATAAACATGGCGGCTGAGGAGGAGGCATTGGCAATAGTTTGTGGGCTAGTTTTAACGGAGAAAAAAATGACAAGAAGAGAAGGAGTTGGATATGGGAGTGAAGATGGCGGGAGGAGGGGCTCTACTTGCTACACAAAGATATGGAGGAGAGTTATTTTTTTAATCCACTCTGCCAGGCTTGCCTGCTCGTTTGTCCTGGCGACACACCACACACACACGCTGCAATATCGGGCCAAGACTATCCAACATGTTGAATATCCCTGATTTGTGATCGGAGCGGTCCCGACGTCCTTCCGAGCAGAGCAGAGCGCTCTGAACACACCCCACACGGCAGGAATATATCTGTCAGGATCATCGTTAGAGCCGTCCCGATAATCCGGGGCGTCTTTGTTGGAAGGGGAGCCAGCCTCCACTACAAAGTTAAACATTACAAGTCTAACTTTTACGATAGTTTTCCATGTCTAACATTTATCAATGATTATTCCTTCTGTGTTAGCATGAACAGTGCGTATGCTTGTAAATATGGACAGACTTTACTTTGCTGCTATTCCTTTGTGGGGAACGTCACTCGTGCAGCACAACTATTATGGGGATCTGTACCACCATCCAGCCCCCCCATCAAACCCCCCCCCAGAAACAACATGATGTTTGATGCCTTTATCATTGGTTTTCTATCAGATTAAGGTCCTTGGGCCGGTCATTCCGTAACGTTAAACTTGTGCAACTAAAATCTTCAAATTAATGATCCAATCACACAGCCTGTTTGTTTTCTTTTACTCCACTACATCCGGTAGTCAATTTTCCACTATTTAGAAATATAAAATATATACCAAAAACACAACTGTATAGAGGAATTCAGATTTGTCTTTTTTTCTTCTTCATTTAATTGGATAGGGAAAATAATTAAAAAAATGTTTTTATGTATTTTCTTGTATTCCATACCTTGGAACTACTAAAAAACTATTTTCACTCCAGTCCTGAAAGAAGCACCCTCTCTTCTACAGTATCTCTATAGAGCACAGCCTCCATGGAGATACTTCGCCTCTAAAACAATAAAAGCATTGAACAGGGCAGCATCGATGAGTTACTGAAACTCACATCAGCCCCTACACAACATAAGACGCAGAATAAAATGGTTTAAGCGGCTAACTTGTACTTATGGATGTAGTTTCTTTGGTTTGTGGAAACCTACCTGGGTTGCAGTCTGTGAGCAGGGAGCAGATGGACAGCAGCACCTTGGAGATGGTCAGGGCGGGGCTCCAGTTGTCCTTCAGGATGTCCAGACAGATCACTCCCTGACTGTTGATGTTGCAGTGATAGATCCTCGTGCGGAACGTTACCTGCAGACATACAGGCGGCTTGGTTAAGGTGGAGGCAACGTCTCACCGTTTGTTTAATGGTGAATGAAGGTGAATGTTTTTCATCACGTCAAATCTGATACTGCAAAACGTCTTGTCTGTAACTGATCTGAAGCTCTCACAATTCAGGAAAAACCTTCAAGCTGAAATTCACTCAGTAATGTAGAGCAGCTCTAGAACGCCCTCTAGTGGCTAAACACTGGTACTTCATATACAAGCAGTCAGTTCCTTGTTTTACTCATCAGGACAGATTCACTGTAAATATCTGGATATTTGATGCCAATCTCATTACTGTAGCTAAACACAAAGCATGAAAGACCTCAGACTTTCCTTTCTTTTAGGGTACTTTTATTTATATATATATATATATATATATATATATATATATATATATATATATATATATATATATATATATATATATATATATATATATATATTTTATATATATATATATATATATATATATATATATATATATATATATATATATATATTCATTGGCTTTCAACCCTGTTGCTATGATTATGTTAAACTTTCGTACTTTTCTTTTTTGCATGAATTGGTTTAGCATTACTAAATTGTATATAAACTCTTAGATTGTATTTATTGTTTGATACTTCTTCCTTGATGTACAACACTTTGTTTTAGCTTTGGCTTGTGAAAGAGCTTTATCAATAAAGAGGTTAATAATGATGAAGAACGCAGAGGGAAGACTCTACTAATGCAGACGGCTTGAGAGGGAAGTCAACAGCCAGACCACTAAGGTGACCACAGCTGTTGTTTGTGAGCATAAAGTTTAACAGATTAGGAGACGCTTTCTTTTACTTTTTAGGTTTTTTCATGTACTAAAAGAAGAAGTGACTACCCCCTCCCCTCCAAAAAAAAAAATGTAATGACAGTTGTTGAAAGAAAGGTGTGGATGCATGCCTGTGCACGTCTGAGTAACACCTCTCTTGTGCCTGCAATGCTTCCAGAAAAGTAATAAAGCCCTGGGCTGTTTAAAAAAATAAAGCAAAAAGGATCTGACACCAGACTGTGATGTACAGTGATCTAGTCTTTGTACAAGGAGTTTAAAAAGCTGGATAGTTACAATTCTTCCATCCCCAGAAGAGAAGGGTCATTAACTCTGAGGGGATAAATAGAAAACAGGGGAGGTACAAGGGAAAAAATCCGAATTGGTCCCAGATGCTAGAAATGTTTCTTCATCCTTTTCAGACAGGACTCAAGTTAAGTGTTTTAAAAACAAATACAAAAAAAAGTGCCTTTTTTATTTAACTGACCAGAGAGACAATTCGGTTCATCTGTGTGCGACTGACATCAACTAGGGGTCAAAGAGTCAGCGTTCGCTCCCACACGTGTCACATCTTGGCTCAAGCTTTATCTGCTCAGACCCCTTCACTCAACCTCAGTGGTTGACAAACAGAACGAGGACGCTCAACGTTCCCACCTTAATCAGGAATCATGCAAGGAGCTGCTGCTGGAGAGGGGAGATGTCCAGAAACAATTACTGACTGCTTTGATCTAGATTTTGCGTCGTAAACGTAGAGGTTAATCAGTTTTGAATCCATTAATAAAAAGCTGCTGTGTTTTCTAGCATTGCACCAATGCAAAAATACATTGGACAGAAAAAAAGCAGAAGTTAACAGATTAGTGTAATCTATACATGAGGTAAAACATTCCTTAAATCCAACACTGTGATTATATGAATATTAGATGCATAACTGAAAGGATTAGTGTTTTCTGAATAGACAAGGGCCACATTTTGAGATAAACGCTTTTTATCTGATTGTACAACATTGCATGATGATCTGATAGTTTAAACAGATCCTTGGATTAGTAAAACACCACACAGAAACTGAAAGTGGCCGATTGGACGACATAAATTTCAGAGCAACCGCAACGAAAAAGTTTCACGTTCCAAAACATTTTCATATGTATGATGGATTGTCAGCAAGTCCTTGTAGCTGCAGAGCTCAGGCATGGCTAAAGATTCCTAAAACACACATCAGAAAGTCACTCCATGACTTTAAAATGAGGTGCTAAAAATCAGCTTGGAGCTGGCTGTCTTTTCTTATTTATTTATTATTATTTTATTTATATTGTTTATAGTTTTAAGCCCGGCTCACATTGTGACACACTGTACGGCCCTTGATTTCAGCGAGTCAAACTGCATGATGTCTCGCTCTGCAGGACACGCCAACGTCACGAGCATACTGTACGTCACTAAAAGCCAACAGATACCCAAGATGGCAAAAAAAAAAGTCATTCAAAATACAAAATGATCACTAGATTCGGCTTCTTTGTTGCTCCACATGTTCTTGCGGTTAGCCTCCATCATCGCTAATGTTGACCCTGCTCCAGTCGCCTTGCGCTCTCGTCACTAGTGTTTTTGCGTCACTCCCTGGGTGTACTTTTATTGGTCGATTGCATGCCGGAGTGGTAGGTTTTCTGACGCTGCTTGAAGACCGTCGGAGGCTGGATTTGGTCGTGGGAGCGCTCAATGAGCTGTCGGACGGCCTGTTACAGCAGATGGCCACAGACATGCGAATCACGCTGACCGTTTTCCGTCACGACGAAAGATTTGACTACGACAGCCGAAAAAAATGCTCAGTGTGAACCGAGCTTTAGGCATCCTCAAATATATGCTAATATATAGTCCTGATAATGAATGTATTTAGGGCACTTTTAAAAGTGTTGAATTAGTAGTGGCCAATATAAAGAGTATGTGGTAGAAATTACATAAATTTAGCCAACAGTAGAGATTTTTTCTATAGCAGCCTATCGCAATTGCACATTTTGATGACGTCATCAAGCTGTGCCTACATACTTTGTACCGGGTACGCAAGGAGGATAAATACCGATGTTCAGTGTTTGTCCTTATACTAGATATTGAAAGTTTAAAATTGGTTGTTTTCTATTTAACGGAAAAGTAACCTGTTGAACTTAAAGCATTTTTACTTCAAATATGTGCAGCTTTATTTTTGCACGAGATTAAATTTATAAATAAGTAACCAGGAAAGCAGACAATTTTTAACTTTGTTTTCATAACATTTATCTTTTATTTGATTTAAAAGAGCTTCATCTTTATGTTGTAAGAAATTTTGTGCTGCACTCTTTGGAAAAAGATTTGAATATTTTTTCAAATGCAATTTGCTCAATAAATGTTCTTTAAATGGCCCTCTATACTTTTTTTGAAGTTGTTCTGCTTCAATGTATCTGAATTGTGAGAATGTTCGTAAACAGTTGTTTTTACATATATAAAACAGTAGAAAGGAATATATCGCAATACATATAACCACACATTCTGTAGATTATATCGCAATATAGATTTGAAGCCATATTGTTCAGCCCTATTTTGAATAAATATTTAACCTAACTTTTTTTTTTTTTTTTTTAATCAAAGATTTTCCATTGGCAAACCAAGTGATGAAGAACTGATAACAGATTGAACAAAACAGTACATCTACAGTGGCTTGCAAAAGTATTCGGCCCCCTTGAACTTTTCCACATTTTGTCACATTACAGCCAAAAACATGAATCAATTTTATTGGAATTCCACGTGAAAGACCAAACCAAAGTGGTGTACACATGAGAAGTGGAACGAAAATCATACAGGATTCCAAACATTTTTTACAAATAAATAACTGAAAAGTGGGGTGTGCGTAATTATTCAGCCCCCTGAGTCAATATTTTGCAGAACCACCTTTTGCTGCAATTCCAGCTGCCAGTCTTTTAGGGTATGTCTCTACCAGCTTTACACATCTAGAGACTGAAATTCTTGCCCATTCTTCTTTGCAAAACAGCTCCAGCTCAGTCAGATTAGATGGACAGCGTTTGTGAACAGCAGCTTTCAGATCTTGCCACAGATTCTCGATTGGATTTAGATCTGGACTTTGACTGGGCCATTCTAACAAATGGATATGTTTTGTTTTAAAGCATTCCATTGTTGCCCTGGCTTTATGTTTAGGGTCGTTGTCCTGCTGGAAGGTGAACCTCCGCCCCAGTCTCAAGTCTTTGGTAGACTCCAAGAGGTTTTCTTCCAAGATTGCCCTGTATTTGGCTCTATCCATCTTCCCATCAACTCTGACCAGCTTCCCTGTCCCTGCTGAAGAGAAGCACCCCCAGAGCATGATGCTGCCACCACCATATTTGACAGTGGGGATGGTGTGTTCAGAGTGATGTGCAGTGTTAGTTTTCCGCCACACATAGCGTTTTCCATTTTGGTCTCATCTGACCAGAGCACCTTCTTCCACATGTTTGCTGTGTCCCCCACATGGCTTGTGGCAAACTGCAAACGGGACTTCTTATGGTTTTCCTTTAACAATGGCTTTCTTCTTGCCACTCTTCCATAAAGGCCAAGTTGGTGCAGTGCACCACTAATAGTTGGCCTATGGACAGATTCCCCCACCTGAGCTGTAGATCTCTGCAGCTCGTCCAGAGTCACCATGTGCCTCTTGGCTGCATTTCTGATCAGCGCTCTCCTTGTTCGGCCTGTGAGTTTAGGTGGACGGCCTTGTCTTGGTAGGTTTACAGTTGTACCATACTCCTTCCATTTCTGAATGATGGCTTGAACAGTGCTCCGTGGGATGTTCAAGGCTTGGGAAATCTTTTTGTAGCCTAAGCCTGCTTTAAATTTCTCAATAACTTTATCCCTGACCTGTCTGGTGTGTTCTTTGGACTTCATGGTGTTGTTGCTCCCAACATTCTCTTAGACAACCTCTGAGGCCGTCACAGGGCAGCTGTATTTGTACTGACATTAGATTACACACAGGTGCACTCTATTTAGTCATTAGCACTCATCAGGCAATGTCTATGGGCAACTGACTGCACTCAGACCAAAGGGGGCTGAATAATTACGCACACCCCACTTTTCAGTTATTTGTAAAAAAATGTTTGGAATCACGTATGATTTTCGTTCCACTTCTCACGTGTACACCACTTTGTATTGGTCTTTCACGCGGAATTCCAATAAAATTGATTCATGTTTTTGGCTGTAATGTGACAAAATGTGGAAAAATTCAAGGGGGCCGAATACTTTTGCAAGCCACTGTATCTAGACCAACCATCTTATTGTCCTGAACAGGTCTGAGCAGGCAGCAAATTTTCTACCTGATCCAAGGAGAGAAGTGGTTATTTCCTCTCCATCATCTTCGCAGATCATAGACTCTAAACTGGAACCAGTCACCTCTGCTTCGGCTAGTTTTTTTTAATTTTTTTTAAGTTTAAGACTAACATGTTTCCCATCATTGACTATGTGTTTCTTTCTTTAATGCCTTACTGCAGGTGTGATACTTTGAAAGATTTTGAGAATAAAAACGTGTTCTTGTACTGTTGACAATTCAGATTATTGGACTACGCCAGGATATAGTTGTGTAATAGAAATGGGGCAAACAAGCTGTACCATCAACTCTGTAGCCCATCTTAAACAGTAGGCATCAAACTTCTGCAAATTTTGTGATTTCAATTTATACTTAAGATTTAAAAATAGGACCTACAACAACTACAAGAAAAAAACAGCAGGGAACTTGCTACTCTTTTGTAACCAGCATCATCTTAAATTGACAAAATTACATTTAATTTGCTAATCTGGTATGTGATTCCAATGCCTTCACCCCATTTAAGCACTCCTATAGTTTTAGGTAAACTTCATAACAGTGACAATTTTAGCGAGCCATTAAAATCTTTTTTAAATCTTCACGGGGTCTGCAAATGAATTGACAAAAATGTTATTTAAAAATAACTATTGAAAATGTGGGTATTTTTATACGCATGCAGACTGAAGAGGGGAAAATAAAACGGCTACAAAACAGGAATGGCAACAGAAAGTGAGTCACGCAGGAAGTGCCCTTTTCAACACAAACATAACCACATAGTTTCACCTTCTCTGCAAACTGTCTGCAACAACTTTGCAGAGGAATATTTAAAGACGGTATTTTGTCAACACTGATCCTATTTTTGGATTCCCATTTTAAACGTATTTTCTTTTGATGCAGAGGTAATTAAATTTCAAAGTTACTTAGAATGTGTTATTTGCTTCATAATCAGAGTATTTCATGCTGGACCTCTGCACCAGAGACTGTAATATTTCCACCCTTGTGGTTGTAAGCTGTTCTGAAGCACTGCTGATTTAAATGATGAATGATTTGCTGATGTTTGTACCTTTGGTGGTTTAAAGGGGTAGTCTGGTGTGAAGGCGATGTCCAGGAAGAAGACCCCCCCCTCATACACAGAGCCTGGAGGTCCCAGGATGGTTGATCTCCACTCGTAGATGTTGTCTCCTTTTGGACCAGCACTGTAGTCAAAGACGACCAGAACGATTATTCAGTTAATCTTCTAATTGCAAATAATGTCTTTTTTAATGTATTCCATCTGTAAACTCTGGTATTTATCAGCCAGATTAATATTGTATTATCAAAACAGGCATGCACGGTGGTGGGAGACTGAAGCAAAATATGAAATAAACACCGGCTGAAATAAAAAGAAGTTAGTAAGTAACCGTGCTTATTATGCAAAATATTACTGCTGCTTGCCATTTAGCTCTTTATAGAGCAACACTGGGAGTCTTAAAAGCTGATAGTAGCAAGCTGTTTAAACATTTAATTTAAGAAAATGCACCAATTCCTTAGTCCCATTTTAGATAGCAATAATGTTCCTTCGAAAAAATAAAAGAAAGCGAAACAATTACTTTATTAATAGTAAAATTTAATTTGAATATATCTAGAATTGTGATTGCAGTTGTATGAAAGCAGTTTAGGATATCTTAAAATCCCTAATTTCTCCTGGGAAGAATAGAAATACCTTTCATAGTCCCTCGGTGGGGAGATTTAGGCGTACCAGCAGCAAAGTGAAAGGCAAAAGGAAGCACGCATACTCACACAAGGTAAAATATAACAAAAACTAAACAAGAGACTGTACGGTAAGGGCAAATTTACAGCACAAGAAGGAACAAATATGCAACGGAGTAGGATAATTTGATAGGTTTCTACTCAAGGTGATAACAAAAATAAAGGAAATACTAAATATGCATGAATAATGTTAAAGAGATATGAAATGTTGATTGCTGATGGAATGATGCCAGACTAAATATCTGAAATGTTAATATTTACAAGGAGGAACTGATTTATTGATATTTGGTTTCAAGACTCTGCCTGTGCTATTAAGTGTTAAAACGGCTTGCCGTACTGGAGCACCAAGACGCTCTGCTCACCGCGTTATGTTTTAAAAAACGCGTTCTCTCTCAAGACCAGTAACTGGCTCACGCCATTTCTGTTTTGCGTGCATGTAGAAACAGAAATGAAGGTTTAGGAAAGGTAACCCTAAATGACTGATGTGCACCGCTTAGAAAATAAGGTGAAACTAAATAATTCAGGAGAAAGAAAACGCAACAAAAACTGCTCTGCTAATGTAATGGGAAACTAATATTTAAAACCAATGCATACAGGAAGGAAAATTATGGATTCAACTACAAATGCCGTTTTTTATTTAAAATCTCCTTGATGAGTAACTACAGATCAGAAATGATGATCTGTATTGATTTGTTTTCCCTTCAAAAAGGAGCTGAACAACATGTAGCTTAGATCACAATGGGGGAGGGAGGAGTCATTACAATAAGCTAAGTTAGTATTGATTTCCCCCGTTTTTGATCATATTGACATCGACCTCTAGCCGTTTCCTAATTAACAGTATCTGGACAATTAACACATGACTCTGTCAAATATACAGCAGCCTGTAAGTACTGTTAACTTATTTGTAATAAGATGTCACATTATACTGCATCTCAGCACGGTACTCCAGCCAGAGGGCCCAGCAAAGGATGGTGGGGGGAGCCAAGAAGTGTGCGCCTACACGGCAGGATCGGTTTCAGTGCTGCTACAGAAACATGGCTGTAAGCATTGGAAGAGATTCCTCGCGCCCTCGTTGAGAACTTTCTGACCTGCTGCCATCAGGCAAACAGTACCAGAACATCAAAAGCAGAACCACCAGTCTGCCTGAGGTCGGAAGGATGCTAGACTGCCGTTAAGATCTCGTCATTTAAATAATTGCTCTTATTTCATATGGCTTTATCCATCCATCCAATTTTTCACACCAATATTGGATTGACTTTATGTTTTTTTTTGTGTCTCAGATACACGAACAAAATAAAATGAAAATTAAGAATTAGGCTAAAACTGAAGAACTGCCCTTCTTAAAGGGGGCTATAATCAGATCTCACTTTATTCATCATATTTAAAGTAGCCAGTCAGGTACTACAACTTTAAACTAGAAGGATTTAACAGAAAAGTAACAAGTTATGGTACTTTTTGTTCTAAATAGAAATAGAAATAAATAAATACAGAACTTCAAACTGGAGTAAGATGGATAAATGTGAATCCAAACGTTTCAAACTGTGCAAGTTTTTAACAAACAAAATTATTAGATGATAAGAAATTTTACAAAACCAAAGATTTACTCCAGCTAAAATAATTCAACTTTGTATGATTTCAGCTACTTTGTGCAATTGCAGTTTTACATTTTCCTCAATAAAAAACAACAACTTTAAAACTAAAAATATTTTACATGATAATTTTCTCGCAGATCTAGATTATTTTAGAATCAGAGTTTGGGGATTTAAGTAGATGTGTTACTAATGAGTGCACAACTGAAGAGAAAACTAAACAAGCAGAAACCAACCTGCAGTTTGGTGGAGGGTCCAGTGTAATGTCAGCCAGCTCTTTCTGAATCCTGCACACAGAAAAAATATAAAATAATGATGCATAATTGCCATAAAAACTTCAGAAACCCCCCAGATTTATTAGTAAGCTCGGCTGTGACACAAAAGTTGCTCTGCAAACTTTGTAGTTTTTTGCACTAATGTTTAGATCACTGCGCAGAAGAGTCAACTATTTTATAGAACTTTAGTAGCTGAAAAAAGGTTGAAATATCACTGTTCTCTTGTGTGGCAACCGCTGCTTCCAATGAAATGTGTCAACATTTTATGAGGTTGCATCAAAATGGCCTCACATGCAGGAAGCAGCAGCTGAAAAAGACAAAGATGTCCAGCAAAATGATGTTCCCATCAGCTTACTAGGCACTGACAGCAGATGATTTTGAGTGTATCTACTTATACACTGAGGCAAACAGGCTTGTGAATACAGGGGTAGGAATCAAAGCAACTTCTATGAAAGAAAACCATCCAGGATGCACTGAAATTCTGCAGCAGGTACAAAGATGGACGGCAGACGACTGGTGGAAGGTATTTTTTTGATGGATTCTCCTCCTGAACATCTGGGAAATTATTTGCATGGGGAAGAAGAAGAAAAAAAAGAGAGGTGAACACTACAACAGTGAAGCATCCTGATACAATCCATGTGTGGGGTTGGTTTCCCCAGAGGGATTTGATTTCCTCCCCGTTCCTGCCCAGAAACACTACCAGGAAAAAAGCCTGAAATGACAGCCTCCTAAAAAAAAAGCAACTTCATATACATATCCAGAAACAACTATCAGTCACTATCAGTCAGAATTTGGTCCTGAAGTTGTTGCTCAGATTGTGGGAGGGAATTACAAAAGTTGTAGAGAATAAAATAAATATTTCATATACTTGCTTATTGCTTGGAAAAAAAAGAAGGAAAAAACCCAAATGAAGCCACAAAAAGCAAACTTAGTGAAAAGCTCTTTGTGCAAAAATAAAAATGTTGGTGTGCAGTTGTTTTAGTTTTTCATTCGGAAAAAGAAGCCTTGCATTCCCTTTACAAACACCACAGATCTTATAACTAACTTAATAATGCTGAAGCTCTTTTTTATGGAAATATTTGTCCCTCTATCACATGTCCTCTTACTTTATGACAATTAAACAACTGCAGGGTCAAAGTACGATCAAATTTCATTGCTCTTTTTTAATTTACTGGGGATAACTCAATTTGTCTGCCAGCTACAACACTATACTCTCAAATTTATACCAAATATGATTCAGTTGGATTAGAAAAGACACAATGTCATGGGGTGTCATTTGAACCTTTTGGCGCTGGTGGAAAGCAGCTTGGAGGTCTTGCTCATGCTGGCTTTACTCTCCCGCTTCTTCTTGCCCTGCGCGTCCCGATGTCTGCTTTGGCTGGAGGAAGGTGGAGATGAGGAAGAGCTGGTGCTGGCACGGGAATCCTCATCCGACATTCCGGTTTGGATTGGAGAAGAGCCGCAACCTAAGAAAAACAAAACAAAAGGGAGAGTCAGGTCAACAGTTTCACCACTTGTGGAAGAGGTGGAAAAGTTTTTGTTATTCATTTCAACCAGGTCCGCATGACATTAGAAAAATCTTGCGATGACGATACTATTACTAAATAACGAGACCCTGATTTCGGTTCCGATATCTGCCAATTTTCTTCTTTCCTCTCTTTCTCATAAGTGTTTCCATCACTCTCGGACACGTCAAACAGTCCATAGCGATATGAATATTGCACACACTGATATTACGACGACGTTATATTGCGAAGCCTTAACATCTACAAAGAGTTGAGTCTGCTTTGCCCTTAAACAATGCCTAAAACTACAATAATCTTCATCTGTGTGCGGCACAGTGTTGCTGTGCTGACAGTAAAAGTGTGAAACACCATAAAAGCCTAAAGAAAACAGCTAAAACCCTCACCTTCAAACAGTTAAAAGTAGCCTAATTTTCTATTATTTAACTTATTTTCGAGTGCTTTGACCATTTTAGGATTGAAAGATACTCAAATTTAATTATTTTCCAAACTGTTTTATTATATTAATTAGTTTTGCGTTAATCCAAAAAAGTTAGCGTGGCCCTATATAGGAATAGGATTAATTGTTAGTAGACTTTAAAATGTATTGTTTATTTAAAAAGGGGGCTTCTGGTTACATTTCGACATCATAAACTAATTTTGTCCCTGAAGCTGTGGATGTTTTTGGTGGCAAGTAAGGTAAAAGTGTCCAAAATGTTCACATTAAAAGGGTTTCTAACTTTGCGCTATCGACAACTTTGTTATCATTAACGAAAGCTAACGAAATAACCAATACTAGAAGTAAACAAAACATTTTCGTTAATGGAAATAAAAACGAGACTTTGCTACAAAGAGAAATCTAACTGAAACTGTAATGTGTGTTCACAAAACTAAAACTAACCGAATTTGTTGAGAATTAGTGTGAAGTCTAGTAGGATTATTGGTCTACGTCACTCCCTGCTCTACTGCAAACGTTGTCTGCAGAAAGAGAAGCAATCGTGTCTTGTTGTGTTGTAGGTTGCACAGATCACTTTGATTTAAATCAACAAAATTCCATCGACTTGCACCTCTTTCAAGACAAACAAAATACTTCTTTGGTTGCAAGCGGTCAGAAGAAGCGATTGGAACGATGATTAAACCAGCAACGATCTGCAGCGATCACTTCGAATCAGGTAAAGCTTAGTTTTTGATTCTCCGTCTGCGGAGCTGGGGAAACAAGCAGCGTCATTACAGTCGACGCAAGAGCTGTCCGACGAGCATGCAACGACGGACGGCGTAGAGCCCCAATTTTTTTAAACTATCCGTCGAATGCACGTCTGTGATTGGTCAGCCCAACACCAGCCCCAGATCATTACACCAGAACAATGCTCTATAGTCAATGTCAGTAGTAGTCAATGCAGCTATGGGGACTAGATGCTTTATATTGCAAGGCCAGTTTATCTAATATGCTCTTTTGGGAGAGGTTGGGAGAAAGCGCCAGAGTCCTGTTTGGGACCAGAATATGTGCAAAATGGCTTTTGTTTTGTAGTGTGGCCAGTCAGTTTCAGTGTTTGTTTTTTCAGAACTGTAGCACCTGCATTTATTGTTGGGCTTTCTAATGTACAGGTGCTGTTATTGTGTTCACAGAACTTTTCAACATTACTCTGCCATATACATTTTATACTTGTCTGACATGTATGGTTGTTCATCTCCCCCAAGACAAATAAATGTTTTAAAATGTATAATCACTTTCTGAGATTTTGTTACACATTTCTTCTTCTTTTTAGTCTTGCTCCTGGTATGCAACTTGTATTACAAAAAGACTAAAAGTATATCTGAAACTAAGAATAAAAAAACTAAACTAACTAAAATCACAAATGGAACTACACTAAAATAGAATTGAAAATCTTAAGTCAAAACTAAATAAAAACTAAACATTTTAAAACTATTAAAACCGTGGCTATCGAAATAAATTCAACATTAGAAGGTTAACTTTGTCTCATTTTAGTTGCAGACAGTATTTTGGATAATGACCCTTTATTTCTATTTATTTATGAAATTTATTTTACGACAGCCAAACCACTCCCCCCCACACTTTGTTTTCTCGTGATAATCCCCATTTAAGCCTAACCATAGACACTACGCTGCCTCAGTGCTTTCATTGTATGCAGTTTATTTTTTCCTTCCCATAAAGAAAGTGCTCCCGAGCCAATACAGCTGCAGTTAGTTGTGTGTCTTTCCTTAACGAAGCCATTTCTCTTGTTTGTTGTCATTTATGTGTCATTTCCTGTGTAGTCTGTAGTTTTACTTTCTCATAGAAAGTAGGCCTACTCCTTGGTCAGATCAAGGTATTTTGTATTTTACGTAATTCTTTCTCATAGAAAGTACTCTTAGCTCAAAGCTTCACTAATAAGGTTTGCCCCTTTTTTGGGCTTTTGATTGAACCATCATCACAATTAAATCTATTTTTCAAAGAAAGTCATCTTGAGTCAGTGATTGTGTGCGTTTTTTTTCTCAACCCATACCCAGTCTTGTCCACTCATACTGAACATTCTGGTTCTGCTTGAAATGTCTGCTGGTTAAAAGGGAATCTTCATTGTCACCACATGTTCAGTCAGGATGGGGAGGGGGGGTATTGCTGCAAGGTCAGCTACTCAGTGTAATATAATGAGCAGGGCTTCAACAGATGGATAACCTTTTACCAATTGGGATTAAATGAGCACTTGAATGTGCCTATATGTAATCAAAACCAAATCTGACTCTTTTGGAACAAATATAACTCACTAGTTCTTAGACATTTTTATAGTTGTCAAATTTCTAGAGTTTTCTGTCAAATTTAACTATCCAGATGAAAGGATACTATGGATTTATGGCAGGTATTTCTACAGTGGTCAGATTAGAAACCTTCAAAATCAAAAAAGATGGGCATAAACAGACACATAGATGGGTGAAACGTTCAGACATTGTAAATTTGGGGAGAGAAAAAACAATCTGGAAGCACAAGTACCTCTGCATGCTCTATATTCAGGAAAATATATGGTAAAATTGCATTGTAGGAACCCTGCTGAAAAATAAATAAATTATGAAGTGAATTTGAATGAAATGTGTTGTGATTTGTCCTACATGAATAGAGTGAATTGAATTACAAGGCTACAGGTGTTTGACCACATTAGCTTTAATTATGTGCAACTAATTATCTGGTTAAAGGAAATGCAACGACAACAACAAAATTTCACACCTCTCGTTAAAACTTCTTGAGACCAGCGGTCTCGCGAGATTTATCAACAAATTTAGCCTCTGCGGTTTTTCGAAACGTTAGGTAACGTCCTCCGCTGAGCAGCTAGCTTTCAGGGTTAATTAAAGTAACCTAATTCACAACTAAATTCTCGGCGTGCATATTCTGGATTTAAGGGGTCTTAGACGGAAATAATTGCCGGTTTGCTCTCTCCTATGTCATTAGAGGTTATTAATGATAACATCACCTTCAAAAACAAAACAAAAAACAGCTTACTCCTCTTAAAGAGCTAGCAAAGACTTCTGCGGTGACACTTGTTATAAAATAAATATTAGCTTCACCACAGATTGTCGCTGAGTTCACAAAAACATACGAATGCGTTCGTGAAATATTTAAACAAATCAGACCATATTTATAACAGGAAATATACTGGAGCGGCTCGACTTTCCAGCACATAGCCGTAGCCCTTCCCCCGTGCGGCAGACTCGTTTTGTTTGTCTCATTTTTCGGTTGTTTGCGCAGCTGACCGTGACATCAACCGAGAACAAAGACAAAGCAGCACACTACCACCACCTCCTCCTCCTCCTCCTCCCCACCCACCCCCGAAAAAAAAGAGACTAACACGGATTGTCTGAACGTACGCCCCAAACAAACCGTCGGTGTTGCGAATAAAACTTACCCCGTCTATTGTGTCTGGACCTCCGCCACAGTCGAGGCTGGCTGCTGCCTGTCGCCCTCTGCGGAACGGAAGTAGCCTCCCGCGGCTGCAGTAGGCAGAGCTGCACCGGTCCCAGCCTACTGAGTGAGCACTGTGTGTTGCAAGGTTCACATTAAGCACATCTCATTTAATTGGATTAATCTCCCTCAGGGACTTAACATGCTGACCTGATAACGCAATGACAGCGTGTGTGGTTAGCAGAAGAAGTCAAGTTTATCAGTCTCAACTCGTGGGTATCAATATCTTATTCATTTGGTATTTTAAATTAATATTATTCATGCATATTTTTTTATTACTATACATGTCATTAAATGAACGTGTCATGGAATAGATAACATACTTCAACAACTTAATTCAAAAAGCGAATTCAAATTCAAAAAAATAGAGGAGACCGGGGCTGGTTGTCCCCACTTTTTTTTTTTTTTTTTTTTTTGCTGTAGTATATCCAACAAAACATATTTCAAGAGCTATTTGTATATTTAAATTAAAGCCTAGAATATTGGCTTGAATTTAACTCATCTTTCGCTTTTACAATTTATTGAGACAAAGGGTTATTGCCTGTCAAAGACACTGACCCACTGACAACCTGCCCCATGTTGGCATTGGATGTCCCTATATTGATTTGAATTGGGATTTTGCTTCAGATTTTATGAAATTATGTAACAGAAAATTACATTTGGTTCATGAATAAGTAATCATAAATGTTCATTCTGTTCAATCCCTAAAATTAAAAGGTGTTATTCTGGTGAGTGTTAAAGTGAAGAAAGGTATAATGCTGAAAAGAGAAACTTTTATTACAAAGATAACACCAACATGAAATATTACAAATCCTTACCTCAGTGTTGTGTGTTCAAACCAAAACACGAATCGTGCAAAATTACCAAATTAATAAGCAAAATATATGATATCAAAATCAAACCACAATGCCATCTAGTATGGCTGTGATAAGCAACCAACCCATGGTACAAGCAGCCCCGGTCTCCCCTACTTTATTTATCCTGAAGGGAAATCAAATGAAACTCTTGTCATCGAAGTATCTTCAAAGAGTGCTGGAAGGTGATGCTGTGGGGTGGAAGTATCTCCAGTAGCAGTCGGTCTCGCAACAAATCTGAAGGGGCCTCTGACTATTGCCGTTTGCCAGTCTCATGACTGTCATGATGACATGCTAACAGCTCAATGTCCGGGCAGCAGAGGCGACATTCCCCAGTAGCATGTCCTAGATGACGCCATCAATCGTTGGAAAGCACTGCTAATCCCCCTCATTTGCCTTTGCCGCTCCTCTCTAAATCTCTGTCTGGCCATATGGTCAGAAAGCTGGGCAGAGAGACATTGGAGTCAGGGATATGATTCTTTTTCCCAATATGAAGGATGGAAGAGATGCTTTGAACTTCTTCTTTCTCTCTCTGCTCTTTGGTCTTGCTCTGAAGCCTCATATTCAACTCCTATAGTATTTGGAGTCATAGTTCAGGTATTATTTGAGCTTTTGAGATACTAATCAGCTGCTCCCTGTAGTAAAAATAGTACCTTGTTGCTTTGGTTACGGTTATCCTAACAACTGTCCAAAAGTTAAAAAAAGTAAGAGAAAAATCCTTCCAGCTGCACAGTATCCAAAGCCAGAGAAAACAGAGCTAAAGTAACTAGGGACGTGTATTGGTAAAAATCTGGTGATACGATACGTATCACGATACAGGGAGACAATAAGATATATTGCGCTATACAGTGATACTATGGGTAAGACTATATATTGTGATTTTTAAAACTGAATTTAACTGGAGATAAACTATTAGACAGAATTCTAAACACTCCAACCTGTTTCACTCTTTAACACATCCGGTTTTATTACTAGTTCTAGTTGATCCACTGGAATGAAGGTGAAAACAGCCACAAACTACTAGTCATACTTTTAATTTTACTACAAAAATTACTGTCTTCATTAATAGTTTTTATTCAAATTCTAAAAAAAGACCTGAAAAAACCCTGATGCATTGCTGATGAATATCGATACAATATTGTGACATAAAATATTGTGACATAAAATATTGCGATATATCAGTGTATCGATATTTTCTTACATCCCTAAACGGAACAGAGCTACTCCAACATTTTGCCACCATGATCGGCACAGTTACTAGAAATCTTACCTACATTTATGATAGTTTTTATTTAAGATAATTTAGAGAATTATTACTTACACCTAATCAAAACCCTAAATTGTGTTTCCCACAGAAGTATAATACCTCATAAGACCATTAAAGAAAATGTTTAATACATAAATGCCGGCCTACTAAAGACTATGCACTCTGCACTATTTGGTTGGTGCCTCTTTTTGCATGAATTACTGCACCAATGCAGCGTGCTTGGAGAAGATCAGCCTGTGGTTCTGTTGAAGTGTTCAGGAAGCTCAGACTGCTTTAATAGCGGCCTTCGGCTCAGCTGCATTGTTGGGTCTGGTGTCTCTCATCTTCCTCTTCGCACAGATTCTCACTGAGGCTTAGATCAAGTCAGTTTTCTGGCAAATGAAGCACATGTTAGTTACCCTTGTCATTAAAGGAGATGTTGGTCTTTTTTGGCAGTGTGGGCAGGTCCTAGCTTCTGCTGGAAAATGAAATTGGATCTCTGTAAATCTTGTCTATCTAAATCTAAAGGAAGGAAGAGGTCTAAAAATATCCTGGTAGATGGCTGCCCTGACCTTGGACTTGACAGTGGACCAACATCAGCAGATGGCATGGCTCCCCATATCATCACTGACAGAGGAAACCCCAAACTAGACTTCAAGCAACTTGGATTCTGTGGCTCTACACCTTTTCTCCAGAATCTGGGACCTTGATTTCCAAATGAAATGAGGACTTTGGACCAACGAGCAAACATTGCCGTCCTTTTTCTCCTTAGCCCAGGTAAGGCGAGTGTGTCTCTGATTCAGGAATGCCTTAAACACAATAAATGTGACAGTTGTGGACCAAATCCTGGATAGGTTTGTTTGTGATGGCTCTTGAAGACTCCAGATGCGCTCCACGCCTTGTGAATTAGCTCTAAATTCTAAATTAGCCTCTCAAAAAATATGGTTGTCCCTGTTGCTTAGCCCCGATATTAAACTTCCCATTAATTAGATACAGCACTTTGTGAACAGCCAGCTTCTTTAGCATTGGCTTTTTTATGACTTACCCATCTTGTGTGTCCAGTGACCGTCTTCTGGACAGCTTTCAAGTCAGGAATCTTCCCAGTGATTGTGTAGGTCACACCATGGCCATAACCTAATATTCTGTTTTAAAATCCTGTTTTAATTAGTTCTATGCAAGTTTCCAATTTTCAGAATCGTAAGCCATAATCATAAAAATCTTCAGAAATATTACTGATGGAATGGAATAGAGCTTCAAATGCATACATTCACCCAAATCATGCAATACATTTTGCTAAAGGTTCTAGAATCTCTTAAACTGACAAGTCTAAAGCCTATTAACTTCTGGTGAGTTATTATGATTGACTGTAGCAAATAGTTTCACTAGCTTTGGGTCAATTCATCACTTCACATTGTAAATTACTCATTGTACATGAACATGTTAAAAAAAACATGTGAGACGTGTGAAAAACATGTCAGCACCTGTGTTTTGCACACATTTCCCATGCGCATTTGGAACATTTTCATGGGAATAAAATGTGAAACCCATGGACAATCACTTGTGAAGCCCATAGGATAAAATGTAAGCCACAAGTAAGAAACATGTTATTTTCCACATAAAAATCTACATTTGAAAAAAAAAAGTGAAACCTATGTGGAAATACCTGTGAAATCCATGTGAAAAATGTGTGAAACCTGTGTAAAATTACATGTGAAGCCTATGTGATTACATGTGAAAAATATGTGCCACCCATGTAAAACCATGTGGAATTACATGTGACACATGTAAGCAAGCAAATGTTATAACCCCATTTATTAATGACGGGTTGCCGTTGTGTATCAGTTTTTCTTATTTACTTGCATATTTTTATAAACTGTGAAGATGAGTAATCTCAAAGAAATTTCATTGCAATTTTTTGAAGTCTTTCTATTATACCATATTCCTATTTATTTTGGTTCTGATTCCCATTAGAGCAAATCTTATGAAATATAAGAGAGATTACAGCCCTCAAACCAAAATAACTAAGCGACCTCCTGTTGGTGTAAATTATTCATTGGAATCATATAACTCAATTTCCGCACACCTGAATATGAGTGGATTACAGAAAATGATTTTAAAGCTGGTAGAAAACATCTCCAAGGTGGATACAAACCAGGTCATACAGCTCCGTTTTGTTCCTGAAAAAAAGTCACATATGAAACTAAAAGGTATGAAAATGCCAAAGGGGTAAGAATCCACATTCTCTTGACAGTTCTCATTGGGTTAACATTCAGAACAATGGGAAGATCTGAGGACCTCAGTGGAGACAGATGTTTGTAGATTCACACAAGTTGGAAAGTCTTTTGTAGTAATTTCTAAACAACTGCAGATTCCAAGAACATCCTTTCATACATTTCTATGTATAGAAGTTGTTGCGATGTGCCACAGCAAGGCAACGCACACTGCCACTTGTCAGATTAAAGACAATTGGTAAGGATGTACAGGAACAAGACTTTTGGTGACTGATGAAGTTGGCATCTGATTAATATTGACATATCTGGTTCAAAATCTATAGTACTAATTAGACAGATTCTTTAAATAACACTTTATCAGAATCAGAAGCTGCCTCTGCCATGAACTGGAAACTGGCGTATGACCATCCAGATATCTGACGGACAGCGCATAGATCACGAAAGACGTCTCAGCTCCAAAACTCCTTAAAGCTAGACTAAAATTTGAAGTTCCCCACATGGAAAAGCCGATTTCCTTGTTGAGAACAGTGTTACGGTCAGACGAGACAAACACTTTGATGTTTGGCCATACCTTACAAATCAGGTGGGCTCGTTTTGCTGCCAGTGGTGTTGATGTATTTTCATGTGTCAAACTCAGAACTGTGGGCCAAATTAAGCCTGGGACATAATCTAAATGTCTATTAGAAAGAAGTTCAAAAGAAAGGTGGAAAACTAAAACTTCCTGGGCTGCTGAGAAGTAGAACATCTGTTCACAAAGTTAAAGGAAAGACATACACTGCCTGGCCCAAAAAAAAGGGTCACACACATTAATATTTTGTTGCACCGCCTTTAGCTTTGATTACGGGACGCATTCTCTGTGGCATTGTTTCGATAAGCTTCTGCAATGTCACAAGATCTATTTCCATCCAGTGTTGCATTAATTTTTCACCAAGATCTTGCATTTATGATGGTAGAGTCTGACCGCAGCGCAAAGGCTTCTCCAACACATCCCAATGATTCTGAATGGGGTTAAGGTCTGGACTCTGTGGTGGCCAGTCCATGAGTAAAGATGATGTCTCATACTCCCAAAACCACTCTTTCACAATTTGAGCCTGATGAATCCTGGCATTGTCATCTTGGAATATGCCCATGCCATCAGGGAAGAAAAAACCTATTGATGGAATAAACAGGTCATTCAGTATATTCAGTTGACCTCATTCTTGGAGCACATGCTGTTGCTGAAGCTAGACCTGACCGACTGCAGCAACCCCAGATCATGGTACTGCCTCCAGAGGCTTATACAGTAGGCACTAGGCATGATGGGTGAATCACTTCATCTGCCTCTCTTCTTACCCTGATGCGCCCATCACTCTGGAACAGGGTAAATCTGCACTCATCAGATCACATGGCCTTCTTCCATCGCTCCAGAGTCCAATCTTTATGCTCCCTAGCAAATTGAAGCCTTTTTTTCCGGGTTGCCTCACTGATTAAGTGGTTTTCTTATGGCTACACAGCTGTTCAGTCCCAATCTCTTGAGCTTCCTTTGCATTGTGCATATGGAAATGTTCTTACTTTCACTATTAAACATAGCCCTGAGTTCTACTGTTTTTTTTCTTCGATTTGATTTCAGCAAACGTTTGAGTGATCGCCGATCATGATCGTTCGGGATGTTTTTCCGGCCACATTTCTTCTTCGAAGACGATGGCTCTCCGCTATCCTTCAACTTTTTAATAATGCGTTGGATAGTTCTTAACCCAATTTTAGTAGTTTCCGCAATCTCCTTAGATGTTTTCTCTGCTTGATGCTTGCCAATGATTTGACCCTTCTCAAACACGCTAACATCTTTTCCACGACCACGAGATGTGTCTTTCATGTCTTTTGACATGAATGTTTATGAAATGAGATGCAATCGCCCATGCAGTAATTATCCAATAGGATGCTTGTACCTATTTGCTTAGTTAATTCCAGGTGGCTACTTTTTTTTTTGGCTATATAGGCAGTGTATTTGAGTGCAGAGCCTAGGTAGCTGTAACCAGAGAATATATATCATAAGGACAAACAACAAATTCTTCAAGTTCACCTCAAATCCAGTCAGATGGAATGACATTTGGATACAACTGGATGTTTAAAACTGATTTTAAAATGAATAAAAGAGGCTAAAATACATCTTCTAGGGTGGCTTTCCAAACATCCCAACCTCGACAGTAGAGCAAGTTTAAGGACTACTTAAAAGCCAGATCTGGGCCAGCAAAACAACCAATTTAAATGAGCACTACCAATTGTGTCTGTGTAATGTTCAACCTGGATTAGAGAAAACCCCCAACACATTAAAATGTTTCCACTCAGTTTTCGCTCATTAAATGTGGTACAATAACCCTACGGCACAAGCAAATCACAAAAAAAGATCATCCTTTTAAAACATTTTTAATTGTTGCTGTTAATAAACTATGGCAGCCTATATGTTACTGAAAACTGTAAGATATTCTAAAAAGAAACAACAGAATTATCCAAAATATCTTCAGCTGTGACTAGATTGTTCTTTCAACAGCTGCATGAATAACATTAAATTAAAAAAAGATCAACCACATAAAAACTGACCACATGTCTGCAAACTGATCTAAGAATTACTCATGTGGTTTAATTATAAGGTCATGCTGTGGAAAAACAACCAAGCATGCATCATCATGCTGAGAGTGTGGTTTTAGTTTCATGTGCTCAATCTGCAGTCAACTTTCTGCTTCTATTATGTGCTATCAACTTCTCAAAACCTCATTCCAGTTGCATTTGGTGTGAATTTATCGATTTCTCAAACTTGAAGCAATATATTTAGGCAAGTGAATAGTCTACTATAGATTTTGAGTAGTGATGGGGAGAGGAAAATAGTACAAGCAGACATAGCCAGAGTAGTAAACAATATAACACCTTGAAAACAGTCACTAGGCTTTTTCAAAAGAGAATGCCACCATCATTGAGCCTTTTGGTCATTCATAAGTGATCAGTCAGTGGCGGCAATGTGGCGCGATCAGGTGTTTTTCATAAAAGATTAGGTGATGGCGGGATAAAGGGGGGTGTGGAGGTGGTGTCCGGGCTGTCAGAAGCTCCCGGACCTCTGCATCACTCCAGTTTGCCATTTCAGCTGATAGTTTCCCCATGTTTACTTTCATTTTAAAACACTGTTGCTGGCCGGGGCTCAGCGCACATTTCACACATCATTATGACATTTACCCCCTGTTGCAGCAAGACGTGATCTTCATTCATAAGTCCAGCGTTGCGGTAATATTGCGGTAATATTAGCCTATTATCAAGCTCGCCGAAGGCACGAATGCTACAATATTCGTGCCTCGCCATGCTGCATTCAAATGTCACTGTGCCGCCAATATTACTGTAATTTGCCACCATAGTGTGTCTTTTGAAAATGCCTAGTGTTAATGTTTAGAAATGTTTAAATATTTTTATATATAAAATCTCCATATTTGAGAATTAAACATGCTTAACTCACTTTGGAGTAGTTATATTTCGACAACCTAGTCTCCCAGCAGAACTTGAATGCAGCATGGGCAGCTATTGGGGAATTCCCTCTTCATCAACAGGGATTCCATTTTTTGTTTATTTTATATAAAATAAGAAGTTTGGGCTGAGTGGATGCTACTGGCCATGTGAACATCAGCTGGTTTTTCTCTAGTATCAGTGATGTTTTCATTCAGCTTGACATTGTTTCAGGTGAGTCATTAAGTTCAGTGCAGAGCGTGTTATGTACTTTATTGCTTTTGAAAGATGCATTCGCTGACAAAGTCCTGGTTTGGTCCATCTTTCTTTTTCGACTGTAGCTGCATTAGAAACCATTAAGGTTCCTAAATAGCAGAGCTTAGTGATTGCTGGGAGTCACTTTTTGTTTGGTTTTGGTGTCACTTTTTAAAGTTGAGCTGCAGAGCGTTGCACTGCGTTCTGCGTTTAGCACATAAACATTCTGTATGTGTTCAGGTAGAAAACAGCAGCATTCGTTCGGTACACTTGCCGACGAACCGACAGGGCCGTACAGAAAGATCTGAATAAATGTACGGTTACACCCCTAAAAGGTACAGAATCGTTTGGCCTGGTGAGTTTATAGCAACAAAAAAGCATGTAAGATTTAACACCACTGAACAATGTTTTAGCATAAATCTCCTGTTAATTTAGCAAAAATAAAAATGACCTACCACTTTACATTTAGTCTTGAAAGCGATGCAGCAAATACATTCCTGCTTTTAAAAATTATATTTATACTACCTAGTTTATCTTTACAGTCCTGTAAATATACTCTCATAACTGTGAAGGCTTGTTAGATATGGATCGCTGCCAAAACCCAAAGGTCTATTTAGTCTTTTATAGAGATCCATTCATGAGTTTCTGAGATATTCCGACAGGTAAAACATCACACTTCCTTGATGTTGGGTTGTAAAAGCTGAAAACTGAATGGGTGTAAATATTTAAACACATTAAGGCCTCAGTCGAACAAAAATCACACAAGGATTTTTTTTCTTTTTCTCACGAGCCAACCACGGAGTGTTTTATTGGGTGCTTCAGATATACAAGTGCACAACAAACCACTCTGCAAATCGCAGAGGTGGCGGGTAGCCAGTAAATATACAAGTCCTGCCTCTTTCACAGGCAGACCCATACTTTAGTGGTCTGCCTCAAAAGCCTTTGAAAAAATACATACAGTACAAACAAAATGAGAAGAGGTTAAAAGCAAGAAGAATCCACTGACGCTAAACTTCTTCCATGCAGTTAACGTTACTGATGACAATTACAAAAAACAAAACAAAAATGAGGGGAAAAAATTCAAAATTAAAAGCATACTCTGCAGTTTTGTTCCAGGTGCCACTAAGAAAAGGAGAATACATACTGTATAGCCAGAGGACAACGCGAGTGATAATAATAACATTGTTTTTTTCTCCAATACAATACTTCCAACATTCAGATATTGGAAAATAAAATCCCAATCTACTCTTTGTATAAAAAAAAGAAGCTTTCAAGTCAACAAGGAACAAAGAACAATTTTTTTTGTTTTCAATTTTCTTGTTTTTTGCACGGAAAAGGTAGATAAATGGGGAGGAAGAGGAGGATGATAACAGGAGGGCAGGTTCACCGTTGCACTTAGTGAGTGTGCTTTGACATACAAAGGGTGAGAGGTAGAGAGAGGTTCAGAGATGGGGAGGGGGGTTCAGGGTAGGGGGGTGGGGTCTATGTAGCGTATCTCTTCGTCCATTGTTTAGCTATCCTGTCATGCTCTGTTCTGTTGGTCAGGTACTGTGTGGCGATGCTTCCCACCAGGGGGTCGGCTGAAAAGAGACAAAGATGGACCCGTAAATCACCGAATTTAGTCACATTTATTCACCAAAGCAGGAAAAACAAACAGTAACGGCTACATTAAAACAATTTATTAGGAGTTTATGTCACAAACCCACACACATGGTGTTTCATTTTGAAGTGCAAGGAAAAATGATGCATAGTTTAAAGTAAAAATAGTGTGACATGCATTTTCATTCAGTATTCTGTAGAATCCCCTTTTCACAGCTGCAAGTCTTTATAGGCATGTCTCTACCTGCTTTAGACGTTTTGTCCAGCTCAGTCAAACTGGATGGAAAGCACCTGTGAAAAATGTCCAAGTCTTGCCACAGATTCTGAATTGGCCTTGGGTCTGGACTTTGACTGGACCATTGTGATACATGCAGGAGATATGCTTTGATCTAAGCCAAGGTTTAGATCTAGGGTTGTGCTGCTGGAAGGAGAACCTTCATCCCAGTCTCAAAGTGTCTTTATTATTTTCCTCTCTGAGACATTTGTGTTGGAGTAAGGGAAGTGCTGCCATTCAAAAGTAGAATGAACACATTTTTGATACATTTGTATTTATATATAGAACAAAATCTGTGAGTCTGTCAGATTAAAACAGGTTTTTAAGCCTTTAGCGCCTCAACCCAGCTTTCCTGATCCTGGTAAAGAAAAGCATCCCCACAGCATGATGCTGCCATATACTTTTTAAGTGCAACAAAGAGCTTTTTTTTTCCTGGCAGAAAAATTGCTCATCAGGGCAGATTACCTGTACATGTTTATCGTCCCCCCTACAAGACACGTGGGGGGGTTCCCATGGCTTTCTTGCAAAAATGCCTTTCTGCTTTCTACTCTTTTCTGGAGAGCAGGATTAGCAGTTCTGTTGACAGCTTAATACAGCTGGGCATCTCTGGAGCGCCCCCTCTGCCTGATTAATGTTTTTGTTGCAGTTTATTTCACCAGTACTTCTTGTTAACTAAAGGGGTCTGGAGACAAACACATGCCACACTTCCTAGATTTATATTTGTAAAAATATTAGAAAACAGATGAATAATTTTTTACTTCTCTGCGACATGCTATTTTTTTGTTGGTCTATCACTTAAGCTCCAAATAAAATAAACACAAGTTTGTGGTTGTAACTCAAGAAATTGTCAAAAAGTTCAAGGGATTTGAATACTTTTGCAAGGGACTCGATATTTCATTCTATTCCAGACTGAAATGTCACAGTTTTTGTTCAAAGTCGTTGCCCATTTGCCAATATATTAAATATTCATATTTAGAGTAGATCATTCTCCAGCGGTCAGGCCTTAGATGTGCATGTAAATCAGATGAAAAACCGCAGATTCTAAGTGATTGAATAAATAAAAAACAAAAAAACAAGTCTGCTGTTTATTTGATTGAGATTATGATCTACAAAACTAAAAATTCCTCCGTTTTATCATCTGAGCACGCCACGTGCATGCATTTCTAGTTTCCTTGTTAGCTATGCACGAAATGTTAAACTCAATGCATGTGAAGTTAGATGGAGGAAAAGCTGACAATCATGTCCAAAATAGACTTAAAACTCAGTATCTTCCTTTTTTTCTTATTTATTCTTATTTTCTGCACTTATACATGATTTTTCAATTAAAAAACAGGCAAACTATTTCTTATTTTGTTCAAGTGTTGCCAAAGTTTTAACATTTTTCCCCATCAGACAGGAAAACACAAACAGGAATTCACGTCTTAAATTAACTTTTGTTCTGCAGAAATCATGAGTACTATCTTGAGCTGCAACACGTAAAGATTTATATCTAACAAACATTTTATTCTGGTTTTAAAGGAGCTTTGGAGCTTCAAAATAGAGCAGGGCTTTCTCATTGCTATTGCCAACTGTATGTGAAAAGTTATTGCCTTCTCGTAAAGTTTACAAGCATGGTTTCAGCTTAAGATACAGGCATTTTTTGTACCAATAAGAAAACGAGAAAAAACCAAAACAAAGAACATGTCAAATAATAAAATTGTTGGCCTTAAATGATATGCACTGGCACCCTTAAGCTCAGCAATGTTTGTCTGGAATGTGTTCAGTCTTTCTGAGTGCCATCTGCTTGCAAGCAATATGACTTGCCTCCCCACTAGCACCTTTCTTCAGATGTTTCCAATGAGAGGGGAAAGCAAAACACAATTGTTCTGCTCTGATGTGTCAGATGGAAATAATTGGAGAAAAAAACCCACAGAAAACTCAACTTGCTGCTGCTGCAAAAGCAGCTCACCGGGGCACACTCGTCGCGTCGCTTTAATCACAGCACGAGTTGCCAGCTTGTTTGTGAGTTCTGTAGTGATTATTTATTCAAGCAGCAGTAGCTTTTTTTGATTAAGTGCTTCCAGCAATTTTCAGCTAAAAGAGGTTTTCAGAAAACGTCCTCTTACTGCATCCTGATGCATATGTCAAACCCAATTTTAAGGGTTAGTTAAAGGGGAAGTATTACTTACAAACAATGAAAAAACATTTGAAGACAAGTCTTGCTTAAAATACAAAAGCAACTTCCATATCCACTATAAGCCCTTTAAAGTACTTTCATAGATTGGTCTTTACAAGGGAAACACTTTAACTAGTTCTGTTTAATGTAAGAGTAATAAATAGGACCCAGAGGTGGTTTAACTGAATCAGTATGTATCCAGTTAACACATGTTTCCGTCTCTCCCAGATACCTGGAGAAAGATCTAGTGGAATACCATAGGACTCTGGTATGCCATCGCAGGTGCAAATGAAAAGAAATCATGACTGTAATGGGTTTGGACACCCTGACCTGACTTCATTAGGATGTAAATACAGCATAACTCCATTCTGAAGAAAAACATCCACCTGCATTCAGATCGCTCTGCTAACCAAAACAAGAGCAACAGAAGCAGCTGCTGCACTTAGGAAAGAAGACCAAAATAGATTTGATGGGGACAAATCGGAGAAAAATGAAAGTATTTCTAGCTGGTGGACGATTTGGAAGGTCGAAACTGGGCAAAATAGTCTCCAAATTAGCTGAGATATTGATTTAGCACGGTGAAACAAGTAAATGTCTTCCAGGACCAGTACAGACTTTATTAAGAAATGAGTTAATGGAACAAATAAAATGAGATTAAAGTCAATATACTGTATTTTAAAACATCCCACATTTTGCTTCAAGAGGAGGGCACTGTAGCTTTTGGCTGCTGCATTCTGGCCTGATTCCCCCCGTTACATGTTTTTTTTAAGCAGTTTCAGAAAAAAAAGACATTTTCAATACAGTGAATACTGTGGAAGACACTGAGTTCAAGCCAAACAGAGAAAAAAGAATAAAACTGCCATTTTTTACAGCGTCAGAGAAGATATCAGTTTTTATTGAGCACAGTTTTCAGCAATGAAAATGGGGTTTTGCCTGAAAGAGCTGGACGTTTCAGATGACCTTAAGGAAATACTGAGAAGTTGAATTAAATCAGTTTATTTCGCAAAACATTTCCAGTGTGAAACATTGTCTCGACTGTGTGTTAACTTCAACCTTGAATAAAAATGATACACAAAAAAAAAAAAAGATAAAAAGGACAGGATTCCCAATTTTTGGAGTGTTAGTGTCTTCACACTGCGGTCTCACCTGGGTTGCAGTCTGTGAGCAGGGAGCAGATGGACAGCAGCACCTTGGAGATGGTCAGGGCGGGGCTCCAGTTGTCCTTCAGGATGTCCAGACAGATCACTCCCTGACTGTTGATGTTGCAGTGATAGATCCTCGTGCGGAACGTTACCTGCAGACAGTGAAACGACGCTGTGAAGAACGGTGGGAGTCAGACACAATGACCGGTGCATCGCTACGATTACTAACAAGAAAACATCTTTTCAAGAAACGCACATCCTTTCGTCGAGCCAACGGCTCTGGAGTCCCAGTAGAAACAATACCAAGTTAAATCAATGAAGCTCTCAATATGCCATCACCTGGAATTAAAGGCTTCCCGCATAAATACAAACCCGGTTTGTACTTAATACCAGCACCAAATAAAAGGAAAAATTAAATTGTAATATCTTAAGTAATTAATATTTACAATGGAGTATTATACCCATTGTACATAAAGGAAAAAAAACATTGGAGTAAATTTCTGCCAAAACCCTCTCAGAAATTTGGAGATTTTTTTTTTTAAAGAAATACAGAAATTCTGTCGAAAAGCCATAAATTTGTCAGAGATTTCCCTGACATTTTTGATATTCAAGCAATTTTCTTTTGAAAAGTCAAAAATTTGCATGAAAAAAACCTGCTAAATTCATCGCAACAAAAACTCACTTATTTTCAACAGAAAATGCCAGAAGTCCTATAAGATTCAAATGTTAAATGTACAACATGCGCATCTGACTAATTTCAAAAGTGTTTCTTGCGGCTCTTTCCGCCGGATCAGAACGACTTCTCCCGGAGGAGCTCATGAACGCCTCGAACGGAAAAGACTGTAAAGAAGAAGCTACAACATGGCTGCCTCAAGCAGTTATGTTGAATAACTAAAGTTACACACTTGCACGGTGCTCAATAGGAGCAGGTCTTATTGATGAGCCCCGTGCAAGTACATTAGCAACATAATAAGAACTGCTTGATGCAGCCATGTTGCAGCTTCTTCTTCACAGTCTTTCCCGTTCGAGGCAAGTTTGAATCAGGGAGAAGTCGTATTGATCCGGGAAAAGAGCCGCATGAAACACTTGCACTTTTGGAAATATCCAGATGCGCATCTTGTACATTTAACACCTGAATTCTTCTGGCCTTTTCTGTCGGAAATACCTGATTTAACATCTCAGCAAATTTGCAAGACGTTTTCGTCTTGCAAATTTGCTGACTTTACAATGTTAGAAAATACCTCAGTTTAAATATAAAAAACATAGGCTTTAAATCATTAGCATTTCTGAATTTACATAAAATCTTGGACATCAGAGAATGTCAGAGTATTTTTCTTTAAAATATGTTAAATTAATCTTAAGTTCTGTCAAACCCAATCCAACAATTCCAATGCCATGCCGTAGGGAGCCTAAATCACGGCCATCTACATCCGGTCCATGGGTCCCCTATACTGTCCAAAAAATATGACTGAGACTCAATGGAGCGAAAAAAGTTATTTTCTGATCAGGTTTGAAATGTTCCATGGACTTAACATATGATGTCCGTGAATTTAAAAGACACATTTTGATGCAGGGAAAGCGCTAATATTCGACAGGCGGCAAAAGTTACTTTAGGGTTTCTGTGAAAACGCGTCGTGGACTACAACTGAAGAAGAAGAAGAGGAAAAATGGGCGTGAGTTTAGCGAGCTTCGCATCCTTCTTCCAGGATGAAGGAAAGAGGCATTAAAGGTGGAGAAAACCGTTATAAATCTGAACATGTGGGAAGTGGCAGCTATATTGGGGGAGAAATAGTTAATAGTTAGCTAATGTTAGCAACATGACGTAATGTATGCGATGTTGGATTTGTAGTCATTTTAATTACAAACCTTTACAAGCAAATAATTCAGAAATCACACCACAAACACAGTCGAAACGCACATCATTAGCTATCCTTTAAATTAAGTTACAGCATATGTGTGATTCAGGACGTAAGGCAAAGCAACCAGAAGGGGAGGAGACTTAGGCTCCCCATTCTCATGTGTGGCAAACCCGCAGCCTAGTAACAAGATGGGTGGGCGTGGCCTGCAACCGCTGATTTGCATAAAAGTGACAGAGCCCTCGAAACGGCTCATTCTGAAAGGGACTGAAAAATGATCGCTTCATGTCAGAATGAGTTTGTGCAGAGGACTTCTTTAACCTGTTTTGTTCAGCCCATAAGCGTATTATAACTTGATTACAAAGCGGCATATATCCCCTTTAAAGATTTATGTTTAACGCTTATTATTTCTCTTTACATTATGTGATATCTGAGATGTCATAATTTTTTCAAAAAGGGTCATTTCATGATTTTTGGCTGACATTTTCCCTTAGGAAGTTTCTAAAAGAAGAGGAGAACTACATTAGCTTTACAGCAGCATCAATATTTATCGGTAAAATTAAAAAACACTTGTCCCAAGACAGAAAAAACACAAGAGGCAGGAAGAGGACAAGAAATGCTAAACAACATTTTGTGAAATCTATGCTGTAGTTTGTCACTTTAAAGGATCTTGCTGTCGTTGGAAGCAGTAATAAGTGAGACAACGGGGACGACTTAAAGCTGCAGAGGGCTTTCCCGTCTCTTCTCAGCTTCTTCCCATTACCGCTGATCTTCCAGCGTCAGCGCTGGTGTAATGGGTCTGACTGAGTGCCCCGCTGAGGGCCGTTTGCATCATTTGTCAGTGTAGCCGCTGGAGGAGCATGCAGACACAAATTTACAGGGTTTTAAAGGACCGTATTTTATCAGGGCTTCAGTCTAGGATCTCTCTTAATTTTGCATCTAATCAGAGGCCTACTAATGCAAGTCCTTTAAAAAAAACTGACCACCAGAGGGCAGCATGTTCTAAAAACCTTTTCACCACAACAATGTGTTCTGTTGGCAGGACAAACTGGACTCCAGCACCCGATTGTCAATTAGTTCGTCCACTTGTAAAAGTAAACAGACTCCTCGGACCGCGCGGTCTCCAGCGGTGAATCATAGCTTGAGGGATAACATACTCCTCTCTGATGGCTCAGCCAGCTAATAGCCTCCCACAGCAGAGCTGGTAATGTCTGATCTGCTCCGATCGCCAACATCTGCGCCCCCCCCTGACCCCGATCATCCGGAGGAAAACCTCCAACGACCCTCGGCACCCCCCCGCCAAAAAATAAATGCATAATGAAAATCACACGAGGCGGAACAACACAGAGCTCCTCTGCCGGCACTAATCCAGACGTACATATAAATCCACCGGACGACACCATCACACAGTGAGGAGGACTCTGGTTTCCTCATTCTAAAATCGAAATTACCATCAGAGCACATTCAATAATGGCGCATTTCTGCAGCGACGGTGTGTGTGGCAACACCAGGCCAAATGCTTTGCATGTGTGCGTCTTTGAGGGGGGTGGGGGGTTTGGCTGCAGATCACAGTGTGCTGGATGGGGTAAGAGGTATTGAAGGGGGCGGAAACACTCGATCCCTCTGGCCACAGAAAGCTGTGTCTGAGCCTGTGGATTTCTTTGAGTCTTCTGTCAAACACAGAGCGGCTGATTACACAGCACAAAGAGCGAAAAGGAGGGCGGGGGGTGTCTGTGTGAAGGCCTGACGACAGGTTTTGTTTTTCTTTTTTTGGTGCACTAAAAAAATTAATTAATAATATCTACGAGGCTTTCGCCGACTGTGTTCAGAAGCAGCATCCAATCAGAAGAAAAACACAAAGCAAGTAGAGGGGACACGGGTCTGAATTCATCACAAGCCTGAAAACACAATCGACAAGAAGCAGACTGACTCAAGACTCCCAAAGTTCCTCACAGGTTCCAACAGAAGACTGACATTTCCAAATATTTCCATCATTTTCTGGACTAGTTTCCCGTGATTTTCCATAAACGTTTTGCAAATTTTTATTAAACCTGTAATACAGATATTCTAACAAAATGGTTTTGTAGTAATCCATCAGCCCCTCGCTTCTTCATGCCATTCACCTTCAGAAATTCAGATTAATAATAGATTATGTGACCGATTTTAAAAAGCTCTAACCAACCGATGCCAATTTTGGCCGATTCCGATTTGTCTTGAAGAACTATAAATAACAAACTACTTATTTTCTTCTTTCTGGAAAAACCGAACATTGGACAGTCTTAAAATGACTCTACAATGCTTATTAGGATAATAAATTGATGTCTTAAAATCAGCTGAAAGTTACGAAGTTCTCTTTCTGCATCACTGATAAGACATTAAGAAATTCAGCTGTTGCAGACTCACAAATGCAGGAAAATTCTAAAACATTTTTTTAAAATAACATCAATTTAACCAAACAGCATTTAAATAGCATCATAACAACTGGTAAGTAAAAAAAAAAAGAGCAAAAATGAATGCCTGAGTTAAAAACTGCTTGATATTTAGAGTCAACTTGTTCCAAAGTTTGAGTGAATTGACTGAAAATGCTTATGTTTTATCTTTGGGACAAGAAAGAGCTGCAGATCCCTGATTGTCAAACGTAAAACTGTCCAACTCTGCTCCCTGCCTAAAATCTTGGTGTTAATTTATTTTGGAATATGGAAAACGAAGATGGAAACACACACCACTCTTCCTCGTTTTGCCAGAACTTTGGACAGTGGAAACAGAAAATACGTGTGCTAAATAAGAATTTGCATCGATTTTGAGCCAATATGGTGGAAAAAGCCCAGCACAGTTTTCCTCACCACTATTTTACTGCCTGAATTTGCATGCAATTTATTGAAAACAAAACAGGCTGTTTTAGGACCACATGCCTTTAAAAAGGCCAAATCTGGTTTAAAAAAACGTGGATTCATATTCATTTTCTATCAGATAGTCACACTGTCATGATGTTCTGAAGGCAAAGCCAAAAAAATGTTCCCATTTTGACGCTGGTCGGGTTGTTGAACTGCATAAGCAGGGTCTCTAGTGGCACGCCATTGCTGCTGAGGTTATGGGACAGAAAAAGTCAAGTGAAAGACCCCCAAAAAATGTCACCAGCGCTGAGCCAGGGGATCCAATTGGCTGTCCGTCAAGACACTGGACGATCCTCGACCCAAATTAAGGCTGCTACTGATGCCGACTGCAGCCCCAAAACTTTTCAACTGACTAAGAAAAAAAAAAGACTTCTAGACTCCACCAGGAGTATCACAGGACTCTTACATTTTTAATTTGTGGGTCAGAAGCTGGAGATTTTGGGAACCACTGGGTTAAAATATTGAGCTCAGTTTTATCCAGTTTACTTGTAGAGTGCCAGTTCACATCAGATCATCTCTTTTCCACACAAACAGATTCAATACATATAAAGCAATATATATAGTCAATTCTAGGGATGCACCAAAATGAGAATTTGGGTTGAAAGATATCCGATATTAATAATGCATATATAACCAGACCCTTTCGACACCGTAGGGAAATGACCACACTCCTGACATTCATTCTCTGCTTCAGTTAAATATTTCACTATTACATGATCAAAACTAGAAAAGCACTTTGAGAGCGCAGACCTCTGCCAAGGCAGCTCAGTCCCCACAACCCAATGGTGTGAAGTAATTCTAACTTTTAAAAATTCCTTTACCATGAAAACATACCTTTAGCAGCTGGGTTCACACTGAAACCATTGTTAGTTCAGTAGTTATTTATAAAAATCCCTTTTTCCGTAATGGTGGTATTCGGATCACCCCCAAGTTCTAAGAACTTGTTCCTGGTCCCATTGCAGACATTTGCTGAAAATGTAATCAAAATCCACCCATAACTTTTGGATTTATGTTGCTAACAGACAGACAGACAAACCAACCCTGGCGAAAACATAACCTCCTTGGCGGAGGTAAAAAAAAGAAAAAGAAAACACGTGGCCCCACCCACTCCCCTCCCTGAAGCTCATTCACAAATGTCAAAAAGATGGAAATAAACATTGGGTATCAATACCGGCCCAGTTTTCCTGATCGGCCTGATAACTGTATGTAAAAAAAAAGTGACAAACATCGGCCGATACCGACATTAATGCCGGTATATTATGCATCCCTAGTTGAGTATTTCCTGACCCTGGTCCTCGAGGCCCACTGCCCTGCATGTTTTAGACGTTTCCCTGCTTTGACAGACCTGATTCAGAAGACTGCAGTTCAGCAAAACCCTGTTATTCAGCCATGCAACTGAAACCAGGTGAGCTGAAAGCAGGGAAACATCTAAAACCTCCAGGGCAGTGTGCCTCGAGGAGCGAGGTTGAAGAACACTGATCGAGTCAATTCAGTCCAAGCATATCGACAGATAGAAATCCAGTTACACACTTTCCATCCTACGTATAATACAATACAGTCAAATTCGGCTTATTAGGCAAAGTGGTAAGAAATAAAAGCTACTGAATAAAACCCAGTCAACTCCATTGAGTCACTGGGTGTTTCTCAATGCCAAGAAAGCTTGCCTTGATCCCGCCCCGGTTGCCTAGGAGATACGTCATCAGGGACCGCCAAGGCGTGTTCCAATGCTCATGTGCTACCGAGGCGTCTGTCCTCCGTTTATTCCGTATTTTCGAAAAGATGGCGGATCAGGAGCCGGCAGCAGCTACTTCGGGGGCAAATTTCAAGTTTAAACGTAAGTCAAGCTATCGGGCTTATATCTGAAATGTTAAGGGTTTTTTTTAGATCCAAAGCAGTTATCTATGGTTTGCTAGTTGCTTAGTAGTTGCAGCTTCTATGCTACTACGATGGGCGGGACGTAAACAGAGCGCGTAAAGCAAAAGGCGGGCTCTGGGCAGCCGCGGTTGCGTGAGGCAAGTCTGTTCCATTTTCGTTTTCTTTGACCAAGGAGGTTCCTTGACATTGAGAAACACCCACTGGCTTTGCAGCAATCCCTCATATGGAGCATGCATGTGGTGACAGTGGAAAGGAAAACAAGAAGCAGCCTCCTGCAGAACCCGACTCGTCCGTCTTAACTGACAGGGGGTGTAAATGCAACACTTTAATGGTTTAATTTTAATGGGAAAGCAGAATGAAAAATCAGTGTCCTAATGGCTTCTCCAGAGACAAATAGTTCCTGAATATTCCCAACATCCTCTGCCCTACGTTTTGAGCCACAAAAACAGCCACCATTTTTCTAGCTCACATTATGAAGCCACTGACCTTTGGGGGTTTGAATGGGTAGTCAGGTGTGAAGGCAATGTCCAGGAAGAAGACCCCTCCCTCGTACACGGAGCCCGGTGGGCCCAGGATGGTCGACCTCCACTCGTAGATGTTGTCCCCTTTGGGGCCGGCGCTGTGAGGTCAAGACAAAAGACTGGTTAATACGTTAATCAGAAAAGAGAGCAAGAACAGACATCCTGCTGACTGAGATGTGCGTTTCTCCAACAAGTTAATGATGAAGATTTGTGTAAAGCTGAAACCACGAAGGTGGGAAGTGATTTTAGTTTCAGGGTAGTTTTTTTAGGGAATGAAGATAATCTTTTCATATTTTGGATTAAAATATGAGTTTCCCAGAGTATGCTAGAAGAAGAGAAACATTTCTGGGCCCTCAGAGGCTCATTCAGAATTGGCTACAAAGATAAAAACAATAATGTGGTAATTAAAAAGGTGCAGGACTTTTTTCTTTTTGTAGGAACATTTTGGTGAAAGCTGAAAGCCACATCTGTTACATAGGATGAGTAATTAATTCCATTTCCATATCAGGACTGCCCCCACCCCCCATCCTGTTGTTTGTGGTAAGACCCTGATCTGGCATAAAGCCAGAGAAAGACCGGGACAATCTCCTCATCACAAAGCCGGAGACAATAAACAATCCCTCCGATTTCATGTAATTACAACGGATGGTGTCTAAGTCGGACTGTTGGCTGCCGGCAGATGTGCGGACACACTGGGCCGCTTTCACTCAAGGTTCTCAGATCACTGCTCGCCTTTATTAAAACCAATAACGCGGTAAAGATATTTCATGAATGAGACCGTCTGACTGCTAACAGCCAGGCTTTGACAACAGTTCACCCTCTGTGAACTGGAATTAGACATCTCCTTGTTCAGATTGGTTTAAATTTAATCTGCGTCTCCACTACTTCTCAGAAATTATATATATATATATATATATATATATATATATATATATATATAAACTCAGCAAAAAAAGAAGCGTCACTTTTTCAGGACTGTGTATTTCAATAATAATGTTGTAAAAATCCAAATAACTTTACAGATCTTCATTGTAAAGGGTTTAAACAATGTTTTCCATGCATGTTCAATTAACCATAATCAATTAATTAACATGAACCTGTGGAATGGTCGTTAAGACCTTAACAGCTTACAGAAAGTAGGCATTTAAGGTCACAGTTCTAAAAACGCAGGACACTAAAGAGACTTGTCTACCGACTGTGAAAAACACCCAAAGAAAGATGCCCAGGGTCCCTGCTCATCTGCGTGAACGTGCATTAGGCATGCTGCAGGGAGGCATGAGGACTGCTGATGTGGCTAGGGCAATAAATTGCCATGTCCACACTGTGAGACACCTAAGACAGCGCTACAGGGAGACAGGAAGGACAGCTGATCATCCTCGCAGTGGAAGACCACGTGTAACAACACCTGCACAGGATCGGTACATCCGAATATCACACCTGCGTGACAGGTACAGGATGGCCACAACAACTGCCCGAGTCACACCAGGAACACACAATCCCTCCATCAGTGCTCAGATTGTTGTCTGTAATAGGCTGAGAGAGGCTGGACTGAGGGCTTGTAGGCCTGTTGTAAGGCAGGTCCTTACCAGACATCACCAGCAACAACGCCGCCTATGGGCACAAACCCACCTTCGCTGGACCAGACAGGAGTGGCAAAAAGTGCTCTTCACTGATGAGTCACGGTTTTGTCTCACCGGGGGTGATGGACGGATTCGTGTTTATCGTTGAAGGAATGAGCGTTACACCGAGGCCTGTACCCTGGAGCGGGATCGATTTGGAGGTGGGGGTCCGTCATGGTCTGGGGCGGTATATCACATCACCATCGGACTGAGCTTGTTGTCATTGCAGGCAATCTCAATGCCTTGCGGTACAGGGAACACATCCTCCTCCCTCATGTGGTACCCTTTATGCATGCTCATCTGGACATGATCCTCCAGCAGGACAATGCCACCAGCCATACTGCTCGTTCTGTGCGTGAGTTTCTGCATGACAGCAATGTCAGAGTTCTGCCATGGCCAGCGAAGAGCCCGGATCTCAATCCCATTGAGCACGTCTGGGACCTGTTGGATCGCCATGAGGAGGAGATGCACGGCAGTACTTCGAGCAGCTGGTGGCCACACCAGATACTGACTGGTACTTTTGATTTTGAGCCTCCCTTCATTCAAGGACACATTATTCTATTTCTGTTAGTCACATGTCTGTGAAACATTTTTAGTTTATGTCTTATGGTGTTGACTCTTTTACTGTTCATACAAATATTTACACACATTAAGTTTACTGAAAGTAAAAACAGCTGAAAGTCAGAGGACTTTTCTTTTTTTGCTGAGTTTATATATATATATTATATATATATATACACACACACACACACACACACACACAGCTGCTCTGCAAACGTTTATAGCACGAAGTGAAAAGAAAAGCGACAGCGTTTTATAGTTATTTTGATGAGACTGACCCTACCTTGGGTTGGGTCTTATCTACCTTCATTGATGAGAATACCAGCAATTTTTTTAAAAGAACATTTTACTGGAAATAAGATTAGAATATTTCTCCAGAATATTTCCTCAGACTGCTGTTTCAACTATTTTAAATTTACAAAGGAGCAGCCTCTGCTGTCTGGTATTTGTGTGTGGGGGTCATTGTCCTTTGGACTGATGAGACCAGACTAGAAATGAGTGGCCATGAGGTATAGGATGGGCACCTCTGTAATCCAAAGTACCGCTGAGTTAAGTATGTGAAGCAGTCTGATGGCTGAAGCTTGGCCCAAACTGGATCAGAAGCGGGACATTGATCCCAAACAGCAGCAAAGAATGAAGGCGTACAGAAGAAGAGTGGGCCTAAACTCACCCACAACTGATGAAGTCAGACAGAAAAAGACTTCTGAGAGTTTTTCTGGGTGGTTCTATGAGCTCCTGGAGAAGGGGTGTACTTAGTTTTCCCCGCAAAGCCTTACCATTTTACTCTTGTTTTTGTTAACCCATTAGCATTCTTGTCTCCCGTGGGCAGGACATAGTGTTATGTGTTTTTTGCAACACACTTTCTACGTACATATACATATTATACGTCATTTGAAAGCCAAGATCTTTTCGATTCCAATGATCCATGCAAATCAAGGACGCAATCATCACTGTAGCCACAGTAAACGGTTTTGTAAAACCACTCTGAAATGAAAAAATAACGTCCAACTAACCGTATGAAGCCTCATGTCATTGACAGAACAGAGCCATCTCGAACAAAAACAGTCTTTTTACAGCCACAACGGTCCGATTAATAGACTCCAATGAAATAGTCGTTAAAAAGTCTTACGGTCCACAATCCTACTAACTAAAAACTTTCACATTTTCCTTACAAAGTCTTCATTGTAACTTCTGTTAGTGTGCTCATTTAAAAAAAAAAAGGTGTTTTGGGTAAGAATTAAAGAACCTTTAGGGGTCAATAAATATCGATGTGGAATCTATTGAAGTTTGCATTCCATACTTGTACCCTCGATGTTTACATCTGAATTTTTTCCACAACCTGGTAAAGATAAATTTGACCTTATTTAGTTAAGACAGTACAGTGCACAAAAAAAATCACAAAAAAAAAAATCAACACATCTGTAATATACCTCAATGTTAATATGTCAGATTTACAGCAGATTTTAATGCATAAACCGTAGTATTTAAAGAAGGTCCACTTTCTTTTCATTACAAATGTACGTGTTAACATAAGCCTGAGGAAAACCTTCTGAGCAAAGAACACAGAAAGCACACAGTTCAGAACGTTTACTTAGATAATGAGATCTTTACATTACATATTTAACTTGTTTTGGCAGTGAAAAACGTCGTTGTTTGAACAATCACCCAATAACTTCATAATTGCATGTTTTGTTTTTCCTCCAAACAGACGCTGCTGTAGTTCTTCCAGACAGAGAGAAACATCTCGAGTCAAGTGAAGGAAGCGAGCCTCCAAATGGAAAGGATTTGTGGGCGCACAGAGAAGCTTGTGGACATCTGATAGCCAGCAGTTTGAGCCCGTCGCAACATCATAAAGCAAAGCCTAACCACATCGTGAACTGCTGCTCGTGTTCCTGTTCCTACATGATTCTGCTGGTTTTTAAAACAGAGGCTAGTTTAGAGTTTGTGGGGGGGGGGTAATGTTTTCCTCGTGAGCAGAGTCCTCTGCAGATGAAAGAAGCGATGGATCTGGATTGTATTGGCACTGCATGCAGAAATGTATGAACCTTGTATTTTATGGCTCAACTCGCACATGAAGAGAGAGAAGAACTGTCAGCACTTTTGACTTAAACAATACCAGTTATTCTGGCATCTAGTGACATTCCACATATTAGATACTGAAACTAAAGTTCATGGAAGGTATTACTGTTTAACTGGTTCTGATATTTTCAGTTCATTTCCAATTTATTTACCCATCTGAGATAAACATCTGATCTAAAAACCTCAAACCCCAAACCAAATCCGCTGTTATTGAATCTGAAAGCGCTCTAAAGCATTTTTCACACATGGATGCTGGACAATACAGACAGATGAGCTTCGGGTGTTATCAGAAGTTGCTATTTCACGCATGCAGCACAGCGGGAGCCTGTTCCTGTCGGGCGTATCTGCTGGGGTTTAGACAAACGATGGCGCAGGAGGGTGAACAGGATTTCTACTTGTTTTTCTGTGTCTCTCTCGTCGGCACGTACCTGCTTCCAGCCTGCCGTTCAATCAAGCAAACATTTCACAGACTTTGCATGAAAAACATTTCACTCATACAGTGTCTTGCACATACCTTAATGTATTTTATTACGATTTTATAGGGCAGCAACACAAACTAGAGCATCATTTGAAGAGGAAAGACGTCGTTTTTAACATATTTGATCATTTTCCAACAGATTTCCTTCCAGGATTGTCTCGTCTTTAGCTCCATTTACCATCCAATCAACTTTGACTAGCTTCTCTGTCCCTACTGAAGAAAAGCATCCCCACAATGAGATGCTGCCACTACCATGTTTCACCCTGAGGATGATTTGGTCACGGTTTTGTCAGACCCGAGGAATTTTGTTGAGGGGGGCGTTTAACCCCTTAGCACGTTACACACTTCTATAGATACTTGCTATGTACCTGTACATATTATACATAATTTGAAAGCTGACATTCTTGAGATTCCAATTATGTATGCTAATCAAAGACACAATCATAACTGTAGACACAGTAAACACTTATGTCAAACCACTCAAAGCAAGATCATGTCCAATTCATTAGTTGGTCCTAATAAAATACATTGATGTTAGGGTTTGCAACATGACACAATTCGGAAAAGCTTAAGGGTCATAAATACTTTAAATGCACCACACAGCAATGCTCTACCAGAAGTGCATGTAGGGATACTTTTTCAAAAATGGTTTATGCTTGCTTTATTGCAGCATTCTCTCTCCGTGGTTTCTCTGCCATCAAGGCACTCACACTCTGCTGCACCGATGCCTGAAACCTGCTCACAAACTTGCGCAGCTACGTCAACCATTTCCTAACAGCGCCAGGCACTCCCAGCATGCCGCATTACATAATGTGAGAAGTTCAAGAGCAGGAAGCTATAACGAAAGTGAACCTCGTGGCACGAGGCCACGCATAAAGACAACAACAAGAAACCCAACTTTAAAAAGACACCAGGCGCTCTTGCAAGACAAGGATGAGGCACTAACCTAGAGCAGCCTCTGAAGAATGCCTGCTCAAAAAGAGGGTCCATAATGATTTAAGATTGACTAAACTCTACAGAGAATTAAGATGCTACAACTAAAAACAAACTAGATAGTTTACGTTTATTCCTCCTATATATTCGTAGAGTCATTCAAAAATATATGTCCACATGTTAAATTCTAGCGGGATTTCCCTTTATTATAAGAGTGTTCCATTCTCTTATCTTTTCCTTATTTAACATCACGCAGCAAACACATATTGATTTACAATGTCGCATGAGATTTTGCTTTTTTGTCACACCTATATGTTTCAGATCAAACATTCTAATAACTAACCAAGGATAGTAAGGGTGTAATGGTACATTTATTTGTATTCAGATTTTTCAGTGTGGCCCTGTTGTTTCGGTACGCACCTGTACCGAACAAATACAGCTGTTTCCTACCTGAACACGTGCAGAATGTTTCTGTTCTGAACTCAGAGCGCAGTGAAACGCTCTGCAGCGCAACTTTAAAAAGGGACACCAAAACAAAACAAAAAGGACTCCCATCTATCACTAAACTCTGCTATTTAGGAACATTAATGGTTTCTCATGCAGCTACATTAGAAACAGAGAGATGGACCAAACCAGAATTTTGTCAGCGAACACATCTTTCAACAGCAATAAGGTCCATAACACGCCCTGCATTGACCTGAATGACTCACATGAAACAATGTCAAGCTGAATGTAAACATCACTGAAACTACAGAAAAACCAGCTGACGCCCACATGGCTACCAGTAGCATCCAATCAGCCCAAACTCCTTATAACGTCTGCTAGGATTTTGATGAAATATTTAGGGTTTTTAAGGGTTTGGGAATTTGTCAATCATCATGAGAGTCATTGTCTGCAAATGGAGAAAACATGGTGTTATGAGAAGCTGGCCTACAAAAATTACTCCAAGACCAGGGCTGTACACGCATGCGATGAAAGAAAAAAACTGTCTGTGCGACAAATTTTCAAGCTGCATGTTTTTTTAACTGTAAGAAAGATGTGACCGCGACAGATGAAGCGATGGTACGTCTCAATGCTACATAGAGGCTGTAGTCTGTATCTATTGTAATAACCAAGTGTTATTATATCTATGTATTTAGCCTCATATCCTACAACAATTCTCACAATCCCTGGGTGCTTGTTGCCAGTCTATGCTTAGAGAATCCGACGGGGTTCGGGATTTTCAGCGGTGTATTAATCTCAAAACAACAACAGGAGCGTGCCGGTACCGGGAAAAGATTACCGTTGTGGGAGAAATGAAATCAGGTCTGGAGGAAGATACTGTATCAGACGAGCCTGCTATATTTCGGTATTAATTGACGGCGATACAGACGCTTCCAACAAGGAGTGTGAGATGTTCATGTGCGCATGAATCAAAAGGGAAAATCCACAAAGAAGCTAGTTGAGCCGCAAGAGCTTAAACACAATCATACAGTTGGTGAGTAACATTTATTATTATAGCAGCTGTTAGACTGTATAAACATTACTGCTCTCAGCAAATTCAATATTTCTGCCGTTATTCAATTAAATAAAAAATCCTTTATTGACCCCTAAGGAAAATTAAGTCCTGTTTAGCTCATACTATTCACATTTCTTCAAGTTGTTGTAAATGCTGAAGGCAGGAATGACCTCCTGTAGCAGTCTGTGTTACAGCCTCTGACTGAAAACACTCTGTTGTTGAATGATAGTCTCACAAAGAAGATGCTCAAGGTTGTCCATTATTACACATCTCTGTTGTTGGCACAGTTTTATTTGCCACTTTTTGTAAAAAGCCTGTAGTTTAATGCACAAATAGACAAATATTTTGTAACTATCTTTAAATTATCCTGCTCAGTTGCACATTAACTGGAGTATCTCATTGTTAATAACGTCACACTATGTTAGTGCTGTAATTTGGACGTCCGAATTGATTTTTAGGAATTCTTATGAGAAGTGTGAAAGAGAAAAATCTGTAATAGGGGAATAACTTTCTCAGGGTACTGTTATTGTTTAAGGCCACCAAGCAGACTTTCACTGTTGACCCTGCACACTTGTCACAAGTCAATATTAGCTTATAATTGGACAGTTTGAGTAGCTAATCAATGAATGGTGTGAATGTTTAAAAAAAAAAGTGGTTAAAGACCGACCTTATCCATTCCCTGGCTCTAAATGACTTTGCTGAAACATTTCCTGCTTTTAACACAGCGACAACTATTGACTTAGTTCCGCTACCCTGAAACAGTCCATATGCAATGCATGACATGAAGTTAATACTTTTAGTACTACTAAACAACAGAAAACCTTCCCAGACTTCATGGTATAAAATAAACAGCTGACATTTTTAGTTATTCTTGCTCATTGTTTATTTTGAGGCTGGAAAATTTGCACAGATTCCTGTAATTAACATGCAATGAAAGGTTAGAGACTACTGGGAACAGCAGACGTTCTTCCTGCTGTAGGGTATTTGACAACTACACAGGGGTTGTCCATAAAGGCCAAGTCAATAAGTGAACGTTCATGCCATCGCCGACTGTTGCTCAGAGACGTGACCGGGTGTTCTTGTGTTGATTTTTGTTGCAGCTGGCTTAGGGCTCATTATCGCTCTGACGGCCTCCCACTCGGCTCAGAGTTTTGGGAGAGGTGAACAGTATGGTGTCAAATGAAGCAAATGTCAGCTCATCTAAGTGTTTGCAAAGGATTTCAACATGAAGCAGGGCGTGCTGAGGGAAAAACAGCAGCTTAAATGTATGATAAACTTGTGATAAAGCTCCAAATCTCTGATGGACGCCTTCTTTTCTCAGTAAGTCATCAGTTTCTACATTCTAAATTTAGGGTGCATTCCAAAAGTTTCCACTCCCCTTGAACAACATGAGATTCTCAAAGTACGATAACCCTAGAACTACCACGACTTCATGGAATCACAATATTTACACAGACAAAAGGACATCATGATCCTATTGTTTTTATTTACAACATTTGACAATCACTATTCTCACTGTTGCTAAAACAACAATTATTATTCGAGTTATAATAATGATATCTCTAACATTCATTTCCCAAAAGTATCTTCTTGATCCTCAACAGTCGCCTGGATCAATGACTACCTGACTAACCGACCAGAGTTTACGAGACTGAAGAATTGTGTGTCAAACCAGATAGTCAGCAGCACAGGAGCACCACAGGGGACCGTACTCTCACTATTCCTTTTTACTCTGTACACCTCAGACTTCCAGTACAAATCAGAGACCTGTCATCTGCAGAAATATTCGGATAATTGTCGGGTGTATCAAAGATGGACAAGAAGCTGAATACAGAGAGCTGGTGGACCGCTTTGTGACATGGTGTGGAAACAATCGTCTTACCTTGAATGTGAATAAAACAAAGGAGAATATTGTAGATTTCAGAAGAGATAGGGATAAGTCAAACACTATTTCCATCATGGGAGAAGAAGTGGAGGTGGTTGAGGAGTATAAATACCTTGGAGTTCACCTGGACAACAGACTGGACTGGAGACTGAACAGTGAAACCGTCTACAAGAAGGGACAGAGCAGACTGAAGTTCTTGAGGAAGCTTAGGTCATTCAAGGTTTGCAGCAAGATGCTGCAGATCTTCTACAAGTCTGTTGTGGAGAGTGTAATCTCTTCAGCCGTCATCTGTTGGGGTAGCAGCATCAGAGCCAGGGACTTAAAAAGGCTCAACAACCTGATAAAGAAGGTTCTGGTTCTGTTCTGGGGACGACTGTGGAACCTCTAAGGTTGCTTCTATACTAACATGGCTAAGGTTATACAGGGTATATCCCACCTAACCCTATACCTGTCCACACAAACAGAATGCATTGTTTACGACCCCCTCCTCCCCTCCGCTCGCTGGCGCAACCCCAATCTAGTAGGCATGCGCGAAAAAAAGGAAGACCCACATATATGACGTGACAGTCCCCTCTGATCTGGAAGTACATTCTCCCTACAGTTACCAGGCAGATGTAAACATTGACGAAGACGCAAGAAGCTCATTTCTGATCTGCGACTTGTTGGGCAAAGTCACAGAAAATGGCTGTTCACAAGAAGATAGATTTCTTTGTTTACCTCTGAGGGGTCACCGGTTGTTTTTAAGCTGGCTGTGGCGCATTTTCTGACGTCACGTCCTTACCAAACTCATTACTTAAACACACCAATCCAAGAGCCGGAGATTTAACAAATAGACGCCCCCCTTACTCGTGTTAAAAAATATCCGGGGAGGGGAACCTTAAACGATGGGCTAGTGTGGCCGAGAAGGGGTGTTGATTAAACATTTGTTCGTTTCAGCACTTAAATGGCCTAATGTAGACAGGGCCTCAAGATGATGATGCAAAGAAGGTTCTTCATAAAATCAAGAACATTATGGACAACCTGAGTGTCTTCATTCAGAGGATTCTCCAGTTTAGCTGCAACACAGATTGCTAGAGGAGATCAGCCATCATGATCTACAACAACTCCTTGAAGAATTAATAAGTATGAGCTACAACACCTAATTTCCCTCTGGGATCAATAAAGTGTTTCTGAATTAAATTGAATTTCTCTGACATCTTTTCAAAAGCCTTCCAAGAACTGAAACACTAGCAGCTACTCAGTGCGGCTCAACTCAGTTCTAAGGGTTTTCCACTAGTAACCCTTACGGGGTACCAGCCCCCTTTTTTCAGTACCTACTTTGCTGGGGTTCGAATGTACAGAGTTGGACTGAAAACGTTGCATCAAAAAACCGCCGGTCAGTAACTGAGCGCATTTGGAGCTTTAAGGAAATTTGTGATACTGAAAACAGCGCGGTATAACGAGATGCAGACGTTTTTGTGCTTTTTGCCTTGTGTTTGTGTTGCATACAGATCATGCTGCCTTACTTTTCGAACTCTGCTGCCGCCCTGCTACGACGACCCCACCCACGTCGAGCTCGTACGTAATCGTAATGGAAAACGTCACGAACCGTGCAGCGTTGAGTCGAGCCAGCAGTTGTGAAAAAGGGCCTGTTTAAGGCAACTGGTTGCACTGGATTTTATTTAGTCCACTACAGTTTTCAGATTTGTATAAATTTAGCAAGCCATGAATTATTTTCCTTCAACATAATAATTATGTACTATTTTGTGTTTCATCCCAGGGAAAAACCCTGAACTTTTTGGTTGCAACATGAAAAACTTGAAAATGTTAAAAGGGATACATTGAGCACTTATGCACTGTAAGAGGGACATACAACCAAAAATATTACCACACATCAGGATTCTGCCTTGTCATTTCTGCTGCTGTGTACAAAGTCAAGATCAACGTAAAGTCAACAAAGGCCTAAGGAAATAGAAACAACTACCTACCAGCTTCAACGCTTGAGGGAGACTATGACAGATGATTATTATCCATCACCTTTCTCACAGATCCTTTCTTCACAAATCCATGTCACCAACAGCTGGATTAGTGAGAACTGAAGACGTTGGTTTAGGCTCAAAATAATAACCTCTGTGTAAACAGCGCTACATCTGCAGCCCCGCTGTCAGCCAAATGCCTTCATCCAGCCAGTATTTGGGTCATTTGTTTCAGGGGTCGGGGACGCATTAGAGCGTGGGTGTCTGTGAGAATCTCACCACGGCCCTGTCCTCTGAGATTACGCTCACGCAGGAAACCACTTCGACAGCTGGGCTGGCTCCTCCACAACAGAGCTCCAAAAATAGAGTTTAACCGCAAAACACACAGTGCTCCCCTTTCTCCCCGCTTCGCCCCTTCCTCTGACTTTTCTTATTTTCGTTTCAGAACAGAGAGAACAGGCCAGATTTTTTACCCGCGTGCAGAAGAACCATCACTTTGTGCAGCCAGCTTCATATAATGTGTGTGGGGGAGGAGCAAGTAATTTCATGTCACACCAGCGCTGTTCAATAGGCTTACATTGTCTTCTTTTTTTCTAACCTCCAGTCCCTAAATTATCCGTGTCATGCTCCATAATCACAGACAGCAGTAATAATTTATATATATATATAAAAATGACCTTTCCTTTCCAAGATGGAGTACTGTATCCTAGGCTGAAAGGTCCTTCGCTCGTTTAATCATCCGTGCAGTCTTATTTTATTGTCAGCCGGATCTCCAGAACGGTGCCAAAAGATAACCTTTATCTAACCCCCGCTACATCGCCGACACATCTCAGCATTACTGTCACCCTGAGCCAATTCCCACAGACAACACGGATCAGGTGAAATTGATGAAAGAGAGGTAGTCATGTCTCACATTTATGAGGTTGGATAAACTCATTCTCTGTTATCAAATTTGCAAAGAGAGAAAGACTGAACTTAAACATCTTTAGGGGGTAAAGCGATTTAAGATTTAATTTAAGAATGCCGTGGTGCAACGTTAAAATGACTGACAAAAAGAAACTACACAGCAAGCAAACAAACAAACCGAGCAGAAATAACAAAGCTGCAGCAAACGGCAAAAACAAATGTGTTTTTGTCTTCTGTTTTTTGACTGCCAACACGCCAGCCTTCAGCGCGGATAAATGGTGCCAGAGTAATGCTTCTGGGTGGTTTTGTGGAGGCTCAGTTACAGTTTTGACACCAGCTGAAGCCTTTCTCTGCAATTCTTTGCAGTTTCAAAAATCTCGAAATCACAGTTGAAACCAGATGTTTACATACGCCACATAAAGACAAACAATTTTAATTCCTTGCCTAAGAATAGATGTTTTTTTTTATTCAAGTCAGATAGGATTACCAAAATGATTTCCATTGGTCAAACGCCAGAGTAATGAAAGATGTTCTTGATAATCTCCATTTTTCTATAGAGGTTTACTAGGGTTACTATCCAATAAAGCAATTTGAGAAGCTAATGTCAAGTGTATTCACAACATATGGCATAAATGGAGGCACACATGTGGTTGTATTTCCATGCAACACCTCCAACACAGTTTATTATGTGACATTAAGGGAGGATCAAGAAAAAATAAATAAATCACACAAAACGTCAGGAGTGTAATTACGGACCTCTACAAGTCTGGTTCATCCTTGGGTACAATTTCCAGATGCCTGAAAGCGCCATGTTTAGCTGTTCAAACAATTATTCAGAAGTATAAACAGCATGGGGATGCCTCAGCATCATACGTAGGAAGGAGACGGGTTATGTGTCTCGGATTAACGTGTTTTGATTATTCTGGCTCAAGCTAGTAGGAGTGTCATCCTCTGTGCTGTGAGTATTTTACCACAATGGCTGATAAGCCACTTAGACTGGAAGAATCCATTACTCCATAAAAAGAAAGAGCACATTTGTAAAGCCACTTGGAGACATTTTCTGTGGTCAAGTGAAACTAAAACGCAAGTGTTTGGCCAGAATGATTGTTGCGAGGTTTATAAGAAGACAGGGGAAGCTTCCAAGAGCAAAAGCACCAATCAAACTGCAAAATATTGGACTGGGAGCCTCATGTTGGAAAGGGTGTTTTGAGGTAGGAGGGACTGGTGCACTTCACAAAATAGATGTTACAATTAGCCAAGAACGCTGTGTGGAAATATCAAAGCAACACCTGAAGATATCAGCCAGGAAGACACAGCGAATGAGTGCACAACCTAGCTGCAGATAGAGACGCTGGGCCTTTACAAAGCTCCTGTTCCCATTGTTATTTGAAGTTATCTTGCAGTTGCAGTGTTGGTTAGCGATATTAGCTTGTTTTGTTAGCCAAGGAGGCTTACCTGATATGAAGTGATCGCTGCAGATCATTGTATTTTTAATCATCTGCTCATTCCAATCGCTTCTTCTGATAGCTTGCAACCAAATACATATTTTGTTAGCCTTGCCTTGCGAATGGATGGAATTCAATAGATCTTGCACGTTTTGTTGTTTTAAGTCAAAGCAATTTGTGCAACCAACATCACTAGACGACACTCACAGTAGAGCAGGGAGCAATGCAGACCGATAATCCCTCCATAAATTAGTCACAAAGTAGCTAATAAACAATGAAGACAGTGTTTTTGAGAGGCCACAACAAAGTCCTGATCTCAGCTTCATAGAAAATGTGTGCCTGGAGCTAAAACATTTGACCCAAAGTCACACAGTTTAAAAGGCTAATCTACAAAATAAGAAAATCTATGTAAATTTTTTTATTTTAAAACTAAAAAAGTACACACAAAAATCTGAATACGGATCTTTTAATTCTTGCATTTAGCAAACAGAAATAACTTTGGATCATTTTGGTAATCCTAATTGACCTACAGCAGGAAATTTTTAATCTAACCTAATGCAAGACAGTGAAAACAGTAACTTTTTTTAATAGAGAAAGTAAATATGTAGCTTCAACTGTATATATAAAAAAGCCTCAAATGTAGATGAGTCCTATTTTTACAACTAGTCAGCTTGATCAGAATGACAAGCTTTCCAAACTTTTTCACTAGAATAAAGTTGGAGCTGCAATGAAAACCCCTGAGGCCATCATTCCGCTTCCTGCTTGTTTTTTCCGAGAGTAACACTGAAACTCACGCAGGAAAAGACTTATTTTCCTGCTCTGTGGTCAGTCAAAAGCACAAACTAGTTTACAATCATTGTTTGTTTTGATATTTTCAGTGATGCAAAGTCTAATCTGTGGTAGCTTTGTTGTTTGTGGAAATCAAATCACTTCTTTGACCCTGTAAAGTTCAGTCAGCTTGAAAATGGTCATAGTACGTCCTCAACATTTATAAGCAATCAAACTAATAGAGAAGATGGTCGCTTAATAAAAAAATGAAAGTTAAAAATATTGCCAATAATCACAGTGAGTAGTTCTTAATACAGTCAGCATGTAAATTTATACATATCAAACTTTTTTGGGGGGATAAATGGAAGGTAAATTATTGACTTTTATATTAACTGGTTTAAGCGGATCGACTAGGCAGTGCAACCACAAGGTGGCAGTGTGGGCTACATTGTTCATGAATGTATTTCAGTAAAAGAAGTAGTAGTTGTCTGCTACTGGAAATAAAGCCTGAATTATACTTCTCTGTCAGCAAGTTTGCACTCACACGCAGACGTACTGACGGAGACGTTTTCCGTTTATACTTCTCCGTGGGTGTGTCAGTGTTGCAAAGCAATTCTCTGCCAGGCCAGCAGGGGGGGCAGACCATGCAACCATGCATTCCCCCACCTCCAATCCCAAGTGTTGAGAGTCAGCTGAGCATCTTTGTATTCCTTCAGTGAAGGGTTGTACAAATGTTCTTCTGCCAGACTTTCCTCAAATCTGCTCCATGTCTGCTTCCAAGAGATTTTTCCACAATTTTGTCAACACCTGCTCTGTTGACGAATTTAAAGCAAGTAGCTTCAACCTGGAAATGATGGCTGTTGTTGAGTTGACCAATCACAGGCGTGCGCTCTCCATTTCGTTCGACGGATAGTTAAAAAATTGGACTCTACTCCGTGCTTCCTTGCGTAGGTCACTGAGAGACTTTGCATCGACGGATAATGGTGTTGCGTCAATCCGTTTCGACGTAGACTGAGAGGTATAAACTAGGCTTAAGGCAGGATGAGTGGTTGACGTTAACTCATCGTTGTCCTGCCTGTGAAGTAGGTAGAGAGAGACGTGTAGACCACGTGTAGAACAGACGTGAATGGGAACGGGGGATGGGGTATTAAATCCTTCCCTCCATTAAATCCAACAGAGCTTGCCTCGTTTAATGGTTCCCATAATCCCAGTTTCTATTATGAAAGCACACATTTTTCCAAAAGGTCGCCAGCTAAAGGGGGTGACTTGTGAAAGCCCACCACATCACAAAAATGATTTTGGTTTTGCCACATTTGCTAAACAGCCTTTTAAGAAAAGGCCTAAAGTCCAAATTCAGGGACTGCATCCTTCGAAGGACATCTTTACAAAAATAATATGCAAAAAAAAATACAAAGAGAAAATCCCTAAAGCTTTCTTTAAAAAAAATCAACAAACAATTACTTTACTCATTGAGGATATCAGAAACATTATATTGCATCTGGAAAACTGCCAGTCACTCATACGAGTCCACCAGATTGGCACCAGATTGGATCAGAAACAGCTGACGACTCATTTAAAACCATTGCCAGTTCAGATTACATTCACCGCAGTCGCTTCATTCCCCTTAATGTGCATCAGTCCTGGCAATTTCCATTCAGGTTCTCGCATTCACAGATCAAAACTGTAATGAAAACACAGCTACTAAAGGGTAACATGAACCCCCCCATCAAATGCTGCTGTCTGATACTGAAAAGGTGGCGTTGCAGTGATTTAATTAGACGCCCGTTTGAATGTAAGCAAAACTAAAAGGGTACAGCCGGTGCTCTCTTAAAGTTACATGTCACACAGCTAGCTGTTTATTGTGGGTAAATAGCTGCCAGAGCAAACACTGCACCCAGGGCCTGATAAATAAAACATACAGCGAATCAGTATGTTTTGCAGCCTGTGAACGCCGCTAAGCACAAATCAAGCCATTATCGGCATCATTTGCAATTCCAGTTCACTCCCTGCAGGCTTCCTTCTTTCTTTCTGAGAGCACAGTCACTAAGCTCAGATCAGTGTGGCCGCTGCGGTTATCAGAAGCGGAACTTTAATGAAGCAATCTTCTTTTCCCCCAACCGTGAAAGAGCCCCAAGACCAATTAATGCTCGGCCCAACAGCTGAGGTGACACCTCCTTCCTCTGTTCTCTTGTCTTGTGCTCTGAAATGACATGGTTTGTTTTATAATCAGGCCTTTCGCTGTTAAACAGCACAATGAATACCGCAATTACAGCCCGGAAAGTTTATCCAGCTTCGAGGGAAATGGTTGAGTAGGTGGATTTGTGCTTTCGGAGCCAAAGGGAATAACACAATTTTATTCCACTGGGGGACGGGGATGGGAGCTCAGTCAATCTAAAGAGCAGGGTGTATTGAACTGAGGCAGAATATGTTGTAATCGAGAGTTTAAAGAAGCTGCCTTTTATTGAGGAAGCTTGCATTCAGTGAGGTTTAAAGTCGAGCTGTAAATAGAGGGGGGGATCTGTCTATTATCCTCAGCTCTCCTTCGCAACTCTGAAAAATGCTTGTGAGCTACAACAGATTTTACTGCGGTAAGCATTTTCCTCTGCAGCATGTGTGCAGCTTAATGCTTCCAGCGTCTGAAGCAGTGCGAAACACTGCCTCCAGCCCAGGATCTAATCATTAAAACATACACCATAAAAACACACGGCTAGCATGAAGAAAGCACAACGCCATCAGTCTCTACAGCCTCACTTAACCAACCAAGTAACGGAATGAAAAAATTAACGGAACAACAAGATACATGACTTAGAAGAGCACATTTACAGTGCAATGAACAAGTATTTTTTCCTCACACCCGTTTCTGATCAATAAACACATTTTATTGACCCCTCTACCTTATAACTATCCTAATAACCCCTGAAGGAAACAACTGTCAAATATTTGTGATGACTGTAAATGAGTCATTTACATTGTGAGGAAACACCCTGTAAGTCTTAACTTTAACTAGGCCACTCGAAAACCTTAATTTTGTTCCATTTTAAGCCACTCAAGAGGTGGACTTGCTTGTACGTTTTGGATTTCTGTCCTGCTGCATAAACCAGGTACACTTCAGCTTTTGGGTCATTAAACTGATGGCTGGACGTTCACCTTCAGACTTCTTTCTGGTAGAGAGCACGATTTTCATTCATTCGAGTTGGCCAGGTCACCCCTCCATCCATCCATCTTCCGCTTAATCGGGGGATCAGGTTGCAGGGGAGCAGCCAAAGCAGAGAAGGACACACTTTCCTGTCCAGCCACTTGGGCCAGGGCCATCGGGGGGAATCCCAAAGTGTTCCCAGGCCAGCTGAGAAACACAACCCCTCCAGTGTGTCATGGGTCCTTCTCTGGGTCTCCTCCTGGTGGGATGTGCCTGGAAGACCTCACCAAGGAGGCGTCCAGGAGGCTCGAGCCACCTTCACTGGCTCCTCTCGATGTGGAGAAGCAGCGGCTCTACTCTGAGCCCCTCCTGGATGACAGCGCTTCTCACCCTATCTCTAAAGCCTAGTTTATACTTCTCAGCCAGCAAGTTTACACTTACACGCACCGACAGAGACGTTTTCCTTTAATACTTCTGTTGTTGCGAAGCAGTTCTCCACCAGGAGAACAGGGGTTGGAGACCTTTTCTCGCGGGTCTGCCTACCATTACAGTGACGTCTCTGGTCGACGACTGTTTATTTTTCTCAGCCTGTAAACGCAAATCCACTTGAGGAGCAATGGCTGACAGATTAAGTTTGGATTGAGCTGGAAAGCTTTTTACTAGAAGTGCAGCTCACTGAATACTCTAAAAACGCATGTAAACAAACACAGCGGTCTGTTTTGTTGTTCTCTAAACTTCCTGGTGTTGAAAATCACCGAAAGACCAGATTAGATCAATTGGCCTTGCAATAAAAAGCATTTAGTGCCCAAAAGCTGAATTGACTACTAATTACATCAAATATAGAGCACCGTTCTGGTAAAATGATCTTGAGCATGTTGGGTTGACCAACCACAGATGTGTGTTCTCTATTGTGATCGACGGAGAGTTAAAAAAATTGGGCTCTACTCCGTCCATCCTTGAGTGCCTGTCGGAGAGCCCTTGCGTCGACGTATAATGGCGCTGCGTGTCTCTGCACCCCCGCTGACGGAGAAGTATAAACTAGGCTTAAGGTAGAGCCTGGCACACCTCACCAGGGAGGCATCCAGGAGGCCCGAGGCACCTCAACCTGCTCCTCTCGATGTGGAGGAGCATTTGCTCTACTCTGAGCCACTCCTGAAAACTCACTTTGGCCGCTTGTATCCCCAATCTTGTTCTTTCGTTCACTACTCAGAGCTCGTAACCATAGATGAGCGATGGGAACGTAGATCGAGAGATTCGCCCAAACCCTCCAGAAGCTTCAAAGAAGCTAACGATCACCACACTACCACCAGCATGTTTGACAGTAGTTATGAGCTTCTTCTAAAATGTCATGTTGGCCCTAATCCAAGAGGAAGAGGGCAGAACACTTCTAAAAAAAAGTTCATCGTTTTGTCTCATCAGTCCAGTTCCCAAAGTCTAAGGAATCAGCAAGATGGATTTGGCAAAATGTGAAACGGGTCTCTGTGTTTTGATTGGCAGTGAGGTTGAATGTCATTGTTGCCCGGTCTCTTTCTTGAAGTTGAACCATGACCGAGAAAAGTGAGGCATGCAGTGCTTTACAGGTTGTTATGGTTTTTATCATGACCTCCTGGATGAGCCCTCAAGGCGCCATTGGAGTTACTTTGGTAGGCTGGCGGAACACTACCGTTTCATGGTTCAATGGCCCTCAAGGTGGTTTTGATGGCACTCCACAAGTAACCCCCCCCCAAAAAAAAACAGCTTTGTAAAGCTTAGTAGACAGATTGTCTTGAATTTTTCTTCCGAACCGATGATGTTTCCCTTCGAGATTTTTCTATTCAACTTGGCTGCCAGACAGCTTCTATTCAAGTGATTTCTTGGTGCTACAGTTTAAGCAGTAATCAGCCCTTGGTGTGGCAGGCAAAATTGGACCAAATAATGTGATTAGTCAGTTAGTTTAACACGGGAGGCAATTATTTTTTCAGGTAAGGCCAGGTTGATTTAGATATCTCTGTTCTTTAAATAGAAAAACAGCTAAAGTTATCATTTGTACATTTGATTTAGTATTAACTGGGGTTATCTTTGTCTGACAGCATTTGTTTGTTGATCTGAAACATTTAGGCATGACTGAAGAGCCATAATAAAATAAATGTGAGGAGGCAGATACTTTTCACAGCACTGTAGATCTAAATCATGATTAATGTGCAGAGTAGAGTTTTCTTATCCCTGCAAAAAGATGAAAGCAGTAACAACCTGCTTCTGTCAGTGAGAAATTACACACATTTTCTTTCCTAGAGTTAAACAAGTCAGTATTTGTGCAGACATGTTAAATGGTTTACAGACCAGGAATCTTCGGGGGGGGGAAGCAACAACAAAAACCTAGAATTTCTTAGAGACAAAACTGCAGCCTCTTATAATCCATGAGCTAAATTAGCTGCAAGCAGGATTTTAATATTTTTTCATTTTACAGGCTTCCACCAAAGTCAACTGCACCATAATTACAAACAGCCCTCTCAGCCTCTCCGGTGCTTCTGCGAGAGCAATCTGTGCAGCCATTTGGTGTTGTGAGCGAGAGAATGGACTTATTAACAAAAAGGTCAGCGATCAGAACAAGCTGAGCTGCTAGATCTGCTGCAGAGCCTTGTATGTTTTCCCCTGGCGCTGCATTAGCCTGAAGGTTTGGAGGTTTTTAAGCTGCAAGATACAGAGATACCAGAGGCTGGTCATTTGGGATGTTCTTCACAGCTTATTTTTTGATCACGTTACTAAAAACAGCAAGTTAAAAGCATTAATGTTTCAATCTCAACATGAAAAATACGTAATTAAGACATTTTTTGACCTCTTCAGCAGGAGATATGATTTGTGACTTAAGAGGCAAATCCATTAGGTGATCTCAAAGTGACCGTTTACTCAAGAGTTTCCATATTTGCTCGTTTGCCAAAAGACTTGTCTATTTGCTCTCATGTCTGCCTCAGGTTATCATTCAGTCGCTCTCGAAGGGCTTAAAGTGATGCTGTAACGGCCTTCTCCACAAACACGTCAATAATGTTTGACAGAAAACTACCTCACAAATGAGAACACTGAGAATTCAATGACACACATGAATCACAGCCGGCTGCATTCACTGTCGCACAAGCGCCACACCGGATATCACTGTGGATCAATCAAACGCAGGTTTGCTGTCGGCGGGACGGCATGTGCTGCCTTCTCTCTGCTGCAACCCCCCATTCAGGAAAAGCGTGTGAAAAGAAAAACTATCTGGTTTATTGGCAAGGAAATTTGTTCGATGTAAGTGAATACAAAAAAGGTTAGCAAAACTGGACTGTTCTTTCTTGGTGTCTCCTAAAAAGCACATGGAAAAAAAGACAGAAACTCAAGGAAAGACCTCAATTTTAAATTTGCTTATTTTAACATGGCTTGATTTATTAAATTCATAAAACAAATGTATGGAAAGAAATCCATCACTGGTGAAAAATGTATTCATAAGCTTAATTTCAGACAAAATATCTACCAGTTTTCCACTGTGGCAAGTAGTTTTAGTGCCAAATCCATTCAAATAAATGTAATAAAAGGCAACCTCTGTTTAAAACAGCTAAAAATAAATAAAAACAAATCCTTTCATAGGGAAAAATAGTCATGGTAATTTTAGAAAACAAATCAGGAAGACGAAATTGACCGACATTCTTTAGGTGAGTTGGTTTCCTTAAGATATTTCAAAATAGGCATACGATTTTTCCAAACCTTGCGAGAAAAAAAATAAAAATCACATATATAACAGTTTTGGTCCTACAGTGTGTGGTGTGAGGACACACGGCAATGACGAGACGCCACACACAAACAGATTTTACTCACGAACACTCCCAGCTCAGACGGGAAATCTCGCAAAACCTCACAAGATAAAACGTGACTACGGAGTAAATAAACATGGCGGCCTAGGAGGAGGGATTGGTAATTGTTTGTGGATTAGTTTTATAAAGACAAAAAAAAGGCGTTGCATAAAGGAGTGGAGACAGTGGGAGAAGGGGCTCAAAGATATGGAGGTGAGTTTTTTTTTTGTTTCAATCTAAAACATCATTACACGCTTTACTCTGATTGATCTCGGTTTCTATGAGTTTGTGGACTGCGTTTAAGTGAGCAGGCTCTTGGAAATAATAGATGCTTCCAAGGCGTTTTGGTGCCCATTATCTCGCTTTCTGATTGACTAAACCTCACAATTAACAGGCTAAATGCTTGATTGTCCTCAGAACACACCAGGCCAAGACAATCCAACATGTTGAATATCCCCGATTTGTGATCGGAGCGACCCTGATGTCCTTCCGAGCAGAACAGTGCACTCTGAACACACCACACATGGCAGGAATATCTGTCAGGATCCTCTTTGGAGCCGTCGCGATAATCAGGGCCCCCTTGCGATTGTGGAAAGGGGAGAAGTTTTCAGAAATGTTTTCATCCACACGGAAATACCCAGCACGGCCCAAAACGCAATTTTTTACGCCCCCAGATCTGTAAGTGGCGCTAAGCATGGAGGATGAGACATACACTAACCTCCACATGAGGTTAGGGGTAAACAGAGCAGGAAAACAAGAATAAAGAACAACAAAGCGCAAGTGGAGTCTTTTGTGTGGCGTGACGACCAAGTCGGGCTGCTTCTTCATCTCACGTTGGATTATAAAACTAATAAACTACAAGACCAACATGTGATCCACCATTGCCGTTTTTATTGGTTTTGGGTTATAGGTCATGTTACAGTTTGGGTAAGTACGTCAGCATTTTCACAAAAGAGGCGCTGTCGCTGTTAACATGAAAACGTGAGGCCAATTTTTTAACTCTTGAATCTATTTAAAAAAGAAAAAAACGTTTAGGGTATCCTGACTAAAACGTGGTTTTTGTGTGGACGCAGGGCAAAAACCTTTGCATTTCAGATTCAGAAAACTTTATTTATCCCACATGGGGCAATTCAGTTTGGTAATCCCAATAATAAATAATAGAAAATAATACAAGTAAACGCACTCACAATCCTACACAGACACATAAAAACAAAAACATATGACCCTGTAGCAGAGCGGCTCAGCTTCGTGTCTCACTGGGCAGGTCAGACAAGGAAAAAAATAACTTATTTCACTCAATTTCATTCACAGAAGAAACTAGCTCAAGTTAAGATTACAATTTATGAAATATCAATGAAAGATGGGGAGTTTACGTCAATCAAACGTAATGAACGACAGTTTTAACTAATTACATGCAAAACGTCTCAGGACAAGGGAAAAAAGTGGTTGTATGTTTTCATTCCCGTAGACTGACATCACAGCCAACATCTTTACCCATCATGCTTCTGCCACTTCCAATACAGTGATCAGCTTTAACAACCAGGAGGTATTTTTGACGCTCACTCCACTCCTCCCTGCGCCCCCCACCTCCAATTCATGAATATTGATAGCCCACACCCCCTGCTGTGCTTAATGGGAACGCTGTGAAAAATGATGCCGGCTGTGTCACTCACACATAATCCCCCGAGGGCTTTGCACAAAACTAATAAGCAGCCATGACAGACACAAAGATGATCCCATCCGAGCTGAAGGTCAGAACCTACAACAAAGGAGAGCCTCATTTCTCTGTGAGTCCCGATGATGACGGAGATCAGAGATGCATATTCATGTCTTGGCTAAGAAAAGGCAAGCATGTGATGTCTGTAGGATTGGGCTAAGCAGACAACTGTTTCTGGAGCCTTTTTAGAGCGTTACATCATAACTGGAAATCTGCAAGAGTAAAGACAAATGTGTGTTCAAAACAAATGGTTTCTACACATTTTGTGACACAGTTGCAAACTTTTCCCGTCTCTACTTTCCAGTGTTTTGGGCCCTTTGAGCCCGTATGGATAGATGGATATGGGCATCATGACATGGGGGAAAAATTCTGTATTTTGTCCTTTTTCACAAGTATTCAGACCTGAAAAATACCCAAATCATATTGTGGTACTATCCTGACTTCTTCTGGTGGCACCTTTGTATTTCACAAGCAAACAAAAGGAGAAGATACAAACAAAGAAGTCAGCCAAAGATTCAATCAGACTGAAAACAATGCACCAAGGGAAGCTGCAAGACGGGATTATTTTCACAATCGGTGAGCATTTCCTTTTTTGGTTAATCTTGTAATCTATAAAATGTCAGACAAAAGTGAAAAGGGATTATTTAGTTTACTGTCAGGCAGCAAATCCTCGCATTCAGGAGGATTCATGGGATCAAATGTAAACAGCTTTGAAAATGACAATTCTCACCTAATCCGAATAGTTCCAGATAAAATGAAAGACCTAAGTACAAATTCAAGGAGATCCTAATCATACACGTCAGAGCATGAGCAGCAAGCTAACTAAAAAACCAACCCAATTCTTTTTTTTCATATTAAAACAAGGGAGCCTAATGAAATTAAGTGATGTGACTCACCAGGAACAAGAGCTAAAAGAACCCCAACAAAAACAAAGAAACAGTAATTTTTTTTAGGTAGTAAACTGGATGAGAAGCAGGAAAATCTTATCCTGGCTTCAAAAGACTTGAACAGGTCTTCATAAAGTACAAATGTGTATTGAATTTTACCATCCTAGCTGAGATTACTGCTTGTGGTTAGTCTTAATGCTTCTACGGGGCGCTGTGCATTAATTAGGCAACGCCTACCAAACATTGCATACATATCTGTTAGGGGTTGGACTAATATCCATGTTCTTGAATTTGGTGCAGATCAGATAACGTATGTGGAAATTGGAGCCAAACGTATTTCCATGGAGTGACACTATGCTTGGCCACGGCGCCAGAGCCACTTTCAAATACTCTCAGTACTTGACAAGAAATCACCTCAACTTGTTCTGAGTCACCGACCACAGCTAGATGATTCGGTAAAAGAAGTCAAATATGGACCTTTCTAAGTAAAAAAATTACACTTCCTGTTCTCAGGGGGCGGGGCTTAGGTGACATGAGCAAATTACCCCAATAATGTTTTCAGTGATGGTCTGTGATGACACACAGGAAGTTTGGTCCAGCTTTGTCCTCGTTTGTGGAAGTTTGTACACCATCTACTTTTATGGTGAGAAGCCATACTTTGAGGCTTAGCCACGCCTACCTGCTGTGATGCAAAATTATTTTTATAAATTTTCATCCCCAATGCCTGTAGATTACTCTCACCTGTTTCTAAGTCACCCTGGACAGGTTGCCAGTCTATCACAGGGAAATGCGATGGACTAGCATGTCCCGTTTTTGGAGTTGAATTCACTTTGACTTTGGTTTAGGATTAAGAAAATGGGAAATATTCTTGTCTCTAAACTATGTAGATTTGATTAAAATTAGTTGATGGACTTTGCGCAAACGCCTGAGGAATTTGCGCCTGTACAGGCGTAAAGCCCCATCTAATTTTCTGCCCCCCAAAGTTTATCTCATTAATTCAGAAAAACAGAGCTTTTTATTTTTTTTTCAAGTGAATGCAATACGCTTCCATACTTGGGAAACTAAACACAAGGCTACATGACATGCTATTGGCTGGTGTTTGCAAAGCAGCCAATACAGCAGCAACATTTCTTTTCCTTGGCGCCGATTGGCTGTACCGAAAAAAGACTGTATATGTTAGCTTCTGCGATGTCTACTGTTCATAATAATGCATATTTAGGTATATTTGCTGTTTAAACTATTAAAATAGGCAGTTATAAGCACATTTAGAGGGGGTCTCAAGTATTCGCAGATTTTAGCTATTGACAGGCAGGCACTCCCGCGATTACCATGGGCCCACGATAGTATCATAAACTGGATATGATCAAGCAATAACTTCTATTTAACCTTTATTCTTTGCACTTTAATGTTTTGACTGCTTTAAATTAATCCTAATTAATTTTAGCTTCATCAATAGTACACACATTGAAGCTGCAGCAAAAAAAAAAAAAAAAACTACGGTAAATCGAAAGACAATTTATCTCCTCTAGTTATCACCTCAAATATAAAATTAAAAACAGATAATACATAAATATTTATAATATTTCAATAAAAAAAATTCACTAAGAAAAGACTAATTCTAATATCAGTCCCAAACCTTTTCTGTTTCATAAATTACTTTGGCCGCATTCAGTTTACCACAGCCTTATCTACTTTCACAGTTAGTAGGTTTCCTCTACTTTCAACAATCATAGCTGACAAAAACAAGGGGCTGTACTTGTTACCAAAGTGCACCACAGATTGCAGCTGCGTTGCATTACATTTTTCTAAGTTGCCGTAGGAGGAAAACATTTCATCTCCATCTCTGGAGAAACGGATTATACCACTGTCACTGTTGAATATCACTGAACAATAGCAGCTCTAAGAAATGCCCTTTACCCCCCTTTGAATCTGTATGATCTGAACCAAAAACCTGTCATTTACCATCACATCTTTGCTGCTGAACATTACCCGGCTTCCTCCTCTCTGCAGACATAATGGGTGTACGTTTGACTATCCGCAAGGGGAGATGAAACAACGGAGTTCAACCCAGAAAGGTACATCACCATTAACTATTATTTGAACAAAGTGTTTGTTTGGATTGTAGCCTGGATCTTTTGGATCGCAGCCTGAAAATGTCAGCTTCTGCAAATCAGCTTCAGATGTGATGAATGCAGTGCTCTTACAGCAGCCACAACTCTGCAAAAATACATGCAAATGACACACAGACACAGATAAGGGAGCAAATGTAAACTGGGAGGCGGAGAGGTGTATTTTTTTAAGACAGAAGCTTTCTTAAACGAGTAGAGGAGGAGGATGTTGAAGAGATAGTTTGTGAGATAAACAAGAAGGAAGCCAAAACATTAATCTACACTTGTGTTCACAGAGATGTACAATCAAGGCAAAATGCCGGGCAAAGTTATCAAAGCCTGCAGCTTTTTTAGTCTGCGTTGTCAAAAAGAGGTCTTCCTCTTTTAGACTGCATACTGACAGACATTAAACGAGGAATTCATCTGAAATGGTAGAAGGCAAACAAACAAAAAAAACCCTCCTCACTCGCTTTTACAGTTGTCTAAATAAATGGTAAATTACCATTTAAATAATCGATATCTTGATAAATTCAACACATTCAAAGGGGTTGCAGTCCCCTGGTGTAGAAGATGGAAATGTACTGCTACTGAAAGTGCATGAGTTTAAGTACCTGGGGTCAATCATCCCGCACACTGGGCAGTGTACAAGAAGGGGTGAAGAAGAGATTGTAGGTAGGGGGGAGTGGATGCTGAATCGTGTCAGGGTTGATATGGACATGTGTAGGAGGAGGGTGGTAGGGGATATGCTGGACAACAGATGATGAATATGGAGTTTTCCAGGGAGATGATCAGTTTAGTTTGATTACCTGAACCTGGCTGCTACTTTTTTTTGTCTTGGTGAAGCAGCAAGGGTGCACTAACATTTTACATACTCGTATTTTTATGTCAATTTTCACGTGATCTTTAAGTAATGATAGTGTGGAATCTGGTACGTATTTTGTTCACTTAATATTACAGGTTAAATTATCTTAGATAAAGACCGGATCATTTTTACTAGTAATGTTCCGATTCACTTTTAAACCGATTATTGCTATGTGAAACGTGCCTAATTAATAGCGATTGTAGAGATCTGTCTGATGGGGCAAGGACTATAGGCGCGTTTCCACTATCTGATCTTTAGGGTAATTTAACCAGATCTTTTTCTGACGGGGTAATCTGTCGGCCCGCTCCTCTCAGCCGCCATGTCTCCAGACACAATCGGCTGTTTAAGGAATCAGCTAAAGACATCCGCATATCACGACTTTCTCTGCAGCGAGCAGCGTCACTGATCAGCGCAAAAAGGCGCCCAGAGCAGCAGAAATGGATGGATCGACAATGGAAGAAGCAGAGATGGTGCTGTGTTATGTTTGTTTGTTGTTGTTGTAAAACTGCTCCGCCAGTAAGCACCTTGAATTACCTTGTTGTTGAAAGTGTGCTATACAAATAAAATTGCCTCGCCTTGTTTTTACAAAGCCGGTTGTTTGGCAACGTCTGCTCATTTCGCTCTGAAGTACAACCAATCCGTCCATCCGCTGCATTATACACAGAGATGCGTTGGTGTCTAAACAGCCGAGTCCCAAGCTGAATGATGTAATGATCGATGTGTTCGGCACAGTCGACTACATCAAAACAACAACTTTTCAAAGCAACGATTTTTGTGGTACTGTTCGAGAAAATGGGCTCTGACAGACGAGTCCCGATAACTCATGTGGGAAGGTGCTGTCCAGCATCTATAAATTCGAGATGAGATTTGCATCTTTTTGAAGGAAGAGGGGAGTGATCTTGGCCACAAATTTTACTGTAACAAGTTTTTAATGAAACTTTCATATAGTAGCATTCTTCTGAACAAAAATGTTCAGTGAGCCAAATTTAGTGATGCAGGGCACAAACACACATCTCAACCTGGCAGACAAAGTGACATCACAGCAGGCTCACACCCGTTACTGAAAAGTGATGATTGAAGACCTCAGTTTTCCAAAACAACCTTTACAAGTGTTTTTTTTTCCTCTCGGAGTTCTTTATGTTTTAAACCAGTTGTGCACGGAGGCATTAAAATGTATTGAAAGTAATGTTAGATAAAACTACACAGTAAAACTTATGAAACAAGTAATTAAGTAATAATTACACTAGGGAGGGGGATCGTGAACATTTTCTTATAAACCATGGGGGGGGGACCACTGAGTCACACCAACGCAAAAACGATGACATGGCTGTGAAAAGTCAGAGATCATCAATTAAATAAACTGTAAAATACTACAGACTGGAGTATACACTTTGTTTTAATTATATTTGTGAGACTGCTGCTTTTTATTTATTGTTAATTTGAGAAAAAAAATGCTTGTTTTCTCAGAACATAATTTCCGATTTTTGTCCTGTATGACCTAAAAAGTGAGCCATTATTGTTACAGGTCAATTTTCTAATACAGATTAGTAATTATTTCTCTTATTTATTTCCAGATATTTTAAAGGCATTTTTGTAATGGCTGACTTGTAAAAGCTGATCTGAAATTTGTTATTTAATTACTCTTTCTAACCACAAGGAACACTTTAATTATGTTAAAAGCAAGTCTTCTTTAACGTAAACAGAACATGATTGAAGCGTTTATGAATTGGACCAAGTTTCCCCTTTTTTTGGAAATCAAAAGATGGTCGCCCTAAATTCTTCTTCTAGTGCCAACGCACATTTTCTGTAGCTTTAATGGAAAAATATGACCTTGATATAATAATGAAACACATTTTGGACATGTGTTGGTTTTATTTGTGGTTTCACATAAATAAAAGATGGGACATCGATTTGTTTGGATACTTTAGTTAATGGAAACTGAATGGATTTAAAAGTAGAAAGCAGTCATGGAAGGAATGAAAAAAACAAAAAACAATAGGAAATCACACACCCAGTAATACAGATAACCCTGCAAGGTTTTATCGGTTATTGCATCAAATAAAAGTTTTTTTTCCAGCAAGATCGCAGCAATATTTGCGCATCCGGCAAAAAAAGCCTTTTGAGAAAAAAAAGCAGCTTCATGCGCTTCAACAGGCGTGGAAGCACAAGCCGCCTGTGCAATTCACTTGGAAGTGTATGACAGCGAGAATAATTGCTGTGTCAAATCCTCCAGGGCTTCAGCGTGTTCCTGCTCTTCTGATGCGAGACAACTGCCAAGGTGACGAGCAAGCCGTCAAAAAGCCGAGAGGGGGGAGATAAAACCTGGTGTCAAGTGTAAACGGGTGCTTGTGATTTTAAGGTAAGTGACACCGCACTTTGTTGCACAGATTTGATGCTTGGAAATATTACACAATCTATTATTATGCTTGATTTATCCAAACAGGCGGCATATATAATGAGGTAATAATGGCTTTAAATGCTGCTAAGTGTTACCGCAGTGACTTTAAATGGAGACCTGATGAAAAGGCATTAGAGTTTTATCAAGCTGGCAGCTCCTGTCTGGGATGTTTCTCTAAATTAGATCATCAACAAGACTATTCCATTCATTACAGGTTTTAACAACAGTATGAGGAAGTTAAAATCGAGAGTAGCTCAGTTCAGATGTGAGAATCTGGAGGGAAGACGGTGTGCTGTGAAAAAGTATTTCCCCCTTTAAAGACCTCCTTTTTTTGCTCTTTAGTTTTAGGTCAAACTAATTTTAATATGAGTGAGTAAAAATACATACAAAGCAGCTTTGAAGTTATGATTATAGTTTTTAAGGGGGGGAAACAATCTATCCAAACTAACCTGGGTTTGTGTGGAAAAAGTATTACCACCTTTGTTAAATCATGAATTAAAAGTTTACTAAGCACATGTTTTCAGTGTGAAGACTGTGGAATCATGAAATCACTTAAACAGAACCTGTTTGAGAATATGAAGTAGGCTAAAAGACACCAAAATAAAAACATGTCATGTCCCAAAGGTAACTAATTCAGAAGGAGATAAAAAAAACAAAGTTCGTGACATTCATATTTCAAAATATTCTTACTAAGCCATTTCTACGGCTTTGAGACTCCAGTGAACCACAGTGAGAGCAAATATCACCACATGAAGTAGTGGTGTAGGTTTCTGGGATCATTTACACCAAGAGCATGGTAATGATTCATCCAAAAGGCCACAAAAGAACATCTAAAGTACTGCATCTCACTTGTCTCAGTTAAGGTCAGAGTCTATGATTCAACAACAAGGAGGAGAAACTGCTAAAAATGGGATCCATCGGATAGTTCCAAGGTGAAAGCCACTGCAGAGCAAAAAAACACCCACCCCCCCACAAACGATCATCTCATAGGAACCAAAATGAAGACACCAAAGAATTTGTGTCAAATATTCTGTGGACTAATGAGAAAAAACTTTTTGAAAGGCGTAAGCCTGACAGTGTCTCGGAAAAACATCATCATAATGACCAAACGAGAGGGAGAACCTGAAGTTCAAGAACATTTGCTAAAAAAAAGAAAAGAAAAATGAAGGTTTTGGCGTGGCCTAGTCAAAGTCTGAACTGCAATCCAATTGAGATGCGATGACCTCAAAAGGGCTTTCCATGCTGGATAACCCTCCCAGTGGTGGACGCTTGAGTATTGGAACTTCCAGGGTAATTTTTTTAAGGATCTTCACTGAGTAACCTCACTGATCGGCGCCCGCAGCAGCAGAGAACAACATGATATCGACAATGGAAGAAGCAGGGATTGGATTTCTGTTTAATCTGTTTTTATAAAGCGCCTCGGCAGCAAATTTTACAATTCTACAAAGCTGGTTGTTTGGCGACGTCTGCTGATATCATTTCCCTCTGAGCTACAACCAATCAGCAGGACTTCACCACAGCTCCCGCCCAGCGATTCTACAGGGACAATTCAGAGAACATACCCCAAGACTGGTACTTGGTTGGTTTCTAAAATGGCTCTGAAAACGGCCCTGTCGGCCTGAGGCGATGAGGCGGAGACACGCGCATACCGTGAAGGTTCGGTGTAGGTACCAGATCTGCTCGAGGCCCTGTGCCTGCCTATGACATTGTATTACATGATTGGCTGGACGTTGAAACATTGGTGTAGTGCGTAGTAAAAAAAAAAAGAAAAAAAAAAAAGAACTTTATTGAATAAATAGCAAAGTATACAACATAAGAACAAATGGAAGCAGAAGAATTCAACAGATACAGACAGCACATGCAAAAATGTACGTATACGAATTGCTTTGAGAGCCTTTTTTTGATGGTCTGATATTGATTTTATGTATAGTTAAAGATTTATCATCTTTTTGGATATTCTGAACAAAAAATAAACAAATAAAAACATCTTTCCATCGTAAGGGAAAATTTGTTAAAATATGGTTAATACCAACCTGCTAAACTCTTTCCAAAGCCCATGTGTGAAAGAGCGGTAGCCTACCAGAAAATGTGTCATGTTTTGTTGATGATCTCCACTAGAACTGTTAACATTTATCTCTCTTTTAAATGTTACCATATAGTGCTTGGCAGGGTTAAAAATGGGGCTCAGTGTAGTTTGTCCGAGGGGCATAGTGGGCTGTAGTGTGACAAGCGTATCGGCAGGCGCAGGGCCCCCTTGCAGATCTGGTACCTACAACGGTAAAATTACGCTGAAGCTCTAGAGGTGCAAACGCGCCGATTATCGGCTTCAACACCGCTATCGGACAATGTTGGTCAACTTATGGCATACTGCATCGGTCGCTTTTTACTGTGTAGAAAGGATGGGAATATATATATATATATATATATATATATATAAACACTGGTAAAAAACTAATATCGGATATCGGTAATGCTTTGCAAATTAGACTGATTTTAAGCAAAACTTCTCCATAAAGACCTAAAAGATCCATTACCAGTTAATACAAATGTTTGATGGCAGCCGTCATGGGTTTTACAACCGGTTATTAGGTTAAAGGGAGCAATTACATTTTTCCCACAAAGGGCCAGGTTGGTTTTTCTTTTCTAAATGAAATACTTCTGTTAAGACAGCCTTTTCCTATTTAGACTGGTTAACTTTTTTCTGATGATCTGAAACATCTATGTGTGTGTGTGTGTGTCCAAAACCCAGAAGATATCTGTGAGGCGGCGAATGCAAGACTGCATGAATCTCTTGAACACAAATAGATATGCACCTCCTGAGAGGGGGTGGGGTGGGGGGGTTAACAGATTGCGTCTCCACTTGTCACAGCAAATGAAACGAATAACCTTTCAGGCTAACCTAACCGCGAGCATGTGGTGTGCAGGCCTCTGCGGTCTGCACTCGTTCATGTGAGCATGTAAAACGTGCCGTTAAAGGCGTGTGTGTGATATATATATATATATTTTAACGCGCCTGACCCCTATAGTCATTAATCGATTTGAGGAAACATAACAGAAGACACAACGTTAGATCCTGGAATCATTTTAGAGCACAGAAAGGGAACACACGCAGGAATAAAAGGATAATCCCCAAGAAGCTTAATTGTTTCCCAGGCAACTAGCTCCCCCACAAAGACGGCAACTGTGAAATATCCGATGGCAATTATTTTACTTTCAAATTACTTACTTATGTCCTCCAGCTAAATCCTTCATGTGAGCCTACCTAGTTTTTTTTTTTAGGGAGGTGGGAAAAAAAGGGGCGCCGATAAAGATTACAGAGTCCTCGAGGAAAACAACATCTCCTCCAGCCTTCAGCAGAATAACAAAACTGAGCCGTGAGCTCAAATGAAAAGGTTAGCTCAATGTTTATGGTTAATGATGGCGGGGGCTCCGAGGAGAGCCAGCAGGGGTGATTAATTCAGGCAATAAACAAGGCCGTCTAGGGTGTAGTCATTTCAAACCGCCTGATGAGTCACATAAAGTCATTTTCCTTAATCATTTTAAGCAGGTGCCCACGATGCAACACAGAGATCGGGAAGAAAGAGAATCTCCATCTCCCACAAGTGTCCTCAACAAAGACCAGCTTCCATTCTCCATCTTAATTTGCAGCAGAGCGCAGACGCAGAGTCTGCTTGTTCTCCGCTAAGCCCAGCCACGATCAACGGCGGCGTGTCACTCTGTTCTTTGGGTTAATAAAGGCCGGCTCCTAGGTAACATCCCAGAGATATGCCTTTAGAGCGATGCGGTCCATGCGACCATCTCTCTTCCTCAAAGGGCTCATAGCCCCCCCCCCCCCTGCACAGAGAGGTGTTGGTGGGGGGTGGTATCACACCAGAACCAAAACAGGTTTTAAAGTCACACTGTCGCTTGTTTTCCACCCATTTCAGCCGATATAGAAAAAACACTCGTGTAAAAAGCCTGTGCTCCTTCACAGGAGCCTGCGGGGGGGTTCCTGGGTGGTTTTTCGGGTTGAGACTCCAAACCTTTCCAGACTAAAATTTCCAGTTCTCAGTCCCTTAAAATCTGATTTTTAAAGTTTAAATACCAAAAAGCTTGCTGTGAAATAATTTCTACAGTCCTCAAGCTTGCCTGCCAAAAATAAAAACGAAAAATAAACTGTAAGAAACAGGATGGATATAACTTGTAGGCTAACAGAGAAGAACAAAAAATTCCAGACCTACAAAACACATTACAGACTTTTCCAGACTGCAAGGGAACCCTGTTTTTCCCCTGCTTGCTTTGTGCAGCAACAACAATGCAAGAATGGGTTGCAGTCGCTCTTTTTCACCTGAGATTACCCCCCTCAAACACAGGCACACATGCATACCAGCAGAATAGGAACACAGACACAAGAAGGAGCATTACAGCGTAGCCATGAAACGAGCACGTTTCTGCTGCCTGCAACTGTTACAGCTGCTCCACTTTGCTTTGAACAAATAAAAGCAGCAACTCCTTACCTGCAGTTTGGAGGTGGGTCTAGTGTTATTTCTGCCAGCTCCTTCTGGATCCTGGAAAGAAAAGATTTTCTGTTTTTTAATGTTTAAACACGCAGAAAGGCACCTTTTATATAACCAACCAACCTCGTCTTTTGAAAGTACAGCACAAAAAAAAACAACAACACAAAAATAGCCGTCATGAATAACGTTTATTCATGATTCCAGATGAATTATACATCACTGATCTTAGTGTTGTCTGACTGCACAGAAAGCAAAGGGATGAAAAAAAGGTGTTGTTAACGCAATCTGACAGACAAAAAAAAGAGCAACTCAGAGCAAAAAGCTGCTTTTTTTTAATCCATTAATATCATTAACACCTTTGGTGGTTCTCGTGCTGAAAGCCCCACATAACGTTCAAGAGAAGCACAGGCTCGCAGAAAAAGGGACACGTTCACAGCATCAGTCACTTTTATAGGAAAAGACTGCATGTCCTCAGCAGACTCCGCGCTCAGATGGTTGCATAACTCTGATCTGCCTGTTTTTTTGGGGGGGGTGGGGGGGGACCACTAAGACCGGCGGAGTTAGAGTTAAGTGTTGTGGAGCATGAGGAGTAACCATTAAAAACAAAACAGACAGGAACGGGAATAACGCTTTCAGATGACAGCGGTGATGCTTCGGAGCCGCGGTGTCAGAAACGCCTGTGGGACCAGAGTCTTTTTATGAAACCTCGCCCCCTCTCCCCCCGGGGGGAGGCCGAGCTTCAGTGAAACAAAACAGCTCCTGTGTAAATGTTGATGCCAAGGTTGTTGGGTTTTTTTTGGGGAGGGTCTCCTCGGCTTACCTCTTGGCACTAGTTGAAAGTTTAGCAGCGGTTTTACTTGAGATCTTGGTCTCCTTCTTTTTGGGCTGTGCCTGCTCTCGCTCCTGCTCAGGCTGTACCGTTTCCCTTTGTTCGATATCCGAGCTGCCCCCGCTCGTGCTGGGGCTGTCGTCCGGTCTCTGCACTTCGCTGGACATCGTGGGCCCTAAAAAGTAAAATCAAATAAAAAACACACAAAAAAAGAAAACAGGCTAAAAGTCTCAACCGTAGATGTGATTCCAACAAATCTCCACCATATTTCTGGTCGAGCTACTGAGGCTTACAGTAATTCACTGGACCTTAATCTGGAGGTGAATGAGCATCAAAGATTTGCTGGAAGTATAAAGATAAATGCCATTCATCTCAGTTTACAGGGAATGCATCTCTGATGAAAACAGTGGGATTGAAAGTAAATATGAGCCGTGCTGAAGAGCAGCCTTGATATGACTTTAATTGAACGACTTTACTGACCTAGATTTAAGTCAAACAAAGCTGCTGCAATTCACTTTCTTTAAACACAGTAGATAACAAGATACTTAGAATCAATTTTATCTCTGAATGCACTATTAAAATGGCTCTTTCAGCTACTGCAAATATCATCTATGAAGGTTTCTCTGTAGTTTTCCTTTCGTCCTCTCTGGCAGCTCCCTGTTCAACATCCTTCGACCAAAACAACCTCTGTCCCGAACCATCTCACCCAGTCTTGAAACCAAACAACCTTGAAACCAAACAACCTGTGCCGTCTGCTTTAGAGGGTTGACCCCAGGTCACCGAAGGGTCAACTCTCCATCTGGTCTTCGGATCGTTCATATAAACTGTCATCACTTAAAGACCAAAGCAAAACTTAATGCCTCACAATTTGTTTAACACTTCCTCGTGTCTTCAATCATGACGGCAAAAACAAAAGGGCACGTTAACGTAAATGTGTTGTGCCTGCAGCGTAATAAAAGATGAGCGATAGATATTAGGTATCTGATAAGCGAGGAGATCTACTGAATGATGCGTTTGCGGTGAGGTTTCAGGTTGCCTTTCCTTTCCCTGAAGAGCTTTTCATGGAAAGGCGTCTGCTACCAGAACCGTTTCAGATGTGAGGGTCAAATCGAGGAGGATGAGAAAATTCAAGATAAATCTGTGGCATTAAGACTCGTTGGTCAAACCGAGCTGGTTTACATTTAGTTAGAATCCAGAGAAGAGGAATCTGGACCACTTTAAATCCACGACAAAGTTCTGGAAAAAAACACCCATTGTACACCGATTATAGCTTCTTTACAACACAGTGTGTGATTTTGCATAACAAGATCCACTTTCAAAAATCAAGACTTCACACTATTTCACATTACACGCTGAAGATTTTCACTGCATGGGAATCTGGTTTAGGTTTTACCAGCCTGCAGTTTCCACACTGGACTAGATTTAATGGTCAAAATGCCCAAAAAATAGAAAGTATAAGAGCGTAAAAGAGAGTGTAGAAATCATCCAAACATTTATCAAATGATAAGCTGCATTTTATAGACTCCCCTATCAGTACAGATTAAGCTTTCCAGTTAGAATTATGGTTTTAGAGCAGACGCACATCTAAGGTGATCCAAATCTTACTAAAAGAACATTAAAATCCTATTTTTGTGTCTCCAAAAGATGAAATGAAACACACATAACAGTCGTTAACATGGAATGATCCAGTCCAGGTTTGAGCAGTCCTAATAAAGCCGTAATAAAAACAGTCGATTATGCTTTGCAAACAAAATAACTGCTTTACGAATCCTACAAATTCATTTAGAAATGATCTGTGAATAGTGTTGAATAACTTAATCCAAGTTTGGGGAGTTTGTGGTTTGTAAACCACATCTAAAATGGTGTTAATGCCCACAAAAGCACCAAAACTGTCTACTTTTTCTGTTTTGTTCCAGTAAATCAACTAAATGCAACATATCACAAACTATTTGATTCACTTTAATACTGTGGTTTTCAACGTGGACGTCATTTAAATAGGTCTAAACGACCAAAACAGTAATAGAATCCTCGTTTTATTTGGTTTATAGAGTATATAATTTACTCATCACAAAGCATATGTTGAAGAATCGTTGCAGGGCCATGTTTGAAGAGAGTTAAACGTCAATTTAAAAAAGTGTAATATAGACATTGTCTTGTGTTTTAACAAAAACTACAACATATTTCGTGAAGAAATAATCCCGAGTCAGTGTTTGAGTAAAGTACATGAAAGAGGGTCCAGATTCCCTAAAAGCAGTGAAATGTCCCTTTTAATCGGAAGCCAACTTCACCGTCGTAACGTTAATGGGGATGAAGCCCCGCACAATAATAAGGGGGTCGGTGGACTGCAGCCGAGCGGGTCCACAAAAGCGACCGTAAACATTATTTGGGAGCTAGCTAACATTACGAGGCCGGGGGAGGAGGAGGAGGAGAAAAGTAGGGTTACCGCTGCGGGCTGTGCCAGCGATCAGAGAAGATGAGCAGGGCCTGCTTTGTTTGATGACTAATTGATAATGCGACGCATCGAAGGAGGCGTTTCTGTCTGAAGGAGGACGGTCAGCGGCAGCGGAGCTCCAGGAGAGCCCTCACTGAGCATTGAAGTGTGGTGACCCTGCTTCGGCACAAAGGGAGACTCTTCCACCACCTCCCTCCCTCCCTCCCTCTCTTTCTCCCTCCTCCTTCTTCTTCTTCACTGGAAAACGACACTTTTCTTTTTCGGGAGATTTTTACGTTCTCCCCCCCTCCTCCTCCTCCTCCGCTCTCTCTCTTTCTCTCTCTCTCTCTCTCTCTCTATATATATATATATATATGTATAATCTACCAAAACGCGGCTGTCGAGCTTACCTCGCCGGCTGGCCGTCGATGCTGCAATTCGGCGTCGTAATCCCCAAAGGTACCGAGAGAAAAAAAAAGTATATCCTCACACGGCCGCCCGCTCGCTCCCGTGTCCTTGCTATTTAACTGGAGGTAGCAGCAGCAGGAAAGCGAGGCAGCCCCGGACCGCCTCCAGGCGCGCTCCCGATCTGCGCGCGCTCCATGTGCACGTGGGCTGCAGTGGCGAGAGAAGCGGCCCGCGTGAGGTGATTAAGACCTCATGAATTAATCCCAAAATAATACAAATCGATCTCCTTAGCGATGCTTTTTTCCCCCCAAAAAAACGTGCTGTTAACTATTTAAATGCTAATCCGTTTAATACATTTAGATTCAATCAATTTACAAATAGACAATAGACGCTTTGTGTTTAGTGAAATAGTTCTTCTATCAGTTCTGCTTGGCAATAAATCTTATACCACAGGAAAGTCTTTATTTATTTCCATATAAATGGTTTCAAATGTTGAAGGAAAAGACACTAAGATATTTTTCTTTCCAACAGATCAAGAGTTCCCACTGAGCAATAGACGTGTCGTCTAAACTAGCCCGTCTATAATCGGTCTATGTTTTAGCCCGAATCTAGACGATAGAATTTAATACATTAATTATTAAATATTAAATAATAAAATAACTGTAAGTTGTGTAAATGATGGTCAAGTGCTGGATTAAAACATTTTTACCAGTCATTGATCAATGTACAATGTAGTTTAGATCTAGACTCGATTTAGACGCCTAAATAAATACGTCATATCAACGTCTCTTTTAAGACCAAATTTAGATGATTTAATTAAATACATTAAATAATGAACAGGGATAAAAAAATAACTTTAAATTGCACAACTGGTGTCCAAATATTGGACTTAAATAATTTGAATTGCCATTGATCAATATACAGTAAAGTTTAGATTTAGCCTTGATTTAAATGTTTAATCAACGTCTAGATTTAAACCTGGTTTAGACGTCTATTAAGTTATTTTAGTGGTACCGCCCGCCCTCACCACTAGGAGGCAGCAACACACTTAAAGTTCCGCTCGGTCTGATCGTCGTTGATGGTGATCTGAGCATATCGGAGTCGTCCGGACCAATTTATTTTACTCTCATTGGGACCACTACGTGTGAGAAAACTGTTTCTTCAAATACACCTTGAAGGGCCGCATATAGGTGAGTGCTCAAAGGTACGTTATTGAATTGTCGTTTTTGTCCTGCAATGTTTGTTAATTTAATCGTTATCCGTTTCCAGCAAAGCTAGCAGGCTAGCTATAGCTTGGCAATAAATCTTATACCACAGGAAAGTCTTTTTTTATTTCCATATAAATGGTTTCAAATGTTGAAGGAAAAGACACTAAGATATTTTTCTTTCCAACAGATCAAGAGTTCCCACTGAGCAATAGACGTCTATTAGACGTGTCGTCTAAATTCAAACCGAAACAATAGCTATAGTTTGTGCTGCTGCAACACTGAGAATTTCCCCATTGTGGGACGATAAAGGTTTATCTTGTCTTATCTTATAATAGTGGGTGGTTACAATGTGGTAGTGTATTACAAGTTATATAAGTTTAATGTTGACAATTGTCTTCATTTTTTATCTGTTGCAGAGTCTTCACAAATGACGTCATGGAAAACAAATGCAAGCTGGTGGGCCACATGGAAAGAGCGCCTTCAAAAAGACCCCCTTCTACTCCTAGACTACTTGTTTTTCACCACAATCTTTGTTTAAATAAAATAAGCAATTTTTATTTTTATTTTGGTAATATTATATATTTGAGTTTGTGCTTTTATTTTATTGCTATGTATGTTACAAATGTGTTGAAATTAAAAACATGTATATTGCACATTCATATGTTTGTGATGGTTGGATAATGTTTGAACAATGTATTGATTTACATTAAAGTAGGATAATTTGGTAAATGTTAACATCAAGAGATGTATTTATATCCAGTGGTAAAATAAGCATAGTGTTACTGAAACCTTTTAAAAAGATCATTGTCATAACATCCTGGCACGACATAAACGTCTTATATTAGACGCGGCGTATAGAGGGAGTTGTCTTTTAGATGTCTATTGGACGGCTAGTCTAAACCTAGACGGCTGAAAAACTTTCATTTTTAGACCAGTGGTAGACCGATTTTAGCCTAGACGTCTATGGACCATATAGACGTTCATTAGACGTCTTTTAGACCGAAAAATGCTCGGTGGGTTAAGCCTGGATTATACTTCTCCGTCAGGAAGTTTGCACCCACACGCAGAGATTGACAGAGATGTTTTCCGTTTATACTTCTACGTTGGTGTCAGTGTTGCAAAGCAATTCTCCGCCAGGACAGCATAGGGGGTGTAGACCTTTTCTGGCGAGTCTGCCTACTATTGCAGTGACGTCTCTGGTCGGCGACAATATTTACTTCAGCCTGTAAACGTACATCCACTCATGGAGCAATGGCTGACAGAGAGCGAATTTTGATTGAGCTGGAACTGCTTGACCTCAAGGAAAGAAAACTTTTATTACAAAGAATTCAACAGTAGTGGAGGAGGCAGCGGCGTCAGTGGAATCTCCATCCACTGAACAAGACAGGGCAGAGCCAGAAATGATGACTGTTGACCAATCACAGGTGGTGCACTCTCTGTTTCCTTCGACGGATGGTTAGAAAATTGGGCTCTATTCCGTAGATCCTTGCGTAGGTCTTGGAGAGACCTTGCGTTGACGGATAATGGCGTTGCGTCTAGCCGTTCCGACGTAGACGGAGAAGTATAAACTAGGCTTTAAGCCTGGATTATACTTCTCCGTCACCAAGTTTAGACTCAAACGGAGATATATTGACGTTGGCGGTTTCCATTTATACTTCTACGTCGGTGTGTCAGTGTTACAAAGAAATTCTCCGCCAGGACAGCGGGGATGGGGGGGCAGACCTTTTTTGGCGGGTCAAACTACTATTGAAGGGATGACAACAATATTTACGTCAGCTTGTAGACGCACATCCACTCAAGGAGCAATGGCCGACAGATTACGAATTTTGATTGAGCTGGAACTGCTTGATCTTGTGGAAAGAAAATTCAAATTTAAAGCAAGTAGCTTCAAGATGGAAATGATGGCTGTTGTTGAGCTGACCAATCACAGGCGTGCGCTCTCTGTTTTGTTTGACAGATTGTTCGAAAATTGGGCTCTACTCCGTGCATCCTTGCCTAGGTAACTGAGAGACCTTGCATCGACGGATAATGGTATTGCCACTATCCATTCCGACATAGACGGAGAGGTATAAACTAGGGTTTAGATCAGCTTCTCTAGACACATTTCTGGTATCAGAAGCAAGGGCTAAAATGGCTATTTGTATTGTAAAAGGGGCTACACTTGGTAACACTGTTGCCTTGCAGCAAGACGATTCTGGATTTAAACTTCAACGCAGGGTCTTTTTGTGTGGAGTTTGCATGTTTTCCCTGTGCATGTGTGGGCTCTCTCCAGGTACTCCAGATTCATCCCACAGTTAAAAACAAGACTGTTAGATGGTCTCTCCAAACTGTTCTTAGATGTATGAGTGTGTGCATGGTAGTTTGTCCTGTCCAGGGTGTACCCTACCGCTTGACCTTGAAAGGAAAAGCGAGAAAAGATAATGGATGGATGTGTAATGGAATATTTCTTATGTAATTAGGATTTGATTACCTATTCTCTGTTTTAGCGAGGGCATCTAGGGTAGTATAGAGAAAATGTAGAGAAAACAAAAGCCTTCTGTGTGTAATGTATCAGATGGCCAGGGCAGATGTCAGAAGCAGCAGATATTAAACGTACGTTCAGACCTTGTCATGGTATTATGATCTATAGGTATTTGTGGTTCTGTGTTACTGCTTTATTATTTTACTTTGGTTTGCATCGTTATTAACTGGATCCTTCCTTTAATCTCCGTTATCTCCATGTGTCTTCCTTGTTGCCATACTGTTCCAGGTCCTCATGTAAGTTTTTGCCCTTTTTTATTATTAAGATGTTTTTCTTCTAAGCTCAGTCGTATGTGTTTAGGTCCTCATTAAACACCGCATTATGATTTAACAACATTTTTTTCTTTTACTTTTAAATAGCACTTTGTATTGTAAATTTTTCAAAACCCTTGGTCTAGGAAGTCTAAACCGGGAGCTTGGAATGACATTACATCCAATTTAACAGCATACAGCAATATAATATTAATAGCTACTATTATGCACCTTGTGTGCACAGGAAATAACCCTCACCCCATGCATTTTCTTTTCCCATCTTGTTGCAATGTACATAGCTTTATGGGGTTTAATACTTAATTACTGGATATACACACAAAGAAACCTGGATTGCCTCTTTAGCAGATCATATGTAGAGTGGGGCAAAAAATTATTTGACAGCCACCGATTGTGAAGTTGAAGAAGAATGTAAAATAAAAATTACATTGTATGATTTTTTAAAAAGAATTTATGTGTATAATGGTGAAGGAAGAAAATATTTAGCACCTACAAACTAGCAAGAATTATGGCCCTTTCAGACCTGTTACTACCTGTTACCTGTATTAATGGCACATGTTTGAATTCAATATGTGTACAAAAGACACCTGTCCACACCTTCAAACAGTCAGACTCCAACCTCCACCATGGCCAAGACCAGAGAGCTGTTCAAGGAGACCAGGGACAAGATTGTACACCTGCACAAGACTTGAATGAGCCAATCCACGATAGACAAGCAGCTTGGTGAGAAGAGATCAACTGTTGGAGGAATTATTAGGAAATGGATCACTGACAATCTGCCTCTACTTGGGGCTCCATGGAAGATCTCACCTCGTGGGGTACACATGATCTTGAGAACAGTGAGGAAACAGCCCAGAACTACAATGGGGAACTGGTCAATGACTTGAAGAGAGCTGGGCCCACAGTAACAAATGTTACTGTTAGTAACACACTACCTCGTCATGGATTAAAATCCTGCAGCGCTTGAAAGGTCCCCCTGCTTAAACCAGCACATGTCCAAGCCCATCTAAAATTTCCCAGAGACCATCTGGATGATCTAGAGAACTCTTTGGTATAAACAGTAGTCGCCATGTTTGGAGCGGGAAGAAGGCTGATTTGCATCACAAGGACACCATAGCCACTGTGAAGCATGGGGGTGGAAACATTATTCTTTGGGGCCGCTTTTCTGCAAAGGGGACAGAGCGACTGATCCATATCAAAGAAAGGGTGAATCGGGCCATGTATCTGGAAATTTTGGACAAAAGCCTCCATCAGTGAGAGTATTAAAGTTGAAACGTGGCTGGATCTTCCAATATGACAATGATCCCAAACACACCACCTTGGCAACGAAGGAGTGGCTACTTAAAAAGCATTACAAGGTTTTGTAGTGGCTTCACACAGACCTCAATCCAACAAAGAATCTGCGGAGGGAGTTGAAAGTCACAGTGTTGCCCAGTGACAGCCCCAAAACATCACAGCTCTAGAGAAGATCTGCATGGAAGAATGGGCCAAAATACCAGGTACAGTTTGTGCAAACCTGGTGAAGACCTACAGGAAACGTTTGATCTTTGTCATTGCCAACCAAGGTAACTTTACAAACCTTTTTTTTCAATAATTGCCTTAAAATGCGTTTATTGACATGCAGCCTCCTTGGCTTCTCAGAAGCGACTTCTTAAATGAAAAAAAGATAGAGAAAGATAATTTACACAATTCTTTGCCTTTATTTCAAGAAGCTGTCATTATGAAAACCTGATAACATCTGCAACAGCTCTAGCGTCCTGGTCCTTCAGCTGAATAAAAAAATGTCTGCTAAAACATACATTTGAGAAACACACTAAATGCGTGTTCATGTCAGCTATTTCCACTTCATAAATACGAGGAATGGTCTCTCTTACCTAAAAAGTTGCCTGTATATATATATTTCCCTGAAAGTTGGCCTTAGATAGCTTCAATGACATGCTTTGCTCAATGCTCTTCAGAAACAATACTTCAAATGAACAAAGAATGTATAAAGAGTTTCACACAATTCTCAGTTTTCATGATGTATAGTTTAGTATATTTGGGCTAAGTCAATAACATACTTCAGGTTGATTTAATTTTTGTGATAACTGGATCTGATTCATTTTAGTTTGGTTTGTCAAACATTTTTATTTTTCATTCTATCAGGAAAACATGTTTTCTCTAGCTCGGTTCTCGGCTGTGCTGACCCTTACATTTCAGAGTTTATACGTTCACCTCATGTATGATATAGTTTCTTCTGGTCTTAAACAATATATATATATGCAGGATTCACAAAGGAACCATCATGACTAAAACAAGCTAAAGGACTGAGAAGTGTCATCACAATTTGTAAAGTGAGAAAAATGTACTAGCATAGCTGTGAATGAGTCAAAGCCTGTTAAATTTAAACCCATATTTTGATTGAAGTCCTTATGATCAGTTCAACAGTCTCTGACCTCTCATGTGTTTTTAACCTGGACTGAGAGTGACAATCAGGCTCTCTTTGGATGCTCACAAGCTGACAATAACAGACCACCTCTGAATAGCTTCATGTCAAAAAAAAAAATCATTATTCTGACAAGCAGTAAGAGAAAATGCTACATAAAGTCAAGTAGAGAATAGTCAGTAAAGAAGTCAAACAAAAGCTCACACATTCACTAAGTGGCTTTCCTGTGTAGCTCTCAGCTCCATGATTCAGTGAAGAGAACTGTGAAATGTAAGAGCTGAAAAGCTATTAAGTTGATATTTCAGCTTCTTAGGATCACTGTTTCCTAATACCAAGACCGACCATATATCCATGCTTGAAATTCATGGAGAGTATCAAGCTTTCAGTTATAGTGAACAATACACAGTGCATGATGTGCCTGCCGAGAAGTAAAACATCCCTGTTGTCAAATGAATATGACAAGATTAAGTGATGGTTCATTGATGGTCACAGCAAGGCGCAATTCAGTAATCCTGAAAAGCCACTTTAAAATGTTCTGACTGAGCACAACACTAAAGAGATATGTGAAACCTTTTTTTATGAGGCGAGGAAAACTGATTTTTTTTCTCACAGAATTATGAGCTTCTCTGCTGTGATGAGAAGGCTGAAATTCCTGCAAAAAAGGTACCATTAAATGGGTGGTGTGTGAAGTATCAGGCCGCCACAGGGCGTCTTTCGCATAACACTTTCACAAGCCTGAATTTCAACGATTTACCAGCTCACCGTCTGGCTGCTTTTTTTAGGCCGGGCTTATTTGCAGTTTTTTTCCCTTCATTAACCCTTGTCATCAATACCCCTAGCACTGAAAACATTTCAGCTGAAACATATGTGGGCTGGACCCGAGGCTCTACAAAAGGAAGGAGAATATTTTTTTCGCACTTAACAGAGCTGAACATCCACTAACTGAGACACCGCTCTGGGTTGTTTCAACTGCAAAAAGGTCAATGAATGAATAAAACACTGTGTTCTGGGATTCTCCATTGGTCAAATAGGTCTCTGCTACTGCAGCACCTTTGTAAAATACTTAAGGCACTCAGCCACAAAACTCTCACAAGGTTTTGACACCACTGCGGTTCCTATGGAACATGGCTTGCGCTACAGCCGGTTCTTAATTCATTCTGTAAAAAAACAAAACACACTGTTGAAGACAATTTTTTATTTTTGCCGCTAAACTGTATAAACGAGTGTCTAATAGTGCTGTCTACATGTCTGGTCATTATTTTGGTATTTTAGTGCATCTTAGTAAAAATATAAATTTTCTGCCTAGAACATCTTCAGGTTTCAAATCTATACTGCGCTTGAATTTGAATTGGGCATTGCTATTCGCTCTGCGGTGAGGGCCGGCGTCACCCTGCCGCTGTGGGGTATAAAAGAAACCGAGTCTCCACCCACGCCTCCTCCACTGAACCTCCCTCCCTTTCCTCTATTTTCTCTAGTGAAGGAGGTGGAGAGAAATCCTCCACCTCCAAAACATCGCTCTGGGACAAAGGAGCTCACGTTGCTCTCCGTCTTTCTCGCTGTCTTCCAAAGAGACTTCAGTGTGCATCATATTAAATAAACCATCTCTTTCAATTGATTTCAATTCAAGTGATTGTCCTCAAATGTACGTAGCCTACTCATTTAGAAAAGCCTTTATAAATTACTGTCCATGTTTCTCGCAAATGTCCTATTTAGATCAGCATTGAAGGCTGTTCTTCCAGTTTCTCACCAGCATTAGGTGGTGAGAGACCAACCAACCTCCAATAATTAGCTTCCACTTGGTTAATCCTTTCCTCCAGCCTCATTGTATAAGCTCTGCTGCAAGGTTACGGTACTGCAGTCTTTTCTTGTCTAGGGTTTCCTGCACAGCAACCTCTGAGATAACTGTGAGCTCAACATGGGGTGCCCGGTGTTGGGTTTTGGACCACAGGTTGAGTGCTATCACAGGTAGAATTTAAATATGTTTGCCCACATCCTCTAGGATCTGTCAGAATGTCTCCATCTCTCGTTGGTGGAGGCGTATGGATTTGTTCTCCTTCAACATTAACCAGAGTTGACATACTTTTAATTTGGCTGTCTGGGTAGCAAGGGATCAGTGGTAATTCTCTTACTTTCCGGAGTTGATGCAAGGTTTTTGAGCTCTTGATTGTGTTTGGAGGTGTATCTGGTTTGAAATAAGCTTATTTTGCATTTAAGATTTGGGGAAGGAAGGACTTCAAAGGTGAATACACGAGATGACAACAATCTTCGATAGAGTATTATCAGATCTTTTTTTTTTAAAGCCTGGATCACGGCACAGAGAAAATAAAACATTTCCCTGGAGCAAGAGTGGCCACAAGTCTTTAGTTGATCCAAAATGCAGCAGCAAGAGTTCTGATGAATATTAAAAAGATCACATTTCAACGGTTTTAGCCTCCCTTCATTGTCTCCCTGTTAAATCCAGAATAGAAGTTAAGATCCTCCTTCTTACATATCAAGCCCATAATAATCAAGCTCCATCATACATCAGATATCTAATTGTTCCATATGTTCCTAACAGAGCACTTTGCTCTCAGACTGCAGGTTTACTTGTGGTTCCTAGGATTTTTTGCTGTTATTTCATCTGTTAATTTAGTTTTCTTCTCTGTGTTTTTCTTCTCCATGGAAGCTACACCTGTTCTGGCATCCTGCTTAACATCATCCGTGTCCTGTTATCAACTTTTTACTTTCTTTATCATAGAAAGTACTCTTACATCACTTCTTTTTATTCTTTGTGTCTCTGCTCTGTCTTCTCGAACCCCCAGACGGTCATGGCAGATGGCTGCTCTTACTGAGCCAGATTCTAGTTCTACTGGAGGTTTCTTCCTGTTAAAGGGGAGTTTTTCATTTCCACTGTTGCTACATGCTTGCCCAATATGAGGGCTTGCTGGGGGATTTCTGTGGTTGGAGTCCGCATAAAGGGGGCACAACCTCAAGTCAATGACTCGATGCAATCTGTAGGATTCCTTCAATAGAAATCTTTTAACCTGATTGGAATGTTTATATAATTGTATTGGAATGACTTTTTTTGTAAAGTGCCTTGAGATCACATCTGTTGTGAATCTGCGCTACATAAATTAACTGAACTGAACACTTCAAATGTGTGTGCAGCTATTTTCGAATACCTTTTTTAAAATTGATGGTGGACATGTGCAAAGTAGACCTAAATGTCAATGTACATAAAAATCACACATATAATAATACAGTTTTAAGACATCTCAATACTGAAACTCATTTTTTAAAAAGGTTTTCGTGGTAACAGTGATCTTTATCACAGCAATAAATATACAACAAATGGTCTGGGACCAGGAATTGAACTGGGGACAACTGCGTGCTCTACCACTGACCATGTGGCGTCCAGAAGTTTTTTTGTTGTTGAAAAAATCTATTTTCAACACCAAAAAAACCCCTTCAGTTTCAAAGATAAGTTCAGGAGGCAGAGCCTGAAGCTAGCTTAATAAATGCCTACTGGTAATTTTAAAACAGCTATCAGCATTTACAAGTTCAGTTGACCATATGTGGTGTATTGATCCTTTAACACGAGACATGAGAGATGTAAATCAAACAAACAGCAGGAAGATTAGAAAATTAGTTATTCCAGTTCTAACCTGACTTTTCTCATAACGCTGAAGCTCTGTGTTCTACTGTTTTGGTCTTGAATTAAGAAAAATTAAAAGTGAAATGGGGAGCTTTTAACGTCACGGTCAATGTTTTCATAGGTTGTTGATGTCAGTGCAGATTAAGGTTTTTTTGTGTTTGTGTGGCAGAATTGTGGCGCAAACAGGAAGATCTGGTGTAAACCGAGCCTTGCTGCTGGTTTACTTCTAAAACCGGTTAAGCCATCCAAAGAAATCATGGTGTCAAACATCCAAATAGTTAGGTAAACTAAAGAAAAACTGCACATAATTATGGGATTAATAAGGACATTGCATCTCAATTTACTTCTTTGGTTTAACCATTAAATATCTAACATTACTAAGCAGTAAAATTACAGCTTATATGGTGCTGCCACATAGTTTTAAGTGGTTGTCAACGCCACAAGACAAACCTGTTTGGCTCTGCACTGTATAAACCGTCACTGGCAGCTAAAGCATCATAAAGATTTCATTCCAGCTTTCACATGTCAGGACATCCTAGTTGGAGAAAGTATAGGACACGTCATTGGATGAACCCCCCCAGAAAAAACAGTGCAATTACTTTTACATCTGAAAAAGATTTACATGCTTCTTTAAATTATTTGAAAAAGACAGGAACAAAGACAAACAAAATCTGTTCTAGTGTGTGCCTTAAACGAATGTTATTCATGGCTTAAAACCTATACATCCCAAATACCTGTATTTTTGTCAAAGGTTTAGATTTCACAGTACCTTTGTTTAATCTCGTTTCTGCTGGCTTAAACTATATATAATTGTAACCGAGTACAACATGGATGTGCATAAAAGAGGGTCAGCAGGTGTGTTGCATTTACTGCCATATGATGGCACTCAATATGCCTAACACAAAACAGCTGAACTATAGTAACTGAAGTCATACCAATGTCTTCTTAGATTATGTCCTCTTTCTTCTATAGGTAAGAGAAGGTAAAAGTTAGCCTTTATATATTGTGATCTCAGTGGTGGCTAAGATTACAGGAGTCAAAAGGGAAACCAGGATATTCTAAACCCTTTTGTTATAAACAATGCCTTAAAATATACAGCATGTGGAATCTATAGAAGGCCATTTATGGTTTTATGTGATTTTTTTAATAAAAATATGAAAACCTCAAATATTCAGCTCTAAAAGAAATACTTATTGATGTCAAACCCCTTTTTTTCATTAATCACAGGAAAAATACAACCACCCAGAATTAACTGTGTTTAAAAAAAAATTTAATAATAGATATCAATAGAAATTAGTTTTCTGTCTTAGAAAAAGAATACCCATCTAACTAACCCTAATAGCTAGTGTTTTACCCATTTGGCTGATATGACATCAGATAGATCTTTCTTCTCACCACCTACCAGTCTCTGAAATCAATCTGAGGAAAGTTACCTAATTTTTCATTTTCAGGTGTAAGATGTTTGAGGACCTCGATGAGATCAAGATCTGGGACATTTCTTAAATCTGAACCATATTCTGGGTGGATATCTTGATATGTTTTGGTTAGTTGTGATGTTACAGAATCTATTTCTGCTTCAGTTTTTGTTCCACCCCCCAAGATGGTTTTATATCTTCCTCAAGCAACTTCTGATACATGCATTAATAATATATTCTATGATGGTGACAGTTGCAGAAAAATATTAACAGTCCACAAATGAAAGAAAAAAAAAAGATCATGATCATCCAATATTGTGCACAGGTTAACATATTTGTGGGGTTTTTTTCTTTTGAAAATCAATAAAACACAAAAAAGGCACTGACTGCTTCATTCAAGTTTTCTTTGCAAAAAGATTTAGTGAGTACAGAGAATGTTGTTTCCTCTTTTATGCGCTCTGAGATTTATATCCTTAGTGTTTGCCTTGTGGTCTTAAGGTGTGTGGTGGCATAACAGGTTGGATTACTTTATTGAAAAAGGCCAGGATGGAAGGTAAACAAAATCAAATCCCTCCAAGCATACATTGTCTGAGTCAGTCCAAGTCACATTTTGCAACTGCTGTATGTCGCTAAAGGAATTTCTTTGTATCAAGAACCAGATAAACTGTTGTATTATTTTGGAGTGATCTTAATCAGTAATTCTCCAGACTGTTTAAAGGTTTTTCAGTCCCTAAGGAATATAATTTGCTTTATTCAGTTTAGTTCAATTTATTTATGCAACACAAATTCACCACTCTAGGCATAATGAATAGTAGCACAGGGGTCTTGAGACTAACAGCGTAGGTCAATTACGGTTGACCTGCAGCTCCATCTCCAGCGGCATGATGAGGGAAATTGCAAACAGGTGTGCAGCATGCTCACCGATTCCTCTGAAAACAAAGAAGACTCACACAAAAACCCACCCACACCTCAGGATCATAACACAGAGAGATTGAAGGTGCTTTGCTCGAGCCAGTTTATAATATGAAGACCACAGCAGGTAGAGTCAGCTCCAAAACGGATCATAGCAGTTGCTGTTAAACACACTGTTGTGCAAATACAGTTTTTTGTTCTGATTTTTGTATTTAATCCAGATGTGAAACAGTGCGAAGTAATAACCTAAATACAAAGTGAACCTGTTGAACAAGAGTTAACCTGTGGTGGCCTGGTACTCTTCTTTTGCTTTCACTCTGTGCTCTTTCTGGATCCTTACACTCGTCTGTGTGCTCTTTCTCTTGAATCACATCATATTCTTCCGGTTCTGTTGCTCCTTTACTTATTTTTTTCACCTCTTCACATCCCTGGTATTTGATGTCTTCTACAGCGGTTCACTTATTTTTGTAAGATTCACAGCAACTTAACCACGATTTCTTCTTATGATAGCCCTAATCTACACACAGTCGCATCAATTTGTGACTTTATACTAGCAGTCTCCTTAACCCAGCAAACAGCAACATGTGGAAGGTGCTGAAATAAGATTGCTAGCTTTAAAATATTGTGTTAAACAGTTTTCTTTAATATTTCAAGGGGTATATTATGCCATTATTTTATATATCCCTCTTTAATTAGTAAGATAATATTTCAATACAAATGATCAAAAGTTATAATCATGATTTTTAATCCATGCTGAGGTTTCTACATTACACAGTGCTAACATCAAATTAGGGCCAAAGTTATATGTATGTGGTGACAGCATGATAATGTTACTGAGTTCAATTTGTACCAATCTCGATCAGCCTCAGAGCTCTATCAGCTTTGTACCTTTGATGTTGCCATAGAAAATTAATCTGCTCTGCCACTTTCCTTTCATTAAATTCTCGCTGTGCTACTCGGACTTATCTCTCACTTTGTGCCGTGTGTTCATTAGGAAAGCAAGGGACAGACCTGACAAAGTCCGGGAGGTACAATGTAGCTTTCTCTCTTCCTGGATTCATGTGGAGTTTGAGAAAAGATTCGGACTCCCGCAAATATACTTCAAGTAAATAGCTTTTTAAGTAATAATGAAAAAAAATCAACTGATGTGCCCGGAGATTCTTCTGGGATGCACTTTGACACTTCTCATCACTCACCAAGGTCCTGCCCCCCAGCTTCTTGCTGGAGGGCAAAAAAAACTTCACACCAGGCTGACCACCACTGTGATTTGCTGTAAGTTGTCAACAAATTAGTTTAAATAGCGGTTAAATAAAATCTAGTCAGTATGGTTAACACATGCAGCGCTGTAGGCTGCACAAATAGACGAAAGAAGGACAGTAATGTGAAATTTCATAGGTTTCCAGCTGACGAAATATGCCGAACGCAATGGTTAATAGCCAGAAAATATAACTTAAATATTTATGACCATGAAACTGCTTTATATAAAAACATATATCAATGTAGATGTGTATCGAAACTATGTTGATTGAATGTTCTTTTTGTTCAGACCAACCATCTGATGATCAAGAGCAGGGGTGCTCAATTCCGGTCTTCAAGGGCCGGTCTCCTGCATGTTTTAGTTATTTCCCTGGCTCAGCACACCTGAATCAAATGATTAATGTTAGCGCTGACAGCTCATCGGAGACCTGTCAATCAAAAGGACACGCCCCTCATCATTCATACTTTCAGGCTTAAATTACATCTAAACGGATGAGTTATTCAGCCCTGACGTTGGCTTTTTTAACATGGGACTCAATGAGAACTTGCTCCTTTCTGGAGCCAGCCCCTATTTTTGTGACTTCCACATTGGTATCACATTAGGCCTGGGGAGTTTCTCCCCTTACGTTCAACATGTGAATAAGTGTGATACAATCCCTTGGGACAGTTATTCACACTATCTGTGACTGGTCATTGTTAGGGTTGTCTACTTACTGTAAATCAAGTCAGGAAGCCTGTTAAAAAGAACCTCAGTAGTGTACCAAGTTTGGACTGAAAAGGAGAGAAAAAGCAGCCGGGAAATGAAAAATAAAAAACTTAGCACTCCCAACCCCGATGATTTGCCATGTATTTCAAACTCATCTTATTATATGATTCAGGCCAAAAAGGTTAGCAGGTTGTTCATGACATAAACATGTTAAATTCAGTCAATGACAGCTCCATAACAGTTATTAACAAAATTGCCAGCATATAGCAAAAATAAAAGATCTTAAAATAAAGTTAAGTTCAGCTGCTGCAGCTGTCTTCTTTAAAGTTTATCCAAACGGGCTGGTATGAAAGCCGGTGTCAGATGAAATCAGGCCGAACACACTACTCATTCTAATGAACATCTTTTGGATTACCCTCCACAGTCATTAGATCAGCATAACAAAAGGACTCAGGCTGGTGTGAGAGGAGCAGGAGGTGTGGCGAGGGTCGGGTACTTGGCGTGATAGTCAGCGACCTATTAGGCTTACACGTGAATGGAGGAAGCTTCAGTGAATTCATTTCCTCAGTTTGTCCCTGACAGGCCTCAGGGTCACGTCGGCTCAATGCTAAGGAGGCTTTTGTGATGGAAATGCTGTGGATAAAGTTTAACCCCTGCAACAATCCACAACTTGGTACCTTGTGTTGGTGCATTCTTCAGGGTTAACCCAGCTCTGCTCCAGTCCTGAGCTGCAAGTTCAGAGCCCTGAAACTAGAACAACTTGTAGAGTGGATGGATTAGTGGTTAAGTGTTTCCAAGTCTAACCACAGACTTCTATGTAAACAACCATATACATAATAAAAACAAAATGGTTTACATTTACATGAACTAAAATTACATTTTTGAGATCCAAGTTGTGTTGGGATAGTAAATACCCATCTTACTTTAGATTTCTTTGGTAAATCTAACCTGTTACATCAAAGAGAAAGGCAGAGTTTTCTGCTGCATGTCAGATATTACATGCTCATAACCTCTCAACAGAACCTCACTTTAGAAATGTAAAATATTCCTTTAAGCACTGAAACAAATGGAACCATTTTATGTTAAAAGGTAGAAGCAAGATACAGCAACGTTGACAGTTCTTGGCACTCCTAACAGTTCTTATCAAATAAATTTAATATCAGCGTATTTAAATATACTCTTATATATACTCTTTTCAAGCTAGCCAGAGTTTTTTTTAACACTTTATCAGTAAAAATCAAACCGTAAAGCCAAGAGAACCTGACATTGAAGTTGAGCAGATGTGTGTGGCGATTCATAATTTAGGAAATATACAAAACTTTCAAATACCAACAATATTCACGCTTAAAACAACTAGAACTGTGAGAGAAAAGGCAGAGCGAGAACCCAATGTCCTCTTTTTTACGTAGATATTTGACCCACGTGAACGAACATTCTCAGGAGAAAAACAAAGTTTTAAAAACTTCTATACAAAAGGAGGAATAATGAATAGTTGCTGGTCCTGCGGAGTGCTGGAGACAGGGAAGCAGGGACATTGTGTGGAGAAGGTGAGAAGTGAGTAAGGCAGAAGAATAAATGTAGAATAGCAGAGGAGGTAATGACTAGATCTCACTGATGGATGAATAACTGGACCGCCAAGGATGAGTGAGTGGAATCTGGAGCTGTTGGTCCGTGTGGTGGAATCTGGAGGTTTGAGGTAGGAGGTGGTAGATATGGAAAGCACTTGGAGGCTTGAAACAGGAACAGGGAGATGACGCTGGAGGCCAAATCAGGTGCATTGGAGGTTGGACAAGTAGCTTTTAATAAAAAATGGACCAATGAAGAGTTTGAAACATGCGTTTTTTATACAGTGCTTTTATGCATATGCTTTATTTTCTTTGTGTCTTTCCTTTAATGTCTTGTAAAGCACGTTGGATTGCCGTCTACAGGGATCTGCAAACATTTGCACAACAGCCAGTGTATTTCTCAAAACAATTAGTACAAACTGCAAAACCTAGTTACGGTGTACATTTTAGGACATCCTCAGACATCGGACCACACGGCCTCAGATGTCAGACCTAAAAGAAGCATCGCTTTTCATTCAAAAAGTTGTCATAGCTCTGACTGAAAGGCATCAAAATAAAATGTCAAAAACCGCATCAGAAAAAAAGGTCTTAGTCAGACCAGGGGTTGCGTTTACCGAATATTCTCGGTATTTGACCGTTTTTTGTTTAAAACAGTGATGGAAAAATCTGAATGTTATAGGTCATTTTGACAAATTAGTTTTTACACCCCTGACCACCTGACGGTGACTTTTTAGTTTGATGCCTTTCAGTCAGAAGTATGGCAACTTTTTGAAAAGTTTACACCATACCTAGTGGATAACCTGTAAAAGTAAGTCACTTGCTAAAGATGGGTCGTTCATTCCTCAAATGTGAGTATTCAGTTCAATGACATGTTTTCATTGCGACAGTTCACTCTGTTTTTCTACACAACAAATGTCAGATCTTGGTGACACTACCTGAAAATGCTCAAAATGACACTATTTGCACTGTGATTTGGAATCTACAGTTACAATAAGTGAAGTAAATAAGTACCTGACACTGAATAAGTATGTTTTATATTTTTAATGAATATTCTCTTTGTAATTCTTTTTAAAATTTTATAAAATTATTATTTAATATTATTTAAATGTTTTATTTAGTTAGTTATTCTTTATTTTGTTTCTTTTTAAATTATTTAATTATTTGCTGTTTGTAATTCTAATTTGTTGATGTTGCAAAGCACGCACTTATTTAAGACAAACAAAAGAAAGACCCTTTGAGTAAAAGAGATGTGCACAACTGTTAATATACAAAATACACAGTACTGTGTTTCTTGCACATCCAAAGTGAAATGGTGCACACTCTGTATTTCTGCTCAGATCATGTATGCTTGCCAATTAAGGGTGGCAGGGATTTAGCTCTGAGTGACTGTGCAGAAGAACTAGAAATAATGCCTCAAATCCCTCCCCCCAATTAGTGAAAGCTGAGGTTCACCTGAGAGAAATTTTGGGAGACAATTTCAGGATAGAACATTAAAGAAATGCATAAAATTGACAGATTTTGACAACTAGTTCAACATTTTTGTATGTCATGACTCAAGCAATGACATTTAGTCTTTTAGTTACATAGGGAAGGATTACACAGCATTCATAAGTATAGTTTGACTGATGATTCAAGAAAATGTTAATAATTGAACAGCAGAGAACTGTATTGGAAGCAATTGACGTATGTCCAAAAGCATTTGTAATCTGTTTGAAAAAAATGAGAAATTGCTTCTATGATGCGCACAAATGGGAGAGATATGCATGCACCAAAGTTCATCTGAAAAACTGTCAATGAAACTACGTAAATACACTTGCCTTGTTTTGAACACCAGGGGGAGGTGTTGGACCTTGTTTTCTTTGCGCTTCTGAGCGCCTTTGGTGATGGTGTCATCTTGATGTTATGGCAGTGAAGTGAAGAAGGTGCTTGAGATGGTCTGTATGTGTGTGTGTGTATTCCTGAGGGCCCTGTTTTCCATCTCTCACACAGAGAGATGGCAGCAGCTGTTTTAGACAAGACCGCTGCTTGTGATGAGACAAAACTCAGCACATCAGGATCCATCAGAGCCATACGGGCTGAGCAGTGGGTCATGGGAAGGACATTTTTTTCTTAAAAACACTTCCCATTTAGTCTGTTAAGCATGGAAAAATAAACCTCTGGCCCAGAAACGTTTGATGCTCAGTGATCCCTCGAGGCTTTAAATTGTTTTACCAGGTGTAATCGCCTGCCTGAAATGTCACAGAAAGGCATTTGGTCCCAATGGGCTTTTTACGACATTTCTTTTATAGGATTGACTCCTTAAATTTGGCACTAGGTTGGCATGAAAGTATTTTTTTCCAGTAACATCAGACAGAGGTCACAATTTTCAGGTAATGGCCAAAGCAAGAAACACATATCTCCACATCTGCAATCACATGAAAAGACTGTCAGCATAAAAAAAAGGAAGGGACAAATAAAGAAGTCTTTTCTGAGTGAGTTTTCCAGCAGCAGATTTGGCTGTTTCACATTTTATTCCTGATCCCGAAACATCTGGGTCTATAATGGACAGACTTGATGATGAGTCCCTTCAGAACAAAACATTTAAATCATAAAAACTGGAGAACTTCTGGGTCTTTCCACTCACCCCAGAATAGATCCCATCCATGACTGTAGGGGAGGTCCTCTTGGCTGGTCTTGATTTTTCTGGGGATCATTTTTCACAGAGAGCTGGACAAACTCCAACTCCCTCTGAGTCATGACTGAAGACTGCTGCAAAACACGAGAAATTGCTTCCAAAGTCTTTTCTCTGGAGACATATGTTTTTTCCCCCCCACTTTTCCCTGCAGCTCTATTAGAGTAAATGATGCTCTTTCTGCTTTCTCACCTTTCTGCATCTACTGAGCGGCTTTATGGAGCACATAAGTCATATTTCATTAGAAACAGATCTGTGTGTTTAACATGCAACCACAATGGGAGTCTCTGAGCATCGGTGGTGTCTAAGTGCTTCTCCTGAGAGCAGGAATCCAACCACAATGGCATTCAATACACCAAAAAACATCTGTAATGTTGGATTGCAGCAATTTAGGCCTGATCCTATTTCCTATGGCCCCCTACCCTGTGATCTTGATGAATCCCTTCTTGGCCACAAGGGTTAATTATTGAGGGATCTGTCTATGAAATGTGACAGTACTTCAAGAAGCCAGTAAATCATCAGTTGTCACAGTTTTATGTTAAAAAGCTTTTCCCAGAGTTCAGATGTGCTGTCTTAGTTGCTCTGATTTCTGCTTAGTTTATCCATCGCTTTAAATCTGTCCGAAGTAAAAAAGGAGAAAATATTACTTGGGAACACTGGTGGACCCATACTAGGTAAAATCAGGGAGCAGAACAAGAAGAGTCGCAGGCAGAGATTTGTGGGTGTAACTAGGAATTGATCAAGGTGTTTGAAATGAGACACTTGTTATCACTTCCATTGTAAAGGATACCAGGCTGGATCTAATTTTGCCTTCAGACTGGCCTTAGTTCTTCACAGTATAACATTGCTCAGAGATTTCAGTCCAAACAGATACAATAGCATCACACAGTCATCTGCATATCCATGATAAGACTCTGCCGTTTCACCACATCTCAAAGGTGCACAGTGTTGTTTTCTGCTGTAGCCCATCTTTTTCAAGTTTCTCCGTGATGCACTTTCAGAGATGGTGTCCTTGGTTGATGCAACTGGTTATTGGATCATCTTGAACCAGTCTGCCCAGTGCCATCTGACATCAGTAAGACATTTTGGTTCACACACTTGATGCTCACTGGATGTTTTCTTTAGAAAATCTTTTGTAAACCTGATAGTTTGTTGTACATGAAAATCCCAGTAGATTACCCATTTCTGAAATACTCAAACCATCTGGCACCAATAGAGATACCATGTTCAAAGTCATTTAAATCCCCTTTCTTGATGCTAAGTTTGAACTTCAGCAAGTCATCGTCACCACGTCTAGATGCTAAATACACAGAGTTGCTCCCATGTAATTGGCTGATTCACAACAGAACAGATGTAGCGATTTAGGTGGGCGGTGAGTGTAACAGATTAGAAAATGTATTTGAGTTAGTTTTCTCAGTTGTGAGTCTTTATTTATTTGTTCCATTTCATAACCATGTGTTGCTTTTTCACCATTTCCTTTTTCCATTTCGTCCCCATGTTCTTAATCGTTCTGTATTAGTTAATCTGTTTTAGTAGTGAAGTACGTCTTAAAGCTAAATAGTATAAAATGTTCACATTTTAGGAATAATGCAATTTAATGGTGTAATATTTCCAGAAGATTTTGAACTGCACCCTATTTTCATTGATCATGCTTCAGATCCCCATACGCATTGGGTGCCATTCATAAAGTTAAAAAGTCAAAAATCAACAGCAATAATTTAGGTTATTTAGCCTGTCATTAGAGAAAAAAAATGGGGGTTCATTTTTCAGTCATATTAGCAGCCATGTTATTGAATACTTTAAATAGTTTTTAATAGTCATAGTTTGCAAACTAAATATTTAGCTTCAAACTAAATATTTAGCTAGCAAGCTAAACTAGCTAGCTCAATATATAGCTACAAAGTAAATATTTAACTCAGATCTGTGAATATCTTGCTAATATGCAAATGCACTTACAAATAAGTGGAATTGGACTATGAAAATAAAAGCCGGGTCTTGCGAACCTCTATGTAAACTCCTGCTGCTGGTGCAGTCACTGTTGCTGTAAATCCATCAGTAAATGTCTGTATTGGTGGTAAAACGTCTCATCCTAAGTTTTAAGATGAAATGTTACACATATCGGGAGGAAAATGAACAATGATAAAGAGGTGACATGAGCAGCAAATCAGCTGTTTATATAGAGATTCGCAAGACCCAACTTTTATTTGGTAGTCCACTTCCGCTGACCAACAAGTACATTTACATATTAGCTAAATATTTAGCTCCGAGCTAAATGATTAGTTCGAAGCTAAATATTTAGCCAGCCAATTTAGCTTGCTAGCTAAATATTTAGCTTCGAACTACAAATTTAGCTAGCAAGTTAAATATTTAGTTTACTAAATAAATGTGTAGCTCCAAACTAACCCTTAGGGGACAAGATAAATATTTAACATGTAAATTAAATATTTAGCTTGCTAAATAAATATCTGATTTGAAACAGCGACATTTATAAATTAATAAATAACATGGATGCAAATATTAATTAAAAAAAACTACAAAAACTCAATTTATTTATCTCATGACAGGCTAAATAACACAAAACATTGCTGTTAACTTTTGGGTCAGTTGACTCTGACAGATTGTGATCACTGACCAAACCAAACAACTTCAAGTGCCCTCCTGGTAGTACATATTATTTTATTAGAATCAAATGACGCTGTTTTTATTCAGTAAACAATGAGTAGATCATAGAAAATTACTTTCAATCATAAAGTATTAAAACAGGTACAGAACGTTTCCGCTGCGCTGATAGTCCTGGGACAAACTAACAAAATTAACAGCACTCAGTTAGGAACACTCTGTACTATGCTAAATACTAACAATAAAATAATCTGTTTTGCTATGAACAGATTGCAAAAATCTCCATAGCACTCCTCGACATTCTCTCTTTATGATATTGCCCCAAAAAGTCCTCTTTTATACAAACAACAACTGGAACACTGTAGCCTTTTAACGGTAAAACACTGTCATGGGGACTGGAATTTGAATCCATCTTTCGCCTTAAATGCTTTTTTAGGAGTAGTTTTTAAACTCAGCTAAAATATATGCTAAAAGAATGAAAAAACTGAACATGTAACTAGATTTTCTACATTTGAGGTTTAGGTGTTGCTATTATTTTTAGCAACCATCTAATTTGGGAGCAGTTTTCACTTTACTCCCCACCACCCCAACCTACCGACACCACCACCGCTTAAGGGACTCTTGGTGCCTGACTTTGGCTGCAGGCTGGCTTCAATCACTCAGCGACCATTCAACACAATCAACTGCGTTGTGCTGCCAAGCCATACACGACGCCTCTCCAATTACAGACACAATCACACCTGATTGCTCATCATGTTTGGATTGGTCAGTTTCCAGAAGTTACTTGTTGCTTCCTGAATGTGCTGGGCCCTGATTTCTGCAACTCTAAATCGGTGTTTAAAACATTCTCTAGTTTATTCATTCATTATAATCTGTTCACTAGCCTATGAAAAGATCTGAGTAGTGGATAGGATTGTGCATTCCATTTTGGATTGCAATCCCTATTTAAGTGTGTTTCATAATTATCCCAATATGACCATATCTTTTTCAGGACAGATCTGATATCTAGTTTTTGTTGCACGTATCCACCCAAGGAGGCATGGACTGCAGCTGTAATCCTGTGAAAACCTTAAATATACAAAAGAGTTGACCAGAAGCCAAGCCGCTAATAAGACTGGATGTGAAATCAACATATTCATTCTGGCTAAAATAACAATAACCAGCTATTAGCATAATGTTATGGTGCTTTCCATTTCCCTCGGAAGTCGAAGCTCGGAGAAAACGCTGTGCAAAATTCGAGTTCTTTATTAAATAGACAGTGAAAAAACAAAAAAAACAAATACTTGAGTATACACTTTAAGTGTCTTTGGGAGAATGCTGCTTTTTATTTTCTGTTACTTTGAGTAGAAAATAATACTTATTTTCTTAGAATATAATTTCAGATTTTTGTGTCATTTTTGTCCCGTATAAGGTATTTATTGTTGTTATAGGTTTATTTTCTAATGTAGAAGATTAATTATTTCTATTTAGATTTTAAAGTCATTTCTGTAATGGTTGACTTGTTAAAGCTGATCTGAAGTTTATTTAATTTTTCTTTTTAACCACATAGAGCAGGAACAGCATTATTTGCTGTATTTTGTGAAACACTGGCTGCAGCCATACTGTCATTGCCATTCGGTCTGTCCCCTAAAAACATCCATGCGGAACTCCAGACTTTTATGTTTACTCATTTCATTATGAAAAATAATACATTTTTAACACTTTTGAGTCGATATCAATTTTGCACTTTTCACATCGCGGTGAATTGGCACACCCTTACTGTTAATATTACAAAATGCTCTAAAATTTCCGAAATAATTGAAGCAAAACCTGCTTGAAATGCAGCTACTAACGTTAGCATTACCACACTGAAGTCAGTGTTAGTATGCCTTGTTAGCTTAGGCCACAGTGCATTTTGACCTACTGTGAAAGATGTAGCCTACTGTTAATTTGTATATATTACCTTTATTATGCCACATTGCAATTTTTTGGAAAAGATTATTCAAACACAGAATAAACAGATTTGTGTAAAGTATAATGTATGCTCAGTTTTGTATATTTTGCACTCGTGCAGCATTTAGCAACAATGGTTTTAAATGTGGACCTTATCACCCATTTTCCTTTTAATCTTTAGGATATTTTTGCTCAGGATGACATAAATGCTAGCAACTTTAGACTCTTAAAAATGATTAAACTTTCAACATATTTTCAACGTGGCTACAGATTACAATAATTAGTTGTAGAGATTAGCATGGATGCTCGATTATGTCATAAAATGGTGAAGCAATATAATTTCCCACCTGCTGGCCCTACAGACCACTATATAAAAAAGAAAGAAAACAGTAGAGTAGCTTGTGCTTAATGCAGACGTTCTCTCTGGATGTAAAACTTTAAATGCATAGCAGATTTTTTTTTTTTAGAGGCAGCACTTTAATAATAGGCTATGTATCTACAGGTAGATAGTATTATGTGTGAGAGATTTTTCCACATTAAATCTATATAAATCTCAATAAACCAAGCTTAACATGAAATCTTTTTTTCTGTTTATGCTGTCTTCCATGATTTATTTAATTTAAAAAGGTTTTAAAGCAAATTTTCTGCTGTATTTTGCTTGATTTATGGTGAGTGAGAGAGATGCAGCCCCATTGTAACACTTTAAAAGATTAATTTTACCCATGGCTGTCTGACTGGACAGCTCACGTTGATAAAAAAGCAAATTCTATTTCCAAATCAGACATTTAACAGTGCAGAAGCAAACACTTGGTTGAAATGCAGCTTACTTTATCTATTGTTTGCAGTAGCATAGTAGTTGGTGTCACTTTGCTTAGCCAGTGCATTACGGTACTACTTTATTGTAACAAGTGACAAATTTGGACATTAAAACACTTATGAAAATTATTTATGTAAAGTAGAATGGAATGAATAAAAATATAATAGCATTATTCTTTTTTTGCTTTTGTTTTACTCTCCCTTGGCAGCACGAGTACATTTGCAGCCCAATAATTTATCAAATTTACTATATTTCTGGTATATTTTTTATTGTTCTACTAAATCACATCACAGCACTCAGCATACAAACAACATAGTTCTGTAACATTGAAAAAAAGGAATAAGAAAATGCTTTCAGTATTTCTACTTATTTAGTCACATACTGCATAAACTCATCTCTTCAAATGATCCACACTCCAAGATCTTCACTCCTGTCGTTTTCCGGTCTCCCTGGTAAAATATTCATGAACTGTTTTGTTTGTGTTTCTTTTTAATAAAGCAAACACTCTGTGGTCTCATTGTTTGCATCATCCTCACAGTCCTAATAACATAATCTAAATAAGCAAGGAAAGGCATTCAGGGACAGTTTGCAGTGTGTTTTTTTTTTTTTTGCTTGGCATGAAGAGATTAATGGTTTGTTTGCATTCCACTCATTGTGTGGTCCCAAGCGACACACTGCTGTAAACATGCAGAACATGTAATGAAAGATGAATCTGACGGCAAGGAGAGCAGGCTTCCCCAGAGACGAAACTATTTAATTGTGTATGGCAGAATTTAGGCTGTAAAACTAAGGTTTATGTTTGTGCTGTGGTGTTTTTATTGTGTGTTTAGCTTCTAACCTCTGGACTACACAGATGTATAAATCTTTTTGTTGAAAATAGAAGGGTTACTTTAGAAAGATGTAATTTTCTACCACTTCAAAACTCATGGAGGACTGCAGATCTGTCTTTGACTAGCAGTGCTGTTACAGATTTCCAATCAAGAAATGATTTTCAATATCAAAGATAACTGGGGTAAATACAAAAATCAGTTTTCAAATGACAATTTTATTTATTGTAGCACAAAAGGTATCCTAACTGATTGGCCCTAGATGTAAATGTAAAACATTAATAATACGCAGACTTTATTTGCAGCATTTGAGAGACTAATCCTCCTGCGACAATAAACTAAACTCCACCAGGGCCTGCAATGAATTTGCCACCTTTTTTACAGAAAAGATTTTAAAAATTAGAGGATCGATCTGTACATCTTTACCAAACCAACTACCAATGTCCTCCGCACTCAATACCAATGTAGAGAAAATGTCTGAATTCCAAAAACTTAACCAAACAAACCTTGGAAAAATCATTGACTAATGAAGCTCCTCCTCTCGTTGCCTCGAAGTCCTACCCACAGTTTTTCTAACTCATCCCTCCTGTCAGATGTCTTCCCCCAGGCTTTATAAACAGCAGTTGTTAAACCCCTATTAAAGAAGAATAACCTGGACAACACTTTAATGCAGTACTACAGGCCAATTTCTAGTCTTCCATTCATCATTAAGATGATTGAAAAAGCTGTTTCAGCAGTTAAATAGCTTCCTAACAACCGTTTTGATGTTTTTCAGACTGCCTTCATCAAAGTTGTCAATGAAATCCGCATAAATACAGACTGTAGTAGAACCACAGTGCTGGTTCTGTTGGACCTCAGTGCAGCATTTGACACTGTTGATCATGATATATTATTGGAATGACTTGAGAGCTGGGTCGGACTCTCTGGTACACTACTTGGCTGGTTTGAGTTTTACCTAAAGAACAAGAACTTCTTCGTATCAATAGGGAATTTTTCATCAGAACAAACAGAAATCATATGTGGGGTGCCCCAGGGCTCAATTTTAGGGCCCCTCTTATTTAATATCTACATGCCCCCACAGATTATAACAACCAATAAGATTAGCTACCATAACTATGCAGATGATACTCAGCTCTAAATTACAATGTAACCAGGTGACTTTGAACCCATCAGACCCTAAGTAAATGCATCGAGCAAATCAATGGATGGATGTGCCATAACTTTCTCCAACTGCACAGAAACAAAACAGAAGTAATTACTTTTGGAACTAAAGAGGAACGATCAAGAGTCAGCACACAGCTTCATTTAATACAGCTAGAAACTACTGATCAGGCTCGGAATCTAGGTGTAGTAATGGACTCAGACCTGAACCTCCAGGGTCACATAAAGGCAATTACAAGGTCAGCCTTCTATCACCTGAAGAACCTTTCTAGGATTAAAGGACTGATGTCGCAACAGGACCTCAAAAAACTCATCCATGTGTTTATCTTTAGTTGGATTAATTACTGCAACAGTGTCCTCACAGGTCTGCCTAAAAAGTCAGAGAGCTGCAGCTGATCCAGAATGCTGCTGCCTGTGTTCCTCACTAGAACCAGGAAAGTAGAGCAGATCACACCAGTTCTAAAGTCCTTACACTGGCTCCCTGTAGCTCAGAGAATAGACTTCAACAAACTTTTACTAGTTTATAAATCATTCAATGGCTTAGCACCAAAATATGTTTAAGACCTGTTGTCATGGTACCAACCACTAAGACCACTCAGGTCCTCCAACTCTAGCATACTAAACATTCCTAGACTCAAAACCGAAAAAAGAAGCAGCTTTCAGTTTCTATGCTCCCCTTATCTGGAACAGACTTGCAGAGCTGCTGAAACACTGAGCTGCTTTAAATCAAAACTAAAAACTCATCTGTTTAGAATTGCCTTTGAGTAAACGATTAATGTCATGTGGATCATATGTGTTCATGCCTAGTTGCTCTTTTGCTGTTTTTCATGCTTTATTGTGTATCATGTTGTGTGTGCTTCATGCTAAATTGCTGCTTTTAATTTCCAATTGTTGTTTTCTATGTTTTTCTTTATCACCAAATCATCCCAACAGATGATGATTGAAGAGATTACGTTCTGCACAACAGACTTGTAGAAGACTTGCTGCATCTTGCTGCAAACCTTAAAGGACCTAAGCTTCCTCAAGAAGTACAGTCTGCTCTGTCCCTTCTTGTAGACGGCTTCACTGTTGCGCCTCCAGACCAGTCTGTTGTCCAGGTGAACTCAGAGGTATTTATATTCCTCGACCACCTCCACTTCTTCACCCATGATGGAAACAGTGTTTGACTAATCCCTGCTTCTTCTGAAATCTACAATCATCTCCTTTGTTTTGTTTACATTCAGGGTAAGACGACTGTTTCCACACCATGTCACAAAGCGATAAAAATGAAATAACTTTTCTTGTAAAGTGCCTTGAGATGACATGAGTTGTGAATCGGCTCTAAATAAATAAACTGAATTGAATTACATGTGAAATTTGGAGGTGTGTGTGCTTTTTTATCCAGCTGGGAGCCTTATCAATGGCCAGCACAACTTAAGCTTGGTTTATACTTCTGCGTCGCGTCAGTCGTGTAGGTTACGCCGTAACCGCCGTACCCACTGCTGTGTTTATACTTCTGCGTAGGGCTGAAAGCGTCGTGTTGCCGTTTCATTTCCAGACCTGCAGGTGGCAGTAGGCTGGTATCTGTCTGCAAACTCCACAGGGCGGAGTTTTTCTGATGGTTTGCTTATATTTGCTTCAGTTCCGGCAAGTATTTCCTTAGAACAACGATGGCGGCCGACTTGGTGCAGTGTCTCAATGAGATTGTGGAAGCAGACGAACAAATTATCCTTCTTTTGAACACTTTGCAACGCAAGCAAATGAGAAGACGAAGACGTAGAAGATGGTACGTGCGTACGTAATCTCACTGACCAATCACAAGGGAGTACTTACGCGTCTCTGTGTCGTGTCGCCGGGCTGCACGTCAGGTCCGAGGAGGTGCACGTCAAGCCTCTGCGGACCTACGCAGAGGCTACAGCGGTTACGGCGTACCCTACGCGAGGGACACGACGCAGAAGTATAAACTGGCCTTTAAACTTTTATTTGCATGGGGCCTATACAAGACATGCCACTTTGGTGAGGGGAAGTGGATTGCTCATTTAAGCTGCTTGGTAAGATTCTTTTTGTTGTAGACAGAGCAATAAAATTACCCTATATGGACATAGCAGGTAGGGTGTCAAAAGTTGCAATAAATTATGTTATTTCTGATGCACTGCCAACCACGTGTGGGGCCGGTGGGGCCGTTGCCTTGGCATGACACCAGTGTGGTGTGTATGTCAAGGTTTCTGATGACTAACCCACAAAAATGAACAAATCACATGTTATAGAGAAACTAATGCTGCAACCAGGATTCTCCTAGAGAAACACCAGGTTCAGAATTTAACCATTACAATCTCATCAGAGTAGTTTGGTAGGTCGTAAATTTTTTAAATCCATCAATCATAGAAGACCTTCTAAACACTGAATAGATCCTCCATGTCACCGTATCGATGATTTTTTATGTCATCGTGAAGTCTTGTTCTCGTGAACAGTTTCTAAACAAACTATGATTTAATTTAATTAAATTGACCAAGGATCCAAGGTCTTTCATTTAAATGTGGGCAACGAGAGTGACCTTATGGAAAAAAAATCAACATTTGTGAAAATGCTCTTGTTTGTGTGTACAGAGCCCAGAAAAAAAACTTTGTTTTAACTACAGTCACTTTTAAACCCTTTTTTTTCAGAAACCTCACGCTGCTCTGATTGGTCAAAAACAGCAAAGAAAAAGTAAACACGCTTTCTTTGTTTGAGGAATGCCAAAGTAATGACTAGGCAGGCAGTATAGAAATATTTTTTTTAAATTATCTTCTGTAGGACACATATGGACACATTCCAGATAATAAAAAATAACGGAGCCTGAAAACCAATAATGAATAATATCTGTCACAGGCTGAGGGATGACAGATATTATTGTTTAAATCTGAAGGATAGAGGTATATGTTCTCAGGTATTTCTTCACTTTCAAAAAAGGCATAAAAAGTAACGCTTTGAAAGATATTAAATAAAGGAAAAAGGTTTGAATAATGTATAAAGATGTAAATGAATCATTCCCACTAAAATTATGCACATGTTGACCCGTTAACTGAAGAGGATTTAATACTTTAGGTTTGTGACTATAAGTTGCTTCCACACAGCCCTTTTCACTGTAAAGAAATTATTACCCCTATAATGTTTTCACATCTGAAAAACATGCATTTCTAGGATGCAACTCAGAAAAGTAATGAATGATTGGACAAAAGCTATTCCTTACCTTTTTATTGCAGAAAATATAAAAGTTTCTGACTTAACTGCTGACAGGCTGAGCAGTCTTTGACTCTCTGAGTTTGGCCCCGGTAGATGAGCAGAAGCAGTTTTAGAAAATTGTTTTCTAGCAGAGTAAGATGTCTGGCAGAAGAAGAAGTGGAAAGTGTTTGTTTATTCACTTCTGAAAGCTTGTGGGTTTGCACATTAACTCCCTGTGGATAGTCTGACGTCAGTCTTTGAAGCCCAACAACATGATCATAATTCCAGTTTGAACTCAAGCCTAATTGGTATCAGTTGCTGAAAGGAGGTGACACAAGAAAGCCTGAAAAAGAAGGCTTTACATGATTGAGTTATCTATGCAATAAAATGTTAATTTCTGGAATAAACAAGTTTGAATAAAAAGTTCAAACTAAATTTCAAATGTGTCTGTCAGCATTTCAAAAGGAATTAGTCATTTCGTCAAACCAATTAATTGGAAGAAAAGGTCTAAAGGAGATGAAGTAATTAATCCAGTTTGAATTTCTTTAATGCAGAACAGCAAGAGCTTCTTTTTCAAGTCTTTCAACTTCACATATCTTTGTTTTTTCCTGCAGAGGAGACATTTGTATTGTATTTCACCAGAATGGTAGATTGAGATGAGTTTCATCAGAGGCAAAGGCAGCAATCAGATCGAGTTAGTTACATATTTAACTGTTGGAACACTTTGGTAAAACAGCAAACACTTAAAATGACCATACTGACTTCTAATTGAATTATTCTGATGACTAGGGAAACAAATTTCCCAACATATATCCCAAATGTTCAGATAAACATACCTTCCGCTCTTCTGCTTTCATGCTCTTAAAATGGACACGGTTTCTATGAGATAAATTGTTCTAGAAAGAGCTTTTCAGTGTTGATAAATGACATCATTGAGCTTTTTTGGGTGGGGTTGTTTCTGAATCATGGCATTTTACTGTGAGTAAATTATATCAGATCAGATAGACAGTTTGATAATCCCAGGAGGTAATACGCAGGTGAATATTCAACTAGAAGTAATTCAGTTGCCTTGCTGTCAGCAAGCATTACAGAAAGCAAGAAGGAGAAAAATTTGTTAAAATAATGAAATGTGAATTTTAAACACAGCACCTAAGATTAATAATAAGGAAAAAAACCATACTCAGTAAAATAATAATTAATAATGTAATAATATAAAGTAGTAATTGCTCTTATTTTCTGTTATTGTTATCAGAAAAGAAATTTTACATCTGATATTGGGACTAAAAAGCAGTTTGATCCAATGCAATCTGACAAAACAAGAATTTACATAAAGAAAAACTTCTGCACGCTAATTTTTTCACTATACTTACCTACATGGTGGAGAGCGAAGTAAGTTAAACCTTTCTCTAAACTTTCTATAATCATGGAAAGTTGAGTGGAAGGAAAATGTGCTGTGGCAAACCTAAATCATGCTGCCATGTTTTTCTTTTTTAGGAGAGAAGAGGCATTCTCCTTCAACTTCTACTTTTGATTAGCCTCAAAGTTCATTGCTATTTTCTCTCTTAAATCATATAAAAGAAGAAGGGGGGGAATTAGTTTTACAACACAGTTTTTTGTTATGATTTCAGCTTCACCTTTGAGTCATAAATAATGCCAGGGTGGAATCAATTTTAGGTTATTGTCCACCTGAGATTAGAAATAAATATATTTGGAACCGGGAAAAAATCAATTCATGATGTTCTCATAAATATGGAACTCCTTTCTTGTTTAAGTTTTGCCATTAGATCGTTGGACAGTAACCCTTCAGTCCAAATTAAAACGTCATTTAATATTGCCACAGAACATGAGTAAACAACCAATAATGCACTTATTTAAATGCGCCTATGGACAACACATGGCAAACACTCTTTAGCAGCTTCTGTATAATTCTCCAAACTAAAAACAGCTGCTCTACCTACTGGCAATCCCAACCATTACTGAAATATCCACAAACACTTTGACTGTCCACAGATTATTAAAAATAAAGCACAACATAAAAACATGAAATAATTGGTCACATATTTTCCTAAGTCATCCTTTAGTTCTAAATAAACATATTTCTCCTGCTTGTGTAAATGCTTCACCTTTAATTAATACTGACTCTGTCTGTGTAACAACCTTTTGGTTTTTCATGTTTTAAAAGTATCTCCTGTGATTTGCATCATAACCACAGTCCATTGCGCCTTGTGTTTGATTTATGTGGTGGATACCAGGCAGAGAGGTTTGTGTTTTGCTGATTTTTCTTTAACAAGACACTGGATGTTACCCTGGCAGGGAAAACCATGCAAACATAATTTAGGAGGAGTAGCTGTTCTTTTTTCTTAGCATCTAATGTTAATGAGGTTGACTTTATTTTTTATTTTTGCAAAGAATAAAAAAACTGCAGCACATGCAGTGCTTTCTTAGCCCTGCAGGTGACACCAACAACATATTTAAATGTAAACACATGCAGCATGCAGCAGATAAGGGGAATTATGAGGATTTAAGTCTTTCTTTTCCCATGTTGTGAATCAGTCAGCCATGGTTTGGTTTTTCCAGCTTTCCACAAACTAAGTTTTGAACTGCTGCTGCAAAAAAGCTGCTCCCTGAAAGCAATATTCAGCTTTTTTTTCCTCTGCCACGTATTCAGCCAGTTCATCACTATTGTTGCTCTGCTCTGTTTTTTTTGTGCTAAAACCTGCTACTAGGATGTTTTTTTTTTGTCAGAATTAGATGCCATCAGTAGAAAAATATATGCTGTACATATCAGCAGATCCTTACTTGTACTTGAAAAATAAAAGAGGGGAACAAAATCAATCTCAATCAACACAAACGACATTTCTTTCACAGTTGTACACAGTCCCAATAATGTATTTTGAGACTTGAAACCCTTAGGGGTAAAAACTCATACCCTGACTGCTGCTGTTCTCAACAGATTTCATTTTTTTTTCCACTAGAGAAAGCTTTAAAACTGCTGACTTCCCCCTTTTGGGTTGAGAACTGCGACATATAAATTAGGTCCTCTCGGAAGTCTCTCTGTGTGCACATATGGACCTTTTTATGACATGTTCAGGGGATCAAAGAGGAAACAACAGAAAAATCTCATCTCGGCTCTGAATCAAGTTAAATAGGATGCCATGGTAACTGCTTCAAGGCCGAGTTTTCTGAGATTTGGGGCAGCAGCTTTCAGAAAGTTCAGCTTTCAAGGACAGAGTAATCTCATGTAATTGGTAAAAAACCTTCTGCGCAGGACAATGTTTTTTCTCTGCTGTATTTTGGGAAGTAGGAGCTATTATGAGGAGTCAGTATCTTACCTGACAGCAGTTGGAGCAATCTCAATTTGGAGAATGAGGGAGGAGTGCCAATGAGGACATCATGTTAACATCAGTGGCGGAGCTACGGGGGTGGCCAATCCCTGGCCACCCTGACGGCCACCCTGACGGCCACCCTGATGGCTCTGAGGAATGATTTGACAAAACGTAGCTGTATTTCGAAGAACATTAGTTCCGCCTAGGGCAGTTTCCGCACGGACGTATTTCGTTGCAGGACACATCTTCCCTGGGAGTTGGAGAGGTTGCTGTGTCATTGGATTTCCTCCGTCATTGGATTTCCTCCGTGATCACAAAAGCTGTAAAGTTGTAGGTAAGTTTACCAATGTTTTTTTTACTTTCGTCCAGTCTGTGCATGTTTTTACATTAACTTAACCGTCAACGTTCTGAGGGCCAGCGGGTGGGCCCAGCCCATTTCTTGGTTTAAATCCACCGATTTTCTGACTTCTAACTTCTATGAACCTATACATATTTTATATCATTGGAAAGCTAAGAGCCTTGTGATTCCAATTATAGATGGCGATCAAGGATACAATCATAACTGTAGACACAGTGAGCGCTTTTGCCAACACAAACGTTCTCCTGACGGAGGTATAAAAATATGGAACTCACCACTTTGTAGTCCAATAAACGTGACAAAACCGAGCCATTTCGAACAATTATGGTGTTGTGCCACAGATAGGTAGGTTGTGGCTATGAATAATTATGAATAATTGCTTAGGGCAATTATTAATCAGATTAATAATTTTATGCAAAAATTACCACGTTTAGGGCACCACCTGGATTCCAGGAATATCAATAGCCAAATTGTTCAGTCTCAGTTTATGTTTATGATTACCTGCCTGATAAGGCTGAGGTAATTAAACAATATATGAAGGAATAAGTTCTTGGCATACCTGAACAGCAAGTTACTACACATGTAGGTGAAATAACAACAGTTTTCCAAAATACAACAGTTTATTACAAAAAGAATTCACTTTCAGTTAAGATACTTTAATCAACAAACTCACCAAACTAGTAAAACCCAACTAAACTACCCAGAAAAGAATAACTATAATAAAACTCACACTCAGAAGTAAAACAGTAAAAGTGATAAAAATGCACAGAAATAGAAACAACAATAAATTGATAATGATGTCACAGTTCAGAATGAATATGTTTGCTCAAAAACCAAGGCTTGTATTGAACAGTATTGGGAACAAGGCTAAGTTAGTTTTAAACTAATTGCGATTAGTTTAAGACTAATCAGCAGATTCTGGTTTGTTTTCAAACCACCAATTCACAATGCAAAGCAGAAGTGAAGAAAAACATTGTTTGGAAGAAGCAATGTTTCATTAAACCATTTGCTGAATTAGAAATCAATAACCTTTAGATAATTGATTCTATTTAATGGATCGATCACCGCAGTGACTGATCTAATTTAATATTTAGACTTTATGTTGACTTTAACGGCAGTACCAATTATGTCGATCTAATTTAGTATTTTGACTTACCAAGAAGGCGGTCTCAAAAATGACTTGTGTTTAAACTATCTGTTTAAAGTCGATCTCTATTTTGAACAGCATTAACGGCAGTCTTTATTGTTCATGAATAAAATGCCGTCAACGGCGGGCCCACGTGGTTCACTAGAGCATGTAACTTACAGCTAACTCACGTCGCGCTGCTTAAAGTCGCTCTGGATCATTTATTAAACATCAAACGAAAAACTGTCGGATTGAGTAACTCAGGTTGCAGAATATAAAACGACCTTCGAAAATCACTGTTTGAACCTCCAGGCCGACCGGCCTGTTTGTACCCAAACGATAAATGAAATCTTACACAAAGTAACAAATCACAGTGAAAATACACAACCCTTAATTCTTGTTTAAACTAACATAATCTCGCCTCTGCCCAGACAGACCTTATTGAACGGTTAAAGTTCTCCAGGTTGCTCCGTGGATGATGGGCGAAGCCAAAACAACGTTAGCCCGCAGGCTAGCCACAGCTACGGTCCGTTAGCAGTGGGAGGATTATAGCTGTTGAATCGCGGGTAGCATTAGCTCGGAACGTCGTGTCGTCCTCTTCGGCTTGCTAAACAGCGATCAGCTGCACCTCAGTTCACCGACACAGTACCTTCTCTGCAGGTTCAAGATAGCATTGTCCCAGGCTTTATCGCGGTGGGGTAATGCTCCAGTCTCGACCCGGTTCTGTGGCATTCGGTAGCTTGTTAGCGGCTCGCTTCATATGGCAGCATCTGTTCAGAAAGCAGGGCTCAGGGCAGAACAGTGGGGTTTATCTCAAAACACTGGGTTTGATTCACCTGATTGATCAGCAGTGTTGTCGTCCTCGGAGTGAGTTCCTCTCAGAACTCGCATCTTTTCCCTCGCCAGCGAAGGAAGGATTGGATCTCTCCTGGCACTGTTTGGCTGAACGCCAGAACTGGAGAGAGCGTGAAAATCTGTGGCGGTGCCTTATATAACCTCTGGTCTTCTTCTCCTCCTGTCAGAGCTAGAATGTGGGTTAGCGCCACCCAATGGCTGTGTGTCCCCAACAATGGTCTTTTTACATCAATAAGGGTCCGATTAAAGTCCTCCAATAAAGTGATTAGTCCAGGACAACAGTTAAACCGATAAAAATGTAAAGTAAACGGGGAAAATGCGCTTCCGAAATGTCTGTGGCCATTTTTGTAGTCTTTTACAAATTTGTTTCCACTTCCTTCGCTTCCACTTCCACATACAAAGGTCACTGAGCATGCCCAGAAAAAAAAATAAAAAAATGATCCGGTTCATTCCTTATGTACGGTAGATCTCCAACCAATGTCACGTTATGGTAAGTAACTCGAACCAATCGCGGTCCAGAACTCTGATGATTGACGCATCAAATAGCCAATGTAATGCTGTAAACGCAGATATATAACTTGACCAGGTGGACTTAGTCGCTGCCATAGTATTTGACGTGCGTAAAATGTCTTATTCATGAAGAAATTACGCACAGTGCGTACCAGTAACATACTGTTTCAGCAACGTGTTCAAACACCCTTTATGATCAAAATACAACATAGAAGGAAGCGGTGGAGCTTTATATGGTAAGATGCAGTTATGATTCTGATGATATTTTTAATTCAGTGAGGACTACGGCATTTACCCAGGAGATGGCGCATATGACACACTTTTGACCACCTTTGACCTGTAGTTAGAAAAATGTGTGCAGAACACTAATTTTTTTGGTTTATTGCTGTCAAATTTGGTGTGGATGAAGGTAATACTTCAGACTTTAGACCCACAGTGTGTTTTAGGTCCCAAGCTATTTTTAAAGCAATTTTTACAGCATGTATTTATATAAAATAAATAATCGGACATGAAAAAATATATTTTTCAGTGTATTAAAATTCATATTGCTTGGTAAATATAGCACTCAGAGATATTAACACTGTTCTGAGATAAATTTTAGAGTGTTTGCTTTCCAAAGAGACCCCAGCCATGTATTTACTCAAAATGGTTCAAGAACAGCTTTAAGTTAATTTTGGGTATGCGTTTTAAAAAAAATGTAGGGCGGAAATTGTAGGGATTTTAAGGGGTTAAAGGGGGGGGTTATTATGCAAAATGGACTTTTTGAAGCTTAATATCCTAAGAACCTGTCTTTCCCTTATTTAGAAACATGCCGGAAGTGTTGCACTGACCCATTCACTCATGTTAGAGTAATCATTGAGTCTCTGCTGCTAGTTCACGGGGTTGCTGAAACGCCTGCTCCCACCTATCCCCGCCTTTTCCACCCATCTCCTCTTCCAGCATACATTTACCTTTTCTCTTTACCTATCAGGGGAAATCACAAGAAAACTCTCTGCCTACTTCAGTAAGAGTAGGAATGAGAGTGAAAATGATCAAAAGAGGGACAGTGAGGTCGGGCAGGATAAGAGATCCACAAGTACAGCACACTGACAGCCTGCTTATCTGTATATCTGGTCTCAGCCCTCTGCAGTCAGATACTTGTCTGTTATATTGATGATGTAGGCTTCCTTTGTGTGCTTTCTGACAGTTTAAACATTTATGTTCCAAACAATGTCCCATAAGAATCCACACGCAATCAGCCTGTGGCACTGCTGAGGTGTTATGGAGGCCCAGGATGCTTCGATAGCGGCCTTAAGCTCATCCAGAGTGTTTGGTCTTGCGTCTCTCAACTTCCTCTTCACAATATCCCTCAGATTCTCTATGGGGTTCAGGTCAGGAGAGTTGGCAGGCCAATTGAGCACAGTAATACCATGGTCAGTAAACCATTTACCAGTGGTTTTGGCACTGTGAGCAGGTGGCAGGTCGTGCTGAAAAATGAAATCTTCATCTCCATAAAGCTTTTCAGCAGATGGAAGCATGAAGTGCTCCAAAATCTCCTGATAGCTAGCTGCATTGACCCTGCCCGTGATAAAACACAGTGGACCAACACCAGCAGCTGACATGGCACCCCAGACCATCACTGACTGTGGGTACTTGACACTGGACTTCAGGCATTTTGGCATTTCCTTCTCCCCAGTCTTCCTCCAGACTCTGGCACCTTGATTTCCGAACGACATGCAGAATTTGCTTTCATCCGAAAAAAGTACTTTGGACCACTGAGCAACAGTCCAGTGCTGCTTCTCTGTAGCCCAGGTCAGGCGCTTCTGCCGCTGTTTCTGGTTCAAAAGTGGCTTGTAGCCCATTTCCTGCACACGCCTGTGCACGGTGGCTCTGGATGTTTCTACTCCAGACTCAGTCCACTGCTTCCGCAGGTCCCCCAAGGTCTGGAATCGGTCCTTCTCCACAATCTTCCTCAGGGTCCGGTCACCTCTTCTCGTTGTGCAGCGTTTTCTGCCACACTTTTTCTTTCCCACAGACTTTCCACTGAGGTGCCTTGATACAGCACTCTGGGAACAGCCTATTCGTTCAGAAATTTCTTTCTGCGTCTTACCCTCTTGCTTGAGGGTGTCAATGATGGCCTTCTGGGCAGCAGTCAGGTCGGCAGTCTTACCCATGATTGCGGTTTTGAGTAATGAACCAGGCTGGGAGTTTTTAAAAGCCTCAGGAATCTTTTGCAGGTGTTTAGAGTTAATTAGTTTATTCAGATGATTAGGTTAATAGCTCATTTAGAGAACCTTTTCATGATATGCTAATTTTTTGAGATAGGAATTTTGGGTTTTCATGAGCTGTATGCCAAAATCATCAGTTTTAAAACAATAAAAGACCTGAAATATTTCAGTTGGTGTGCAATGAATCTAAAATATATGAAAGTTTAATTTTTATCATTACATTATGGAAAAGAATGAACTTTATCACAATATGCTAATTTTTTGAGAAGGACCTGTAGTGCAGGACTGCTGGTCCGATAAATAAGAAGGCCCAAGACTCTTGGGCCTTCTTATTTATCGTACTCAACTATGATTTTAAAAGTAATTTAGTAGATTACATGGATTAATGAATACTTAGTACATGCCATACCATGCCAAGTTTATTTATAAAGCACACTTTATGACAGCATGAGAGCTGACCAAGGCGCTGCACATTTCTCGGTACAAGTAAAAGTACAGACTTGAAAATCTACTCATAAAAGTACAAGTACCCCAAAAACTAATTCATTACAGTAATCTGGGTATTTTTAATTACTTCCACCTCTGGTTATGTCAGAATAAAACAATTAATAAAAATATAATGTACAGTAGCTATCATAAGAACAGTCATTTAGACATTTTACATGTATGTAAAATGTAAAATGTCATGCATACTGTATGTATGTACAGTATGCATGGCTGTATCTACTTATGGCCACCCCTATGTGAGTAGTGGTCCCACCCAGCCACCCCAGTGAAAATATTCTGGCTCCGCCACTGGTTAACATACACTTAAAACTTTCCAAGCAGTCTGACCTTCAATACTGGTAAACCTACAGTTTTCGTCATTGTTTTAAAGGCCAAACAACATCCAAAAGAACCAAGGCTGTCAAATCTTTTGCATTTCTGTGATTTGCAGTTTTTTCTGGTCCCATCCCAGGACAATATACACTTTTATGGCAGGTAAAAATGTTTCTGCACGAACCGGGTTGCACACATTCTGCACATAAATTAATTGGTTAGCTAAACATACTCCTGCATCTAAAACTAAAATATCTTCGAAGCTAATTTGTTTCAGTGCATCAGTTTGGTGAGATTTACTGAGACCCTCCAAAAGGAGGGAAAGTCACAAAAGGTCTTTACTAATAATGATAACTGTTTATAGAGTGCTGTATTTGAGCATGCTCATGGAGAGTTGAGTGGAAGGACAAAGTGCAGTAGAAAAGTAGAAAAAGCTACACAGGGATATCTGCAGCTTGGAAAATAGACTGGGCCGTTGCTCATTGATCTGAAGGCAGCTTTTAAAACAAACTGGGCTTCCCGAAAACCTCAGCAGTTCATGCAAAAGGAGCCCTGACCAAGTATTGAGAGCAAATACCATACAGTGAATGAATATACTTTTAAATTAGCTGAAATGTTATCAGACTGAGGAAAAATTTGAGTTTCAGAAAAAACTAAATTTACGCTGTAAGCTACAATTCTCCATTTAACAGAACTAAACTCTGTGTCATATATCTATATAAATCTAGTTTTTCCATTTGATTGATTAATTGAAATAAATGTAACTTTTTAATGATTTCTTTTATTTGTAGAGTTGCTCTTGACATTTTCAATACATGCATGCATGCATGTTTAAAATTTTGCAGGCAACCTAAAAGCAAACTGAAATTCGTCATACTAATTATTTTGCAAGTAGCCACATCATTGCTTTAAAACAACTTAAAACACACACCGAGGTTGGGTATGGCTCCCTGGCAGACCCGTCACCAGGACAATTTAGCTGCGGGGGCATGGCTTATTTTTGGGGGTGGACACTTTATTTAACCCCTTTGCATTTTGACGTCCCGTTGGTAGTGTGTTGCATACTTCCGGGTCAAATCTGCCTTTTTTAAAAGTTTTTTTTTTTTTTTTTTACACCCCGTCTATGTACATATTCACATTATACATAATTTAAAAGCTGAGATTCTTTCGGGGGCAGGCTGGCCAGAGAGAGGTTAGGGAGTTTTCCCGAACGGCTGGTCTGAGCTAGATCGGTGGTGAGAAGTTTTTGTATTCTAAAAGTAGCTGCGGTTGAGCTACTGTCATGATCCTGCTGTGTGTCTGCTTGTGTACGTGAGTGAGGCATTTCCTTTATATTAGATCTTTGTAAGAGCTACTGGTGATGCTGCAGCTGGGAGTGATCAGTACTTCTATTAACTATTTTGATATTGTTTGCTAGCTGCTAACAGATGTCAGTAGTTCTCTCCTTTTCTGAAATGAAGGCCATCTAACCTCACAGCGCCTCCAAATATAGGTCGCCTTGGCCCCAGACAGAGATATTTATGATATATTTTTTTTAAATTCTTATCATGACCCATTGAGGTTATAGAAACTTCCAAGCTCCCAGGCTGAATTTCAACACCATCCTATCTCTCCTTGTGATTAAAATGATGGATTCAATCAATCATAACTGTAGACACAGTACACACTTTTGATCCAATGTCCTCCTTGCAGATAACAATACATATAGCATTTCATTTGGAAATCAAGGTCCAACAGTCTGGAGGAAGAGTGGAGAGGGAGACAATCCACATTACTTAAGGTCCAGTGAGAGGTTTCCACAGACAGAGATGGTTTGGAGAGTCATGTCATCCACCTGAGTTGATTTACCTTGAGAACCAATCAGAAAGCAAATAAATGACAAATTACTGTTTGAAACTACATTTCAAAAGCCAGAACAGAGCCATCTCAAACAAAAAACGTCTTATTACACACACAATGGTTCAGTAATGTCCTCCTTTAAAATAGTTAGTCCACAAGAAGTCTTATGTCTGATATCCAACATGATCTGCTGCTCAGAACCTTGATAATTCCCTTCCTTGTGTGTATTTCTCACAAAGTTTTCATCAAAACTATTGTTAGCATGCAAGTTAGCCTAACAATAACACAGTACACTTCTTCTTTGTGTTTATATACAGCCTGCAAACAACAAATTGGTGAATTATGGCCATCGACTGGTATGGAGTGTGGACCAGAGTCAATACATTGCATGGTTAGAACTTAGGGCGTTGTAATCTGTCTTGGGCGGGCCCGATACCTGAATGGGCGGGCCTGCCAGTATGATCAGATGTCAAGTCCTGATGGGCAATGAAATAACTGTCTCTACAAACCTTCTCAGCAGTTGGCTTTTTGAACAAAGGTCCAATAACAGTTAATTAAATACAACTAAAGTCTATTTGTGGATATTTCATTTTGGCTTAGCATCACAACCTGGTCCAACCCTCCGTTTTTAAAAAGAAACATCCCACTGAGAAATGATTTTTTGCCCTCACTTGTGTGAAAATGCTAATGATCATGCATTAAATTGAACCTATTGTTGAGTCCTTGATGGATCGGCTCCCTGGTGCTGAGGATCACAGCAAAAGTTTGACTTCTGCTATAATAACCTTTAGTAAGGACATTTTTCATCTTCGCTGCAGGAAGTGGCGCCTGGTGGCGGTGCACAGAGGGGAGCTCCTGTGTGGTGGGACAAAGTGAGGTGGTTTTCAAATTAATCAGAAGAGGTTAGCTAATTGTAGTGAATGTAGCAAAGCAGCTGGCAGAGAGCATGTCTATTTTCAACCTCAGGCACAAAAGATGAAAAGGTCCAGTGATATTCTGGCTCTCTTTACAAGTTAGCTCTAAACTGAGCTGTAAACCGTCTGATCACAGCACTTTCATCCAGCACAGATTCCCATTTCTCTGTGTGTGTTCCACTTTCAGATAGCTGCAGAAAGGCCACACACAGAAACCCTTAGGTGCATACAGAGCCTTATCGCAAGTCGCTACAATAATGTGACTGTTGTCTGCTGCCGCTCGGCATTTATTTGCAATGCTTTGTAATCCCCAGAGGAAGATAAGTGGTTGAGGCGTTTAGGTGGAGCATTTTGTGACAGAGCGTGCAGCTATGCTGAGATCTTGCTGCCCACGCAACAACCAAAGCACCTCACAGATGCAGCACTGATGGTGAGCACACACATCAGTACACTGACACTCAGGGGCATATACGCTCACATTCATATTCAGATGCTTGCATGATTCACATTACTGCTGTCAGAGGAGGATATCTTGTATTAATGTCACAAAATGTTTAATGGAGAAAATCTGTTGCCCTGTGATGGACTGGCAACCTGTGCATGTTGTACCTCGCCTCTCACCCATTGAATTGATGGAGATAGGCACCAGCCACCCCACGACCCTGTAAGGAAAAGGCAGGTATAGACAATGGATGGATGGAGCATACACATTGTATAGTGCAAATTTGGCAGATCTATCAGTAAAATGCTGTTTTTTATTGCTACAAATAAATACATATGATGAATTCAACAGCTGTTTCATTATAAGAATTGTACCTTTCTCGGAAATCATCTCTTAGGGCAAAAAGTGAAACTCTCTTTAAAAGGCTTTAAAGCCACCACACTCAATCAATTTAACACTATGTAATTATACGAGTTAAAAACTATCAGTAGCGTAAAAATAGAAACTGTTTATTTCTGCAACTCTTTGCCAGATTTTGAACCTGAGGTAAAATGGAGTTTGAGGTTGGGGATGATTTGGAAGCTTCAGTAGATGTTCCGGTTGATTTTTTTTGTCAAGTTTGCAGCATGTTTCTCTATTTTCTACACATAAGCAGGATGGGATCTGTATTACATGGTTGAATCTTTGAATCAGTTTTGTGAATTCCTAATAATAATAGATTTTTTTTTTTTTACTTGTAGGTTTGTCTTTTGTCTAAATGCAACATGTATTCACCAGTCTTCGTGACTTTTCTACCCCAATCATAAAAATGTGCATCTGCAGGTAGCACAAAAAATTTCTGCTGCTTTAGGTAAACAACACTTCCAATAACATATTATAAATGAACAAAACCTTACTTGTAATAAATATATCATCTCAAGTTGCCTGATAGATCCAAGAAGTACAGATAAATATGTTTTTTGGTTGTTGTTTTTTTTGCCTGTATAGAGTTGCTTACCATTTGCATTAAAGAGCATAAACGTTTCAAGGTTTTCTGAAAATGCAACCTTCATTGATCTCTCTCTTTTATCTGCATCTACTGCTACTCAGATCAGCTTTAGTTTTCAGCCATTTGTTCCATTTAGATGATAAAGTTCATGATAACAGACAAATACGCTCCCCATTCCCCCTACCCACAGGTTAATTTGCAGTTTTAAAGCAAGAGCGGAAATGTAAAACACATTTATCTACCTCTTACAACCAACTCATCCCTGAATAATTAATGTTCTGGGCATTTTTGTGTCTAGCAAATCTTACTGCCCGTTGACTCAGGGCTTTGGGAGTTCAGGCTGCCTGCGTCGGCTTGCTGAGGCATGCAGCTGTACATTAGGCCTACATAGAGACAGAGCATGGCAACAGACTGAGCCAAACATCACTCCAGTTACACTAACAAATGATGTTGCTAAAAGATGCAGCAAGGACTGAAATAGACTGCTAATGGAGGTGAAGTGATGCAGGAAATTATGATTCTCTGAATTTGACAGTGAATAAATAATCATAAAACTGTGATACCTTACGGTGCATGTGAACGTTAGAATGAAATGTGAAGCAGTTTGTGATAAATAAGTACATTAACTAAGTTTACAACCAAAAATATTTAGTAAACAACCATCTTTAAAAGTTTTTCAGAGAATACGATCATTTTCATTTTAGATGATTTTGTGGGACGTTGGAAGCCCAATTTCTAGTGCCAGCCTGTTCCTTTCTCTCTTATCAAATTCAAAAGGAACAGGAGCGGAAATGTTGCACTTTATTGCTTCAAGAAGGCAGCAAGGCATCAACTGTTGTAGATTCCTTCAAACTAAAAATACACAGTGGCCGTCTGCCAATCAAAGCCATGGCAACAGCAAACCAACCTCAGAGGACAGCGGCATTTTTTATGCTTTTTAGTATAACTCCAATAATACTGAAAATCACTCTGAAAGCAGACTGTCAGGATTATTATGCCGCTGAAAGTCTTTTTGTCAGTCAGTACCTTTACATGCACATCTAAATCGAGTTATGGCAATATTCGAGCTAATACCTTAACCAGAATGGGGGCCTTTATCCCAGTTTACATGTCACTCATAAAATCTAAATATTGAATGAAGTGCATTCGCCTCTGCAATGGTAGGTGGGGACATGCGCCCTTTCACATTGGTATTCTTCTGGTTGGCCAAAAGGGTCTAATAAATAATAAACAAATGCTGGCTGCGGTGAAGCAGATGGAGCAAAAGTAGGATATGCACAATAAGTGAAGAAATGGATGACAACAACCCTGCAGCACAGTACAATTCATAAGTATCGTACTGTTTGATTGTGCTACAGGTGTTGTTGCTGCTGTGATGTTGTACTGGTGTTGTTATTCCAGCTCCTGCAGTCTCGTCACTTCCGGAGGGAGCAGTGCCCAGGCTGGGAATAGCTAAATTTAGCTGGGATGCTGTTTACATGCAGAGAAATCTGTTTTTCTAAACGCATTGTCTGCGTGTGTTAGCTCAGTAGTAGGCATTTCAAAAGTCCGAATTCAGTCAGGCTAAAGCAATCTTTTTTTTTCTTACTGCACCCACTGACTGTGAAACATATTATATTATTCATATTTGTGTATTTGCAAGTGCAGCTCATACATCTTTATTTGCAGGTGTGCCCTAGAAAAATGTCATTTTGAAGGACCAAGTAGTGTTGCCTTTTCTACGTCCCTCAACATCAAGAAAAAGATTTTTTTTTAAATCCCACTGGCCGATCAGAACATGTGAAAACAACAATGGTAGGGTTTTGATGTAGGGGTAAGGGGAATCAAGTTGCAATGCTCAATGCAAACTTGGGTCCCTAAAGCAACTGCCTTGCATGAGGCTTTTACATGTTTTTTTTTTTGTTGACAGTAGAACCAAATTTAGCAATTAGAAAATGAAGGAGCCCCATCACTCTCATTGAGGTAAATGTGTTAAAATTACAACCGTTTATTTATTTTGATACAGATGGCTCGCCATAGATGACTGTAACCTGACACAGAGTCAAGTCAGCGACAGCTCTGATCAGATTAGAGCACAGCGGCCCGTTGTGTGTGATTGAGGAAGCGGTGAGGCTGCAGCTGGTGAGTGAAACAACAGACTGAAAACAGTCGGGGCTAAAGCCCTGGCAAAATCTGCTGACGACGCAGCTGCCCATCACACCTGAATCAAATGACTGATTCACTACCAAGCCTCTGGAGAACTTGAAGAGTTGTTGAGGAGCTAATTCAGCCATTTAAAATCAGCTTTGTTGAAACAAGGACACATCTAAAACTTGCAGGACACCCCTGTATTAAACTCCTTTGCACTGTGGTCTTTAACAGAAAGATCTGTTAAAGCACTCAGGCATTTTCACAGAAGAAGGTAGGTTATTAAAATTTGTTTATGTATTTATACAAGTAAATCTCATTGAGATGAGAGGTGTCAGTTTCAGAAGCGACTTGTTTAAATATACATCTAAAACAACATGTTCTCCTACATTGTCCTTAAAATATGTTTAAACCCTTTCAGTTCAATCAAGCTACACAGCTTAAGGTCCTGCAGTAGTTTTTATTTCAAGTAAAAGCAGCATTGCAAATGTATTTTTCCCAAACCGATTACCGGTTTATAAATCCACATATACCAATGCAGTAGTCTGTGTGTGGACAGTAAAGGCCAGTTAACCAAAGACTATAAAGTTGTAATGGTGGATGAGAGTTTTACATCCTGTGATGTATCTGAGTGGTCCATGATAAACAGCATCCAACATCTGTAAAAAGCTAATGGGAGCGTTTATATGAATAATGTAAACACATAATCAATGTGAGGTAAGAAGAAGGCTGCAACAAGTCGTTTTTTTTATTTCACTACAAAGTAAATCCTAGCCTTAAAAATTGCTATCATTTGAACTACTGTTGTAATATTCATGAACAAATCAAATCTTTTTTCCGCCTCTTTTAACTCATGATAACTGAGTTGCAGGTGCAATGAACTCTTGAAGCTTGTTAGCTACAGCTAATGCATTTTTTAAAATAGCTTTTTTTTTGTGTTATTGTCTTCTACACTAAGTGAGAATGAGAACAGGCACAAGGGGAGGAGCCTAGAAGGGTACATGTGTACATTTGCTGTCAGTATCACTTGGCGCCATCCGAGTTATACATACTGCTTGATTTCACATGAATGGCTAACAGGTAGCAGCTTAGAGAGGACAGTGGGATATTCTTCATCTGATCTGAGTGGCCAGTGGCTCAAAAGCACAATATGTCAACAGTAGACTGGGGACCACAGCCACCAACGAAAAAGCTAAAATCTGAGAATATAGCCTACTTGAGACTCCCTCTAAAACGCTTATAGCTGCTTATTTGAATAGTTTAAAAACCAAATATACCCTAATATGTATTAAATGTGCAGAGTGAAAACAGTCTTAGCACTACCGCAATTTTATTTGTACAGCACACTTTCAACAACAGGGTAATTCAAGGTGCTTTACATGATTTGGTGATTAAAAAACAATAACAAACATAAAATATAAAATTGGAAATTTAAAAGTAAAAGTAGCAAATTAGCATGAAACACACATTACACATGATGCACAGTAAACATCCACAACACATGATACACAATAAAGCAAGAGAGCATGAACACATTTGAAACATATGACAGTAATCGTTTACTCAAAAGCAATTTTTAACAGATGGGTTTTTAGTCTCAATTTAAAGCAGTTCAGAGTTTTAGCAGCAATGCACTCGTCAGGAAGTCTGTTCCAGATAAGGGGAGCATATAAAGCTTCTTATCCATGTTTGGTTTTGAGTCTAGGGATGTTTAGTAGGCTAGAGTTGGAAGACCTGAGTGGTCTTGGTGGTTGGTACAGTGACATCATGTCTTCAACATACTTTGGTGCTAAGCCATTCAATGATTTATAAACTAGTTAAAGTATTTTGAAATGTATTCTCTGAGCTACAGGGAGCCAGTGTAAGGACTTTAGAACTGGGGATGATGTGCTCTACTTTCCTGGTTCTAGTGAGGACACGAGCAGCAGCGTTCTGGATCAGCTGCAGCTGTCTAATTTACTTTATAGGCGGACCTGTGAGGACGCTGTTGCAGTAATCAATCCGACTAAAGATAAATGCATGGATGAGTTTTTCCAGGTCCTGTTGCGACATCATAGCCTGGCTTTCGCCAGCCTGATCTGACGGCACTTTGATTCTGCCCTGCAGATCAGTCTGGAAACCCACACATTAAACTACTGCTACAGCCTATCCAGTTTTTCTGGAACCAATCACAACCGGGCTTATCCGCTTTGCGCGCTATTGGTGGGTTCAAAACGATGACGTCAGAGAAGCAACGGAAAAGTCGGCAAGCAGCTTGTTGTTTACATTGGTCATGGCAACCACAAGAGCACAGCTATCCGTTGACGCTGCTGTTTTAAAAGATTTAAAAGTTCTCTGCCATTGCTGCTTCTGCAGACTGCAATCCTACAAACTATCCACGTTTGTTGACAAGTTTCCTGCCTGGAGTTTCGCGTCGCTCGGCACAGTACGTCACCTGGATCGATGTTCTGATTGGTGAATGCTCTATCGAATTGCGTACAGAGTCATTTGAACTATGCCCGTTGGTCACGCCTCTTGTGCAGTAGAAATTACATGGCAGACTCCCTGGCGAAAGCCAGGCTAGCGACATTAGTCCTTTAATACTAGAAATGTTCTTCAGGTGATAGAAGGCTGACCTTGTTATTGCCTTTATGTGACCCTGGAGGTTCAGGTCTGAGTCTATAACTAAACCTAGATTTTGTGCCTGATCAGTAGTTTCCAGCTGTATTAATTAAAGCTGTGTGCTGACTCTTGATCGTTCCTCTTTGGGTCCAAAAACAATTACTTGAGTTTTGTTTCTATTTAGCTGGAGAAATTGAGCAATTTGACAGGGTCGTAAAATTATTTTTTAACAAGACTTCAACTGAAAACAAAGTAAAGGGTTCATACTCTGGACAGCCCAGAACTCCAGAACAAATAATAATAATAAAAGCCATAGAATTAACTCTGCACCAGATATGCTAATAACACATTTTACATGTCAACTTTACATAATGTTACACATAATTACCCTTTCTCCTGCTCACATTTTCTGCCAATCAGGTAATTAATTCTGAGCAGGCTGAGCACTGTATGAGACTGTAGCACAATGAGCAGAACACTCGACATAAAGTTCTAGGAGTTTGTGTTTCAAGGAAAATAAAACGCTTAGAAAAAAATGACAGCAGCTGATAAAAGCGACCTTTTATTGATAATTGCACACTTTTGTGCATTCACTTCAGCAATAACATTTGAGTTAGATTTCACATTCATTTGAGCCAACAGTGAATGCTCTCACACCCCTGTTCGCAACGGGCCATCAGTGGTTGGGGTCCGGAGGAGGAACAGGTCGGGGGCCTGGGCTGTCGGGCTGCTTCGCCACTGTGGGGCCCTTGGCGGTCTGCTTGTCTCCGTCCTAGAAGGTAGGGGGTCCATCTCCCGGGTTCGGGGGCTTTTGGCTCTACTGGGGCATCGGTACCTGGACCTGGGAGCATAAAGTGTGTATGGGGTGTGTGAGTGAGGGTACAGCGTCATTTCTTGGGTGTCTTGGTGAGTCAGTGAGAATGTATGTGTTTAAGAGAGAGGGAACGTATGACTGTGTCTGTATGTCTTTGTCTGCCTGTCAGGTTGGGTCTTGGGCTCCCCTCTCGCCTGGCACACCTCAGGCCTATATTTTTAATGGGGGGCCTGTGTGTCGGTCGGCCGATGCGCTGGGCCGATATCTTCCTTTGGTTGGTTGGGGCACCTCTTTTAAGGGTGCCAGGTTTGGGATTGTTGGGTGGTGCCTGCTCGGTGGGATACGGATCCAGCGTCTCTGCTCGTTCAATCACCTGTTCTGTGCGCACCGTGCGTGGTCGGTTCATTGGCGGGTTGGACCGGCCCTGGCCTTTGTTGGATGCCTGGTCTTGGCGCTCTGTGTTGCGTGGGATCAGGACTCGGGAGCTGGTACAACTTGGTGTCCAGGTGCTGGCTGAACTCGGCCTGGGGATGCCGTCCGTCCGCTGCGGCTATCGGTGGGGCGCCCTGATGTGGGGCAGGGGTGGGGCGCTGGGATGTTGGCGGTGGGGATTGGCCCGGGGTGGTGGTGGCGCGTGGCGGCCGGCCGCGGCCCCTGCGGTGCCGGGGGCCCCTCGTCGGCCCCTCGTCGGCCCCTCGTCGGCCCCTCGTCGGCCCCTCGTCGGCCCCTCGTCGGCCCCTCGTCGGCCAGTCCCTTGTCGGGTCCCTGCTGGTGGCGGGGGCCCCTCGTCGGCCCCTCGTCGGCCCCTCGTCGGCCCCTCGTCGGCCCCTCGTCGGCCCCTCGTCGGCCAGTCCCTTGTCGGGTCCCTGCTGGTGGGTGGGGCCCCCCGGGCCCGTGCATCATGCTCCACTCTTGGGGGATGTGGTCGGCCCCGCCCGGGTCCGCCTGGGGCTCTGGGGGTCCTTTGGACGTCTTTGCTCCGATCTCCTTCATGTCTGCATCGATTCCTGGGAGACGGATTGATGCCTGCTCACACCAGCTATCAAACACTCTTATGGAGAAACCTTATATGCACCAGCATGCTCACACACACACACATACATGTGGGGTCTCTGGTGTTTACAGATATATTCTTGGGCTAAGGTTATCATTACTAGATCTTGATTAATCGGTACCATGAGTTTTTCTGTGACATTGTTGTTGTATTTTTATATCCATTTTTGTGTGATGTGGTTGTTTAGTTCTTAGTTCACGATGTTTGGTTTGTTTAGTCGATGTTCCTTTTTCCTTTTTTGTTTTGTTTTGTATTTTCCCCTCTCTCTGCCGTCCTTTGGGTATGGAGGCAGACTTCAATGTTTTCCTGTGTTTTCTTTGTTCCCCTTCCTCTCTTGTAGTTTCAATTACCCTCTCTCATGACTTTTGGTTTCCTACCTCTCTTCTTCATCTTCTTTCTTTTGTTCCCTTTAATTTTCCGTCTCCAGGTTCATAACATAAGGAAATAAAACCCCCAGCAATTCATAATAAAAAAAACAAATAAAAAAACAAAACAGTGAATGCTCTGCTGAGAAAAATAAAAACCTTATTGTATTTCAACCCCACAGGCACTAATTACTGTGATTTTCTGATGAATTGACAGAACTCTCTGGAGCATCAAGCTGAGATGTGTCATATATGTTGGAGCTTGTTTAATCAATTTCTGATTGCTGCCTCAGCTAACAAAGGCATGGATTTTTCAGGTTTCAAACGTGTCTTCTTTTGCTAAGGTCAAGTGTCTGCAGGAACCCGAGGATCACCCTGTAGAACTGTGTTACATAGCTCAAATAATCCAGCAGTAGGAGAAATGCTTCTCTGCCTCAAATTTCTCACATTTTTCCCTGAGCAGCCACTGGAACCGAGTGACGCCTAATCCTCAGCTCAGCTGCCTGCTGCTGAAACTCTCAATTTACCTCCTTCACATTTTGATACTTTTGATGTATTGATTGGTGACAACTGAGAATGCAGAGAGTTGCAGAAATAGGATAGTGCACCTGACAAATTCTTTGTCCTCTCAAGGAGTTGTGACATGTTTTTTTTTTTGGTAAAGCTCGTGTATTCTGTGGCTTCATTGCAGAGAACCATTTACAGATCCGTTGGACGCATGAATGCATTCATTCATAATAATTGTCTGGACTCAATGTAGGATACAATTTCTAGTACTTTTGGTCTGTTTCTTTATGCTTCTACCTCTTCGTCGACATGAGTTTAGATCATGCAGGGAAGAGAATCCCTTGTGCCGGACATATTTACTACCTATTTGCATATTTAAATGTGGCATGTCAAGGGAGGACTATGGTATTTCCTCATGTTTGCATAAATCCATGTTGATTAAAGTGTGCAAAGGAAATGTGCATGGATCCTTGCATGTGAACAGTTTCATACATCTGAATTTAGGATGTTCACTGGGTTTAAACGTTAATCATATTTTACTAGAAAATCTGCACAACTCCTCATACACAAGGACCCAGGTTCTTTCAAAATGTCCTTGTTGGTCTGGGGGCACGATCAAATGAACCTGTTATTTTATGCAGAGGTCAACCTGAGATTTCTGAAACATGAGAAGCAAATTACCTCAATGGATATTATGTTAGAAAATGTTATTTTTCCAATGTTTTTTTCTGGTCTTGATTATTTAAATTTCTAGAAAGCTTTTGAGTTGTCCATCACTAGTCATGATGTTGAATATTGATTGTTGTTGGTGTTAAAACTTGATTGAAGAGTAAGCTTCATTCCTTAATAATAATCCATCTGTGGTTTAAGCTTCACTGATTAGTTTTTTATGGTAAATTTTCTTTCAGTGCCAGTGCCAATCCAATTCTCCTTACACCTTCTCCAAACAGAGATTTCTTCACATTTCCAGTGCTTTAAGTGGACAACAAGAAGTGCCGGTAGTCTTTTTCATCGAGGTTGGAACATAAAATGGAGAGATTTCTGATTGTACATATGGCTCAGTAAAAAGAGGTCCCCCTCTCTCTATGCATCATGATGCAAATCGAAAGAGAGGGAGCTCAGGTCAAATCTACTATATAATCAAATTGAGTCAAATGTTGACTATGTAAATAAAATTATTTCAAATGAGAGTGTGCAATTACAACATTTCCTTAGCTTTATTAATAGCAAACAGGCAAGTAACAACAGTATAACAGAAAATATTACCTTTTCTTGAAGTAGAAAAACAAAGTGCTGCTGAACATATGTCTAATTAAATGAAATGTGCAGAAGGAGATTAAAATAATGTTTACATATACATCAAATAATATAAAAAGCTACGGCTGTGAAACAATTCATAATTTTAATCCAGTTAATTACAGGCTAGCTGTGAATTAATCACTACTAATTGACATTCCTAAACATGATTGAAAAAGTAAAATTTTTGGGGTGAATAAAAGAAAAACTGGATGTTGTTGCTTAAAAAAAAGGAAATAAAGGAGAGATGCATGGAACTTTTGTTTTTAATTACACTATCAGATTTAAACGTGGCCCTTTTCACCTATTCATAATGTTGCCTGTTGCTAAGGTAAACTAGCTGGTTAACCATTTCTGAATATAAAGATGACTATTTCTTAATAATTTTGGACAACCCTGAGGATCCTCTTCATAGGACTATCCTACAACAACAGAGTGTCTTGTGTCAGAGGGTTCTTATGTTTCGCTGCAACACAGACTGCTACAGAAGATCCTTCTTACCCACAGCCATCAGGATCTACAATCCCTGAAGAATTAAATAGTATGTGCTACAACAACTCTTAATTTCTCTGTGGGATCAATAAAGTATTATTGGATTGAATCCCTAAGACAGAGCAGCGTGTGAGCAAGCACAGAGTTAAGCGAGCACAGAACAGACGTTATTGTTTGTTCAAGGGCTGGACAATATGGACCAAAAGTTATATCTCAATATTTTTCAGCTGAAATCCGATTTTCAATATATATAGAGATATTTTTCTTCCTAAAAATAGAGTCCTCCCCTTTATACGGTCTTGCGGGTGTCACAATCCCCAGTAAATTGACAACTTATCCTCAGCAGTTACATCCCAGAGGATACATGTCTACCATGGTCCGATTCTCCAACATGGACTTCCTGGGAAACCACATCTGCTGGTGTCTGACCAGGAAGGAGATACTGAAGAGAAGTTCCTGATTTTCTTGGACATTCACTTGTTGGTCAGAGTAAACTGCTTTTAACCACTCCTGGGTTGTGGTCTGAGTTTTGGGTGTGATTTGTACTTACTTCATTACAGAGGAGAGCATAAGAGACAGACAAGGACTGTGTGCAATACAGAGAGATTGGTCAAACCTAGAGGAAGACCCTTCTCTTTATGCTCCAGCTTTGTGAAATGTTATTAGAGTAGACTAAGTGCTGTTATATAAACAAAATGGAATTCTGGGAGGTATTAACTGTATGGTTGCCAAAAACTCTGGCATTGGTTATTAAAGAAAAACGATTACGTCTTTACATAATTCCCCCCTACCCCCACATAATTGTACTTAAATTAAAGGCTGCGTTTTCTTTCTATTTTACATGATGCTACACCAATAAAAAAATAATTTACCTCTGGGTTTTTGCAAGTCTTTACCAGGAGGGCCAATAAATGTGTAAGGGGCTGTACATTAAAAGCATAAGAAAAGAGACTGTAGGGCTCTACAGTATTTCTTTTCATCTATAAGTGCCAGCAGGTCCCCAGATTCTGCTTAACATCTTTCCTCTGTTCCCATTAAAGAACCAAAGTCTCACTTTCTGCAAACCGCAAGTAAAAGACAGGAACAAAATTCATTTTCCGCACAGTTAAAATGAGGTTCTTAGCAGTCCCAATATATCAAACAGAAAGGACAGACATTTTTTCATACCCGTTAAAATACAAGGTTAAGAACTGCTCTAGCACATGAAATGGACCTGTGGAGCTTTGTGATTAAATTCTAATTCCTGTGGGAAGTTTTTGTTTCATTCTGCAATCTAATTAAACGCAAAATCTGTTTTTGTCACTAATTTTGTATTTTGTTCTTTAAAATTTGATGCTTTGATCATTTTACATGTTCTTTTATTTACTTTTTATAATTTAATGACTGTTAAGCAGGAAATGAGCAGAAAAAAAGATAAATGAATAAACATTTTTGTGTGTCACATTTTAAATGGACAATATATATCATTGTAATTATTATTGCTTGCTTTTATGAATATAATGTCATGCAGCACCTTTTTCCCCACATATATTTCTATAATGTGAGATTAATAAAAATGCCTTGACTTGTCTTGACTTAGTAATATTTACATGTTTTTGTTTGTCTACAGTAGTTGGAAATATCACAACACAAAACAAAACAACTAGTAGCTGAAGCTACTAATGATGCATTTTCTCTCCTGCATAGTTTTGCAAAGTTAAAGCAGAGTTTTATCCTCAGGTTTTAAAGTAATTTACTACCATTTGCTGACACCATATTGTGAAAATGTGGTGTTTGTTTGTTCTGACAGTAAAAATAAGAAACCTAGCACATGGTGATGTTTATCAAAGCTTACATGCTTCTTTTCTTTCCCACAGTGAGAATCTCGCGTGGATCCGTTGTGCTGCGTTAGCGCATTCATGCCGTCTGGATCCTGGTGTGTTGGACGTTATTGCTCTGTCCTTTAACTTGTTCTCTTTTCCACTACACAACAGCAGATCAGTCCATCTGCAACCCTTTCTCTTGTTTGAGCACTCAGTGTTTACTGAGGCAATAAACATTTAAGTGCTTTACTCAAGGACAGCTGCACTGTCCTCTCGAGGGAAGCACGTTAATGCAACAATGATCTAACTGCCGAAATAACCAGCCTGCTCTGTCTAATGCACTGCAGGCTGATTAAAACCTTAATGGTACTTTTGTTACAGGTCCAAACTCTTATCTGACCAGTATTTTCCTCGGGTTTATCGACGTGCCTTTGTGTAAAAATAAGCAGCATCATTCTTATTCTGCAATATGTCTGCACAACCTGGCGACAGTATAAATTTTTGGGATATAAAATCACACCAGAGTGAATGATTTCAAAACAACAAATACTACAAATATTATAACATATCCTCCCCTGAAAATAAAACATATCTGTCACAAAAATAATAATAGAGAAACATGACTGAATAAATTTGTAAACCCTAAATCTAATTCTTTGTTATATCAGCATTTAATCTTTCTTGACAGGCGTCTATCAGCATCCCACTGCTTGGCTTGGTGTCATTTCTTCATTCTACCATACAAAATGTCTCCATATCTGTATAATTGTGAGGACATCTGTTTTCACAGTCCTCTTTCTGCAAACCACAACTAAAAAGGAAGGACCTGTTTTTGAAAAATATTCATAATTTCACCCACCTTGAAATATCAGTTTCATCCTAATAAATGTAACTCCAGAGTTCAATGATGCTGCCACTGTGTTTCACTGAGGGTATGGTATGTTTTACAGGTGATGTGCAATGCTTTTCTGATCGGCTTAGGGTTCTTATGATGTCAAAATGTGAAAGAAAAATGAAAAAAAAAATTTATAACTTGAGAGGTGAATAAAAGGGTTAATCTGAAAGCAATGTTAGTCAATCCATCACCTCCGTTTTATCTGTTCTCCCAGGTGGTTGATGGAAATTAACTGCCTTCTTTTTTCATCCTGTGAGTAAAATAACCTCTGATTAAACTGCTGAAATAATATCCAGCAACACTCGGAGGGCAGAAAGGACTCAGAGCATTAGCAGCAGCTGCTTTAAGACCGGCAGCATTCCGGCTCGGTAGCTATATGGCCAATATAAAGACTTCCAGTACGAGGTTCATCTTCCTGCATGCTCAGCCAGACAGCCATATAATTAGATATTGATAGAAGGGCAGTAATTAATGATTAGTCTGCCAGCAACATTATCTGGCCCGCAATTTCATCCACATGTCTGTGTGCTGATTGGGCCGCGAGGGTCATGGAGACACTGCCAGTCGTTTGTCAAGTTCCTTGACCTGAATCCACTGTAATGGAATGGAGAAGTAATGGAAAGCAGAAAAATCTCCACCTTCTTCCACTGTAATTAGCCCCAAAATGGCGGCATGCTGAAGGCTCCTACAGGATCAATGGAGCTGATAGTCACAGTTCTATAGGTTTAAGAGAAAAGTGTCTGCAACAAGGCTTATGATTGTAATTTATGGCAAACAAGTACAAGGCTTACACAGCAACTCTGATAAATATTTACAAAAGTACATAGGTGGTAGTTGTCTAATAGCCATCGGTATTTAGAATATGTTCTTTTATAGAATAAAATCTTTAGAAAACATGAAAAATTAGGCAAACATGGTTCTCAGCATAGTTGAGAAAGGATCCCATATGTGAAATGTGGATGATAAACAAGCACAAAACAAGCGTAGCCGTATATATAGCACACAAACACAGGCGTAAGAGGTCAAGAGTTGAGGAAAAATGAATGCATTTACCTAAAAGAAGTTGCCCAGAGGGAAAAAATCCTGAAGAATAAAACTAGGGGGAAAAAAACCCCCAGACCCTCTCAGAACTAAGATTAAAAACTTTCCTTGGTGATCTAAACATATGCAGATTAATTCCAATCAGTAGTTTTCTGCATGTGTTTATCTACTTACTAACTGTCAAGCAGGTTGGTAGACTCATGCTGTGAGATACTGAAAAATTGCACAACATGGATTTAACACAAAACAAATAGGACTCCCTACAAATGCTTCAACTTTCTATCAAATAGACAGACATAAAAAAAAATCAAAACTTATTTTAGAAGGAATCAAGTATAAATAAATTGATCAGTCTCCCTCTCTTAGTTTCCCTACTTTCCTCCTGCCATTGCCGTACCACATCTCTTCTGATTAGTTCTTCTTGTTGCTTTGATATTTTCTAACCCTGCCTCAGTATATAAACTAACTGGTTCTCATTGCTGGATCCTTCCACTACACCATCCTTTATATTATTAAAAACTCTTCCCTTTGCCTCACTGCAACTGATCTGCCTTCATTTGGATCCAACCAAAAACCGAATCAAACATAAGTTTTAGGATTGACCTTTTCTAAACTCTAATCTCAACCCTACTTTGTTTAATATCCAGGTCTGTGCCTGGAAACCCTGCAAATTAAAAGAGCTCCACCAATTTTGCTAAGAAGAGCTTTACCAAAAGGCAGAACTTCACCAAAAGCTTGCCGATTGGTACAACAAGCATGTGGTTAAGGCATGCCCAACGCCAATGGGCGGGCCTCGTCCATCCATTCAGGTTTTGGGCTAACACCGACATATTACAATGGCAGTGTAAATTAAGTTACAACCATGCAATGTATTAACCCAAGACAACCAGCAGAGGGTGATGTGCCCTATTAGTTGGGACTTTTGGAAGCAGTTAAGAAGAGACTTTGATGCAATTGTATGCCAAAATGGACATTTGAGCTTGGCTTAAAAAAAAAATAAATAAAAGGAAGAGCAAAGCTAGCACAAGCAGGGACGATGCTAATATATCAGTCAACAGCAACATTCTAGTCCATGGTCCATACCAGTCCCTTCCATTTTACAGTAAATATTGTATGGAAATATAAATCATAAATAGAAGTTAAATGCATGTAATACATTTTACATACATGTTTTTACTCGGTTTTGTAAGTTTTAAAGAAGTTTTCATCATGGCCTTAGCTGTCTCCATATCCGCATACGTCATCATGTCGGTTAACTCTACCACCGCATTGGTCAAAAACGGGTACGTAGCAGCCGTATCACTCCTTTCTCACTACGGCGAAAACAAACTAGTCCAGAATTAAAACATTGATCATAAAGAAACTGCGGCATTACAGAAGGAGAACTTTTACTTTTGAACTAAGTGCGAACGTATTTATTTTATTAAGTAAACAGTTTGTAGAGTTTGCCAGAGGTCGGAATGAGATTAATTTCTGAAGACATTTTCGGGGTTCACCTTATGCCCTAGAGAGCGGCAAAAGCTGCATTACAGAAGTAGAAACATGCCCAAACGAGTGGCTGGTCAGCAGGATTTTTTTTTAAAGAAAAAAATTACAGCTGAGCTATTAATCTCAATAATTAATCTAGCCTGCTTTTTGTTATCTAAAGACCATCCGACTCACCACAGGTGTACGCACAGATCCCAGGATGCTACCCTCCAAACTAGTTAAGATGAACGGGCGACCCCCCCACATCTCTCTTGTTAATTAGCTTGCTAAAATACATGACTTGTCATTCAGTCAAGACACGCATGTGGCTTGCTGAATCTGCACTAGATGTCGACTCTTTTTACACATCCAGCCATAATCGGCCTAGGAAAAATAATCTGGTTTTTGACCGTTTATTTATTTATTTATTAGCTAATTTAGATTAGCGCAATCTGCTTCACACAGCCCATTGATTTAAGGCGGTGCACCTTGTCAGAGCTCATCTGACAGTCCCGACATTTAGCCATAGTCAAGACGAACGTGACTGCTTTCCTCCCCTTCTTTTATGATCATGACCGTGGTAAACATGGAACAGATTAGGGCTCGTTTATCTTAATTACAGTATTTTACCAGTAGCCGGCTTATGAAATATTTTTCACAAGGATCATTTCCTCACCAATAGGGCCCGTGCAGGCAAAACAAAGGTTTTAGGATGAATAAAATAGAAATGACTCATTTTGTTTGGTCTTTCATGTTAAATTAATCCAATACTTTGTTTTGTATAGGCCTAGTTTGCATGAAAAAAACTTCTTCTGCACTCCAATTATTTGCTAAGGCTTCTTTGCAAGGAGCTGGTATCGGCTTTGCTTCACAGATATATAAAGCCTCCATTTCACCCGATCTTGTTTAATTCTAATGCAGGCTGTTCAGTTCTAGTCCCCTAACATTCCAGCCAATTCGGCAATACAAAATACTCTATATATGTCACCTTTTTTAAAATTAAAATCCATATTTTTGTAATAGGTGAAAAAAATGACCATCCCCTTGAAATTTGTTTACAACTCAACTACTGTGTATATGTACATAGAAAAAGAAGAGTGTTGACATGCCCCCCCCCCCCAGAATAAGCCACAGCCCCCCAGCGAAATTCCCCTTGCGCCGGGTCTGGGTTAAGCTCCAACCTACTGAGGAACATTGAAGCAAACATTCGTGAACTCAGTGGAGCCACAAGTAATTTTATGCTCCTTTTACTTTTCTTATATCACGTCTTTAAGGTTAAGTATTTAGGGTTGGTAGCCTTGTTTAGAACTCCACAACTCCTTGCTTTTTTCCCTGTTGTTTAACAAGTAAAACAATATTAATTGTTGGCACTTACCTTGAATGAGATCCCTTTTCGTTCTAGAGATAAAAAAAATGGTAAATGACATTGAGATATGGACATTTCTTAAGGAATGCATATTTATGTCCTGTTTTATGAAAGTTTAGATTGCACAATATGTAGGCTTAAATTCTAATGGTTTATAACTGGTCACTCTTATGGAAGAAATGAAAGAAAAGGAGAGGAAGGAAAAGAAAAGAAAAGAAAAGAAAGAGCTGATTGTGTTGCTGTTATTCTGTGTGAGGAGTGTGACAGGCAGGAAACACAGGCTGTATCCTCCATCTCCGTGCAGGAATACTATACCTATATGTGTGAGTCAGCTGTGTGTGAGTGATGGCTACGTCTTAGCCAGGGTTATGTGTGTGCAGCGGTGCGTGTAATGAACGCCACTGTCAGCCAGCCTCCCCACCTATCCACCAGTCTGCCACACAGCATCCTGTACACGACCCCACCGAGCACACACAATCATGCACAACAATCACAGAACCCAGTGATGATGGCCATATCTCCATCTAATCACGATCACAAAGACCGGCATATCCAGGAAATCATTTCAGGCTTCTTTGCCGAGTTCATCGCTCATTGGGTTCGAGCCCAGAGGAGGAACCTGGTCTCCTCCATCCTCATTTGAATAATGGCTCCAGGCTGCTCACCGAAATACATAATAATGATGAATGGGAATTTAAGGACCTATCAGTAGATCCAAGGACAGAGTGCAGTAAAAGATGAAGGGCTAGGAACAGATGTGAGACGATGCTTCTCGAAGACAAATGTGAGCAGAAATGTGTGACTCATAACCAACGTTTAAAAACTGAGATAGTGTAAGGTGATGAAAGTGGCGCTGAGCGGGAAAATGGCCTCCACGACTCAGAGGATTTTATAACTCTGTAGTCCGCCTGCAGATTTTTCTTCAATGTTTTTTGTAACTGTAGATCTTTTTTTTATTATTAAAGCACTTTGCTCAAACTTCCCTTGCTTTACTGTATAATCTAACATCTACGCTCAACATGAAGTAACAAATTAAACAACAAATGTAATTTCTTTTTCACATGCCTTAGTATTTATTCCATTTTAACAAATAGCCTCCTGGAAGAGCATGATGCTGCCACCACCATGTTTCAGTTTCACATCATGGATGATGTGTTCAAGGTAAGCATTTTGCAAGTAAGCTAAGAAAGTTTAGTTTTGGTCTGATTTGGCCTGGTGTATCCGACAGTGCCTAGCCATCATAGCCTTCAAAGTATTCAAAACATTTTCTAAGTGGACCTAAAAAAGCCCCCAAAAAACGAAAGAAATATTTACTTATAGTATAAAATGAGCAACATATGAAAGTTTTCTGTCTGGGCACTGTGCCTTTCAGTCATTTTGAATTCTACAATTACCTTGAAACTAAATCACAGAGGAAATTCTGGAAAACATTTAGATAAGTCTATCATATTTCAATTGGTAGACACTAGTCGTTTTCTTCACTCATCCAAGGTATCCTAGAGAATATTGGCCTAGAGATGATCTTTGAGGAGAAGGACCTGATAACAGAAATTTTGGAGATAATGAATTCATCACAAATTATTTTTGGCCCTGATTTAAAGATGGCGATAAAGCTTGTATAGTTTTTTGGGGTCTCTACTCTTCTCTACCAGGTTGCATGCTACCAGTCTTGCCAGAGATTCCTAATTACATTTGATCTAAACTTTTCCATTTCAACTCTGGCAGTATGTTTAGGATCCCTGTCCTCCTGGAAGGACATGATGCTGCCACCACCATGTTTCAGCTTCACCTCAGATATGGTGTCTCATAGGTAAGCATTTTGGATGTAGACCAAGAAAGTTTTGTCTTACTTGACCAGGTCATGTTCTTCCTCACCTTCTACTGCCATGTCCTGTGAAGTGCAAAAAACTAATAGATGTCCTGTCAAAAGATTCCTTTACCCAAGCTGTTGATCTCTGCAACTCCTCCAGAATTGGATTGATTGGTGCTTTGTGCTCTAGAAGCTTGGGGATTTGTTTTATAACCTAAACCTCTCCCCAACTTTGTACTGACCTGTTTGGTGTGTTCCTTGACGTTCACAAGGCTGATTTTTCTCCAATGTTCTCAAACGAACCTCTGAGATTTAAGAAACATTTTACTGAGATTAATCTGCACAGAGATGGACTCCACTTCGTAATGAGTGAACTCTTGAAGGTAATTGGTTGCTCTGGATGATATGTAGGCGTTTCAGAGAAAAGGAGGCTGAATACAAATGCACACTCTTAATTGTTTTCATTTTCCTTCTGCTTAATGATTATGCACTACTTTATTATGTTCTGTTAAAGCTTAAAGTTTTTGGTTGGAAAATACCACAATGGCTTAAGGGCTTAGGAGTTTTAGAAACTTATGACCAGATATATCATGAGTTTACACCCCAGAATGGAAAAAAGGTTGTTTTTTTGGTAAAAGATACATGCAGAATTTTTATGTCGCAGACTCTTGTTTTAATAAATAATTTCTATTAGGAGGCCAGTGTAAGCCCAGTAAAGGCCTTGTGGTCTTGTTTATGCTTAGATCCTCTGAATAATTGACTAGATACATCTAACGCAGCTATCAGGCTCGAGAGACGTGCTGCTGAAATGTCAACACATTTCCACCCAATTAGCCCATTTTATTACACATGAACTCTTTAAAGAGTTATAGGCTATGTAGTGGAAAGGAAAGCTCTTTCTCTCTGCCAAGAAAATTGTTGTACAAGAGAATATCAGGATAGCAGATCTGGTTTATGAAATTCATGAAACGTGGAACTTAGCGAAGGTTAAAATTCACATCTAAACAATGGGAGTTATGTTGCCGTTTTGTCTTTTGAGAGATATTGTCAAGAAGAAAAATACATTTCAAAATGTCTCAGCGTGCCTCATTTGTTCCAGAAATGGGCTTGTTTGATTCCTAGCAGCTGTGCCATGAGACCAAAAGCTGTTCCATCAAAGTCTCAGTGCCTGCAAAGCTGAAGTTGGACAAGAGCCGTGAAAGCCTGCTCAGGGTAATGCTGGCAACACATATGGATTCCATATGGACGACTCTCTGGGCCGTAACTAGCTGAGGTGATGGAAAGCCTCGCTGTACTAGCACTTCCAAACTCCTCCTGACCCCCTGTGCCAAAGGCAGGCCGAGACACAAAGCCAAAACCACCAAGAACGCTCAGTGATTACGGGTCAGCTCTAATTGTTCAGGTTGAGTAAATTTGGAAGAGTGTTTCTTGCCTGGAAGAACACTAAAAGAAAGTGCCTCAAAGATTTTTACAGCCTCTGGGCAACATCACTAAGAATGTGAGTAGAATAACTGTAGGGCTCTTACGTTTTGTGATGTTTTGTTCTTTTCAATTAAAAGAATGGTATACAGAGAAGTGAAAAGGTGTACACGCTCTCACAGATTTCTTCTGTTCTTGCCTTTTTTCACGCTTAAGTGTTTCAGAATATCAAAGAAATTTTACAATCAGATAAAGATTACCTGAGTAAACACAACATGGAATTTTCAAATGTGAAAATATAATTTCTTGAATCATGAATTAACTGTTATAAACCACTACTTTTGTTTCAGTTTTGGTCCTGATTACTGGCTGACCTTTTAAGAATCAATAGCTCGCTTTAACAAAACCTCTTTAAAAAGCCACTGCTGACCAACAAAAACACAAGGTCCGTCTCTTCCTTCCCCAAAAACTTCTTGATGGTCCAAATGACTTTGGGAAGATTTGCTGAGGACTGATGAATTTTTGGATGGTGTGCATCTTGTTAGATCTGGCATCAAACTAACACAGAAAAGATAATTAAGCTGACAGTTAAACATGGGGGTGGTAGTGTGATGGTCTGTTTCTGCTTTAGGACCTTAACGACTTGCTGTAATTGATGGAACCATGTTTTCTGGTCTTGACCAGAAAATCTTGAAGGTGAATGTCTAGTCATCAGTTTTTGATCTTAACCTCAAGCTGTGGTGATTCTGGGATGATCGTGTGTAATGCTGTATGGTATGGTCTCTGAGGTTGGGTGTACTCTGCTGTAATCCCTGCTAACTGGACTCCAAAACATCTAATTTAACTTACATCTTAACAGGACCTGACAGTCAGTTTTTAGGTGCCCAATGATCAACCACTGTGTGGTACTCAAGTCTCTCTTGTTGTGAACTAATTTCATGTTTTCAAGATACCTACCCTGTGGTTCAGTGAACCTTCCATGGAGAATTTAAGCTGTTTCTATACCAAACTGACAATGTCAACCTTAAATACCTGCTCCTCCAGGTCCCTCTGACCCAGGTTCTTCTTTTGCTCAGTAACCACAAACTTAATAATACATTTTATTTGAAGCGCCTTTCAGGACTCTCAAGGACACTGTACAGAAAATGAAGTCATAAAACAGGATACAAATCACACAAATAAAACATATACTATAAATTAAAAGCCAGTTTGAACAAGTCTGTCTTAAGGCAAGATTTAAAAGCAGAGAATCAATGTTTTCTAATATCGGGAGGAAGCGAGTTCCACAGCTTTGGGGCAGAAAAACTAAAAGCTCTGCCGGCCATTGTAACAAGCCGAATGATAGGAATTTTTAGATGATGAGAGGATGAGAATCTAAGATGTTGGGACACACACAGCCATTGGGTGGCGCTAACCCACATTCTAGCTCCAACAGGAGAAGAAAAGGACCAGAGTTTTTATAAGGGCTTGGGTCACTGGAGCACGCTCTCTTCCGCTTGGGCTTTCAGCCAGACAGTGCCAGGAGAGACCCCAGGAAATTCTTCCTTTGTTGGCGAAGGGAAAGTACGCGAGTTTCTGGGAGAAACTCACTCCAAGGACAACAAAGACTGCTGATCGATCAGGTGAATCGCAAAGCACAGATGAGATAAACCCCACTGTTCTGCCCTGAGCCCTGCAGAAGCTTTCTTAATTACAGACGCTGCCGTGAGAAAGGGACCACTAACAAGCTACTGCATGCCGCGTCCAGACTGAAGCCATTACACCCACCGCGACAAGGCTTAGGTGGGATGAATGCGGTGCTGGAAAGCTGTGGAAAAAGGTACTGTCAGTGAAGGAAGGTGGAGCTGATTGCTGTTTAGCCAAGCCGGAGAGGACGACCAGACGTCCCAGCTAAAGGCTGCTACCGGCGCCCCAACAGGCATAAGGCTTCCCACTGCTAACCGACCACAGCTATTGTTGGCCTGCCAGCTAATGTTGTTTAGCTTCCCCCATCATCAACAGAGCAACCTTGAGAACTTTAACCATTCAATAAGGTCTGTCTGGGCAAAGGCGAGATTAGTTTAGGATAACCAAGATTTAAGTGTTGTATGTTTTCACTGTGATTCGTTACCTTGTGTAAGATTTAATTTATTCTTTGGGTACAAACAGGGCTGTCGGCCTGGAGGTTTAAACAGTGATTTTCGAGGTTTCCGATGGATAGACGTTTAATATCCTGCAACCCAAGTTACTCAATCCGACAGTTTTCCTTTGTTTGGTGTTTAGAAAATGAACCAGAGCAGCCTTAACCGGCTCCACGTGAGTTAGCTATAGGCTACATGCTCTAGCGAACCACGTGGGCCCGCCTTTGACTGCTCAGCTTCATGAACAATAAAGACTGCCATTAATGGTATTCAAAATAGAGATCGACTTTAAAACAGATAGTTTAAACACAAAACTAATCTTGTAAGTCATTCTTGAAACCGCCTTCTTGGTAAGTTGAAATACTAAATTAGATCAACATAATTGGTTCCCCCCCTGTGTGAGGCCATTAACATCAACATAAAGTCTAAATATTAGGTTAGATCAATCACTGCGGTGACCGATCCATAAAACCGAATCAATTCTCTAAAGGTTATTGATTTCTAATTCAGCAAATGGTTTAATGAAACGTTGCTTCTTCCAAAGAATGTTTTTCTTCACTTTTGCTTTGCATTGTGAATTGGTGGTTTGAAAACAAACCAGAAGGTGCTGATTAGTCTTAAACTAACCACAAAGAGTTACAACTAATTTAGCTGCATTCCCAAAACTCTTCAATACAAGCCTTGGTCTTTAAGCAAACATATTCATTCTGAACTGTGACATCATTATCAATTTATTGGTTGTTGTTTCTACTTCTTTGCATATTTATCACTTTTACTGTTTACTTTGGGTGTTAGTTTTATTATTATTATTATTCCTTTTCTTAGTGGTTTAGTTGTGTGTTACTAGCTTAGTGAGTTTGTTGATTAAAGCATCTTAACTGAAAGTTTAATTCTTTTTGTAATAAGCTCTTGTATTTTGGAAAACCGTTGTTGTTATTTCACCTACATGTGTAGTAACTTGCTGTTCAAAGAACGCCAAGAACTTATTCCGTCATCTATTGTTTAATTATCTCAGCCTTATCAGGCAGGTAATCATGAACATAAACTGAGACTGAACAATTTGGCTATTGATAGCCCTGGAATCCAGGTGGTGCCCCCGAACTTGGTAATTTTTACATAAAATTATGAAACTTATTAATAATTGCCCTAAGCAATTATTCATAATTATTCATAGCCAAATCCTACTTATCTGTGGCACAACAAAGGGTTCGCTGGGAAGTGACAGTTTGAAGAAGCTCAGAAAGATAAGATGGAGCAAGATTATGGATTGACTTGAAGGTGTATGAAAGTAGTTTAAAAACAATTTTAAATCTAACCAGTAACCAGTGGAGCTGCTGTAAGACAGGAGTGATATGATGAAATGAAGTAGTTTTGGTAACTATACAGGCTGCTGAGTTCTGAATTAGTTGTAATCTATGAGTGAATTTCTGAGGAAGACCAAAGAAAAGTGAGTTGCAATAATCAATGTGACTCACTAACTAGGCTATGTACCAGAATCACAGCACTATGGAAAGAAAGAGAGGGGCATAATCGGTTTATGTTGCGAAGATGAAAGTATGCAGTTTTAGTAATCTTCTGAAGGTGATTCCAAAATAATGTACCGTCTAAAATGACATCCAGACTCTTAACCTTAAGGGCAGGGCTAACCTAGGAATTATCGATATTAAGTGAAAATGTATTAATCTTATTGAGCCTAGATTTTGATCCAATAAGGAGTAGTTCAGTCTTACTGCTGTTGAGTTGTAGAAAATTAGACGACAACCAGGTTTTAACTTCTGAAAGGCAGTTAGTTAATGAAGGGGGAGGGAGGTAAGTAGATAGATTTGTGGAGAAGTAGAGCTGAGTGCCAGTGTAACAGTGAAATTGAATGTTGAATTTACAAAAAATAATTCCAAGAGGTAGAAGATAGATTATAAATAGAAGAGGTCAGAGTACTGAGCCCTGAGGAACACCAAAGGTAACTAATGTTGTAATGACACACAAAGGATTTTAATTGAACAAACTTTGTGAGGTCAGAGAGATAAGATTTAAATCAGGACAATGGGGTATGCATTATGCCAATGGTTGCAAGTCTATTTAGAAGAATCGAGTGGGATATGGAATCAAACGCTGCGCTTAGGTCGAGAAGGATAATTGATAAAAAACCAGCATCTGCAGCTAGAAGGAGATCATTGGTCATTTTAATAAGAGCGGTTTCAGTACTATGGTTCGAATGAAAACCAGACTGAAAAACTTAATGTAATGAATTTTGGGAAAGATGGGAATGGAGTTGGGCAGCAACAACTTTCTCAAGAATCTTGGAGAGAAATGGTAGGTTTGAAATGAGGCGAAGGTTGCTAAAGTCATTAGGACCAGAGCCAGGTCAGCTTCTCCTGCTTGTCCATCCTCAAATATTTATTCTCAAAGTCTGCATGGATCAAGAACTTTCAAGCACATGCATGGACGCCATTTACTCCATTCACCTCTGCATCATCAGCAACTGCTATAACAGACTGGTTGATTTAAAACATATCATTGTCTTAAAGTGACAGCGTGTAGTTTCTAAACCAATAATCTCTGGAAATATCCATTGAAATACTATTGAACATGAATAAAATGATGCCCGATCATTGAAAAATATTGGCGGCCTTGCAACATAACCATAAAAAGTGGGTCTAAAATACATGGGCGCCAGTCCAAGTCTCTGGGGGACGCCATGTTTCCTTCTACGTGAGCCTATGTGGACAAAACACATTTACAGATTTTTGAACAAGCACTTACGTCACGATCTCCATACCCTCTACAAGAAGTTTAAATGAAGAGCTCTATGAACACACTGAACGCCGGCGGCTAGGTGTAGCTATTCACCGAGTGATATGGCAGATCACACATATACTTCTCACGTCGTCATAAAGAAAACGAAGCCAAGCAGCAGTCCATCAAGAGCAATGCCGCCAGAAAACTAGAGTAAACATCGGCATCGCATTCTCTCGATCGAATCAACTGAAGGACCAGCAAAGTCTAAGGATTCACGCCGAGGTCGCATGCTTTCTGCTGAACGGGTAACAACATTCACATAGTTTTCAAACTAGCGCTAGTCACCGCAATATGGTGTAAAACTATCCTGAAATTAGTCATTTTATTTCCATTGAGGTCATTAAGTCTTACAATACAGTTTATTAAACATCTGAATAATATCACTAAACTTTCCTTTCTTTGATTATTATTATCAACAAACTTTAGCAATGCTAGCAGCCAGATTCGTGTACAAAAAAGAAATTACCGCTATTACAACATGTAAGGTTTAGCTGACAAAATGCTGAAAACTTTCGCCATTCATAAATGTTGTTGTTTTACACATTTCCCTCTTCGCTCGTTGCCAGTGATTAAAGAGAGTCTGGTATGCTTGTCATTTTGCTGCATAAATGATTCTGTTGTCTCACAGTGTGTCAAACATGATTCTAACTCTAAATGCCTTAGAAAAATAGGATTTTGGATTGACCTAGTCAAAGTCCAGACTTAAATTCCATCAAAATTAGTCAGCATGGGCTGAATAAGGCTGAATTAGGACAAAGGCTCATTGCTATTTATCACAGATTATGACAGAAAGATTGCTTTATGGCAGTTGTTAAAGGATGACTACTTTTTTAAACAGGGCCAGGTTGGTTAGGATAGCTTGCATCTGCTTCAAAAATGAAATGATCATGTCCAAACTGCAGTTTGTAATAATTGTTATATTTGCCTCTTTTTAGATTTCTTCTGAAATATATGACAAACACTCTTCACAGTAACTTCCCTTTTCTGGGAGGTTATTCAATGTAATCTGTAATTAATTAGATGCCAGTTGTAGCCGTCAGCTTTTTGTCAACTTTGACACCTTCCACTTTTACTCAAGCTCTGCTGTCGGGGCTAAAGGTCTCCCTCGTTCATCAGGAGATGCATCCCATCCCACAAAGTGCTGCATATAGAGGAAAATTTGCAGTGCAGGCAAACCAAAAGTGGAGGAGAAAGAAGAGGAGGTATTAGAGCTGCAAACATGATATGTGATCTACAAATCGGCGTTGCTGTCAAAAATCTGATCAAAACAGAAAGCTTGGAGCTTTACAACCAAGAGGCTCTGAAAGATTCATTTGTGCATGGTGTGGGATGATGAGATGGGAAGAGGGATTTTCCTGGGAGGGAAGGTACATCTGTTCCAATTAGTTCTCACCTCCATCATTCAGATTTCCACCTTATTTTCATGCTGCACGCTCGGATCTCAGTTCGGAAATATGCTCCATGACCTTTTATATTTGTTTCCCTTCGAAATAAAAATCTTGTTTCTAGTTGATTGCAACTTCTGAAACCAAAGCTATGTTTCAAAGCAATAATTTTTCCCTGATTTAAACTGAAGATTTTGTAAAAGAGTGGGAAGGATGCTATGCAACTACTGCCTACAAATACAAACCACAGCTTTGATTCTAAAAGCCCAACAGAAATTTGGAACCTACTTTTGTAATATATGCACACCTTGTGACTATTTAGTGTGCCCTGCTGGCCTGGGGACCCCAAGAGCATGTCCTTTCAGATAGTCCAGCAGAGATTGCTGAAGTAAATAAAAACCTCCCAAGTGGTAGGCTACTTTGAGAAGATGAAATGCTGAGGTCTCTTGACATCGAAGTGCCGCTGCGGTTGATCCACCTCCTAAATGTAGCACGGAGGACTGGGACAACAGTTAGTGGTAACAGTCCTTAAGCTAGGGACTAGGGCATAGTGTCGTTGTGGTACTTGAGACCAGTCATCTCGATAACGGTTTAGAGACCACACAAAGTCAAGTTTTGGTCTTGATCTTGACTACATTTTTACATGAAATGCAACATTTTTGCTGCAACTTACTGTGAAACTTTTGGCTGAATTCAGTTCCAACCACACAAGCTTTTAAGACTGAATATTTTAATACTGCCTCCTGTGCAACATTTTCAAGTGCAAACACAGCATGTGATTGTTTTATGCGAGTACAACAGGCAAAAACAAAAATGACTTGGGGCATGTTGTGGTCCTGGCTGGTTTCTTATGGCTCTCTGGGATGTTTTGGGCCATCTGGGGGGCACTGGGACTGGGCTGGGCTCTGATGGAGATCTTTTTCTTTTTGTTCTCATTGGGCCGTCTATTGGTGGGAAGGCACTGTGCTCTCTCTGTACCCTGGTCCTTCTGAGCTCCAGTCATTGCAGGGGGCTGATATCTGTCAGTGGATTCGGGATTATAGGGGGATTCCGAAAGTCATTCAACATAATTAAAAATACTTTGTTTATCCTGAAGGTATGGTTGAAGGCAAAGTAAATGTTGCTATAACTAATTTCATCCAAGTATCTTCAAAGAGTTGTTGTGGATGGTGATGCTGTGGGCAGGAAGAATATCCAGTAGCGGTCAGTTTTGCAACGAATCAGAAAAAGCCTCTGACTGAAGACATTGTTGTATGACAGTCTCATGAATGTAATACCTGACTGTCCTGATATGCTAACAGCTCAATATCCGGGCAGCAGAGATGATATTTCACAGTAGCGTTCCCTGGGTGACACCATTAGTTGTTGGCAAGCACTGCTCATCCATTTCATTTGGTTTTGCCACTCTTCTTACGTACACAAACTCATAGCCTAACATCATAAGAGCGAAGAGAACAAGAAATAACAGAGAAACTGAACATAAAAGAATGAACTCATATTGAAAGTCCCTAATGACATAATAATAATAATAATAATTAACCCCAAAACAAGCACAAAAAAACAACCCTCCCCCCCACAAGTACTAATAATAATAATAAGGGCTTGCATTTATATAGCGCTTTTCAAGACTCTCAAAGTGATTTACAACTCCATTATCCATTCACTAACATTCACATAAACACTCATGGATCATGACATGGAAGTGCAAGGATGAGCATCGGAAGACTGTAATGTCTTCTTTTCTCAATGTTTAGGATATCTTAAAAACATTTATAAAATATGCATGATTCAGCACAGGGGAATCCTAATAAACCCCACATGTGTTCTTGCTTATTAAGAATGGTGCCATGAATAAAAGGTGCTACAAGAGCAACTTCCCTAAAAAACCAGGAACAATTTTGACAATGATCTGTGTACTTTGCTGCATGATGGAGCAATATTCACTGAGGCTAACGCTCTAACAACCTGACTCAGAGACCAGAATTGAATGTTGGACCTGTTGACAATATACTCCCCAGAACTAAACCCCACCATGAATCTGTGCTCAGTTCTCAAACATCAGGTGGAGAAAAAGAAATGAACGGACTGATGAGCTGCAAGCAGTGAGACAAGAAAGGTCAGGGTTTGGAACAGATATGGATTTTCTCTTATCAGAAGGAGTTACGGAAGTTAGAAAAAAGAAGGATCAACATTGAAAATATTGACTATTCACTTAAATGTGGTGTTTGTGTATATAAAAGGTCTAGCTAAAAAATATTTTCATTGTCTTGTAGAATACAATAGAAACATGAAACTAGCAATCCAAAAGGAGAAAGGTTGTTAAACATGGAAACACAGGAAGGAGTCAAAGCTACCTTTAGGTTTTTGTTTAGAGGAACTGCCGACAGTAAACAGCAATGTGTTTTTTATGTTTTATGAAAGACAGCTCATTTCCAGTCTGTCAGCCCACCACGGGCCCTGATGTGCATAAACAAATCATTATCCTGCCAGGAGGAACGCACAGCTACACACACACACACATAACCGGGACCAAATTGAACAGATTATCCCTTAAGAATACAAATTGTCTGTGAGATATTTTCCAACAAGTCTGTCACAGAAATCAGTTTTCATTTCTCATCCCGGGAAGATTAAATTGGAGATAAAATTAAAATGTAAACATGTTTTAATGAAACTGCGGCTACAGTAAATAACTCTGTTGTGCAGAGGAACGGTAGCAATCAGGCAACAGTAACTCACCCGGATGGCTGACATGAGTCACAGCACAATAATTTAATTCTGAACGGGCATTTACAAAGACAGAAACAGACAAAGTCTTGAGGGCTTCCCAGAAGTCTGGAGCTGGCATCCATTAGATTCAGTAGATTCTTCTCGTTGGTACTGGGAATGCCCCCAGGGGGGTCTCATTACTAATCTCTGACAAATCTGGACTTTATGAGGATTACATAATATGCCATCATTAGTCATGTTCCATGAGCCACATGTTGAGCTAAATGACAACAATGTCCAGGCTAAGGTTGGGCTGCACCAACCTGAACAGATGTTTTAGTTTTTCCACTTTTCTGTGTATCCTTTGCACTCCTCTAAGAACCAAGAAAAAAAATATAATAATCACCTTGAATTTCCTCTATTTATACCCTCAGACAGAATTTAATGGCATTTTTGGCACCAGGAGATCTGGCAGGATAAAATCCATCTTAGGACATTTGGAGCGGGTCATGCTTGTTTTAGTTTTCTGAGAAATATTCTCTGTCAAAGGAAGAGTCATTAGAGAAACTGGATACATTTAAAGATTATCCAGAATAATTTATATTATTCGCTCGGTTGCTGAGCATATGAAAGGTATTTTTTGAATTTCTACAAATGTCAAATTAGATTCTCTTCATGCTCAATGTGCAGAAAAAGGTTTCAGCAGTTTCCCTCACAGAATACATGTTTTCCCTCTGTTAGTTTGTCTGATCACTTCACTGAAAAAAAACATAACTTTCTCTGGTCATGATTGATTTTAAAGTATGTCATAATTTTCTATTCTGGTTTTTGCACAAAAGTTCTTTTTTTCACAGATTTAAATTAGATCAGAGCTTCAATTACAACCTTGTAGCTCTGGAACACCAAAATGCTCAAAATTAAATAAATAACACCTTGTTATGATGTAAATGTCTACATGAATAAAAAATAGACAACTATATAATGTGACAGTGAAATTGTGAAAAAAAATGAATTCATATGAAATTCTTAACTCATTAATAATATGTTTTATTTCCTTTAAAATTGTATTTATTAATATTAAACATTTAACTGTAAATCTGTCCTGATAGATTTTTATTTTTTTTCAAATGCTGCGAAGTAAAAACAAATGATTTAATTAAACAATGAACTTACATAAACTCAGGAGGACCAGAACAAGCAGAGATGAGGGAACAGGAACAATAGACAACAAATCAACGAGTAGTGACTGACAAAGAGGTGCTTATATCTACTGAGGAGGTGTGAGAATGGCAGGGAAAAGACTGAGGACTAATTAGGGAGAAACAGTTGCAGGTGAGAGGGAGAGAGCAGGTGGAAACAATCAGTAACTGGGAAGGGAGGCAGAATGTACAGGGAAATAGAGAGGAATGTAAAGAACAAAACATAAGAAAAATGACTATACAGATTAATCTAAGAAGACCGCAGCAGCCGAGGCACACAGGGCGCCCAGAGGAGGCAAGGTAGAGACCCCCACCTCCACCCAAGCGCTACCAGGAGAGCACCCAGGCAGCCACAGCTGACCACCGCTCTCGAGGTAGAGGGCTCCCACAGAGGAAACACTGGCAGGAAGATTAAAATAATAGTTTGAAGTATCAAAATAACAGGGGGTATATATATATATATATATATATATAGCTACACAGTGAAATACAGAAAAAAATAATCAAGCTATAATCAGTTAAAAGCTGGGCTAAAAAGGTTGTAAATGTTGTTGCTAGCTGTACGGGAGGCTGCACAGTGAGTGAAAACGACTATCCAACAAAATCAATGTTTAAGTACCAGCCAATGAGCGTTCAGGTCCCGCTAACCCTGACTGGCAGATAAATTCATTTGGTTGAAAAGTGTCCTTTTGAAATAAATAAGCCACTGAGAATCTATTATTAGGAAAAAAAATTACAGTAATATAATGCATTTTATTAATAAATACATTATTAAAGGAAATGAAAAATATTTTTAAATTAATGAGCTAAGTATTTTGAGTGAATTCAGTTTCTTTCAAAATTTTATTCTCACATTATATTTTTATTTGTTTATTTATTTAATTTTGAGCATTTTGGCATTGCATATGTATCTAATACTTTTTGCCTCAATATGCTTAATATTTAGAAAGGTGTTGATTGTGAATTAGTAAACAAATCACTCAGTTCAGTTCTTATTTACTGTATATATACAAACATTACCCTTTCATATCCAATTACACTGAATCAAATTTTATATTTAATTTGGAGCTGGATTTGATATAAATGATATAAAATGACACATAACCTTGTTTTCCTTTATCTGAGATTAAGTTAAAATAACATTTTCCTGTTTCCGGTCAGGATATCTAGAATTTTTTCTACTTGTTAAATAGCAGAGAAATGAGGGAGCGAGTCTTTTATATAGTTGTTTAATTAATCTCTCCAATTTCAGTAGTTTACATTAACTAACCTTACTATGTCTTCAAACAATTTGGGGAAGCCCAAAAGAAATAGTGTCATCGCTTTCTGACTTTTGTACAGAAGTGTTTTGCATTCACTTAAAAATAGAACAAAAAATATTTTTTAATTATCAAGATCATTTTTACCAAAAATGTATAGATGTGTTTTTGGAGGAAAAAGGGGAAACCAAACACGGCTGAGAAAACCATCCCAGCTCAAAAAGTACAGAGGTGGCAGCTTCATGTAATGTGGGTTTTTTTTTAGCTCCTGGAGGAACTGGTGAACTTCACAAAACAGATGCCATCATGACTTGCCCCCCTTGCACAGAAAAATATAAATTAATTATCTATAGAATACTTACATCACACTATAGATGCAATCCCAGTTAGAGATATTATAGTAAAATTTATGCTTTTGGCCCCAAAGGGTTTTAACATTAAAAAACAAAAGCACTAGGCATAGCACCTTCCTGATCTTCAGCTGAGTACACATTTTAATGTTAATTGTCTGCAGAATTCACCGCAAGCTGGCATCGATGACATGTTATTTTAAGCAAGTAGTGAAAAAACTGGATTATTAAAAAAAAAAAAATTAATGTTGAGGATGAAGGACCTGGCTTGATATGTTAATATGCAGAGAAAGATAAACATGAAGGTTTTATTTTTCATCACATTCATCACACACCCATCCTAAAACAAATTAATTTGAGCCCAGCATGTTTTAATTATGCTGACCCATAAATGGATTAAATGACAACCATCTTTACTCTCATCCTAACCTGCAGCGTTGTATAGCTTACACACCTAAAAACAACATCAGAGATGGACAATCGAAATCCTGCCACCTCCCATTGATTCCCCCATTACTCAGGCTTCAGATAAGGATTGTAGGTCAGGATCAGCTCAGATAAAGACAGAGGACGACATTATTCAATGGTGTGAATAAGTGAACAGCCTTGGAATCACTTTCCAGAAGAGAAGAGGAGCATTATGGCAACAACCGTCCTTATCACATGGCTACGAGGGTCTCTAACCCCCGACAAAGACGCCTGCCTCGCTGGTGTGTTGGAGACGGGTGAAAAAGGACAGGTGGACCGTCCATCATCCGTGCAGAGAGGTCAGAGGAACCTTCCTGTTAGCGGGGACGCGCTGTTAAATGAAGGCCAGCACAAAGGCGGAAATAAAACACGGTGACAGCCGTGAGAGTGATCACAACACATCACAGAGAAGGCTTTTCATATCCCTATGATCTTCCAACAAGTACTTCACTTCCATACAAGACTAGGTCTGGTGGCACAGACAGCGCTGTGCAAAAACTCTTGATCAATAGTTCTTGTTGCTTTCTAAAGGTTATCAGACTTACAAAAAAACTATTTCTCCTCTTTTCCACATTTTGTCAGATTGCAATCTCACCTAATGGGCCAATAGAGTCCACCTGTGCATAATTTAATCTCAGCATGAATCTAGCTGTTCTGTGAAGGCCTCAGAGGTTTGTTAGAGAACAATGTTCTAAGCTTTGAATATCTCACAGAGGAGTGTTCAATCTATCTAAAAGTCAAAAGAGTACCAACCAAAAAATGTCTTTCCACCTAATCTGACAGGCGTGGCAATTAGATGATTAATCAGAGGAGCAACTAGGGGTCCATGGTAACTCTGGGTGAGCTGCAGGGATTCTAAGCTCAAGTAGAAGAATATGTTGACATCTAGTCTTTATTGAACACTGGTAAGAAGAAAGATATTATTGGACAATAATAATATGAAGTCTTGTTTTCAGTTAGCTACAAACCAAGTAGTGAACACAGCAAACGTCTGGAGGGAGACGCTCTGGTTGGGTGAGACCAGCATGTGCCTTTTTGGCCTACATGCAAATCTAATACAGCACCTCAACCAGAAAACATCATCCCCATTAAGAAACATGGTAGTGACTGTACTATGCTCTGGGGATGATTTCTCTACCAGGATCAGAGAAGCTGGACAGAGGTTCACCTTCCATCAGAACAATAACGCTAAACGCACAGTCAGAGCTACAATGCAGTAGTTTAGACTAAATCATAGTTATGTGTGAGAATGGCATAGTCAAAGTCCAGCAAAATTAGATGAGTAAATGATGATGGTTTATTGTTTTATTAGTGGCGATTGTGTCAGGTATTTGTGTTGCAGCAAGGACCCAAACGCAGATGCAGGTAAGAGAGCTGGGTGTTTATTAAGATGATGGTGATGACGATGAAGGCAGGACTGGACCAACGAAGACGAGACACCAGACTGACATGAAATGAGTAGGGCAGGAACAGTACCTGGAGACATCAATGATCCAACAGGGAGTGAGAGGCGTACACAGGAGTCAGGTGCAGACAGGGAGTGAGCAGGGCGGAGTGTAGATGGCTCTGACAGGACCCCTCCCTTTAAGGGCGGATTCCAGACGACTGGAAAAAGAAAAAAGTAAAGAGAAAAGAAGAGAGGGTGGGTGGAGGGGGCCCACAGAAGGAGGGCACGAGTCTTTGAGGGTACGCCCCTAGAAGTCCGGCGGGAGGCAGGGTGGACGTCCCTTGGATGACTGGTGTTCAGGTGGGAGCCTGGAAGGTCCCCTGACTAACAGGTGATCGAGAAACCTGGCCAAGGGTGGCCAATGACGAGGAGACTTAGCTGAATGAGGCTGGCGACGAAGAGACTTGGTGTCGGGTTCTGGTGACGGAGTCGAGTCGTCCTGGATCCTCTCTGGGAGCCCTGGTTCCGTAACCCAGCCTTCCATGATAGCGGCTGACCTGGTGGCCGGAGTTGTGATGGCGTCTTGGCTGAATGGAACAAGGCCAGAGTCTGGGTTGACTGGCGAGGCTGACAGGAGGGCAGAGTGTTAAGAGTGCAACAGGAGCCAACGACTGGCTTGAAGGAGAGGAGGAGGAGCTCATGAGCCGAGAGGGATGGTGAACCGATGGCTCTTCCACCCCAAAAGGAGGTTTGCGAAGCGGTGGGAAAGGCTCGTGCCGTTGCGGACTAGTGCCTTGGGAACAGAACGCTAGCTTTGTGCCTATGAAGGCGGACTGCTGTTCCAGGTCATCCTTCGTATCCGGATTGGATGTTGATTTGACCGACGCAGCCAGACAGGAACAGTACCAGGAGACATCGATGATCCAACAGGGAGTGAGAGGCGTGAAGGGCATGAATACACAGAAGGGAATGAGGATCAGGTGGGGCAGATTGGAGACGTGTGCAGACAGGAAGTGAGCAGGGCGGACTGTGGATGGCTCTGACAGATTGTTTTCTTCAATCTGTGATAGTTGGTCAAAACTGTTGCAGCTTGTATTCTGTGGTAAAAAAATGTAAATGATGGCAATAAATGATGGACATTTTTAGATTTTGTTCTAACTGAGCCAGTTGGATTGTGTTATTTAGATTATTCACGTAAGCCTGGGTGAATATTTTATGTAACCCCCCTTATTTATACTGCTAATCACCAGAACTGCAGAAGGAAGGCTTCTTTCTTCCCTGTTCTCTCGTCTGTGTTTCTGCATCTCTCATAATGAAGCGTTTGAGCCCTAACAGGGATTTTTTCTGATCGGATTAGTTGTTTGATTTGAAAAATCCGCTGCAGGCCGTTCTTTGATTTTTGTGGCTGCTGACATTTTGGGTTTGCTCTGATGCTTTCAGTAAACACTGATCATCGGCAGTCATTCTGCTAGAATTCATCCGATCTGTATCTTGTTGAGTTATTGCTTGACTTCAGGGCAGGATTTCATGTCAAGTTATGTAAACGAAGCTGGAGCTCAACACTCGAACAGATCCCCTGAACGTACTGTTTCTACAGTACGTTCAGGGGATCAACACTCTGCAGGTTTGAGTGGTGGAAGGAAGTTAAAGGTTTGTAGTTTAATTTACAGTGGAGAATAGCAGGTATTTTGCAGCTGGGGGTTTCACTGAATTTAAACAGGGGCCAAAGTCATTCAGTCTATCTATATGTTAAGTAGGTTTCATGGTTAAAGAGACTGCCTGTGACCTCAGTGCGTGTTGTAGCCGACAAGCACACTTCACAGAGAGATCGGCCTTTTTCACAGCAGATGTCTCATCAGGCTAAAGACTGATGAGTGCAGTTGTTACAGTTAAAGGGATTAAAACTACTACTTTGCATCGGGGTGCAATGAAAAATAACAACACAATCCAGAATTATTGGCACCCCTAGCAAAGTAGTGTCAAATACTTTTATCTTATACTGCAGCACCATAACCTCAAACTTATTCAGCGAGGAGAAAAATCCCTTGTGAGGAAAAATATTTTGAACAAACTCACTGGCGCAGTAATGGCTGGGACACCAGACAATCCCCCAAAATTAAACCAAACTGAGCCTCCAATTCATAGTTGACCTTTTAAAAATCTAAATAACGCATCTAAGAGCTTTTACTTTGCCAAAGACTGTTGCTGTATGACTGTCATGACATGCTAACAACTCTTTTTCCAAGCAGCACAGATGATACTCCACAGTAACATGTCCTGGCTGACACCATCCGTTGTTGGCAAGAATTGCTAATCCACCAAATCTTCTTTTGCTGCTCCTCTTTGACCACAGTTTGTTGTTATGGTTTAAAAGCCGGGCAGAGAGAGGTTAGAGGTATATCATCCTTGCCCATTATGAGCAATATAAGAGATGGTTTCAACTTCCTTCTTCTCTTTTTGCTGTGCATCAAACCAACTTTTAAACTCCTATGGTAATTATTTGAGCTTTTCACAGCTGGATAAGCTGTTTTGGATTTATATTGTCATCAATATACAAATATTGATGACAGAATACAAGCCCTTTTTGTACACATACTCAGTTGCACATCGCTTGCACATTATGTTGTAAATTTGAACTTGCTGTACAGTCTCTTATTCCCTTTTTTGTTATTATACTTTACCTTTTCTGTGAATCTACATGTTTTCATTTTGCCTGTGACTTTGTTGCTGGTTCACCTGGACAACAAAAGATAGTTATATTCTTTCTCACCCAAAAGGAGGTAGGAGGTAGAAGGATTTCTACAGTGACCTGGACTACTCCCTGGTGAGGTGTTCCGAGCACGTCCCACCGGGAGGAGACCCAGAGAAAGACCCAGGACACTCTGGAGAGACTATGTTTCTCGGCTGGTCTGGGAACGCCTTGGGATTTCCCCTGAGGAGCTGGCCCAAGTGGCTGGGGAGAGGGAAGCCTGGATGGATGGATCTGAGTAGTGAACTGTCTGTATTTAATAGGTCATCCAGAAATACCAAGACCTGTTCTAGATTTGCAAATGTAATCTACATTTTTTTTCCGGTTAAGGTATTTTTATTTATATACATAAATATCACTGTAATGTGTAATTTGAACGGATGAATGGATTATCTGTCTACTTGAATATATTCTGACGTACGTTTGGTATTTGCACCATTCTTCACCCATGACCTTACATGACATTTTAAGACATAATTATGTCTTGTTGTTGTCTCTTTTACAGGAATCAATAGTGACATGGTGGTCCTGAAAAAACGTATAATTTGCTTTTAGAAAACCACATTTTAGTTTTAGCTGTGAGGGTTAACTATACTCTGTTCCTTGCATTGAGCAAAACAAACTGCAATGTAATTTATCAGCACCAAGTAGTGCACAATTGTGAAGTGGAAGAAGACAAATTTTTACAAATATAAAAGACTGAAGACTGATTTTTACAAATATAAATCCAAAGTGCTGTGTGCATAAGTTTGTATTAAACTCCTCCCAAACCAGTACTGTATAGTTCAACGTTTCACTGTATTTAAAATTAATCAAGGGTATGTGTCAATCAGTTTTGCACATTTAGAGACTAAAAGTTTTACCCATCATCCTTTGCAAACAGCTCAAGCTTAGTCAGATTTAATAGAGAGCATATGTGAACATCAAAGTTCAAGACCTGCTGCGGATTCTAAATGAATCCAGATCTGGACTTGAATTGAGTAATCCTAATCTATGAATATTCTTTGATCTAAGACATTCAATTGCAGTTCAGGCAGCACATTTATGGTTGTTGCTCTGCTGGCCATATCCAGAGTTCCAAAACTACTGAGGTCCACCATCCATTATCCCATGGCCATTAATTACAAAGTGGAGACCAAAACTGAATTCAAATTAAATAATTTATTTAAAACTAAAGTAAAACTTGTATGTGTATATGACATGTGTTTGCGTGCACTCATGGTATAGTGACATCATCTGAAGCATCAGGGCTCATTGATGAAGACTCACTAAAACAGCATGAAATATGTATAAAACACTTATATGCCCATTGTATGCAAAATGTTGACATAAATGCCATAGGTGTCAATGTAATAAGTAAACAAATCCTTCTGTGGACTATAGTGAATGTAAAAAGGCTAATCAGTTTTTTTTTATAACAATAAGGACAAAGGTCTCGTCTCTCTATCCTAAAATGGGTGGACAGTAGCTGTCAAAGTTTTCTCTCCCACCCATATCATCTTCACCACCTCCATCGCCTCTCTGCCTTCTCACCACAATCTCCTTCCAAAAGCTAGAATTTATTTGGTGCAGCCTTTTCATTGTCTGAAAAAAAGTAAACCTATAAAGGATGAGCATAATTTTACAAGATTTTGTTGAATATAGGATGCAACATTTACATGCCAAGACGATTACGTATTTTACAGAACGTGTAGCAACCCTACTAGACAGTACAAATAAATTAAACTAAGATGTCAATGAGGAGTGACCACTATGCTTAATAGACTGTGACGGTAGGTAAAAATAAGTCTAACTCGTAGTATGAGAACAATATAATTTAGGTAACGTATTTCCAGGTAGTTATCTCTGTTATTTTTTTATTTTTATGATATCCACTCTCCTCTTCTCCTGTATTTTGTTCTTCTTCTTGTGTTTATTGGCGGTCAGAAAACAAACTGAACTGCGCTCTTCTTCGGAGTCATGGACATTTAGTTTGGCTGCCTCACATTGCTGTAGCGCCTCCACCGTAGACCACTGCTGCATTGTCAAGGTCACATGGTCTTGTGCCCACTGTTAACGTTTACGGCGATGGCTTGGTGTTAGTGGAGTCACCTGCAGCAGTCGTCTGGCAATCAACCCAAAGCGGTGGAGTCGGTTGCGAATGGTTTGGCTGGAAACCCTAGTACCCCTCACATCTCGTAAACGGGCCTGCAGCTGTGTGGGAGTTGCATGACGATGTCTAAGTGCATAGGTCCTTAGCTACTGGTCATAGTTGTGGTCTTTCACTCATGGGGCTCGACTCCTGGGTCTGTCACAAACTCTTCCAGTAGTTCTGTGTCTTGATGCAAGTCTGCAGATGACACTTTGAGTCACACCAAGTTCACATGCAGCATCTGACTGCCTGCTACCGACCCGAAGGTGCGCTATGGCCAGGTGGCGCTGCTCGTCCGTTAAGTGACGTCGTGTGTTCATGGCTGTTTGAAGGATGGAGTTGGAATGACTTACTGACAATACCAGCTTTTTAAACCCACAGAATGTTGAAATTGATGCCACATTGAAAAGGGTTGTCTTTAGTATTTTCTGGTGTTGGCCCCAATATGTAAGGCACACTGTACACAGTGAGACCATTACATGGAAAACACACGCCAATACAATTGCCTCCCTATCCCAAAAATCTCTGAAGTGAAAAAAAAACCATATACAGGTCCTCAAAAATAAAGCATATTGTGATAAAGTTCATTCTTTTCCATAATGTAATGCTAAAAATGTAACTTTCATAAATTTTAGATTCATTGCACACCAACTGAAATATTTCAGGTCTTTTATTGTTTTAAAACTGATGATTTTGGCATACAGCTCATGAAAACCCAAAATTCCTATCATAAAAAATTAGCATATCATGAAAAGGTTCTCTAAATGAGCTATTAAAGGCTTTGAAAAACTCCCAGCCTGGTTCATTACTCAAAACTGCAATCATGGGTAAGACTGCCGACCTGACTGCTGTCCAGAAGGCCATCATTGACACCCTCAAGCAAGAGGGTAAGACACAGAAATAAATTTCTGAACAAATAGGCTGTTCCCAGAGTGCTGTATCAAGGCACCTCAATGGGAAGTCTGTGGGAAGGAAAAAGTGTGGCAGAAAACGCTGCACAACGAGAAGAAGTTACCGGACCCTGAGGAAGATTGTGGAGAAAGACCGATTCCAGACCTTGTGGGACTTGCGGAAGCAGTGGACTGAGTCTGGAGTAGAAACATCCAAAGCCACCGTGCACAGGCGTGTGCAGGAAATGGGCTACAGGTGCCGCATTCTCCAGGTCAAGCCACTTTTGAACCAGAAACAGCGGCAGAAGCGCCTGACCTGGGCTACAGAGAAGCAGCACTGGACTGTTGCTCAGTGGTCCAAAGTACTTGCATGTCATTCGGAAATCAAGGTGCCAGAGTCTGGAGGAAGACTGGGGAGAAGGAAATGCCAAAATGCCTGAAGTCCAGTGTCAAGTACCCACAGTCAGTGATGGTCTGGGGTGCCATGTCAGCTGCTTGTGTTGGTCCACTGTGTTTTATGAAGGGCAGGGTCAATGCAGCTAGCTATCAGGAGATTTTGGAGCACTTCATGCTTCCATCTGCTGAAAAGCTTTATGGAGATGAAGATTTCATTTTTCAGCACGATCTGGCACCTGCTCACAGTACCAAAACCACTGGTAAATGGTTTACTGACCATGGTATTACTGTGCTCAATTGGCCTGCCAACTCTCCTGACCTGAACCCCATAGAGAATCTGTGGGATATTGTGAAGAGGAAGTTGAGAGACGCAAGACCCAACACTCTGGATGAGCCTAAGGCCGCTATCGAAGCATCCTGGGCCTCTATAACACCTCAGCAGTGCCACAGGCTGATTGCCTCCATGCCACGCCGCACTGAAGCAGTCATTTCTGCAAAAGGATTCCCGACCAAGTATTGAGTGCATAACTAAACATAATTATTTGGAGGTTGACTTTTTTTGTATTAAAAACTTTTTTCTGTTATTGGTCGGATGAAATATGCTAATTTTTTTAGATAGAAATTTTGGGTTTTCATGAGCTGTATGCCAAAATCATCAGTTTTAAAACAATAAAAGACCTGAAATATTTCAGTTAGTGTGCAATGAATCTAAAATATATGAAAGTTAAATTTTTATCATTACATTATGGAAAAGAATGAACTTTATCACAATATGCTAATTTTTTGTGAAGGACCTGTATGTATGACATCCACTTAGTCTCTCACGATATCCCTAACTTATTGTGAGTTATTGTATATTGGCATGTATAAACTGGGCATCGTTTAGCTAATATTACCTGCACGCAACAGCATAACTAAACTGGGCATCGTTTAGCTAATATTACCTGCACGCAACAGCATAACTCAACTTACATCTTGTTTGGAAAAAAACTGTGCAAAGTTTTTTGCCTTTTGCTGGCTCTGGCTGGTTTACTAAACATACTACACACCTGTTGGCGATCCACTGATTTCGATGCATGTGTAAGCTTAAGGTGCATTTAAAGACGGCTTGGAAAAATGCATAACCGTATATTAATGGCCTAAATGGCTGTGGTGGCAGAAAAAAAGTGTGGGGGACAGTGGGCATGGACACAGGAAGTGTTACTCCCATGCCTCCACCATAACCACAGACCACAGATAACTATGCAGGCAGTTCCAAAGCATTCTCTTAATTATTTTTTCATTAAATACACAGCAGAAAATTACAGAGATCTTGACCTCGGTGTCTTCAATAGTGGATATGGCCTTGCTGGAAGGTGAACCTCCACCCCCATTTCAAGTTTCAACTTTTTTCCAGGATTAAGGTGGATTTAGCTCCATCAATTTTTCTATTTACTTCTGAGCAGCTTTACTGAGGATGGGGTGTTCAGAGTGATTTGTAGCAGGCACGTGTAAGGGGGGCTTGGACACCTGCCTCTTTACTCCATGATGCCCCAAGTGCCCTTTTTTATTTCTTTTTGCATGCATGTGGGGGCCTGCCTGTCCCCCTCAACAGTAACATTTAACCATTAATAACGATTTAGATAAATAAAATAATCTGGCTACTGTCAATCACATGATGACCATTAACCAATCCTCATCCTTTACATTCCTCTGCCTCTCCTTTGCTTTGCAAATGAGGCTGCAGAAAGACTGGTAAATAGGGCATACAATATACTACACAGGAGTACTAGATTACTATATACTAGAGATGTGTATTGGAAGGAAACTGGTGATACGATATGTATCACAATTTAGAGGGACAATACGATATATTGCGATATATTGCTATACTGAGTAAGACTATATATTGTGATTTTTAAAACTTAATTTAACTGTAAAACACTGTAAAAAAACACTGATTCTTAACACTCCAACCTGTTTTATTCATAACACATCCAATTTTATTACTAGATCTAGCTGATCCACTGGAACCAAGAAGGTGAAAACAGCCACTAACTACCAGTCATACGTTTAATTTTACTACAAAAATTACTGTCATCATTAATGGTTCCATTCAAATTCTAAAAAATAAAATAAAAATCCATAAATTGCTTTCGAATATCGAGGGGACTCAGCACTGGGCCTTTCAACTATCAAATTATAGCCAAGAATATTTTTTTCAAAACAGACCTGTTTGTGAAGGAAAATATAGCCCTCATTTTGAAGTTACATAAAACCGTTTTTATTTATTTTTTCTTCCCCATCTTCCTTGCAGTAGTGCTCTTAGGTCTCCCTCACCCCCCTCCCAATACAGAGAAATGATTTGGCCACAGGTTTACAAACTTTTTACTTTCAGTTTATTAGGCTGCTCCAATGCTGTAGCCACAAACTGCTCGGTGTACAGCCTCATTTGGTCCCTCTGCTCTGGGTCAGCCAGCCTCCATCCCTTTCATACAAAGGACCAGCGTCACAACTTCCATCTCAAGAACATGCCTCAAAATGCAGATACAGCATACCTTCGGTTAGCTCTCCACTCCTTTCACCTAAAGTCACCTGACACTTTCTCACAGCAGCACGCTGGATCAGGGCTGGATCTAAGCGGAAGTGAATGAAATGAATTTTACTGCTATAGCCCCTCAGCTGCTAAAAGGTTGGGGCCATAGTGTTTGCGGCTCATGTTTAAAAATGTCCTATATAAGTTCTACGATCAAGTTGGACTGAAGCATGTATGGAAAGCCAGACGTGCCACAATTCAATAATCAAGATGTCCATAAATTCACCACATAAGGACTTCCTGTTCCGGTTAGGTGAGGGTGAGACGCGCGAGTGACTAGTGTAAAATTTCGACTTCCAACAAAGTGGGTGAAGTTTCCTCTTTCTGTCAGGGAGGATTTTATATATATATGTGTGTGTATATATATATATATATATAGGGCCATCACAATGGCGGAGCAGGAGAGCAAAGTCGGGCTACTATCCAGCCAAGTTGCACAGTTAACAGAGAAATGCGTAGATCTAGAAGGGCACTCTAAGAGATTGAATATACGCATAATGGAAGTGAAAGAGGGAAAGGAAAATGGTCAACTGATAAGTGACTTTGCTGCTCCACTACAGCCACACACTGGAGGAGATTCTGTGGAAGGTGACATCTAAGAAGAACCTGATGTTCGGAGTGGGGCGGGCTGCTTTTACCCCTGTAAGGAACCTGCTGCATGACAAACCCGGAGTAAGATTTGGTTTGTTATATCCTGCCATGCTCAGAGTGACCCATAATTATGTTGAAATGGTATTCACCGATCCAAGTGCTGCTCATTGCTACGCGCTGGAACACTTTGGTTATTAATTTGGCAGTAAATACAAGGACACGGGAGAGGTTGAAGATTCTGGTAGTACTATTCCACCCTGCTTTATATTTGGGTTCGGATATGGATAATGTATGATACACACTGTGTACTAACTATTTCTTTTTTGATTCTAAGTACTTAAAGGTGCGCCTACTTTGTTAATGGACTAATAATATATTTAGATAGCATCGGGGCTTGTTGTGTTACTGGGAAGTTAGAGAAAGCACCTTTTTTATGTTAGTGCTTCCTAATTTAAGAAGGGGTGTTCAGATTTTTTGGGGATGTTCTATTGGGGAAGGAGGAGGGGAATAATTGAACAAATACAAAGATTACAAGCAAGGACCAGCAATGTTGATATCAAACCAAGTAAGGGTTAATATGTGTAAGAATATAGGGAAAGCGACCTTTTGCACATGGAATGTTAAAGGGGTTAACGAGCCTATTAAGAGGGGCAAAGTGTTATCCCATTTAAAAGGTCTTAAAGCCGACATTATATTCTTACAAGAAACACATCTGAAAACTACATTTTATAATAGACTTGTTGATTAACCAGGTATTCCACTCAGATTTTTCAGCCAAGGCTAGAGGAGTAGCTATAATGATTAAAAAAGGAGACTGTAATTTAGCGCAAGAGCCATATTCGGAAAATAACGTATCATTAAACAAGTGATTTTATTAAAACTTTCATGAAAAATTCCAACATTTGTGATGTATGGTGACCTCTGAACCCAAAGGGGAGAGAATATTGTTTTCATTCACAAGTGCACAACATAAACACAATAATTGATTACACGCGAATACTTCCAAATGCATATATTTCTAAATATCATAATATAATCATATCTGATCATTGTCCGTTGAAACAAATTATCAGAAAGACACTCCACCTACTCTCTTGTGGGAAACCTATAAGACATGTATAATGGGGGTGTATCATATCATGTCAAGCCACCCAAGGGAAACAGAAAAAAGTTGAATTAACAAAGCTGGAAAGACAAATAGAAGAGTTAGAGGCAAATAATGCACGAATACCTTCCAATGATAAATACAATACTATCTGCACATTAAAATAGAAACTAAATAAAATTTTATCTAGTAATATCAGTTAAGCTTTCACCTATATGAAACAAAAATATTTTGAGTTTGAGGACAAACCACAAAAACTTTCAGCAAGACAGCTGAAAACAGTGGAAAGTGATAGAATGATCCATACAATTAGATCTGTTGATAGGAAAATTCTGACTGCTCGTAAAGAGATAAATCATAGTTTTAAACAATGTTATGAATCACATTCGTCCTGCTTAACCGCCAGTACGGATGTCGTACAACCTTTTTTAGACAAGTGTGATCTGCCAGTACTTAATCAATGGGATCGTAAGCTCCTCAATAGTGAGATCACTTGTGGGGAAAATGGCAAAAGCATGGGTCCAGCTGGGCTGGGTAATGAGTTCTATAAATTTTCAAAATTGAAATTGGCTCCATACTTATTAAAAATGTATAATCAGGCATTTGATGATGAAATTTTACCACCAACACTGAACAAGGCAGTAATCATTGTACTTCCTAAAAAACACAGGGACCCGGAACAAGTAGCTCCATACAGGCCAATTTCATTACTGAATTCCGGTCAAAAGATTCTGGCTAAGATACTGGCCAAGAGGCTTGGTACTGTGCTGTCTATATTAATACACAGCGACCAAAGAGGTTTCGTCCCAGGAAGATACTCCTCTGACAAGCGTCTTTTCAATGTCATCTACTCATCAAACATTAAAAAAGATTTGGCTATACTTAGTTTAGATGCTGAGAAAGCATTTGACCAAGTTGAATGGCCAAATCGTTTTGCTGTGTTAGAAAGGTTTCAGCTAGCTAAAGAGATTATTTTGTGGATAAAATGACTTTACAAAAATCCCACAGCGAGAATCCTCACAAACCAGACTATGTCAATGCAGTTTCAACTCTGTAGAGATACAAGGCAAGGCAATTTTATTTGTATAGCACACTTTCAACAACAAGGTCATTCAAGGTGCTTTACATGATTAGGAGGTAAATTAAAAATAGGAGTAAAACACAGACACAGCATATAAAGTAAAAACAGAAATAAAGCAAGAAGCACATACATAACATATGATACATGAAAACATTACTCAAAGGCAGCTCTAAACAGATGAGTTTTTAGTTTTCATTTAAAAGAACTCAGAACTCATCCCTGCAAGACAGGGATGTGTCCTTAATCCCTTGTTGTTTTATCTAGCATTGGAGCCCCTGGCTGAAACTATTCAAAAACACCCTCAAATTTATGGATTTAATAAGAGGTACACTACAAATAAAATTTCATTGTATGCAGATTATATCTTATTGTTTGTATCACAGCCTTCAAAGTCTATTCCGGCAATTCTCTTTGTTATTACTGATTTTGGTACATATGCGGGTTACAGGATCAACTAGGGAAAAAGCGAATTAATGTCCATAAAACAGGAAAACCATGATTGGCTTGCAAATTTCCATTTCAAAGTATCTGAAAAGATATCATGTTTGGGAATAGCGGTAACAAGAAAATACACCTCCCTTTTAAAAGATAACTTTAATCCACTTATAGAGGGACTAAAGTAAAATATTCAATTCTGGAGAATTCTTCCGATTTCCCTAATAGGAAGTGTGAGTGCAATAAAGATTAAATTCCTCCCACAATGTCTATATTCACTCCAAAATTTACCAGTATTCCTTACAAAGTCCTTCTTTAAAAAGTTGGACGCAATTATCATGCCATTATGGAACTATAAATCACATAGAATGAAAAAGAGCATTTGACAAAACATTAATCACTGGGAGGCTTGTCTTTGGCTAAGTATTACTATTGGGCTATAAATTTCAGAACAATCTCCATCTTGCTTGATGATGCGGCATTATTGCCTAAAGGCAATGGAACGGGAGGACTGCCTTCCTTACTCTACCAATGCAGTGTTGCTATCACTAATATCTCTAGTCAGTTCCCTTTACAACGATAACCCAATAATTCCCAGCACTATAAAAATTTGGACTCAAATTAAGAAAAATTACAAATGTAAACCACTCTCTCTGTGTTCACCGATCCATCTAATCCTTCTTTTCACCCTTCTTGTTTAGACGGAGTTTTCAATACATGGAGAGAATTAGGATTATGTACTGTAAAAGATTTGTACTTAAATGACAACTTTACGACGTTCCAACAACTGCAAGAAAGGTTTAGGGGACCAAGTAATGATTTCTTTAGGTATCTTCAAATATGAAATTACATCCAATCGCACATCCCGCAGTTGCAGATAACTGAACCTGATATGTTGGATAAATATCTGATTGAATCCACAGGGTTTCAAAAGAGGAAATGACTACTTGGTAACCCAAACATTTCTTGGAGTTGTTGGAACATCATAAAGTGTCATTTAAGTACAAATCTTGAGTTTTCTTTCTCTTCTTTTTCCTTTTTCCTTTAGTAAAGGTGTATATAATAATTTCAGTTACAAGTGAAGCTTATAATTCCATGTGTGTTCTTTGTTCATAGTGATTTTTTTTCTTTCCTTTTTTGAAAAAAAAGGCAGGAAAAATTTCATCGACTGTTTTGAATAGCTGTAATTATACTGCTGTTTATTAAAAATGTTTATACATTTGACAATTTCAATTTCAGTAAAACTTTAAATGGATTTGTCAAATAAATAAATCTATTCTCATCTTATTAAATAAATAAATATTTTCTTTAACTCTGAATTATTTGACATTTTATTTATATGTTTTTACCTCATAAATAAATTTATTTTATCTCTACACTTTAAAAATCAAAAACCCTCAATGCAGCCCAGCAGCAGCAGCAGCAGCATCTCAATAGCAACATTGGCTGCTTTTGCTTTGCTTTTTTTTTTTTGCAAGCTGCAAACAAGACATCTTGTAGCCTTCTTTCAACAATGGCTGTCTTCTTGCCATTCAGTCATGAATTCCAGATTTGTAGCCTTACTGACTAAATAAGGGGTTTCCTGGCAGGCCATGAGGTGACCTCAACATGACACTGGCAATTGACTGTTGTCTTGTTAAAAGACTGCGCAGCCTACAGGGAGAAGGTAGAGAGGCTGTTTATGTGTTGCAGGGACAACAATCTATTTTATCTAATGTCAACATGACAGAACATATGAATGTGGACTTTCGACATTCCACCTACAATTCCCTCAGCATCAATGTCTCAGCTGTGGAGGTGTGTTCTTGTCAGGAAGTCATCAGCTCCAACTCAGACCAGCCGTGTCTGATGAGCTTCCTGACAATTACTCCACTCTCCCCTCAGTTTAAAAGACCCTTCCACTCACCTTCACATCGCTCAGTCATCGGTAATCCAATGCCCAGAGCTCCTACTCGTCAGACCAGAAGTCGTCCTCCTACCAGTCGTTTGCCAGTTATTTCCATCCAACCTAACCAGTCTCTTTCATCAGCTCAGCAGCCTGCTCCACCCTGCGCTCTTAATCCAGGGGGACTCCCATCCGCGTCTGGAGCGCCAAGCTTCACCCGATCACCTCTCCTTGTCCACCGGCGATCCCGACAGGATGACTGAGCCCGCAACGAGCGCTCCAGCGGAGGTAGAGGCCCTTCGGTCTGAGGTGATACACCTCCGGGCTCTGGTGGATCGTCTCAGTACCAAAATCGACACTCTGTCTGAGGCCCATATCAGGCTAGCCGGGCTCGTCAACACCCTCCAGCAACGACCGTCTTCCACCACCGAACCCAGGATCTGCCTCCCGGATAAGTGGAATGGGTCTGACGGCAAGCCAGACAGGTTGTTAGCCACCCTGGACATGATTTTTGAGTGTCAGCCCTCAATGTACGCCTCCTCCGCTCCCAGGGTAGCTCTGCTCACCTCCCTCCTTTCCGAGCAGGCACAAGAATGGGCGGCTGCCCTCTATAATCGGAGGTCCGTGCTCTGCAACGATTACGTCCAGTTCGTTGCAGAGCTTGGCAAAACTTTTGTGCCCCCCTGCAGTGAAGTGGACGCGGAGACTCAACTCCTTCATCTCCGTCAACAAGACCAGCCTGTTCACCTCTTCGCTGCAGAGTTCAGGACGCTGGCGGCTAAGCTAGCCTGGGGGGATGCGGTCCTGCGATCGCTCTTTCTGGAGGGTCTCGCCAACTATATCCGGGACGAGATGGTTGGCAGAGAAGCTCCCAAATCCCTTGACGAGGCCGTCAATCTGGCTCTCGAGATCGACCGTCGAATCATGAGCCGCCCTAGAACACCATCCCGTCTTCCACCACTGCGTCCCGCTTCACTCCGCTCAGTTGAGCCCAGCACTGCTCCCGACCGCTCCTACTCCGGCGACAGAGAGGAGCCGATGCAGCTAGGGCATCTGTCAGCGAAGGAGCGGGATCGACGTTTCCGGGAAGGGCTCTGCGCCTACTGTGGGTCGCCCAAACATCGCCGTCTGCAGTGCCCGCTCCGACCGGGAAACGACCAGGCCAGGTGAGACTCGGGGGGGTCTTACCTGGCCCGACAGGACCAGCTTGCTTCCTTCTTCCTGTCCAGCTCATTCATCGCAATCCACAGCATACATTCGGCGCTCTGCTCGACACTGGAGCGGCGGAGAATTTCATCTCCCCCCAACTAGCCACGAAGCTCCAGATACCGCTGGAGACCCTTTGCAGTCCAGTCCCGGTGACTTCCGTCGACGGACACCCCCTGCAGCCCTACCCTGTCCGACATCACACCATCAAGATCCGCCTGTGGGTGGGGGATCACACAGAGCTCATCCAGTTCCTCGTCATCGCTTCCTGCTCCGCGCCACTCATCCTGGGCTATCCTTGGTTCCATACACACGATCCGCACATCTCCTGGTCGGCGCAGCGGATACTCAGCTGGGGTCCCGACTGTTCAAAGAGGTGTCTCCGTCCCCCATCGTCAGCTCCGCTCGAGACCATCGGCGCCCGCCCTGGAAGATATCCCTCCGCCCTACAAAGACCTGGCGGAGGTCTTCAGTAAAAGCCGAGCTGCCAAGTTACCACCCATCGATCCTATGATATGGCTATCAACCTGATGTCAGGGGCGGAGCCTCCACGCACCCGTCAGTTCCCTCTCTCACAAGCTGAATCAGCCCAGATGAAGACCTACATTGCCGAATCTCTAGACCAAGGATTCATCCGCCCATCCACTTCTCCAGCATCAGCCGGCTTCTTCTTTGTTAAAAAGAAGGAGGGGACGCTGCGTCCCTGCATCGATTACAGAGGACTAAATCAGGTCACCATAAAGGATCGCCATCCACTCCCCCTGCTGAACACTACAACTTTCACCTCTCCTACCGGCCCGGTTCCAAAAACGGTAAGGCTGACGCCCTCTCCCGTCAGCACTCCCAAGCCACCGTCCCGATTCAGCCAGATGCCATCATACCCCCCCACCGCATCTTGGCGTCTCTCCAGTGGCCACTGGAGGACTCTATCCGATCGGCACTGGTTCAGGAACCGGCACCACCGGAGACACCACCAAACCGTCTCTACGTCCCAACCAGTTGGCGCCAGGAGGCCCTGCTTTGGGGTCATTCATCAGCCATAGCCGGTCATCCAGGCATTGCTAGGACCCTCAAATTCATCCGCCGCGCCCTATGGTGGCCCACTATGGCACAGGACGTCAGCAGCTTCGTCGGCGCTTGCACCACCTGTGCCAGAGCCAAATCCACCACACAACCACGATTGGGACCCCTCCGACCTCTACCTGTTCCAGCTCGCCCTTGTTCCCATATTGGGGTGGCCTTTGTGACGGGACTCCCCACCGCAGATGGCTTGAACACCATTGCCACCTTCGTAGACCGTTTTTCCAAAGCGGTCCACCTCGTTGCACTGCCTGGCCTGCCCACGGCCAAAGGAACAGCCGAGCTGGTCCTGGAACACGTGGTGCGGTTGCACGGCTTCCCCCAGGACATTGTCTCCGACCGCGTGCCCCAGTTCTCCGCTAAGTTCTGGAAAGCCTTCTGCCGTCTCATCGGAGCAACTGCCAGCCTCTCGTCCGGCTTCCATCCGGAGACCAACGGCCAAACAGAGAGGGCCAACCAGCAGGTGGGAAAATACCTCAGATGCTTCGCCTCAACGCAGCCCTCCACCTGGCCGCGTGCGTTGCTGTGGGCTGAGGTATCCCTCAACCTCCAGGTCTCCTCCGCCACAGGCATGTCACCTTTCGAGGTGTGCAACGGCTACCAACCATCCATCTTCTCTCACCAGGAACCAGAGGTAGAGGTACCAGCGGCCCAACAACTGATACGCCGTGCCAAGGCCGCGTGGATCCGTGCTCGGGCCGCCATCAGACGGGCAACCTCCAGTTACGTGGAACAGCGCCGCCGCCGCCACCGTTCCGGTCCCACCTTTCAGCCGGGGGACCTGGTCTGGCTCTCCACTCGGCATCTCAACCTGCCGACTGACTGTCGGAAGCTGACCCCCCGCTTCATCGGCCCGTATCCAGTCCTTCGAAGCATCAACCCGGTCACATACCGTCTCCGCCTTCCAGCCTCCCTCAAGGTCCACCCGGTGTTCCACTGCTCCCTCCTCAAACGCCACGTCATCTCGCCTCTGTCTCCGCCTGCAATCTCCCCACCCCCCCCTCGCTTCATCGACGGCGGTCCGGCCTACACAGTGAGGCGGATTCTGGACTCTCGACCCCGCGGCAGGGGGTACCAGTATCTGGTGGATTGGCGGGGCTATGGCCCTGAGGAACGCTCCTGGGTGCCGTCCCGGCACGTCCTGGACCCCTCCCTCGTCTCTGACTTTCACAGCTGTCATCCAGACCGTCCAGGCCCTTCAGGAGCCGGACCTAGAGGGGGGGGCTCTGTCAGGAAGTCATCAGCTCCAACTCAGACCAGCCGTGTCTGATGAGCTTCCTGACAATTACTCCACTCTCCCCTCAGTTTAAAAGACCCTTCCACTCACCTTCACATCGCTCAGTCATCGGTAATCCAATGCCCAGAGCTCCTACTCGTCAGATCAGAAGTCGTCCTCCTACCAGTCGTTTGCCAGTTATTTCCATCCAACCTAACCAGTCTCTTTCATCAGCTCAGCAGCCTGCTCCACCCTGCGCTCTTAATCCAGGGGGACTCCAATCCGCGTCTGGAGCGCCAAGCTTCACCCGATCGCCTCTCCCTGTCCACCGGCGATCCTGACAGTTCTTTGGTGTGCAAATAACTGAGAAAGTCATGTGGACAGACCATGACACTAGACCTAATTCCCACAGTCAGGAGCAGCATTCAGAGTGCTTTAACCAGCTGTTTCATGGTCTGGTATGGTAGCTGCAAAATGTTCTACAGCAACTGCCTGAAGAGGACAGTGAGGACACCACAGGCCTCTTACCTCATGTCAGGAAGTTTTCTATAAGTGAGCTGCTCACAAAGTGTGCAACATTGTAAAGGACTTCTGAAACTCTTGGACTGTCCCTGACATCCTGTTTACATATTTACATCCTCTAACAAAATACCCTGTGCTGCGTATACCACATACTTACAACTGCTGCTCATCAACACACCATGTGTAATCTACACACTTTTAAAGACTGGTATATTTGTTGAAGGTTTTATTGGCTTGTGTTTGCAGTATTCACTATTAGTAGCAAAGGTCTTGAGAGACATTTTTGTTTTCCGTCATTTTCCAGTACTACGACTTCGTAGAGTGTTCCTTCCAGTGATGAGGTTACTTTAGAAAACTACATTGCATTTAGTTATATAGTCAGACGTCTGCTGCGTCGCGAGTAGACAATCTCCCTCTGGCATTCATCACGGTGCAACTGAGTGTAGCCAAAGGCGGAGCAAGAATTTCCAGGAATATCCCTCGTTGACGAATGTATTTCGAAGACGGAGGCTCAACATGGATTCAGCCATTTGCACGACTCGCGCGTATGTATCCTGAATGGCAGATTCTACACTTACGAGAATACTTTCATTAGTAGGTGGAAGTAATTACACATGAATGAGCACATATTTTTGAAAGAACAAAGGGTTTTTTGCTAAAAATTAACTCAAAAAGATTCACTATGTAGCTTTAAAATATGCTCCTCAGGGACGCAGAAAACGTTCAAATTTTTAAGAGCAGGCTCAAGACTCACCTTTTTAGTCTAGCTTTTAACTGATTATTATTTATTATAGTCTGTTTAATTGCTCTGCATGTTTTACTTTCTCAATGGGAGCCCTCTGCCTCGAGAGCGGTGGTCAGCCGTGGCTGTCTGGGTGCTCTCCAGGTAGCGCTTGGGTGAACAAGGGGGTCTCGGCCTTGCGTCCTCTGGGCGCCTGTCAGTGCCTTGGCTGCTGCTGTTGATGTGCTGCTGCCTGTGCAGATGACTCCTTTGATGGCTTATCTGAACTCGGCCCAATGTCCTTTTGCTGTTGCTATTGAGTGTGTGTGCGCATGGGGGTTGGGTTGGGGGGAGGGGGGTATAATTGTGATCATGCATTTAAATCTGTTGGGGAGGGATGGGACCGGCACATCTGCGTTTTGGTCACATCTGTTTTGTGACTGCCTCACAGAGCTGGCCAGGATGTTGGCTTCAGGAGGTGGGAACATGTCAGTTTTCCGGATCTGGGCCAGAATGGGCCGTATCACAACATCTGGCCAAGCGGAAAACGGATCCACACCGGCAATTGTGCATTGTGCCAAAGGACACTGGCCCCGATTCGTTATTTGGATCTGGGCCAGAACATTTTTGGGCTCCAGGCTGGATTCGTTCCTAATGCTTTTTGTTGTCAGGGAAGTTCCTCCTGCTCTGCATGGAGCTGAAATGCGGACCCACTTGTACATAATCAAATAGTGGGAGTGCTGCAGAGGTTATTTTCATATGAATTTGGATTTTTGGCTTGGACTGATGATTTCTCATGGGGGTTTAAATGTTGTTCTGAATGCTGAATCTGCATTACGCTGCCAGGCTGGAGACTGGAACTACAAGCAGCACTTCAGCCAAAGTTTTGAAATGAGGGAACATTTCTCCAATTGAAGTAGTCAAAAGTCGGAAAGACTCTCTGAAGGAGCCGTTTCCTGACCCGCAAGCTATTGATTCAGCGGGAGCAAATTCCCCAGCATGCATCTGTAGTTGTCACAACAGCGGGCTGTTGGGAGCGACGCACTGTCAGCTCCCAGTTAGCGAGATGCATTGAGTACATTGTCCAGATGTGAGATAATGTTCTCATGGGAATCTTTTTTTTTGATTGACTTAGTTACCTGTACTCCGTGCATGAAGTTGAAAATGTTAGGGGTGTGAATACTAATCTGTCAAAACACTGGACAGCCTCCAGATTTTACCATCACCATTCTAAAAAAAACATGTAACACGAAAAATATTCCATTAACTCGACCCCTGCTTGATATATATGTAATTTACGCGCATTTAGAAATAAAATTATGACGGCCTGCCTATTATTGTCTTTGCCACTTTTTTGCTGCCATTAAGCCTTGACTGATCAAAACATGGACTCCACTAGATCCCTGAAGGTGTGCAGTGATGTTAGCAGCAGATCATTTAGGTCCACTTTATGACCTTCATGTGATTCTTCTTTGGCCATTTTGTTGCCTTTGATGGTTTGGGGTAATTGACACAGTGGAAGAACTACCCACTATTCAATTTCTGGACTGAGGCAAGGAGGTTCTTGTCCAAGATGGCATGGTATACATGGTGCCAGAGTTTTGTACCCGCAGAATAAACAGTGCCAAAGCAAAGTGTTTCCACATTCGTGCTTGATTGTGGAGATGTTCTTCAGGTTTTACTCAGCATTTCTCTTCCTCCAAACACTGAGGGTCATGTTGATGCTAAAGAGCTTGATCTTGGTTTCATCTGACCAAAGCCCTTTGCCAAGCCTCTCCGTAATCATTTAAATAAAAACTGGAATAGAGGAAACTGCGTATTGGGTTTTTAGATTTGAGATGGTTTGGATTTAAAAAATAAAATTCTAATGAATGAATTTTGTTTAAATCATTCTGAAATGGAAATCTAACTATTTAAAGCTCTTACAGACTTAATTAACACTTAAAGCAAAGCTTAAATTTCTGCTTGTTTGCAGTAAGTTTATCATCTCCTGACTGACAAAACCTAGCAGGAAATATGATACTGAATCATGGCTAGCAAAGTGTGAACGCCTCTATTCTTCCTGTTATGACAAGTCAAAGTGTCTATGATTAAAAAGATCTATTTGCTGGGGCTGCTGGGGTGAGACGGTTGTCAAAACGTGAACTTTTCTTGACCAAAGCAGTGAGATGAGAGATTGTTGGAAAATGTGCACTGTTAACCCCATGTTAAAAAATCCATCATGTCCTGTTAAGGTCTCCAGGCGTTTCACACCAACTTTCAGCCTGGGCTTTCAAAATAAAAATGCACATACACACTTTTCCTTTTAGAGTGAGAGAGTGCAACAGTAGCAATTTGAGTGCTGAACTGCTGTTGTAGCCCTCATTCAAAGCTAAATACTTCAACCTAAATAAAAACATCTAATGCTATCTTAGTTATAGCTTAATCTAAACACCATCTAAAACAGTGATGAAGAGTTTGAGGGTGAAATATTTTAAACCTTATTTTATTAGCTGAATTCGGTTGTAAATTCGATGTGCAAAAAGTGCTAAAAAGAGCAAGGATTTTTCATTTTTCATATTTCATTGCCAATAAAACACAATAGGACTGAAGGTATAATTTAAACATGAAACTGTACTCACTGTGTGCTAAAATAGCCATAGAAGTAAGTTGACCTCAAATATTTGTACCACCAAGGTACCACCACGTCACCGAGATTTCTGAGACCTAAATATCCAGAGGAGCCTATAATACTAATATGTGTCAGGTCGGATTGGTGTTGGCTCCGGTCACGGAGCGGCAGAGCAGGAGATGTCTACGAAGATCGGGGCTGAGGAGCCCCGGAGGGGTCTTGGCGCCAGTGAGGTGGCTGGCGGCTGGTGCTTCCCCGGGGATCTGGAAGCAAGAGTTAGAATGGGGTGGGTTGGGCTGAAATGCTGCAGTGGTGGGGTTTCGGCAGTCTGAACGATTGCTTGGTGGATTTGCAAAAGACATTGATCGGGAGCTCTTTGACATGGACGAGTCGATGACTGAGCAATGTGAGGTGAGTGAGGGAGTCCTTTACCTTCTGGGGAGACTGGGATCAACCCAATGAGAGGCAGGAAGCTCACCAGGCCCGGCTGATCAGTGTTTGGCCTGATGACTTCCTGACAAATATGTACCTTAATTACTTTCATCTATGGTAAAAAAAAGTCATATAATCATCAATTCATTTGTGTCAAGTGGTCAATTCAACAAAAGAAAACTTATGAATCTCAGACGATATAAAAAGAAACTGTAAAAATGAATTTTATTAGTGCAGCAATAATGAAATACATTATTATAGCATTTTATAATCTGTTGGAGTGGAAGTACAACAGGTAAAACTAAACAAGGTCTAAAACAGAACCTTGAGGAATTTTAAAACAACTATTTCTCACAATCCTACAGTCTATAGATTAGGGCGCCGTAATAAAGCAACGCCGTTTAAAGCAAAGCAGCAAAATTCCCATCTACTGCGATTAAAACATCTTCAGAGACTTAAAGTGAAAATATTGTCTGAAATTAGTAAAATGTAGCTATAATTTCATTGCTTTTTTATTAAAAAGGCATATCGCTAAATATCTTTCCCCAAAACTTTTCACAATATAAGCAATTTAGATGTTGGCCTGTAACTCCTTAGAAGAGATAGGTCTAAATGGGGTTTTGTATATGTTGGCCCAACAACAACTTATATAAAGGATCTGGGAACAGTGCCACTTTTAAGAAAAACACTAGTCATGTCCACGATGGAGGAGCCAAAAGGCTTAATGAAAAAAGAGATAGGAAGAACATCAAAAAAAGCATTAAGTGGATTTCATATGACCAATCTGAGCCGTGGTCTCCTGTAACGTAATGTGCAAAGACAGACCTGATATCAAAGCATAGGGAATCAATAAGTGGATGGAGTGGAAACATTATGATAATAGGTCATTAGCATTTTAATAGGAAGAACATTCTCAGCTTTATTTTTTATTTGCTTTATTTATTCATGTTTTTTTTTATTCTGTATAAATTTTAATGATTAATATATGCAAATGTGATGTTTTGCTTGGTAGGCAGGTTGGTGTGGATGGGAATGAAGCTGATAGAAAAAACAGCAAATGAGGCATTACAAAAATTTCTGAATTCTGGCCTTTTACAAACACAAATCTTGAAAGTTTTTAAGGCTTTTTTTCACAGTTTCTTACCAAAAAATAAATAATCTAATGCAGGGAAAGTTGTTGAAAGTGGACTTGTTCATAAACCTAACCAGTAATTTGAACATTCCTAGAAAAACTATACAAAACATCAATCAAGTGAAACCATATCATACTACCTGACCAGGTAGTACAATAGTTTAATATAGGCCTTGTCATCCATAAAAAGTTTACAAAAGGATTTTATTGGGATTTTATTAGACAAACCAACATTAGAGTGTATTTGAGAAGTGAAAGGAAATGAAAATTTTAAAAGTGAGGTGTATATTTGTATTCAGACCCATATTATCTAACAATCCAAAATAACATTTTGAGATAATTAGTGAACAATGTCCACCTGAGCATGATTTAAACTCTGTGAAGGCTTGAAAGGTTTATTGGAGAAGCTGAATCATGAGGACCAAAGAACACAAAATCAGGGATAAAGCTTTGAAAACATCTCACAGGGAACTGTTCATTATCTGAAAACCGCAAGGGATGACACAACTGCAGATACAACAAGACATGTGTCAACCGAAATTAACCTAATGTTAACCAGGAAAGGAAAGCATTTATCTGAGAAGCAGCTACGAGGCTCATGGTGATTTTGGATGAGCTACAGAGAAACAAATCTCATATGGGATAATCTGTTAATAACACTGCTGTTAGTCTTACAATTCGCAAAATGAACTACGAGTTCCACTACAAGTGGAGAAACAGCCATGTGGCATGTTGCCCTGAATGCACCATCCCCACAATGGAACATAGTGGTGACTGTATCATGCTGTGGTGAGGCTTTTCTTCAGCATGGACAGGAAAGCTGTTTAAAGCAATTGGGGAGATGGAGCCAAACATGGGGCAGCCCTTAAAGGAAACCTGCTATAGGTTATAAAAGACTTGATGATGGAGAAGCGGTCACCTTTCCAGTAGGACAACAACCCTAAACAGAGCCAGAAAGGATTGGATTATTCTAGGCCAGTCAGAGCACAGACCCAAATATCATTGAGCTTTGGTGGCTGTATTTAGAAATTGCTGCTTTGCAGCCAGTCTAACTGAGGTTCAGCTATTTCACATTGCGGAATAGGCAAAATGTCAGTCTCAAGATTGCACCATATCGGTGTGAGATGTATCTCAAAAAGCTTGCACCTGTAACTGCATTAATAACCACTTCACAAATATGCACTACTTTGTGTTAGTTTGTCACATAAATTCCCAATTAAATTTAGTCTAATTTATTTTGGTTATCATGCATGGTTCATCTGCACTTGGCCCAATGTCCTTTTTTACTGTATGCATGGGAGTTGGGTTGGGGGGAGGGGGTTATAACTGTGACCATGCTTTTAAATCTATAGGGGAGGGATGGGAATGTGATTTTATGTGGGGTCATTTTAATCTGTAAAGCATTGTATGAAAAGCGCTTTATAAATAAAGTTTGATTTGATTCGATTTGATCCTATTGACAAAACCTACCTAAATGTCAATGCATGGATAAATATTACATGGTGTTAAAAATAAACTCCCGAAACATCCTTAACAAGTGAATTCATGAAAACACAGAACAGCTTATTTGTTATTGAACCCTTTGAGATCCCTGTGGAACAGCCTGTGCCAACTGGTTTGTTACCCATTTACCATGACCCTGTGTTTATCAGCAGATAGGCTTCAGTGATTAACTTAAGTGTGCTACAATTTTGTTGAATTGTCCAGCTTCCGTCTTTTTCCTTTTGTAAATCAGAGGCTGCTCAGAGACACCGCTTAGCACCACATGTTGCACTCAGCTCTAGGTTACTCAAACTGGCATACTTCCCAGAAAATATTCAGCTTTGCAGAGGATTTTTGTTATTGCTTCCAGTGTTGTTTGAGCTCTTATTTCCTTTTCTGATTATTATCTCAATCCTGATTAAAACCTTGTTTCTTATTAATAAGCATAATAACCCCAAGGTAAGCAATATCCTTTAAAAGTTTTTCAATTTAGCAAAAGCATGAGCTCAGATAAAAATTAGTTCTGAATTTTTAGATAAAGGGAATATTAAACTCCCCTTCTTCCTATAAAAAACAATTATTTTAAAAAGAAATGACCTCATCTGAGGTACAAGGTGAGCCATAAAGCAAAAATAGCAGTACTCCTATTTCCCAACTGGCACAAAGACACAACAACCAGTCTACCTCTTCTGGTTCCTTCACTGAACTGAAGTGCTATTTCCCTGCTGGTCTCCTTCAACGAGGGCCAAGGAGTGATTACTGTTGGACCAGTGCAGACGGAGCTGCATGGTAAGTGTGGAATACAATAAAACAAATGAGCAAAATTCCCCTGAAAGAAGCCTGTTATTAATTGCCAACGGGTGATGGGGAAGGCTTGGAGTTCCTGATCCTTGGAAAGCAAGTGGATCAAGAACGAAACAAGAGTTGACAAATGAATTGTAGCCTTGAGATTGCTGGATTTCAACTTCTAAGATGATATGGCCCAAAAGAGAGAGGTGAGCAAATATTAATAAACCTAAATACTGGTTAGATAAATGGACAGTGCCTTTTGTTAATTTTATGTCCTTTGAGGTCATTTGTTTTCTGCCATCAGTTGACCCTGATGTTAATAGATCAAATTTAATATCTTGAACTGTACAGATTTATATCAGATTAATACTTCAATTTCCTTCCAGTTACAACATCTCTAGCTTTCAAGTGGTTCAGCTTAATATTCCCTCTGGACGTTAATTACATTCCTGACAGGGGACGACTGTGGCAGCCTATTTTTTGTTTTTGCTTGAGTCTCTGTTATTATTTGCCTCAGTTCGTTGTGTCACGATTGTTTTCCTAATGGAGCTGTCCCTTTGACAAGTTCGGGGCAATGGCAAACAGAGTGCTAGTTAGAAATTCAGGAAATAGTGTCTCCTATACCCTCCCACTGGCCTTCAAAGCCACAACTGTCTTTATTTCTGTGTCCCTGGTTTCCAGAAAGCTTCCCAGGTCAAAACATGGACTGATGCTGGACCGGGTTTGACCTCCTTTTACCTTCAGAACTGCTTTAATTATTCATGGCATTGATTCAACAAGTGTTGGGAAAGTTCCTGAGATTTTGGTCAATATTGACACGATGACATCACATCACACGATGACATCACATCACATTTGCAGATTTGTTGACTGCACATTCATAATTTAAACCTTCTGTTTCCCCCACATCTCTTAGATGCTCTATAGGGTAGAGATCTGATCACTGTGGAAGCCATTGGAGTACAGTGAACTAAATTTTAGTTCCAAGAAGCCAGTTTGAGATGGCTTAAGCTTTCTGCTTATCCTTATTGAAGCAATGTTTTCAAGACTGGCACACTGTGATCATAAAGGGATGGATATAGTCTGCAACAATATTCAGGGAAGCACAGTGATTAATCAGTCACTTTCTTTGTTTCAGTTTAAAAGCATTTTAAAAAAATCTGCTTAAGAGAGGAGAGAAGAGGGTGTGACGTCAGCTTATTAAACAACAAGAAGAAAGTACATTTTAATGGATTAGCTTTTAATTTCTCTCCTACAATGCTGGTGTAACAATGTGCTGCACTTTGAGTTAATTTACCTATTTCTATCTCTTGGTCTATTTGAGATTAGTTTTGAGTTATTCTGGGTATTTCACGTTCCCTGGTTTACTCAGTACGTTCCCTCAGTGACTTTGTTTTATACCCACCCAAAGCTGTTGCTCATCTGTTCATTTACTCATCTGTGCACCATTCAACAAAAAAACTCAGAGGAGGCGAGGCCGAGACCCCCACCTTCACCCAAGCGCTACCTGGAGAGCGCCCAGGGAGCCATAGCCGACCACCGCTCCTGAGGCAGAGGGCTCCCACAGAGGAAACACTGGAAGGAAGATTAAAATAACTGGTTAGAATATAAAAATAATGGATAAATATGATAAGATTAAGTGGTAAAACACTAATAAAGTTTAATCAAGTAAAACATGCAGAGCAATTAAACAGCCTATAATAAATGATAATCAGTTAAAAGCTAGGCTAAAAAGGTGAGTCTTGAGCCTGCTCTTAAAAACATGAATGTTCTCCGAGGTTCTGAGGTTCTCTGGCAGCCTGCTCCAGAGGTGAGGGCCATATTAATAGAAAGATGCCTCACCATGTGTGTGTGTACTGACTTTAGGGATTGCAAGGAGACGGCTGCCAGAGGAGCGCAGAGACTGCAAAGGTTCAAATGGTAAAAGCAATTCTGAAAGATCAGATGGCCCAAGACCATTAAGACACTTACAAACCATTAAATGAACCTTAAAATGAATCCTTAAAAATACGGGAAACCAATGCAATGAATTTAAGACCGGTGTAATGTGCTCCAGCCTCCTGGTCTTCGTCAGGACACGTGCTGCTGAAATTTGTAGAAGTTGTAAATCGGAGATACTCTTTTTGGGAAGTCCAAAAAGCAGGGAATTACAGTAATCAATTCTACTAGTGATAAAAGCATGCATCGTTGTCTCTGTCTTGGCCCAAGAGAGAATGGGACGGACTCTGGCAATGTTCTTTAGATGACAAAAACCTATTTTAATAATCTTTTTAATGTGAAGGATAAAAGTCAGCTCAGAATAAAAAAATGACGCCCAAATTCTTCACTTGTAAAGAAGGATTAAATGACAGTGATTGTAGTTTTGGTAAAGGTTTCTCTCTCTGAGCCTCAGGACCAATGAATAAAACTTCAGTTTTGTCCTGGTTGAGCTGGAGAAAGTTTTCTGCCATCCAGGATTTGATGTCTAAAATGCAGTTAAAAAGTGCATCCATTGGCCGTGTGTCATTGGGAGACACGGATATGTACAACTGTGTATCATCAGCATAACTGTAAAAGTTAACTCCATGTCTTCTGATGACACCCCCAAGAGAGAGCATGTAGAGTTTAAAAAGCACTGGGCCTAAAATTGAACCCTGGGGCACACCACATGGATGATCTTGTGGACCTTAGAGGAGCAGCTATCTAAACTTACCATAAATGTCATGTAAAATAAAGAAAATAAAGCGGCAAGACCTGCAAAGAGATGGAGATGTTTTATTGTCCTGCACTGCATTTCCTTTACAAGCTGAAACAGAAGAAAATTAAATTCCACACAGTTGGTTTCTACCTAAATTGAAAAATAATAACCGGAAAACGACAACAAAGCGTATATTTTGTCTTGTTCACGACCTTGTTTCGCTTGATTTGGTTAGTTAGTTTAAATGTCATTTCAAAGAATGCTTAATGTATGTCATGCAGACTCTAGGACTTAGACACGAAAATGCACTCCTTACTTTCTTCTATCTTCGTCATGAGGTTCCAACAGTAAGTACAGAAAAACACTTCCAGTTTTAGTTTGTAGGCAATTTGCATGTGCCGGTTTTAACAGGGGGTTTGTTTTTCTTTTGTTTGGTTAATACAAAGTCTTTATACGGATGGAACAATACAAAATTACACTTGTATACCTCTGGTAGGAAGTGAAAATGGGAGGAATGAGAGGTATATTTTTATTATGTGTTTACTAGCTCATTTAAGCTGTGAAACCAACAGTAAGTAAAGTTGTTCAAGATACAGAAATATGGCAAGGGAAGTAAAAACTTCAACACTGACATGACCTATAATGTGATATAAAAAGGTAGAAAAGTAAACACTGTATTCTTTAGGTTTTTGCATCTTTGTTCCAATTGAAATTTACAAGCTTTAAATTTCGCAAACTGAATAGTTTTTTGCTCCATCTGAAATCAAAGGGTGAGCAAACAAGAGCCCAGTGGGTGGCTAATGGTGCTTTATTTTTCCTGGATTTGCAACATTGATTCAAAAATGTCTGGAATATTTGGTTTGGAAGGTTTTGTCTGTAATCAAGACGTCAACATTTTTTTCGAAAGTTTTAGCTCATCAAGAAGAGAAAAGTTTTAGAGGTACAAAAGGATCACTAAAGCCCCTTTCTTTTTACATAGCTCATTCTAATCCTACATATTGTATATGCAGATTTGCTCTGAACAGGTAATGTGTAATTAGAAGGTTTCAAACCACAGGCACAGTTATGTGTTGGGTAACTCAGGAAAAAAACCCAGAACAAGGTATTGTTCCAAAGACTAACTGCCAAAAATAATCAGCCTTAATGCAGCTGTTCAGGTATTTCTTTGTGTTTTCAGGCTAATTCAGATTATAAAGTTTAATAATCTGAATCAACAGACCAGCAAGATTTCTCATTTGCAGTACAATTATCAAAAAATTAATGTGAATAAGAATATGAAAACAGCTATGCCTTGGAGAATGGAGTAAAGAAAAATACAAAAATCACATTTCAAACAGAGCTTATGAGTCATTCTTTCAGAGTTTATTGGGAAGGTATGGTGTAAGGCCCAGAGAGGGCTGACCTTCTCTCTGAACTTTGCAAATTCATCTAAAGATAGTTAAAGTTTAGAAACAGGCAGATGTTTGAAGTTTGGGACAAGATGGTGAAAAAGAACAAAGTATATGAGCTGAACGGTTGTGCAAGTAAAAAAACAACATGATCCAACATAAAGTCGGACAAGATGGTGAGGATGAGCACAAGCTGCTAGACTGATGAAATTTCCATTAGCTCCAGCTGTAATATTTTTGTTCCTAACTGTGAAAGTCACTGTTGCATGCCGTCATTAGCACCGTACCAAAGACAGGCTGTACATCATATCCTCATAGAACAGCCAACATAGTTGAACTGACTGAGCAACACTTTGAAGGATTTCCGTTTTAGTTTAGTCACTTTTTGTTGAGAACTGCTGACTTTAACATACTGTCCGATCAAGTTGCAAGTAAAAAAAGCCAAAATTCCTGATCCTAGATGTTTCACGTCTTTCCAACTGGGAATGAAACAACAGAGCACCGTGTCCACATGTATAGAGAATGACCAGCCAGTACAGAATAAAATTTATTGCATTCCTCCTTTGAGAGAAAGCACCCTTCAAATAACCGATAAAAAGAGCCACTGCACGGTCTGACCTGATCTGCTGGAATAAAATACTTAACAGGTAAAATGCATGACAGGATTGTAACTGGAAGCTTTATTAAGAAAACCAAAAGTGCAGCAGAGAGGAGTGAAAGTAATCATGTGTAAAAATCAATAATATTATAGTGGCTCAAGCGAACTCCCTAACTCTATATCATACAGCTGCTCTGACCAGAATACCTTACTAGGTTTCTTTCTGAAGTACATTTTCCACGTAGCCGACAGCAAAATTCTCTCTTTTGCAAATTACCCCAGACTTCAAGTAACTAACTGTATTAACAGGTAATATTAACTGTCTAATGTAAATGTGAGGATGGTGTGAAAGTTTATGAAGTTGTGCTTGCATGCACCAATGTTGTATTTTTGTGACTGGAGCTGTTATTGAAAATAAACGTGAAAGAAAAAAACCATGCAGGAGGCAGCTGTATAAGCAGCCAAAAGTTGACAAAGAGGGATGACGTGTTCGGAATGCTGAAATCAGACATCAGTGTATAACACAATGGTTACCCCCAGAGGAAAGCTGTGATAAAGTCTGCAGCTTCCGTTCATAAAGTGATTATTAATACGGCAATTTATACAGTAAGGAGGAGGAAGTCAGGAGGACTGTTGTCTGAGATCAGTAGCATGCAGACATAACAAACTGGAACCTTACTCGTGAATTTAAAAGCTCTTTGTGGTGAACACAATCTGGTTTTTATACACTACAGTCATTTATGACCCGTGTTACAAAAACTGTAATTAGAAACACAATTTTATCTTTGCAGCATTAGAATTTAGGTTATTTCTGCTCTGGTTCTGACCTGCATTTTTACTTTGGTGTGCACAGACCTCTTTTCCCAACAATGCTTTTTCCTTACTATATATAAGTAAGCCGTAAAGAGGCTCACTTTTCTCAAATTAATCAGTCTGTGTTTTACACATGAGAGTTTAGCTACACTAAAGAACTGTATCTGTCAAACCAATATCGCCAGGATACCATCTGTTATACAACTAAAGATCTATGAGCCTGTTTCTATTGAGTTCTCCCAAAACATGTTGATTCACGTTTAAAAAAGTCACTTGAAGTTAATGCTATTTATATGGGGGATGGAAGGGAAGTTAATATACTCAGATAGCAGCTTCCACTCTTGCTTTTCCTCACACATGGAGAAAAAATGAACTTCTATTGCAGCTTGTCGACATGGATACACTGGATGGAAGAATGTTTGGAGACTAGTTTTTGAATTATTTAATATACTGTTTCATGAGCATTAGTAGATATTTTGTACTGATAGACAACAAATAAAAAGTAAGGATCACTGCAAAGGAAAGCCTTACCTCAGAAACTTTATGCTCACAAACAACACCTGCAACTGTTGTGGATTGGTGACAAACTGTGTTGTGCCTTCTTTTCTTAAATCTGGTTTGCTTATTCACTCAAATCCAAGATTCCAGTTGTTTCATAATCATGGTTTTTTTTAAACAACGGAGATACTTTAGTGTCTGATATCACATTAGATTTTGCGTCAGCGTCATCAAGTTGGGCTGGGAGCACATTTCTACTCGAGAGCGTTTCACTGAGAGTGATCAAAAATGCAAAGTATGATGCCTGAATGTGCTTAAAGACAATAGAAACTACAGCCTGAGAAATGCCAAATATAGAAATTGTGTGCCTGTATAAAAGACTGTGCCTAAACTTAGAGCAATGTGTTTGCAGAATGCAAAACATCCTACAGTGTCTGTGCTGTCTAGAAGTCAATAAACAAAGCTGTGTATAGAGATCAACAGAGATTCTTTAACATTCGGCATGAGATGAATGATATGGGCCTGGTGAAAATAAAATGCTGCTTAGCTTAACTAAGTTTGTGTCAACAGTCTTCTACCTGGTGTATTCTCGCATAGGCATGTGGAAGGTGACCAAATCCCAATAAACAAAAAGACTGTTTTACTTTTTCTTTGGTTCCAATAAGTAACAACACAACTATTTGACTTATTTCTATCAAAATTTTATTTTTGTCAAGAAAACAATTGGTTTTCCGTTCACAGACACAGGCTTCAAGATGATGTGATTTCAGTTGGTACGTCATCGTCCATATATGAATGACTGAACGGTCTTTTTTGATTGTTTATTTTTTCATGATTTTATTCATTGAAGCCTTAGGTTTTCTAGCTTTAAAATATGATGATATTCCCCCTTTAAAATGACAGAAGTCTACCTTAGAACTGACTCTCTTAAATTAGCTATTAGCTTCACCATCTTGAAGATATCAGTACACACAATATATACTTCTTTATAAGCCAGTGTTGTATAGGTTTGATTTTGGTTTCCAGGCTTCGATCTCATTACTCCATGACTGCTGCTCCTCTTGTCATTGAGTGATGAGTGCATCTCTACCACTTGGATGTCTTAATCATCATCCTCGTCAATACTTCCCGTCTCTAATCCCTGTATTAATCTGCATGTCCTCCAGTTTCTTGTTTAATTATTTATAAAAACGCTTCCATTTAACTCGGCTTGCGACATTTAGGTCCTCCTTCTCAAACATGACAGTGACGGTCTCTGAGGGGGGTGCTGGGATGATGTGGGTTCTGAAGAGAACCAAGCAGAAGCTGGCAGCAGTGGGCAGGAATTAGCAGTGCACGATATGCAGGGTGCAGTAGGATTCTTTGCATAAATTGACCACACAAGTTCTTAAGGTGTGGTTGATATACTATTCTGCAGTGTGTGTGAAAGATCAGCACAGTCGCAAGTTGACTGCTTGAACTACCTTGCAGGTGTCGCCTCATTTAGTTACTAAATTATGTATATAACCTTTCAACAAACCGAGTTTAAACATACCAAACAATCCATTTGAATTTTCCACCAGCAGCTCAGTTCATACGTCATTGTCTGTAGTTTTTGTTTTGGGTTTTCGATCACACTTTTTGGCAGGCTTTGTTGGCATTACACATACTCTCTTGTGACTAGCACTGTTGCCTCGCAGCAGAAGATTCCAGGCCTTTGTGAATGTTCTCCCCATACATGCATTGGTTTTCTCCAAGTACTATATTGTATTCTCCTCTTGTTTCCTCCTATATTGCAAGATATGTATGTTAGGATGTTTGGTTCATCTAAATTGTCCTTAGATGTGAGTGTTTGTGTGTGTGCATGCATGGTTACCAAATTAAGTTTGTACAGGAATTGCAGAAATATTCCACTCTCATTACTGAAATAATTTAATAAACATCTTACAGAGAAAGCGAGGCAAAACATGAAAAACTCATTTTATTTTGTGTTTATAATGAAGAGAGACAAAAGAAAATCTTTGCAAACAGAGACGGAGAATCAATAAAAGTTTCACAAATAAAGTCTACAGTGGGAAGCCCACATATTAGGAGAAAGGAAGCAATTTTGCAAGTTTTATACCTTCAACTCTTAGACAAGAATGAAGATGCCCCTACGGTAAACAAACTGACAGTCTAGAGGTCACTGTTATTTCGAAAATCTCAGGACAAGATTAAGAGGCATGGATAAATCTGAAATGCTATCATAGCAATGTTTTGGTTTCGCTCCTTGTTCTTGTTTTGCTTCAGTATTGATATGCCCTAATCTTTTTCATATTTTGTAATGTTACAACATATTTGATTGGGATTTTATATAACACACCAACACATTCTATAATTGTGAAGTGGAGAGAAAATATTTGATAGGTTTCAAAAGCTTTTTTTACATATCAGAAATTAAAATGGGGACATGCACGTATGCTTTGCTCCTCTTTACTCCAATGTCCCTTAATTTAAAAAAAGAAAAGTACAACTGACTGCCTTCAGAAGTCACTGAAATACCAAACAGAGTCCAGTTGTGAGTGATTTATGTCAGTAACAATCCAGTTCTCTGGAGGTTTATTAGAGAACAAACAGCATTATGAAGACCAAGGAACACAGCAGACAGGTCAATGATACAAGGTGGAAAAGGTTAAAGAAGCTTTATGTTTAAAGCAAATTTCTTAGGCTTTAAACATCTAACAGAGCACTGCTCATTCATCTTCTGAAAATGGAAAAAATACAACACAGAAATCCAAACAGGACATGGCTGTCATCCTAAACTGAGCCCAGCATGGAGACAATTAGTCAGAGAAACAGCCAAGAGGTCCTTGGTTATCCGGAGGAGCAGGAGAGATCCAACAGCTTAGTTTCGAAACCTATCGGCAGGACAACTATAACTTATGCACCCCACAAATCTGGCCCTATGGCAGGAAAGAAAGCAATTGTTGAGAGAAATCACAAAAATGACCCATTTGTAGTTTACTACAAGCGCTGAAGGGGACACATCAAACATGTGAAAGAAAATAGCTCTGGTCAGATTAGACCAAAATGAAACTTGTAAATATGTCAAATAGAAAACTGACCCTGCACATAACCATAAACACGTCTTCTACACAATGACACATGAGGTATACTTTTCAGGGAAAGTCAAGCTGGTCATAGTTGATAGGAAGATGGGTAAAGCTAAACACAGGGCAAGGCTGGAAGAAAACCTGATCAAGGTGGAAAAAGATGATACATTGGCTTATATCCAGGCAAATTCATGTGAGAATGGCCCAGTTAAAGTCTGGACCTAAATCCAATTAACAATCCATGGCAAGGCTAGAAACTCATGTTCACAGACCCCCTCAATCCAATCTGACAAAGCCTGGGCTGTTTGGCAAAGAGGAAGAGGGAGATGGTGGGGCTAGGGGGGTGGGGACAAAAAGTCTTTCTGTTTAACCCCTTTGCCTTTTTACATCCCGTTTGTCGCAAGTTACAGACCTCCAGGTCAACTCTGCCATTTTTGGTGACACACTTTCTATGTACATATACATACACAATTGGAAAGTTAAAATTCTTGAGATTGGAATGATGTATCCCAATCAGGAATAAAATCAGGACTGAACACAGTAAACGCTTTTCTTAAACCGATCAAAATGCAAAGTAATGTGCAACTTACTGTTCGAAGCCACATAACATTGACAGAACGGAGCCATCTTGAACAAATTTTTTATTTTTATGTTCACAACGGTCCAATAAATGTCCTCCAGTAAAAAAGAGTTTGTCTACAACAAGTCTTATGAGCAAATTCCAAAATAATTGGCCACTGAAAACCTTGGTAATTTCTTCTTCTTCAAGCTGCCAAATAACAAATTGGTGCATTACTGCCACTGGCTGGTATGGAGTGTGGACCAGAATATCACTCAAGGACGCACTTGCCTCTCTAAGACTGTTGATGTATTAGCATCATCCCTGTTTGTATGGGACAATTCAAGAAATAATGGGTTTTTCCATCTGTGCCCATATGGCAAGCTTGTTTTTACTGGTTTACTATGATACATTATTAAAATATATAATCTGCACATGAAACCCACTGGCCATATTGGTTTGAACAAAGCAGTGGTGCCATAGTCGTGTTGTATCTGAAAGCCTTTTTAGACTTTAAACATACAGTGAAATGTAATGCCTTCCTTTAGGTCATTGATCCAGAGAGGTCAGTGTTTCTCTTTTATGAAATAAAATATATTTATGAGGGTGGGCTTGTTTTTCCTGAATGGATATTAACATGGCTGTTCTGTGTTATTCTAATCAAAGCTTTTTCTTTTCTGAAACATTGTCTTCCCCTACAGTACAACATTCTCAGAGAGATGCAAATTACATGAAAGCTGCAAATTAAAAACAATATCCTCATCATTACAGAAAGCACATCTCTTACTTTCCAATTTCATTCCTCCAACTTTCTCCCTATAATGGCAGGAACGCAATTCAATAAAAAAACCTCATATCATTTATTTTAATTTAATTTATGTTACGCCTTTCCGTTATTCTCCAGGGGAACCATCTGTTCCTTAATTCATTTTCTCATTTTCGCTGCTTTCTCTGAGTAAGTGAAACGCTAAACAAAAGGTGTTCAGCTTTCACTTTGTTGTCCTAAATCCGCTGACAGATAAAAACTGCAGCAGTATTAGAAAAACTAAAGGTTACAACTCCTTCTCCAGCATCTCTAGGGCTCAAACAGCCAGATGTTCAGTCTGCTGAGCTCTGGTGGAGGGTGCTTTCTCTTGAATAATGTAGCAGAAATTCTTACAGGTCCTCTTTATGTTATAAAAAAAAACTGGAGTTGCACCTTTGTCATCTATCCCAGAGATTTAGCCCAACACGGGTAAATTGTTTCCATTTACTGAAGCATTGGTTTTCCCATGGCTCTGCTGCATCGGCGGAAAATGTTATTCTAGAGAACTTGTAATGGACTGGGTTATCTGATTTTTTTTTCTGTATTCTCTTTTCAAAATCCACATTATAGCAAGTCTTTGGCAAGAGTCAATTCTGTAAACTCAACTTGGCATTTGTTGTACAATCTGGGGAATAAAATGCAACACATGGACTCCAGGGCTCTCATATAAAGAAATTCTGTCTCAGTTTTTCTCTAGAAGTGTTGATCATGTCCAGCTGGACCTCTCTGAAGGATTTTTCTTTTCAAGTGAGATTCTGCAGAGCGGTCTGAAGCTGTCAAAAAAAAATAAAGAAATTTATATAGAGTGACAATTGTCTTTAAAAAACACTTGTAGCATAGTTACCTGGGTCTCTCAAACCTCTAGATAAAATCTTGCTGCTGATGTGGTTACTGTTGCTGTAAGTTCATCGGTAGACGCCCGTTTTGCCGTTAAAATGGCTCCCCTTATATTTTGAGCTGAAACATTACATGTGAAGAGAAAAACAAACAAGTCTCGGCAGCAGTTTATATGGGCTAGAGGTACAGGGGGAAGATGGTGTCCTGATGGCGTTCTCTGAGGCTCGTCTGCTGGAGGCTACAGCAGCTCGGCTACAGCAGCTCGCCGGTCCCTCCAGCAATAAGAATAGCGTGGGGTGCGGGATTCTGAATGAGGCCGCACCAGATTACGGACCGAGTCTGAGAATTCAGCCGTCCTATGTGTCCTTTATAGGATAGCCTGGAAGTGGGGACTAAACAGAGCATCCGGGCTGATGGGAAGCCAAATAAAATAATTGCTGCTAAGAATATTTGTCTATTGCTTTAGACAAATATGTGGAGAACACACAAACAAGTGTCAGCAGAGGTTAGAGATCAGATTTAAAATTTAAAAAACACCAGTTCATATATGGAGAGAACTAACGTGTTTTGAAGAACATAAATGTATAATGTTCTCGACAAGTGGTGCCCTTGTAAGACTTCTATCAGAGCGGCTCAGTGAACAGTGGTGAGGGGGCTGTTGGCAGCGCCGTGAAAACAGTAGAATCGGGTAAATCAGGATGCTGTGCCGAGCTGAAGTCTCCTGGATAAATAAACACCTGAGTCAAATTCAGAGAGATGTTCACTGAGATTATGTTGCAGATGTTGCACCTCTCAGGAGAATGTGATACAACTCATGGAACAGAATGTGTACATCAGAGGGCCAATCTCCTGGATTTATTTCAAAACGGGCTGAAAGTTTGCCTCAGAATCCTGAAAAAAAAAGTATTTGCCCCCTTAAGCTTTCTTCTGTTTTTGCGTTTTTATCTCACTTACCTATCTCAGAACATTAAACAAATTTTAACACCAAACAAAAATAACCAGAGTTACTACAAAAATCCAGCTCTCAGGCTTTTATAAGTTTTGCCATTGGATATTTTAAATTACTGTGAAGGAATTTTGGTCCCGTCTTCTTTTCAATTCAGTCATATTGGGAAGTTTTCAAGCATGAATGTGTAAGATATTGCTGCACCATCTGAATCATATTTAAAGTGGACATCCCATGCTTTTAAATTCTTCCATTTTACATCTATTTCATTTAGTTGTGGTCAGTGGAACTGTACTTCTCAGGTCTGAATTCCTCATTATTGTAGCTCAGCAGGCCCCCCATTTCGACCCCTGTTCTGAGGAGTCTGATGCCTTGTCCACACGTAGTCGGCTATCTCATAAAAGAAAGATACTTTTTGGCCTGTCATCAACACGAAAACGCAGATTTATGACACCGAAAACTAATCTTTCGAAAAACATGTGGACAGAAATAACCGCAGTTTAAGCCTCCGCAACGTCACTTTCCTTAGAAAACATGACCCAGCATCACTTTTGCAACCTGTGTTTACACTCAGAAACAGCATTGCGATGGACGATGATATCGTCGCGGGAGGGGTGGGGGGAAGGGGGGGGGGGGTTACAATATCTCTTTACATAGGCCTAACAAAATTTATTTATAAAGTAGGAAAAACCTTAATTTCGTAAACAGTACTTTCATTATGCTACACTAATACAAGTTGTAATACATTTCACGCAGCTGCGTGAATCATTGAAAGAAATAATTAAGTGGCCACTTAAATGGGACCCACTGTACTCACCCGGGCTTTTTAATACGTGGCACTCGGTTGCACGTAAGGGGAAAAAAAGAGACTGATGAACCGAGCTGTAAAGCACAACAATGTATTTTTGTGGTGGACCAGTCGCTGATGCCAAAAAGTTAAAAAAAGAAATAAAACTTAATGTCCGGGTTTTTTCCTCAGTCACCCATAAGGAGGGCGATCAGGATCCACCTACTACTCTGGGTTGTTCTCCTCCCAGGTAACTGTGTGGCGATCCTTGCTCGCTTCTCAAAACAGAGGTGAAAGAAATTTAATTCCATACAGACAGCGAGCTCACAGACAATGACGCCACGCGCGCAGACAGTGACCGCGAGCTCGCAGACAGAGACTGCGAGCGCAAAGAGATCGACGGCGAGCGCGTAGAGTGGTCTTTATGCTCGCTGATTATGGTTTTTATGCGCGCAGATTTTGTCACTAATAAAACACGATACCTTGTGCGCAAGTCATCGCTCGAGGTGTTCCGGCCAGTGGGTTTTGCTGTCCTGCTTCAGCTCCTTTCATGTGCAGCCTAACAAGTTTTTGCGCACCTGTAACAAAGCAGCTGATTGCTGCGCTCCTTCTCCTGACTAATCCAGATGCATTCAGTTTTTCTCTCGGAGCTTCTCAAAGGGAAAACAAATGCAAACAAAACACACCAAATCCACACAAACAAACCATGCAAAATAAATACAAAAATATACAAATATTTCCCACTGTGCAACACATACGCATTAGTTAGCCTGTATTCTCAATGTTTACAGAGCAGTCCCTGCAAAGATTTTAGTTAAACTATAGAAGCGACTATAGGATTAGTGTGTGTCTGACAGGGTGGAGGGCGTGGCATCACGATGGTGGCTCTCCATCGATGTCGGTCAGCCATCACAATGGACGATGGCATGGTCCATCGGCACAACCCTAGTTCTATGTAGAAGTTATAACATAGAAAGTTACTGAGTGGATTGGATTTGGAGGAATGACTGCCCCCTACAGGTTTGGCAGGTCTATGAATGTGGACAGAGTTTTTTTTTTTTAAAACGAGGTGGTAAGGATAGTAGTTTTTAAAAACCCCGGCTACGTGTCATGTTTGGTTTCGAAAACTCTAATTTAGGCAACAACCTCAGACAGCAAATGATCCGTTCTAAAATGTTTATTGCGAAAACAAGGAGGTGATAAGCAGGGGAGAGAGAGAGAGGTTGCAATGAGGAATCCGAGTGTTGATACTGAACTGGAAGGAAACAGGTGAGTTATTAGCACAGATTCAGAAGTCGGCTCTTTTTTCTTGAATCAATATTGCTGAGGAATGAATAATCTTACTTGGAGGCCTGACGTAGGGTTGCTTAGAGGAGGTTAGTAGGAATCGGTGGGCTGAGATTGGCTGGGGATTGGTGGCTTGGTAAGATGGTGATCCAGCATCTCTTCTCTACAGGTAGAAGCGTTGGAGGGTGGACAGGCAGGCGACTGAAGGATGTGGCTGTGGTGGTGAGTATATTAGTTTTTTTCCAGGGAGGAGCGGCATGGAGGCTGAGCAGGGAGGAACCAGGACGAGAATGGAAGCCATGAGCGGCGACGGAGGATCAGAAGCGAGGAAGGAGGAATCCAGGACTGGAATCTGCGAGGAGAACAACAGGGTAAGTATATCTTTCTTATGAAGATAGGTTCAAACCTTTTCTAAGGAGCAGTAGCTGGAGTAGGCCTTGTACCACGCTAGGAAGCAAGAAAAATCTGCCGTCAGCCTCCAGGAACCGTTCCTCTTTTGAACAGACGAGGTGATGAAGCTGATTGTTAACACCTGCTGCAGCAACTGCCAGTCGCACCCTGCAGAGAAAGGTAAGGAAAACAAGGACGCACCCATACACCCAGCACCCAGCACCCAGCCACTGAATCCTAACACTACATGTGTACATGGCCTAAGACTAAGTTGTTTTGGTGCAGCCTCTTTAAATGCAAATAAGGCACTGCATACCCCGCCCCCCTCCAGGTTGCATAGTCTTCATTCAGCCATTTCTGTAGTTTAATAGGCCTCCTGTTCCAGATTCCTTGGCACCCTCTCCTTGTCCCCGCTGACCCCGCAATTGGGGGTCTTCCTCAGCCAAATCCTGCAGATCATGTGCAGATCCTCCTCCTTTCTCCCTGGGAGAAACTCGCTGGAGTTCAGCGGCTGGATGAACTACTCCTTCCCCTGGAAGTAGAATTAAGAAGCAGCCTAATTATACTACTCCTCAACTCGTGATTGCATCACTGCCCTCTGGTGGCCCAGAGAGTTTGAATCTGAAGAGGGTGCCACACTGACGGTTTTTGGTGGAAAATTAATACTTTTACTAAAATGTACTAAAATACCAAAAATAATGACCAGACATGTAGACAGCACTATTAGACACTCATTTATACAGTTTACCAGAAAAAGAAAGTTGATTTGGGGTTGAGTTGTACTTTAACCAGGCACTTTGCAGAGGTCCTGATGGTGGGGGACGGTGTAAAGAATTGTGTGGGTTAACACATCCAACAACTAAAGATTTTGACTTTTCCACTTTCATTCTTTAACTTGGACTACAAAATCGCAGCAATAAATAAAAATGGCAGATTCGGTCAATGTTTACCCGGAAGTCCATGACCTTATTTAGCAGTAATACTGTAATTTTCGGACTATTGAGCACACCTGAAAATAAGGCACACCAGCTAAATTTTAAAATAAAATAAATGTTGTACATATATAGGGCGCACCTGAATATAAGCCGCAGGTTTTCATGTTTTAACATGATATTTACACAAATAGACGGTACACAGAAGATGTTTTTATTACCTCCGCCAGGATATAATGTTTTCATGCCCGTCTGTCTGTCTGTCTGTCTGTCTGTTAGCAACATAACTCAAAAGGTTTCGATGAAATTCTCAGGTAATGTCCGCAATGGGTCCAGGAACAGCTGATTTAATTGTGGGGTTGGTCTGACACGAAGCGAGTATCCCCCCACCGACCAGCGGTGCTAACCTCCACTCCTCTCCCATGTCAGTGAGCTCATAAGCGGCTCCCCTCGCGCATCAGCCCAGAATCTCCGCTCTCCGCTGGAAGAGCACAGCCATGCGTCTCATTAACAGACATTTTATTGGAAAAGGACCGAAAGTTAGAATAAGATCACAACATGGGGATGGGGGAATGAGTGGCGGAGGTCTGCGCTCTCTTAGTGCTTTTCTAGTTTTAATTTAAGACGTGCTTTTTTTTCAAACTCTGCCTGAAAATCAGCACTATGGCACCAACACAACACGACAGTAACATGCATGGTTAGAAAAGAAAACATACTTTAGCCTACCAGAAAAGTCATTGGTCGCTATCTTCATCTTCCTCATTAAAGCCCCTAAAGTCATCTTGTACAGTGTCTTTATGTCTTCCGAAAGCATTTTGTCGTTTTTTTATACTGACTCAGTTCTTTCCGTGGCCTCCTCCGTCTCACCGTAGATTCATTGATGTCCAGTTTAAATGCAGTAACTCTGTTTCCTTCTCTGAAGACCAGCTCGATGCAATTAACTTAAAAGCTGCATTTCTTCATGTGTTTTCCATGATGAGGGTGTATGCATGAAAACTATAGGTACTGTCTTCTTCAGCACATCATCTTTCCCGACATGTCTGTCGGGACTTATGCGCTTCCTGCTATAGTGTCCCCCGGAGGCCGTTAGCCAGTAAAAATATATATAAATTAGCCTGGAGCAGTAACGTTCTGGATCAGATGCAGCGGTTTGATTTACTTTTTAGGCAGACCTGTGAAGTTGTTTTCAAATGTCCATTTGAAAATTGCTCTTTGTATTTATTTATGTTGTCTACTATGGCTGATATTAAAATGTGTTTGAAACCTCTGAATGTAACAAAGAATAAGTAATTTGCTGGGTTGTAAATACTTTTCACTGTACATAACCTGAATGTGATGTGAAACTCAGTTCCTGCAACACTAAGTTAGACTTTGTTGAGCAAGTTCACTTTTTAATTTACAAGCAAAAATAGGATGATTCTATTTATTCCACTTTTCCTCGACTGATGGATGAGCAAACCTTTCTGCTGCCACCTCCTGTTTTTGAGGGAAGAGGTTATCATGCCACATCTGTGTCTGCTTTGTTCCTCTGAGAACCAAAATAATTTATCCACCTTTTGATTGCATATCCACAGAATAAAACTGGATTTGAACTAAGTCCTCTGATGGGAAAGTGTGTACCGGGTGAAATTGGACCAAATCCAACAGAGTTTAACCGCATTATCCTTGTTTCTTGTGATAATGGATGAGACTCAGTCAGGTCTAAAAGTGCTGTCACGTTTCTCTGATTATACTGTATGTTTGCAGTGCTCCTTCAGATAAGGCTTCCGGGAAATACTGTGTTTGGCACCACACTGAAGGGTAAAACAAGATAGTTTTGTGCGGTTGTTTTGCAAGTGATAAGCCGATTCTAATAAAGAATTTTGTTCCAACCCTCTCTGAATCTTCCAATTTTATTCAACCCTTCGTTGTTCATCTCAATGTGCTCGTTTGATAATGTGACGGCATGAAGAAGCAGAGCTCCTCTCTTCAGCCAAGCTTTTTAAACCAATGATTCGGCACGGATTTGATTTACTGTTGATTAAAGACACACCGTAGCTCCCTGAGGAACACCAAAGCAGCACTCTTATTATTTGCTTGTTTCCAGGCTGAACAACATCATATTTCATTCTGTTTATTTCTCTGATCGTGCAGACCTCACTCCTCCACTTTTCTGTTTCATCGCTCTGCTGGACTCTTTCCCATCACCACAACCATCTTTAATGGAAGAAGGTCTGAACAGTCAGAATATTGAGTTTAAGCTGTCAGATTTTTCTAATGATTTTAGGTAAGCGCAGCTGCTGTTTTTTACCTGTACATTATCACCACAGCAGTCAAAAAGTGAGTATTGAATTCTTGACCACAGAGATGCCCATGTGACTGAAAAGCAAGCACACATTTTATCTGAAAGCTGCATGGAACCACTGAATATGATGTATTATTTTCTCTGGGATGTACCGGTAATTGTAATTTTAGGGTGTATTTTTTATGATTGCTGTGGACAAAAATTGAAAAATTAAGATTAAAAGAAAATATTTCCACTAAAATTACAGTGTTCTTCTCCATTTGCAAATCTATCTTTCTTTGATTCTGTAATTATTGGCTTACAGTGACTGTTGTTCCATTCACCGCAACATTACTTAGTCCACTGAATTAAAAGCTGGCATTTCTGATTATCTCAACTTGACTAGGATAATACTGCATTTTAGAATTATCTGCATAAAGTAAGCCAATTTAGCCTTGATATGCACTCATAGATGAATTTTATATACCCACTTATTCCTCCCAGGATTGCTAAGTGTTGGTATCAATCTCCATTAGGGTGACTAGATCCCCACCCAGCAAATGTAGGACAAAGACCAAGTGAATGTGGGACAATTTGAGATTCCTATGCATCAAGATAAACGTGTAAAAAAGGTTTTAAAATTATAAACTTTCTATTCTGCCCTTTAGCTATAAATTCACACGTACATACAGTACATATAGATATATATATACAGTCGTGGCCTAAAGTTTTGAGAATGACACAAATATTAGTTTTCACAAAGTTTGCTGCAAAACTACTTTTAGATCTTTGTTTCGGTTGTTTCTGTGATGTACTGAAATATAATTACAAGCACTTTATACGTTTCAAAGGCTTTTATAGACAATTACATGACATTTATGCAAAGAGTCATTATTTGCAGTGTTGGCCCTTCTTTTTCAGGACCTCTGCAATTCGACTGGGCATGCTCTCAATCAACTTCTGGGCCAAATCCTGACTGATAGCAACCCATTCTTTCCTAATCACTTCTTGGAGTTTGTCAGAATTAGTGGGTTTTTGTTTGTCCACCCGCCTCTTGAGGACTGACCACAAGTTCTCAATGGGATTAAGATCTGGGGAGTTTCCAGGCCATGGACCCAAAATTTCAACGTTTTGGTCCCCGAGCCACTAAGTTATCACTTTTGCCTTATGGCACGGTGCTCCATCGTGCGGAAAATGCATTGTTCTTCACCAAACTGTTGTTGGATTGTTGGAAGAAGTTGCTGTTGGAGGGTGTTTTGGTACCATTCTTTATTCATGGCTGTGTTTTTGGGCAAAATTGTAAGTGAGCCCACTCCCTTGGATGACAAGCAACCCCACACATGAATGGTCTCAGGATGCTTTACTGCTGGCATCACACAGGACTGATGGTAGCGCTCACCTTTTCTTCTCCGGACAAGCCTTTTTCCAGATGCTCCAAACAATCGGAAAGAGGCTTCATCGGAGAATATGACTTTGCCCCAGTCCTCAGCAGTCCATTCACCAGACTATCTGCAGAAGATCAATCTGTCCCTGATGGTTTTTTTGGAGAGAAGTGGCTTCTTTGCTGCCCTTCTTCAAACCAGGCCATCTTCCAAAAGTCTTCGCCTCACTGTGCGTGCAGATGCACTCACACCTGCCTGCTGCCATTCCTGAGCAAGCTCTGCACTGGTGGCATTCCAATCCCGCAGCTGAATCTTCTTTAGGAGACGATCCTGGCGCTTGCTGGACTTTCTTGGACGCCCTGAAGCGTTCTTAACAAGAATTGAACCTCTTTCCTTGAAGTTCTTGATAATCCTATAAATTGTTGATTTAGGTGCAATTTTAGTAGCCACAATATCCTTGCCTGTGAAGCCATTTTTATGCAACGCAATGATGGCTGCACGCGTTTCTTTGGAGGTCACCATGGTTAACAACGGAAGAACAATGATTTCAAGCATCACCCTCCTTTTAACATGTCAAATCTGCCATTCTAACCCAATCAGCCTGACATAATGATCTCCAGCCATGTGCTCGTCAACATTCTCACCTGAGTTAACAAGATGATTACTGAAATGATCTCAGCAGGTCCTTTAATGACAGCAATGAAATGCAGTGGAATTTTCATGGCAAAGGAGGACTATGCAATTCATCTGATCACTGTTCATAACATTCTGGAGTATATGCAAATTGCTATTATAAAAACTTAAGCAGCAACTTTTCCAATTTCCAATATTTATGTAATTCTCAAAACTTTTGGCCACGACCGTACACGCTAGTATGTATTGTCTTACATTTATAATGTGTTTTTTCAGATTTTTGCTCCTTAAATATAGTCAAAATAATCATTTTAAATGCAGATGTACATTATCTATTACATTCTGGAAATGCAGTAAATAATTATTAAGTCAATAAATCAGTGAAAATGTTACCTGAGTTCCTAATTACTCAGTGTTTTTAATCCTTTTTTGCGATTTGCAACAGCTCCGTCTGTTCTCAATTTCTGAAGATGCTACATTGTGTAGATAATATTTTTAATTAATTATAAAAAAGACAGAGAAATAGCTTTAATTAGTTTGAATTATTTGTTTTATGTCATGTTTACGCCAATCTTTGACCTTCATGTTGTGAGTCTTATGTCTGTTACTCAGTCTAGGCAGACGAAAGCGAAAGCATTTGCCAAGAATGTTTTCATTAATCAATCAATCAACCTTTGCATTATAGCCCAGCTTTTATTTTGGTGTGACACCCCAAGATCATCCTTGCCCCCATTTACCCCTGTTTGAAAAACAGATACACCCTAGATAAAGCCCTGCTCAGCGGTCTTGATTAAGTCTTTTTAAGGTTATATAAACATTATTATTCAAGCATGATCTGTAATCATTTTGAATATGACGCACTAAATTAAACTCAGTTTAGGGTTAAACCCAGGGGGTCTGACGCACATTCCCATTATTAATTGAAACTCTCAGGACAGGAATCTTTGTTTCTTTCAGATTTTTTCACTTTTGTTTTGTTTCTTCTGCTGCTGAAACATCTCTCCATAGCTGAAGTTTATGAAGTTCTGTTGCTGCTAAGGGAAAAAGCAAAGCGTAAGTTACGGGCAGGTAACACCGGGAGCAAGCTTGCAAATGAGCACACGCATTTTTAAAGTTTTTTTTGAAGATCTATAGTGAGAGACAGACCAATGGGGAGACATAGGCAGATACAATAGCCTTACTTTCTTTATATATAAAAAAGAAAAGTTATAGCCTATATTTACGAGGTTGGTGGAGAAGCACGTCAGGCTGACGATTATAAGCTTTTTAATGGGACAATTTTAAATTACGTAGGTTATGTCCGACGTGTTTTCACGAATACTGCTGTCAATAATAATGTGGGACATGGTCTCAATTTGCGGGACGTGTGAAAAGTGATGAAAATGCGGAACTGTCCCGCTCAAAGCGAGACATCTGGTCACCCTAATCTCCATTAGTCAATGGGGAAGAAGGTGATAGGTGGCCACAGAGTATTTCTTATTTGTTGTTATCAGAGTCCCGTGTGGTTTATCCAATGGGCTAGAGCGGATATTGTAAGTTGGAATGAACTCAAAATTTGAAAAGGGTTTCTCGTGTTTCTATGTCTTTAAATTGCCAACTGTATGGCTGTGAAAAGGTGCAAGCAATTTATAAGCAATTAGAAGTTTACATATTCCAATGCACCTTGCCATTATTCCAGTTCTCAAGCTTTTTGCTGCTGTATAACTCAAAGGTGACAAGTATCTGGGTACAATTAAAGTAGTCTAGTACTTATATTACGCTGTAAGGACAAATACTGTAAGAAAAGCTTCTTTGTTTCTTCCAGGTTTGCAAACTTTATTTCTTCTAACCTGGTTGTAGCACACACAGTTTTGTTAAAGCTTTAATGTGATGGAACAAGGTGATCTAACAATAAATAAATATGAGTTTGGTGGTTGTTTTGGTTATGAGTAAGGTAAGCAGTGGTCTTGTCAAGTTTTCAAGAGTGCTGAAGAACCTTGCAGGGCACACATGGAAAATGTTTTAATCAGAGGAAAGAATCATAATCTTTATGCAGCTCAGGCTCACTAAAATATAAAGTAAGCTCTGCTTCTGCTTGTTCTTTCTTGGTGTGAACCTTCACCCACATGCAGTGTCTCAAAATGTTAAGTTTTTAAGGAGTTGAGCTTCTGTCCCCTTAGCCTCCACCTAATTTTTGCTGCTGCCATTAGTTAGAAAAGAATAGGAGCTACTCAGGCTTAAGCTTCCCTGACATGGTGGCTAAAGGATTTAGAAGCCTTAAGTTAACGCTCTTTAAAAAATCATTTAGAACATAGCATTTTGTAGAAATGGTCTGGAGTTATTTTGACGGTGTGAATTACCTTCATTGTCTAAATTGTTGGGTGTTCTTCTTTTCGTAAGTTGCTCTCTCTCTCACACACACATCTTTTCTTCAGCAGTTATGACAAGTATAATTGCCCTTCCACGTAATGCAGAGGTGCTAAAACCTGCAGTAAGCTGTATAACTGTTATAGAAAAAACAATGGATGAAATAATTCCTTTAATTTCACTCACTTCATTCACTTAATTTCCCTCTGGGATCAATAAAGTATATTGAATTGAATGAAGAGGAAACTGCACTTATTGTTGCTTTGTATGTATACCTTAGTAGTAGTGCTGTAGCACAGCTAGCTACTACAGGAAGTTAGAAAAGCAGCAGTTTAAACTCGCTGTAACCATTGCTTCATTGCATTGTTAGGATCTGTAGATTTTTGCTATCAACATAAAGTTTAGCCAGATAATAACGTTAAGAACTCAAGCTGACATTTTGAAACACAACATATAATAAAGAAATCCGAACCCAATGGACTATTTCAAAGTTATAAACACACATTGCACAATCCGACTGAGAGCAAAAAACCGCTGTGGTGACTAGCATTTTACTCCTACTATATCGACGCGCACTGAACGAGCATAAAGCCAGAAGTGATGTTAGTGAGAGAACACATGCTAGGTTTGTTGGCACATTTGACAGCGGCTTTTCAACTGGGACTGGGACCGCTATATTCTGTTTTTCACAAAAGCCACAGTCTGTTATGAAAGAAAATTTTGAATTACAATACACATCAGGGTTCTAAATGTAATTTACAAGATTTTGGCTTTAAGTTTTCTTGAAATTAACCTGTTACAGCCACTCTACTTTTGCTCACTAAACTAACATTTTACATCCCACATCCTTGTGAAGCATCTCATTTAAAAGCTCTGGACTGCAAGTTCTACACAAAATAGACTATATTGTTTTGAATATCTCTAAAAATAGTAGTTTTTCATTCTCAGAAATAAATGATGGTGGGAAAAGTAATTTATATCCTACAAGTTTTTTTTAGCTATTCACTGAATACAATCTGACTTTCTTGTACCAATATCCCACACTATGTTACTTTATGGAAAATACACTTAGATACGATAATCCAGTTATCCTTTTCTGTTGATCATTAATTTGGGACGTTTTCAGATGTCAGAAACAGACAAAGGTAAAAAAAAACATTACACATTAATATTATGCTAATTTATACCATTTTGTTAATAGTTTGAAAAGAAAAGAATCCACGATTATAAAGTATTTCTAATCCTTACCAATCTGTGTTTCCCTGATGTCTCTCCACTGTCACTTCTTCCACTGCTATGTTAGCTTCTCTGACCCGCTTTCTTCTGCCATCTCAGTCGTTGTGTACGGCTCGTACCTCTACGGTTCGATGCCACCACCACCTCTAGAACCCCCAGAACCGGCTGCATTTTCCACCTCAAAAACCATATCAAAGCTAGAACTGGAGGAAGAATCTTCAGAGCCTTCAAATATGTGCGCCTCCATCATGCCTGACAGTGGAGTTTTCAGACTGTCCAACCTGAGCAGTTCTGTCGCTGACGTCACATAATGGATACGTAGTTTTATGCCGCGGTTAAGCTAATATTTTTGAAACTCTAATTATCACGTAAAATAAAAAAAAAAGCTTGTTGCAGTAGCAACACTCTACTCTCATAAAAGCTATTTTGGCATGACTCATAAGATCAAAATGTTTGAAGGATGAAGTGGGTGAAAAGCAAAAAAGCTCAACACTGAACTCTACAGGAAATGTGTACATTTCTTTAAATTTTGGTGTCAAACAAACCGTCAAACATTTGAACTCTGCAGCATTGAACAGAACAGGCTCCCATAAGGCACTTCGAACGTACTCTAACTAAGCTTATATTAAGGTATCTGGGATTTCAAGAAAAAAAACCAAACTCATTCTAATGAAGGAGTAAAGAAGAACAGACAGAAGATTTGTCGTTCCACCTGCAACTGGAGTGTCAGAGAAACTGAGAAGGATAATTTTCAAGAACAATCTTTTGGTGTATATTTTATAGCTAACATCACTCTCAGAGACTAGTTCACCCCAATAATAAAGCACCAACACACAATCCAATTGGTGTGGTATATGCAGTCCAGTGCAGCGGAAATTATCCTAACCTTTACATTAAGGAAACAAAAACTAGGGATGTCAAATTATTGCGTTAATTGCGATTATTAATTACAGCCATTTTTTATGCGCTATGTGTTTTAATCGCGTTAATCTAATACTTAATCTTTAATTTTACTGTTTCTGCATGTGATTTGCCTTTAAATGAAATCCGTTTCTATGCTTTGGGCTTCTTGTGCTTGAGTTGGGGGTTAACCACACCCTGAAATGGACAGTGATTGACTGTCATTAGGCCTGCTTATCATAAACTGATGCATCCGTTTTAGTGGAGAGGGCAAGGGGAGTGAGCAGGAGCGGTGAGTTGCAGACAGTGTTGCCAGCCTACCTACTTTGTCGCTATATTTAGTGAGTTTTTAGACCTTTCTAGCAATTCTTCTTCAAAAAAGCGACTAGCGACTCTTTCTGGGGTTATTGGAGATTTTTGGGTGAAGCACCTATCCTTGTTACTCTCGCTGAGCAGCGATGGTGCTGTGGACTGCTCTCCATCTCAGAGCGCACTAAACAGGCAGCAAGTCTTTGTGCAGCAGCTCCGCCCACCCGTTCAGGTCCAGGTGGACAGCACTAACAAAAACAGAAGTTACTCTAAAGTCGTGGTACTCAATTATTTTTTTGCCATTCCCCCTTCAATTTAAATACTATGGATTGCCTGATAATATGTAATTATTTATCTGTTTAAACCACTGGAACCTGCATTGTGCATACAATCGCCTGATTATCAAAAACATATTAATAAAATGAACTGCAATGACTTCAATTTTAGGTGGTTGAAGCTCATTTTAATTTTTTAAGTCTTAATACTATTTCAAGTTCAGTTTATGAACTCAATTGGTAACATTTAATCAAGACTGCTCAGTCTGTGTGTGATTCTCAGAAGAGAAAAAGGGTAAATGATTGACTGGGATGTGCATTTTTAGACTAAATACATCCATCCATCCATTCATCCATTATTCATTTTCAAATAGGTATATAACTTTTCTCTCTCCATCAATTCCACAGTTTTTCTTTTTGCTGTCACAAACTTCTCTAGGCTTAATGAAATCCATCTGTTTTATGTTTTCCTAAAATTCCACTCTTTCCTTTTTTAATTTTTCAAAAATTCACTTTTTCCATTATGAGCAAATTAGTTAACCCTAAAAGTATGTAATTATGGAGTGCATAAAAAAAATTTCAACATCAATAAAGAGACCCACCATTTTATGGAATAAGATAGCTGTCAAAAAGGTGTGTGCATGATTTTAACATTCGTATTTGTATTTATTTGTCAATAAAAGTCTTGTACACAAAACTCTGCTGTCATATACGTGAGTCTGAGAAATTGTGTGGATTAGGATTGTTTTCATGTGAGTATGAATCTAAAAGCTGTGAGTGCAAAGTCTTGTGAATACAACACTAGTTTTCTAGATTACGGAGATTTCTCTTCTCTGTGGACAGGAATTCAAGTTTGTGGGTACGAGTTGAAAAGTGTTGAAATTACGTCACATGGGGGAGTAATCAGTCCACCAGTAGGTGGCAGTACTGCACACTTACGTTGATTGCCAACCGCCATACAAAACCAAAAGAAGAAGAAGTAATAGTATTTTTTTCCCTTTAATATATAAATAAATACTAGATACACACGTTATTGATCTTACATGTGAAGCTTCAGTGGAACTAGTAGCTCCACCCGGTACAACGTTTCCGGCCATGTTTGAATTTTGACCATGTTGTGATTGGTTTGATCCCCGGATCGATTACTTCTTCTTCCTCTTTTGGTTTTGTATGGCGGTTGGCAATCAACGTAAGTGTGCAATACCGCCACCTACTGGTGGATTGATTACTCCCCCATGTGACGTAGTGGTGCGTTCTATTTGTCCACCGAACTCGATTTGCAAGTCGGTTTCCAGAATTACAAACCGGAAGTTGCAAATAGAACGCCCCCGAGGTCGTTTATACAGGTCGTCAACTCGTCGAGGCTCAGAGGACCCCGAGTTCAGTTCCAAAATGGCCACCACGAGCATCACACATAAGTAAACATTGTGGTTTTCTACTATTTTAAGCACTTTTGTCTTTGTTGTAACCGAATGTAGAAGTCGTACACATAGCAGTGTATATGGTTACCCAGTGGCGGACTGGGACTAAAAAACAGCCCTGGACTTTGACTCGGCCCAGCCCACAACAACAGATGTGCATGAAAACGCATCAGCCACAGACACGGGTCATAAAATACTTCAATCTTAACCCATGATATTTTACCTTCCAAATTATAGCATTATAAATGATGTTGACTAAAAGATGTGTTAAGAGCATAGTGTAGAAAACTCACTAAGAAATAAACAACTCTCTTTAAATAATAATAATAATATTAATACATTTTATTTGGAAGAGCCTTTCAAGTCACTCAAGGACACTGTACAATAAAACTGAATAATAAACAGAATAAAACAACAACAATGGATAAATGTCTCTGCTGAAAAATATGCAGGTGAGGATACTGTCTAAAACACAAAACCAAATGGTATGAGTTATGGTAAATCACAATGTAAAGAGGCTGTGATTATACAGTTAACTTGAATACTTACAGAAATAAAAACTCTCTTGAAATGTCTCTGCTGAACAATATGCAGGTGACTGCCTCAAACTATACCAGCAATGATTTGTGGCATCTTAACAGCTCAGTGTTGGGGGAGAAGAAGTTTCTTCAGTAGGTTGCTTTTTTCTGCAACTCTTTCTATGACCAAGTCATTGTCAAGGGACATGAGGATGTCTTTCTCTGTGGTCATAAGCATGAATGCTTCCAGGCATCGTGACTGTGTGCTCCTTAATCAAGTCTTGATGCAGTTGAGAACAGAGAAACTTCTCTCACAAGCTACCTGTGTAACAGGTAAGGAGTAAGGAGGAACTTGTATCCTAAGTCAGCTATTGTCACCACCAGTAAGCCTTGACATTTGTGATCATACTGAGTTATGCTGCATGCATACGTTTATGCTTATTGATTTTTTTAAAGGATTTCACTGAGTGAGGTCTCCCACACTGCTTGATCCATTGTCTGCATCTTTCCGGTTGAGTTTTGGGCTTCGGAAAAGCGAAAAAAAAGCCACCCCTCCCTCTAAACATTTGGAATATCTTGTGTCGGACTTACAAGTCCCATAGGCACACGGTTTAACAATCTTGCTGAAATCACAAAGTTTGACGGAGGTTCTTCTCCTTATTTACGGTTGCTGAGCAAGGATTGGACAATAGCTGTTCGGGGGCGGAGTTTTGCGACAACCGGCGCAACATCAAAGAACTAAGTGGAACGAGGGAGAGAATATCATTGCAGTATTGAATAATTGGAGCCCAGACGCAATTTGTACGCAATTTTCTAAATTTCTGAACCTCTGAATGAAAACAGAAAATTGGAAAAACAGTTTTAAAATCCAATTTTTTAATTTGTCAAGGTGAAAAAAAAGAAAAATTGGATATTTGAATCAATTTTTCTGTTTTTCCAAATGTCCGTTTGTGTTTAGAAAATAGAACTGATAAGCGTTACACGGACCGTTTATAGTTTATGTATTACATCATCTATTCAATGCAATCTTAAAATGTATTTATTACATACTAATCTTAATTAATTTGTGCAGAAATTACAGCACAAAAAATGGTTTAATTACTTTTATTAAATATTTCTTCTGCATTCATGTTGATGCTGTGGCATGTTTATATTGTGTTTTATAGTTAAACAACTGTAAAAACTGCAATAGTTTTGTTTCATTGGGGTATAGCTAAAAATGTAGCAACCTGAAATAACATTTGCTAACGTTAGATTACCTGGCAAGTAACCCTCATTATCCTCCTTTCATACTTACGTGCCCTGCACTTGTCTGGGGAACTTCCACCAGCTCATGTATCAGTCTCTCATCTCTCTCTCCCTGTGCTTCGGCCGCAGCCTCCTCCTGCCTCTAAAATTGCACCTGCCGGTAGTTGAAGAGCTGCTGCCGCTGGCAAACATTTCTGTCAGCTTCCGGCCTTTGGATGCTCCACTCTGTAACTGCTTAATTTTTTTTCCTCACCTGCTCAGCTCCACCCTTTTCTTTCAGGTTACTAACACCTGCAGTATCCATGGTCTGTCTCTCTCCCATCTGCACTTGTTAACGGTTGAGTGACGAGCATTGACGAGTGAGCTTGCGCCTCTATGGGCCAGCAGGCGCATCGTTGCTCCCTATCGGTCTGGATATGTAACAACAGTCTATTGTCAGCAAGAAAAAAAATTAAAATTAAAAAAAACCTGTGGCGGCCGTCCTGGTACACTGGCCGTTCTGGTATTCTCCAGAACGTCCAGATGGCCAGTCCGCCCATGTGATTACCTATAGGCATGTCGCTACAGTCTTATTACGTGCTAAATACCGCCTAATATTTTGTTTGTTATTTTGTAGCTTGTGCAGTTTAAATTGGCTAGAGACGCTGCATGTTGCTATGACAACAATGCCGAGTCTTGAGCTACGGAATTTTCGCTTAAATAGCGGTTAAAACATTAATAGACTACAATCAAATAAGATGAAACATTAACTTACATTCTCCACTTGCTATCATCTTCTTCCATATTTTGATGATGAACCACAAACTTTGATATTAGCTCTCTCTACTCTTTCAGAGCTAGCGCAACAGCAGGTTTCCTGGAGGCATCCATCTTTTCTCCGACCTGTCGTGTTGTGTGCAAAACAGAACGCAAAAACCCGCTGTAACTTGTTTTCCAACACGGATGTGATGTCACTCTCGAGTTGCAAGTCGCGCTTACAAGCCAAATAGAACGGGGTATAATTTCAACACTTTTCAACTCGAACTCACAAACTTGAATTCGTGTCCACAGAGAAGAGAAATCTTCGTAGTCTAGAAAATTGGTGTTGTATTCACAAGACTTTGCACTCACAGCTTATAGATTCATACTCACACGAAAACAATCCTAATCCACACAATTTCTCAGACTCACTTATATGACAGCAGAGTTTTGTGTACAAGACTTTTATTGACAATTAAATACAAATACGAATGTTAAAATCATGCACACACCTTTTTGACAGCTATCTTATTCCATACCATTTATTCACAAATATTTTCACAAATATAACAGTGTTGTGGTTCAAGCGTTTCCCTGTGATTTCTAAAGAACTCAAACATTATGTGCAAAACAAAGAATCTCATGTTTTTCCCATTTTATAAAAGAAAATCTCCCTTTAAAATGCTTTAGTTGAACTCGGCACCAAACCACGGGTGTTTCTCAATGCCAAGGAATCTCGCCTTGATACCTTGGTCCCGCCCCGGTTGCCTAGGAGACACGTCATCAGGGACCGCCAAGGCGTGTTCCAATGTTCATGTGCTACTGAAGCGTCTGTCCTCCGTTTGTCTGCCGTTTAGCTAACTGACCGAGGATACATGGGAGGTTCCTTGATGCATTCTCTCGGTCAAAAACTTCCCCGAATACATCGCGGTATTTTCGAAGTTGCAGCTTCGGTTGCTAGCAGGTACTAACTCGCTTTCACATTTGATTTAACAAATATATACACAATTTAAAAAAGTACAACTCTCGTTATACATCTATATTGAAACTTATACGTATAAAATATAACGATAGGCGGGATGTAAACAGAGCGCGTAAGCAAAAGGCGGGCCCTAGGCAGCCGCGGTCATGTGATGTAAGTCTGTTCCATTTAACAGTTTTCTTCAACCAAGGAAGGACAGTGTCCTCGTAAGCAAGGCGCCTCGCCTACCGAGGTATTGCCTTGGTAGGCGAGGCGCCTTGACATTGAGAAACACCCCATGTCTCATAGAGCTCCGGACGTCACGTGACTCTCAGAGCGAAGGCGCCATGTTGGCAGGCATGAACGCCATCAAAATGAACATAGCCAGCTGTGATTTTACTCCGTCGGAGTTTACTTCTCATTTTAAAACAGAAGATATTATTGTCTATACCGGGAAATTAAAAAGATTAAACATATCCGACCCTTACCATCCCCCTGGGATATTTTTTAAAACTTCAGAAGCGGTCAGAGCGGACCTTTTACCGGACCTGAGATACTCTCACAACAGCGTTCATTAAGATCCACATCATAGCACATAGAACAATGCTGGCTATATACTCGCCTCAGAAGAATATGTGCAAAAATAAAACGCATTCTCTTTGCAACCCTTGCAGTTCTGTGTGGAGAAACTTCAACTTTAACATACAGTTCAGAGTCCTGCAACAGGGCTGGAACCCGCAGGTGACTCACATAAGGTTTTTACATCATAAAGTTGTGAAATTAAATTTCACGGGTCCGGAAGGAAGTTTCTTTAATGCGGGCGGGTGCGAGTGACAAATAATTGTTTTGAATATTTTGTTTTAGACTCCCAAAGAGGATTGTGTTGGTATATTGTGATATGTGGAAAGATCATGCTAGCATATTCCTCACACTTTGCGCTGACAGCGGAATATTCTCGCTATCTAGGCATCCAGCGCTGCCAGACAGACTTTACTGCAGCGGGATTTGCGATTTACTGTGATCAATTTTTCATTTCTGCATATTGATCTCTGCATAAAATTAATTTTAGTTTTCATAAATTTCAGAAAAATCTCTCTCTGGCAGCGCAGGATGCCTAGATAACGAGAACATTTCGCTGTCAGTTTTGCGCTGAATATTCTGGCATGCTCTCTCCATAAACACATATCAATCAACACGATTCTCTTTTAGTCTTAAACAAACAAATATTACATAAATATTTTTTCACCCGCAGTAGCCTAAAGAAACTTCTGCCAGACCCTTGAAATTTAATTTATGTATTTTTTCATCTTTTAACGGATAACCGCAACATGCAGGACTCTGCCCTGAACGTGTTTGCAGCGGGCTACGAGTCTTTTAAAACCTCGACATCCACTGCTAAGAATGCTGCAACATCTTCACAGAAAGAAAATATGAATGTATAAGAAAGTGGAATGGAGTGATTTAAATAATAGTCCGTTCAGAAACACTGATTATGAGGAAATTGTGGTGGGAGCACAAGTGGATGTTAGAGTATTATACAATTTCCTGATCCATTTTCCCTTGTCCTACTCCGGAGCATCACTTAAAGTATATAAAAGTCTGGAGGGACATAAATGGACACATCGGGGTTTGTTATCGGGATCCAGATCTGGAATCTTCCTGCACAGGATTGCGTTGTTGTCACCGGGAGGGAGACCAGTCCTCCTGATTTTAGTTACCATGAGCAACAGGCAGTAGCTAGGTTATGTCTGTGTGCAACATGTTGTGTGTTCATTAATCTCAGGAAATAATTAAAGTATTTTTATTTCTAAAGGCATCACTGTGAAACAGAGAGCTGCTGTCAATTTGCATTACTTAATGATACAAGATAAGTTGACAAATGGTAATAAATCTGAAATACAGGTGAATCGCTCCCAAAGACTAAATGAAACAGCTTCATTTTTCCCTGATCGCGTGTTTCATGGCAATGATCCATCGTTCTCTGCGTTCTGGATCCTTGGTAATCCTAAAGAACGTTTCTCCCTTATCTCATCCGTGTCTGTTATGGCATCCTGGGGTGCAACAGGTATCCACCATATTTACTGTTTCTAACTTTGGATTTGCTACAAATAACAACTGCGGGAGACTGCCTGCCACAATGGTGCCCAGTCAATTTTAAGTGTTGCATGCTGGGAGAAGTGACGTCAACTCCCGGAGCTCTACAAAGAGTCCTTGAAACAGTAAATCCTTCTGCTCACTTCCACAATGATCAAGACCTTTGTTTCTCCCAGACATCTCCACTCCAGTGCATGAAATGTCTGTGTTTTTGTGTTTAGCGATCATATTCCTGCAGCCCGCCATTTGCATTGCTGTCTTTTTTTCCCCTGACGGAAAATCTGAATTGGCATAAAGAACTTGCTTCTTCTCCATGTTTCTGATGTGACACTTTACTATAAGTGATTGTCACCGTGAGCTGATATAACTTCCATCCATCCATCCATCCATCCATCCATCCATCCATCCATCCATCCATCCATCCATTGACTTTCTTAAATAGTGCCTTGAGATGACATCTGTTGTGAATTGGCGCTATATAATAAACTGAATTGAATTATCTAAACCATCTATCCTTAGCAGGGTTGCGGGGGGACTTGGTGCCTATCTCCAGCAGTCATTAGGTGAGAGGTGGGGTACACCCTGGACAGGTTGCCAGTCCATCGCAGCTGACAGAACTTATAATAGGTTATTCTCCCAATTCATAAACATCAGGAGGTGTGAACCTTGCACTAAGCTTTGATTTAAAACATTTTTTTTTGGAGGACGTTGGTGTTTCAGTGAGTTTTTTCGCCATGGCTGGTCGGTTTATTCAGTCTATGGGCCGACCCAACCCCCGCCTAACCAGGTAACAACAGGTACAGGAGCTGCAGCCACCAAAACACTACAGAAATAGTGTTTAATTGTGTATTTCATTTCATTTTTTAAATTCTGTGATTCTGTCCGCCTATTCCACACCCCGAACTTCATAGACCCCTACTCCATCAGCTCTGTACTGGTGTCTAGACATCTTCTTTTACTGGGTTGAATAGACAGCCTGTTGGTTAGGTTGAGCACTGCAGCCACCTAGTGACTGGAGGCTTGTTCACCATTCAAACATGAATAAAGACACTAAAAGTCCTCCAGCCATTTACGCCCCACGCCCACCACCTCATGCGCGCCCCACAGTTTGAGAACTATTGCTTTAAAGGATGGCCCAAAAAAGAAGAACCAGCAAAACGGGACAATTTTCAGTCTGCATCTTAAAGGCAGGGGACATTTGTTGAAACACAACAATTAATGCATTTTAGCCAGGGAAGACGGGTGTTTAGGGAGAGGAGTAAGGGAACCAATTTAGATTAGACATAACCCAACATTAAAAAGAGGAAGTGGTCTCATGTTCAACCTTTCTAACACCTACAATGCAGCCTTGACTAGTCTCTTCAGGCAGTTCTAAAACCATTCACATCACAAGATGTTGCCAAATCTTATTTTGCCATTGTTAAGAATTTCAAGTGACAACGACCAATGGACAAGATAGGGGATACACAAGAAACAAAAGAAGTCCAGTTGCTTCATATATCAGCATTTAGGAAAATATTACAATCACAATTAATTAGTAAGCAGGCCTTGTTTTTTTAACTGTGCATTTCTTACTGTTACTAAATATGGAGACATTCTATTTGGATTTTGAAGAATCGAACCTCAATCATAAATAAAAAAGAAACATTCAAAATTTTAATGGTCAACATTTATGCTCTCATGGTGTTGCATGACTCCCTGCTTTCTGTTAAACTGAACTTTTATTTCAGTTGGTCCAAAGGTAATATCATGTTAAGTTGACATTTAGATTTCGGGGGATTTGGGTTTGTTGACTGTGTGCTGCAGTTTAACCAGCCAGTATGATTATTTCTGCTCCCAGTGCAGCTGTGTTTGTTCTCCAATCTCTGTCTGTGATACTGTGCGTCACAAAAGAATGAAAAACAAATGAACGAAGGAAAGCTTGCTGATTTATATCCACCACCTTTGGGATATTAAATATTTACAGTTGTTCACAATAAAATGAAATAATGGAAAAACTGAGATTATGACCTAGGAAGTTTGGTTGTTTAATGGTGTGAGCTGGGGTTTGGCAGTACAGCCTGGTGTTAGAAATAGAATAAAAGTGTTTCTAACACTGCCTATTATTAACATCTAGCATGAATAATTAATCTTGAGTATTGGTAAATAATGGAATTTTGCAGTTGGTAGAGGCTGGCTAATTTAGTTTGCTGTCACCTAGATGTAATTCCTTGAACCCCCTCCCCTTCAACATCCTTAGCTTTAGCTGTGTGAGCTTCAGGAAGGTGATGATGAAAATATAGAACCCTGATCCCTCACAAAGTGAAATGCCCTGTGTAACCTTGAAAGTGGCTGCCTCTGGACGGACAGGGTGGGGGCACAGGAGGCTCTGAGGGAGGCAGTGCCCATTCATCATGTGTTGCAACGGTGGCAGAGGGATTTATTGAGCTTTGGATATCATCCTGTGTCAAGGTGCACATTCTTTCTGTGTATTATAGGCCAAGATGATACTATTTGGAGGCTTCCAGTAAATAATCTCGAGGTTATGTCTTGTATTGAGTTATACATCCAGTTAAATTTATGATTTAGCCTCAGTGGAATGAATTATAAAAGCACATTCACATAGAAATCCAAGTGAAGCATGAACAGAAGTGGAGGAAATGCAATAGACTTATATAATAGACTTGCAACATGTCCATTAAGTAAAGAAGTCTTCATTGCAAAATATCCAGCTCAAATTTAGGTTGATGAAACGGGGATTTACTTTATATGGCGAATAACCTACTGAGGAGGTCAGGAAATCAGGACAAAAGTAGCTTGGGAACCTAACAAACCGGCACTTCACAGAGGGTTTAATAAGTATTCTGTAGCGAGCCCAGCCTGGTTGCGAAAGTCTCACTTTTCTCCACATGATCAGTCCATGAGTCCATGCTTTATTCAAGTTGGATATACACAATACAAAGATATAGCATCAAAATCTTATTCACAGGGCAGCAAATGTAACACCACTCAAACTCTCAGTCCGACTATGGTTAGTTTACCCCAAACTTTATGTTGTTTTCACCTCAGACTTGTGGTGTGACTCTAGAATTGACACTGGAAGCTGAGTGGTGCTACTTTGGAATGAGAAAATGGGACTGATACGGATTACTTTGTTTATATCCATCCATCCATCCATCAATTTTCTTCCGCTTATCCGGGGTCGGGTCGTGGGGGCAGCAGCTTAAGCAAGGACACCCAGACTTCCCTCTCCCCACCCACTTGTTCCAGCTCCTTGGGAGGAATCCCAAGGCGCTCCCAGGCCAGCCGAGAAACATAGTCCCTCCAGCGTGTCCTGGGCCTCCTCCCGGTGGGACATGCCCGAAACACCTCACCAGGGAGGCGTCCAGGAGGCATCCTAACCAGATGCCTGAGCCACCTCAACTGACTCCTCTCGATGTGGAGGAACAGCGGCTCTACTCTGAGCCCCCTCCGGATGACTGAGCTTCTCACCCTATCTCTAAGGGAGAGCCCAGACACTCTACAGCGGAAACTAATTTCAGCCGCTTGTATCCGTAATCTCGTTCTTTCGGTCACCACCAAGAGTTCGTGACCATAGATGAGGGTAGGAACGTAGATTGACCGATAAATCGAGAGCTTTGCCTTTCAGCTCAGCTCTCTCTTCACCACGACAGACCGGTACAGCGCCCGCATAACTGCAGATGCCCTACCGATCCGTCTATCGATCTCCCGCTCCATTTTTCCCTCATTCGTGAACAAGTGTTTATATTCACAGTTTGTTTAATGTTCCCAGCACAGCCATTTTGGCATATCCCCACCTGCCGTCAAATGAAGTCTGACCTGAAACAAGCTAGGTATTCAATTTCAATAAAAAATTTATATATTCCATCCACATTGTTTTTAAAGGTTTTTGTGGCTGTAGAGGCCTTTATTTGACAGGGAACAGTGTAGAAAGGGGGAGAGAAGTGGGGGAAGACATGTGGCAAAGGTCCACAAGGACAGGACTCAAACTCAGGGACTGAGGCCTACATACAATGGGGCGCCTGCACTAACCACTTTGACACACAATACCCCAATGTTTTTTTATTCTTTTCAAATTTAAAGTGATCAGCTTCAAGTGGTGTGGCTTTTTCAGGTTTAACAGTGTTCTTGGAATGACGCTTGTCCTAATTGATGGCATTATGGTTTCAAAGTGCAACCTTTTTACAATATAAAGGCAGATAAAGCATTAAGGTATGTAAATGAAAAAAGACAGCATAGCTGCCTCTGGAAAAGGAAAATTATAGGGGGGCTACTTAGATGTTTCCATTTGGACATTCTTCCTATGATTTTGTGTCATATGTTCAGTGACCGTTGACATAAAACATTTCTAAAAAATGAATAAAAGACTTTTAGGAATCACACAATTTAAAATCTGAGATGGAGCAAGAGAGTCCAACTACCCCACAAATCAAGATCCTTTTAGATGGGGTATATAATGACAAAGACAATTCTCTTGTTAAAACCATCCTTGTACAACTCTTCACTTACTGGCTTTCCACGGTCTGCCTCCACAAGGTACAGGCAGACACCCAACCTGCAGGGAGCATCTCACCTTTAACTGGTTAGGAACAATGGCTTAAGAGCTAGAGGAAGCAGATTCTAGCACACTCTGCCTAGCACATGCTAAGGGTGATAGCTAAAAGCCACCAATAGAGGCATAATATCTGCAAAAAGCAAATGCGAGATCCCAAGATTCACAAAACAATACTCTCCATGTCTACAACTTCAAATCCTGTCCATGAACATCACAAACAGGATCAGAGAGAGAGAGAGAGAGAGAAAAACGAAGCTTAGGAAAAAAGTGTAATTATAGTTTAATTTTATTTTTTATGTCAAAGCCAATACTTAATACTTTGTATTAATATTATTTTCTCATAAAGAATCGTGAGCTAAGTTCCCTGCTATTCTACCAATAATAAAGTCTTCAGCTTATCTCTGCAGCTATAACAAAATAATGCCTAAAGTAACACAGACTCAGCTGTGCTAATTAGGATGTAAACGAGAGAAGAATTTGTATGTTCAACTAATTTGTGTTCCTTAAAACGTTTAATCTGACGCATTTATCTTTAACCAGAAAAAATAAAACTGTTACATGGTTTTTGCTAATAATTACAGAATTAAGAAGAGTCACACTAATTTTGAAGTGAAGTCTTGGGCCTTGCTCTAAAAATGCAATGACAACGAGGAGAGATCTGTTAAATATCTCCTGCTGCTGCGAGAAGATGTGCTATTAAACATTAGCTTTACTATCGCATTATCTGCTGCAGCATTGAACCACTGCATTCATTTTCAGCAGCTCCTCTTCTCCCCCCTTGGTTCACTAATCCACTGTCGCTGGAAGAAAAACAGCAAACATTTTTTTTCACGTGGTTTACAAAGACAGCCTCTATTCAGTGCATTTTAAGCATGGCAACTGGATGTATGACATGCTTGTACAGACTGTGAAGTGCTTACTCAGAGCTACGCATTCCTGATGAAAGCAAAACTCCCAGTACTTGAAAAACCATTGAAGACAGACTTTATAAATAAATTTCTCTTCGATTTGAATTGCCTGACAAATTATCTACTGGTTTTGTTCCACAATTTGAATAATTGGGTACATTGGGTACGTACTCTGTAAAAATAAGTCTTTACCCAACATTCATTTTCAAGCAACTACTTCCTCCTGCTGTAAACCAATCCATACTCATCTTGTTATCTTCATCTCATCATCTGAATAATTTCAGTGCTCCAGGTCCCGGTCCCCAGCACCTCCCGGATCTACATTCACCATCATTTCAACAAACCTTTTAAAACCTTTCTGGTCTCCTGAGAGTGTTGTGCAATTGGGTCAGACAGATATCTAAAACCAGGACGATAATAACTTAAGACCCGCAAGAATGTGCTGGGAAGTGTCCCTGGAGATAGACAAGGCAAGGCAAGGCAATTTTATTTGTATAGCACACTTTCAACAACAAGGTAATTCAATGTGCTTTACCTGATTAAGGGGTAAAATAAAAATTGCAGAAAGACACACACAAAGCATATAAAGTAAAAACATCAATAAAGCAAAAAGCACACACAAAACATATGATACGTTACTCATTACTCAATTACGCATTACACAAAGGCAGCTCTAAACAGATACGTTTTTAGTTGTGATTTAGTTGTGATGTTTGGTGCTACTTCTAGACATGTTGAGTAGACTGGAATTAGAGGACCTGAGTGTTCTGGTGAGCTGGTACAGTAACAGTAGATCTTCAAAATACTTTGGTGCTAAGCCATTCAATGATTTATAAACTGGTAAAAGTATTTTGAAGTCTATTCTCTGAGCTACAGGGAGCCAGTGTAAGGACTTTAGAACTGGGGTGATGGGCTCTACTTTCCTGGTTCTAGTGAGGAACACGAGCAGCAGCTTTCTGGATCAGCTGCAGCTGTCTAATTGACTTTTTAGGCAAACCTGTGAAAAAGCTGTTGCAGTAATCAATCCGACTAAAGATAAACGCATGGATGAGTTTTTCGAGGTCTGGTTGTGACATCAGTCCTTTAATCCTAGAAATGTTCTTCAGGTGATAAAAGGCTGACCTTGTTATTGCCTTTATGTGACCCTGGAGGTTCAGGTCTGAGTCCATTACTACACCTAGATTACAGGCCTGGGGTCTCATTTATAAAGTTTTGCGTAGAATCGTTACTAAAATCGTACTTAAAAGGGAAACTTCACCCATTTGCATTAAGCTTTATATCGTTAGAAACCCAGTCATGTTTTTGAATGGTCGTGCATTATACCCTCAGTTTCCCCTGAGACAAGAGAAATAGGGATTTCAGTGTTGCACTTCCTGCTTTAAATGACGTAAAAATCGTCATTTTGCATCATTTAAAGCAGGAAGTCTTATATCTTTGTTGAGTGTGTTAGACACAAACTTTTTTTGTTCATTTTCCCAGGAGGGGGCTAATGGGTGGGATCCACTCGCACTACAGACCTATCACAGACCAGTGATCTCCAAACTTAAACGATATAGCAGCCATCTTGTTTGGAAGCTAAGCTAACAGACTATCATAGAACCAGGCTTGATATTACAAGTATGGCAGAACATAATCAATCCGATATGGAAGAGGGTGATTTCGAAAGCGTGATGCTCAAATCCGATTTTCGTGGCTACCTTTATGAGCCACAATACAGCGAAGAGCAGCTGAGGCAGATGGACGAGCAGGAGGCGGCGGAGGCGGCTTCGGCCGGAGGACTGTCTCGGGCCGGGACGAACTGTTGGTGCCTGTGCTCCTGGTGTGCGGCTACGGAGACAGAAATTGAGTCCCTCTGCTGCAGAGAATTCCAAAGATGTCAGTTTCTTCCGGGCGAAATTTCTGCCTCAGATGAGGATATGGACGTCTGTGTGGTGGACCACCCGAGCTTCGCCCCGCATATGGACAATGCCGTCCTGGACACATATTTCAGAATCCCGAAAATCAACTGGAAAAGACAGCCGAAGCCTGCAGGCGCAAACGGACGTCTGACTATAAAGTGAGTACATCTATGTACACGATTTGTTCAAGCATTATCACAAAGTTATTCCCGGTTAATACCTAACATCAACCAGCTGAGTTAAGCTAATTTACTAGACAAATAGCTTTCAGTTGCATTGCTAACTATAGTTATAACGTGACTGTGGCACTCTAAACACAAGGACCATACATCGCTAACTGTGTGTTCAATGTTTTATAGACAATATCGCCTTACAACTTACAGACACTTTCTGGAATGGGTGCTGCAGGGTGAAAGATTAGGCCGAGGCCATCGTGTCGTTTTACCCGCCTGTGTTGTGCAGGCAGTCCGCCACAAGTATCCAGCTGCGGACGGATATTAGAGGATATGAAGAAGTTGAGGACGCTCTGGAGGAACTATAACTTCCATTATTGCTGTTGTGGTAGATATAATTATGTAAATAAATGGTTTGCATTCACGTTGTTGTATTCCTTTGTAGTGTTGCTCCAAGTACATAGAGAAATGGTTATTGTACGACACACATTTTAGAACTGGACCTAAGATACCCTTAGCAAAATGTAGTTTAAGTGTACTGAGTATACTTTTTCCATACTCAAAGTGAGGCAGTATACTTTAAATATACTATATTTTATATACTTAACAGTATAGTGAAGTATACTTTATTGTATTTGTTTAGTTCAAACATGTGCATTGTCATTGTCTTACTTTTTTATAGGGAGTTTTCAGTTGGACACTTGTTTACATTTTTACATGCAAATGTGGACTTTTTCCTTTGATTTTCTCAGCTAAAGAGGGCTTGATTTCATAGAGGCTCTTATTTTTTTTTTTTAAATGCACATCTTTAATGATCTAAGCAGGATTATAAATGCACTGTATGGTACGTTATGAAAAAAACTTAAAATATATCAAAGTTTTATTGTTTTATTCACAAATTAAATTTAAATAACTAGGGCATGAACATACTTATAAAAACTAAACAAGTGGTGGCAGAATATAAAAAGGTGCTGGTGAGGGAGAGCAGTGAGAGATAAACATGGAGTTGGGTGTCATGGGATCAGAAGCGGCTTTGGAATGATGCTTTAGCAGTCTCTTTTGAAGGTTTCGGTATGGGGGCTATGTTGGGTGGCAACGCAGGTTGTGGGAGGACAAGTGAGGAGGTTGCCATTTTGAACGGGATGTTTGGGTTCCGTCTATTTTCCAGGAACCTCTCGATTAGACTTGTGACAAAGACTGTTGTATGTGGTGTGAATACTTTTTTTCAGCATCCACTGCTTGGATTTCTTGCAGTACACCTGATTGAACTGTAATTCTCTGGCAAATGACAAGGAACATAATAGCTTATAAAATATAAATGTAGATTGGATTGTAGTACACTTTTCTCCACAATGAATCTAAACCACCTTTCAGCAAAGTATGCAAATTCAGTTAGCTGTTTTTATCATTATTGATTTTGGTTATTTTACTACTAAAAGAGCCCATGGTAACAAACCTGTCACTGTGGTGGCTTGCTTCCTTTTCACAATGTTTTCATTGTGGTCCAAGATGGCAAGGTGGCATCTCTCCCTCATCCCCTTGTTTGAGAAGGCCTGCCGCTTGGGGAGGTATTTCAACAGAGCACTATGAAAGTTCTCTAGTGGCCCTGTGTGCATTTACAAAGAGGAAAAGAGGATGGACAGGACTAATTAAAACATGTTCATTTAGGAATATTGAAAATAATGCAAGAGTAAAAGTGCATCTATTCTCACCAGTATGTTTGAAGAGTACCATCTGGTTGAGGTCTTTCAAGAGCCTTTCGTTTAGGACCACTGACGACAGGGCCTGAAATGCCACCGAGTCCTTGTCAATCCATCTCCGCACCGTCTGGTCATGGGCAGTAAGAGGAGGATGGTCACACTGATGCTGTGTTCTGTCATCATCTCTCCACTCGTGTTCATTGCAAACATGGTCTGTAATGGATTTCCAACGGTTTTGTAGTGCCTTTGTGAAAGAAAAGTTTTTCAATAATACTAATGCTATAAAAGACACAAATCAGATAGACACTTTATTGCAACTGTTGATTCATTACCTTTATGTTCCCCTTACTTATGGCACAGCTATACCACATGTGGTTTACGACAGACCTGTGAAAAATATTGAAATTAGTAATTTCCAACCTTGTAAAGCAATGGAACTTCTCCAAGATTACAAACCAACACTGACCTGGTCCACGCGAGAAGGATTTCTTTGTCCTTTTTTTCCCCATAGCCAGTAGCTTATTCCGGAAACCTGTGTTTGTAAATGCAGAACAATTTTGGGAAAACACCAACATTGTCCATTTATTTCAGTATTGTCCCCATTATGCCTGTCATAGACATTTATATCCACTGTTTATTTGAGGTTTATTTAGCTATTACTTATTTTACCCACATGGTGGTCTATTGCACAGGGTGTGGCTTGTCACTGGGATTTATGTAGAACTACAGGTGTAGTGATCAATTTGGCTGAACACCCACTCCACCGACATCGTCATCATACCAACAATGTATTTTAAGAAAAATGGAGAGTTGCGTGTGTGTGTTTACAAGAGCGGCAAAAAATTCATAACCGATGTGCCAGATGTCAAATTCGTGCTGGATTTCCGGATATTGTTCCCTCATGATCTTGCGTATTGAAGAGGAGCGGTCCGTGGTCATCCCCTCCACGTCGAGGCCCATGTCCAGAAGCTCTGTCATTCCCCTTCTAAAACCCAGTGGCTCCATGGCTCCAGAGCTGGTGGCCTCGGTAGACTAAAGATTCAAGTTCGATGTTATCTAAGTTTTCAACATAGCAGCAGTGATTTTCCATTATTGTGATTCTGTATCCATCTTTATGTATCTTACCTGCACCAGCTCTGTGTGGATTATCTCCTTTGTGTCGTCTAGCATAAACGTGTAGTGACAGTATTTTGCGTTGAATCCTGGCGAGTCGCATCGGCCATCGCCCGCCAAGTGTAGCCGCTTCCCATCCTCCTGTTCAATAAAAACTCTTGCCAAGACTTCATTTCTTCTCTTCATATTGAATTTCTCAATAGCAGGGTACAAGTATGTGTTTTGAATGGCATAAAATGTCGTTTGTGCAATCATTTGGACACCCATGGTTTTGCACCAGTCTGACAGTTCAGTGTATGTTCCACCCTTGAACAGAACAGCTGCCGCAGAAAGGAGATTCACTTCAGGCATTCCTCTAACATCAGATGAAGATGTCCAAGTCCCCGAATGGCCCCCAAGACAAGTCCATTTCACCTTCCTCTGTGCCCCAGTATCATAGATGTTCTTTGCAGAAATCGGTTTCCCCACACATCTGGCAGAATCTGAACAGTGACATGAGGTTGGATTCATTGACAATGAACTTCTTTTCATGCCAGTCTTTTCAACCTTCATCTTCTGATGATGACGATGATGTGGGGGTGATGGTTGACTCAGGCTGATAGCTTTCATCTGTTACATCAACGTCAATGCTGCTTGCACTTCTATTCAGGCCTGGGGATAGCAACTGTAAAATCAAGAAGATGTTTCTTTTCAGTGTTAAACTCCACAAATTTCAATCACACATTAGTTTTAGCACTCTATTAGAGCCAATGTGCTGTACAAACTTACAACCTGTGCTGCTTGGACAGGGGTAGGTTGCATGACTGGTGTTGATGTTAGAGGACATTGTTCCTCATCTTCCGAAGACGACACCAGAGCAGCACCAGACGCTGTTTCAGACTCAAATGCCATATACGTTCAATAATGTTAAAAACATTTCAACAACATCAAACTATACGATAATTTCAACCACATCAAACTATCAAACGTGAAACAAGGTGGATTTACTTTGATACCAGCAAACATAGCTAACTCTTTCTAAGCTATGAGCTATAAGCATTTTTTGTGCGGCGGTCAAAATTCTAATTTCATAATTGTGAATGTTTTCTCTCCCATTCAATTCGGGGACATTTTCGGGGACGACTTTTAACCGGGGACAAGGCAGCCTAATCGGGGACTGTCCCCGGAATTCGGGGGCTTCTGGTCACCCTAGTTTAGTGATGCCGACACATTAGAACCACAAGCGAGGAAAACATGCGGAAGACGACAGATTTACTTGTAAATAGCAAACGTATATAAAACTCATAGTTTGTGTCCTGGTTTACAGCAGTAGACTGTACGTGTGTTCAGAAATACAGTCGAGCAAGTCTCTTACCTCCAAGCGAATTAGGGCTGCTCGGTCCAGATGTTCCAGGCTGTTCAGGAAAGGTAAACATCGACGGAACTGCAGTGTCCAAAAGAGTTACTCTCTTCATTCCAAAGACATTGAGTTCGAAGTCTTTCCTTTTGAAATGACTGCAAACCTTCAGATTTTTTAGGTTTTCGCATTTTCTCTCGTCTTCTGAATAGCTCGGGTGGTTTATCACTCTCAGCCCCTGTTTGCGTCGCTCCATATCTTTCGGTAGAATCTAAAAACTTACTTGTTGCCCTTTCCTTGTTCTGACTGAACAACCCGGTACCATGCAATAGTTCACCATCTTGAAAGAGTAATTTACTAATGAGTTCAAGCTCAACAGCTAAACGGAGGCGGTGTTCTGGATTATTGGGGAGTTCAAGCTCAACAGCAAGCCTTCTTCTTCTTCTTTTGTTTATTGGCGGGTGGCAACCAACTTTAGGTGCATTTCCGCCACCTACTGTAAGGGAGTGTGAGTCGTAACAGCAAGCCTTGTAGACGGAGGCGGTGTTTTGAATTAGTGGGAGTGGCTTGCAGAGCTGTGCTTTGTGGTGCATTGTGGGAGTTGTTGTCTTTCATACAAATGCACCCAAAAGTCATTTTCTGTCTTTTCTTGGTCAGATAGGCACCTAATTCGAAATGTATGTTACATTTCGACTACAAATATGACCCACTTTTAATAAAGATTAATGTTTCCATGGGTTAAATGCTCCTTTAAAGCCTGTGATCTTTTTATTCCTGACCAGACATCTCTGATATTGTTCCTCTGTAGTTTGTTCTCCAGCTTCTTCCTGTATGCCTCTTTGCTGTCTCTGATCTTGACCTTAAGTTGTTTTGGTATATTCCTCAATAATTCCCTGTCTTCCTCCTTGAAGGCTCTTTTTTCTTGTTTAGCAATTCCTTCAGGTCACTGGTGATCCAGGGTTTATTATTAGGGAAGCATCTCACTCTTCTGGTGGGAATGATGTCCACACAGAAGTTTATATTGTGCATGGCAAAGAGTCATCCAGTCTGTGTTCTCAAAACAACCCTTAAGGGTTTCTTTGGCTTCATATGACCATTGTTTCACAGGTTGCCTCTGAACAAGTGGTTTATATTCTGAGCAGAGAAAAACAAGATTGTGATCTGATTGTCCCAGAGCAGGTCTTGGTTTGGACATGTATGCATCCTTTACATTTGCATAAAACAAACCCACTGTCTTGTTTTCTCTTGTAGAGCAGCTGACAAATTGTTGAAATGTTGGAAGTGTAGTAGAAAGTGAGGCATGATTAAAATCACCAGGTATTGCCAGAAATGCATTGGGGTGGTGGGTCTGTAGCTTAGCAACAACAGAATTCATGATATCACATGCATTGTTGACAAGGGCTGAAGGTGAAATGTAAACAATTGGCACAATGACACTGGTGTACTCTCTTGATAAATAATATGGAGGAAAAATTACTGCCAAGAGTTCAATATCTGGGCTGCAGAGATGACACTTCACAGTAACATTTCCTGGATAACACCATTTGTTGTTGACAAGCACTGCTACTCCACCTCCTTTTCTTTTCCCGCTCGTCTTCAGATCTCTGTCTGCTCGTACAGTCAGAAAGCCTGGCGGAAAGACGTTGGAGTCGGGGATATGATCCTGCAGTCACATCTCAGTGAAACACAACACTGCATTCCTGATACTCAGGCTGAGTTCTTGTAAGGCCTTGAAGTTCATCCATCTTGTTAGCCAGTGATCTCACACTGCCCATTATAATCTATGGAAGAGTTGGTTCAAAAGTCCTTTTCAGCTTCACAGCAACAAAAAATAGAAAGTATACAGGTTAAAAAAATACAATCTTTCCTCAAGAAAACAGAGGAACCAACATCATATAAAAACAAAAACTCAATGTGTAGCCAACAGAGCCACTCCAACATGCAGCCACCAAGAGCAGCGCAAATCTAGAATAGAATAGTTCAGTTCAAATTTAAAACAGTCAAATCATGCATTTATTCAAGTCCAGTTACATCCCCAAAAACTTAATGTAATGCTTTGGTATTAAAGGGACTCAAAATGATGGAAATTGAGAGCTTTAAGACTATTCAAAACATATATTGGACAGTAATGTATCTGAATCTTGAATAACCATGTGTGTGATGAGGTACTCTATGGAATGGAAAGGAAATGAATAGTGGACTTAGATTTGTTTCTGTTGATTAGTCTTTCTGACTTTGGAGGGTGGCTGTCAATCCCAGAGTGGCAGAGGTAAGGAGATGGAGAGCAGAAGGTGAACACTGTTGTTGGATATCTGTTTGTTGAAGGTCGAGGTTCTGATTTCTGAGGACTGGAGTATGAACAATAGTTATGAGCAGGCGAGTAGGTTAGCTGAAGGCATGCAGGGAGTAACGGCGAGTATAGATTTGAGATGTTTCTTGGTTGAACGTGCAGCGATTTCACAGGTAGTCTAGGTAAATTCGTTCAGCATTTTCTGTCAATGAGATTTAAAAAAAAATCTATGCTTGCCAGGGGCCATTAGAGACAGAAAAATCATAACGAGGAACAATAAGAAAGGTCTCTTGGAGGCTTGAGAGAAAGCTTATCCTAAATATACAGGAGCTTTTAAGTTAAGCTTTTAAGCTCTACACTTAAAAGAGAAATTAGAAAACATACCTCAGGATCATGATACCTAAACTTGTAAACTTGCAGTGACTTAACAGACTTCTAGAAAAAAGTTCATTGGACAGAGAAGACAAGAGTAGAGATGTTTGACCATAGTAAACTCCACTTTGTTCAGTGAGGACCAAACACAACACCTCAGCACAGACACGTCATACGAACTCTCAAGCATGGTGGTGGACAAGTGATGATTTGGATTTGTCTTGCTGCTAAGCACCTGGAGACATTGTTGTCCTTGATTTGACCATAAACTCTTCCGCATAACCAAGTATTCCAGTCAAATCTGAGGCCATCTGTCCGACAGCTGAAGCTAAGCCAAAACTGGGTTGCACCATGTTGTAGTGGCCCAAAGACCAGACTACTGTGGTGGAACCTAAAGAGAGCCATGTAGAGCTAACTAATATAAATGAACTGAAGCAATGTTTAAAGATTTTAATGCACAATTTCTCCATATTGATGTGAGACAGGAAAAAAAAGTTGGTGAAAAAAACAACTGCTGATCATTTTAGCTGCAAAAGGTGGTTCTACAACCTGTTAGATCAGGGGGTGTACTTTTTTATGCACAGCTTTTGGTTTTTGGCTTTTTTAAATAATAATAACAGTGAGGCACCTACCGCATGTCAGTTAACACTTGAGGTAGACTCAGTTATTTCTCTTATGTCCTGGGACGTAAAACTCCAGAAATGCAAAAGGGTGCATTTTCATTTTCCCATGACGGGAAGTAGAGTTGTGGAGAAATACACAGGTTTTTTCCAGCTACATGTGAGACAGTCCTCCTGTGTGTAAATGGCGCTTAAACTCATTGTAGTAAGTTGTATCTTTCTTTTGGAGGGGACGTGTGAATCTTGCATGTTTGTGTTAGATCAACAATTGGACAACTGTGTGATTCAGCTCACAGATTACTTATTATGCATTAAAACAAGGCAGGTGTTCACATAATAAAAGTTAGTTATTTGACAGTATATTCATAGCCAAGGTATCCTACATTCAACCTTTGAGATCAAACAGCCGCTGTAATGGATGGAAAAGATGTTAGTGAAAAATTCAGTTGTTCAATCACACAACATGTTGTAACTCCAATATGTTTCCAATTACAAGACTTCACTGGGCAAAGAAAAAGAGGGTGGTTGGTGGTGGATGTTGCAACTGTTGCAGGGACACTTTGATCTTCTTTGGTGAGAAATTTAAAGGGGGAAAGAAACTTATAAAGAAAGGAGGATGGATCAATAGTTTGGCAACTGAACTCTTTTCAACCATTGCAGAGTGTGGAGCTGGAGCATTTCCAGCCGTATTACCTGAAATCCCATTTCTATTTCAATCTAACACCAACTCCAAATGATTCTCCTCCAGTTTTACGTGTTAATTTCTCCACAGCCACAGGCTTTCAATCGCCTCTGCACAACGTTCACACTGAAGGGGGAAAAAAAAGACTTGTGGCTTTAGTCAATACTTTTTGTTGATGTCCTCCAAAATAAAACTACTTTGAAATGCGCTTTGAGATGGTTCATCATTGTAACTAGTAGAAGTAATTTTCTTCACCTCAATTCCTGCTTCTTCTTCTTAAAGTACTGCCTCTTGTTTTAGATGGTAGATCAGATTTCAGAATAAAAGCCCCAACATCTCCCTTGTTTAGTCAGTCTTGTTCCCTGCAGGTATGAGGGGTTATCTCCTGCCTGTTTTGCTGTTCATTCAGTGATGCAAAACACATGGAGAGGAAATGGTGGGAAACCAGACTCAATTCCTGAGGGCTTAGTGGGAGAAAAACAGGCCGCAATGCCTACAGAGCACATGTAGGTGGGTTACACACAAGCCACTTTTGACATAGCACAGTTTTATGTAGCAACACAGTTCATAAACCCTCCGCAGTCATCACCCAGCAGTGTAACACTGCACTCTGCAAGCTTTCGGTCAGGCCAACATAAGTTCTTCGTTTTTTTTCCATGTTCTCCACATGAATGACTCATGATGACTCTTAGAGCCCAAACAAATAAAAATGAAATTCCTAATTTTATTGTTTTTTTTTCTTTTTTTCTGCTCTCTGTTGTCATGACAGTTCAGCTCCCTTGATAGGTGTGGCAATAAAAGATGTTGCATAGTGTTACAACATATTGCATTTTACTGGCTTGACAGGGTGGGGTATATGGCACAGATAATTTATTAGTTCAGCTGCATAAAAATAACTGAAGATGGATGAAGAAATCTCCTAGTTAAACCTAATCTATGCCTGAAAAAGGAAAGACTGATGCAGTGGTGTTCTTTCATTTTACGGTTTCTTGTCATGTAAAAGTAAAATATTGCAGGTAGATACCCAGATATTAGACTAAATACCTTTGATGTTCCTGTAATTTACCTTCTGTTTGATTTAGACACAGATGTGGCTACTTTAGGCAAAAACAAGTGCGCTTTATCATTTAGTCTTTAATATAATTTAGTATTAATGGTTTATCATATGGTCTTTAAACAGCTACTTTTTCTGGACCATAGTTAAAATGCAGTTTTTTAAAATAATTTAATATATTTTCCTCTATAATGTTTGATAGTTTATTACAAAGGTAACTAGAGCAAGGCAGCTCAGAGCTAAATAGGGGGAAGGAAGAAGAATAACACCTGATATAACAAACAATAAACCGAAAGGAAACGAATACTAAAAGCACAAATAATAAACAAAAAGAAAACACCCAAAGACAATGTCTCAATTAAGAAATGGTCAAAACAAAAATATAATGAAAAATGAAAGTCCAAACACCAAATTGGCCTAACAGAGAAACAAAGTTCAGATCTGTCAGCTTGGAAAAGATTACAAATCCCCTAATAAATATTAAAAAGAGAGATCACATATCATCTGTTTTAGCTTCCCTTCATTGGCTCCCTGTTAAATACAAATTAGAATTTAAGATCCTCCTTCTTACATATAAAGCCCTTAATAATCAAGCCCCATCATACATCAGAGATCTAATTATTCCTTATGTTCCCAACAGAGCACTTCGCTCTCAGAATGCAGGTTTACTTGTAGTTCCTAGGATTTCTAAAAATAGAATGGGAGGCAGAACTTTTAGTTATCAGTCTCCTCTCCTGTGGAACCAGCTCCCAGCTTTAGTCCGTGAGGCAGAAACTCTGTCTACTTTTAAGGCCAGGTTTAAAACTTTCCTTTTTGATAAAGCTTATAGTTAGAGTGGTTTAGGTTATCCTGAGCTATCTCTGTAGTTATGCTGCTATAGGCTCAGACTGCTGGAGGACAGACTGACCACTTTTTTCACTCTGCTACTTTCTATTCTACTACTCTCCAGTTGCATCAAACGCTGTTATTTGGACTGTTAACTCTGTTTTCTCTTAGTGTTTATCTCTCCATAGAAGGTACACCTGGTATGGTATCCTCCTTAGCTCCAATGCCATTTGGACGGGGAGCATCAACTGGGATGATGATCTCTGCTGCTGAACATCCTCCCTCTCCTGTTATCAACTTTTCACTTTCTTTAACATAGAGAGTACTCTTATATCAGATCTTCTGTTCTTTCTGTGTCTCTGCTCTGTCTTCTTAAACCCTCAGTCGGTCGTGGCAGATGGCTGCTTGCACTGAGCATGGTTCTGCTGGAGGTTTTTTTTCCTGTTAAAGTGGAGTTTTTACTTTTCCACTGTCGCTACATGCTTGCTCAGTATGAGGGATTGCTGAGGGATTGCTGTGGTTGGAAGTCTGCATCAACGGGACGCAACCTCAAGTCAATGACTCGATGCAATCTGCTGGGATTCCTTAAATAGAAAACTAGCTAAAACTTAAAAAAAATTGGAATGTTGGTATGATTGTGTTGAGGTGACTTTTCATGTGGGGTGCCTTGGGGTGACATCTGTTGTGAATTGGCGCTATATAAACTGAATTGAATTGAATTTTTGGGGTAATAAATATTACACTACTAAAAAATGTTGTTTCTTCTCATTCATTATTAGTAATATCAAAGGTAATTTAAAAGTTTATCGGCGGCTCATGAAGGAGTTCAAAAATGAATCCCAAAAGATCTAGGGGATCCCTTTTGGACTGATGAGACAAAAGTTGTCTTTTTCAACTTTTTGAATTAATGCATCAAGTTGCATCTGATGTAAACCTCTCATAGAATTCCAGAAAATCAACAAAAAATACAGACAAACATGGAAGTGAAAGTGAGATGGTCTAGGGCTGTTTTGCTCCCTTAGGACCTGGACGACTTGCTTTGTTTGATGTACCCATGAATCTGGTCTCTGTCAGAAAACCCTGAATGAGAATGTCTGACCATAAGCTCAAGCACATTTGGGTCATGCAGCAAAACAGTGATCTAAAACACATCAGCAAGTCTAACTTTGGATGGCTCAAAATGAACAATACCAACATTTTGGAGTGGCGTTGTCAAAGTTGGGACTTAAATCTGATTCGGATGCAGTGGGATGAGCTGAAACATGCTGTTTATGCTCAATATCCCTCTGACCTGAATGAATAAAACAATTCAAGATGGCCAGTTATCGCAAACACTCAATGGCAGTTTTTCTCGTCAAGTGACAACGTGAAGTGAGTTTTTCTTCGGTTTGTTGGAATAACTTTTTTTGGTTAATCTGCAAATAAATCATTATGTAAAAACAGTTTGTAGTTACTCTTGTTGTCTTTGTCTAATATCAAAATTTGCCATGCCAGAATAATAAAGAATCAAAAGCTGGACAAATCTGTAAGGGTGATGTCATGTGTGCGTAGACAGCAATCACTTGTATGCTACATTGAACCTGAACCAGAAGATAGTGGTACTCTGAACTATCTGAAAAATCCTTGGTAAAAGCATATGGAGGAGGGGAGGCACGCTCAGAAGAATTGATCTGTCCATCACCGTCATGAGCGAATCTCAACCACTCAGACAAATGAAGCTCTCCAAGTGGAGGCAGGCTCTGAGTAAGGATTGAAATTGTTTTCAGAGCTAAATCTGGCTGTGCCTGACAGTACAAATTCAGATTGCTGTGAACATTTCTGTTTTGGTAACAAACTGATTTATTAGACACTTTGTTCGGTCGCCTTTGAGTGATTGCACCACTGCTTCCACTAGAGCCTGTCCTGAAAAGGATCATTCATTTCACTTTTTTTTTTTTTTTCCATGTTTACTCGTTTGGAGAACTTTTGACCCTCTGAGCAATTTCAGTTTGGAGAATCAGGGTATGATGGTGCATTCAGTTTACCTTGGAAATCAGAGCTTGGGTCTAAGAAAGATGTCACATCAAAGTTCAAAGGTTTCTAGTTGAAAGATGGAAAATCTGTGAAATATAGTAATTGTTATGGTGCTACGTGTTAGCAAATAACATGGGTTTCTTCTCTATTTTATGCACTTAAATACAAAAGGACCATAGTTTTAGATATTGTATGCACCAAAATGTTAGAAGTTTAAAAAAATGTTAAGTTTAAACTTTCACTACATTTTAAATGTGTAGCACCCATTTTGGATGTTGAGTTTGGAACTACTTGGTGAACTTCCACTTTTGCAGCCAAAATTGTGACTTTAAGGGACATTCTTTTTATATTTCTTACTGGGAATTTCCAGAGGACAAAGAAAGCTGCACCCATTAAAGAAAAAAGAAAATGCCAGTATCTAAAATAAATCATTGTTTCCTTTGTAATGTCCCAACTTTAGCTCAGTTTAAAATTGAATAGCTATGACAATGGTGGCTGAATGGAGGCTGCTGATGAGAACTTGTGGCTTGTATTTTTCATGGTTTAAACCCTAAAGGGGTAAAAAAATTTTTTTTGTTAAATGGACACAATCCAACAGTGAATTCAAATGGTGAGGTGGTGAGGCTGGACTATTCCTGAGATGATTTAGAGAGACACAACTTCCATAAAAACAAGAACATTGTTAGGCTAACAAATTTGAACAAAGCCTTGTTTTATGAAAAAGTTTTATGAAAAAGTACTTAATACTGTATTTTGTCTGTTTGAGCTGGTACAGTTTAGTTTGGTCCTGCTCTGAATGCAAGCCCTGATTCTTCACTAAGATTACTCTGTCTGCTGCTCCAATTTTAAACCTCCCTGTCTTACTCAGTCAGTTTGATTTTTGTCAACCCTGTTCAGTAAGTCATAGTTTTCAATTATGAATGTGTGGCATGAGCCTGCTGTCTCATTGCCCCCTGAGAGGGTTGTTCCACTCTGTAATCTTGTTGCAGAATATATTACAAATTAAATCTGAGCATTTTATTGAAATTGATATAGATTTATGAGGGATGTAGCATCTGCAGTAATAAAAAAAGGACTTGAAGTAAAACAGTTGGAGAAAAGCATTGAATACAGAAATAACGAGGGAAGAAAACAAGCCTTTTTCATTGTTTCACCTGATTGTTTTTATTATAGACTGGGAACACTTCAATTATACTGAATGTTCTGTCAGTGAACTCCTCTCTTAACTTTCTACTCTAATGGTTCTGCAATAAGGCAAGGCAAGTTTATTTGTATAGCACAATTCATGTTACAGGACAATTCAAAATGTTTTACATAAAACATCAAAAGCATTACAGCAGGGTGCAGAAATAAATAATACAAATATAAACAATTTAAAATGTTCAAAACACAAGTGATAAGAAGGGATGTTTCAGAGTTATAAACCTATAGTGACCATACTGAAAGATAAGTGATGCACTTAGCCTGAAAAATCCCCATGTTACTTTTCTGAGTAACATTTACTTTACCAGACTCTAGCTTCAGAGAGTCTGGTAACCTGAATCTAAAAAAAAAAAAATCACACAGGCCAAACAGCAAACATCATGAAAGTCATGCTCCAACAATAAAACCAATTCCAGATTTACTCTGCCGCTATGGCTCGTTTTGATTTTCCCTCCAGCTTTTTCCCCCTGTCTTTTCAGTCTGCGTCTTGCTCTTTCTTTTACACTTTATCTGTCTGTACAGCTTGTAAAGGCACAGAGCCTAAGAGAGATGAGTTGAGGTATTGATCTTTGGGGGAAGGTGCCTTGCTGCAGTCTAACAAACACAAATTGATGTCAAAAGCTCATCACTCGAGTAAAAGACAAGTCTGCTTCCCCTCAAAGAGATCTGATGGAGAAGACATTAACCAAAGTGTTTAGACAAAAAACAGACATTAAAGTTTAAAGATTTTTTCAGAGGAAAGAGCTTTCTTATCTTAACAAGGCTGAGATCTAAATTCCTCCTTTGCTGTTTTTATCCTTATGTTTATACATAACAGCGACAGGCAAGTAATGAAGAACGTGTTAAAAGCAAATTATTTGCAATGAAATCACTGGGAGACGAGAAAGAGGAGTCAAAACAAGGATTCTGCAATTTCCGCAAAGAACACAGGAAGCCTGATGGATGCAGGAATGATGTGATCTAAGACAACAGGCTTTTGAAATGAATTTAGTTAATTTGCACTTCGACTGCCAGCTCCTGTCAGTCCCCAAAATACAGCAGGGATTATTCACTCTCCACTCCCTTTTTGAAACTGGAACAGGGGGAGGTTTGAGACTTTTTTTCCTGCCAAACTTTAAAAGTTCCAAGTTTTAACAGCATTTAATTGAACACCGATGTGCTCCTGACTTCCCAACGACCTCCCCTTTCATCCAGTCTGTTTTAAAAAGCCATTGCCGGTAGTAAATCAAGAAAATAGCAACGTGAGCAAGAGATGGCAACTATCTAAACATCTGTTTTCACAAGCCACAGGAGGAGTAAACTGTGGTTTTAAAAGTGGGGTTTGCTGTTTTGTAACCGATGCAGCTGCAAACAAAAATGGATAATTAAGACATTGATGAATAAAATTATGTTTATTAAGATAAAACAGCGATAATGCTAATCGAAGTAGATGAGATCTCTGTTGTAGCTCTACGTGGTGAAGTGTAACAGGATGTTTGCATGACCAATCACCTGAATCAAAAAACTACCGACCTAATACCAAAAAAACAGCTTTACACACACTCCAGATGACAAACGCCGTTGTTGTGGCACTAGAATAGTCAACTGGATCAAACTTCAAAGGAATTGTCAGTAACGCTGCTCTACATCCTGTTTAAATTTTGACCAGGATTCTTTCCTTTGCTGCTTTTTGGCCGTCTTAAGCCCATTAAACCTGCCAGGAAAAGGGCTTTTTTTGAGGGAGTAAATCAGAACAGTGGGTGAATAAAAAAACGGTTGTAACATTAAAAGCTAGTGGCTAGCCAAACTGTAACGGTACCGTGCCAATGTTTACCTGCCATTTATTAACATATTAGAAAACCGACTGCTGAGTGGGGCATTAAGGAGGATAAAGCAAATGATAGTTAAGAAAAAAAACAAGTCTTAAATAAAAAAAAATTATGTATTAGCATCAGGATTTCAAGAGAGTCAATGAAATCCAAAAGCTTTGTTTTAACTTGTTTGGTTGGTTTCTTGGATCTTCAGTAGAAGTCTCGCCAAAAGACAGATTATCATACTTTATGTTTTCTTGGAAACATTTTTCTAAACCACCTTTATCTGTCAGTTCTTGTTTTGTCTATTTTAAAATTTTACCAGAAAAATATTCCCTTCCAAATGTTCTTCTGTATGTCCGTTGTCATCTAGTATTTGTCCAAAATCAGGTCACAGAGGAAAGACAGCCAGTTATTTCTATCCTCGGGGACCAGTCAAGGCCACCAGGAAAATTCCATCCACATAAAGCGGACACATAAGAAAGTAAGAACCCCCCAGCAAAAGTTCTCATCATACATGACGGATCAATTAAGGTTATTGAAGATTTTTGTACCCAGAAAACTAGCGTTATCAGCTGCCCTAAGAATACAGTGAGAGAAATATGAGAAAAAATCCAGCCAATTTTAGAACAACACCCTAAGCTGGAAAAGCTCGTTATCCACGCAGGATCAAATGATGAAGCCAAGAAACAATCAGAAACTTCTCTGATCTGCTACAGAGACTTGATGAACTTGACATAAACATCTTTATCAGCGAACCAGTCCCTGAAGGAAATTATGAAAGCTACAGTAAACTTTGTATGCTCCATAAATGGTTTAAGAGAAAATCTGTTGAAAAATCGATCCCCTTTATTAATAAATTTAAAATATTTGGATGTTCAAAACATTTGTTCAAGGTAAACCAGGTTTCCCTTAACAGAGCTGAACTGAGACTCTTGACGTCAAATATTTTCTGTTATCTGAATAAACACTTGATAAAGCACCCTAGAGCTGACCTTGAAGCACGGCCTGTGAATACTATCAGAGAACAAACATTGACATCACCAGCCCAGGCAGCTGCACGGACTGACAGAGAACAAACATTTCCAGCAGCGAGTAAAGATATACATTGCTCTGCAAAGTGTTCTTCAAGTACCCCAATGTCATCAGACTCATTGACACCTAATGACTCTCCGTTTAGAGATTTCTCAGATAGACTGAAAGCACAAATCAGTATTGAGTCACAACTAACACGAAACTTGGACTACATCAGACCTCTGGGACTAACACTGGATGTATTCCGCAGATTTCCCAACTGGTAATAACGGACATCAGATATGCAAAGGAACCGGAGAGTATTTCTACTCCCACCCTTTTCCAGAAGTCATCCGACCACCCCGAAAAAATCATTCAAGTTACAAATTCAAATTACACACAAGAGAAAACCAAAAACTAAAGCCAAACGCTCTAATAAAACAAATCTTAAATTGATCACATTTCAGAAGGTTCAGCTACCGATTATCAAACCACTTAAGTTAGCTTTATTAAATATTAGGTCTTTATTGGGAAAGTCCCTCCTAATCAATGAATTCATCACTAAATTCATCACTGAATCTCAGTTTTCCCTGTCCTTGGGTCTGAAATAGTGAACTCATCCCTCCTGTCAGGTCTTTTCCCCCAGTCTTTAAAAACAGCAGGTATTAAACCACTGCTGAAAAAGAGTAATCTGGACAACACGTTAATGCAGAACTACAGGCCAATTTCTAATCTTCCATTCATCAGTAAAATTATTGAAAAAGCTGTGTTTCAGCAGTAAAATAGTTTCATAACAATGACCAACCGGTTTGATGTTTTTCAGTGTGGTTTCCATGCTCACCACAGCACTGAGACTGCCCTCATCAAAGTTTTCAATGACATCCACATAAATACAGACTGTGGTAGAACCACAGTGCTGGTTCTATTGGACCTCAGTGCAGCATTTGACACTGTTGATCATGATATACTATTGGAATGACTGGAGAGTAGGGCCGGACTCTCTGGTACAGTACTTGGCTGGTTCAAGTCTTACCTAAAGAACAGGGACATCAGAACGAACAGAAATCACATTTGGGCTGCCCCAGGGCTCCATCCTGGGGCCCTTCTTATTTAATATATACATGCTCCCACTAGCCCAGATTATTACCACCAATTAAATTAGCTACCATAACTATACAGATGATACTAAGCTCTATATTACGATGTCACCAGGTGACTTTGAACCCATTCAAACCCTAAGTAAGTGCATTGAGCAAACCAATGGATCGATCTGCCATAACTTTCTCCAGCTGAACAGAAACAAAACAAAAGTAATTACTTTTGGACCTAAAGCGGAACGATCAATAGTCAGCACACAGCTTCAGTTAATACTGCTACAAACTATTGATCAGGGGTCTCATTTATAAAGCTTGCTTATGCACAAAATGGGGTCTGAAAACTACGTAAGCAACTTTCTATGCAAAGTTTGGGATTTATAGAAAAAAACGTGATGGAAAAATGTGCGCAACTTTAAGCACACTAAGGATCTTGCTTACGCACTCTGGGGACACAGAGGACACTGACAGCGCAGCAGGAGAGATGGCAAAAATGAAAATTAGAGCCACAATTTCAAACTTGTAGAGCTTTACGCACACAGACACACAACCAGCAGTCACCCCCCCATCCCATCTCTGAACTGAGAATAAAAATGAGAATCTGAATGAAAATATGTTGCACATAAGAATCATATCACAGTATGTTCATATGTATTTATCTATTCAGATTATATAGAAATTGCAATAATTGGTGAATTAACTTTGTGAAGTAGGAATACTACGGCGTCCCTTGCATAAAGATGCACAATGGATACTGGCGCTCATTGAAGATCACGCCACTGGAAGCATCTGGATGGGGGACCCGGTGTAGATTCCTTAAAGCAGTCTGATTAGATGTATGTGCTGAACTGGACCCGGTGTTAGATTTACTGGAACCGTGCACCCCGTCCCCCGCTCTTCTTATTTATATCAGGAACACTGCTGCATCAACGCTGCGTCACTTGCAGCTCTTCCGTTTGTTTGTGACCCCAAATTAATATTTTGCAAAACGGAAAGTGCGTGCAGCTGTGCGTACTCTTAAGTTTGATAGATCGGAAACTTACTAGTCGTAAGTAAAAAAAAGTGGCTGAGCTCAATTGGGAATGTTGATTCAGAGGTTCTCCTACGCATTACCTATAACAGTGGTTTCCAGCCTTTTTTCCTTGACAACCTTGCCTGTGTCCAAGACAAAAATTGGTTCTCCCAACTTCGAACCCTACCCGCATTAAAATAAATTAATTACAAACTTTTATTTGCAAAAATTAAACTGTTTTATGTTTTTATTTTTCTTGTTTTACACTGTAAGCCATTGGGACAATTTTCTTTTTTTTTTTATAAATGTAATGTTTAAAAATATTATTTTGGTAACCTCACAACCTCAGCACAGACAAAATTGTGTGGACCCCCTGCGATTTCTAGGGATCTCAGATCAGGAACCACTGACCTACAACACAATATCATTCTAGCTTTACTTATAGAGCACATTAAACACGAGCAGAACCAAAGTGTTGTACACACATGAAACAGCAGTCATTTGACACAATCATAAACCAATATTAAAATAATGGGACTTAAAAATAACTAAAAAACAGCCCTGTGTTAAAATAATAAAACATATGTAAAATCCGTCAGAATGATTGAATGAAGTCAAATAGAAATAGATAAAAGCAAAAGTATGGTCTTCTCGGATGACTAGTTTATACTTCTCCATTAAGTTTGCACAGGCAAGCACGAGTATCAACAGAGATGTTTTCCTTTCAGACTTCTCAGTTGCCTGGGGAGTCTTGCAAAGCAATTCCCTGCCAGGACAACAGGGGGCAAAGCACTTTTCTGTGGGGGGTTCCAGCCACTATTGCAGTCACGTCTCTGGTTGACAAGGGTGTATTTACTTCTTTTTTTACACTAAAACTCTTCAATTGAACACTAACAGCCTCTTTTAATACTCAAGAGCTTTTTCTGCACAAATATGATAAAAACATCCTCACTCGCTATTGTAACAGACACTGAACACTCAAATAGTCTTATTCAAGACATTCTTCAATCTGATCCATGTCTGCTGCTAGAAATATTCAAATGAAACAATTCAAAACTGAATCCTAAGATGTACAGGCAGCCAGTGCATAGAGGCTAAAATGTTGGAAATGTGGTAAAACTTTCTTGTGCCAGTAAAAAACATGCAGCAGCATAGTGTACCCTCTGAAGCTGAGAGATATGTGAATCCCTGATTCCTTTGTAAAGTGTGCTGCAGGGATCCATCCGGGGGTAACAAAGGCTTGGATCAAAGTTTCCAAATGCCGCTAAAAAAGAACTTTAGCCAGCTGCCTGAAATGGTGTGATTTTCAAAGTTTAGTCGAGCATCCAGTTTGACCCCAAGGTTTGTAACAGTTGGCCTGATTTACTGGGCTAAGGAACCAAAATCTAGATGGGGAGTATCAGTGGAGCTTCCAACCTAACCAGTCAACTATTTGCTCTTAATGTCAAGTCACTTCTCTCCAGTGGACTTGAAATCTTTAGAAGACTTCGTAGCAAACTGAAATTTTGCAAGGAGAATCATTCATGTTCTCAGTAGCTCATTTTCCTGCATGTATTCCTACTTCAGCACATTTCTTTTAACTCAATGAGTCATTACGAGTCTTCCTACAGACCTTGATAACATGTGGGAAAACTTTAGGAAATATTCGAACAGTACGACTATGGACCTGGATGTGAGATGTTTTTGCTGCTGTACAAAAATCAGAGCCTGTAGAACAACCGGAATTTTGGTGCAGCCAGCAGAGCAACACAAAACACCAACACACAAATGACTGGCACTTAAAAACTTCAAGCTATAAAATGATTAAAACAAAAATAAATAACATAGCTGTTGAGTAAAAGTCACCTATCAGACACAAGATAGAAGGAGCACATTAGAATAATGTTCAAAAGGTCAGGTATTCTTCTCCATGATGCCTGAGTTTTCAGTGGCTTATACAAATTTTAATATTTTCCACAACACGAGCAATTTGAACCTCGAGTAATTTCTACTTTGTCACATGACCGCCTTTAATGAAGTCACATAAAAACTCTGCATAGATTAACTAAATTGCTACTATAGCATTTAGTTTTATGTCTGTAGAGTCTGAGATGAAGCTTTTTAGTTTTTCCCGCTGTTTCTGAGCATTGCACGGCCTGACCTTAGGAGTGCATTTGCTGGAAGGTCAACTCTTGAGAAAATTGTAATTTGTCTTAAATGTTTTCCACTAAACAGTCTCTCTTATTGTATTCCTGCAGGTGTTTCCCATTTCCTTGTCTAAGCAAACCTTAATACAATAGTTAAAAGGCCCCTTCAGAACTTATTGAAAGGTAGGGGAAGTAATTCACCTTTTTGAATCCTGTTGGCCGGCGCAGGACATATTTATAACATCCAGGAGACTGTCCCCCATGGTCTGGAACTAAAATCCTCTGTTAAAGAGAATATTAATCCTCATCTATTTTTTTTATCTCGCATGAATCTTTTATGAGGCCTGTTTATTTAATTGTCATGATTGTGTTACTGAATTTTTAAAAATGTAACTGGACGCTGATACAATTATAAAAAAAAATATTTCAGGGTGTATGCAAGGATCTCAAAATCCATTTTGATAAATTTTCAAGACTTTAAGGCCTTCTAAAATAAAATTAAGACTATATAAGTTATTAAATTGTTAAGATTAGACTATTTAGTTATTAACTTTTGCAATGGCTGAATCAGTAAACAAACTGGAAAGTTCCATTTATTCCCTCATTAGAGTTCAGTGAGCGGTGTTTAACCATATGTCATGTTTAGTGTGAAAGAGGACTCAAATGCAGAAAAATTAAGAACTTAGAATTTAATCAAACAAGGGACAAAACACTAACAAAAACCTCAGGGGAAACATGGAGACCAGACAGGGAAGATTGACGACGGACCAGCAAGTACAGAGTGAATGAGAGCTGAATTTATACTAAGGAGGGAATGAGGAAGTGACAGAGAAGACCAGGGACTAATTAGCGGTTGCAGGTGAGAGCGAAAGCACAGGTAGAATCAATTAGTAACTGGGACAGAGGGGAAAAATGACAAGGAGACAACAGGAAAGGAATAGACAAGGGAAGAAACAGAAAACAAACCTAAACTAGAAAATAACTAAAGATAACATATCTAAGAAGGAATCTTATGGCACGTTCACACTGGTCAGGGCGTCCAGGCGTCAAATCGCTCAAACGGACGAAAGTCGACACTTTAAAATTATAACCCAGCTGCTTGCACACTTTGTAGTCTGCGTCAGCGCGTCACGTCATTACGTCAGTGTGCGGGCGTGGATTTGTCTGTTACTAGTTGTTTACAACATTGCGGATCATGTAGAGTGGCTTGGGTTTATTTAATTAATGAAGCCACACAAGCCAGACAACATCGTCTAACACATAAGAAAGTTAAAAGAAAAATCTTTCACTGCTTACCTGGCACTCCAACATCCTCCGATATCTTCCTCCAAAAAAGATCCAATCTCTTCCTGTCTTTGTAAAAAGACGAAGACGGGCCATACAATTCACGAAAATTACACACAGCGACGAGTTGATCCTCCATCTTGAATGAATGACTTGCCGATCCACCCATGGAAGGAGTAACTACGTCAGTACAAAGAGTCGCTCTGATTGCTTGATGCCCCGAGTTTGCTGCCCGAAAGTTCAGTTTTCCCATCTTCACGCAGCAGCTGCTCCGACGGTCCGTCAACTCATCTGAGCAGCAGCCGCGTGGACGCACTGATGCCAGCTGCGCCAATGCGCGCGACTTGCTGCGGGGCAGCTTGGCGCCAACTTGATGCGTAGATACCATAGACTTGCATGTAATCTAGCTGCCCTGCTGCCTAGACGCGCTGACGGGTGTGAACGTCCCATAAGGGGGACTAAAGGAAACACTGGAGAACAGAAGGAAACCCGAGGAAGAAATAAATTAGGAAACTATCTAAAGATAAATAAACTAATAAGAAGCTGGACACAAACAGAAGGTGAAAACATCTAATAGCAGGATGGGAATAACTATGAAAACAAGGAAGTGCCATAAAATGATACCAAAGAATACATTAAATTGATAATTAAACCGAATAAGGAAAATAACTAACTTTAAACACAAAACCTAAGAACTATGACACCATACTGGAAATTATATTTCTACTTTTTGCTTATTTTTCAAATTGTTATAAATTAATCTATTTCCGAGCACAAATTTTTTTGTAACATATAATGAACACAAGGATTGCAGTCCTGAGGGAGAGATATGTGTTTACAGGGTGTCTGCAGGGTCTTAAAAAGTATTAAAAGTTGATAAATCAGTTGTGGGAAAAATAAGGCCCTTAAAAAGTATTAAAAAGTCTTAATCGCGATTTTACAAAAGTCTTAAATTTTGTGGGTATTCAAGCTCTGTCTAAATTGTTTGACATACAAAAGTGTCCATGAACTCATTTTTTTTTTCCTCGTGACGAATAAAACAAAGATATCCTGGAGTGCAGATTGTCCTGGAGTCTCGCACGTACGTGTGACGTTGCTTGTCTTGCGTCAGCTAACGCTCACCTGGCGCGAAACATCTAACTGCAACGGGAAAAAATTGGTAAATATAAGTTTTCTGATTCCTGGTTGGCAATGATTTCAAACTATGGCTGAAGCCTGTCGCAGAAAACAACCGAGAGGCTTCCTGCTCGTATTGCAAAAAAAAGATTAGCGTAGCGTAGATGACACCCATCAACGCTGTGAAGACCCATATGAACGGTGCCGGCCTCAAGACTGCCGCTAGCCGCAGAGAGCAGCAGCAGCAGCTGTCCATCGCCAGTTTCTGTGCTCCATCAGTGACGCTACCAAGTACGACAGCTGATTTCGTTAGCACAGCTACGACAGCGACCCCTGCCTCGTTCTCTGCCGACATTAATAAGGTGGCTATGGGCGGCACACCGACGCTACGCGTGGAGGTTATCTGGTGTCTTAACACTGCAGCGAATCACCACTCACTCAACTCAAATGAAGGCATTTGTTGTGAGTAGCATATATTGTGAGTAGCTGGTTTCTTGGGAATGTTACTTGCTGTGACCTAGTTTAGATTTCAATAAACCTTTGCTTCAAATTATTCTTTCGAGCTTTATTCCTTCCCATCTTATCTGAATTCTGTTATATGGTTGTGCTCTATGGATTTAAAGCAACACTGTGTAGTTTTTCAACTTTCATAATATATTGCCTAGACCCTTGTGATGTTACATTGACTTACAATAGGTTGAATGACACGCATGCCATAGACGGGGTCTGTATCGCTTTTACTGGCACTACGTAACTTCGGGGTGCGGGTAGTAACCTGTGCACAAAAATAACTACAAAATTCGACTGCTGCTTTACGGCATACCTCACTTCCGCCCCCCACGTGAGCCAAACAAGCATTTGTTTGCTGGCTGCAGGCTGATAGTCTTATTTATTTTTCTGGTGAAAGAATCTTGCCCCAGGCTATAATGCAAATCCATTTTTCAACTTTACATATTCATCTATGGTAGCTTGATATTATAATATTGACGATTATGGCTATTAGGCTACCTACCACAATAACCTGAATCAAATTAGCTTATCCATTATGTAAAACAGTAGCCAATAGGCTGCTAAAATTACGCTGGCTTGTAAACGTGAGCTACACGATCTTTTCGCGTTTGAAGAAAAAAACATGAAATTGTATTCATATGAACGTTGGCGTAGAGCTGTCAGCCATATAAAAAAGAAATTAGACCGTATCAAGTTATAACATGATAGTCTATGGTAAAAACGTGAAAAAAACGATAGTTTCACGTTTTTACAACTATCATCAATTTCTTTATTAAATGGCTGACAGCTCTACGCCGCCGTACATATGACATGCTGAAATATAGACAATGTACCTGGGAGGAAGACATTTGACATGGAACGAAGGCTGCCCAAGATGTGAAAATCTCTAACGTTAGAGGGTATCGCTTGTCAATGCACGTGAATCCCCTGGTGTAACCATAACAGATTTTACGACAGTAGTAGAAAACAATACCTTTTCCCCAACTGTAGGGGGACCCAGAGAACAAAACTTACATAGTGTTGCTTTAAAGTTGATCACAATAGTTGAGCAAGTTAAAGATGCGTTGATTACAGCTCAAAGTGGTGAGGAGGTCTTAAAGTGTAACTGGACCCCCTGAAAAATCATAACCCCGCCCCCAGACAACATTTGAAAATTCTACAAAGTGGGCGGTGCCAGGAAGAACGGAGGGGTATGTCTGTGAGACCATGCCTGTGACACAGTCAATGCCTGTGACCTAAAGATGCACCACTCTTCACCAATCACAAAATTCTAATTTAGTAGCAACCCTTCAACCCTAAGGGGGCAGCACTAAGATGTTTTTAGACCAAAAAGTGTAGAATTAAACAAATTTACACCAAAATGTAAAAAAAATCCCTGAAACTGAAAGACTGCATTGGTAAAGACCCATTTATACAGTTTAGAAGCAAAAAAAGTTGTTTTGGGGTTTAGTTACTCTTTAAAGTTTTTTTTGGAAGGTCTTTAAAAAATCTTAAAAAGGTATTAAAATTATCTGCAGGTTTCCTGCATATACCCTGGTTTACTGAACAAGTTTAAAACCTGTTAAGGAGGAAAGCATATTTCTTAATTTTAAGGCCAAGACAATCAGATGTCTTTCCTTGATTATTTCTTTTAGCAGTCACCTCCATATGTTTCCAACCAACCTGCTTCTCTTCTCCTTGTTTCCTCTATTTGTTTCTCGAAGCTGGACTGAAAAAAAAAGTCAAGAGTGTCCCTGTTGATCAGATAGCCTTATGACTAATGAAAAGCATCACTGAAGTGACAGCAAGATTAATGAAGTATCTTGGCCTGCACTTGCATGCGGCGCACCGGGGTTTTTCCTGCAGAGTTGCTGTCGCTGGCTAACTGCTATTCATGGTGACAAATAATGCCCCATTCTGCCACCAACACCTGGAGTCAAGGTTAAAAAACACATTCCCCTCGACAGGATGGGGGAACGTGGACGGAGGGGTGGAAGATGAAAGCTGGAGAGCAGAGACAAGGACAGGTGGCTTTTCTGATGCAGTGTAAACTTATTTTCTGAAACTGGGCTCAGTGGGAGGGGGGCAGGAGAGATGGTGGGTGGTGGACAGGAAGAATGGCAATGAAAGATTAATTGAAAACATCTGTGCAATACAAAGTAGTCGCAGCAGAGAACCCTAAAAGAGATGATATCAGAGAGGAGCCATAAACAGCTCTTACTTCTGTTAGAGTCCTCATTATTTGCATGTTTTTATTTTACCTAAGTGCATGCAGCTGGCAATGTCACTGCGTGACTTACTGTCTGAACACAAAGATGTGCGTAAATGTGTGTGGGGCACAGGCCCTCATCACTTTGATTAAGAAGGTAACTTATTTGTAGTCAATACCCCTGGCCAAAGCTCGGGAGCGGTCAATTTCATCTGACCTTCAGCTGCAGCGTAACAGTCAGACTGTTTGCGTGTGTGTGCGTACTTGTGGGTGTGTGTGTTTGTGTGTGTAAGAGAGACAGTGAGAGTCTGGGAAAAAAACATCCAGACAGACAGACAGACGTTAAGCATGTGTGGGAATACGGGACCACAAAACACACTTGACTCAATGACAGACATAAACACACACACGCACACATGCATTCTTCTGCTGTCAGGCTACAAATACAGCAACAGGTGCAACGAAAAGCACACAGGTTATACTGTGTAAAAGTCTTTAGTCACCTGTCACTGCTTAAATCTTACAACTTCTTCAGTGAACTTGGAAAACAGGCAACTTTCATAAATTTCTTAAATCTGAAAAGCCTGGAAACAATCAGAAATAAAAAAAAATTTATTTGCTCTTTTATTTATGCTTTTTTCGGCATGTTTATGCACATAAAGAAGGTATTTGACTTTGGCTCCGCTTTGCTCTCAATAAAGACATTTAAAATATATATAGGAGATCATTTTATTGTATAATTGTATTGAAATGACTTCTTGTTAAGTGCCTTGAGATGACATCTGTTGTGAATTGGCGCTATATAAATAAACTGAATTGAATTGAATTGAATTGAATTTTTTTCTTTCTTTCCTGTAAATTCGTATATATGCAGCGTTTCCCAAAAGGGGAAGACGAGGTTGGATTTGTGCAAATATGGATGCTATCAATCTGGACACTCCATTAAGTGTTCATCAGAGAGAGAGCCAGGCAAAATACACTCTTTATGGCAAAATAGCTCCAAACAGTTTTGTGTCCAGGATGTGTGGTGTCTGCAGAGATGTTGGTTCCCCCCATTCTTGACCCTAGACCTGTAGATGTCCAAGAAAGATGCAAACAATATGTAAAGAATCTTTGTGTATTTTCTTTTATTATTTTATTTAATCCATTCAATATGCATTCAGTGAATATTTTTTTAAACCACTGGAAGGTAGAAATAATAATAAAAAAAAAAATCACACTAACGTATTTGAAAAATTTCAAGATTTACCACACTATTCATTTTAGAAATTATATTCACAATATATTCTGCTTTGTGTTAGGAGTCTGGGGAGTTTTTCTATTTGCTTTTGCCTATTTGGCTTGCTGTATTTTTCTCCACCTTTCTAGAGAATTCCACCAGAGGTCCTGTGTGAGCTGAGGACCTGTCCATCAAGCCGGGGGTGGAGCCGTCTCTCTGCTGCCTGCACACCTGCAGCTCATTGACCCTCCTCAGCGGCTGGATATAAGGAGCTTTGTCAGATCTTCCCAATTGTGTGGGACTTCAACATCCATACTGACAACTCTCAAGATAGACTAGCAAAAACTATAGGTTACACTCTTCATAACTTTGGCCTGACCCAGCATGTCAAACAACCAACACACAATCGAGGACACACTCTGGACTTAATTATCAGCAAAGGTTTAAATATATCTGACATCTCTGTAATTGATATTGCATTATCTGACCATTTCTGTGTTTTCTCTGAAAGTACCATCTCTGCTAAAATATCTAGCCACAGTGAGACCACTGTAAAAAAAGCGTTTTTTTCTCAGGGAAAGTTCAGTTGAAACCTTTAGACATATTTACTCTTCCACCACATCCCCCTCATCTCCCAACTCCAATTCAGTAAATAAGCTGGTAGATAATTTCCTCGCGATAATCTCAGACATCATTGATTCCATTGCTCCAACTAAAGTAAAAGTAGTCTCAGGTAGACAGAAGTCTCAGTGGACAAGCAATCCACTGGTCGACAACCCGAGAGAAAATGGCGGAAAACTCGACTCCAGATTAACTGTGAGATCTACAAAGAGAGACTGAAAAGATATCAGATAACTATAAAAGATGCAAGGGAATCCCTCTTTTCTGAAACCATTAACGGAAACATTAATAATGCACTAAATTTGTTTGTAACAGTGGAAAGACTAACTAGTCCTCCAGTGACAGTAGCCCCTGAATTAAATACTACCGGGGCCTGCAATGAATTTGCCAGCTTTTTCACTGAAAAGATTCTAACAATTAGACGGTCAGTCAGCACCGAACCCACTACGCCAATCAAGTGTCATAACTCCATAAATTTAACCAAAAAAACCTAGAAGAAATCATTAACCAGTTAAGCTCCTCCTCTTGCTGTCTTGATATCCTACCCACAGCTTTCCTTAAGAAAGTTTTCCCTGTCATTAGGTCTGATCTGATTAAAATAGTGAACTCATCCCTCCTGCCAGGAGTCTTCCCTCAGGCTTTAAAAACAGCAGTTATTAAACCACTACTAAAGAAGAAGAATCTGGACAACATGTTAATGCAGAACTACAGGCCAATTTCTAATCTTCCATTCATCAGTAAAATTATTGAAAAAGCTGTGTTTCAGCACTTAAATAGCTTCCTAACAATGACCAACCGCCTCACCACAGCATTAGGACTGCCCTCATCAAAGTTTTCAATGACATATGCATAAATACAGACTGTAGTAGAACCACAGTGCTGGTTCTGTTGGACCTCAGTGCAGCATTTGACACTGTTGATCATGATATAGTATTGGAATGACTGGAGAGCTGGGTCGGACTCTCTGGTACAGTACTTCGCTGGTTCAAGTCTTACCTTAAGAACAGGTACTTCTTTGTTTCAATAGAAAACTTTTTATCAGAACGAACAGAAATCACATGTGGGGTGCCGCAAGGCTCCATCCTGGGGCCCCTCTTATTTAATATCTACATGATTATAACAACCAATAACATTAGCTACCATAATTATGCAGATGATACTTAGCTCTACATTACGATGTTACCAGGTGACTTTGAACCCATCCAAACCCTAAGTAAATGCATCGAGCAAATCAATGGATGGTTGTGCCTGAACAGAAACAAAACAGAAGTAATTACCTTTGGACCTAAAGAGGAACGATCAACAGTCAGCACACAGCTTCAGTTAATACAGCTAAAAACTACTGTTCATGCCTGAAATCTAGGTGTAGAAATTGACTCAGACTTGAACCTTCAGGGTCACATAAAGGCAATAACAAGGTCAGCCTTCTATCCCCTAAAGAACATTTCTAGGATTAAAAGACTGATGTCACAACAGGACCAGAGCCATGCCTTTATCTTTAGTCTGATTGATTACTGTAACAGTGTTCTCACAGGTCTGCCTAAAAAGTCAATCAGACAGCTGTAGCTGATCCAGAACGCTGCTGCTCGTGTCTTTACTAGAGCCAAGAAAGTAGAGCACATCACCCCAGTTCAAAAGTCCTTACACTGGCTCCCTGTAGCTCAGGGAATATAGATATTTTTACTAGTTTATGAATCGTTGAATGGCCTAGCACCAAGTATGTTGAAAATCTACTGTCACTATACCAACCACTCGGGTCCTCTAATTCCAGTCTACTCAACATCCCTAGAATTAGAACCAAACATGGAGAAGCAGCTTTCAGTTTCTATGCTCCTCTAATCTGGAGTTCTTTTAAATCAAGGCTAAAAACGTATCTGTTTAGAATTGCCTTTGAGTAACGTTTTCATGTATCATATGTGTTGTGTGCGCTTCATGCTTTATTGCTATTTTTACTTTATCCTAAATTCATGTCTGCTTTTGAGTACTGTTTTTACGTGTCACATGCTCTGTGTGTGTTTTATCCTTTATGGCAGTTTTTACTTTATCCACTAATCATGTAAAGCACAATGAACTAACATGTAGTTGAAGGTGTGCTATACAAATAAAATTACCTTGCCTTGCCTTGCCTGAGATTTGAGTTGTTTTGGTAAACCTCTAGCCCTCTGTGTCACCTCCAGAGTTTCCAGTTAAAAGGGGGGGTATTATGCAAAATTGACTTTCTGAAGCTTAATATCCTGAGAACCTGTCTTTCCCTCATTAAAAACATCCCTGAAGTGTTGCTCTGACCCATTCACTCATGTTAGAGTAATCTTTGAGTCTCTGCCGGTCTCTGCTAGTAGTTCCCGGGGTTGCCGAAACGCCTTTTCCACCCATCTCCTCCTCCAACCTTACGTACTCAGCCGAGAGCCTCGCCCCTGCAGAGCTCCCCTGCCCCTCCCCACCTCACACAACTCTGGCTGAGTCCCAGGTGCAGTAATTATAACACACCAGCTGCAGCTGCATGTCTTTTGTGGGATTTTTTTTCCGACTCCGTGCATGCTGCGATGATGCACGGTATGTGAGGAACTGAAGGGGGAGTGTCAGAAAGAGTAGGAGGGTCTTGGAGAGGCACAGGCGAAAATATAGGCGTCCAATACGGAAGTAAATTTCTTTAAGGTTGATTTGGATATATGACGGACTTTTAAAAGACTTAAGGTGACAATTTTATTGGAGTGTGCTATAGAAGGGTAATATGTGCCTGGAAGAAGCATAATACCCCCCCCTTTAATATCTTTCTTCCGTATCTTACACTTCCTTGTGCTCCTCAGTTTCCTTGCAGAATTCTCCTCGTGATCAGTTCCCCAGCTTCTCTGTAGGCCTTGGCTTCCATTCCATGTCTGACAGCCTTTAAGCTCCAAGTTCCTCCGTGGTCCATGCTCCATCTCCGTGCTCTGCCTGCCCGCCCTCTGTGCTCAGTCCTTGCTCTTGGATTCCGCTACCTCAGTGCCTCCTGGAACTTTACAAGAATCTTCCCCAGACAATCCTGAATTCCCAACTCTCTCTCTCCCTGGCATTTAATCCATCATCTGTCAAGTATGCCTCACCGGAGTACGTTCAAACTGTCCGATTCCTACAAAGACTCTCTCTCACTCCTGGATTTCCCCTCCTGCAGTTCTTAACATTTCCATTTCCCCGTGCAGTGTTCCCGGTTCCTGTGATCATTATCATCACCTATTCATTGTTTCAATAAAACTTTTATAATTTTTACCACTGGTCTCCCTAGTGGTGTTCTGCAAGTGGGTCAGAAGGATTAATTCAAACATTACACTTTGTAGGTATTGAAAAGGGAATCCATTTTGGATCTGGTAACACTCTCATTAGCTGTTATCTGCACTCATATGAGAGATTCATACCTCTGGCAAATTTAGAATTATCATTTTAAATTTATTTGGAAACATGTTGGTCAAATTAAAAGATTACTTTAAGCCTTAATCTGTCAGAGGTATGAATATTGTTGGCCTTAACTGTATAATCTCAAATATACATCCTGCTCCACCTAGGGGCGTGTCTAAGTGATATGTGTTTTTTCCCCCCCTCCAGGACCAGTTACTGTAGTAACCCAATCTTGGGTAAGCAATCCATCAATCTTGGATGGATGTGGATGGAATCTGACATGAGTTCTAAAAACAGGACAAATTGGACAGGATGTTAATGAGGTTTTTCTTAGGCCTTGAAAGCTGGTGTAACATAGCATTCAGTCTTGTAGCCGATGGGCCTTTGATAATCAGTTCTTCCTGTCTTCTGTTTATATAAATTGAGACAGATTCAGTTTAAACTTCTCAGTGACAGAAGATTTGAACGGTCCCACCAGAATTTCTCCAAAACCTTTAGTCTGATGTTGACATTTTCACGTATCACTGTTATATAAACATTTCTCCTTCCCCATGAATTTGCCTACATGTTTATTGTATAAATTTGTTTGGGTGAGCATGTCATCTGTGTTTATCTGTGCATGTTTGTGTTTCTCAGAGCAGCCTGTTCTAGGTGTCTCTTGAGCTTTTCTCCGTCAGTTTCTTCCTGCAGATACAAGGTTGTGTAGTTGATGCACAAGGTTTGTTTTGTGCCTAAAGATGCTTTGAGCCTTTGTGTGTTTGCGAAGACTGAAGATAAGAGAGGAGCCGTGTCACATAGCTGCAGAAGAGTAGCGGCAGTCTGATATCAGTGCCTGTTGAGTTTGATTACAAGCAGTCAAAAAGTTGGAAAAAAAACAAAAATCAGTAAAAGAGTGACTAAGTGAAAGAAAAACAAGACAGATGGGAGAGAAATTCAACAACAAAAGGCATTATGGGACAGAGGGGGTGAGCGTTCAAGAGAAAATAAAAGTGAGTGTCATCTGCACAGGGTGACACAATAGAAAAGGGAAAAAGGAGGCTGCAAAAAACAAAGAAGGCTTATTAAATCAGGGCACTTACTGTGTGACTGTCACCTCAATCCTATAATCAGATTTCTCTAACATCTAGCAAATAATCAACCTGGTAACTGTAATTAAATTCTCAACTGCCTTCTCTTTGGACAGCTGTGTCACTGTGACAACTAAACAGAAGCCAGAAAAGGAAAGATCATTACACATAGCAGCAATTTACTCTACTGAAAATAGCTGAGCGCCAATGTTGAGTAATACTTGAGCAAACACAAAGTAAGGCGGCTTGAAAAGTCATTTATTTTTAAAACTCATGCTTCGTAGGCATGCTGGGTGCTCTGTAAGATCAGAGACTGTTATCTCACTGTGCTATCAGCCCAAATTCTCCATCACAGACTCAACTGCACAATCCATCAACATGATGCTGATATAACATCGAAGAATTTCTCCTAACTGACTTTCTACAATGTACTGCTCTTTGGTAGATCACACACAAAACACGCACTGTAAGAATAAAGGTATTCTGCTGCTTAAAAAAAAAAAAAAACCTAAGCTTCCTATCTCCATCAAAAATGTTGCTTTCCTATATCTTCCCTTCACCATTTTGGCATTTGGAGCAAGGTGCAAAACAGAAAGGATATTTGTTTTCTTCCTAAATTAATTTTTGATAACCTACTAAGTAGCCTAATATCAGGAATGTGAATAGGAGCCTAGTAATTATCTTTTATCAGGAGGTTATTTAAGTTACTTTAGTTGAATAGTTAAAATCTCTCACATTTCATAGAGATCAGCACCATACTCAGTAGAAATATTGATTAAAGACTTTTTATCATAAGATAAAACCATAAAATCTATAAATATTGAAAGTATAAAATTTTATTGCATATGACAGATAATTTAAAAAGCACTCTTTGACAAAAACGCGATTATAGGCATGCGTCTCTTAAAAACAGGCTGAATTACAGTGTGTCTCTGTGATGACCTGTTGCACATGGCAAGGCAATTTTATTTGTACAACACACTTTCAACAACAGGGTAATTCAAGGTGCTCTACATGATTTGGAAACAAACAAACAGAATATAACATTGGAAATTAAAAGTAAAAGTAGCAAATTAGCACGAAACACACATTACACATGATACACAATAAAGCAAGAGAAAGATCAATAAAGCAAGAGAGCATGAACACATTTGATACATATGACGGTAATCATTTAAGGCAATTTTAAACAGATGGGTTTTTAGTCTCGATTTAAAGCAGTTCAGAGTTTCAGCAGCTCTGCACTCGTCAGGAAGTCTGTTCCAGATTAGAGGAGCATAGAAACTAAAAGCTGCTTCTCCATGTTTGTTTCTGAGTCTAGGGATGTTTAGTAGGATAGAGTTGGAGGACCTGAGGGACACCAGATGTGTTCTTGAAATCAACAGCCAGACCAAACAGCAGTTTTCACTTATGTGTCCTCTGTTGGTACAAAACATGCTGATGTCTGTAAATCTCATTTAATAATTAAAAACAAACACTCTCCAGCATATTAATGGCTTGCATTTATATAGCGCTTTTCAAGACTCTCAAAGCCCTTTACAACTACATTATTCATTTACTCTCACATTCACACACTGGTGGAAGCCAGCTACGATTGTAGCCACAGCTGCCCTGGTGCGGACCGACAGAAGCGAGGCTGCCACCAGTAGGCGGGTAGGTGAAGTGTCTTGGCCAAGGACACAACTACAACTACTACTAGGTGGAAGCAGGAATCGAACCCACAATTTCTGGGTCGCAGGCTGACAACTCTACCACTGAACTACAGCCGCCCTAAAAGCTGCTCTGTGGAGTTTTGCAGAGGGTGATGCCAACATATGGCTGTTAGAGGAACTACAGTCAACAAAACGCACACCCCCACGACGGTCAAGCGCGTGCTTATTCGTGTCTAAAAACAAGGTAATAGATGAACAACACCTTCTCGTTAAGGCAAGGCAAGGCAATTTTATTTGTATAGCACACTTTCAACAGCAGGGAAATTCAAGGTACTTTACATGATTTGGTGATTTAAAAAACAAAAAAACAATGGAAATTAAAAGTAAAAGAAACACACATTACACATGATACACAATAAAGTAAGAGAAAGATCAATAAAGCAAGAGAGCATGAACACATTTCATACATATGACATCAATCATTTAATCGAAGCCAATTCTAAACAGATGGGTTTTTAGTCACAATTTAAAGCAGTTCAGAGTTTCTGCAGCTCTACACTCGTCGGGAAGTCTGTTCCAGATAAGGGGAGCATAGAAACTGAAAGCTGCTTCTCCATGTTTAGTTCTGAGTCTAGGGATGTTTAGTAGGCTAGAGTTGGAGGACCTACGTGGTCTTGGGGGTTGGTACCGTGACAAAAGGTCTTCAACATGTTTTGGTCCTATTGGTCCAGGGTACCTATTCTCTGTTAACACACATATGTGGGTACGTACGAGCGTCATTACGTCATGGTACGCTCTTTCTCACAAGCGCTGCCTAGCTGATCTGTTCAAACCCGTATCACATCAAAATAAATGGAATTGCAACCACCTACATGCCACTGTGTCAAAAAGTACTAGAGTCAATTTTATCATCAGGACATTAAAAAATGTACTATAGATTACAAAAACGGCCTTATTTTATCAAATATATTACATAACCCTGCTTTAAATATTAATTAGCTTCAGCTGTATTACATTTTGTTCCATCCACCACTTGTGTAGCTTAAGCTTAAATAAATTTTTTAGGGGACAACACATGGAGCTTTTCCAACCAAAAACAACTGCTGCTACTCCGGTGCTAGAGCCAGTGCTTAGTCAGTTCTTTTAAAGAACAGGTTTCTTTGCCACTGACGCAGGGCCCAGTCGTGCTCCATCATAACGTCATCTAAAACATTGCAATGTAACTGTTTCCACATAGGGAGAAGAAAACAGGAACCGTGCGAACAGAGAGAGAAATTTTAACAATGGAGGAGTTCATCGTGCCCTCACAAATGCTGCTGTTGTGCTTCCACACTTTGCTGGATTTGCAAAGATGCGTACATCACATGTTTTTGGTGCATCGTCAGAGGTTAATTACAAGGCACAGAGTGTGGCGACTACATTTGCTGAGAAAGGTAAATATGCAACATCCCTGAAAAGTCACCATGTTGATGGGAGAGAAAACTATTGTGGTGGAAAATGTTTATGCAATCAGGAATTAAGTGTATATTCTCTGTTTAGTGAATGCATCTAGGTTATTGCTCCAACTTAATGTTTATGATAATAGATGTGTCAGGTAACCAGAGAGACAGACGCCGGGGCAGTAAGATAACAGTCTGGCCTTCGGATGTGCTGTTTTATGCATTGCTATCAGACTCGCATGGAGCAGCTGTCCAGAGGCAGGGCGTGAAGGTTGGAGAAGACGTCTACAGAGGTACGCAGTGATTGCTGAATACTATTTAAGCGGTTAGTTAGAAAGGTTGGATAGGGTGATGCACGAGTAACTCTGTCCCCTCCATGTTCTGGCCAGACATGTTTGTATTAAATACTTAAACGCCTTCTGGGGCTCAAGTCTTCTTTATTATGGAAACCCTGAGATACTTTTTTTACCATAACACTATCCTTAACAAGAACCAGGCTCTGGCCCAGCAAGGAGTTGGTGCTGGGTTAAGCACCGGTTTATAACCAAGAAAAGGGTGCTTTGATGAAAACTATAGACCGGTGCCAAGTCAGGCTCTGGCACCGAACTAGCACTGGAACCAGCTCAGTGAAAAAAGACCCAAACTGTTGTGAGCGATCTGTAGACAGACTTACCGAGATTGCATGGCCCGACAGACAGTGAGTTTGGAATAACATTTGGAGAGCTACATCACTGTAAACCTTCATGAGTAAAACACACCTAATTATGTGGAAAAAAAAGAGAGACTTGCACATCCACAGCATGGCTTGCTATAAAGTAGGCTACTGTAGTGACAGTTGTTGGGAGGCAAGCCTTTGCACATCAAAGTAACAATGCAGGTCAACACTAGAGCAGAAATCATCCATTTCCATCTCAAAGCTGACAGTTTAAAAATTGGGCTAAACCATTTTGTGATTGTATAGATACAATGTAAAGAAACAAATGTCCACAAATCTCAATAAACAATGTTGTAAAAAAAATAAAAATAAAAACTGGTCCAATATGGATTAGACTGATAAGGTCAAACAGAAAACTCCACTATTATTGCTAAATTTGGTTTTAAATGATACTAAATCATGGAGGGAACTTAGTTTTTGAAAGAACTGGCTAGATCATTGCTATAAATTCCAATTGTTATGTATCAGAAGATTGCAAACTAAGATCTAACCAAACGTAATATGTTTTAGATATTTATATACTGGCATCTCAAAGTTATACATGTTTAGATAAAAGCAAGTTTAGATGAAACATTACAATTAGCATGTATGGGGATTGATCAATGTTTTGGTCTGTTCTGCTGTGCAAAGATAGGATCTCAGCAGCAGGAAGCAGAATGAAGGGTACATGTGAGCTAAATCAAATACAGCTAAAGATGTAAAGAGGACCACTTTACTGTAGTGGATGAAGGAGATACACAGAATTTCCTGTCCAAATCATCAACTAAAATCAGTGAATGAGCTACGTTTAAAAGCTGTCATATTTAAGTTCATTTTAATTTAATCTACATCAGATTCTTCTATTATAAACTTGAGAAGACCAGGTGAGCTGGCTTTTAAAATAAATACAGTTAACCAGGAGTCTCTAAAATATACTAAAATAAAAATGCAGTTACACAACCAGTGTTAGCACAATTCAGTGTACAGCAGTATATATTTCATTTTGTTCCCAATGTTGTGTTTGAGACTTTATACAAGAATAATGGTGAAAGTGAGCCAACACAGTAAATCTGCAGCTGCAAACCCCAGAAAGATGCCAAAAATGCTCCACAGATGAGGAAAGGAATTGTTGGTTGTAAATTCAATATGAATCCGTTTTCATTGTTTTTTTCCCATTGTTATTGCATAAACATGGTTTTCAGTTAGAGCCAACAATTACATCTAAAAACATTTTTTTCTCAACATAAAGAGCGGGCACTTTAAGGTTGTTGTTTTTTTTGTTTTTTTTAAAGAGATCTTCTCTATTCCACATGTGATCAAAATGATATGCACAGGCTTAAATACTTACTAGTCTGTCATTATTTTCTACAACTTTGAGTTAAGTTTAGTCATTTTGGTCCCTATTTGTGTTTTTTTAATTTAATATGTTCTACATTTATTACACGTTTAAAAAAATACTTTTTCCTTTGTGCCTCTTTCCTTTCCTTCAGCTGTTCCTCATGTGCCTTAATTACTCAGCTATGTAGCATTCTAGTAATCACCTTCCCAGCATATACTGTGTGTTTTCCTGTTCAGTCACTTGTGGTTAGATTCTGTGTTGCTTTCAACATTCTGGGTTCCAAGGAACTTGTTTATTGAAATGCATCTTACTCAAAGCCTATTTTCTCTATGTAGGGCCATGTTAGTATCAGAACATGATGATATTTGGTTAAATTGCCCTTAGCCTGTGGCGTAATTCTATGGGTTGCCGTTTGTGAAGTTAGACAGTCAAAAATTGACATAAATAATGTGAGCTATTTAGCCTGTCTCAAGAGAAAAAATGGGGGTCACTTTTAACCTTCACTAGGAGGTCAATGTTTTTGTGCCCGTCTGTGTTTGTCTGTCTGTTAGCAAGATAACTCAAAAAGTTATGGATGGATTTCGAGGAAATGTTCAGGAAATGTCAGCAATGGGACCGAGAACAGCTGATAAAATTCTGGGGTTGACCCGACATGAAGCACATATTCACTAACCGACCAGCAATGCTCTATCTTAGACACTAAATATTTAGCTTGCCAAATAAATATTTAGTTTGGAGCTAAATGTTTAATTTACAAACTAAATGTTTTGTTCGTAAACTAAATGTTTAGTGAGCAACATAAATATGTAGCTTGTGAAACCTAACAATACTGTAACAATAATGTCAAACCTAACAATACTGAACTATGATTGTCTTAGAATTGGGTGCTGGTTATTTTGCCATCTTTTGCAATCTTGGTGGTTTTATACCTGACATTTTTTGTTATGAAATGGTGGCGTCTACCACAGTTCACACTTCATGCATCTGTACCCACCAGCGGGTTGTGTTGTGCCAAATTTGACAACTGAGGATTTAAAGAAATTTTCTATATGCTGGTGATGGTATGCTGCAAGGAAATGTGATTCTTTTCTTTCAATACATCTCCACCAAAGAAAAGTCACTTGATGTTTTTTGTGGGACTAATGGTGTTTATTTGCAATAGTCAGACAGGAAACAGGCATTCAGAGAATGGGGAAGACATGCAGCAAAGGTTCTAATGTCGGGAATTGAACCCCAGACAACTGCATTAAGGACTAAAAGCCTCCGTTTATGGGGCACCAACTCTACCTCTACACCACATCCCTGATTATATTTAATCGGGGATCATAACATTATCATACTAGATCATAATACTTGCCCAAATTCCAACAAGCTGTAATGCAATGTTTTTCAGTTAACAATATTCAGCTGAATTAAGATTAATCTTTTTTGTCATTTCTTCAACATACACTGTGCAATTGTACAACAAATTGGTCTACTGGCCTAATTACGGTACATAGAGACATGCTGTATCAAAAACTATATAACAAGTAATATAAATATGGCATATTTCCATTCAGAATTCAAGTATAAGTTTGATTATGTCTGTGACCATTTATCTCTATAATTCATTAAAATGCTTATCTACAACAAGAAATAAAGTTGTATACTCATGTTCAAAGGTATAAGAGTTTGTATGCCCTAATGGGAGAAGAAAAGCACAAATTGGCAAAACATCAGTATAATAAGTGGACAGAAAGTGGCGAAGTGGCCGTCTTTGGGTCGGTTTTCTGCTGGTAGAACTGGTGCATTGCATAATGTGGATAGAGAGCTGAGGATGGACTACCTCCAGATTTTTCAGCCTCACCTTAAATCATCAGTTGGTTAAAGCTTGAACAGAATTGGGTGTTCCAACCAGACAATTTCAAACACACATCTGCCATAAAAACAACCAATAAACTGTACCAGTTCTGCCAGGAAGAGTGATAAAACATCCTGTGATAATGATACAAAAACGTGTAAATTGACTCAAACAGCATGTGGTGAGTTGCAACTCTTTTCACATTTAAACAAATACTAGCTGGAGTTATGTATATACATTATTTGAGCCTTTACATATAATTTTGACCTGCTAAATTTATAACTGTGGTTCCTTCTCTTTTAAAAAAATATCACTTTTGTTGTTTTTCATATAATCATTGGAGCCTGGAAAAAATAACATTTACATTGATCATGACAAGTCCCAAATTAATATGATATTCATGCCGATTAGAATCAACTTTTCATTTGAACTATGATAGTCGGCTGCCGTACTGTTCCCCAAGTATTCCACATGTTCCACAGATGTAGTTTTTTAAAGATGTAGAAAGAGGAACGTGGAGATAAGAAAATAAAGAGAAAAAAACTTTCAAAATTGGTATGGAGGAACACAGAGAATGAAAAAGCTGAGGATCGGAGTGGAGAACAAGGGAAAAGATCAAGGAAGGACTGATAGCAGAGAGAGAGAGAGAGAAAGAGAGAGAGAGAAGGAGGAGGAAGAGCTAAAGAGGAGGGGAGGAACAAGCCAAAGGGAGTACCAGAGTGAGGAGAGAGAGAGAAGCAGCAGACAGCAGCGGCGTGCAGAGCGCAGAATGCAGGCTGGTCACTGACGCTGCTTCTGTTGAACCGAACACACGCGCACACATGCACGGACACACATACCTCTGAGGAGTGTATGAGGCATGCACACGCTGCTGCCCATGGAAACACACACACTGGCAGGGTACCAGAGAGGAAATACAGCGAACCCCCGAGCCTGAGGAGATATGGAGAGCAGCATGTTCTTTGGTGAGTCTGTATGTGTGTTTTGACCCAAACTCCTTCTTCTAGGTGGCTGGATAGCAGCAGCTGGAGCAGTGGAAACAATGGTTTCCATCAGAAGAAATGAGCACCAAGTTGCTCACCTAGGCAACCTCTTTTTGTTTTAATCTCCATGTGTGAGCTGAGTCTACTTAATAAAACGTACACTATCAGGGAACATTCCACCTTCTCTTACATGTAAGTGTGATCCAGCTGAGCTGTTATACTTGCTCTGGAACCTGAGGATGGATCTTAGCAGATGTTGCTGAGGATATCAAGTTGCTCCATTAGGGCTTCTAAAAATGCTGAATTAACTCCTCGGGTAAATCCTTTCAAAATAACAGCTGATATTTTGTTAATTGATATTTAATTTCAATTTTTCACTTTAAAGTATTTATCATCCACTCCCTGGCCACTTTATTAGGTACATCTGTTCAACTGCTAGTCAACACAAATTGAGAATGATCTAATCACAGCGAGGCTGACTCGCTGCAGTTTAAATCAAGCATCAGAACAGCGAAGAAAGGGAATTTAAGTGACTTTGAATGAATGTGGCATGGTGTCAGAATTCATAGGACTTTGAGTTTGCATTGTGAGCAGATTCCCTTGTTTTACTGTGTTGTTGTTTTGATCAATTGTCCCATCTCTTGTATATTCATTCCATAACAATTAGTCATTTTTCCTCAGCTGATCCAGCAGTGCTTCTCTCACAGCTGTAGAGCATTCAGTTTATTATACTCACCTGTCTCTCAGTCCAGTAAACACTGCCCATATGTAAGCTCTGCTTTTCACCAATCTTTGCTGAATTTTCATCTAATTTCCCCATGGTTCCTGGTTCATGATGTGATTCACTCTGCATTTTAGCTCATAAGATGTCATTACTTTCCTTAAACAACAACAATCACCTCAAAATGATTCTGCCTACCTCCTCCGTGTGTTTGGGTCCTCAACAATTACGAAATGTGATGCACGGTTATCTGCACTAGACGGGCTTTTCTGAGTCTTTCCAAAACTGCTAATCTACTGGGATTTCCTTCACAATAATTTCTTGGGACCACAATGGACGCCCAATAGCTGAAGGGGTTAGGGACCACAACCTCCCGCAAATAGCTGAAATCCGTGAATACTTGAGACCCCTCTAAAAATGCTGATAACTGGCTATTTCAGTCTCCCTTATGTCTGGTCTTGTGGTTAGAGCCAAATGGTGCCAATTAAGATAAATGGTGCTCTTGGATTGGCTGCTTTGTAAATTTCAGCCAATAGTGTGCCAAGTACCATTGTGTTGAGGTATAGTATTTCAGCTTCCCAAGCTACATTTTCTTCAGAATATCTAGATCTGCTCTGTGAAAAAAATTGGTAAAAAATATGGAGTTGAGTTCCAAAGAAAAATCTGCAAGCAGGCCGGGATCCACTGTCCAGAGAATGGTCAGAAAAAGCTTGAATACAAAATGAGTGGCTGTTGTGTGGGCGAAAATGTCTTGTTGATGTACAGTAGTGTCCACCCATTAAAACCAAAGTGTACCATCTCAGATTATACATGTCAAACAGGTGTGCTAAAGCAGCAGAACAGCAAGGTATATGCCAGTCGTTTCAGCAAAGAACAAGGAACTGAGCTACTATTTGAATAAAATTAAACAATAACAGATTTAAAAAAGTGTTGCCAGGTCTGATGAGTTAGAAATTAAGATGATTGGGTCAAAATTTGGTGTCTCCATCGTGAAACATTGATCCATTCTTCCTTACATCAGCATTTCAGACTACTAGCAGGGGTATAATAGTATGGGTGATATTTTGTCCACATAAATTTGGTCTCTTAGTACCACTTAGGCACCTCAGCATCGTTGCTGACCATGCCCATCCCTTAATGACCATAGCGTACTGATCTTCTGATGGCTACTTCCAACAGGATTTTGCACCATTTCACAAAGATTAGATCATATTATACCTGTTTCTTTAACATGACATTGAGTTCACTGCAGCCCAGTGGTCTCCACAGTCAATCCAACACAGCATATTTCGACAGTGGTGGAATGTGAAATTTGCGTAGCGAATATTCAACCAACAAATCCACTGCAGCTGCGGGATGCCATCATGTCGATATGGATTAAAATCTCAGAGAAACATTCTTGACACCTTGGTAAATCTACACCACAAAAAAATTTATGCACTTCTGAAGGCAAAAGGAGGTCCAACTCGGGACTAGCGAGATATAGTAAAGAAGGTAGCCGGTGAGTGTATGTCGATGATGTGTCGATAATACCATGCACCTCCTTTACTTTGAGATTTAACCAACTGGTCTTGCTCAATAACCCAAGACAGGAATTACTGGCAGTGGAAGCCTCTGGAAATTCCCTGTTGAGAAAGGCCTCTTCCATTAGTTGATAGGGAGGACACTAGAGGAGGCTTTGGAAGACTTAATGCAGCTTCCAGTCAAGTACTCTTCTCTCGGCTGGCTCAGATCGGAGGAATAATTACACAGGGATCCGGATTTCTAAGGGAGGTGGTAATTTGTTAAACGAATGATTTTTTTTTTTCCACAGGGATTAAAGTGATCCAAACTTATAGACTGTGGCTTGTAAGAGTGAGATGGATTTTCTCTGGTAATGCTATACACAGAAAAGGAGTATAGGGTGAGAGAGAAAAGAGGGGCTGGAAGCTTATGAATGAGTAAGCCATCAGCTGCAGAGACAACTTCGGCTCTTTGAGATCCACTGCCGACACTGCTCAGGTGTGACACTGCTGGAAATGGAGAAAAGGAAAGTGAAGGTGGTGCGGTTCCCTTTGGGTGCTTCTAATCCTATAAGATAAAAAGGGAAAGTGAAAAACCTTCCCAGCTTTTAACAAAAAGAACACTTCAGATGGGCTTCTGTAGCAGGAGATGCTTGTTTTATTTGCATTTCAGTGCAATTTTATCTTTATTGCTCAGTGTAAAGCACAACAAAAGGATGGTAAAGGTCACTGCCTAGATATGTGCATTGTTTTAGCATTCATGAATGCACTTCTGAGAGCACTGCAGGGGGAAGATTGATGCTATCTCCTAAAAGATTAATAACACTGTTTGTTCACCAGCTCTGCATTGCTCCTGTTTAAAAGCTTTCTGTTGGAGTGATTTATACCTGACCCCTGAACTCTTTGAAAGAGGAGTCCCAGAACTTGGAGAAAATGGAAAACAGATCAGAGAGACTTTTCACACGACAAGAGATGGCCATAAATAAACCTCGAGTGAGCAGACTAACCCTCAAAAGCCTGACAGAAGAAATAGTAGCGAGAAAATTTTACATATTTTTTCTTTGTTTGAACTGTTTTTTTAGATGCTTTAAACATGTCGAAACATCACCTGGACCCTCCGCCTTGCAGAAGTTCTTGAAATATCTCAGATTGTGACGAAATCTCTTGGCCACAGTGTTCTTCAGCTTGCCCCACTATTGCTTCCGTCTAATTTAGGTCTAAACCCTGGCATGGCCATCAAAACATTGTGATTTTCTTTGGATGAAGTCATTCTTTTGTTTGCCTACACAGAATGTATAGAATCACAGTGACGTTAGAAAAATAAAATCAGCTTTCAAACAGACGCCTGAAGGTTCGGGGTAAAAACAGGCTGGAATTAAGAACTATTCGTAATTACACCCACGCTGACAAAACGTCTTGCTCCTTCTGAGTAAAGGTAGCCCCTGAGTAAAGGTAACCCCACCATGTTTCAATGTGGGTGATCGTTTAGGGATAAATGGTGTTCAAACCATAAAGAAGTCTTACACAAGCTTTACAGAGACTTTATTCTGGCCTGGTTTCTATCAGAGAAAAGTCTTCTGTCTTTCAAGTCTATTCCTTATTCCAGGCATACGGAAAGTACATGTGATTATCACATGTAGATCACGCGATTTAGAATTGACTTGGTTTTCTAAATTTGTTCATACCGATATGTTTTTAAAAATAAGATGATTATTTTATTCTTTGTCATTGTTCTGCAAGCTCTGGGTTCAGTCGAATAGTGCAGTCGTCAGCTGAAGTCCTACCAGGACAGCTGAACTGGTTTTAAGAGTTATCAGATTCAAAATGACTTAAAGTTTCTTAAAGAATACTGAAAGCTGGAATAAAGTCATGAGATGGTTTTGAAAAGTATCAATTTAAAACAGTGCCCACTTGTGCAACTAGATTATTACAAATCCTTGTATTATACTTAGTATTACATCACAGAATGCTTGCATTTCAACAGGTGTAAAACCATTGTTTTCTTCTGGATTTTAATAAAGCATTTGGCACATCTAAACAACATTTTCCACAACATATTTGTTACTTTAGGTTTTTGAGCAACGTGCTAACTGAAGAGGTTTCTTATTTAGCGGTATCTGCAAAACGTGTTTCGAAACTGATGCGTTTGGCTTTGTAGGGTTAACAGATGTTAACCAGCTTTTGGAGTTCTGTAGGCTGTCAGGGTTGTGTCAGAGCCCCATAGGAAATCAGTCCAACACTTTACTTTCTTCAGGAAAAACATCAAGTGATTGTTGGAGCCGATTTAAAGATGTCTTTGTTTATTAGTAAGCTTCATTCACAATGGCAGAGAGAGCTACTGTGCGTTAACGAGAAGCGAATGAGGCCAAAAGAGTGAAAAATTTTAGAAACCTGAATTTATCTTGTAAAGGTTAATTGGAAAATGTGTGAAAGTGTTGCTCTAAGAATGTTTTAAATCCACCCTTTGTTCATTTTAATAGGGGTGAAATGATTTCATCCCCCTGCTTGAAGGGAAGCACTGATCTCACAGCATGTTAAGGGTCAGCGAATACAATCAGTAAGCTGCATAAAAACACAAAAAGCATTAATCACATCAGGAACGTGGTCGGCATGTGAATGAGTTTCAGTGAAATTCAGATTTATCTAATAATTGGATTTGTATTTGCTGAGGGAAATGGACGTGCTGCGCGAAAGCATTCTTTTTATTACGAGTCGCTTTGCCAGTGTGGACTCGCAGCCTCTTCAGATAGATCTTATCCGAGGAGCCGCCAGGCTCAGGACAACAAGAGCTGGAGGGGAGGGAGCCAGCGCGGATGATTAATTATTAATGCCAGTCAGCGTCTTCCAGACATCAGGAGGAAAAACGCTGCAGTCCAGATACACGGATCCTTCAGGAAGGGCAGCGCAGAGGACGGCTCAAGTTGGAGGCACAGTTTGATAGTGGCCAAAAAACATCCAGTCCTACATCCAAAAATACTGTGTGAAGCATCATTAAACACATTATCAAAAAGAATGAATAACCAAAGGCCAGTTGAGAAAAAAACAAACTTTAATCAGTTTCAATCTCATTCAAATGTGTCCAATTGTCAGATTGCATCTTAGTTCTGTAGCAAAACATTTTTGGGCTACAAACACGTCTCCTAGAGCCTCAGGTTAAAAGAAGTGCATCCACTAGTTTGTGTTTAATTTGATTAATTGGCGTCGCATTTATTAATATAAAGCCCTGAAGCCTGATATTAGCTGACATGATGAAGAAGTGAAAGCTTCGCTTGTCCAGTAGACACACAGCATCATGGCAATTGTGTTGTGTCTCAAAAACTCAGTCTCATGGGTGCAAATGCACTAATCAGTGTCCTCAGAGGTTAATTTTCATTTTCAGCAATCCTTAGGGAGAATACAGGTCTTTAGCTGTTATATTTACATAATTATAGTTTGTTTTTGTGGAGATAGCGTGTGGGATCATCAGGTTTGTTTTTGCAATACGTTGCTGCCTGTTGAGGATGGAAATAACGCCTTGGGAGGCCTCCAGCAGTTGTTGCTGAAAGGTATTAAAATGTATGTGACACCGGTACCAATAATTAGTCTCACTGTTTATTCAGACTGGTAATTAGAAGCAGCTTTGTGATAGCTTTTACTTTATTAAATGATTAGAATTTCTGTCTGCAGAACTGGGGACAGGTTGCAAACCACCTCTCCTTTCTTTATGCTGTCCTTCCAAGAAGCCGGATTTTATTGTAATCTTTTAAATTCACATTGGTATGTTGTTTACAGGCTTTCTTAAGGTGTTTCAATGTTTTTTTTTTGGGACTTTAACAGCATTTCTTTTTAGAATGACAATTCCATTTAATCTAAAAGTAAAGATGCGGCTGAAAAGTAAAAATACATCTGTAAAGATATTTAAAGATGCCCAAATGTGTTTGAAAAGTTAGTACGGCTTATCAAATAGGTTAAATATGGTGCCAGAAGAGCTGAGGAATTACGGCAACACCTCCGTTGTTGTTGGAAAAATCAAGATTTGGGCTGAAAAACAGGGGAGAAAGAACTTTTAATTGGTGACCCCAAATTCAAGGGACAGCCTCTATTTTTTCACCCTGACCAATTATTTGAAGTTATCATCAATTCATCTGGTTGTGGCAAACAAAAAAAAATCTAGAAATAGCCAGGTAGCAGGTAAAAAATTTGACTTCAGAAAGTGAGGAGGAGCAGATTAAAATATCGGAAGAAAGTCTGATTTTTTGGAAATAAATTTTGGAAGACTCCAGACTGTTGCATATTGCGATATGCAAATATTTGTATAATGCCTTCCTATTTTTATTTTATTTTAGTACCAACAACAAGTTTATATGTGTTTGTTTGGTAGCCATAGGTTCTGCAGTTTTCTCTGTGGCCTTAAAAGTAGAAAATCAGTGTTTAAAATGTCCATAAACAAAAATTTATAAACTTCAACCCCATAAATGTCAAATTTTTCCGTTGCATATTTGGTGCTAGTACCTGCATGGAAAGCTGACAGTGAGAGGCCTCTATTCAGTGACAAGACAGCGCTCACTGTGCAATTAATGGTTTGGTGGGTAACATACTGACATATACCCAGAGACCTCTTCTTCAGTTGACCTTTAGTGTTCTATTTGTTTTGGTTTGCCTCGCCTCAATTACTTTTGTTTTAATCACATCGGAATAAGTGCTCCTGACAGGAAAATAAGCCACATAACAAAGCTGAAGACATAAAACCCGAACAGCTCAAGCACACTTCTGAGAAGTATCTTAATGACTGTGACCTGAAGACCTCTTAGAACAAACCAACCCTCCATACAGACCCTCAATGTAAAGTAGATGACAGCTTCTGCTGTGGTGCCCACTTTAAACCTGCGTGATTCAAGTCAGAAAGACCCAGCTATTAAAATTTATGTTTGAACTCTTTCAAAACCGTGACAGTTCTTGGCTGTCATGTTTATTCATTTGTGCTTTTTCTTCGTGAGTGTTGGACTAGTCCGAGTGCTCTGGTTTCGAGGTTAAAGTTCGGTTTAAAGCCAGTGACTCGTCTTCCTGTTCTTGCTTATTTTTTTGTCCCTCTTTTTAGTGGTGACAGATGTTTAGACTTTAGAGACCTGCAGGAATGTGCTCATGTGTTTGATCATGCTGGCTGGATTATGATAGTTGTGCTGCATGTCCTACCAGGGGACAAAGAATACAAACACAACAGAGACATAAACACTGACAGATTTCTTAGACATTTTGAAAAACTGCTCCGAATGAGCACCACGACTGTCAAACTGAATGAATAAGGTGCTCATGTGCTCCACTACTACAACATTTACACAACTTGCGCTCCAATCTTCCTACAATTGCACAATAAATAACACTATTAAATATCATGTTACACTATGCAAATTTTTTGATTGATAAAGATTCGCTGAGCTGGAATCCAGATGGTGTAAATGAGATTGAAACTGGTGACAGGGCCTAATTTGTATTTAATTCAGCCAATAATTGCAAGAACACTACCACATGATCAGTTGATCCTTAAATATTGAAAGAAAAATATGACATTGTGTTTTCAACAGTGATTTAACCTGTCCTGACGTGGCAGAACACTGCAAATCCCACACTCTTCATCACTCTACATCAAAAGCGACACGCAAACTTCATAGATATGACGGGACTTAATGTTGCACAAAATCCAAACCTTTCCTGTATATGTCCTTTTTTTTGTTAAGCTACCAACAAACATGGCAAAAACAGAAACCGTGTGACAGCACTTTTACATGCATACATCTGAATCCTGTTTTGGTTCAACAAGACAAATTTGAGGTTTGTTTCACGCTAACCACATGATTTTCTGCACCAAAGTAAAATTTAACACTACCACTTTCCACTGGGAAATGTACTCTTTACGCTACACTGATCTGACATCTATACTTATTTGTGCCTCAGATTTTTTAGACACAGAAGGACCTGGGTTCAGTTGGAAGCCATAATGAAACACTTCAACGGTTATGCAATTTATTGGTGTGACATTTAGGCTTAAAATTGGTTGCCTCAAGAGACTGAATCTTAATGATTTTGTTGATTCTTCTTGAAATTGGTCTTTGTGGTTTGAAATAAAGACAGCTTTTGTTTGTCTTCGTTTAATTCTTCATTCAAATGCTTCTTTGTTGCACAGATAGATCAACTTTGCTTCACAAAAAATTGCGTTAAATTCCACACAGACCAGCGACTTTATTATGTACATCTTTCTAGCACTGGTTTAGAGCCCATTTTATTTTCATGGTGTCAAGGTGTCAAAAACATTTCTCAGAGATCTTGGTCCAAGTTACTATGATGACTTCAAGAAGTTACTACAGATTTGTCGGCTGTATATCTACAATTCATGTCCCCCTTTTCTCTACATCTCAAAGGGTTAGTATTAATTATTGTATTAAGACCTAGTGACTCTGGAAGTCATTGAAGAATTAGAGATAAATAAAATAACTTTTTTGAGTTCAGAAGTCTATGCAGACTAAATATGTCTGGGTAAGCTCAGATGATGATAGTGGAACTCCACAAGACTGGTTCCCCCTTAGGTACAATTTCCAGATACCTGAAGCTGCCATGTTAAACTGCTCAAACAGTTATATGCAAGTCTGAACATTGTTGTAAAATCCACCCATCACACTGTTCAGGAAGGAGATGGGTTTTGTCCCAGATATCATTCTTTTTTAAGGCGAAATGGGCAAAATTAACCCCAGAACAAAACCAAAAGGTGTTATGGATATCCTGGCTGAACCTGGTAGGAGAATGTCATTATCAACAATGACACAAGTCCGAAGGGCTAAAAGGTCACTCAAAGAAGAAGAAGCCATCACTCCAAGAGCAAAAGAGCAGAACACACTTTGCAAATGTAATCGAAGAGGAAAGGCCTATATTTTTCAAGGTGGTCTGATGAAACTAAAATCTAAGTGTTTGACCAAAATGAGGAGGTGTCATGGTTTTTAGTAATTATTTTGACCCACATGCATTAAGACTCTTTTGACAACAGTAAAATTTAAAAGACTTATTGAACAAGGTTTGGATGTGGATGTGTCTGGAACTGGAACAGGAGGAGGAACCAGGAACTGGAGCTAGATGGTTGAGCGGAAGATGAGTGTAGTGGTGGTTGCTAGCGAGTGTGGTGGAGTCCGAAGGAGACGGTGAAAGTGAGTAGGATGATGCAGAAGTTTGTTACTGAATGGAGGACAACAGGAGGCACGCAGGTGTTGGAGGTTGAGATGTGAGGTGAAGAAATCCAGCAGGAGATAAATGCGATAGAAGTAGAAGAACCAGTGAACAGTTTCTGATAGCAGGAGAATAATGATGATGAGAAAGAGAAGCCAAAGAGCCAGTCGGGGAATGGAAGCCAGAGAGAAAAAAGTCGGAGATCTTGTGTTTTAAAAAAACAGGAAGAAACTTAGTAGCAGAATCACTGAGTGAGTGTAAAGGAAACAGGAACAGATTAATATTTAGATCTCAAAGAGAACAGGAATCTCTAGGAGGACACGGAGGGCTACAGTTTACATTAACACTCAGGTGTTGAATGACTGGCTCCCAGTTCCTCTTATCCTCCTGGAAACGGCCTTGATTATCTGCAGGTGTGCAGTTCACCGGTGGAGAACTGCAGCTGGAGCCTCCACTCCTTCAGTGTGGAACCTAAAGAACTGGAAGTTGAAGAGAAAAACCACCAAAGACACCAGAAAACCAGGCTCACAATAGGAGGAGGTTGCAAGACACAGGACACCTTCCAGCTGAGAAGTACAAAGATAACAGCATCATGTTGTACCAGTGTGTATCAGTATGGCGTGGACTAAAACCATCGTAGTGAGGTGGTAGGAGGAGGGCTTCTCGGTACAGTTCAGATTGAACAGTTGGTTTATGGTGTGAATGTGATTCAACCTCGATCCAACACAGCTACTAAGTGAATGCTGTAAACTTGATCCAAACACCTTCTTGTAGCCACGCATGCATTTGTGGAATACGGTAAAATAAAGAAAATAAACAAAGGCTGCATCCCTTTTTGGTTTAGCATGAAGCCTGATGCAACTTTCAAGATCTCTTCTCAAAATCTATTTTGTATACTTCTGAGATAATTATCCCTAAAATATTACCTAGAAAATTACTAATAAGAGGATTTCATTCGTCAGATTTTGGACTAGTTTGGAACACAGCATCTGTTTCCTGTATTCACATTTGGTACTGCCACCCCAGACACATTTAAATACTGAAAATACTAAATGTTTTCGCAAGGTTTGTAGTGAGAGGTTTTGGTTCGCTTGGAGTTTTAAAAATGCCCTTGTTACAAATTAACTTATGGACAACAAATTCAGTGCTTTGGAGTGAAAAAGCCCTGATTAAGATCAGAGCTTCGTGGGCTGAGCTGATTAAGTGTGGGCAGTAAAAATCGGAGTAACCTAAAACATTTACATAATTTTTGTCAGGAGGAATGGGACAAAATTCCTGAAAACTATTGTGAGAAGCTTGTGGAAGGATACACAAAACTGATACATATACAGTTTAAAAGACAAAGCTACCAAACACGAAAGAAACCTCTGACTTTGAAACCAAAAAGGTGTCTTTATACAGTGTCTGTATCTGGCTTCAGCTGTAGATCTGAAAAAATTACAGTATTGTATATTTGCATAAGCAAGTGGGCCATAATTATTAGAGCTGCCATAAAAGCCCGTTATTCTGGTGTAGAGAGAGGAAAAGAGACATGATGCTCCTTGTAATTATCAGGAAAAAAGATGTGCATAAATTGCTAACGGCATCAATAGTTAGGGGGAGAAGAAAAGCACTGGCATAAAAATCCCATCTACTTATATCATACCTCCACTAGTGAGTGTGCTAGAGGAAAAGTGAAACTTTATTTTGACTTATCGTTCTCCCGTGGAACAATTCAACTTCATAAGATGGTGCAGGTTAAAGAAAAAAAAATCCCAGAACTTCAGCCATGATGGCATATCAGATCTCATCTGTCAGTGAGCAAACCAAACATGACCCCATAACAAATCCACATGTCAGATCCCTGCAGATGAACTTCTCACATCCGAGTGGCTGTGTTTGGACAGGCTGTTTTTGGCTACACATGTCACTCAGATGGATGGTTGATTTGGCTGCTAGCAAGGTGAGGCAAGCCTGAGGGGTGACGTCAGGCCGGCATGTCGAGCAATGGCGTAGTCGGATGATCCCTGCAGAGAAGGACATGCTTTGTTAAAGTTGACATGCCTCCACATGAAAGGCTGCATGTGCACTTTTTCCAACAGATGGCAGCGCTCCGGCGACTGGAGCAAGAAGCAGGAGATGGAGTGAGAGAAAGGAGGCCCGCAGTTTGTGGTTTCTCCCAATTCTCTGCTTGTTTTTATGACTTTTGCTTTTTATTTACCCCTAACCACTGCCTTGGGACTGAAACGTGGCAAAGATTGTTTTTATTTGTCTCATGACACTGGTTTGATGCCAGTGTTTTGGAGCCTGCTGGCTAAGGGTCTTGCTGTTGTTATGCAGCGATAAAAAAGAAAAAAAAAAGAAAAATCTTCCCTCTGGTTCTCATTATAGCTTTCTGAAATAGCTTCTTTAATTCCTAATGTTTTGGAAGGCAGGGGGAGTTTTTTTCTGCCATTTTCTTTTCAATCCTGACGTGTTGAAATCAGCCCTGTCCTTTTTCCAACTAGTGGTTAGGAAAGCACTCTGCTGGCGTGGCGCTCTCACATGACAATAAAACTGGAGTATTTACTTTTGTTTTTCCTAGAGATGTGTGGCCCGGGCTTCTCTTACCATTGAATCATATCAAAAGGCTCTCTGCGGGGCCACTCCACTTCGGCTGTAGGGGGGGCAATTTCAGCATCTTATTTTAGAGAGCAAACAATAAGTGAACTTTTCACCTGCTAAGCCAACCTGTTCTTAGGAAAAACTTTGAATCTCATCAACTTGAATTCACCTTTAAATCAATTCTGTTGTTAAAATTTCCCCAAAATGCAACTTTCTTCAACCTTTTGAGCATTTCAGTCTAAGATATCAGTCAGGTTCATTTTTGTATTGACTGCATTCATTAAGAGGTTAATGTATTTCAGTATTTTAATTTAAAAAAATGAAACTTATACATTATATAGATTGATTGCACACAGGATTTATGATAAAAAGTAGGCTGCCCTCCAAACTAATTAATTCTGGTGTTCCAACCATTTCCATGGCTACAGGTGTGTAAATTCAAGCACATGGCCATGAACACTGATTTTACTAATATTTGTGAAAGAATAAGTCGCTCTCGGCAGCTCAGTGAATTCCAGCACGGTACCCTAATATGGTGCCACCTGTGCACTAAATCCAGTTGTGAAACCTTCTTGGTACTAAATGCTACACCTTAAACTACTAGTGATATTAAGACAATGTGGAAGCGATTGGAACAACAGCAACTCCGCCACAAATAAGTTAGCGGAAGTGCAGTGTGCCCAGAGGTCACTATCTGCAGAATCAACAGTTGCAGACCTTCAAACCTTATGTTACCTTCAGAATAACTCAAGAACACTGCATAGAGAGTTTCCAAGAATAGTCTTTAATGGCCGAGCTGCTGGAACCAAGCCTTACATCTCCAAGTGCAATGCAGAGTGTTGGATACAGTGATGTAAAGCACAGGGCTCAAAAGCAGTGAAGACAATTTATCTGGTGTGACCTATGGTGCCTCTCTGTCTTACAATCCAGTACACGACTCTAAATTTTGCAGATCCCAGAAAAACACAACTTGCCTGACTGCATTGTGTCAAGTAAAAAGTTTGTCCGGAGGTTATTACAGTGTGGCCCATTAAAGAAAAAGTGGGCTTGGTCCCTTAGTTTCAATCAAAGGAATTCCTAATGATAAGATGTAACAAGGAATTTTGGGACAATTGTATGCTCCCAGCTTTGTGGGAACAATTTGTGGATGGTCCCTTTTTGTTTAAAGAGTGAGGGAGTTTGGTGTTGAAAAACCTAGTGGGCCTGCACATAGTCCTGACCAGGGATGTTTCCTGGACCTGGAAACATTGGGGGCTGAGCCCACACCCTCTTAGAGGAATCTGGGGAAACCTATGCAGTAAAAAAGGCTTTTTATTAAAGCTTTCTTGAGCATTGTGGCACCTTGTTTAAAGCCAAATACAGCGATATGTACTTCAAAATGTATTTATTTTCAAACTTAAACGTGACAATGTAAAGAAGATCTCTAAAATCAGTATTAATATTAGGTAAAACAGGATGATAAAATTAGTCAAAAGGTAACAATTATTTTCATTTTTTTCTTTCCCTGACAAGCACAAAAGTTAGTTCTGTGTCAGGTTGCATGGTGGACCTTTGTGTCTGCTGCTCTTTTCATCATTCTCTGTCCTGTCTAGGTCATCTCTGTAAACTAAGTATAACATCAGATTTCTTTTATCTTAATAATTTATCAAAAGGTAATCATAAAAGGAACTGACCTTTGCAACATGATTAGCATTCAAGTGTCATTTTTTGGGGAAAATTGGCTCAATTATATAATTTTCACTAGAAAACACTCGGAGACCACAGACCTCCGTCAATGCAGCTCAGTCCCAGTCAAGACAGAAGTCTTTGCACTCAGAACAAAAGTAAAACTGTTGATTTAATCAGTGATGCAGTCTAGTTTATTCTAGTAGTATACTCTGATTTGTTTCCTACCAGACAATCATCGGTCAAAATGTTAAATCAATCATTGATTAGTCAGTGATTTTAATCCTGCCCTGCTTTCTGAGGGAGCTCCTTCTATTCTGTATTTATGAAAATGCCTAGAGTATCGCTTCTTGAGTAGATAATAGTCTAATGAATGATAAGACAGAGAAACAGCTTTCATTAGTTAGAATTGTTTATGTATTTTAAGTATTTATATTTACATCAATCTCTAAACCCCCCTGTTGTGATTCTGATGTCTGTCACTCAGTCTAGGCCACGCCCCCTTTGTATTACAGCCCTGCTTTTATTTTAGTGTGACACCCCAAGATCATCACTGGCCCCCATTTAGCCCTCTTTAAAAACTTCCTAGATACACCCCTGCTCACCAGTCCAAATGAAGTATTTTTAGGCTTATATAAACATTATTATTCAAGCATTCTTACCCATAGTCCTTTAAAATAAGACGTACGGAATTAGACTCACTTTAGGGTTTAACACAGGGGGTCTGGCCCATATTAATAAATACCGTTTTTAATTAAAACTCTTAGAAAAGTCTCTGTTTTGGAGCTTTGTGCAGAAAGTTCTGGTGCTGCTCAGTTAATGTAAACTTATTCCTACCGGGGTGAAAAAAAACATTCAGGGCTTGAGGAGAATTGTTCGGGGCTAGAGCCAGGAATGCCCAGATCAGCAACGACACTGGTCCTGACCTCAACCTTTCAACCTATTTGCAATGAATCAGGCTGGAGACTGCTGCTTGAGTCATCCAACATCAGTGTCTGAACTCATAAATTAACTTGTGGGAAAATTGTGTAAGCCCTGTGCAAAAATTTCATTTAAAATCTCAACTTAGCCTTTTCAAAACCCTGAGCTTGAAGTTATTGTATTGACAAAAAAAGTGGACCAACATCATATGAAACTATGGATTAAAATTTTATATGGATGTGAACGTAAATGAGCAAATCCTTTTGCCTATAGAATATTTCAAAAATGGTTTTTTTTGTGTTAATTTTCATCGTTATGGCTCAGAGTTACTGAAAGCCTGAAACCTGAAAACCGTAATAAAAAAGGGTTTTAAATATAGAAATGTTGGACTACTAAAGAGCATGGACTTTATGTGCACTAAATACTTGCTCAGGGGCCTCCTTTTGCATGAATTACTGCAGCAGTGTGACTTGGCATGGGGAGACCAATCTGTTATTCGGATGCATTTGTAACTAAACTTCTAATTGTGCAAAGCAGTTAAGAGATCAGGGGTCTCATTTATAAGACTTGCTTGTGCAGAAAACGGGACCTGAAAACTGCGTAAGTCACTTTCTATGCCAAGTTTGTGATTTATAGAAAAAAACGTGATGGAAAAATGTGCGCAACTTTGAGCTCACTAAGGACCTTGCTTACGCACATTTTGGACGCAGAGGACACTGGCAGCACAGCTGGTGAGATGGCAAAATGGTGAATTTAAGCCACATTCTCTGATTTGTAGACTGTGACACACATGTCAAAACACAACCAACAGTCATCCCCTAACCTCGTCTCTGAACTGAGGATAAAAATGAGAATCCGAATGAAAATATGTTGCATTTAAGAATTATATCACAGTATATATATATGTACGTCTTCAGATTATATAGCAATTGCTCCCCCCCAGCACATTCTGGCGGTGGCATGCCATCTTTCTCTTTGCCTCCAAGCCGCTGCAACAAGTCTGTGTCACTTGCAGCTCTTCCGTTTATTTGTGACCCCCAAATAATATTTTGTGCAAATAATACTTTTTAAAAGTAGACTTAAAACACCTTTTCTGTCAGGCTTTATATACCTAGGAGTGCTGAAACCTTTTACAATCTGCTGTAATTTCGTTTTTATTTGTTTTATTTGCTTTCATTCCAATCTTAGTGTTGCTACAAGATGTAATCATATGATTGAAACTTTATATTTATTTGTTTTAACACTTGTGCTGCTGCTTCTTTTATTTAAGTATTTTTACTCTTGCTATCTTGTTACACATTTTCTTATTACTAACTAGATTTCTGTCTTTCTTGTGAAGCACCTTGGTCGCCCTTTGGCTGTGTAAAGCTCTATGTAGATAAACATTCAATTACTGATTGAAATAAAACGTATTTCTGTGCCTCTACATCCCCCACAAAGACATCTCATTCTCACTGGAATTGTATTTTCTCCGCTTCTTGGTTGTTAGGTTACCCAAGAACCGCCCCATATCAGCTGGCTTGAGTCTATGAAGAATATTCACCAGGCACTTTGCATTGACCGTTTATGGCAGAAAGTTTAGGAGGCGGGACGTGATTCAAAATCACTAGGGAGAGTGTGATGCCTTGTCCACACGTAGCCAGGTATCTCACAAAACAAATATATTTTTGTACGGTTTGGCTTGTCATCCACACGAAAACGCAGATTTACTCCACAGAAAACGAATCTTTCTAAAAACTCCGGCTAAAGTGAAGATTTGCGTTTCTTCAGGTTAAGCGTTTGCGTGTGGACATAAATTACCGGAGTTTTTCGACAGAAAATGCTGCGACATCACAAGTGCGACCTGTGTTTACACTCAGAAACAGCATTTAGGCCCTCAGTGATCTGTTGGCATTATCGATTGTCCAAGTGCTTTTTGTTTGGTTGTTTTTACATGCTCAGTTACTGTTCTATGTAGAAGTTAGAACATAGAAAGTTACTATGAGTGAATAGGATTTGGGGGAACTACTGCCACCTACAGGTTTGGCATGTCTATGAATGTGCTTAACAACGCACTTATGCGATTAGGTGTGGAAGGAGATTTTTTTTTAAACGATGTGGTGAAAATATTTGTTTGTAAGAAAAAAAACCCCGGCTACGTGTGTACATGGTCTGATTTATAAAGCAGAAACTGCGTGCAGCTGTGCATAAACAAAGTTTAAAAGATTGGAAGATATTTCTTTAAGTAAGTACTTTTTTCTTGCTGAGCATAAGTACGTTTTTAGTAAGGACTCCACGTAGTTTTATAAATGAGACCCCAGAACACGGTTCTAATCCTCGTGATTTCTTACGGTGTGTTCACACCAAAGCGTCAAAAACGCATCGCATGCCAAAGTTGGACGCTTCAACATTCGCAGCTCGACCCGCGTCCAAAGCAAATTGGACGCTCATCAAAACATCCCATTTTAATGCGCGTCAAACCAGAAATACGCAACTTGTGGGGGGAGTTAGTGCCAGATGGTGTTTTTGCAAGATGGCAGCTGTCGATCTAGCGTTGGAAGAGAGAGTCTCCATTCTCTATTTTCACTGGAGAGTACCCTACACAAGTTCGCAGGGTCAATAAAGTGACAACTTTCAAAAGTGAAATGAACTTACCAGGTTGCCCTATGTCCTCGCTTATATTCCTCCAAGCGAGGTCCTTTTTATTCTTGTCTCTGTAGAGAAAGCAACTGGTGTTGTATAGCTCGGGATGATTAACCACGGCCGTTATCAGTATTTCCTCTATGTTGAATGAATGAATTTTGCCGGACCTGACCCCTTGAACTGAGTCACAGCATCACATGACACCACGTCACCAGGCTCCTGATTGGTTGACGCGGCACGAATTGATGCCGAAGTTCAGATTTTTCAACTTCAGTGAAAGACGTACAAACGCTGGTGACGCCCGAATGCACAAAACACACCACATAAAATGGCGCGCGTCAAACGCCTCATTCGCGCGAATGAGTTGTGTACAGATGATAAGAATGAACAAAATAAGAAGGAACAAAATGTCCCCTTCTGTGGTGTTAAAGTATTGATCATGCCTCAGTCTTCCCTTGCAGGCAGCAGTACAGGTAACATATTAGTAGTTTAGAACAGAATATCAGTTATATGCAAATAAACCTTTTAGAATCTAAAACTGAGAAATGGAAGGTTTTATATAACAGTACAAAGACCATAGGCACCTCTCTGCCTTAAACGTGTGTTTTCACCAAGGTTTTTCTGTTTGTTTGTTTGTTTGTTTGTTTGATTGTTAGCAACATAACTCAAATAGTTATACATGGATTTTAATAATTTTCAGGAACTGTCTGCAATGAGACCAGGAACAAGTGATTAGACTTTGGGGGTGATCGGAAACCTGCCATTACCGAAAAAGAGATTTTCGTGAATAACTACTCAACTAATTTAGATATCAGTTTGAACACAGATGCTAAAGGTATGTTTTCATGATACAGAAATCTAAAAAAGTTATAATTAGATCACAGCAATGGGGGGAGGGGTGGACTGAGCTGCCTTGGTGGAAGTCTGTGCTCTCTGAGTGCTTTCTAAATTCGTTAAATCAGTGGATCTACCTCAAATGTCTGAGCAAGAAGACAAAATTACACAACTAAGCCAAAAGCCTTTCTGCAGGATGTCTAAAAGCGAATCCAAAAACATCAAGTGAAAAATGAGCCGGCTACCAGACGTGTTTACAAGCTATGATGGTTGTGAAGGGAATTGTCACTCAGTATAAACTAAAAAGGCATGAGGCATACTTTTCCTCTTCCTTTCCTTGCCTTTTTTCCTATTTTCAAACCATCATTTGTTGAATTTTCCTGCTTCTTTGACTTTACAACACGATCTCATATTTAATTCTACTAGTTAAAAAAGATAAAGTTAAAACTTTAAACAACCTTGAATGACCTTCACACCTTTGTAACCCTTGTGCCGGTGTTATGATTGAGCAATTTAGGCCTGGCCACCTAGTAAAATCACTCCCTCAAACGTAGTATTTGTGCATAGCCAGTTGGTGCCAGTTGTTCAGTTTCAGTTAAAGTCTCTTATGAAGCAGTCAAAAGCTGGTTGAATTTGGACTTTATCGCTTGTAGTTACATCATCTTCTTCTTTGGTGACAATGGATGAGTGAGGACCACAATCCAAAATGGATCACATCCTGTACGGATTGGATTGTTAGATTTAAGCTTGTTACCTGCTATCACTTAAAGTTTGAGAATGATAAAGTGGGTCAGAGTGAAACATCCACCAGTAAAGCAGGTCCCTTCCTGTACTCAATAAGCAGGACTAAAACAATGTCAGAAAATTACTGATCCAAGATATTTGAACATATTGTATAAAACGCCACATAACTTTTTGTAAGCATTACATTAGGCTAACTTTGTTCTGTTTTTAGGTCAGTTAGGTTTACCACAATGAAAGTTTAAAAATGTTAGGATTACAATGCCTTTAAATAATGTTGATGTCATGCGCCCTTAAGGATAGATTAATTCATCATTTTTTTAAATCACCCAAGATATCCCGAAGACAATTATGAACCTCCAAAACTCTGGTTGCCTCTTTGATACACTCAGCTGCCCCTTGGTCACTAAAAGACATTTCCCCAGTTTTTTCTCTTACATTTAATTATCATTAAAAACCTGGGATTGGAAGACCCATAGATGGAAAGCTACTCAGACACATTCTTCAGACTAGGGCAATTTAAAGATTATCATAAAAATCAAACTTGAAAGATACAGGAAGCCAATGCAGGGACATTAAGATAGAGGTAACATAAGCCCTCCTCTGGTCCTTGTACAAAACGTTTGGTAATGGTGAACATGGTTGCGTGTGGAGGAAAAAGGGGGAAGATTGCAAGCCTGAAGACATTATCCAAACTGTGAAGTACGGTGGTGGTAGCAACATGTGGTGTTGGTTTCTTTTTTTCTCAGACTTGTGGACATCATAACACATTTGTTTGTTTTACACTGTATACAATATTTCACAACATTCATTAAAAATATTGCAGAAAATAAGTTATAAAATAAGAAATTAACCTTTGAAAACAGAATTTCTTTTAGCTGAAATTTACTTTCCTACTTGCAAAAAAGAGTGCTTAATCCTGGCTACAGTTCCAGTGAAACCAATTTGTGCTGTGAGCTTCACATGAATGTCATGTCTTGACTTGGCAGCTTCAGTAGCACAGGTGCTAAATAGCTGGAATGGCCACAAAAACGATGTGAAGGGAGGGAGATATCGATGACACGGATGACACAGATTAAATAGGAACTCACTGAGGATTTCATCGGAAGTGAGCTTAAATAGATTTTGGCTCAGTCATCTTTCCCTGCCGCTGTCACTGGCTCAACATGTTGCCTTTGCTCCCTCCTCCTGCAGGTAACACATGTCAAAATGGCCTCATGCCTACGCTGGTGCGTCCAACATTGCCTGCTGTCCAGACCTCGCTGGGCATGAAGCATTTTCTCCCGATTCCGCTGGACACGGCCTCAGCAGTCAGGCTTTTACCAGGTTTCAACACGGTGAGTCTCATCTTTATCTTTCTGCGTCATGTGATCTGCTCCTTGGCTTTGAGCAGCCGCTTGACTCTAAGAAAGGTCACAGTGAAACCTCTAGCTGAGAGCTGAAAAAAGGAGAGATGGCAGGTTTTCACTTTTACATGTTTCTAACCTTGAAAATATTATATCACATCATGTGCTGGTTAAATATCTTTCAAACCTTACACATTCATTCAATTCAATTCAGTTTATTTATATATTCACAACAGATGTCATCCGAGGCACTTTACAATAGAAGTCATTTCAATACAATCATACAAACATTCCAGTAAGTTTAAAGTTTTGTTTTCTAGTTAAGGAATACCAGCAGATTGCATTGAGTCATTGACCTGAGATTGTGCCCCATTCATGCAGACTCCAACCACAGCTAACCCTCATACTGAGCAAGCATGTAGCGACAGTGGAGAGGAAAAATTCCCTTTTAACAGGAAGAAACCTCCAGCAGAACCAGAACCAGAACCTGGCTCAGTACGAGTGGCCATCTGCCATAACCGTTTGGGGGTTGGAGAAGACAGAGCAGAGACACAGAAAGAACAAAAGAACGAATGTATGATGGGCATTGTTTATTAAGGGCTTTATGTATAAGAAGGAGGATTTTAAATTATATTCTGGATTCAACAGGGAGCCACTGAAGGGAAGCTAAAAACGGAGAAATGTGATTTTTGTGGCCTTTTTTAAATATTCATCAGAACTCTTGCTGCTGCATTTTGGATCAACTGAAGGCTTTTAATTAAATTTTGTGGACTTCCTAATAGTAAAGCATTACAGTAGTCCAGCCTTGCAGTACCAGATGCATGGACTAGTTTCTCAGCATCAATCCTGGACAGGATGTTTCTAACTTTCTAATGGGATTTGAATGTCATGTCTTGGTTAAAAATAATGTTATTACTGGAGGCCAATTGAATACCATCTAGATGAAGTGATTGACTAAGCAGTTTATTTTTTTAAAGTCCAAAGACGGCAACTTTTGTCTTGTCAGAATTTAAAAGCAGAAAGTTTAGAGTCATTCATATTTTTATCTCTTCCAGACATGCATGTAATCTACCTAACTGACTGGATTCTTCAGGATCCATTGACAAATATAGTTGTGTATCATCGGCATACCTGTGGAAATTTATCCCTTGCTGTGTAATGATATATATATATATATATATATATATATATATATATATATATATATATATATATATATATATATATATATATATATATATATATATATATATGTATATGTGTGTGTGTGTGTGTGTATATATATATGTATATGTGTGTATATATATATATATATATATATATATATATATATACACACACACAGTTATATATATATATATATATATATATATAAACTCAGCAAAAAAAGAAAAGTCCTCTGACTTTCAACTGTTTTTACTTTCAGTAAACTTAATGTGAGTAAATATTTGTATGAAAACACTAAAAGAGTCAACACCATAAGACATAAACTAAAAATGTTTCACAGACATGTGACTAACAGAAATAGAATAATGTGTCCTTGAATGAAGGGAGGCTCAAAATCAAATCAGTATCTGGTGTGGCCACCAGCTGCTTGAAGTACTGCAGTGCATCTCCTCCTCATGGACTGGACCAGATTTGTCAGTTCTTGCTGTGAGATGTTACCCCACTCTTCCACCAAGGCACTTTGAAGTTCCTGGACATTTCTGGGGGGAATGGCCCTAGCCCTCACCCTGCGATCCAACAGGTCCCAGACGTGCTCAATGGGATTGAGATCCGGGCTCTTCGCTGGCCATGGCAGAACACTGACATTGCTGTCATGCTGAAACTCACGCACAGAACAAGCAGTATGGCTGGTGGCATTATGCTGCTGGAGGATCATGTCCGGATGAGCATGCATAAAGGGTACCACATGAGGGAGGAGGATGTCTTCCCTGTACCGCAAGGCATTGAGATTGCCTGCAATGACAACAACCTCAGTCCGATGGTGATGTGATATACCGCCACAGACCATGACGGACCCCCCATCTCCAAATCGATCCCGCTCCAGGGTACAGGCCTTGGTGTAACGCTCATTCCTTCGACGATAAACACAAATTCGTCCATCACCCCTGGGGAGACAAAACCGGCGCTCATCAGTGAAGAGCACTTTTTGCCACTCCTGTCTGGTCCAGCGAAGGTGGGTTTTTTGTGCCCATCGGCGGCGTTGTTGCTGGTGATGTCCGGTAAGGACCTGCCTTACAACAGGCCTACAAGCCCTCAGTCCAGCCTGTCTCAGCCTATTGCGGACAGTCTGAGCACTGATGGAGGGATTGTGTGTTCCTGGTGTGAATCGGGCAGTTGTTGTGGCTATCCTGTACCTGTCACGCAGGTGTGATTTTCGGATGTACTGATCCTGTGCAGGTGTTGTTACACGTGGTCTTCCACTGCAAGGATGATCAGCTGTCCTTTCTGTCTCCCTGTAGTGCTGTCTTAGGCCTCTCACAGTGCGGACATGGCAATTTATTGCCATAGCCACATCAGCAGTCCTCATGCCTCCCTGCAGCATGCCTAATGCACGTTCACGCAGATGAGCAGGGACCCTGGGCATCTTTCTTTGGGTGTTTTTCACAGTCTGTAGACAAGTCTCTTTAGTGTCCTGCGTTTTTAGAACTGTGACCTTAAATGCCTACTTTCTGTAAGCTGTTAAGGTCTTAACAACCATTCCAAAGGTGCATGTTAATTAATTGATTGTGGTTAATTGAACATGCATGGAAAACATTGTTTAAACCTTTTACAATGAAGATCTGTAAAGTTATTTGGATTTTTACAACATTATTGTTGAAATACACAGTCCTGAAAAAGGGACGTTTTGTTGGGTGTGGTATGGGCTGCTTGCTGTGTGTGCTCACCTTTTCCCCACAGGGTGTGACTGGCAGGTGCAGCACCAGCTGCACACAATCAGCAGCTATCAGGAGGAGCTTTAAAAGGAGAGTGGATCCCTGAAGCAGATGCCAGATGATTTGACTCCTTTGAGTGGTAATCCGGCCAGCTCTAGCTTTACAGTGTGGTTTTTCTAAAACAGTAAGCATACCAGTGTTTTCTCCTCGCAGTGCTCACTGTTATTCCCCAAGCTACGGAAGTGGCTGGTTTTCTCTCTGCTGACAAGCGTCTGCTTCCCTGGATCTCCAGTCCGTCCTCCTCGCCGCTCCTACTGAAGCCCTCCTGAGACTGCTTCACTGGACTCCCAGTCCTCCAAGGTTGCCTGTCCACCCTCAAACCCTCACCCTGTCCACCTGTCAAGAACACGGAAAAGACCATCTACACTTTGCACCTCTTCCAGCCACTCACATACCGGACCCACTTACCTCCTCCCTCAGCAAACTCTGCCTCCTCCTGCAAGTAAGATCCAACATATCTATACTCAGGATTGGTTCCTCTAATTGTGCTCCACACTCACCTCTGATCTCCCTCCCAGTGCCGATCCCTCTTCAAGTGTTTCCTGTCCATCCTCATAGCCATGCCGAGCATCCAATCCCTTCCACTGACTGCTTTATAATAAAATCACATTTCACTGAGTTCCTGGGTCTGGGTCAAGTGTGTTCGCACCAGAGTCTCCTTAAAAAACATGACAGAATCATCTGGCCACTCAGACTCTGCGGCACATTTGCGCTCAGCATTATCTGAGCAAGGCATCCTTCTAGGACGACATGAGGCTGCTCTCCAGGCTATGACCCAGCAGCACGCAACCCTCCTTCAGAGCATGAATCATTTAACCAAACTGTTTCATGACCTCAGCGCCAGGATCCCGGTTCCAGAAACAAAAACTGACCCTCCTACATGTGTTTCAGATTGCGCCGACCCCCCTGGCGCCCCTGCTTTCCGGGAAGTGGTGTCCCCACCTCCAGAGCCTTTCTCGGGAGAACTAGGTAAGAGCAAAGGTTTCCTCCTGCAATGCGACTCGCAATTTAAACAGACCTTCTGCCCAAAAATGAGCGAGGAACAATCTGCAAAGTGGGTGTGGAACCTGAAGCAGGGAAGCCGCTCGGTTGCCGAACTCGCAGTCGAGTTTCGGATTTTAGCAACTGAATCGGGCTGGAACCGCCCAGCTCTGAAAGGGGCCTTCCTTAACGCACTGAGCGAGAGGGTTAAGGATGAGCTCGCTTACAGAGATGAGCTAGCCTCCCTGAACGAGTTGATAGATTAAGCCATTAAGATCGATAACCGGCTCAGGGAGAGATCCAGGTCAAAGTGTTCTGCCACCTTCAGTTCCCCATCTAGGCGTTCCATGGCGACCCCCATTCCCAGTCTTCCGCGCCCGTCTTCGCCGGAACCAATGCAAATCGGCCGGGCTCGGCTGTCTCCGGCTGAGCGGCAGCGTCGTATGGAGGCCCGCTGCTGCCTATATTGCGGGACGGCCGGGCATTTAATTTCTTCATGCCCTGTTCGCCCAAAAGACAGTGCCTGCCAGTAAAACTGGGGGTACTGTCGGGCAAGATCTCTAAGAAAGAAAATCTCCGGCTTATTTTACCATCCACCATCCTTACCCACAATTCTAATTTTCCCATACAGACATTAATTGACTCAGGTTCTGAGCAAAATATTATAAGCCCCAAAAATGTCAGATTATTTAATATCCCTGTTGAACAGCTATCGTGTCCTGCAACCGTTTCTGCCTTGGATGGTAGCTCCTTGACAGCCATAACCCAGCGAACCTTACCTTTAACACTCATTACCTCTGGCAATCACCATGAGCATATTTCATTTTTTGTCTTCCCCACAAATGATGCACCCATAGTTCTAGGATACCCCTGGCTTCAGAAACACAGCCCATCCATTAATTGGGCGGAGTCCCGCATTGAATCCTGGAGCTCCTTCTGTCACAAGTATTGCCTCCAGTCTGCCATACCCCCTCATCAGACACACCCCCCTGAAACGTCCGAGCTCCCTGACCTCTCTAACGTCCCCTCTGAATATCACGACCTCCACCAGCCCTTCAACAAGAAACGAGCCCTTTCTCTCCCTTCTCATCATCCCTATGACTGCCCAATCAACCTTCTCCCCGGTGCTCCTCTACCCTCTGGTCGTCTCTTTAACCTTTCCCGTGAGGAACGAGAAGCTATGGAGGCTTACATTAACGACTCACTCAAGCCCGGGATTATTCGCCCCTCCTCCTCTCCTCTAGGAGCGGGTTTTTTCTTTGTTGAGAAGAAGGATAAGACCCTCCGGCCCTGCACTGATTATAGAGGTCTTAATGCCATCACCATCAAGAATAAATACTCACTTCCACTCATCACCTCCACCTTTGAACCTGTTCAGGGAGCCTCTATCTTCACTAAGTAAGATCTGTGTAATGCTTATCACTTATTTTGCATCCGAGAAGGTGATGAGTAGAAGACATAATTTAAGACTCGTATAGGACATTATGAGTACTTAGTCATGCCATTTGGCTTGACTAATGCTCCAGCCGTCTTCCAGCATCTCGTCAATGATGTTCTGTGGGATTTTCTCAACATTTTTGTATTTGTGTATTTGGATGACATCCTTATTTTCTCTAAAACCCTCATAGAGCACCGTCAACATGTCCGCCAGGTCCTGCAGCGCCTGTTGGAAAAAAGTCTCTTTGTAAAAGCAGAGAAATGCGAGTTCCACAAGGATTCAATTACCTTTCTGGGATATGTTTTTGAGGGTGGACAGGTGAAGACTGACCCAGAGAAGATCCGAGCAGTCCAGGAGAGGCCCACTCCGAGCTCCAGGAAACAGTTACAGCGTTTCTTGGGGTTTGCCAATTTCTACCGGCGTTTTATCCGGAACTTCAGTCTCGTTGCCGCCCCGCTGACTGCCCTCACCTCTACCAATTGGACCTTCCCCTGGACCCAGGAGGCTGACCGGGCATTCCACGACCTCAAGAACAGGTTCGTGGAAGCACCCATTTTAATCCACCCTGACGTCAGTTTGCAGTTCATTTTAGAAGTAGATGCCTCAGATGCAGGGGTAGGGGCAGTACTTTCCCAGCGATCTCCGACTGACCAGAAACTTCCATCCCTGCGCCTTTTACTCCAAGTGCTTCACCCCGACGGAGAAGAATTACGACATTGCAATACCGTTGGATACTATTCTTCACCCTCTTCAACCTGAATATTACATACAGACCTGGATCCCGAAATATCAAACCCGATGCCCTTACCCACCAGTTCACTCCCGACAGGCCGTCTGAGGTTCCAGACCCTATTCTCCCCCCATCTTGCTCAGTAGGGAGCCTGACCTGGGACCTGGAGTCCCAAATTCAGAGAGCCAAAGTTGAAGAGCCAGATCCTGGGGGACGGCCTAAATAAATAAATGACCTGGGCTGAGTTCAGATGAGCCAGACAAGCTAAGCAAGGAAACACCATCAGGCAAGCCATCTGCCCCAACAGCAGCAGAACCACAGCAGTAGCTGAGGCATCGCCACAGGGCGCCCACGGAAGGGAGGGCGGAGGCCCCCACATCTACCCAGGCACACCCGGAGAGCACCCAGGCCGCCACAGCCGACCACCACTCCCTGGGCTGAGGGCTCCCACAGAGGAAACACTGGAAAGGGGTAAAATAAGGTTAATACATGCGATGATAAAATTCTGATAGAATAGAACGTATAAAGATAAAATAAATATAAAATGAATAAATGAGTAATAAAAATAATCAGTTAAAAACTAAGCTCGAAAGGTGAGTCTCTATAAGATAAAAAAGAAAGAAAACTGATTGAATAGGTCATAACGGATAAAATAATAAAATAAATATATGAATAATGAATAATAAAAGTAATCAGTTAAAAGCTAGGCTAAAGAGGTGGGTCTTGAGCCTGTCCTTGAAAACATGAACATTCTCTGCGGCCCTGAGGTCCTCTGGCAGCCCGTTCCAGTCAAACAATCCCTGCAGGTCTTTACCAGGTTTGCACACACTGTAACTGCTATTTTGGTAGGTCTTGGGAAGTGCTAAAACTGTACCAATTTTCATACCTCAACAATAAACGAAGCTAAATGTGGAGGGTTTTGATAGTTGCCAGGGGAAGCAGTTGAGCCATTTCCTTGGTGAAACCCTTAAAATACGTACATTTCAAGCACGACTGAGACATCAGCAAAAGACTGAGTTTTCATATATTTTTAGGCCTCCAATCAGTCAATTAATTTTTACAAAATAAAAATTAACATTACAGATACAATAGGCCTTCACAGCACAATCACTGCATTAATCAAATGTTCATGTATTAATTTAGGCCTAAGAACAAACAGTCTGTTTTTGAAAGTCAAATGTTATCGTGAAGAAATATGTGACAATTTAAATCAGCAAGTTAATCAAATGAAAGATGACTCCTTGTGAAAGAAAGTAAAACAGAGTAGATAAATCTCTGAAAGATTCTGTTTAAATTTAAGGGATTAATTAAAAAAAATCTGCTGGAAAGTGAGGCTGAAATATGGAGCACAGCTGGTTGGAAGTTGGAAGGAGTACAGAGATGAAAGGGTGGGAGTGGGGACATCACAAAGAAATACCATGATAACCCCAGAGAAGACAGATTGTTTCTGTTCCATGAGAAAATTCAGCAACACAGCATCCCTCAGTTGTCTAATCTGTATTTAACACACTTCCCTTCAGATAATGAGTAAAACACTGCGAAGCCTCCAAATGGTGCAAAGCTGATACAAGATTAACACAAAGCAATCACCTCTGGGTTTCCTGCGCACAGACACACACACCAGTCTTAATCTTTTCTAGTTATTCTTTCATCCAACTTTTCCTTCCCTTTTTGTCTTTTACTTTCCAAACTTTTTTCACAGTTCCAAATGTCTTAATAACCAGACAAATGCAGTACGCTTTGCAGTGCCTCCAACACAGGGTTTTACCTGCTGCAACAAAGGTGCATGGGACTGATGTGTTGCACATACACGGGGTTAACAGGCTGGGTAGAAAAAAATCAAAAGCTAAAGAAACCGAATCAGGTCATGCAGGAAACATCATGGTGGAGAAAAAATACTATATTCCTCTGTGGAGTAAGAGCATAAAGATGCACAGATTGAAAACAGTAAAACACATGAAGCAAATCATTGTGCATTTGTGAGACTCAAGCAGCGTATTAGATGCTGAAGATTTGTGATGGTGCCGTAATTGTGCATAGAAACCACACAGCTGTTTGACTGAGCAGAGCAGATCAGATTCTGTGATTTACGGATCTTTCCATCTGCACTACCCTCTGAAAGCAGACGCTTTACATCGGCTCAGATGAGGTCACATTTGCTTACGTGCCTCCAGGGCTCAATAAACATTTATGTTCTCCTGTTTAAAAAAAATAAAAAATAAAAAATATGATACTATGGCGTGATGATGACAGTTCTTCCATTAACACACTGCAGGAGTGAGAATACACTTAATCATGGCAAGATACATACTATTAAATGCATTTTTCATGTATAGGAAGAAAAAGGGGAAAAACTGAGAAAATCGTGGAAGGGTGTGCATGTTCCCACCTGTGTGAAATGAGAATAATACCAAAGTCTCTTGTCAAGGCGTTGCACAGTCTTGTTCTGGGATGAGTGACAGACAAAAATCAGGGGGTCCATGGCCAGAGGCAGAGAATGGATGTTTGTTCTCTCATTCTCTGGCTGTCTTTTTCTTTTGCCCCAGTGGGCCGCCGCAACACAATAAAATGTTACAGAAAATATGACTGCAAGCCACAGAAGAGGACTTGATGCATGTAAGTGCATGTGTAAAGAGAGCAATGGGGTGGAAAGCTTCTTTATGAGGAGTTTTCAGGTTTGAAAAGAAAAGCCACACAGGCGAGGCGATGGTAGTCGCAGAGCACGGTGAAAGGATGATGCTGGTTTGGTCTAGTACTGGGTTCAGTGGTGTTTTTTTTCTGGCTATTGTCAGTTTTTAATTTAATAATAATAATATATATGTGATACTGTAACAAAAACCCATAATAGATACATTAAATAAAGAATGTATCAGCATGTTCCTAAATGTCTCCAAAGTTTTAATGCACAACATCGGTAAATAAAAGTCAGTATATAGAGATATAGTCAGAAATAGTTATTTATTTAATTATTTCATATTTCCTGAGGAAGACTCAGTCATGCAATAATTTAAAAAGTATCTATGGATTTTCAATTAGATCCTCCCAACATCTTTATAGCAGTTAAACTGTAGAAAGTCACCTTGGATTATAATAGGGTCAGCCCTACCAACTGTGTAAGATTGACATAGTCAACATGAAATAGGTAAATGTTACTACTATGATATATATTTTTTAAATAATTATTTTCACATTTTAATTGTTTGTATTTTTTTCGGCTCAACATTTCAGTAATTATAGATAAATTAATTTATTTATCTAATTCACGGTCCTTCCTATTTTTTTAAATTATCACATATAACATTTTTTACATGTTTGTTCAAGTAATTCTGTCACTTTAGGGTTTAAAATCCATAATTTCAATTCAATTTCAGTAGGTAAAAAAGAAGCAATCAATATAAAAAGATGTGGGTCCAAGTTCAGTTGAGTTGTATAATTCAGTAAAGTACAGTGTCTTTGTGCTTGCTTCTGCTTCAGTTTTGAGAAAAGCAAAACTGACATTACCGTATGGAGCGCATGGTCTGCATTATAGGTGTCATTTTTGTCCCTAATGGTCCACTCTTGGTTATTAAGAAAACTTTTTGAAACGAACCAAACAGACCCTCACACTGTGGATGGTCAAACTAAAAAACATGAGGTATCAAACAATATTCAACTAAATAAAATAAAATCATTAAAATTCAATTTAAGAAAAGAGGCATTTAAGTCACCTTATTTCTTTTCTGTTCCCCCACAGTACAGTTCTTTTTTCCATCAACTTATAATTTCGTACTCACGCAGTTAAGTCTGAATTGTCTGTAAAATAATGCAGTTGCTCTGCTCTTTTCTACTTTGTTAGATTTGTAGTTTTGATATCTTGCCTCCAGACTTTTGTGTATGTTCACGCCTTTAGGACTCTTTATACCTGATTTAACAGTTGATTAATTAAAGCAGCCTACGATATTTGACTCAGTCGACTGCATGAAAGTCGGATATGTGACATTACAAATTAGCATCAAACAGGTGGCTGCTTATATTTAGGCACTTTCTTATTCATCTCTATAATTTTTAAAATACTTAACTACCAATAGAAGTAAAAAAAAACAAAAAAAACAATCCAATGCCTTGAGGTGCATAAGCAGAGGTTTCTTCCTGTTAAAGCGCAGTTTTTCCTCTCCACTGTCGGTACATGCTCAGTATTAGGGATTGCAGAAAGGATTGTTGTAGTTGGAGTCTGCATAAATAAGTTACAACCTCAAGTCAATGACTCGATGCAATCTGCTGGGATTCCTTAAATAAAACACCTTTAAACTGATTGGAATGTTTGTATGATTGTATTGGAATTGCTTTTCTTTTAAAGTGCCTTGAGATGACATCTGTTTTGAATCGACGCTATATAAATAAATTGAATTGAAAATTTTTATTGAAATAAGCATACAGATGCAAAGTTATCCACTGCAGCTTACCACACAATTGTACTGCCTTTATTTTATTGTTTATATAAATGAAACTTCTTGTACTCTCAACTCCCTCACTGTATGAAGAATTATTTAGAATTAAGATTTTGCAACAAGGTTATTGTTTATGGGTTTATAAGAAGATAATAAATTTTCTATTGCACATTTAAAACAGTTAAAGGTGGGGTAGGTGATATTTTTCTGAAACAATTTTTGCAGTGTTGCTTAAGAAGCTCTTCACATACCGACAGCAACCAATTAGTTAGATGTTTCGTCAAAGAAAGTAAGAATCATAATTGCCTATTAGGGTTGTGCCGTTTCTGTTTGCTCCTTTGTTTGAACTGTTTAGGCTGGCGGTGGTGTTGTTGTGGTGAGGGAGATATTTTATTAACACAGTTTGGGCCCCTTTGTTCCAAGCATTGTTCAAACACCATAGCATACCTGAATATTTTTGTGGAACATTTCTATCACTTAAAGGGGCTATATGCAATTTTCTGAAATTTAAACTCGCGACTGACACCTGTGGCCAAAAAACGGAACAGCTCTTTCTTTTTACTCGCTCTCGCAGCGCGCGTTCGTATGCCGGTCTCTCTCAATATTCGATCTCTTCGGGCACTTGTCAGGGGTTTAACTTTTTTATTCTTATGTGGAGTTACTGTTGGTGTCAAAGTTGTCCTGGGTCTCTTCTGTGTGTTCGCATAATCCATTGAACTGCTTGCGAGTGCTGACTAGCGGTGGTGGCAGAGAGATCTGAAACATTTAACATGAACGCGCTTGACATCCCATTCACAGACAGCACGGGAAAATCCGACCCGACCGAAAATAGAAAAAATTGGATACAGGCTTATAGGTGCACCCACTGTGAGCTGACAAGGTGTCAGTATGCTCATCAGGAGATGTTTTTGAGTCATAAATGGTCAAATTAAAAGGCTATTGTTACGTTTATTATGGGGGAAAAGTTGCATATAGCCCCTTTAATTACCATAGTGTATCCATCTTCTGACAGCTACTTTCCCCTGGTCTGATGCCTTACTCAACCGGTCATTGGGGCGAGGGTCTAATGCATGATGTCCCAAAGCTCAAATTGCCTCAAGCATGGTTTCTTTGAAAATGACACAAGTTCACTGTACTCCCAAGTCACTGAAACTCAGATCAGGAGAGTTTCTTTGGGATATGGTGGGACAGGAGATTGTATCGTGGATGTAAAGTTCCAAACCTGCACCAACTGAATGATGCCCTCATGTCAATATCAACTAAAGTCTTTTTAAGGAAGATTTCTGACTCCCCATTGAAAAATTCACTCAAACCCCGTACTAACATCATGTGCCTAATAATAAAGTGGCCAGTGAAAGTATACGCGGAAACAAACATGTTTACCATTTCAAATTGTTTTTGTTTTGGGATTATTATAATTTATGAAATATGTTTTTCTACCATTTGTTGCCATTAGGGCTTTCTCTACCTACAACATATTTTCATTAACCTATTTTTTTTTCATACTCTACCTTGCAGTTTGTTTCAGTGACTGTAGTGTGTATGTAATGCAACACTGATATGAATAAAGATTTTCAAAGTCCAGATAGTAAATAATAATGTAAAAAAAAACAACCAATCAAAACATAGAGACTTGGAAAAAAAACAAACCCACAAAATATTTTGGGCATTATAGCAAATATATTGGCCAACTTTTACTTGCAAAGTAACTATTTAAAGTGACACTTTATTGCATCAGCTCCAGAATTAATTCAAATTGGTCATGACGGCAAAAATAGTGGAAAATGTAATTGCTTTTTAATTCTAAATGTGAACAGGAACGAATTGTTTGTCAAATAAACTACGTGGGTGAGTTTAAGCAAAGATCATGGTGTACCATGGGTGTGTGGTTTTTGTTCTGCAGAGAGGAAGATGGATTGAAATGGTTCTGGGACCAGCAGATGAGACATTAGCACAGTTGGGGGTTTTTCCTAAACGGTTTTCATTCTTATCACATGCAGTAATGTTTTGAAGCCTTGGAAGACAGCTAGACACAGGCCAGATAGCATGAAGCCATCATGTTGGAAATGGTGCGTAATTTCTTTCTGCGTGTCCTCTATAGTTCTACAGAAAGAAAGCATGAGACATGTTGAGTCCTTGGTATTTTCTGGCATGTGCACCAATCAAATGTGGCTTTATTAGTCTGTCTGTGCTACAAGGAGTCTCACTGAGCAGGGACTTATGTATGTTTGGTTTGAAATACAGTCTTTCATTGCATTAGCCCTGCACATTAAAACTTGCGTGCTGACATGTGGTAGTACTGATAAAGCAGTGACATGTATTTTTTTTCTGGTGGAGTAGAAACTAAATATATCCACTGATATCCCCATAAAAAATATTTCTGAAAGCATCTAATTTAGATTAGATTGTCCATGACAATACAATTTTCTCTGTTTATTATGCATTGCATTTACTCAATTATGAAACGCAAATCATTTGTTCTCATCTATCTTACCCCTCCTTTCCAGCACGTTACAGGAGCAGCACGTCATACGCAGCTGATAGCCACCACTGTAGTCAATAGAACCCTTTCCACCAGAGGCGACAGCAGCACGAGTCTGCCGCGTCTGAGGAGCGACATGTCGCAGCACTTTTCTAAATAGTCCTATTTTCTACGCAGTACGCCTCTGAAACACGTAAATTTCTACATTTTGGATAGGGGAGACAGGAAATGTACGGCTCGGCACCGGAAATTTTCAAAATAAAAGAAACGTGCTGCTTTGCGGTTGCTTTACTTAAAAAAAAGTCACTACCTGTGCGGCCCGGTGAGAAGTCAGTACCTCGCGGGAGGGTCTCATTTGTGTGTCATCACACAAATGAGCGATTTTGGATATTCCCTGACATAACATAAACTTATTGCCGAATATAAAACGGACATAACATAAAACACCAACCTTTTGGAGCCATGTTGTTGTCTTTTCCTGGTTATTATTGTCATAGATGTTTATATATGTCTATGGTTGTTGTGTTTACTGACGAAACCACGCGTGATTTTGCTAATCTCGCGTGATTTTGTGCTCTCGGTGACAGCCGCTTCCCTGCTGCTATGCGCCTCATACGCACCCGGTGGAAAGGGCCAAGCAGCAGAATACGAAAGTGAAATGTGCTGCTCCTGTAACGTGCCGCTTACGCGTCCGGTGGAAAGGAGGAGTTACAGTTTCTGGGCTCATATTTCCACATCTTGGTATTTTATCACAGCATATGCCTTTCAAATTCAACTCAAGTTTTTGACCCTGCAGGGACAGGAATCAAGAGTCTGAATCTTAACATGTCACAGAGCATGAAATTTACTTTAGGACCTCTGCAAAGGAAATCTAGATCTAGACAGTAAATCAAAACATATCTAATGCAGCTGGAATTTCGACCTTTCCTTTTTTTTATGTGTCCTGTCTGGCAGTGGGGAGCTCAGAATTGGTGTCTGAGTACCAAGTAGAAGTCCAACAGATTTACTTTCACAAGTAGAGCATTGCAACTTTTGTTACAGTACTCCGCTTGATAGATATGTGTAAGAAATCTTTAATAAAAATTGCTTTGTTTTTTTTTTTATATTATGGACACGAAGAAGTAAAATAAAGGGGAAGAAAGAAGATGAAGAGAAGTAGGAAAAAAAAGTTAAGAGGGAGAGGATAAGTTGAATATACAAGAGAGGAAGGGGAGTAAAGAAAACACAAAAAAACATCCCAGTCCACTTTCACACCCGCAGGACGGCAGGGAGAGGGAAAATAACATCAATGACAAAACAAAGCAAACAATGCAAATTGATAACCACACAACTACAGCCCACAAATAGATATATAAATACAATGGCAGCATCACTGAAAAGCTCATGGTACAGATTATTACAAGATTTAGTAATGGTAACCTAAGCCCAAGTTTGCATCTGTAAACACCGGAATCTCCACACCTGTGTGTGTGTGTGTGTAGGTGTGTGTGCGTGTGTGTGTGTGTATGAGCATGCTGGTGCATATAAGGTTTCTCCATACAAGTTGTCAATAGCTGCTGTGAGGAGCCATCGATCCGCCTAACAGGAATCGGCGCAGACACAAAGGAGCCATGGACATCCAAAGGACCCCGAGAGCACAGGAGCCCCTGGCAGGCCAACGCAGAGAGGAGCAGAGGAGAGCAGAGCTGGGGAACATCCAGCAGCTACAATGGAGGGGCCGAAGGGGCCACAGCAACGAGCCCTTGGGCTCTGCCAGCAACCGGCTATGCCAGGCAGATCCAGACATGGACCTTGAGACCCAAGACCTCACCCCCCAGCAAGGACCCTGGGGAAAGGAAGAGGAAAGGAAGAAAGAGAAGAAAGAGGAAAGGAAGAAAGAGAAGAAGGAAAAAAAAAGAAAGAAAGAAAGAAAAAAAAAACTGCAGCACATTCCAGCCACCAGGCAACCAAGACCCCCACATACCGGCACCGGCAACAGAGACACGATACCCGCCAACCCCCAAAAGATCACAGCTAGGGGGCGTGGCGCCCCAGAACCCCGAGCACCCAAGTCCATCCTAAACCCACCCAGGAGAAGCATGGCTACCAGGCCAGTAACCCAGGTCTGCCAGTGCAGCCCCCCGAAGGCACCGCATGCAGCCACCAGGAGTTACCACCCATAGCCACCAAAGCCACACCTCAGGCGGGGGCCACGGCACCCAGCGCCCAATCCGCCTAGTGATCCCTCCTCCAAGGACCTCCCCCAGGCGCCCCTAAACTCCCACATGTAAACCATTTGAAGTAACTTTGTGTTCATGGTGACTCTTTCTAAGTTTCCCATCAAGCAACTGAGAGAGAAGGTGGAATACTACATTTCAGACACTTTGATAAGTCCTCACATATACAAAGCGCTTGGATATAATTATCTGGTATATTGCCTGTGCAGGTATTAGACAGCGACTCATCCTGATCGATCGTTGACCTTTATAGTGTACTCTATGAAGGATTTTGTATTGTATTAATTGTAAATTGGGATTTATTTTAAAGGTTCTTAAATAACCTGAGACCTGTCCTTTTTTGTGAACTTGTGATATATTATATGTTTTGCATTTAAACTTTTTTACCTTGTACGCATCAGGATACGTCTTTGCTTTAAAACTCAGAGTCAGGGATGTCTTTGGTATATTTACAGTGGCCAGTTTGCAGAAAAGGAAAAAGAAAGTGGGCTTTGAAGAACTTTTAGAATTGCTTTGCAACTTTCAATTGATTCAGTCAGCGAACGCTTATTGAAATTGCCACCTTGAAAGAATTGGAGCACAACGAAGAGGAGTACGAGAGGAAACTGAGGGGGAGAGGAACAGGGACAGGAGAGTTTGAGAGTGTAATGAAAGAGAAAAGTGAAAAGAGGAAAAGTGGTTTTCAGCTTAAAAGAGCGGGATGTTAGAAGGATGCAATGTGTGTTTGTGTGTGTGTGTTTTGGGTTGTCTTTCGTTCATCTTGAAAATAAGATCAATCTCACATGGAACCTACATTTGTCTCAGAGAAACAATACAAACTCCATTTCCCCCCGCAGAGTAATCAGGATTGTGATTCATCGATTCTCTGCTCAGATCTCCACGGTGGGAAATTGCTTTGTAGTTCTGTGACATGCCTGCCTCAGTCCTGCACAACTGATACCTTCCCAGTCCATTTCCATGTTCACCCTCCGCTCTCCAAGTCAATGTTAGTGTCACCAGCTTTAATGGAAATGTGCTCTTTGACAAAGCACATAACACGGAAAGTCAAATGGCTCTTTTGTGCATTTGAGTAAAGCTTTAATGTGTTTTGAGTCTAAACAATGTTCATTGTCTGACAGCTGGACCCCATTCAAGTCTGACCTGACCTCTGAATCACTGTACTTAGATTAGCTTAGTGATGCAGAAAGGCAAATTGAGCATTCAACATGAGCTAATCAGCCTTTGAGAGTGCTGGATTTATCTGCTGAACCCCAGTGGTTTGATTTCTGGCGTGTCTGCTGATGATGAATATAGTGCATTTCTGCTGTAGGCTTCACCACTGCTGGATGAGAGTTTAGGCTTCATAACAACAAGAAAGAGAGTATAGAACTGGCAGGGCTGTACTGTAAAATCTGAATACAAATACATGTACCGTTAGACTCCTAATATTTAGACATAAATAAATAAAGGACATGTAGACACGTTTATAATGCTTCCTGTTACATATATTGCAAATTTACTTGGATAAAAGTTTGACACTGCGTCAGGACAGGAAAACAAGCTTTTACTGTGATGTTGTTATGTAATTTTTTTTTCTTATTGGATATTCAATGATCACCTAATCATCTTGGACTGAAAGTCTGATGATCTTTACAAAGTTGAAGAGTTCCCCCAAGTGGTCAAATAATTATAATATGTGCATTATATAATTAATGTCAGCCACTCCAAGAAGCTGGCATTCATCAGTGCAGACAGAGCATCTGCACAGCATAGAATGACATTAGGTAGATTTAGCATTGAGTCATTACTGTAACATTTGCTTTGCATTTACATAAATATTGAAGGACTAGTTCCTTTGTGCTGTGTATATCTAAGTGTATATCTAAGTTGAAATGCTTCTGCTACATCATTCTTTGTGCAGTCTTTAGCAGTTAGATTTCTGAGATTTTCACCTCTGAAACACTCATGTTATGTGCTTGATAGATGTGGAATGTGAATAAGAATTGATACGTCTTTCACAGCTTTATAAAGTGATGTGTAATCAAATTTTCTGCAGTTTAAAGCCTGCCATACAGTCTCAGTGTGGTTAAAAAGACTGTAAATTAATCTTATAATGAAATGCTGTTTAGTATTGTTTTGTTGGCTTGTAAAAGAACCTTAAGGATATCTTTAAAAAGAAGTTTGGAATGACAGCATTAAGAAAACGCTTCCATTTTCAGCAGTCTCGCACTCTTCAGTATTTAAAAAATTTTTTTGCTGACTTTCAAATAGCAAATAGCTGAAGCCATAATGCAATCACTCAGGTCTCCTTTTCAGATTTACACGTGTGCCATAAACATCTAGAGTACCAAACTCTAAATTGTGTTCCTGAGGGAAGCATGTTAGCTTACAAAACGACGGGGGATGATCAAAGCTTGAGAGAGAGCAGGCCACCACAGCGCCAGCCGATTACCTTCCAGCGAGTCACACCTGCTGGAGTGGAGTGCATTTCTGTCTAATATGAGTGCGCAGCGGCCCTGATCATTTAGCTCAGGCTCCGGGGCTTTTTAACTCTCTGAACTGGTGTAAGCTTTATGCTTGCCTCGATGTTTTCTCCCATGATAAAATTTCACCCCTCCTGGAAATCTACTAGCTCGCTGTGCATTTAGTCTCTGGTGAAATTCAGAGAGCTCAGGATTATTCTTCAAAGGTTTACAGTACCAAGCTTCCCTGGCAAACCGGTGCTGTTAATGGTTTTTGTCTGAACACCCCACTGGAACCATACGACTCATTCTGACAAACAAGTCTCGGAGCTCAACTTAGTGTTTAAATTCTGAGAAATATCCACCACAGTACAATTGTTCACAAAGACAGAGGTCTGAAAAAAAGACAGTTTCACTGTGTTTGGGGTTGAGATGAGAAAAAGAGAGAGAGAAACAGGAGACGGGCGCAATCTGTTTTTGATTTGATGCTGCTGCCATGTGTTCTGGGTTCTTTGAGGCGATAACAAAATACTTCAACTTTAACTGCCCATGTGCTCATCTTAAAAGAGGAATTACTACTCAATTTGGGAATTCAAGACAGAATGTTGCAGTTAAAAACAGCAGGACCTGTTTTGGATTTTGGTTTGGAAGGTTAAAAAAAAAAATCTGAATTTCTGGTAAAAGCTTTGAACCTTTATGATGTGTTTGAGATTAGAGGTTAATTGAATATGTCACCTCTTGGTTTGACAAATCTGCAGGGAAAAGTCACCTGAGCAAACTGCAGACTGCTACAAAACACTGGCAGAACTTTTCCGTGAATGCATGAGCACAAATGTTGAGCAGATGATTATAACGCTGACATGGCCTGGCTGAGGTAAGGATCTTCGAGCTGAAGCACTTTACTGCACATTAGTGCGGTTTGTAGACTCTCTCTGATCCTAAGGAGACCATTAGAAACTAGATTAAATTGAATTAAGCTAAAAACGATGCATCATACTTTACAGTCAGGTCTTAAAAACAAGGGAAACAAGCTAAACAACCATTAAATTGGACATTTAACTATGTTTTACTGAGTTCATCTGTGTGTTTCTATTATTGTCATTTTTTCAAGATGAAAATTAAAAACAAAAATGTTGCAGGGCCTGTATGAGGTCATCAGCATTCAGGCAATAAAATAACAGATGGGGTTTTTAAAAATACAGACCTCAGAACTGATCCCTCTAAATTAAACCCCCATGTTAACATGCACGACAGAGGTAGAAATTCCTAACATGAAACGAGATTATGAAACACTCATGGCTGGACTAGAAAAAAGGTAAGGCATGTAGAATCATGTGCAATTAAAACAGCGTAGGATTTCTTGACTAAAATAGAAAACAGAAAGACATTTAAGGAAGATAGATGTCCCTCTCTTAGTCCAGGGATTTCCCCTCAACTACGGCTCCCCACACTTTTCATGTTCCCTAAGGTCTTCTATCACTGCTGTACTGATTATGTACAGACCTACGATCCCCTAAAACAAAACACAACAGACTGCATTCTGTTGTTTTTTTATTTTCTAAGTGAGGCCAGAAATTGTACAATCACTTTTTAAATCTTTTTTTGGCGCGATATTATGACCAAAATTAACAGTACTTCCTTGCTGCAGGAGGCTATATCCAAGCAGCTACTGATCTGATTAATGATAGGTCAACAACCGTAACTGAGAGGCCGGTGCCATTGACTGAGAAGGAGATCACTCACTTGTGTTAGCATTGGAGGGGCCAGTGACTAGCAAACCTAGGCTGGTCACCCACTTGAATGCCTACTCCCTACTAAGTGCCATTTCAGACAAAGTTTTGAAATGAGGAAACATTTCTCCAAATGAAGTGATCAGAGGTCAGAAAGACTCTCTGAACGAGACATTTACTGACTTGCAAGCTATCGTTTCAAGGAAATCCCATGGCATACACTGGTGGTTGGTTTAAAACAAAACATATCCATGTATTAGAATGGCCCCGTCAAAGTCCAGATCTAAATCCAATCGAGAATCTGTGGCAAGATCTGAAAGCTGCTGTCCATCTAATCTGACTGAGCCAGAGCTGTTTTGCAAAGAAGAATGGGCAAGAATTTCAGTCTCTAGATGTGCAAAGCTGGTAGAGACACACCCTAAAAGACTTGCAGCTGTAATTGCAGCAAAAGGTGGTTCTACAAAGTATTGACTCAGGGGGCTGGATAATTACAAACACCCCACTTTTCAGTTATTTATTTGTAAAAAATGTTTGGAATCATGTATGATTTTCGTTCCACTTCTCACGTGTACACCACTTTATATTGGACTTTCACGTGGAATTCCAATAAAATTGATTCATGTTTGTGGCTGTAATGTGACAAAATGTGGAAAAGTTCAAGGGGGCCGAATACTTTTGCAAGCCACTGTATATATATATATATATATATATCTGTCAAAATTAATTATAGTAAATTAATTTCTTCAATTAACGCGATACATTTTTCAACGCAATTAACATATGCACAGAATGACCCGTCCTGTTTGTCCTACAATTCAACCTGCACTGCTTTCAGTGCTCGCTCGTTATCTACTGCATCCGTGGTTCTTTGGGAATGTTTGTTCTTCTTAGTGGTGGACCATAGAGGGATTACGGGTTTATATCCCTCCCTGCTCTGCTGCATGTTTAGTCTGCAGTAAGAAAAGTGATTATGTTTTGTACTGTTGGTCGCTTCAATAAAAACAATAAATGTGCATTCCATCGACTCACCCCTTTCAAGGCAAACAAAAGACGTCTATGGTTTGCAAGTGACCAGAAGAAGCGATTTGAACAAGCAGATGATTAAAAATGTAACAATATGCAGTGATAACTTCTCATCAGGTAAGCCTTGGCGAACAAACAAGCAAACGTAGCTAAGCAACACTTCAGCTGCAAGATAACTGTAAATAAAAACAGTGCGAACCAGGTAATAATGTAAAGGTTCTGTGTCAAACCATTTGTGCATGCATCGCAGTGTTGATAAAGAAATAATCCCTTAATTGTTCAGAAAAAATCAATAAAAAAATGCTTTATTAATCCCAGAGAGAAATTAAGTGTTGTTGTAGCTCATACTATTTAATTCTTCAAAGAGTTGTTGTAGATCCAGATGGCTGTGGGCAGGAAGGATCTACTGTAGCAGTCTGTGTTGTAGTGAAACTGTGAAGACTCTGACTGAAGATACTCTGTTGTTGTAAGGCAAAACAAGGCAAGTTTATTTGTATAGCACAATTCATGTTACAAGACAATTCAAAGTGCTTTACATAAAACATCAAAAGCATTACAGCAGGGTGCAGAAAAAGCAAAAGTACAGGAATAAAAACCATGATTTAAAATGAACAAAAAAAAATCTATCTTAAAAGAAGCCGTGAAGATTTAAAACTTAGAATAAAAACCAAAAGCAGCTGAGAACAGGCGGGTCTTTAACCTGGATTTAAATAAACTGTGTTTCAGCTGATCTGAGGCTTTCTGGGAGTTTGTTCCAGACATGTGGAGCATAAAAGCTGAACGCAGCTTCTCCATGTCTGGTTCTGACTCTGGGAACTGATAAAAGAGCGGATCCAGATGACCTGAGGGGTCGAGTAGATTCATACTGGGTCAGGAGATCACTGATGTATTTTGGTCCTAAACCATTCTGAGCTTTCTAGACCAGCAGCAGAACTTTGAAGTCTATCCTCTGACAGACAGGCAGCCAGTGTAAAGACCTCAGAGCTGGACTGATGTGGTCCACTTTTTTGGTCTTAGTGAGAACTCGAGCAGTAGGGTTCTGGATGAGCTGCAGTTTCCTAATTGATTTTTTAGGTAGACCTGTAAAGACGCCGTTACAATAATCAAGCTGACTAAAGATGGATGCATGGACTAGTTTTTCCAGGTCCTGCTGAGACATCAGATCTTTTATCCTTGAGGTATTCTTAAGGTGATAGTAGGCTGATTTTGTGATTGCCTTAATGTGTTTTTCAAAGTTTAGGTCTGAGTCCATCACTATACCCAGATTTCTGACGTGGTTGGTGGTTTTTAGGTGTATGGACTGAAGCCCTGTGGTGACCTTCAATCTTTTATCTTTAGCTCCAAAGACAATTACCTCTGTTTTGTTTTTGTTCAACTGCAGAAAATTGTGGCATATCCAGTCATTAATTTCCTCAATGCATTTTCCAAGAGCCTGTACAGGCCCTTGGTCTTCTGGTTCTAATATATATCTGTGTGTCATCTGCGTAGCTATGGTAACTTATATTATTGTTATTTATTACCTGTGCCAGGGGGAGCATATAGATGTTAAACAAAAGAGGTCCCAGGATGGAACCCTGAGGAACTCCACATGTAATTCCTGTCTGCTCAGATGTAAAGTTACTTATTGACACAAAGTACTTCCTGTTCTCTAAGTACGTTTTGAACCAGTTTAGCACAGTGCCATAGAGACCCACCCAGTTCTCCAGTCGTTTGAGTAAAAGAATGTGGTCAACTTTATCAAATGCAGCACTGAGATTCAGTAAAACTAACACTGACATTTTTTTCACTGTCAGTATTCAAACGGATGTCATTGATGACTTTGGTCAGAGCAGTCTCAGTGCTGTGGTGCCGTCTAAAACCTGACTGAAAGACGTCATAGCAGTTGCTTTGTCTTAAGAAGTCATTTAGCTGATGAAAAACCGCCTTTTCAATTATCTTACTTAAAAATGGAAGATTGGAGATGGGCCTGTAGTTGTTCATTTGTGTCTTGTCCAGATTGTCTCTTTTCAGCAGGAGTTTAATTACAGCTGTTCTCAGGGGCTCTGGGAAAACACCCGACATTAAAGATGAGTTCACAATCAGTAACAGATCTGACACCAAGATCTTTGAGACCTTTTTGAAAAAGCCTGAGGGCAGGATGTCTAAGCAGAGTTCAGTTGACGTAAGATGTCCTCCAGATCTTTGCTGTTTATGAGATAAAACTGTTTCATGGTGTTTAAACAGATTTTCCGTGGACACTGTACATAACCTGAACCTGCCGTTAATGAACCAACCGCTTGTCTAATATTTTGGATTTTGTAGGATAGTTCCATACAGAGGATGCTCAGGGTTGTCCAAAATTAATAAGAAGCGGTCATCTTTAACCTCAGAAAATGTTAACCAGTTAGTTTGCCTTAGCAACTGGCTAAAAGATTATTAGGTTAAAAAGGGCCACGTGTAAATGTAATAGTTGGATTCAAAACAGAAGTTCCATGCATCTCTCCTGTATTTCATTAAAAGAGAGCAGCTGGTACTTTTTCAGTCATATTTAGGAATTTATTAATTGTGATCAATCGTGATTAATTCACAGCTACCCTGTGATTAATTAGATACAAATTTTAATCATTTGACAGCCCTTATATATATATATATATATATACATACACTTAGAAACAGTATGGGACCGCAGACATGTCACCCTCACAAGCCATCATCCAAATATTGCAAAGGAGCTGACAGTAGCACCGAAGGAGCTGCAGATATTTTGGAATATTTTAGTTGAGTTCTGGTCGTGTTCTACATCTGGCAACAATCTCCTGTGTTATTCATATGTCAGGGTGGTGATAACTGCAAAACAAATGTTTGAAACAAAATAATACTGTGCATCACTGAGAAATAAACACCTGTCATGTTTTTTGGCAAGATCCACATGCAACAAACTCTCAGGAGGCGGAGATCAAGATTTAAAAGATTTACTGAAATATGAAAAAGATGGTGGTTTCTTTAATATGGGCTGGTGGTTTACTGCAGGGGAAAAGGTGAGAGATTAGTGGAATGAAGGATAGTTGTGAGATAGTGATTTCATCTTACTGGTCTGGGGAGAGGGTGGAAGCTGGGGAGGAGATGGCAGACGCCAGGAGGTGTTAAGCTGGATCTTGGAACAAAGTTACTGAGGGAGGTTACAGTGAGGGGGAAACAGCTAGAGGTTCGGACTATCCAGGAGGTAGGAGTTGTAGGTTGCTGGTTGTGGGAGAAGGTATTCAGAAAGGTTCACAGCATCACTGGGAGTCAAATCCTACATCCAGATCAGAAAAGAATGACCTCATGAGAGGAAAATGTAAATTTGAGAAGGGCTTTGCCAGATTCCAGAGCTAAATCTGGAAGAAAATCTGTGGGGTCACTTGAAGAGGGCTGTGGCTGAGATGGTAGAGTGGAAAATATTTCCAAGTCAAAGCGTGGGATGATGTCAGAGATCAACCAGAGTGCCAAAATTCAATTATAAGGCATTTTAACGATGTATAAGTTTAGAGCTGTGGAAACCTATGCAACCAGATTATTGCATATTTTGTGTTTTTAACACTGAAAAAAATATAAATGATTTCTAATCATTTATATTTTACATTCAAATTTCTTTGCATCACAAAACTGTCAGTTTAACATAAATTTTAAAGATGCTGTATAATTTTTCAACCTCTATAAGTTTAAGTTTGAATTCTTTACCTTTTTTTTTTTTTAGAAAGTGAGGCTAAATAAAAATTATACAACTAAATTATACAAAAATATTTTTTTTGGGACATGAATCTAACTTTAAATTTGGAACATAAAAAATTACACACAGCCTTGATCTGGTCTTCATTCTTCTTATTGTTAAAGTTAAAATTATTTTTATCCAGTTCAACATTGTCAACACCTGTACATATCAACGTCATTACAAATCAGAATGTTTTGACAGATGGTTCTGTTAACAAACCATCTGCCAAGGCATACATTAATTAAGAAAAGCAAGTAATTTGGTTGACTTCTCACAGCTGCAGTATTTTCAATCCAAAACTTTGAATATTATTTGCTCTCATGCTTTGCTTGTGGATGGATCTGTGGTGGATCTGATGTTACTTTGGCAAAAGGAATTGTAGGTTGTGTATTTGTTTTGAATTTGAACTAAACTGGAGAAATCTTTTCACACCAGTGCTTATGTTTGTATCAGTCTAAACAAGACAAACGTGTCATTGTTGTATAATAGTGAAAAATCACACTTAAGGCAGATGTTTTGGGAGCTTCCCTGAGCCATACATTCCCCACGCCTGACATAGGTCTCTCAGGAATTTTCCTTGGTGCAGGCCTGTGTCAGGGTTTGCTTAGTGCTATACACCATGCTTTACCCGCAAAGCAGAACCATCTGGAGTTCAACTTCATGAATCGGACACCTGCAGCACCATTGTTTCCCTAATGAAAAGCACGCTGGACCCAAGGGTGGAATTTTAACATTGTCTTTCTGCACGGAAACGAGGTTGACCCAAAGATTTACGAGGGACGGACTCCCAGGACTAAATCATTATCTGAAATGAGGCCTTCTGGGGCTTGCACTCCCTAATGCCAGTGGCACGAGGTCTTCGCACACACCCTGTTTCTCTCCAATGATACTTCCCGAGCTTACATAAATTTGTCTCTTGTGTGCAGAGGGAACCTGAACAAGGGTCAACAATAAATCATTTATGCTCCAGAGGCCCCATGCGAGGGTGGAAGTTGCACTGGAGTTGAGGAAACAAGGCTGAAAGTCAGTGGTTTGAATTCCTAAACTGCCTGGGAAATTATTCATGGAGATGATGCAAGAACTAGTCATTGGTTTGTTTTTTTTGGAAGACCATAACCTCCAAAATTGATATGCGTGTGCCTGTATTTATATTAAATATAAAAAGTGTACGTCTCCATGGCAAAATGCAAGGTTTGTGTGAAATAAAAAAGTTATTATTAAACATTACAAATCTCCTACCTTTAATGTGACATGCATACTGTGCATTTAAACAAAGTTCTGTTCAAGGGAAAGTCTACAAAGTAAAAAAGTGCATTAACTTTGTTGCATAAATGTACATAGCACCCTTAAAATAACAATTTGTTAAAACACCTAGCAATGCTGTTTAGCATTCAGTGCTCTAAATAGCACATTTCCATCAGCTATGGGGAGTTTGATTAACCTGAAAGAATCTTTAGCTTTCTTTGTAGGATTTCCCTGGCATTTGCTCATTTATTTCATGTAGGTGATGTGTGTAAAAAGTTAAAAAAGGATCTAAAGGACCTTGTTATACAAAGGTATCAGTCAGGAGAAGAGCACAAAACGTTCCCCATCATTGTGTTTGCAGTGTGGCAGAGTGTAAAAGAACTGGAGACAGCAGTGACACCACAAAAATTTGACTTTTCTCCAAAAACATATGAAAAAAATAGCTTGGAAATTGGTGTGAGAGGCTGCAAAGAGGATGAAATCAACACTGAGGGAACTGAGAGAATTTCGTCAGGTACTGGTTTTTCTATATGTGAACATGGTCTGCTGTACCCTTCATATGTTTGAGTGAAGAACTTAAGTTGCACGACAGAAGTTGCTTAACAAAACATTACAGGTCTTGTGAAAAATCTCCCACAAACATAATGGCAGCATCTGTTATAATCTGTCACAATGTTAATCAAAGTTGAACCTTTGTGCTCCAACAGGTGTGCCTGGCACAAAAACAACACTGAACATCACCGTTAAAGTTCTTCAAATGTCTGCTGGAGAGCTGGAGAAAGAAAAGTATTTTCTTTTCATCATTCAATTCATCATCAATAAATAATCCAATAACAGCTTAATTTAAAAAAAATTTGATTTTGAAATGGTCTTGCTAGAGTTCAGAACTAAATATGAGAAGAAAGCTGTGGGCAGAGGATATCCTCACTCTGTTGAAGGAAAGTGTGGGCAAAAATCACTAAGAGGTGCTATGCAGAAAAAGTAATGCAAAAGAAAACTGAATTATGATCAAAAAAGCAAAAGGTCATTTAGCAAAGTATTTATTTAAGCATGTACACACTTATGGAACCAGGTTATTGCGGCGATTCCAAGTTTATTTTACCCATTAACAAGTTAATTTGGTTTCCACTTCCACTTCTGAAAGGATGTGTACCTGTCTATTTTTTACATCACAAAACCTTGCGTTTTAACAGGGATGTGTAGACTTTTAAGATCCACTGTATCAGTTCCTAGCTCCTACCATAAGTAGATGAAATGTGTAAATATTTACCACTGGGTAAATCAGGAGCAAAGATCTTTGATTAAAAAAAGCATCCTCAGTCAGCAAACCATCCCTTAAGTAAATTATGCAAAAAATGCATCGTTGCAGGACCCAAGAGGAACATCCCAGTAAATTCAGAGTTTCCATGTGGCTCATGCATTTTTCTGTTCAGGGCATTGATTTTCGAAATCCAATAGATGGCCATGCTTCTCGGGCTCTTCTCTCATTACCACAGAATCAGGCTTCATTGATATTCATGGCAAAATATTATGAGAATATAAATCGTTTAATCTAAAAACTTTTCATTGAACTCTGTCAAGAGTGAGACCTTTTCTTTCCACCTGTGGGCAGTTGGATAAAATGACAGATTAGAAATTACTCTTTGTTGTGAATCAGCAGTTTCAGCTGGGTAATTTGCATGTAAAAAGACTGTCAATTTACTGACATGGCAATTTTTCAAAGTTTAAGGTCCCGACTTCAACCTGAACACACATAATTCCTATCGTAGGTTCTTACTAATTGTACTTTGTCTCCATAATGGGAAGAATGTTTTTCTTTTTAGTGCTTTGTTCTTTCCTTTTAGCAGGTGTGAGGTTACAAGGAAATGTTAAGCGTTCGTTTATCTTTATTAAATCTAAAACAAGAAAGTGTAAGACTGAACGTATACGTTCATGTGTGCAGTTTGGTGAGGAGGCTGTATCGTTCCCTGCAGCAAACTAAAATCAGTTCAGGTTTGTTGTACAGAGGAGTAATCCTAAGGTGCTGTAAAGAAAAGCATATGGTCCAACTTAAACCCAGCCACTTTCCATAGAAACTTGGTTTATGTGGGAATTAAAAGACGGTTTATTCTCAATAAAAACAGCCTCTCGTTTGTTTGAATTCAAAGAAGCAAATTGAAATTTAAACATGTTTTAGTATATTGGATACTAATCAGTTGATTGGATTCACCACACCCAATAACCCAAACCTAAACCTCATGACATGGGCCGGAGTGGTGGGACTGGATGCTGCTGAGCTGAAAATGGAGAAACGCTCCGGTGGCGCTGAAAAAGTACGGCTCAAAAAGTTGAAATCTCTGGAGGTGGAAGCTGCTAAATGTTTAAGGTTGACAGACCTATGTGGTGCCGGGGTCACCACCCCAGCAGCTGCTGCGCGAGGAGACGCGCAAAGTGGAGACATCCATGGTAAGTAACGTTAGCGTGGAGTTGGCTCGGCTACATTTTTAGAGATGCCCAAAATAAAGTCTAAAGCGGTTTTACATTGACTGCGATGTGACCTGAATAACTGAATACTTGTTATTAGCCCAGAGTTGAAGGGCTGACTGATGGTTGTTGTGGTTGATTTAGTTAAATATGCCAAATTGTGATACTTTCGATTATTATTGTTCAGATGATTTAGCTAAGCTAGCTAACAGCTACTAACGGCAGGGGTCTCTGGTTGCCATAGCAACAGTAAACATTAAGGGGAGACACTACAGGTAAATAGGGAGAAAAGTTAGCTTCTAGATACCTTCATGAAACTTGACAAACTTAATCCTAGTATTAAAACAAAAATCTTTTGTATTAGAAGTTTTGATATAAATGTTGTTTAGATATGCAAATTAGGTGTAATCTGGTTAAAAATATGCTAATTTGCATATATTTTTAAAAGTATCTCAAAATTGGTGAGAGACAGATTGAATTTTTCTTTAATTTTCTAATCATATATGTTATATGATTAGAAAAAACTTCAAAAACATTTTACAGAGGGAAATAGGTTTATTTCATTTCATTACTTCATAAATCAAAAAACTGTAAGTAGCTCCAAAAAACACATTTTCGGCCTGTTTTTTTACACAAAATAGCACATATATATTTTTTAGAACGATGTATTGACAAATCGCTCTGTAATTATTTTCAGCTCATAGCATAGAACAATGGTGGAAAGTTTGGTGAATATAGGTATAACTGATATCAAGATTATTTGTTTCGAATGTTGGAATAAACTCATTTTAAGAAAAACACAATTAAAGATTTGCATTAGATAATTCAATGCAATGTGAAGTACAAATGACCCTCGAATCCCTCGTTTAGTTTTTGTGATTGGTCATTAATTTAAACAGGCACACCATTTTTGGACATTTTTCTTTTTTTGGGGCTTGTTCTCTCACTGCCTTCACTTCACTTTTTGGCTACGACTGAGACCTCTCTGATTTGAGTATATCATGTGTCTTATAATGTTTTATGAATTCATACTTGATTTGTTCTGTTGACGCTATAATGAATAAATACTGAGTGATTGATTGCCATAGCTGTCAGTTTTAGTCCTTGAGTTCATAGTTTTGTGCTTTATTTGGTAACTGCTATCAAGGAATATGATACTCATTTGTACTGTAGTATGCATGAGAGGAAATGCTGCGAGATTTGTGGACTTTTATGTTGTGCTGATAATGTAGTGGGCTGGTCTGGACAGAAAATGCCAGGGCTGAATTTTTGTCCCAGTCCACCCCTTGTCGGAATAGAATGGTTCTGCCTTTAACACACAAAGATAAACATAATTTTGAGTAGCGAGGTGTTGATGTTTTAATGATGTTCTACAATTTAACAAAAGATTCTAACTTTAATATTTTTGTGAAGGCTTTTTGACAACTTTGGTGAAATTTACATGCAAGTCTGGTACTTTGGTTCCCATCAAATGGCCACAGAGAAAAGACCAATATGGCTCTAATTAGATCTGATCCAAAGGTAATTACTGCGAATAGCCATTTGAGCTGACAGATAGTCTGCTAGTGCTGAATGGAGTGTGAGAGTTGGATACGGTGTTACATTTTTATCTTTTATCTCAGCTGAACTGCAGACCGAGTGCGGGGACATCCAAAACCCTTTGGGGAACGCTCCCAGTTCAATATTTCATCCTGATGGGGCCCAGTGATGTTGGAGGGGTCAGCACTGAAGAGCGATGGGAGAGTGGAGAAGGAATAGAGTAACACCAGGTGAACATGATGTCTATGAAAAAAGGTACAAAGATGTCCCTCTTTGTACCTTTTTGAAAAGAAGTGCCAAGAAAAAGAGTTCAGGGTTAAATGTAGAAAGAAATTCAAAGGATGCAGTAGTGGCTGGAGTAAATATTCACAGAGAAAACAAAGGTACAAAGAGATACTGACATCGAGAGTGCTGTATTTGATCTTCCTCTCACTAACATCCACCCATCTACCTTTACTGAATACATGTGCGTCAAGTTTATCCCCTAATTGGAGTTCTCAGAAACAAACAAACAAGGTTTTTAAAATGTCACTTTCTTCTCTCTTTGTTTGTGATGACTAATTTAAGTGAAGGAATAAACGGAATTTAAATTGTATCAAAGCGGCCAGATGGATAAGTGTTTTTTCTAGTCTGAAAGGTCTCTATGCAAAGTAGAAAAAAGTAAACGAGGATAATCATCAGGCAAAAAACAGAGCTTATTTAGAAGGTTTTAACAGAGAAGCTAAGAATATAAACAGCAAAATAGCTCTTTAGCACCCCATTTAAATCATTGGAGGTGTTTGGAGAGTAAATGCAAATTTCATGAATTTCAAAGCAGAAATGTTTTTCTGCTGAATGCAGGCTACAATAATATGCTCTTTTTACTATTATCTACATAAAGTGCCAGTCTGCCCTTCACTGGGTGCAGACCTTTCTGTTGAGTTGTTAAATCCATTATGCTGCACATAATTGCACTCTTGAGAATGCTATACTCTGATAAATGTAGCATGTAGCAGCATTACTACTGGCAGGCATCAGCATTATGATGAGTTGGCCTTTCAGATGACTGGCCAGCAGTCGAACTGGGACAACTTAAACCCAGACATGTGGACCATGTTTAGGAAAGCAAATTTCTTCTTTTTTATTGCATACATCAATTTATCCACTGAAACATTTCAGAAGAAATTCTAAAGGGTGCCAATGCACCAAATGCCTGAAGATTCAACATACAAAATATTCTGTTAGCCCTGATATGATATGAAATCAACAGTGGAAAAAGAAGCTGCTGAGTAATAGTTGTGACACACTGTTGTGTTCTTGTCTTGCACTTTACTGGCATAAGAAGATGTGGTGCCTCAGAAAACTAATGTTCCAGCATTGCCTTTCTATTCATTCTACACTGCATCATGCGTCATTTAACTTATGTGACAGAAGTCTTTCCATGGTACAGTGAAAAATGCATAATTTGATCACCCACTAAGATAGACTGTCACAAATCTGTCTGAACATGTCAAATGTTGAAGCATGACCGCCACAGCTTTCACAGGTCATTTACAGAACTGTTAATCATTGCAAGAATATTGACAATTCTAAATCTCATGCAACTCTATGCTATCACTCTGTCTGTACTGATTAAGATTCTCTAACCTAAGAATGCTTAAAACTAAGGATGACATTGTCTGCCTTCCTTTATTATCAGCAGATATTGGCTATAAAATGTAATATTGGAAAATAACGATATCTTTTCTTTTTAATTACATAACTTTTATACCTCACTTTCATATCATGCACATATTATACATCAAAATCTTCAGCTACCTTTCCTCTCACTCAAAATATGACAGATCCCAGGTATAGTTTTTGAGATATTTTTGTTTGTTTGGCAAAACTCACAATGTGTCTTGTGGCTTCTGCATTTCTGAGCTGACCATGAACGTTTAGGTAGACATCTATTGGTGGTATTGGTTTATATTGGTATTGGAAATTAAGATTTAGACAATATCGGTCTAGCTGAAAGACATAGTCCCTCCAGTGTGTCCTGGGTCTTCCTCTAGGCCTTCTCCCGGTGGGACATGCCTGGAACACCTCACCAGGGAGGCGTCCAGGAGGCATTCTGACCAGATGCCCGAGCCACCTCAACTGACTCATTTCGATGTGGAGGAGCAGTGGCTCTACTCTGGGTCCCTCCCGGATGACTGAGCTTTTCACCCTATATCTAAGGGAGAGCCCAGACACCCTGCGGAGGAAACTAATTTCAGCCGCTTGTATCCATGATCTCGTTCTTTCAGTCACTACCCAGGGTTTGTGACCATAGATGAGGGTAGGAGCTTAGACCAACCGGTAAATCGAGAGCTTCGCCTTTCGGCTCAGCTCTCTCTTCACCACGACCGACCGGTACAGTGTCCCCATCACTGTAGACGTCCCACCAATCCGCCCATCGATCTCTGGCTCCATTTTTCCCTCATTCATGAACAAGACCCCCCAGATACTAAAATCCTCCACTTGAGGAAGGAACCCATCCCCGACCCAGAGAAGGCAATCTACCCATTTCCGACTCAAGACCATGGTTTGGATTTATAGTTGTTGATTCTCATCTCAGCGGCTTCAGCGACTTGGCTGCGAACCGCTTCAGCGAAAGCCGCAGATCATGTTCCGATGAAGCCAACAGGACCACATCATCTGCAAAAAAGCAGAGACCCAATCCTGAGGCCACTGAAACCTATCCCCTCATCACCTTGGCTGCGCCTAGAAATCCTGTCCATAAAAGTTATGAACAGTATCGGTGACAAAGGGCAACCTTGGTGGAGTCCAACTCTCACCAGAAACGAGCTCGACTTACTGCCGGCAATGCGAACCGGTCGTACAGGGACCTAACAGCCCGTTAGTTTCAGAGTTTCTCGATATTTCCAAGGGTGAACACATTGTAATATCATCACACTCTAAGTGGTACATCTTGTGGTTAAGTCCTAAAAACTGTTAAAACTGTAAAATATCAAGATGCCAGTTTAGTCAGGTAAAGTCAAACATCCTGGGACCTGTTTTAACTTCAAATGGTGTTTCTACTGAACAGTTTAATTAAACTACATAACTCCAAAGAGGGCTGAAATGTTCTGCTCCATTCAACAATCTCATTCTAACAGAAGGATAAACTTTTCCTTCTGTTAGATAGAGTTGCATATTTTGTTTGACTTTTATTTTCTACGTTTTTCCAACATTAAAAGAAAAACCTTGACTGGAATCTCATAAGTGTTCTTTAATAAATTGCATTTCCACCCCTATGAGACCCTATGAGACTTTAAAAAAAGTAAAAGACATCTATGAGCATTTTTTCAAATAAGTTGAATAAAACCTGAATGTTTTTGCTCTAGTATTTCGCTTAAACTGAGAACATTATTGTTGCAAAAGCTTGTTTCCCAAAGGCTAAAGAAGTGCTTCTTAAAAAAACAAAAAACACTGTGGTGGCGATGTCTAAATCTATCAACACCAAGTCATAACCATATGACAGCCTGTCAGTGGGAGTTGAGCAACTGTGCAGTAAGTCCCCTATCTTCATCAGTCATTCGGGTTTGGGCTGACAGACTACCTATCACTGGTGCCAGATTGTATCACAGAGGCATCAGAGGTTGGTGAGGCAGGCAAATTGGGCTCAGGAGAGAGATCTTTCACTGTGTGGCAGACCTTGTGAGACCTGGTGTTATCCAGAAACAAGTGACAGAACTACAACGTCTTTAACACTGCATTACATGGGATTGACACAAACTCTGCTCCCAAGCAGTCGTGTCAAAGAAAAAATAAATAATGCCTCTGCATGTAAAAAAAATAATCTTGCTATACATTATACTCTACTTATAATGCTATTATTTGTATCCAAATTGCACCCTGTGATTCTTACTCCATATTTTAAAAAAATGTTACAGATTATTATTTTACACTGCTTCTAATTCTTTAAGACCTCATTTATGGATGTATTAAAAGCATAATTTTAGTGTGTTTTGTCTTGTAGACAAAACTGTGAAATTAGCATATCATTTAAAACTTCAGTAAAGGGAATGGGTGTACCAAGATCTTGTGGCACAGGATCTCATAATACTTGAACATCACATTTTTGGTGAACGGTGAAGCTCATAAAGACACTGATGGGATACTCAACTTGCCTCGGATGCAAAACCAATGAGACTTTCATCTGGGTGATGTCAGAGACTGGTAAACAGCTACTAGAAGATGCTCAGTGAAGTTATTTCAACCAAAAAGGGTGATCTAGCTATTTGGAGTGTAAAACATATACTTTTGTTTTTATATATTTTGTTAAATAAATAAAGGTATATTTCTTGTGTTTACCTGTAATAAATTATGTTTATTTCCAGAAATAATAATAATAATTATAATAATAATAATAATAGTAAAAAATTAGACATAAAGTAGCCTAAATATGTAAACATTTCTTTTGAAACAACTGAACATTTCATGGTGAGTTGTATTTTTTCATTCTGTAGGAAGACATAAATCTCAAAATATTCAGAGCATCCATCCGTCCGTCCATCCATCCATCCATCCATCCATCCATCCATCCATCCATCCATCCATCCATCCATCCATCCATCCATCACTTTATTTAACTCTTTTATAACACCGCATTTGATCTGCTAAATTTATACCCTGAAAAAACACAGAAAAAACAGTTTCTACTGCTACATTTGGCATTAGGACCACCTTATATGGAGTGCTCCTTGAAAACAAAAGGTCTTGGAGAGCTCAAAAGTTTTGTTGTTAAGATATATGAACAAGCTCAGCTGACAGATTTAAATGGGGGAAGAGCAGCTCTTCTTCAAAACCCTCTGGATGGCTTACCTTCTTAGCATATCTCTAAGACTAAATCCTGCCACCCTACAGAGGGGGATCATTTCTGTCCACTTGTTGGCTTATTGTTGTTTTCTTTTGATCGCGATGTGCATCTCATGACCATGAGGAGGGGGTTAGAATAAATATAGACCAGTTAATCAAACTAAACTCAAAGGTTTGATCTATCTACACACCTTTCTCAGTCCATTCTGCCATACTGTGTGAACAAACCACCAAGATACATAACATGTCTGCTGGAGGTGAAAACCCAGCCCCATCTTCCTTTTGGCTTTTCCACTTTGCTTTATTATTCATCAGAAATTGCGAAATTGCAGTCAACATCTACGTTTAATATGTTGTGGCCGGGAATTTGGTATGAAAACACAACCAGTGCCACATTCAGATGGCGGCCAAGCTGATTAAAATTTTGGTCGGAGCCCAGATTAAATTTTTTCCCAGTGAGCATTTCTTTCTTGTCAACACAATTCTCTATTCCCAGATGCATACACAAAAAGATAAGCATTTGACTGCAGGGCTAAAGAAGGAAAACAAAACATAAACCCTAATAGTTTAAAAATATATAGTGTCCCCCTCACAGATTTCTTTTGTTTTTGCTTTTTGTAACAGATAATCAAACAAATTTTAATCTCAGACAAAGATAGCCAGAATAAGAAAGCAGCTTTCAAAATGCTGATTTTATTTAATAAATGAAAAAAAGCCATCCAAAACCGACCTGCCATTAGGTGTTTGTATTAACTAATAGAGTCTTCTGATTGCTGTGAATGAATTTTGTCCCTCTCTTCTTAATGGAATTACATTAATTGGACAGCAATGGAGTGTTTTTGAGTCTGAACGGCCTTTTTAAGGACATGCCACAGTCTCTAAATAGAATTTATGTCTGGTCATTGATTAGGCCACTTCATACACAAATCTAGAACTATTTGTTTAACTATTTTCCAGACTGATAGATGTCAATGACTTTGTTTCTCTCCTTTCTTGAGAATTTCTTGAGATCGAGGCATGATCAATCAGATCAAATCAAACTTTATTTATAAAGCGCTTTTCATACAAGAATTGCATCACAAAGTGCTTTACAGATTAAAATGACCCCACATAAAACCACATTCCCTTCCCTCCCCCACATATTTAAAAGCATGGTCACAGTTATAGCCCCCTCCCCCCAACCCATCTCCCATGCACACACACAGTTAAAAGCAACAGTAAAAAAGGACATTGGGCCGAGTGCAGATGAACCATGCAAGGAAACGCCATCAGAGGAGCCATCTGCACCGGCAGCAGTAGATCCACAGCAGCCACCGAGGCACCGACACAGTACGCCCAGTGGAGGCAAGGCCAAGACCCCCACCTCCACCCAAGCTCCACCTGGAGAGCACCCAGGCAGCCACAGCCGACCACTGCTCCCGGGGCAGAGGGCTCCCACAGAGGAAACACTGGAACGGGGATTTAGATAGCAAATTAAAATATAAAAATAAGGACTAAATAAATGTTATAACATTAAATAGTAAAACACTGATAAAATATAATCATATAAAACATGCAGAGCAATTAAACAGACCATTATAAATAATAAGCAGTTAAAAGCTAGGCTAAAAAGGTGAGTCTTGAGCCTCCTCTTAAAAACATGACCTCTGCAGCTCTGAGGTTCTCTGGCAGCCTGTTCCAGAGGTGAGGGCCATAAAACTGGAAAGACGCTACGCAATGCGTGTGTGTCCTGACTTTTGGAATGACAAGGAGACGGCTGCCAGAGGAGCGCAGAGACTGCGCAGGTTCATGTGGTAAAAGCCGTTCAGAGAGATGAGAAGGCCCAAGACCATTTAAAAATGATTAAGAAAACCTTAAAATCGATCCTAAAATGTACGGGCAGCCAATACAATGAATTTAATACAGGTGTAATGTGTTCCCGCCTCCTGGTCTTCATCAGGACACGTGCTGCTGAATTTTGTAGTAGTTGTAAACCTGATATACTCTTTTTGGGAAGACCAGAAAGCAGGGCATTACAGTAATCAATTCAACTGGAGATAAAAGCATGCATCAGTGTCTCCGTGTTGGCCCGAGAGAGAATGGGGCGGACTCTGGCGATGTTCTTTAGATAATAAAAACCTGTTTTAGTAATATTTTTATTGTGAGGGATGAAGGTCAGCTAAGAGTTAAAAATCACGCCCAGGTTCTTCACTTGTACAGAAGGATTAAAAGAGAGTGATCGTAGTTTTGGTAAAAGTTTCTCTCTCAGCCTCAGGACCGATGACTAAAACTTCAGTTTTGTCCTGGTTAAGCTGTAGAAAGTTTTCTGCCATCCAGGATTTAAATCTAAAATCATTTAAAACCTTCAGAAGGGCCGTCTCTGTGCTGTGGTTCACCCTAAAACAAGACTGAAATTTCTCCAGGACATTGTGTTTATTAATAAAATCTTTAAGTTAAATTAAAAACAAGCTTTTCTAAAAATTTTGCTTAAAAACAGTAAGTTAGATACCGGTCTGAAATTAAGATTGTTAAAATCTAAATTGCTCTTCTTCAACAGGGGCCTCACTACCGCCCCTTTAAAGGCAGCAGGAAAGACAGCCGTCTGAATATGTTTGGAATTTGAACTGATTCATAAAACTGTATACACAAGAATGTTTTATGTATATTAATGTTGAATTCACAGTATAAGAGCAAGTGGGGGTGTTCAGCTTTGTTAATTAGTTGTGCTCATACACCTGTGATTAATCTGGAGCATGCGTAAATAAAAGGATGGGGAGCTGCTGCTGTAGCTACCGGTTCACACCGAAGCGTGTCTCTCATGGTGTTTGTTTGTTCTCCCAGCCTCTGTCACAATTACCAGGCTGTCGGTTCTGTCGGGGTTAGATGATGCTTCTTGACAGTTCTCACAGAGGTCTCTCGCTGGATAAAACTGGTGATGTTAAAAAACACACAGTAGTGGTCAGAGACAGCCAAGTCAACAACAGAGGACACACTGGTGGACAGGCCATGCGTGATGACCAAGTCCAGGGTGTGTCCTCTGTTGTGAGTCGGCTGCATGACATGTTGGCTAAAATCCATATAAGTCGGAGTATTAAAAAAATCTGTTGATAAAGGATCTAAAAGGTTATCCATGTGTAGATTAAAATCACCAGCTAAGATGATCGTTTCAAAGGAGCTGAGCAAAAGTGATAAAAACTCCGAAAAGTCTTGAGTAAAAAGTGCACTCTTTTTTAGGAGGCCTATAAATTGTGACACATAAAATCTAAAGGAGTGCTAAAAACAGTTGCATTATATTCAAAAGTAAAATAGTTCTCAAATAAAACAGGCTTGGCAGAAAATGTTGATGAACTTATAAAAGCAGCGTGAAGAATGAATCTTCCATTCACCAGCAGCTCCACAGCATGATGCTGCCACAGGCAATGATAATCAGCCCACAGCATGATGCTGTCACTAGATCTACACAGTTAGAAAGGATGTGTTAAAATGTATCTAGAATATGATTTGACTTGTATACATATTTTAACTGCGTTTTGACTAAAGGAACCATCAAAATTCTATTCTGAAGGCGGTTCATTTAAACTGAAATTAGTGGCTCAATTTACCACAATCCATTAAAGAGACTATATGTAAGTTTAACCACAAATAAATATATAAAAAATTAAAATGGCTTCCTTCATACATACTCTAGCAGTGCCGTGGCCAGTAGAATGAGCCCTGGCCTTTTCACAGCGGTTGCCTTTTTATGCCTGTAAATTCACTGAAATAGAGAGGGCCTCTGGTCAAACAAGCGGATTTCACGCCTACTTCCCAGGGGAGCGTAATGACGTTGTGCGCGTTCACGCTGACGTTTAGCCTTCGCTATCTTAAAAAAAAACAAAAAAAACCCTTCGCTATCGCCAAAATAAATACTGAAACTGCCGAGAGGTAACTTACGAAGGATGAATTCAGCAGAGAATAAGAAGAGACCTGCTTCAGGCACCGGCAAAACTCCAGCCCTGACCCCAACTAAAAGAAAAAAGCAGTTTATTGGAGTGCGAGTATACAGCCTGTGCGCCTCATGCAACGAGCTTTCCACTGAGGTTGCAGTTACGCGTTTGGCCTGAGGGGGCAATCGCGAGTACAAAACTGTCAAACTCCTGTCAAATTGAGCCCTCCATAAAAAAACTTTTTTTAAACTAGAAAAGTTAGTAAAACAAAGAAAACATTGTCTATCCAGGTAAAAACAATCGTAATATGCGGTATTAACAATATTTTTTTAAATCAAATTAGTTTTATTACTTTCTGATAAACCTTATTTTTAAGGAAGTATTTTTTGCCAGACCAGTCTCTCAGTTCTTTCTCCAAACCTGGAGGTGAAGCATTTCCCCATCCACTGCAGCAACTATAGACGAATCAAATCAATTGTTTATTTTCAAGTACTGTTCTGCCAACAGTTTGAAATCATTTGCAGGCATTGTCTGAAAACATTTAAGGGCTAGGAGGCTCAGGAGCTGTTTACACGACAACGTTGCCGTTTTTCTTTGAATACGCGGGTCAAAACGCGCTGCGTTTACACGACAAGGCGCGCGATGGAAAACAATTTAGTACATATACCCGGCCATTAGATGGCAGTCTGCCCCGTGTATGCAGTCTTCCAAGGTTTCCCCCTCACAACCCGGAAAAGAAACATTTCATGATTCCTAACAATGGAGGTCTTTTTGTAGTTCTCCGCTCAAATAAAGGCATATTGATTATTTGACGCACGTATTGTATGCAACCAAATAACTTCAGAAGCTGTATCAGCAGTAACCGCATACCTGGATCCGCCATTGTTGTTGTTTTTCTGTAGAAAGGCGGAGTGCGCAAGTGCAACATCTCCGTAGGTGGCTGGCAGTGACGTCATCGTTTTCAAAAGTCTCCGGCTTGCGTTTACACGACAACGAATCCCTCAGCGTTTTGAAAACTCTCCACTCTGGAAGCCGTTTCCCTAAAGCTCCGTTTTCGCCCCCCCGTTTTCCCGTTGTCGTGTAAATGAGAGGCCGAATCGGAGAGAAAAACCTCAGTTTTGCTGAAAAACGTTGTCGTGTAAACAGCCCCTCAAACCTTAAGTGGCTCATTTGACCTGATTGCTCAATTTAACTGATGTCAGCCTACAAATAAATTTCAGCAACCTTTCTACACGACAAAGGTTCTTCTTGGGCGCTGCTTGAATATTTAGTTTCATTTTCTCTGAAGTCCATACAAGCAAAATACAGAATAATTAACTATGATGCCTAGAATAATATTAAATTACTAGAAATTAAAGATTGTAATAATTATCTGTAACAATAAAAAAGTGGTCACGCAATTATTTTGGTTGCATTACATTGTGTGCTGCCTTTGTACTCTGGTGTTCTGTGCTTTGGTAACTGTCCCAGTTTCGTTTCGTTCAGTTGAACCTTCGTTTTCCACCTGATAAATTCCCCGTTGTAATATTTTGGTTGACACACAGCCTTCCTCCTGTAATGCTCCCCCTGTGTTGTAATGTCGTATTTCATGAACAGTTGGAGCTCATTCAAGCTCACTATGTGTAAAAACGACCTGTATGAGCTGGAAAATCCCCACCCCTATCAGATTTAACTTGCTAATTTTTGAAGTCCTTTCTCGCCAGGCTCTGTTGCGGTCTCTGCCGATGGACCGGACCAGGTCAGGTAATTGGGAGACATATAGAGGGGAGGATTGCATTTGACAGACCATTTATCCCCATTTGCATAATAGTGAGCAAGCCTGGTTACTGTGAGTACAGCATCTAGACCTCATGAAGGGAGCCTTCACTAACCATTCAGTCTCTTTTTCTGGTTGACAGATTGAAGTCTATTTTTACAGTACGATGGTACAAAAAACAATATTCCTTGTGATCCACCAATGTGTGAAAACAGCACCAAACATGACACCTTCAGCTATACATGCGCTTCAAATATGATTGACATCGAGTAGAACACTGAGGATTTTCATGTGACAGAGTGAAAAAATATGAACATTTTCATTTCAGAAAGCTTCCAAATCTTTTGCATCTGTGCTTATTTTTTTTAATTTGATTGCAAGGATATTGAGTTTATAAACCTGTACAAACTTTCTATGTATCCTTGAAGATATCTTTTAAAATATCTGCATCTGGAAGCTGAAGTAAAATACCTTCAATTTGCTGTCAGTGAAGAAAAAAAGGACGAAACTGCTAATATTGTGGCTGATGTGATTAAAAAGCGAGATTTCTTGTTGGTTAATGATACAAAAATAAAACATCTGCCACAAACTGTGGATATTTTAAACTGCAACAGCAGCAGCTTCTTTTAGCAGAAAACTGACAAGTAGACAATTTAAAATGTACTTTGTAGAGGAAGGGGCTAAAGTTAAAGTCGATGTAATTTTCTGCGCACCTGTTTTATTCAATTCAATTCAATTCAGTTTATTTATATAGCGCCAATTCACAACAGATGTCATCTCAAGGCACTTAACAAGAAGTCATTTCAATACTTTTATACAAACATTCCAATCAGTTAAAAAGTTTCCTATTTAAGGAATCCCAGCAAATTGTGTCAGTCATTGGCGTGAGGTTGGGCAGACTTTCCAACCACAGCAATTTTTCAGCAATCCCTCATACTGAGCAAGCATGTAGCGACGGTGGAGAGGAAAAACTCCCCTTTAACGGGAAGAAACTTCCAACAGAACCAGGCTCAGTAGGAGCGGCCATCTGCCACGACCGTCTGGGGGTTTGAGAAGACAGCGCAGAAACACAGAAGGAACAGAAGATCTGATATAAGAGTACTCTCTATGTTACAGAAAGTAAAAAGTTGATAACAGGACACAGTGGATGTTCAGCCCTGGGAGCACCATCCCAGTCGATGCCCCCCGTCCAACAGGGCATTCCAGCCAAGCAGGATACCAGACCAGGTATATCTTCTATGGAGAGAAAAACACTGAGAGAACACAAAGTTAACAGTCGAAATAGCAGAATGTACTGTAATACAACTGGAGAGTAGTAGTAGAAAAGGAAGTAGCAGAGTGAAGAAAATTGGTAAGTCTGTCCTCCAGCAGTCTAAGCCTATAGCAGCATAACTACAGAAATAGCTCAGGATGACTTTAGCCACTCTAACTATAAGCTTTATCAAAAAGGAAACAATTAGATCTCTGATGTATGATGGGGCTTGATTATTAAGGGCTTTATATGTAAGAAGAAGGATCTTAAATTCTATTCTGGATTTAACAGGGAGCCAATGAAGGTAAGCTAAAACAGGAGAAATGTGATCTCTCTTTTTAATGTTCATCAGAACACTTGCTGCCGCATTTTGGATCAACTGAAGGCTTTTAATGGCATTTTGTGGACTACCTGATAGTAAAGAATTACAGTAGTCCAGCCTTGAGGTAACAAATGCATGGACTAGTTTCTCAGCATCACTCCTGGACAGGATGTTTCTAATTTTAGCATATTCCGGAGGTGAAAGAAGGAAATCCTAGAAACCTGTTTAATATGGGATTTAAATGTCAAGTCTTGGTCAAAAATAACGCCAAGGTTCTTTACGTTATTACTGGGGGCCAATTTAATGCCATCCAGATGAAGTGATTGACTAATCAGTTTCTTTTTTAGAACTTCTGGTCCAAAGACAGCAACTTCTGTCTTGTCAGAATTTAAAAGCAAAAAGTTTAGATTCATCCATGTTTTATGTCTTCCAGACATGCCTGTAATCTACCTAACTGACTGGGTTCATCAGGATTTATGGATATAGTTGTGTATCATCGGCATAGCTGTGGAAATTTGTCCCATGCTGTCTAATGATTCTACCAATTAGAAGCATATATGGTGAAAAGAATTGGTCCAAGCACAGAACCCTGTGGAACTCCACAAGTAACCCTTGAGAGTGAAGAAGATTGATCATTTAGATGAACAAACTGGAATCTGTCAGACAAATATTATTTAAACCAGCCTGGTGCTGTTTCTTTGATCCCTGCAACATGTTCAAGCCTTTCTAAGAGAATATTATGATCGACTGTGTCAAAAGCAGCACTGAGATCTAACAAAACCAGTACAGACACAAGTCCATTATCTGAGGCCATGAGAATATCATTAGTAACCTTCACCAGTGCTGTTTCGGTGCTATGATGAGCACTAAAACCTGACTGAAACTCCTCAAACAGCTCGTTATTGTCGTTATTGTATCGTTATTGTAAATGCTCACAGACTTGATTAGCAACAATTTTCTCAAGGACTTTGGATAAGAAAGGAAGGTTAGATATAGGTCTGTAATTCACTAAGTCATCTTGATCAAGGGAAGGTTTCTTGAGTAAAGGTTTAATTACAGCTATTTTAAATTCTTGTGGTACGTATCCGTTTACTAAGGATAGATTCATCATATTCAAAATGGGGCCGGGAACCAAATGGAACACTTCTTTAAATAATTTGGTTGGAATTGGGTCCAACATACAAGTTGAAGGTTTAGATGATGCTAATATTTTTGATAGTTCCGAAAGCTCGACTGAATCAAAACAGCCTAAGCACAAATGAGGTTCTACAGTTCTTTCCGATGCTGCCTCATTTACTGAGGAAGAAGTAATCATGTTTGGGAGGAGGCCAATGATTTTATTTTTAATAGAATTAAAGAGCTGGGGGAATAGTTGGCTCAACAGAGCTATGACTCTGTGTAAGTTTGGCAACTGTACTAAAAAGAAACCTAGGATTGTTTTTATTCGCCTCTATTAATGATGAAAAATATGCTGTTCTTGCTTGTCGAAGGGTCTTTTTATACAGCAGTAGACTGTTATTCCAGGTTAAATAGGAATCCTCTAGATGTGTAGAGCGCCATTTTCTCTCCATCTTGCTAGTGTTCTGCTTTAAAGTATGTAACCGCTGCGTTAAACCAAGGAGTCAGCCTCCTATGGTTAGCCACTTTCTTTTTTAAGGGGGCTACACTATCTAATGCCAAACGCAATGAGGACGTAACGCTGTGAACCAGACCATCAATTTCTGAAGGGTTAGAGATAGAATTGCTGCCATCCACTGTGTTACTCAGAGACACTGAGGAAAGTAAGAATGGAACAGATTCTTTAAAAATTGTTACAGCATTGTCTGATAAAGCTCTACTATAATGACATTTTCTTTCAGATTTAAGATGGTCAGTTAAAGTAAATTCAAAAGTTATTAAGAAGTGGTCAGACAGGACCGGGTTATGTGCGTGGACTGTTATTTCCTCACACTCAATACCGTATGTCAGTACAAGGTCCAAAGTGAGGGACTCAGGCCTGTTTTCAATAGAGCTCAGATGGCCAGCGGACTGCCTGGTTACCGATTCACTTCGAAGTTTAAAAGGGAAGTTCTTCCTGGTCCAGCAGGTTTGAACGGAAAAAGGGGGAAACGCTAGCAGTGGATTAAAGCGTCTCCTCACAGGCACCGCTCTGGGATCAAGAGAGACGCAAGATTTCAATATTTGCGGTGCTTTTATCAACTCTGTGATGTCATCACTGGCCACAGACCAATGAGAATGGGTCGAGGGCAGCGCAATGGGTGCTGGGAGATGCAGTTTGTTCAGTGGAAGGATGCTGGGAGATGCAGTTTGTTCAGTGGAAGGATGATGGGAGATCCAGTTCGTTCAGTAAAGGCCATAGCCTCAACACACACCTCTAGTAATATAGCTGATATGTTGACGAGAGCCATATAGGAATGGGGGCTGACCAGCAAAAACCCAGCAGTCATGACGGACAACGCTGCAAATATGCTTCGTGCGGTGGAGATAATGCAGCTAATGCACGTTGGCTGATTCGCGCACACACTGAACTTAGCCTCACAAGCAGATCTAAAAACCCCAGCTGTGTCACGTATAGCAACATTCTTTCACCGGAGTACAACACCAAACCATATCTAAAGAAAAAAAGAAGCTGCTTTACCTGCCAGCGCACAAGCTAACAGTGGACGTTGTGACGAGGTGGAACAGTGCTCAGGACATGCTTGAGCGCTTTTTGGAGCAACAGCCAGCTATCTCTGCCACCCTCCTTTCACAAGACGTGCGCAGGAATGAAAAAGATCGATGCACCTTAACAGAGGAGGATGTAACGATTGCTGAAGATTTGGTGCGGGTCTTGAAACCAATGAAAGAAGCTACACTTGCAATGTCGGAGGACAAGCAACCAACTCTATCCGTCATCGCACCACTTCTCACGCTGCTGAGGGGGGGCCTTGACCCCCAGGCTCGAAGACTCCGCCGTGGTGAAGGACTTGAAGGCTGCTGTAAGGCAAGGCAAGGCAAGATATGATGCGCAGAAGGACACATTGTATGCAGCATCAGCGGTGGATCCTCGCTTTAAGGCCCTACCATTCCTGTCTGGTAAAGAGCGAGATAACACATTCTGCAGACTGAGGCTGCCACTGCTACACGTGAGCAAAATACTGATGGTAATTATGCTGATGAAGGAGCTGAGGAGATGGGGGAAGCAACTCCGCACAAGAAGCCCAAGAACTCCAGCACCTTGGAGTCTCTCCTTGGGGCAGTCTACTCACCCACAATCAAAGAACATGGCCAGAAAACTCCAGCAACGAGAGCTGAAGATGAAATCAGAAGATACAGGGACTGGACTGAATGAAAATCCTCTGACCTGGTGGAGGTCAAACAAAAGGCAGTATCCACTGTTGGCTCGCCTTGCGAAGCAATACCTTTGTGTCCCAGGGACCAGTATTGCATCGGAGAGGGTGTTTTCAACTGCGGGTGATATTGTCACTGCTAAAAGGAGCTGCCTAACCCCAGATCATGTCAATGAGCTCCTTTTCCTGTGCAAGAATCTCACAATTAGTGAGAAGTGACTGAGACTTGTTTTGTATACAGTTTACGTTTAAACTGTCCAATTTACAAGTTGGAGCTTAAAACCTGTTGTTTATGGTAAAGAGAAAAATAAAGTACATTTGTATTTTGAAAAAAAAAAGAAAGTACAAGGTCCAAAGTGTGTTTGCCCGAGTGGGTCGATCCCTGTACTTTTTGAGTAAACCCAATTGAGTCTAAAATAGCACTAAAGGCTGCATTTAGGCTATCACTTTGAGTATCCACATGAATATTGAAGTCTCCCACTATAATGACCCTATCAGTATTTAATACTAAATCAGATAAAAAATGTGAGATCTGATTCAAGAATTGAGAGTAAGTGCCTGCTGGACCATAAAAAACCACAAACAAAAATGGTCTTAATGTTTTGCAACTTGGATGAGGAAAATTAAGGGTTAGATGTTCAAAAGAACTGTAGCTATCAATTGGTCTGGGACTAATTTATTTCAAGGAATGTGAACATTTAAATGACTGGAAGGAGTTGACTCATTTATACTGACATAATCCTCCTGCTGCAACCAGGTTTCTGTGAGACAAAGCAAATCAATGTGATTATCACCAATCAAGTCATTTACTAACAAAGTCTTTGAGTAGAGAGATCTTATGTTTAATAAACCACATTTAATAGATTTATTTTTCTGTTCAGTCAAAGTCGTATTTATCTTTATGAGATTTCCATAATTTGCTTTTGTTGGCTTAACTTTTAATCCATTTAATTTTGGCCGTGGGCAAGACACTGTTTCTAAAGGGTAATGGGTGGGTAACAGTACAGAAGCAGCAGAGAGGTGGGTTAAACTACGACTCTGCTTCCTGGTCTGGACCCTGGGTTGTCAGTGTTTTGGAGGACTAATAAATTCGGCCATATTCCTAGAAAGAAGAGCTGCTCCATCCAAAATGGGATGGATGCCGTCTCTCCGGATCAGACCAGGTTTTCCCCAAAAAGTTTGCCAGTTATCAATGTAGCCCACATCATTTGCAGGACACCACCCAGACAACCATTGATGGAATGACAGCATGCGGCTAAACATGTCGTCACTGATCCGATCAGGCAGGGGACCAGAAAAGATTATAGAGTCTGACATTGTTTTAGCAAACTTACACACCGAAGCAACACTAATTTTAGTGACCTCCGATTGGCGTAACCGGGTGTCATTACAGCCAGCGTGAATAACAATCTTACTGTATTTACGCTTATCTTTAGCCAGCAGTTTCAGGTAGGATTTGATGTCGCCCGTTCTGGCCCCTGGCAAGCATTTGACTATGGTCTATGGTGTCTCTAATGCCACGTTTCTGACTATGGAGCTGCCAATTACCAGGGTCTGCTTCTCAGCGGGTGTGTCGCTGAGCGGGGAAAATCTGTTAGAAACGCGGACCGGTTGGTGGTGGCCCGTGGGCTGGGTCCTAGAACTATGCTTCCTAGGTACAGTCACCCAACCGGCCTGAGGTCCCGGCTGCGCGGGCTCTACGGGAGGACGGCTAGGGGGTTCTATCCTTGTTGGCTCCGCGCTGGCTAATGGGCTTCGGCTATCTGCTGGTTTTTCAACAGCGCGGAGCCGTGCTTCTAATTCTAATTCTAATAAAGGTACAAAAATATTACATTTATTACAGTTACCATTATCACTAAAGGAGGCAGGGAAGTAACTAAATATCTGACAGAGAGAGCAAGAGAAAAGAGAAGAGTTAGAGACAGGAGAAAGAAGAGTAGCCATAGCAGCAATGAAGCTAAGCTAACTGAGCAAGGGAGAACTTACCACCCCAAGAAAAACTGTGTGAAACACAAGGAGTTCCCAAAACGTAAAGTACACCACCACAAAACGTGTGTTTTAGTGTGCTTGTGTGTTAAAATAACTTAGAAAGGGCTCAGCACAGAGAAAATAAAATCAATTCAAGAGAGTTTGAACAACAGCTCCACGGAGCACAACAGTGACAACAGGAAATGACGCAATATGGCTTACCCCGTCACAGAGTACCAAGCAACACTGCCACCAAATTAATTTATTCCATCCCCTCTTAATGTACTGCAGATGGTGATAAATGAAAGAGATATATTTCAATTTATGATCAAAAGGACTCTTTGACATGTCAAAATTAGCATAGATTCACAGTGGAGAATTTTTTTCTCTAGCTTCAGAAGTTGAGCACTCTTTGAAAAAAAAAAAAACTCTAACCACTTCACTTCTAATCCTGATCTTTACAATCTCTTTGGACCACAGTTTGTAGTTTAATTGATATTTATTTTGTCTTTGGGGTCAAATTGCAACAGCTTTGAAACAAAATTGAGATTGACCCTTCATTGCAGGGGTTTTCATGAGTGACCACGTGAGTTAGTGATTAATGTTAATTTTTGTCTGAACTCAATTATTCCAAAAATATATTTTATAATAAACTATAAATATGATTTTCATGGAGGGGCTGTACAGTTGCCTTGCAGCAAGAAGGTCCAGGGTTCAAATCCCAGCCTGGGATCTTTCTGCATGGAGTTAGCATGTTCTCCCTGTGCATGCGTGGGTTCTCTCCGGGTACTATGGCTTCTTCCCACAGTCCAAAAACATGACTGTTAGGTTAACTGGTTTCTCTAAATTGCCCTAGGTGTGAGTGTGTGCGTGTATGGTTGTTTGTCCTGTATGTCTCTGTGTTGCCCTGCGATGGACTGGCAACCTGTCCAGGATGTACCCCGCCTCTCACCCCTTGACCACTGGAGATAGGCACCAGCCCCCCCCCCCCCACCCCCGTAACAGAAAATGGATGGATGATTTTCATGGTACTAGCTTTCATTGCTATTGGGCAGAAAAATCTGCCATGCTGACAAGTTAAACTTTATCTATATATATCTTACTGTGAATAAGTGTTGTAGAAAAACAATTTAAAAAATGGTAAATCATGCAAGTTATTGTATTTCACTGTATGTTTAGTCTGATAAATGTTAATTCAAACTGTAAACCCTGAGAAGAGCAGTCCGTTCTCCACAAACTCAGCCTCTTTATCTTTGATTTCAGTAAATGTATATTATGAACAGGGCAGCATGATTTAGGAAACTGGGGTTGCGATAATATAACTTCCAACACTCTCAATTATCTTCAGGGTTTTGGACACCATCATTTGTGTCAGGTGTGGGCATCTACTGCTGGAGACTGCATCCAGTCTAAAAATTCTTATTGAGATGCAAAATGTGTACATACAGTTTGACAACTAGAAATAACAATCTACACTTATTGCCCAAACTGATACTGCATTGATGGTTTACTAGACTACAATTGAACTACAATAGGATCAATAAGATCCAGATCTGATCAAACTTTCTGTGTCCACATGCTGGTAGTTTTTAAATAAATGAGTTAAGGCAAGAATCTACATTTAGTTTTTTGCCATAACTTGTTTATTAAAAGTCTTCATGTTTCCATGACAAACAGAGAGGACAAAACTTGGGAATACATTCAACCTCCCGAGTATCTGCTCTCTCTCTCTCGCTCTTGCAGCCTAAATGAACCAGAGACATGTATCCACTTCAGAACTACATTTTCCTTTTAAATAAATACTTAAATATCTGTGCTTCCCATGACTTTATTTTTGAACACCTCACTGATATTGAAAGTAGCTAACTTTAAGTTATATTTATTCAGTCACAACTTCTACACTGAAGAGCATTTTTGTTCCTGTGATCTAGTTTTTATACTGCATTCATTGCATACATGCATGCTGATGATTAGGCTTAAAGCTGATTTCTCTGTGTATCTCTAGTTGTAATGGTGCAGCAACTGCCTCCAGGTTCACATGCACCCCCAACTACCTCCACACCTAAAAACAAATTAGGTCCACATTTTGTTCAAGTAATACAATGTTTTTACAACTATGAAGGTTTATATATGATTATACAAGCATATTTCAAATATTTTGGGCCTTTCAAGTAGAACAAAAATCATGGCTTATGCTTTCTGCATAAGAAGCTGATTTACACCTCCACAAGTGTAAATCTTTAAATTATGCATACACATTTACATGCCTAATGTAGAGGTTTGAATTGCACAGCAATAAAAAAGCATTTTGTGTTTGGTTTTTCTAGATTGTAAAGAAAATTATGCACCAGATTTACTGTTTCAGCTTTGTTAATGTGCAACAACAGCAACATGTCTTGAGTGAAAAAAGTAAATCTGTGCAGAGCTGAGAAGCAATATAACATGAAAGTGCAGAATGTCTATCTGTGAACCAGAGGAAAAGCCTAACATCAACATATTTGAGCTCTGTAAGACTCCAGACAAGTTAATCATTTTTAAGGAAACCCACAAATGAATAAATAAAAAAGTAATGGGTTTATCCTGCTATTATTGTTGTTCATTGCAATATTGTGTAAAATTGTAACTTTTGCAGCTTTATGGGAATTTTATTTCTAAACCAAATCCTAAATGAATATTTTAGATTCAGCTTTTTGTTTTGCCACATAGCACACTGATGCACAGCCTCATCAAGAGAAATGACAAACAAAGCCCTGTGCAAGAAGAAATAGATAGAACTCGATTTGTTTTTGACCGTCCTGTCAGGCATCTGCATTAAAAGTCAGCCCGTCTCAACTGCCATCTCAGCTCATCACTGTCTTGTTCTGTCACATTATCTGGCAGTGCAGAGCGGGGCAGCGTCAACGGCGACTGCCGTGCTGAACTTTGAGATGGACGGGCCTTCTGCGGCCTGTCAGATAGCATCCAGCAAATGACCTGCTTATGCTCCCCTCGCTGTCGACACTCTGCCGACGTCTCCGCTGACAGAAACACATAAAAGGAAATCAAAGACGAGCAGACGAATGAAAGCAGACACTCAGTGGCAGCGGGCTGTGGGGGGGGAGAAAAGATGCATTTATTCACATTGATCAGATACCTTGAATTTTCTTAGGCTTCCTGGAAAATCAAACCAGACAATTCTCAGCACAGCAAACATTCTCATTTGTAGACTTTGAATTCGACTTGTAGATTAGAAATTTGGACCAATTTTCACAGGATAAGTACTTTAATTAGTAAATAGTTTAAAAACATATTCAGAAGCTGCATACTAGATCAATCAATTTCCATTTATATCCTGAACTACACATTCTATTAAATCATATTTTTTTTCCCCACTTGAATCTAAAACTGAACACCACTTGACACCACATGCACTGCAGATACAGATACATTCAAATGCAAAGTGGGCTTCAGTGAAGTTGTTTTATTGCTGCAGATTGTGCTTGGGTTGTATTGTTCTAGAAAATCATAAGAATAAAAATGCAGAAAGCAATTCAGACGGAGAGTTGAACTAGCAGCTTACTAATCAGTAACACTGTGGATTTCTGCTTTCTTAAAAGGTTTGCTCTGTTTTGTTTGGGATTCTGTTGAGAAGATATGAGCCGTAATTTCTTTCCTGAGAGTTATCGTTCCAGTAGATAACTCTCTCAACCCTCCTTCACACAGAATTCAGACCAGACAATGACTTTAATCATCAACCAAAAGGAGGATTGTCTTTACAACAGCTGCACCCAACTCCAATCTTCGAGAGCTACTATCCTGCAACCTTTAGATGCACACCTCAATCAAATGAATGGCTTGCTACCAGCCCTCTGTGGAGCTGAGTAACATGATGAGGAAATTCAGCCATTTGATTTGGAGGTGTTGGAACAGGGATGCATCTAAGAGGTGCAGGACTGTAGCTCTAGAGGACCGTAGTTGGGCACCTCAACTATATTTTGTGTAATAACGCACTATTACTCCCTCATAGTTTTTATCTTTAACAAAACCTCTGTGGGGTTGTGGCTGGTTTATCAGGATGGTGGCAGAACATTCAGTGCAGCATGAGGAGGCATTGTGGCACCGATGGCAGCATATCCATTTTATGGGACTGGTGTTTACTAGTGTGGACCTGCCAGACAGGACTTTGGCTACAACCTCATCAGGCCCATCGCTCCAAATATGGTTATTAGCAGGCCAGGCCATTGTTCTGGTTTCAGAAAAAAGGTGTGACCATCCAGCTGCAGTAAACAATCACCGCTCTTCATACGAACAAATACAAAATTCACATCATATTCAAGCCTCATGTACATAGAAAGCAGTACGCAATGGATGCGTTTTAAGATCAAACTAAACTTGTTTAAGTAAAATATAGCATGGGAAAATGTTATAAAATCTCTCCTTTTAAAGTGGGTCTTTATTGAAAATAAATGTAATGTTTTATTAAATAAAAGAACAAAATCAAACCAACAATTTTTGGACATTTCTGTTTGAGGTATTTTTCCATTGGAAAAGGTGTCTCTGCAGAGCAGATGTTAGCATTTTGATGATGTCTGTTTGGTTTATGACATTTTATTTTTTATACACATCAGGGTTGCATGACTTTTTCTAAGCTTCAGTATGTTGGACACTCTGAACTGCCTCTTTTTGATGATGTAAAGGATGTTTACGTGAGTGAAGAACCTGTTCAAATACTGCCTTTTCTCAGGCAGCAGAATACCTAGTCCTCTTTCTACTGTCTGATCGTTGGCGATGGCTTTCCTGTTACCGCCGCCTCAGGCCAGAGGCTGTTTCAAGGCAGACAGCTCATCAGGATGACTGACAAGCCTCTGCACTGCAGCTTGACCTGCTGGGGGAAAAATTGCATATTAGAGCTCGAGGAAGTGATTTGAAAGATGACACTGAATTTAAGGCATATAATGAGAATGTGCTCTGTGCACTGCTGCAGGCTTTTCAGTGTGGGCATTCGATTGATGTGAGTATGTGTATGTTTTGGACTTTATGTGTGTATCATGCATATGCTCCCTCAGCGCTTCAGCGTCTGCCAGGCGTGGCTCATGTGGACTGTGGGGCTCAGTGGGTGGCTGATGAGTGTGGAACTTATGGGCATAACATGTCCGTGGAATTGCAGCTGTTTCCTGCAGACAGCATGCTCTTTTACTGGCGGAGTCCTTTAAAACCTATATAGAAGACTATATGTGTGCGATTGGAGTTTTCAGCTATAAATAATTAAAGTAGTATAGCTGAGAACAAATTACAGCTTTATTGGAAATTATTGATGGTTCTCCACAGATAAGCAATAAAGTCTTCTGTGTTTTTTCTGGATTATGCTTTTACTTGTGGTCTCATCAATCTGGAGTTATTTCACAGGCTCTGCTCTGGGAAGAAAGGAGGAATTACATATTTCTATCCCAGTGCATGTTTCTAGTAAGAGGTCACCGATCTTTCGTCGCCCAGATGCTTTCAGCTCGCGTTAGCTTTCCCGAGCTCAGGTTTCCAGCAAGCTGCAGAGACTATGCTTCTCTGCTCCAAATGTTTTCTCTGTCAGCGATGGCAGCCAACATCATGTGTCATCTTCTTTTTCCTTGGGTGAGATTCACATCACATAGGTAGCGTGTTGCATAACGGTTTCTTTCTCTACACTTCAGCAACAAAGTGTGTCAGAGCAAATCAGAGTCCCTTGCTGGGTTAATATGAAGCGGAGAGTTCAGTGTTTTCAGGCTGATCAACTGTAACAGGCTTTGACACATTTGCCACCCAGTTCATCCCTAGATGAAGGGGTGGGGGTAACTTTCTTTAACTCTTGCAAGACTGATTCAGATTTTGCACAGCAGAAATTGAGCATCTGATGGTCACTGGTGATGTTATTATGTTCTAGTTTTCCACTGCTGTTGTTTCTGGCTCATATAGGCAATGCAACCTATAATTCCAAATGGAGGTATCAGGAATCCCTTTCTTAGACATGATCTTAGGTGATGGTTTGAAAAATAGAAGGGGCTGTAAATCCAGATCTTTTACCTTTTGCACCAGCTCTTTTGTCATTTTCGTCTACAGACGGAGCAACATCTTCATCTCAGCAGAAAAAGACCCGATCTCCAAATCTTGCGCTCCATTCGCCCATTAATCAACAACCGGACACCAAGATACTTGATCTCAGCCACTTTAGTAGCTAACTCTTAAGTCCCCACCTTGAGATCCTCTCCATGAACACCTCAAAGAGGCAACAAGTTCTTTTCTTATTAATTCCATTGGTGTTTTTTAGTTAAATGCTTCCTGTTTGTTTAAAGGAGCATGGTGACTTTATTTGTGTAGCACACTTTAAACAAAAATGCAATTCAAGGTGCTTTTGGTGATTAGGGAATTAAACTGAAGATCAATAATCAACAGTAAAAGCATAAAACAAATTAGAGACACATTACATGTGCCACATTAAAAGATATGATATTCCCGCTATTATATATCAGTTACGCAAATGCAGCTCTAAATACATGGGTCTTTAGCTTTGATTTTAAGGACCTAAGGGTTTCAGCAGTTTGCAGTGGTCTGGAAGTTTGTTCCAGATAAGGGGAACATAGAAACTAAAAGATGCTTCTCCATGTTTGGTTCTAATTCTAAGGATGATTAGTAGACTGTAGTTGGCAGACTTGGTGGTCTGAGAGGTTAGTATAGTGACAACAGATCTTCAAGATACTTTGGTGCTAAGCCATTCAATGAGTTATAGACCAGTAAAAGTATTTTGCAGTTTTTTCTCTGAGCTACAGGGAGCTAGTGTAAGGCCTTTAGAACTGGAGTGATGTGTTCAACCTTCCTGGTTCTAGTGAGAGGTGAACTGCAGTGTTCTGGATCCGCTGCAGCTGCCTGATTAACTTTTTAGGCAGACCTGTGAAGACAGTGTTGCAGTAATCAATCTGACGAAACAAAAACGCATGAATGAGTTTTTCAAGGTCCCGTTGTGACATCAGTCCTTTAATCCCAGAAATGTTCTTCAAGTCATAGAAGGCTGACCTTGTTATTGCTTTTATGTGACCCTGGGGGTTCAAGTCTGAGTCAATTTTTACATCTAGATTTTGGGCCTGATTAGTAGTTTCTAGCTGTATTAACTAAAGCTGTGTGCTGACTCTAGATCTTTCCTCTTTAAGTCTAAAAATAATTACTTTAGTTTTGTCTCTATTCAGCTGGAGAAAATTATTGCACCTCCATGCACTGATTTGCTCAGTGCATTCGCTTAGAGTTTGGATGGCTTCAAAGTCATCAGGAGTCATTGTAATGTAGAGCAGAGAAATCTTCCTAAATCTGTCATCTTTTTGATTGACCACACTATGCATCTCATGAAAACCTCACTCAGAAAGCTTTCTCTGTCTTGAAGCCCTCAGCTCGACCTCAGCAGTTCCAGATAACTGCCGTTTCTTAATTACAAAATGAACTGAGGAAATGGTTACCTGAAAATGCTTTGCTATCTTCTTATTGCTTTCTCTCTGCTTTATTGGTATCAATTATAATACACTTCTGAGGTGTGGGCAGCTTCTGCTAATTGGTAGGACCAAGTATGGAGATGTAATATACAATTTAAAACTTCTACATGATGCTGCATCGCCTGGTCTTTCAGATTGTCTATAAAAATGTGTAATTTGTATGCATTATCGGTACAACAGCTCTACAAATATATTTGTCAATTTGCTGTCTTGCAGAGTTGATCAGCATTATCTACTGTAGAGACGTCCAGATGTAATTAGTTACATCTCTTAAATATACTGGCATCCCTCACTTATGTTTACTACAGAGGATTATGAAAACACAAAGAATATGAAAAAAGTGGCTGATCCCTCACTCCAGGGGGCTCAAGTAAGAGATAGCCTGTAGGACAAGGGCTATATCTCTGGGCCAAGATGGAGGGAAGCATACGGCATGTAAGGAGACAAAGGGCCATAAAATTAGCATTGGCTAAAATAAGGCAGAGCACATGGTGTGTACTGTCCACATGGAAGGCCACAGCTTTAACTAACAGACAAAGAACAATGGAGTTAACCTTTCAGCGAAGAGACCAGCTAACGCAGATCGGACCAAGCCAGACTCTGCCGACCAGGTGATCAGAGAACAAGAGAGAGTAGAACAAGGAAGAGAGAGAAAAAAAGTGGGATCCGCTCAGGATAAAAACTAGTTTAAAACACACGGCAAATAAAACAGCTCACAAACATATACGTGTGGTGACGCTAAATGAGCAGGTTCGGCGCTTAAAAACACCAACAATGAACGAGTCTAACTTGTTCTGAACTAAATTTTTCCCTATTTATCTGCCCAGGCACAAGATTAGAATAAATGAACCGGTTCAGTTCTACTTTGCTTTGAGGGAGGTCCAGTCCACAAAGAGGGAAGCAAAATGTGTTCGTAGTTGAGCAAAAAGGGAGATACAAAACCTTGCATAGGGTTCTTCGGAACCTTTGTCCCGGTTGCAGGGCTGACGGCTGTGAATCAAAGTCGTAAAGCATTGTCTTGGAACAAGTCTAATCTCGCCCAGGCTGGGTAAGAAAACAGACGCTGGGTAGACGGTTGTAATTAGTAGGTTTTAAAAGTGGTTTCTTTTCCGCCCCGCAGGTCAGAAGTCACATAGATTCATCGATGAATAGCGTGTCTCCTTGCATTGCCAAGCAATGCTGGAAAATACAGGGTGTCGGTCATTGCTGACCCTTTTAATAAACCTTGTGATGTTATCGTTGGCCACGGCCAATGGCAATGTGTTGGGGTCACAGCTAGGAATGCTGTGAAAGGCAGTCTGTTCAGTTCATTTGTGGAAAATGGATCCCCAACACAGACTAATTTACAGCAAGAGTGAATGCACCAGCTGCAGGTATACACATAGACGAATCTAGCAAACATTTTGTTTATGTCCCCATCTTGCGCCACCGCCAATGCTGTGGTGACAAGTGTCAGTGATTCATTTATTATGCTGCCATTGTAAACTAACCCTCTACAGTAGAGCTGTAATCGGGCCTTAAAAGTTGGGCCCGACCCGGCCTGTGCCCGAGAGAATTCAGCCTGAGCCTGCAGAGCATATTTTGATTGACAGCTTATTAAACCGCGAACCCGATTACAGCCCGAAAATATTCAAAAGTCAAACATCAGGGTTTCCGCTAGAAAAAAATGGCACCGGACAACATGAGCGGCAGGTTTTCAATTTGCTGGACAAATGTTTGAAATTCCCGTCAAATAGGCCTATTATCTGAAGCTTAAAATGATAAATGAGGCCCTGCCTATAAGAATAATATCAAGGCATGTCGATTTATAATCTTTTTTTTTTAAGTCTGCAACTTTATGAAATAAAATGAGTCTCACATGCATGACTTCTAAAATAAAAACTATTGCACAAGCCTGCCCTCTTTAAACATGAACATTAAGAAACTGAAGGCCTACCTATTATCAGATTAAATAATTTGCAAACAAAAACACATATTCACCAGCGGCTAACCTCCGTTTCACCTCCTTAGCATCCATTTTGCATCTTGTTCTCACAAATGAGATGATCAGCTGATCGCTAAAACCCGAACTGATTGCTAAAACTCCTAAACTGGTTGCTAAAACTGATTGCCCGAACTGATTGCTAAAACCCACGGGTTTGGGCTGGGTTTGGGCAAAGATGTTCAGCTCTACTCTACAGTGACAGTATGATGAATACCTTGATTGATAATGTTAGACTGTGGTCTACACTAACTGATAATGGTAAATTAAATGAATTCCTATATAATTTATGAATTAATCATTTGTTTGAGTGATAAACAGGGATGATTAAAAATGAGATAATAGACGCACATATAGTGCATATAGCATATGTTACGTTAGTTAGCAATCAAGCATATCATCGCTGGACTAATGCCGTGTTCACTCCGCGCAAGCTGTGTCGGCACCAAAAAATACTCACAAAGCGACTAGTTTATAGAGTATACATTTTTAAGCCTGAAGCTTGCAAAGCCTGCCACTTACTTAGCAAAAAAAAGAGAGTGTGGGCAGGACTTCCTCTGTTGCCAGATGTTTTAAACAATGGCGAATCATATCGAGAAAGTGGCTTGGCTTTATTTGCTAAATTAACATCAGGCACATTAGCGCCGTTTGTGGATACACCCCATTCTTGAGAGGCGTTATGAGTTTGGAGAGTTTAATCATTTGCTCCCGGAGCTGCATATGGATGAGGTTCGCTTTCAGTGCTACTTTAAATGTATAGTGACATCATTACAGTGAGACTCTCTAATTGGTTGACGCTCAGGGGACGACACAGAAAGTTCAGCAAACTGAACTTCTGCGTTGTTGGCTGTTGCCGCTTTGAAGCTTGGAAAGCAGCAAAAGCTTCACAAATTGCTGTGGCCAAAGCGCCTCTGAGACTCTGACGGCCTCAACCATAGACTTAACATGTAATCTTGCCGTTCTAAGCATTGATATTTTGGGTGGTGTGAACAGGCATCGGAGTCCACAGGCTGTTGGTACATGTCATGTTTCTATATTTTACTTTTACTTGTGCTCCTAATGGGGAGCCTAAGGCCGCGTTCCCACTGTGTGCTTTATGGGGGTCAAACAACGCTCACAAAGCAAGTACTTTGACGCCTGTATATTTTTAAGCCTGACGCTTGCAAAGCTTGCAAAGCCCGCCCAACCAATCAGTGTCTCACTGTAGCGACATCACTACATTGAGACGCTCTGATTGGTTGGGGCTCAGGGGACAATGCCTGAAAGTTCAGCTAGTTGAAAATTCTGCGTTTCTTGCTTTTGCCGCTTTGAACCTTGAAAAGCAGCAAAAGCGTGAAAAGTTGACACGGCCGAAGCACATAAAGAGCCGCTGAGACTCACCACCCAAAGCGCTCTTGGTGTTGACGCTTTGGGCGGTGTGAACGCGGCATAAGTCACGCCCATCTACTTCCGGTCCACAGGCAGTGTTACCAACTTAGCGACTTTGTTGCTATTTCTTACGACTTCTCAGACCCCCTTAATTACTTTTTTCAAAAAAGCACCTAGCAACAAATCTAGTGACATTTCTGACCACCCTTAGCTACTTTCTCTGACACTTTGTCGCTGATATTCCCAGCAGATTCAGGCAAAATAACATAACATGTTCCACAGTCTCTTCTTGGAGACAAAAGTCACATTTCCTTGTACATGTTTCCCCTGTTTAAATGATGTATTTTTTAACCCTGTATGACCAAATCCTAATGTACATATAATTATTTCCTCCTTTCTGTTTCATTCGTCATAATATGCAAATTAGCATGTGACGTCATCTGACGTCATCTGGCGACATCTAGCGACTTTCTGGGTCAACTTCAGCTGCTTTCTGTCAGAGACAGTTGGCAACACTGTCCATGGGTCCCCTACTGCCAAAAATAAAATTAATGAGACTCAATGGAGCGATAAAAGTTATTTTCTGATCCCATTTGAAATGTGCTATGGAGTTAACATATGATGTCCGTGAATTTGAAAGACTAGCAGTAATGAAAGCGCTAAATTTTGACTGGCAGCAATAATTACTAAAAATTTAAAGTTTTGTGTGAAAACACGTAGTGGACTACAACTGAAGAAGAAGAAGAAGAAAAATGGCCATGAGTTGAGCAAGCTTCAAATTCTTCTTCCAGGACGAAGGAAAGAGCATTAAACGTGGAGAAAATCACTATAAATCGGGCCGTGTGGAAAATGGCAGCTATTCTGGGGGATAAATAGTTGGTCGAGTGAGAGTGAGCATGCGGGACAAGCTCTACAAGGTCTCTGCGAGTATCTTAAGTGTTAGCTAATGCTAGCTAACGTCACGTATGCGACTTCTGATTTGTAGTCAATTTAATTAAGAATTTTTTACAAGCACATAAATCTCAAATCACATGATAAACATACTTGAAAAGCACATCATTAGTTATTTAAATTGAGGTACAGCATATGTGTCATTCATGACGTGAGGCAAAGCGTACCAGAAATTAACTTTTATCGCTCCATTCACTTTCATTCATTATTTTTTCACTCGAGGGACCCACGGGCCGACCGGAAGGGGAGAAGACTTAGGCTCCCCATACTAAAGCAGTAGGTCTATTTCTGTAGGTAAACAAACACTGTCTCCCATGACTAACGTTAAGCTAAGCACCTGAGAAACATAAACTTTTTTATTTGCAGCAACCTCAGTTGTGTGGTTCGTAGATTGTTATTAAGACACCTGACTGTAACAGGCAACCTTTCTATTTATGTTCTTTATCCACTTGTGGCAAACACCTTGGTCCTCGGGACGCCCAGGAAACTTGTGTAAACCATACGGTCTACAATATTGATGGTCCTCACTACGCAAAGGCCTGTGTATACTTCAAAACGCTTTATTCTAAATCTGGAGTTTTCTGTTGTTATTAAAACAGCTGAAGACTGAACACGTACTCACAGTCTTCCTAGACATGTTCGCTAAAGAGAAAAAGTTAACTTCTTGCTGCTTATCCTCAAATGCTCGCTTCGTACACAGGACCTATGTCTGGCTGACTGGGAGTTGTCAACGCAGTAATGGTCACGGCTTGACTTCCGGTTATTTCGCCGGATTGGTCTATAGAAGTTTTTCGGGGCCCAGCTTTTATTTTGATAGTCAATTTCCACTTCTCAGCTAATTAATTTGCTATTAGATAAATATTTGGCTTGGAGTTAAGTATTTACTTCAAAGCTATATACAGTATTTAGCTTTCACTCCTTTCACTCCTCTCTCAAACCATCTGTCTTCTCTATCTAAAATGTGTACATTATTGTCTTCAAAAGAGTGACCTTTATCATTTAGGTGTAGATGGACTGCTGATTCTTGGCCTGATGAGTTTGCTCTTCTATGTTGAGCCATCCTTTTGTGTAGTTGCTGTTTCGGTTCTCCAATGTACAGCTCTGAACATTCCTCACTGCACTGGACTGCATATCCCACGCCACTGAGCTTGTGTTTGGGTGTTTTGTCCTAAGGATGAACCAGTCTTTGCCTGAGAGTGTTGGCAGATTTAAAATGCACTGGGATGCTTAGTTTCTCAGAGACTCCAGCCACATAGCTATGTTTTTCCGTCTCCTCTTCTCCTTCCCTGAACTGGCCTGAGTTGACTGTTCCCTTGACTTTTTTGATGCTTTGACATGCCCAACTAGAGTATCCACAACTTAGGAATGCCCTCTTTATATGTTTGTGTTCTTTGTCCTTTCCTTCTCTGTTTGTGGGGACATATTTAGCTCTATGCTGTAGTGTTCTGATGACCAATAGTTTATGTTCCAGTGGGTGGTTTGAGTCAAAAAGTAGGTATGTATGTGTGGGTTTCCAAAATAGCCTGATATTCTTGTTAGGTATAACGATAGCCCCATTAGTGAGCCTTAACCTTTGACTTAAAAATCTGACACTCCCAATCCAGTTTTAAGAACTGAAGAAGCCTCTTGGATGAGAGACGAAACGTATTCAAGACAACAAGAAAAGTCCAGTTGCCTTCATTTAAACTCTCAAATAAATACTTACCTTGCTAACTGAATATTTAGTTTGAATAAATAACATGGACGCAAATATGACTTTGAAAAATTTACCCCCATTCTTTTCTCTTACGACAGGGTAAATAACCTATTTGCTGTTAAATATTAACCGTGGAACTTTACAAATTGCACCTCAAAACTTTGTGAAGCTGGGTATTGTTTGTGAGCAGATGGCCTGTCAGGAATTCAATGTTACTTTTTTGGGGGGAGAAGTTTATCCTTTTACTGTTGCATGATTTCAGTGACAAACAAAATAATATTTATTCTGGCAGAAAAGTAGAAAATGGGTTTGATCAACAATATTACAAGTACGAAAAAAAATGAAACTCATAAAAAAGCAGTGCAAATGATGCACTCAACAGATTAACATAGATTATTTTGTAAAACTAGTGCAACTCCTTGTATTCTGGAAAAAGAAATCTACTTTTTTTCTTTGTATATTATCCACAATATGTTATGTTTTTAGTTTAGAAAATATGAATTACAAAACTGCTTTTCTGAGCATTTGTACTCATAAATAAACAGAAATAACAGGCAGCCATTTTATTCAGCTGTCATTTTTTATCTTTTGTCCTCCTATAAAAATGCTACAGATAGTAATTTTAATAAAGTTAAGCCACTCTGCATATTTCCATTCAACAGTGGCTGAATCTGATACTGCACAGCTGAAGGACATCAAAGAACGAATAATTTGTCTTCCTCTAATGTGTTGTTGCCAAATATCTTTCTGCTAATTTCCTTCATACAGCTGTACTGGTAAACGTTTTTTATGCTATTCTGTCTTTTTTAAATGTTCTTCTGTTGATGGTTTGTGATATGCTATTTTTCTAATGTGAAAAATGTGCAATTTTTTTCTTTCACACTAGATTCAGGTTGTCTGTAATTACTTGTCTATAATTATCTCTTGCTGTGTTCACTTGTGACTCTGATGAAGACACAGATGATGTCAAAATGTTTGTCTCCGTGAAATTACTACAATGCAGCTGGAAAATGATTGGTCAGCTCCTGCCTTTTCTACTATTGCAAGATAATATTTTCAAAAAAATCCTTGCTTACAAAAATAAACACATAATAATCTTTGCCACTACCTTTTGCTAATGTAAGCTTATATTTAAACAAGAAGAATGTGTGGAGATTTGGTTTCATTGTCCTTCCTTATAACAGTGTCTTTGCTTACGAGAACTCTAGCTTTCCAGCAGTGGTATGATAGTTTATACATGCACAGGAATTAAAAGTGGAAGTTCAGTTCAGGCTTTTATTCTTCCTTTAATGCTTCCCCATATATTAAAAAACAGAAAGTAGTAGAGATTTGGCTTCGGTTGTTTCTTGTTATCATTTCAGTCTTTTGCTCACATGACAGATTATGTTAAAAAACAACATGTTCTTTGCTGCAATAATGTTTAAACTGCATATGGAGGAATCGATGAAAACATATTCACATCAATGCATTATCTTTATATCAGTTGGTGTAATATTGAGCTGTCTTTAAATGAGTTTAAGGAAATTTGTTCTTATTTTGTTTATTTGTTTTTCTTCTTTTACTAGAGTCACTAGAGTCTTTTTTGTGGTATTTTTTGTTTCCGGTCTTGGTTGACACGGCCTCCAGTTGCATTCAGTAATATACCCTCAACCAGACATCTGCTGACCCCATAGCCTGCCCCACCAGCTGCTGCTTATTCACTCAATATCCAGACACCAGTGTTCAGGCAGTCTATTCCACGTTTCTGCTTCTAGTTGCATCTGATTACTTCATCTGTTTGTTGAAAGTTTTTTTGTCTGTTTTTACTTCTTGTTCATTGCTGTTTACAATAAAATATATTTCTTTAGGATAGACTTGCACTAACGTCAAAAGCGTGCAAAGAATTTCAAATAAAAAACAGGAACAATTCAAATATTCCGGTTCTTCTTGCAGAAAACCTGTTAGTTTTAATTCTGTATAAACTCTGATATGTTTCTTTGCAATCAAACAATCTCCACATGAAACTGGCTAACATCATCATACCCTCAGCAGAACAATTGTCAAGGTTGATTAATCCTCCCACGCTGTGCCAACACCTTTCCACTTTCTCCCGCCATGTGGTCACTGTGAGACTTTTTCCGAGACAGACAGGCCTGTTTGTTATTTCCAGTAAGCTCTGCCACCTCAAAGCGAAAGCAAAACAGAAAAATAAGAGCTTCACAAGTGCAGGAAGCTCAAAATGTATGTACATTCTGTGCTGCAGCAGCTCTTTTGTGTGTCGTGTGTTCTGCCAACTGACATTTTTCTTCTTTTGTCAGTGAACAATGAGTCCATCCTGCTGACACTTATTATCTATGCGGCAACAGCTGGGTATCACTTATACTTCATATCATGGAACTGCACTTCAAAATAAAACATCTGCCGTCCGTTTGTATTCTGCTTTGCTAGATTAATGAGCAGGGAGTGAAAAAGTGAGATATGGGGGTAGACTGGACCCGAGGTGCTACACACTGTCTGCTAGTTGCCACACTGCCAGCAGCGCCGAGAAGATAAATGAACAAAATTTATTTTTGTCAAGGAGCTTTCTCCCCAAAAGCAAAGGTATTTTTAATGTCCAGCACTAACAGGTGTTTAACATTGAATAGTGCTAGGTAAACAGTTTTATTTTTTGGGATGACCTCTATTTAGTAGCAAAGAGCTATCTGGCTTTTAGGAGGTTGTGAGTTCATTTCCAAAGTCCCCCCGTCACATTTCTATGTCTTTGGCAAGACATTAAGCCCCACATAATCTACAAAAAAATTGTATTGTTGGTGTGAATTGGAGAAAGTGACTTTTTAGGAATACACTATATAGATGCCATTTCATTTAAATAATTTTTCCAGTGTTTTTTGGCATCTCTGCAGTCGACATAATGGTGTAATTTTGCAATTAAAGGAAGGTGGTCAACGTTAACTAAAATCATGAGATAACATGGAAATAATGATACACATTAAAACTCTACCGTCTGGATTCAGGAATGTGATAAAACCTTGTTTCTTTCAAAAGGAAAGGAAAAAGGAATTACAAAGGCTGATTCAAATGTAAAATACCAAGACAAAAGCCAAGAACAAGATTAACAAAAATGAAGTGGTGAAATGAGCAAGTCGTAAACAATAGTATTCAGTGGTTGTACTTGTGGTTGTCTGAACAGTGATATGCAATAATATTTGTCTGCTCACAAAATATCTCATGTTTTGCTTTTGAGTCACACTTTAATGTTTTAGACCATTAAAAATATATTTAACAAAGATAATAATATAAAACAAATACAAAATAATCATTCACTAAACGTATGACTGGTTGTGCAACCAAAGTCGGCAACAGTTGCCATCAAGATTTGCTTTTTGCCTTGCTGGGAGACATTTGAATTCAGCCACATTGGAGGCTGCATTATGTTTGTGGTCAGGCCCAAGCATGTCACTCAGATTTAAGTCTGGACTTTGACTAGGCCGTTTCGAAACCATTATTTTATTTTATTTTATTTATTGACATTTTTTGGGGGTCTTTTTTTGAACCATTCTGAAGTAGACTTGCTGGTGTGCTTTTTGTTACTGTCCTGCTACCTAATCCAAGTCTGCTTGACCTAAAGATCACAAACCAATGGACATTCTCCTTCAGGATTTTTTGGTAGAGCGCAGGATGTATTCTTACATTAATTACAAGAGCTGTCTAGGTCCTGAAGCAGTGAACCATTCTGAAGTAGACTTGCTGGTGTGCTTTTTGTTACTGTCCTGCTACCTAATCCAAGTCTGCTTGACCTAAAGATCACAAACCAATGGACATTCTCCTTCAGGATTTTTTGGTAGAGCGCAGGATGTATTCTTACATTAATTACAAGAGCTGTCTAGGTCCTGAAGCAGTGAAGCAGGTCTTGACCCTCAAACTACCACCATCAAGTTTAAATGAAATGATGTGATTGTTTCAAACCAAATGTAACATGACAACTCTTGGAGTTTATTGAGATCTTACGCAGCAGATGTGAGATGGGCCTTTGCATTGTTATTGGTCAAAAATGGTTTTTGCTTTTAAAGCTCTCCCATTGATGCCATAGTCCCTTTCTTATTCAATCATGATTATTGAGTTTAAGTGAGGCCAGCGATGGCTTGGATTTTTGGGTTGTTTTGTGACCTTTTAGACGAGTCGCCAAAGGGCTCTGTTTTATGATTTTCTCAATTTGTAGATATTGTCCCAAAATTTCTTTTTTACCCTTTTACGGTCTAAGAGATGTAAAAAAAAAATAGTTTCTCATATGAATTTCCACAGGGGCCATGATGTTTTAGCTGACTTCATGCCGTTGGACAGGTTCTATTTAAGTTATTTCCTGATTTTAAAGGCAGCAGCCTGGGCATGGCAAGTGAAACTGAACAAAAAATGTGGTAATTAACTCACATCTTGTCAAGGAGGCAGTTACATTTCACATTGGTCCAGCTTGGGTCAGATTTTTGTTTTGGCTAATTATCAAAAATAATTATTCGTTTTTTTCTAGCCTATATCTTTGGAATTTAAATTAGTTTGGTATGAAACAATGGAAAAAATGAGAAAATCTAAGAGAATATAGAAACTGTGAACCGAGCCAACCAAAGGATTCAAATGCTAACGTTAGTATGCCAATGTTTATGTAGCTGGCTCGTGAATGTAAAATTCAAAATTTGGACTGACATCTTATTTAAAACCAAAGTTATCAAATCTAAAGGTTAAGCTTTTCAAAAATACAGTGGAAACAGATGTAGAAGAATCAGGCAGTTTACATTTGAACTATTGGCACTATTTGTAAAGGTATTATTTACTTATTACATTTGGATTGTTAGGACCATTTATGTGTAACGAATGGGGTTTATTTTTCTATGAAGCTCTCACTGTGGCAATATAAGCTGATACCACTTTAACAAACTGTCACTGTAGCTCTCTTTTTGCAGCAACCACTATTCCTGCCACAGCTGAAAAGACAGAACTTCTGTTTTATTAAAATGAAACACCTTTTTCAAAAAGATCACAATAAACAATGAAAATGTACACCTTTTCATAAAGTTTTACCACAGTTACTGTGCTGTCAAGGAGGGCAGTTACATTTTCAATGCTTTCATTCTTTTGCCAGCTTTTGTCCATCATCCTCATTATTTCAGAGCAGAACCTCTGCTTGAAAAGTTAGAAGACATTTTTACGTTTGTTATGTATTCAACAGACCTCACTCTAATTGGAAACATTTTGGTTAAGAAGTTTAATATTATTGTGAGCATTTGAATAGCTTAAACATTTTCCCTTTCTAGATAGACTATTGTAGATCAACTGTTGTAGTGCAAAAGAAAGAGGCAATAAAGGAGAATCATTTCCATGATCCCCTTAAGAAATTTGCCAATAGCCATTACTCTAGGGTCAGTAAAAGCTCTCAGTGAGACTAAAACTAAGCACTTAGTCCAGTGAAAAAGCTAGAATTCACCCACTGAGGTGAAAGATTGACACCTGGCTTTCCATGATGCTCTAGGCAACATGTTTTCTCTTCACAGCCCAGCGAGCGACTGCATAGTCAGGTGGATTTACAAGTCAGCTTTAGCACCGTTTTAATTAGCCCCTCTGTCTGTCTGTGTCCATCCTCCAGATGGACCCGGTGCAGAAAGCCGTCCTCCATCACACCCTGGGCATCCCTCCCACACCCAAGAGAAAGCATGTGTCCTGCAGCGTCTGCCAGCTGAGGTTCAACTCACAGGTGAGCAAGTCGACTATAAATTCTCCACAAAATCGGCTCTGACAAAGGCTTAATTTGCTCGACTGTTCTGCTCGGATCGCAGCTCCAGCGATGTTGCATCGCATTGAGATGCAGATAATGTGTTCAGTTCTCTGTAGGTGATGATGCTGACTGTGCAGCAGACAAAAACCTGACAGGTAGGCACTTTGTGAAGTTTATGAAATGCAACTGGGAGCACTTTCATGCTTTTTTATGAAGTAGTAAATTACTTTGTTGCTCAAATTCTGTGAGGATCAAAAGGGAATAAAGATTCATGTTAGAAATTTTTTAGATGACTTCAAAGTAAAACTTTACTGCAGACACCAGCCGTCACACAAATTAATCTTCACAGGATGGGTTGTAACGCCTTAAGTGACAGAACTAAACGTTTTTACCACAATTCCTCTCTCCAGAGATTAGTCTAATTAATAACGAGTATTGGAAAGATTTCTCCTTCAAATGTAAAAATAACATTTTTAAAGGCCTAACTTAACATAGTTTAGGTTGAAGCTGATTTTTCATATCAAGGACATGGATATAATGCACCTTCTCTTCTTTCAGTTTGTTGGCATTGGATCATGTTTTCCCTGAGCTTCATGTGTTCAGAATCTTATTACAAAAGGTAGAGTTTATTAGCTTATTTCCATATGTAGTGTATTCTACATGCTCAAGTATTTTAATCAAATGCACGGCTTTCACATTAACTCGCTAAATCTAACCAACGTACCAGCGCCTAGCCAAGCAGATGGGTTTCGATTTTCCCCTGCATCTAATTTCCATACCACTTTGAAAGTAATCAAAAAAGATTTAAAAAGAATATCAGTGATACTGCATGTTGTTAAATCAGAAGCATCCCTAACTGGCAGTGTCATGGCACCTTTCATTAAGCAGTAATCAATCAATTTTCAACGCTGAACGGGCAGGTGATTGCTCAGGAAGGGTATATTATGTTTTACAGAGGAAATCGAACCTAAGAAGATACTTACTGTTCATCAGCTGCTAATTTTAGGGCTTTATTAATGAAAAAGATTGCGGGTTCAGCTGTCAGCCTTATTAATCTGATCAGTGGACGCCGTGAAATACTTGGAAGTAATTTAAAAAAACGTATTTACTACCAGATGCATCAGGTCATTTGATTTGCCACAGAAACAAATTGGACTACACTGTGCTAAATACAACTCTTAATAATAATAATAATACATTTTATCTCAGGACACCTTTCTAAAACCTGAGGTCACCTTACAGAGAAGAGAAAAACAGAACAATAATGCATAGACAAACAATAAACAAATAATTAATCAAATAGCAAATATGTAGACAGTACAACAACTATGTAACATTTATGTTTCATTATTGTATCAGAGTTATAAGCTTTCCGTGTTATACAGCTTTTAATAAATAAGGGCTCTCTGGTTGAGGCAGAAAACCGAACTTGGTTGTAGATTTCCGCTTGAACTTCTGAACATCTGGAGTACATTTTCTTATGGTTAGATTTTGTTTTTTAATAGGACAAACTCTTCAGTGGTTCCCTTTCTTACATTCTTAAACTCTTGAATGTTACTTTTGAAAACTGTCACTTTCCTGAACTGACAAGATAATTTGAAATGTAACGTGTGGGTAACTGTAGCTGTGTAGCTGTGTGGCTTGAAAATGATTTCTTATCTTGCATTAAGGCTTTAATAATTTATATCATATTTGTACTGCATATACTTTTGTTTTAACTTCTTTGGGGAATATAGATAGAAATAAACCAGTGACTAAATCTGATGCAGTGGATCACTTTTTTTTATGTTCCTGAACACAATCCCAAAAAATTAACTTAAAAAGTTACAGGGTGGATTTGGAGAAATAACTTTATTATCAGATGTTGAAGTTGTGTAAGGTACCAGGATGGTTACTGGCTGCTTTGTCATTAATATTTAAGGCAGTACCTGACACTTTGTTAAAGTGTTTAATTCTAACCTATAAATAGTTTAAGCAGACAAGTGATTAAAGGAAACATGTTTAGCACAATAACTTTTTCCTGTTTGCAGCATTAATAAATAATAGGTTTGGTGAGAAAAATTAGATTTTGATACTGGATTTTATTTTTATGCTGGCATTGTTCGGTTCTTAATGGCACTTATTCTTCAGGTTCCTTTTCAATTCTCTTTGAATTCTAGCTGTTTATCCTTTTGTTCAGGCTGCATAAACTTTTCCATTCTAAGTACTGGGCAGTTTGTATCCTAATGATGACTTTCAAAATTTTTAAATGGTAAGTTTCTAGAACTTACAGGTTACAGGTTAACAGGTTACTTTTGGAACTCACTACATTCAAGGTGCACAACCTCCACCTTTCTGATGTCAAACGTTGGACTATTTGTCTTTGGTTATCATCTGATTTTTCACAAATTTATAATCTGGTTTACATACTCACTGTGAGAAAATTAAAAAGGGGTCACACTTTCTGCTTCTTTGTTTAGCTTTCAATGGATTTTTACAGCGATTTTTGTATAAATCAATTTTTAGATTGGAAAGACATCCAAGGGTTTAATGTACATCAAACATCACCTCACATTATTTTAAGCTTTTGACTCCACCTTCCAGTGTGACTGTTCTAAACTATTAAGACATTCCTCCGCTTCTACGTGCAGCACCTGCGCCAGCTCTTCAGCTGAAACATGTAACCTTTCCCATCAAGTGCTTAGTAGTCTGCATTGCTCTGCAATTATACCACCAGAGAACTTTTTAGTAGGAAAATGTCTGTACCAGTGGAAGTGGAGTGGACTCATTCGTATTTTATGCATTTTCAAGCATCAATTATTCATTCCATCTTTGCTGGTTTTGTCTTTTTTGGGAGACTAAAGGGTGGTTTGGAAAAGAGGATAAAGTACTGAGTGATACTAGACAAAAGGAAAAATTCGCTAAGAAAATTTTTATCACGTGTAAGAGGGAGTGGCCTCCCTAATTCAAAATTGTCCAACTATTTCTTGCTTTTAAGCATCACCAAAGTTGCATGCTGTATTATCAAACCACCTTTGAAAAAAGTGTTTCAATAGCATCATTAAGAGTCTGAAATTAATTACAGTATACCAATAATGAGTCTAAGCTTCTAAAACCATTTGTAAAATTAAAATAAAGTTGTGAGATCATTTAAATAAAATTGTCATGAGTCTAAATACAGACAAAATCACCATCAGAATAATTGGAACAGCTCATTTATTTTGTTTTTGTCTTTTTAATTCATGACAACTGCATGTGATTACAGGCTTTACACACAGGATGGGCTGAAATAAATTAGAGTAAAGTCTTAACTAAATGTCTCTTGTGTTTATGATGATAATTAAGATTTTAATGGTAGAATTAAGTTTTAAACGGAACCATCAGTGACACAGACCGGGACTATTTTCACACTCTTGCTTTCAACCTGTGGCTACGACGAGGCTTAACACATTTATGTGATGTAATCTTAATATTACTGTCTGTTTCTAGCTTAATGGTTTAAAAAACTCACACGGTTTTGCTCTTGTCTTTATCACTTTGCAGCTTCAAAATATATATATTTTTTACCTTTATTTATTAATTTTGCTCTCTATGGGTAGAAAAATAATTTTTCAGAAAAATATTTTTTCTGTATATAATATAAAACATGTGGACTATTGTTTTTCCTATGAGCCATTCGCTATGTTTCATAGTTTTAGTTGCCTTTACTCATTCCTCTTCTTCATCAAGACATACAGCGCGGTGACATGTTAATGCTTTTGCTGCACGAAGAAAGCATTTGGCCTTTTTTAGTAAGGGAAAGAGCCGTCTAAACCAACCTTCTTCTGTGTGAAAAAGTAATGTCTCCTCTTACTAATATCCTGAATCAACTGAATAACCTGATTATTTTTGAAAGCTAACTTCATTTTCACTAGCCAGCCATATTTAGGAATCAAGAAACCACATCCTCCCTGGGCTGCCACCTTATCGTGGTGGAGGGGTTTGAGTGTCCCAATGATCCTAGGAGCTATGTTGTCGGGGGCTTTTTGCTCCTGGTAGGGTCACCCATGGCAATTTGGTTCTAGGTGAGGGATCAGACAAAGTGCAGCCCAAAAGACCCCTATGATGGACAAGAAAAATGGATCCAGTGTTCCCTCGCCTGGATGCGGGTCACGTTGGCGAGCGCCTGGTGGCCTTTACTCATGGGGCCCAGTCGGGCTTAGCCTGAAGAGGTTACATGGGTCCCCCTTCCCATGAGCTCACCACCTGTGGGAGGGGCCATAGGGGCCGGGTGCTGTGCAGGATGGGTGGCGGCCGAAGGCAGGGACCTTGGCGGTCTGATCCTCGGTTGCAGAAACTGGCTCTTGGGATGTGGAACATCAACTCTCTGGTGGGGAAGAAGCCGGAGCTGGTGTGCGAGGTTGAGAGGTTTCGACTGGACATCGTCGGACTCACCTCGACGCACGGCTCTGGCTCTGGAACCCGTCTCCTCGAGAGGGGTTGGACTCTCTTCCACTATGGAGTTGCCCCCGCTGGGGTGGGCATACTTGTTGCCCCCCATCTCGGCCCCTGCACATTGGGGTTTACCGCGGTGAATGAGAGGGTAGCCTCCCACCGCCTGCGGGTGTTTGTGCTTATGCGCCAAACGGCAGATCAGATAACCCCTCCTTTTTGGACTCTTTGGAGGGGGTGCTGGAGAGTGCTCCTCCTGGGGACTCCCTTGTTCTGCTGGGGGACTTCAACGCTCACGTGGGCAATGACAGTGAGACCTGGAGGGGTGTGGTTGGGTGGAATGGCCCCCCCGATCTGAACTTGAGTGGTGTCTTGTTATTGGACTTCTGTGCTCGTCATGGATTGTCCATAACAAACACCATGTTCAAGCATAAGGGTGTCCATATGTGCACTTGGCACCAGGACACCTTAGGCCGCAGCTCGATGATCGACTTGGTTATCGTGTCATCTGATCTGCGGCCGCATGTTTTGGACACATGGGTGAAGAGAGGGGCTGAGCTGTCCACTGACCACTACCTGGTGGTGAGTCAGCTCCGATGGTGGGGGAGGACGCCGGAAAGACCTGGAAGGCCCAAACGTGTTGTGAGGGTCTGCTGGGACTCACACCTCCGGCAGAACTTCGAACACATCCCAGGGGGAGGCAGAGGAAATTTAGTCCGAGTGGACCATGTTCCGTGCCTCCATTGTCGAGGCGGCTGACCAGAGCTGTGGCCGCAACGTGATCAGTGCCTGTCGCGGTGGCAATCCCCGAACCTGCTGGTGGACACCGGCGGTAAGGGATGCTGTCAGGCTGAAGAAGGAGTTTTATCGGGTCTTTTTGGCTTGTGGGACCCCTGAAGTAGCTGATAGGTACCGGAGCGGAGTGCGGCTCGGATGGTCGCGGAGGCAGAAACTCGGGCGTGGGAGGAGTTTGGAGAGGCCGTGGAGAACAACTTCCGTACGGCTTCGAAGCGATTCTCGTCTCAGGGGGGGGCAAGCGGTCTGCCACCAACACTGTTTACAGTGGGGATGGTGTGCTGCTGACCTCGGGACCTTGGGTCGGTGGATGGAATACTTCGAAGACCTCCTCAATCCCACCGGGATGCTTTCCAATCTGGAAGCAGGGTCTGGGGAGTTTGGGTCAGGCTCTCCAATCTCTGGTGCTGAGGTCACCGAGGTCGTTAAAAAGCTCCTCGGTGGCATGTGTCCAGGGGCGGATGAGATTCGGCCGGAGTTCCTCAAGGCTCTGGATATTGTGGGGCTGTGTTGGTTAACGCGGCTCTGCAATATTGCGTGGACATCGGGGGCAGTTCCCTTGGATTGGCAGACCGGGGTGGTGGTCCCCCTGTTTAAAAAGGGGGACCACAGAGTGTGTTCCAACTACAGGGGGATCACACTTCTGAGCCTCCCTGGTAAGGTCTATTCAGGGGTTTCGGAGAGGAGGGTCCGACGGATAGTCAAACCTAGGATCCAGGAGGAACAATGCGGTTTTCAACCTGGCCGTGGAACACTGGACCAGCTCTACACCCTCAGCAGGATCCTGGAGGGTGCGTGGGAGTTCGCCCAACCGGTCTACATGTGTTTTGTGGACTTGGGGGGCCCTGTGGGGGGTGCTTCGGGAGTATGGGGTACCGGGCCCCTTGATACGGGCTGTGTATCAAGTTTGGTTCGCATTGCCGGCAGTAAGTCGGGCTTGTTTCCGGTGAGAGTTGAGAGTTGGACTCCGCCAAGGTTGCCTTTTGTCACCGATCCTGTTCATAACTTTTATGGACAGGATTTCTAGGCGCAGCCAAGGTCTGAGGGGATCCGTTTCAGTGGCCTCAGAATCGAGTCTCTGCTTTTTGCAGATGACGTAGTCCTGTTGGCTTCATCGGAACGTGATCTACAGCTTTCGCTGGAGCGGTTCACAGCCGATTGTGAAGCGGCTGGGATGAAGATCAGCACCTCCAAATCTGAGGCCATGGTCTTGAGCCGGAAAAGGGTGGGGTGCCTTCTCCGGATCAGGGATGAGGCCTTTCCCCAAGTGGAGGAGTTTAAGTATCTGGGGTCTTGTTCACGATTGAGGAAAAAATGGAGCGGGAGATTGATAGACGGATTGGTGACAAATCTGCAGTTATGCGGGCGCTGTACTGGTCTGTCGTGGTGAAGAGAGAGCTGAGCCGAAAGGCGAAGCTCTAGATTTACTGTTCGATCTACGTTCCTACCCTCATCTATGGTCACGAACTCTGGGTGGTGACCGAAAGAACGAGATAAACGGATACAAGCGGCTGAAATGAGTTTCCTCCGTAGAGTGTCTGGGCTCTCCCTTAGAGATAGGGTGAGAAGCTCTGTCATCCAGAGGGGGCTCAGAGTAGAGCAGCTGCTCCTCCACATCGAGATGAGTCAGTTGAAGTGGCTCGGGCATCTGGTCAGGATGCCTCCTGGACGCCTCCCTGGTGAGGTGTTTCGGGCACGTCCCACCGGGAGGAGGCCCAGGGGAAGACCCAGGACATGCTGGAGGGACTATGTTTCTCGGCTGGCCTGGGAGCGCCTTGGGATTCCTCCCGAGGAGCTGGAACAAGTGGCTGGGGAAAGGGAAGTCTGGGTGTCCTTGCTTAAGCTGCTGCCCCCGCGACCCGACCCCAGATAAGCGGAAGAAAATAGATGGATGGACGGAAGAAACCACATTAACAGAACTTGACAAAATGAAGAAGGCTTAAAGATAATTAAAAGCAACAAATAATGCCCCAAATGGAAATAAGTCCAAGAACAAATTAGGTTAAAAGAAATACGGTGCCATCAGTTTGTGACCTTAAATTCAAGAACACTTGGGTTAAGCAGCAAGACAATGATCCAAAACACACCACCAAGTCAACATCTGAGCGGCTCAACCAACGGCAGGAAAGGTTTTGGATTGGCCAGTCAAAGTTGGCACTTTAAATCTGATTGAAACACTTTGGCATGACCTTAGTCATTCATGCTTCAAAACCGTCCAGTCTGGTTAAATTAAAACAATTCTGCTCAGAAATGGTGGCCAAAATTCCTCCAGAGCAATACGAAGGACATATTGACAGTTCTTACTAATATTTAATGTCAGCTCTGTTGTTACCAAGTGTGGAACAAGCAGTAATCAAGTTTAGGACACTATTTTAATAACATCAATGTAATAAAAAAAATGTAATAAAAAAAAGCAAAAACTGTTTTTTTTACTGCACTGTAATATTAGTCTGCTTCAAAAACATCAACATGCCTGGTTTCCATGAAAAATTTACCCTGCATAAACACAAATCTTGTTCTTGAGCATTTGTACATTTCAGATACAACCTTACAGCAACAATCCATGCAGGGATAATTAGATTCTGCCGAAATTCTATTGAGGAGAAAAAATATGAATAATGCTCAGCAGGGAGCAGATTCTGGCTGCTTGCTTGGAGTAGAAGAAACATGTATTTTAGGAATGTGTTTATTTTTATTTCTTTCAGAAATCCTTCTCAATATTTCTAAATCACACAGCGTTTCAAACTTGCAGCCATCCTTTAAGACTCTATATTTATGTTTCACAGTTATGACTTTTTGAAACGGTTACCAGTGTTTATTTGCTGTGTATTGCAGTCCTTCTGTGGGTTTTTTACCATCCATAGGTGTGTGCATTTCAGCAGTAGTAAAGTGGGAACAATCCAAATGACCTCGACATCCCATTAATGCGAGAAAAAGAGGCCTAAACTCTGAGTCACTATAGATTTCTCTTGCACCCTTAAAGAAATCTATTTCCATAATTTAGATCCTCAGGACTCCATATACTCCAGGAGAGTGTTTATATACCCACTGAATCTGGGTCATATAGATTTATGACTGGCTAAGAATAGTGGATAAATTCAGCATTACAAATAAAGGAGGAGGACGGCTTCAAACATTAAAAAAGGAAAAGAAAAGAAGCAAAAGCCACACAAAGCAAGCAACAAGCTTTGGGCGACTCAATAGATAAAATTTAGTCTAACTCCTTAACCATGTTTCTCTTTTGTAATTTAAGCTCTAAATTAAATTAGTATAGCATAGCAGACTGGTTAGGAATAAATGAGCATTTGCTTCCTTCTACTCCTCCGGAAATGGTTACAGTTTATTTTAACTCTTTATTGTATTACATAATTCCTTTGTGCTTATTGCTTTATGTTTAATATCAGGTCAATTCAATTCAGTTTATATATATAGCGGCAATTCACAACACATGTCATCTTAAGGCACTTTACAGGTCATTTCAATTCAATACAATCATACATGATTTCCAATCAGTTTTAAAGTTTTAGATCTAAGGAAACACAGCAGATTGCATCAAGTCACTGACTTGCAGCATTCACTCCTCCTGGACAAACATGTAGTGAAATTAGACAGCAATCCCTCATACTGAGCAAGCATGTAGCGACAGTGGAGAGGAAAAACTCCCCTTTAACAGGAAAAAACCTCCAGCAGAAGGTCTGGGGGTTTGAGAAGACAGAGCGGAAACACAGAAAGAACAAGAAACTGATGTAGGAGTACATTCTATGTCAAAGAAAGTAAAAAGTTGGCAACAGGTGACGTAGAACGTCCAGTTACTGGGAGAATCATCCCAGCCGATGCCCTTTTCCAACAAGGCACCGCGGCAGTCGAAATAACAGCAAATAATGTTACTGGAGAGGAGTAGATGAGAAAAGTAACAGAGTGAAGAAAAGTGGTCAGTCTGTCCTCCTAAAGTCTAAGCCTATTGCAGCATAACTACAGAGATAGCTCAGGATGACACAGCCCGTTAGAAAGAGACATGAGGGAGGCAGAGCCAGGGAGAACCCTCTGTCTGGACTGCACCCCCCCAACCTGGCTCAGGCTGTCGGCTACTACCCCTACTCCATCACTCATCCAACGACTGGCTAAAATCAATCTGTTTTTAAGTATAAGCTTCATCAAAACGGAAAGTTTTAAGGCTGGTATTTAAAATAGACAGAGTGTCTGCCTCACGGACTAAAACTGGGAGCTGGTTCCACAGGAGAGGAGCCTGATAACTAAAAGATCTGCCTCCCATTCTACTTTTAGAAATCCTAGGAACCATCAGTAAACCTGCAGTCTGAGAGCGAAGGGCTCTGTTAGGAACATAGGGAACAATTAGATCTCTGATGTATGATGGAGCTTGATTATTAAGGGCTTTATATGTAAGAAGGAGGATCTTAAATTATATTCTGGATTTAACACTAAGCGAATGAAGGTAAACTAAAACAGGAGAAATATGATTTCTCTTTTTAATATTCATCAGAACTCTTGCTGTCACATTTTGGATCAACTGAAGGCTTTTAACTGCATTTTGTGGACTACCTGATAGTAAAGAATTACAGTAGTCCAGCCTTGAGGTAACAAATGTGTGGACTAGTTTCTCAGCATCACTCCTTGACAGGATGTTGCTAATTTTAGCAATATTCCGGAGGTGAAAGAAGGAAATCCTAGAAACTTGTTTAATATGGGATTTAAATGTCAAGTCTTGGTCAAAAATAACACAGAGGTTATTTACGTTATTACTGGAGGCCAATTTAATACCATCCAGGTTAAGTGATTGACTATGCAGTTTCTTTTTTAGAGCTTCTGGTCCAAAAGCAACTTCTGTCTTGTCAGAATTTAAAAGCAGAACGTTTAGAGTCATCCATGTTTTTATGTCTTCCAGACATGCCTATAATCTACCTAACCGATTTGATTCTTCAGGATTTATATATATGTAGTAAAAAAAATTGGTCCAAGCACAGAACCCATGGTGCTCCCCAAGTAACCCTTGAGTGTGAAGAAGATTTATCATTTACATGAACAAACTGGAATATGTCGGACAAATAAAATTTAAACCAGCCTAGTGCTGTGATCAACATGGTCAAAAGCAACACTGAGATCTATCAAGACCAGAACCGTCACATGTCCATTATCTGTATCTCGTTTTTCAACAATAGTTGCTAATGTTTGGAACAAATTATCTTGGGAATAGGTTTCTGAGTTTTCTCTCTGTGGTTTTTTGGATTTTATTGTCTTTTTATTGTTTTGGAACGAAAATAGTTTTTACGTTTGTACTCCTAAAAAAACAAATTGCTGCTGTAGTAGAGAAGTTATATATGGTGGCTAGAACTAGAACTACAGTGTATTTTATTGGGGATTCCATGCTGCAAACACAAAGTATAACTGTCAAGGGGAAGGAAAATAAACATTTTATTTAATAAAAACTTTTTTTCAATCATAAAAATCTAAAAAGTGTGTTTTGCATTTGCAGTCAGCCCTCCTTTACTCCTTTACTTTGTAGCCTTCAGAATTAACCTAATATGTCAATCCAGTCCAGTTGTTTGCGATCTCTTTATAATCTCTTTATAAATCCAACTGTTCTGTGAAGGCCTCAGAGGTTTGTTGCAGAACTGTAGTGAACAAACAGCATAATGAAAACCAAGAAACACAGCAGACAGGTCAGACTGGAGTCTGGGGTGGTTTAAGACGGAGTTGCTTCTAAAACATTACACCAAGCTTTGAAAATCTCACAGATCACTGTTCAATGCATCATCTGAAAACGGAAAGATTATAGCACAACTTCAAACCTATCAAGACAAGGCACCAAGAAGGAGAGCATCCACTAGAGGGGGTTGGTAGTAAATAGTAACATTTACTTTGGTAACTTTTTATAAAAAATGTACTCTTACAAGTAGTTATACCGCATCGTACTTTTTACTTTTACTCAAATTATATTATTATGAAATATCGCTCCTATTACTTGAGTAAAATATCTGGATAGTCTACTCTTTGTGAATTACTTTATTGAATGGAGAGTAACATGTTTTAGTAGAAAATGCATGTTCTAAAATATGTAAACCTACTGTAACTATTAGCTTCATAAGTTTATTATTGAAAAAGAAAATTATTGGAAGTGTGTCTGAATTTGTTATTTTGTAACTGTGTTATTTGTTTGTATGATTTTTTTTCATTATAGTCTTTAAAATACAAGAATATGTCCATAATATTTTATTTTTCTCCATCTGATGACATCATTGGTTACCTAGTACCTAAGAAGCCATTTTACAAAATACTTTTTGACTTGGGATGTTGCAGCTGGTAGCGCTGTTGCCTTGCAGCAAGAAAGTCTTGGGTTTGAATCCCAGCCTGGGGTCTTTCTGCATGGAGTTTGCACGTTCTCCCCATGCATATAGGTTCCCTCTGGGTACTATGACTTTCTCCCACAGGAGGATGACAAGTTTTTACTTTTACTTAAGAAAAACTATATTAAAGTACTGCTACTCTTACTTGAGTACAATTTCTGGCACCACCTCAGTTAATCAGAGAAGCAACTAAACTAGCCGTAGTAGCTGTGTAGGAGCTACAGATATTCACAGCTCAGGTGGGAGAATCAGTAAAAAATGACAACTATCTGTTGTGAAATCTATAAATTTGGCCTCTATGGAACAGTAGCAAAAAGGAAGGCATTGTAAAAAGAGAGCCAAAAGTTTGATTTGCAGGATGACACAGTGAGAACATAAATTAAGCTAAATATAAATCAACCCTGGAAGATAAACTGTTAAAGGCTGCACCAGAGGTTCAACTTGCAGCAGGATGACAACCCTAAACATTTAGCTGGAATAGCGAGAAATGTCTCTAGATAATCAAAGCTGATAGAGACCCACCTCAAGAGTCTAACACTAAATTATTCCTTCATTTCAAATTGTCTGAAATACTCAGCACAACCTTTCTGTGATAATTGGCTTCTATTGAATTCCTCGGGATCTAAATTTTAACCTCTCTGTTCCCAATAGCTTCTTCAGGAATTATATCATCACTGGTTTTTTTCGTGTCTTGTCTTCTTCAAAGAGCAGCTGGAAGGAAAACAAATCATTTCACTCCTAAATTTAATAATACATGTGCCAGACTTGGAATTTAGGTGTTCCATTTCACTGCTCTGATAAAAGATGAAATATCGCTAAAGCAGCATTAAACAACCATCCATATTACAGGAGTTTCATGACAAACTGTTAGCCATGTCTTCGGTACCTGCAGGGTGATGAATGTGGGTTAAAATTAATAGTTACTTCCCAGAACAAGATGTGCAGTCAATTTGAAAAAGTGATATTTCTTCGAGAAAATCGTCTCAAAAACTCTCAACGCCAATTAAATTACTGAGGAAAGAATGAATGGCCTCATGGGGGAGCAATGAAAGCTCATAATCCGCATAAAAAAAAATTAACATACTGAGCATCCAAAGACTGCAAAAACAAAACAAGCCAATTATTAGAAAGAAGATGCTGCCACATATGGCCTTTATTTAGCTGTGGACCATAAATAATAATTCATTCCGGTGTTTTTTGGGATCCCGAAGTTGGCTGACTTATTTATTCTGAGAGGCAGTTTCATCCCTCCTTGATGGCTTCCTTCCTGCCACAGGCAAAGCACGCAGGGAAATGCTCGGCGGTAAACAAGGACAGCTCAGAGTCTCCGCGTACGTCCCCTGTCTGTGTGTCTGGATGAATTTGTTGTGAAGGTGAATCTTGGTGAATCTACGTGTTCAGACTGTAAAACCAAACAGTCAGGAGGTAAACTCCACACATACCACGCCATCCTTTGTCCCTGATTTAATTTAGCTTTGTAAAATAATAGATTTTTTTTTTGTGATTTGAGGAAAACCTAAAATTTCAAGTCAGCTACTCCACCCTCTGCACCTATTGGTCCTCCTGTTATAGAGGTGCGAAAGGCCTGAAAATAAATTATCAGTGTGAAAACTTTAGACAAATACAACCTACAATCTGAGAATATTTATTTCAGTGGTGGGGTGATTGTGTATTTTGGAAAATGGTTTTTCATAAAATCACCAGTGCCACAATTACTGTTGCCATTGCTGCTAATCATTTTTACAACCCTTTGCCATTTGAACAGTCTTTGGTCTTCTCCTGTATTATTATGCAAAATTGGAGCACGCCGAGAGAACGATGTTGGACCATTCCTCTCTGCACAATCTCTTGTTCAAAATCCTAGATCCTCTCTTTCAGCTGAGTAAAGTGAGCAGATCTGGGGACTGAAATTGTATCGGAATTAGGTTGCTTTAATGTCTGGTTAACCATTTCGGCGTTGATGTGGACATATAGAGTTTATGATGTGATGCACTCTAACATGGTGGGAATGAGGAACTTTTCCACAAATTTGTCGTTTGCTTCACACCAAACCCGTATTTAGTTTATTACTAAATATTTAGCTTGTTAACTAAATATTTAGTTTACAAATTAGATATTTAGATCCAAACAAAATATTTAGTGAACAAGCTAAATATTTATTTACAAACAAAATATTTAATTTACAAATTAAATCTAATTAAATTTAGCAAGCTAAACTGGCTAGCAAAATATATAGCTTTGAACTAAATATTTAACTCAGAGCTAAATATTTAGCAAACATGCAGATTAATCTGCTGATAAGTGGAAGTGGACTATAAAAATAAAAGCTGGGTTTTGCAAGCCTCTAAACTCCTGGTGCGGGTGCAGTCACTGTTGCTGTAAATCAATTGGTAAACAATTATACTACTATTAAAACTGCTCAGTCTACGTTTCAAGCTGAAATGTTGGACATGTCGGGAGGAAAATGAAAAACGATAAGCCTGTTTCAAAACACACATCGTTGAGGACTATCAGGGGAATACAGCTGGGATGGTCCTTTGAACGCGCCATGGCGGTGAGGCAAGGCGAGAATATTGCGGCATTCGTGACGCCAAGTTTCATAGCAGTATTACAGCAAGCCGCACTTACAAATGACCAAATGCTCCCTGATGCCGCCTCCACTTTGCGGTACCATTGTTTTTTGAAACAGGCTATAAAGAGGCTACATGAGCAACAATTCAGTCTAGACAGCAGTTCATTCATATAAAGGTTTGCAAGACCCAGCTCTTATTTTGATAGTCCACTTTGAAAAATGAACCCCCGTTTTTTCCTTATATGACAGGCTAAACAACTCAATTTAATTCTGTTAATTATTGACTGTGTAACTGAACAGCACCCAATACTGACTTATGAAGAGTACCACATTTCTGCTTTACTTTATTTGCTTTGTACAGGTAAAAATAACATTTTTGATCTCCAGGTTTTTCAGAGTCTTAAGTTTTATTATATACCATTTGTCACCTTAATAATGCAACAAAGGTGTATTTTCTGCGAGAGAGTACTGTAATTGGATTTTGCGAACTGCATATACCCCTATAGTAGATTTCTACTTTTGTGTTTGAGCTGATCCAACTTCTCATTTATTTGAAGTTTTATTCTCTGCTATTCATTCTGTGTCCACTTTCATGTCATTCCCCCACTGAACAAAGCACACTGATTGGATATGTCTAAAAATGGAAGGATTAGGAATGGTACAGTGGTTTTCCAAAGATTTTTTCAGTGGGCTTCGAAGCAGCTTGAGCTCTCCAAATTAGGTCTCTGTTTTGGTTTTGGCTTTTCTTACTGGCCCCAAATCCTGCTGACTGTGTTTCTCTTCTCATGGATTGTCTGGTGTCATATTTTGGACATCCAAGAGATTATAGAAAAATGAATTACTTCAAAAAAAAAAAGTGCCTAGTATGATTGATGTAATTTACTTAACCGCTATAAAAAAGGAAACTGGCTACATTAAATGCAATGTAAACACTTACAAAACAAATATTTCCATTAGGCGTCCTCTGCTAATTCTGTTTAGCTTTTTTTATAGATTTATCATTTTTATTTTCCATCCTCTGTCTACATTCAGCTGCTTTTGCCTGCTAAATCTGTCTTTATTGGGTCCTCTCACAGAACCAGGCCTTGGCCCACTACAAGGGCACCAAACATGCCAAGAAGCTAAAAGCCCGGGAAACCCCGAAGAGAAAGCTCAAAGGCTCAGCAGTCACCAAAGCAACCGCCAACCAGCAGACCGCCAAGGGCATCAACACCTTGCAGGTCCCCAACGGCACTGACAGGAAAGGTCTGTGTTTTCCTGCCCTCCACACATTCCCTGACACACGCTCTGTAAGTTTATGAAGCTGCTGCACCATCAACCTTAGAGTACACCTTTTCCTTCTTTAAGGTGTCTTCTATTTATTTCACAAGCTCTTAACCCCTTTAGGACCCAGGTGAACTCTCTGGGGGTCATATTTAACTATGTACTGGCTGATCTGATGATGGGAAACTGCCAGGTTAGTGGGAATACATCTGATGTTTGAGCCTGAGAGGTTTTGCTGAAGAGTCAAAGAGAGAGAGAGAGGGAGAGAGAGGAATCACAAAGCGATTTTTACCCTCCAAACGTTGGATGTTCATTGTTATTTTTTTTATGACTGTTTTAGGTCACATAGTCCTTTTTTTGCTCAGAAAAATTTAACTGACATTCACTCTACTGAAAATGGGGGAAAAATGAATACAAGGTTGCTCAGAAAAAGTAGTATCCTCATTCTATTTTTATACACTCAAACATTTACTGTAAAACCCGAAACAATGTTTGAAGACAAAGCTTTCCTGTGAATCACTGCACTAATATTTATTTGGATAAGCAGAATTTCTGAGAACTGCTTCACATCTGTGAGTCGACCAACTACTGGCACCTATTAGCAGGTATTGCAGCCCAGGACGTTTGAACTACATTTTAAAGTGTCTCTGCATGTCTTCTCTCAGAAACAGCATGTTTTATGTCAGCTCACATGTTTTCTGTTGGATTAATGTCTGGGGATTTTATAATTTTAATGTTGTTTTTCTGGTATCAAGATGCCACAAGGTTTCTGGTTTGTTTAGGATCGCTGTCTTGTGGAAACAACCATTTCAATGGCATTTTCCCTTATGCTGATGATGTACAGTTGTACATCGCTTTGTCTCCTGATGACACATGGCCAATGGATGCATTTTAGACATCATCCTTGGCTACTGCTTTTGATGTGCTGCTGCCGGTGCAGAGATGGCTCTTTGGATGGCGTTTTCTTACCTGGCTCGTCTGTACTTGGCCCAATGTTCTTTTGTGTGTTGCTCTTGAGTGTATGGGGGTTGGGTTGGGGGTAGGGGGGTATAAATGTATAGATATGAGCATGTTTTTGAATCTGTAGGGGAGGGATGGGAATGTAGTTAATGTGGGGTCATTGTTAATCTGTAAAGCACTTTGAGTTGCAAACTTTGTAAGAAAAGCGCTTTATAAATAAAGTTTGATTGATTGATTCATTGAGATTGATGTTCCTTGGACCAAGGTCGAAATTATGTCAATATTGCACAGCAACATGCTAAGGAAAACACCTCATTGCACTTGTCAAGCACATTGGTGGAGGGGTGATGAAATGCTGTATTTTTGGCGTGCACATGATGTTCTTCCTCATACAGGTCATGCTATGATGTTAACCTACTGTAGCTGAAAATGCATTTCAGGTATTTCTTTTTTAGATTTTTAAAAAATAATAATTTTTTATGTGTATTGAAGTTTTAAGATTTCTTCAGAAAGTTTTTAAGGAGCAACAACCTTTTGTCAACTTCCATAACAGAGAATACTAAAATAAATTTTCTTCTCTGAATTGGTCTAATATTTATCCATTACCCATATACTAATTAAGATTTTGGCAGGAACACATTGTTGTGTGCAGACTCTATAGGTGGATATTCATGCTGTTGTTTGCAAGTAGTGGTGTAAATCCTATTATTTTGGCCAGGTGTTTGCTATACCCTTGATAAAACATGCTTTAAATGGTAGGCAAAAAATATGTGTTTCTTCCAGCTGCTGATGGGAGCCAGACACTGATTTTTTGTTGCTCCATCTTGGCAACCAATTGCGCTGCTGATAAGTCCATCTCTATCTCCTGAACTAACATATGTGCAGGATAATATTCTCTGAGCGTCCTGAAATTATAAAAGCTGGCACTTTGACTGTGGAAATTTAGAAGAGGGGAAACACTGAGCTGTCTTCACTTCCAAGCCACTCATTTTCTTGGGCTCGTTCTATATCATGCAGCTTAAAGATAAGCATCATGAAGACATAAAGATGAATACTGTCAACATATGAGTTGTTTTATTCCATTTTAGGCAGAATATTTTCCACCTATAAAAATGTCAAACTATTTTTCTGCTTTCTGGTACTGAACCTTGTACTGCCACGTAGGTGTTCTCTTCAACTGCACTCTTACACAATTGTAAGATTTTTTTTTTCTAAACTTGAAAACTTGAATATTTTCCATTTTAGGTCTCTAAAACCATCTTTCATTGTACCAGAAATTTACGACTGCAGAACTGAGCTGAAACAATGATGATTTACATGTATGTTATTAATGAGTATGAGTCTTTTTTTAAATACAATGGATATGTGCTTTGACTCGGTCCAGGACTTTCCAGTTCTTAATTCTTAGCCAGTTCTCAGTGGATTTATAGGTATGTTTTGGGTCATTGTCATGTAGCAGGGTCCAGTTCAGCTTCAGCTTTATTTATTCATTTATTTCTAACTAATATTTTTCTTAAACCACCTAATACACAGTAAATTTCATGGTGGATTTGATGATGGTAAACTGGCTGGGTCCTGCTGCAACAAAGCACCCCCAAGTCCTGAAACTTTTACCTCCAAGTTTCACATCTGGTATTTGGTTCTTTTTCTGAAATGTTGATTTTCATGTCTTCTGTTCTGTTGTGCAGTGATTTTTCTTTAGGCATTTTCTCCTTCCACACCTCCAGTGTAAGTTGAACTTGTGCAGGCTCTTTCTGATTGTAAAGCCAAGCACTTTCATATCAACAGTAACACAAGCTTGATGTAGGACCAAAGATGAGATTTTAGGGGTTTTGTAGACTTCTTTTTGCATATTGGTCTATTATCAGAATGAGCTGGCTTGGATGCCTGGACCTGGATATGTTGTCCTCCATTTGTTGATGGTTTTCCATATGGTTTACGTCCATTTCCAGATTCATAAGCTGCTACAATCATATTTCTGAAGGCCTCAGATAGGCCTTTTGAACTTACCATGCTGTTAGGACTTACTTTTAACAGGCAGGAGTCCACCAAACTAATTTTCATTATGTGCTCCTGATGTGATACGCCTTTGTTTGGTGTCCTAATTCTTTCCCCGCGAGAAATTTATTTATTTTATTTTATTGTCAGACAACTTTAGAATTTTAAAAAATGGACAATAAAAAACCACACATTTAAATACATAAAAAAAACCACACAAGCAGTTATAGAATGTCCTAATAATTTCACAAGATTGACAGCTAGTGGTGACTTAAAGACAAGATGCACCTCACTCTCAAATATAAGAAACACTTTCAAACTGAGTACCAAACTATTATATTGGATGCCAAGTTTTAGTCTGTGGAACATTTCAAAGTTTTTTAGTCTTAAAAACATCTGCACTGTGGCACAGTTGGTAGCACTGTTGCCTTGCAACAAAAAGGTTCTGGATTCTAATCCTGGTCTAGGGGGTTTTCTGTATGGATTGAATGCTCTCCCAGTGCATGCGTGGGTTCTCTCTGGGCACCTGGCTTCCTTCCACATTGCAAATATATGTCAGGTTAATTGATCTCTATAAATTGCCGTTAAGTATGAGTGTGTGCATGGTTGTGTGTCTCTGTGTTGCCCTGCGATAGAACGACGACCACAGCAGATAGTCACCAGTTCAACGCGCCCCTACACAGACAAGCAGGTATAGACAATGGATGACTAGACATAACAATGTAAGGATCTTGCATGTCACCATTTTTTACTATAGTGCTAAACAGCCCTTTTTCTTAGTATACATGGACTTTGGTATACTGGTTTGACTTTTAAAAAACGGTAAACACTTTATAAACAGGCAAAAAACAGGACGGCTTTAAATTAGGAGCTATAATAAGCAGTTAACAAGCATTAATCAGTTCATTGCCCTAAAAAATATCACCTGCAGATTTCTATAACACCTAACTGAGATCTCAGCGGCACACGGGGTGTCGGTTTATCACAAGTAGTTCTGGGTAATGAATATTAATGTGCTCACATGTCAGTAGAATTAATAGTCAAGGCGGATAAATGCTGCATTATCTGAACGGCTGAAGTGTTTCACGGGCTTTGAACACATTCTAATGAAAGTCTCACTTTGGTGGTGGAGCAATGGCTGCAGAGAGAGTAGGTGGAAACAACGGGGAGGCAGAGCTCTGTTTGCTTTTATTGAAGGGGGATTTAAAATGGCTTGTTTTTCCCTTAAATTATGGTGTTAACAATACTGGCTGTTTGCTCATTTTTGTTTAAAAAAATATGAGAGATTGTGCCTAACAAATAGTACTTTGTTTTCTTTCACACAAATAATGCATTATAAAGCATTCAAATGAAAAGCTTGAAAGTGAATTTGTACAATTTAAAGTCTGTGTTTTAAAAATGTGAAACAGGCCAAGTCATTCGAAAAACAAAGTCAAATACAAGTAAGACTGTAGTTTTCCCCCTTAAATTACAGAAAGGGAAAAGCTTTAAGTTGTCCAAATCACACAGAGCCATATGAGCTGTCAAATTAAGGTTTTTTTGGCAGTCGGTTTACACAGTGCAAGTCATTATGGTGAAACACTGCCTTATTTGTCAAGAAGCAAAGTGCTTCTTCTCTATTTTTACTGCTCACAATTTGTATGAAATCAGTTAGAAGTTTTATTCTTTGACAGACTTCTACTGGATGCACAAAAAAAATCATAATTAAAATGAAAATAGGGCAATAGAAACCAATAAACCAACTAAATTACTCTAAATAATACATGTTCACCAATAAAAAGCTATGGGTGTTGAAACAGCCTTTCTTATTACCTCCAACAAGGAGGATATGTTTTTGCCAGGGTCTGTCTGTCTGTTAATAAGCAACATAACTCAAAAGGTTATAGACATATTTGGATGATATTTTTGCGAAAATTTCCACAGTGTAACCAGGAACAATTGATTCTATTTTGGTGATGATCCAGATCTCTGTGGTGGGGTGTGGGTAGGTGGGGGGATGAAGCTAAAAAATTATGGACGGATTTGGATGACATTTTCAGGATAGAAGTAATTTTCTAGTCTTATTTGTGCTTAATTCTCACATTCTTTTCTGGAAATAAGAAAAATATCGGGTCTCAAACATTTTTCCCATGCCCCTACTTTAAAGAAATAAAACTTCTCAGACCCAGCCGCCCCTGCAAGGCTGTTAAAAAAACGTGGGTAAAGTTCAGCTTTCATTTAAAACTTTTATGCTATTGTTTCGACTTGAATTTTCTCTTAAAAAATGTAAAACATTTAAAACAACATTTTGTCAAATAAAAGTCACTAATGAAATTAGGGTATATATGTGAACATATTTCAGACCCTAAATTAACATAAAAATGTTCAAAATGACCTTCACAACTGGCGTTTCTACTTCAAAGAATTTTAAAGCCTCTCTGAAACAAAAAGAGCCTTTTGAGTCACACTCTTTAAAACAGGAAGAGCCTACCATATATGGATGAGGATATAGCAGCTGGAGCCACTCTTGGCCTCCCCGTCCTCTTTATATAAATCTTTATTTTTTTGGACTCTATCACTAACTTTAACTCTGGAGAAAGCTGTGTTATCTCTTGATATTAGAGCTGCACAATATTGCAAGTTTATTGTTACTGCAATATCACGCTATGCAAATTTGCAGAACACAAAGAACTGCCTGGACTCCAATAAATGTTAGCTATATTGTTTAGGAACTATGCATTCAGGCTCTGTAAGTCTGTAATATATTTGTTGATGCTTGTTTTTTTAATGCAACATATTCAATTCAATTCAGTTCAGTTTATTTATATAGCGCCAATTCACAACAGATGTCATCTCAAGGTACTTAACAAGAAGTCATTTCAATACATTTATACAAACATTCCAATCAGTTAAAAAGTTTCCTGTTTAAGGAATCCCAGCAGATTGCGTCAGTCATTGGCGTGAGGTTGGGCCCCGTTGATGCAGACTTTCCAACCACAGCAATCCTTCAGCAATCCCTCATACTGAGCAAGCATGTAGCGACGGTGGAGAGGAAAAACTCCCCTTTAACAGGAAGAAACCTCCAACAGAACCTGGCTCAGTAGGACCATAACTACAGAGCTAGCTCAGGATGACCTTAGCCACTCTAACTATAAGCTTTATCAAAAAGGAAAGTTTTAAGCCTGGCCTTAAAAGTAAACAGAGTGTCTGCCTCACGGACTAAAGCTGGGAGCTGGTTCCACAGGAGAGGAGCCTGATAACTAAAAGATCTGCCTCCCATTCTACTTTTAGAAATCCTAGGAACTACAAGTAAACCTGCAGTCTGAGAGCGAAGTGCTCTGTTGGGAACATATGAAACAATTAGATCTCTGATGTATGATGGAGCTTGATTATTAAGGGCTTTGTATATAATGCTTTAAAATAGAAAGAGTCAGTAAGGTGGTCAAGTTACTAAAAAAATAAACTAAGCAGACGTTGTCCAGAGCAACTTTTGGATAACATCCTGGTGAGATGTTGAAAATGAATGTCATTTTTTTTCTAGCTGTGTGCTGGTAATCCACAGCAGGGCAGACATAACACTTTTATATAATTTATTTATCATGTCATGGCAACTTTCACCAATATTATCGCATATTGTATGTTTGCCTAATGTTTTGTAATGTTGCTACTTTAAAATCTTGTCGAAACAATCACAAATACAGTAAAATTTCTGTTTACAACCAATTTTAAACGTTACTTCAGCCAGTTGTTTACTTGTATGTTTTCTTTTACTTTTTTCAAGTTGTCTAAAAAAATTCCACCAAAGCGATTTCAGTATTACTGCTGTTCATATAAAACAAACTGCAAAGTAGTTGTTTTGGTTTACAGCCAGAAAGTCTGTTGAAAAAAATGATTGTTTTAGTATGTGTTAGTATCCGTCATAGCATTAGAAATGCTCATCTGAACTTTTTGCATACATCTGCACACAGAGGGGAGGTCTAAATGGTGCCACAGTGAGCAACCCACTTCTGCAGGCCCTGGAATGTTGCATAATGTTTGTCAAGTGGGTTTAGGTACCAATACAAAGGTAGGTTCACATGCAGACCCCAAATTTGCAGATTGTGACAAGGTTGAGAAAATGTTGTAGCCTACAGACCTGATAGCTGTGGTGGTACTATTGTGGTTGAATTGTCAAGAAAAAAGCTGGGGAAAAAAATCCAATTTGGCAAGTGTAGCAGCATCATGATTGCCTTCACATTAAGTGAGGTTTTTCATTTTTGCTTCAGTCTAGCTGTGTTTGGACACTTTGAGATGTTAGGGAGTGAAAAGCAGTTTTAATCTGGTATGAAGGGAACGTTGCACTGGACTTAATTTTGTGGATCTAAACAAAAAACTTGTTGAATCTTGGATATTAACAACTGTAAGATTTGCACATTTCTTTTGTTTTCTGGTGATCTTAAAAGTTGCTTCATTCCTTTTTCTTTCCCTTCTTCATCTAATCTACATGAAAGTGCTGTTTGTTCAAGAAACCCTGGCTGAATGCAACCGAAAAATATGCATTTAATGTTGCAGACTCCAGGTGTTTTTAAAGCATCAGCGAAAAAGAAGGCATCTTATGAAAACATGTAGTAAGAGAGTTGATAGCCAACCACCCATTCCGATTCTTCATTACTGAACATGCATGTTGCCTGAGATGGATGAGCATCTGCTTACAGAGAGATTGTATATATTACCCGGATGACTCAGCAGCAGCCTGTTAGGTTTGAGTGTCTGTGTCCTTACAGCAGTCCCGCAGAGAGTAGAGGGTGAAAAAAAATGCCCACAGCGCATCCCTCCATCTCTCAGTTCCAGTCCAGTGCCTGAGGAAATGTACCCTGATATTAGCTATTAAAGAGCAGATTGTCAGGGGAGCACTGCCAGCATTGACAGCATCTGTACAACACTGCTGGCTGCAGGGAGGCAGGATCTGTGCTCAGGACCTTTCCTTTTTTGTTCTACACAGGAGGACTTTTTGACACCTTCCTGCACCCTTTTGCCCCTCTGTCCTCCATCTGCAAAAGCAACACAGGAGCTCAGGTCTGCATGTACACATGCCTGTTCATAGAGAGAAACAGCCACAACTATTAGAGACAGCAAACCTGGTGAATATATGTGGAGGTGCAGCTGTTCTTGGTCGTGTTAATTTTAGATGTCAGTGGGTAACCACTGAATGTTGTCGAGAGAAATTCGATGTGGATCATTTGCTTTTAAATAGGAATAGAAAAATAAAAAAATTACTTCTTGTTAAGTGCCTTGAGAGGACATCTGTTGTGAATTGGCGCTATATAAATAAACTGAATTGAATTGAATTGAATTAAATCAGTATGACTTTAAAGTATAACTGAACCCCCTGAAAAATCATAACCCCGGCCCCAGACAACATTTGAAAATTCTACAAAGTGGAGGGTGCAAGGAAGAATGGAGGGGTGTGGCCAAGTGTGGGGGAAATGCGGAGGGGGGAACGTGGGGGTGTGTTCAGGAGGACAGTGACAGCTCGATTAATCTGACACTGAAACATGGACAGTGACCAAAGCGACGGTGGCAGTTTTGTGACTGATCGATCTGATCAACATTCATCTGTTTTGAACGTTAGCCTATGTTAGCATTACCACTCAGAGACCGGACTCCTCCTGTCTCCCTCTCCTCAGCAGCACCGGACTTGGGCGGCGCTGGCTCGGCGCCCTGAGCCAGCGGATCTCCTCCGTCGTCACCAGAGATAGAGTAGAGGGAGGCTTTATGGAGCCCAGCAGCCCCGAGCCGTATCAATTCGAGCCGCTGGCTCAGGGCGCTGAGTCAGCGCTGTCCGAGGCCGAGGCCGAGGGAGAGAGAGACAGGATAGGTCCGGTCTCTGAATGGTAACGCTAATATAAGCTAACGTTACCCCTAACCCATAGGGTAACGTTCAAAACAGTATGTTAGCTATGCTAAATAAGTGCTAATGTGATAATAATGGTAACCTGAAAAACGGAATCCAACCTCCAACTCCAAACTCGCCACGGGGCCGTTATTAGTGATGTGTCGGTCGCGAACGAACCGGCTCTAAGAGCCAACTCTTTGAAGTGAACGATGGGAGCCGTTTTTTTTAATTTTTCATTCCCCCCGCTTGTTTTGGTACATTTGGTACACATCGTTTTGCATTAATTTTGGTGATACATACACTTTAAGCAACAGCAAATCTGAGGAGCCACTTGGGAGCCAAAAGCCAATCTCTTTATGGTGAGCTAAGCCAAAAGAAATGGCTCTCTAAAAGAGCTGGAATTCCCATCACTAGCCGGTATGTTTTATACCCAAACCCACGGGGCGTGTCTGTGAGACCATGACTGCTGTGAAACAGTGAATGCCTGTGATGTAGAGATGTACCGCTCTCCGCCAATCACAAAATTCTAATGCAGTAGCCACTGTTCAACCCTAAGAGGGCAGCACTAAGACGTTTTTAGACAAAAAAGTGTAGAATTAAACAAGTTTACACCAAAATGTAAAAAGATCCCCAGAAACTGAAAGATTGCATTGGTAAAGACTTATTTATACAGTTTAGAAGCAAAAAAAAGTTGTTTTGGGGTTTAGTTACTCTTTAAATTGATTCCTTCTGCTGCTGTTGAAGATAATGTCTTGGCCCTCAATTCAACAACAAAGAAGGTGCAAACAGAGGGACAAAGTAATGAATGTAATTTTTTTTTCCTCTTCAGTTTGCAAAAGTCCTGAGTCGTCCATAATTTGTTTACATTTTTTTTTAAAAAGGAGACAGACTTTCTACAATCTTTTACGGGTGTCTTGATCAATAGTTCTACAGCTCTAAGGGCGATGTTCCAGCACTTTTCTTTGGACTTTGGCTGATTTTCGTTCTGTTATTTCTCTCCAGGACCCAACAATCTTTAGAGAAATGTACATATACAGCTACAGAGAATATTATTGTACAATAGGACAGTCCGCAATTAGCTAAAATCTGTGAATACTTCAAACTCCCTTTAACACTGCTTATAATTGTGTATTTTAATAGTACCAACACCAAATAAACCTTGATTTAGAATAATACACACAGTGGAAAATGTCAGCCAATGGCTTGTCAAATAGCATTACGCCTAAATATTTCAGATTCTGCATTTTCTTTAGAATATTTTTGATATGTTCTACGGAAACATATGTGAAAAGGCGGATTTACACAAATACTGAACCGTGAGCAGGCAGGGGTCCAATGTACACCGTGGTTGGCTAACAAGGCCCAAGATTTTTTGGTTTCTAATAGTTGAACGTCTTAAATGTTTGTACAGATTAAACCTGACCTGAATTATTTTAAACTGCTTATATATTCTTTAAACATAATTTATGATGTCATAAGATATTTTTTTTGACAGGGTGGATTCAAACTAAACTAAGAAGCTATTTTACTTTCAGTCTTTTAAATCTGAACCATAATTGATCAACTAATGCAGGATAATTATACACTAAACAAAAATCTAATAAACCACAGCCTGTGAATGGTAAATCCTTCATTATCTAGTAAGTAATTATTTCAGTGCTATTTTTGCATCGGGACCACCTTAAAGGGGGTAACACTGCAGTAGTCAGAGGAGTCGAACCTCTCATATCACGGGCTGAAGAAATCATTAAAATCTTAAAATGAAAAAAACTTTTTGCTCCAAGGTGTTCGCTAAAAACCTGGCGTACAATACAGTAGACGATCAACTGAAGAGTTAATCTAAAACAAATCTGTTTCGATCTGTTTAGCCTTTGGAATCTCTCAGGTCCTCTGTCAGGTATTTTTCCCAAAGATATGATTTTCATTTGCTAGGGAGGGTTTCAAGCCTGTCCTCTGCTTTTTCAGTTTCCGAATATTTCAAGCAAATGCTTTACAAGGTTCTGTCAAGCCTCCAAGGTAAGTAAGCTTGTATAACTTAAACAAATTGTTTTTCAAAGAAGTTCTGAATCTCTGGAAGATAAACACAAACATCACTACTTTAAAAACTGACATAACCTGCAAAAAAAGTCTGAGAGGCTGAAAGAAATTCGACAGAACTCTGGGGCTTTAAGGAGTTCATGTCCTTAATGTTGTGACAGGTTATAATAAAGCTTGATCATTTTAATTAAAGAGGCTAATCCAGCTTGAATGAAGAAGGTAATCAGATCTCGGGGGAATTTTGTGATTGCCTGGAAGTTTAAGCAGAGCAGAAGGATTTTTCCCACCTCTATTGCTAAGGAGCCATTAGGAGAGAGGAAGGAGAGGGTAAGGCTGTGTCCCATCTCGAACAGGTCGCATCACCTGTCCAGATATACCCCCTGTTCAATTCTCTGTCTTTGTTGCCTTCACTGCTCCCACCCTCCCAATTTCTCCAGCTTTAATTGTGTCCTGTATTCGATTACTTGCCTTTAATCTTATCTCTCTCATCCCTACCCAGGTTTTTTTCACCCCTTTGTACTTTCTCATTCAAACTTGTTTTCCACGTTTGCTTGGTCTCAAACTTTTCTCTCTTTTCCCTTTCCATTTACCTCTCCATCTTCTGAATCAATCCTATTATCTGTTTTCCTTTCTTTCACCTGGTCTCCATCTCTTACGTCTTTATCCCTCTACCTCCAACCTCGCTGTCGGGGCTCCGCTCACCCTTACCAACTTTAGATTGATCACAGTCATTACCTCCATTAATGAGAGGGGATTGAGTTCTTAACTGGGCCTTGCAGAGCCCGTTAGGTCACACTGACTAGGGATATGGATTACTGGAAGGTTCCCAGAATGCAGGGCGTCCAAGGCCAGCCAAAGTACACTTTAATCACCTGCCCCTCCAACATCAAATGGCTCTTTAATGACGGTGTTGTAGATGGGTTCACCCCCCCGACACGAGGGCAAACACTCATGCCAACCAGGTTCTGTAGGAAGCAGATGGATAAGAACAGCAGTCCATTGTTGATTATTGCTCATTTTCCTTTCATCTTGCAGGGATTTTATGTGCAGGCTAAATATGAATTACCTCGTGCAGCCGCTGCTTTTAGTAAAATAAAATATTTTCCTGTGAATCATGTATGCTGTTCTCACTCAGGGGTGATTAGTCAAGGATCACAACTAGCTGCAAGAAATACACCTAAAAAGAACTTTAAAGTTCACTAATTATCAGACTGCAAAACAATGAAACCAGTGTCAATTATTCAGATGGTGAATCTCACATATATTACATACAAGGTGATACAATTCAAGAGTTGATTCCTGCTTGATGATGGCTTACAGCAACTGAAAAATCCAGTTCCTTAGAAAATTAAAATATCACAGAAGACCAATAAATAGCATATCTCAAACAGTAAGGTTATATTATTTTCCTTGCTATCATTAGGGAACACCAAACACATTTGTTAGTGACCGTCCCTGCCAAAACTGACAATAAATAAATGTGGAAATAAATAAATGGGTAAATACAATTGAAAATAAATAAATAAATGTGGGAATAAATAAAAAATTATTAATTTTCCACATTTATTTATTTATTCATTTCCACATTTATTAATTTGTTTCTATATTTATTTCCACATTTATGTAGCTATTTATTTATTTCCACATTTATTTATTGTCAATTTTGGCATGTTAAAGCGCTAACATAAATACATTATCAATTCCTAGAGCATAGTCTCCAACTAAAATAAAGAATTACATTACTAAAATCAACCTTTAATTTAGCTTCAGTTAGCAGAGAAAAATACTGCCTCAGGAAATAAGCTTTTTAACAAATTTTACAAGTTTCCACACTTATTGGCATCCCTTGTTAAAACTTTGTACAGCTCCTTTTCGCCAATAGCACAGTCTTGTCCTGCAACATCTCACAAGATTGGATCATTTTAGAGCAGAGGTCCCAAAACCCTGGTACTCAGTCCACTATCCTGCATGTATTTGGTGTTTGCCTGCTGCTGCACACAGGTCTTAAATGAATGGGTGATCAACAAGCTTCTGCAGCAATTGGAGGCATGCTAATCAGTTGAGTCAGGTGTGCTAAAGTGGGGAAACATCGAAAACATGTAGGGCCCTGAGAACCAGGGTTGGGGACCACTGATTTGGACCAAGGGTGTCTGACTCCAGTCCTCAAGGGCAGGAGTCCTGCTACTTTTAGACATCTCCATGTTTCAACACATCTAAATGTAATAATTAGATCATGAGTAGGACTTTGTAGAACTTGACTGCATGCTGAGGAGGTCATTTAGCCTTTGGAATCAGGTATGCTAGAACAGGAGCACATCTAGAAGTTGCAGGATGCCGGCCCTTAAGGACTACAGTTTGATACTACTGAATTAGAAAAAGAGGATTTTGACTTTTCCTCTTCCCAAAATCTGTCTAAGATCATTCAGATTCCTGGTTTCTCTCTTATGCTATCTCCCACAGATTTTCTATAAGATTTTGGTCTGTGGACTGATTCTGTCATGGAATAAGTCTGGCAAACCTTTTCTTTGTTTTTTTTGGCCAGATAATTATGATCAGAATATTCTGAAACAGCCTATGATGGCATAATGTTCAGTTTTCTAACAGAATCCCCTAGATTTTAACATAAAATGTTCCTGTATTTTAATAAGTTTATGATGCCATGCCCTGTAACAATATTTCCAAGACATTTGGAATAGAAACAAGCCTACGGCATCACAGATACTCTACCATACTTAGTTATTTATTAAGTATTAAGTTATTTAATTAATGCGTTATGGCTGCCATAAATGTGTGGTGTTGGTGATTTCCTAAAAAAATAAAAATACTTCTTAAGATGGAACATTATCTCTGAAATAATGCACTCAAATTAAATGTTCTGTCTTTCTCACCTTTTTCTTTTGAGTTTAAAATTATGCTGCAGAAAAGTGTAACGTAAAGGGCTTTCAGTGGTCAGCATGCTAGAAAAGCGCTATATAAGTTCAATCCATTTACGGTAACCAAAGATAAATTTTACTAATGGGTGCAGATAGTTGTGGGGAGTTCTGTATAAAACTGATGTGACACAGAGAGTGCGATCAATGTCTTGTTTACATAACCATCAGTAATTATTATCAAAAATGTAATATTAATATAATTATTGATGAAGTTCAAGTTTTTAATCTTTTAATCAAAGATCGGGGCACCAGCGTCTCCAAGAGAAGTACTCATAATCCCAGACATCCAGTCTCTTCTGAAAAGTATAAGTTCAAAAACGCCTTGGACAATAATTGCACGCATACACCAAGTAATCACAGAAAACTTCTCTTTAAGCTAAGTGGAATTTATCAAGAAAATCTTACAGCCAAAGCATTTTGTTAATAATTCCCGTCTATTATAAAGCATGCAATTAAACTACTAAACTTATAAAACGAATAATATGTTGATGGAACAAACAATGAGCATCAGAGATTCAAATCAAAAATCTGTTTATCATAAAAAGGAAAGGGAAGTCATGCGATGGTTTCTTCCCGTGGGTAGGAACCAAGGCAAGCGCAGATGTGTATGCAATGAGGGTTAGCCACCAGGAGGTGGGTTAATCCTTCGCTCTAGGGGGCTCAAAGAAAGACCAGACATGTGGGGAACAAAGCACAATGAAGTTAGCTTTGGGCTAACAATGGAGCTGAGCTACAGAGCGTGTGGTAGAGAGAGAGAATCCGCTCAGGCAAAACCAGTTTCAAACACACAGCAAATAAAACAGCTCACCAACTCATGCGTTCGGTGACACTAATGAACAAACAGTTTCAGTGCTTAAAAACCACTTAAACCAACAATGAAGGAGATCTATCTCATTCTGACCTATATTTTCCCTATTTATCTGCCCAGACACAAGATTAGAATAAATTAACCGGTTCAGTCCTACTTGTGTTGAGTGATCAGGTCCAGTCCACAAAGAGGGGAACAAAGCGTGTCAAAGTTTAGCAAACGAGGGAGCTGTGTGCACGACGAGGCTTTCTGGAAACCACGGTTCCAGCTGTGGGGCGCAAAAGCAGCGAATTGATATCGGAGACTGCAGAGCCGTCTTCTTAAAGAACTGTCTTGGAATAGTTTTGCTGTCAGCCAGGCGTTGGATGGACGTACAGGCGCTGGATAGACAGGGGTACTTCGAAGATTTTCTGGGGATTTTTTCCCCTCCCAGCAGGTCAGAAATAAAGGGATTCACCGGTTAAGTGTATCTACTTACATTGCAGTGCAACGCCAAAAGACAAATTCTGCTGCTCGTTGCTGCCCCTTCATGATGTCATCATTGGCCACGGACCAATGGGAATGCGTTGGGGGCACAGCTAGGAATGCTGGGAAATGCAGTCTGTTCAGTTCGTTTGTGGAAAATGGGTCCCAACAAAACTCTAACAAGTATAATTGCTGAGGTTGATTGGGACTTCAAACTTCTTATTATCAAAAATTGACCTATCTACAGTTCACATAACAATTTATTTTGTTGTTTTTCTTCTACTTTTAAAAGGAATTCTCTATGTAAGACCAGAATCCAGTGTGTAGATGTAGTCTCCCATTTAAAAAATGACCCTCCCCACCTGATAGATTACCATCAGAAATGAGAAAAATTTAGCTACCAGCACTTTGATGATACTAAGCTTTCAGAAGTTTATATTTGAGGGGTTTTTTTTTGCATCCTTGCTCAAACGCACCTGAATCAAATGAATGGCTCGTTAGCAGGTCTCTGCAGAGCTGCATGACATGCTGATGAGGGAATTCAGCCATTTGATTCGGGTGTGTTGGAGCAGTGATTCTGCTCTAGCAATTTTACAAAAATTACATTTTTTTATCCAAAAACCAAAAATAGGTTTGACCATTAATAACAGCCTTTTGTTAAGCAGAACATGTTGGGATCAGCCATTTTCTATGTTGTTTTTTTTCCTAATTCTTGTTTTTTATTGAGAAGTTCAGACTGGTCTAACTTATTTAAGAGTTCTTTATACATGACTATTTATGCCAATAGAGGATGCTGCTCTTTGGACAAACATCTATGCCTGATCAGTGTGCTGATGACACACAGTTATACATCTCCATGTCTCCCGATGACACACGGCCAATGGATGCACTTTTTAACTGCATTTTACACATTAAATCCTGGATGGCAGAAAACTTTCTCCAGCTCAACCAGGACAAAACTGAAGTTTTAGTCATCGGTCCTGAGGCTCAGAGAGAGAAACTTTTACCAAAACTACAATCACTGTCTTTTAATCCCTCTTTACAAGTGAGGAACCTGGGTGTGATTTTTGACTCTGAGCTGACTTTTATTCCTCACATAAAGAATATCACTAAAATAGGTTTTTATCAACTAAAGAACATCGCCAGAGTCCGCCCCATTCTCTCTCGGGCCAATACGGAGACACTGATGCATGCTTTTATCTCCAGTAGAATTGATTACTGTAATGCCCTGCTTTCTGGTCTTCCCAAAAAGAGTATATCAGGTTTACAACTACTACAAAATTCAGCAGCACGTGTCCTGACGAAGACCAGGAGGCGGGAGCACATTACACCGGTCTTAAAATCATTGCATTGGCTTCCCGTACATTTCAGGATCGACTTTAAGGTTCTTTTAATGGTTTTTAAGTGTCTTAATGGTCTTGGGCCTTCTTATCTCTCTGAACTGCTTTTACCATATGAACCTGCGCAGTCTCTGCGCTCCTCTGGCAGCCGTCTTCTTGTCACCCCAAAAGTCAGGACACACACTCATGGTGAGGCGTCTTTCCAGTTTTATGGCCCTCACCTCTGGAGCAGGCTGCCAGAGGACCTCAGGGCTGCAGAGAACATTCATGTTTTTAAGAGCAGGCTCAAGACTCACCTTTTTAGCTTAGCTTTTAACTGATTATTATTTATTACTGTTTGTTTAATTGCTCTGGATGTTTTATATGATTATATTTTTATCAGTTTTACTATTTAATCTTAGCACATTAATTTACTGTTTCTTTTTATACTTTAATTTATCTTAATCCCCGTTCCAGTGTTTCCTCTGTGGGAGCCCTCTGCCCCGGGAGCGGTGTTCGGCTGTAGCTGCCTGGGTGCTCTCCAGGTGGAGCTTGGGTGGAGGTGGGGGTCTTGGCCTTGCCTCCACTGGGTGCCCTGTGTCGGTGCCTCGGCTGCTGCTGTTGATCTACCACTGCCGGGGCAGATGGCTCCTCTGATGGCGTTTCCTTGCATGGTTTATCTACACTCGGGCCCAATGTCCTTTTAACTTTTTCTTTTAACTGTGTGTGTGCGTGGGAGTTGGGTTGGGGGGAGGGGGGTATAACTGTGACCATGCTTTTAAATCTGTGGGGGAGGGAAGGGAAGGTGGTTTTATGTGGGGTCATTTTAATCTGTAAAGCACTTTGTGATGCAACTTCTTGTATGAAAAGCGCTTTATAAATAAAGTTTGATTTGATTTGATTTGATAGTTGACACGGGAAGAAAGATTAGAGAAAAAAGGGATCCATTTTTTCTCAGATTTCAAATTTGGCAACTTCATTTAATTTATTGTATTTCTTTTTTGGGGGAAATATTTAAGATAATTTCTTCTTTTGTACTGATTTTATGTATTTTCTATAAAGATTTTCCTTTTGTTATTTTTGTCCATTCATAGGGGTTCATTGTACAGCACTATTAAGAAAGGATATTATCATATCCCAGCACAAAATTATAATAACCCCTCCACTTATCAATTAGCATAAGGGAATGGGTAAAAAATTAACTTTTGTGGTTTTTAACAGATTTTGATTGCTGAAGTTAGCATTTAAAGGGTTAAAAGTTTAGACAATGCAATAAAATTGGCTATGTATGTTGAGGACTAAAATTAATGAAGGTATTTAGAAAAGAAACACACAGAAAATACATATTTTTAAAATAAAAGCACTTTGCAACGGTATCTAATTCCAAACCGTGTCAGTGTCCTCCATGGTAAAACCAATGAGTTTACCACCAGGCCTGTGCAGAACTTGATGACATGTTGAGAAGGTAATTCCATCATTTCAGTCAGCTACTGCAATAGGAACACATGTAAAACATGCAGGACACCGGCCTCCGATGACTGGATTTAGACGCTACTTTGTCACACAGTGGCTCAAGAGAAACTCTCTGAGTTGATTTAGATCATTTTTCTCCAGCTGTTGATACATTAGGGATAAAAAGCATGTGAATCACTGATGTACAGCTGGAAGTTGTTCTCTTGTTGCTCTCAGATCAGCTCAAAAGGTTCAGCGATGGGCCACGGACACAAAAGCCCATGCTCAAACAAACACCAAACCTTTTCCCCGCACTTCCTGGGAATCGCACTTAACCTGGCAACTCAGCCGCTGAAAAGCTGCCGAGAGAAGCAGGTGTGATGGCAGCCTGATGAGGACAGCAAGCCTGACTGAGTTAATCGCTGTGATTTCAGGCTGTTTTGATGCTTGGCGCACTGCAGCCAACTGGGTGTCGATGGCTGTTAATTGTAGGGAGCGAAGAGGTCGTTGGCTGTCTGCTTACCATATAAACATTACCCAAGGTTGGCTGTGTCATATAACCAGTTTTCTAGATTTTATGGGACTTAATATAAAGTTACACTCCTAAACTAAGCTTGAAATAAACAGAGGTGAGCATAACTATTAATTATTCATTCTACAATTTTTAGATGAAATAAATCAGGTCTGAGAGGTAAAAATGTCTGCAGACTGTATTACACTCAAATAAAACAAGAAAATTAATTCCCTCTTTGAAGTTGAGGAGAAAACCTTCAAATGTTCCTCTCATGATATTGGACGTAACAACTAGAAATAATGGCCTTTCTTAAATCTGTCAACAGACATCTGCAGCGTCTGCTGGAACACACGCGGGCACCCAGAGGTCAACGACCACAGGTGCTCCACACTGCTCCGCCAGCGCTCAATCATCTGCTGGCAACAATAATCAAAAGGCGCCCTTGTTTGAGGTCACGAGATGGACAGATCCTGTCAGGAGCACTTTGTTAAACGGCTCAAAAGAACTGCAGCAGGGAGCCAAAGTACAGAGAGAAACGGCATCTCTGCCAAACTTAGAGTAAAAGTTTAAGTTGTTTAAAGAAAATAATAAGTTGACTTTCCAAGTAATTCCAAGTAAATATCTTAAACTAAAGTTAAACCATTTTATTTATTTCTTATACTGCTAACAAATTAGTCTTTGTAAACTGTTCTTGCTACCTAAAATTATGAATATAAGAAAAAAGTATTGTGCCTTTGCACAATTACTCATGCATCTTGAATCTTTCTACATTTGGTCATATTATGAGGAACAAACCTCAGTGTATTTTCAGTAGGACTTTATATGATGGACCAACATAAAACAACACAATATTGTACAATGGACAGAACATGATGCATGGCTTTCCCAATTCTTCATGCGTCACCCTTTACCCAAATGATAATCTGGTAGGCTTCTGGTCTTAATGCATCCTTAATGCACACTGGCTGATAAGTGTTCTACACATATCAGTGGTCTTGATAGGGCACTTTGCCGCCATCTGGCATTTGGAAGTATGCCTGGTGAAGTGTCATTTAGCTAATTTTCACACTAAATATCAGAATTTATATGGTTTATGTGCTGTATTCAAATGTACAATATCTATTTGATTTAGCATCTGCTTGACAGCAAAAACACAAATATTAACCTTTACATAAGAGGCAGAAAGGATTTAAAGCTAGGGTCCTTTTGAGGGCTATCAGCTTTGCACACATCGACACTGAAATTGTTGCCTATTCATCTTTGCAAAAAAAAGCTCAAACTCATTTAAATCTGACTGAAAACATCCATGAACATCAATTTTAATAACAAGTCACACAAAGCCACTCAGAACAGCCTGGCTGTGCTTAAACAGAGAAGAAATGACACAGAACTGGACTCTATTTACAAACTAGAAAAACACTCAGAGAGTGCAGATCAGACAAAACCAAACTTTCTTGGAGGAGGTAATTAGGTGAACACTGAAAGCCTTTGGCAGCACTGAGTTTCATTTAGGGGTATCAGAGAAAGAGGGCTGAATATTTTTGCATAATATTCCACTGTAACACTGATGCATAAAGTTTGTTGTTTTAATTCAGTTCAGAGTTTAGTTCAGAGTATAAAAACTGTTTCAAGGTGCTCTATTTTGAAGGGTTTTTTATGCTATTAAAACAACTCAGGAGAAATTTCAGCTGGACAAACTTAATGATCAGAGCGAAAATAAAAAGTTAAAAAGCTAAAATAACGAATCCCTCCTTTTTCCATTGAGGTTGGTGACTTTCCAGCTTGCGTTTATAGACCTGGACAAAGACGTTTATTTTTCTTGGCTGAAACCTTCCGATTTATTCTCTAACAAAAGAGACATGCTCCAAACCCTTAAACAACATCTGGTGCAAGTTTAAGCACAAATTATTTCAAATGGAATACATATCTTTCCTGCTGTAAAAGACCATCATTTACCAGCTTTAAATTAAGTAGGTGGAACATACTTTTGTATCGTAAATTTACACTGCTAAAATACATTTTATGCTGTTTTCATAATTTGCACTGTTCATTCAAATCAAACTGTTTTTTTTTAGCTATTTTGAGACTTGGGGAACTATGGTACTTATGGATGGATGGATGAAAATACAGGTGTTTTTCCATATCCAGTGTTGTTTTCTACACTTCTCTAAAGAAAGAAAATACTTTCCTTATGTTTAAGACTGTTCTAGACTTTATTGACAAGAGGGACTACATAACCGCTCAGTTCTTAGACCTGAAAGAGGGGAGTTACATGGTTGGGAAAAGTGTTTAACTAGAAAAAACTGGTTGTCATTCTTTTGTGTTAAAGTATGTAGAAGGTAGATAGGCTTTCCATTCTGCTTGATTTTTATTGATGGAGAGGAACCGGCCAGGGGGAATGGTTTTCACTATTGAATGAATTTTTTTCTGATCATTATTTTCGCAAACTAAAGTTTGATGTCTGAAAAAAACAAACTTTGGTGTTATTAAGTGTGAAAAACTCAAGGTGACACTCACTGGGGTAAAATGGGGGTGTTTCTTGAAATATGTTCTGATTTTATTGCATATTTTTACCATCATAAACCACAGCCTCATTGCATTTTGAAGCAGCCCTCCAGTCCTTGTATATTTACCCTCCACTGGCTCCTGTTCATTGCTCTGAAGATCTGCATTCAAAAACTGCCACAAGTTTTATGATCGAGCTGCAAATTTTATAGCTGGAGTCAGTCAGGTGTAAAAGGAGAGAATTATAAGCGAAAATGTGCCTCAAAGCCATTTCAGGAGGTTAATAGATTGGATGCTCGCAAACACTGAGACAGTAAAAGTAAATATCACACTGTGTACATTTTCATGCGTTTATTAGGCGTTCATTCAGCCACTCAGTGCAAGAGCTGTATCATTATAAACAAACTTTACCACTTTATTTAAATGATTTCTGATATTCTCCAAAGCTTAATTTATATATTCTGCCTTCACATTTTCTATGACTGTGGTGATCTTTGTTACACTTTGAGGTTTACAGGGTGTTTTGGTACCAAATACTGACACCTCTACTGGGATAAATAAGGACCATATATAATGGTCCACAAAACCAGCATGACATAATTCACTATTGATTTGCTCTCTGGGCTCACGGATCTTCATTCCGTGACGCTGCAGTGCGGAGAAGTCGGAGGCGTCGGCATCGATCAGCCAGTGCCGGCGAGAAGAAATTTCATTTTTGTAACCGTTGCAGCAGTCCTTCTGTATTCAATAGTCGGGACATGTGGTGTTGTTTTATGAGTCAAATATATTGATCCGCTGCTGTCTTTCTTCTTATAAAAAATACAGACATTTCTGTGAGGGTGGAGCAATTTAATGTGTTGGACATTGTGTGATTTGTCATACTACTACAGCATTAGTCCAGATTAACTAACAGCTTTACATCATAAATATACATAGTCAAGATGGTTTTATACATTCCTGAATAACAAAGCAAATACTTTTAGTTTCAACAGCCTGCTCTTATGTGTTGATTCTTATTACACTGCTTCTTGTTTGGCTTGTGATTGTAATTTGAATATTTTTTGTTTTCTTCTTGCTTTCGTTTATAGTACATAGAACTGTTTTGCTTTTATTTAAGTCTCTACTGTCATGTTTAGATGGTGAATGTTTTTCTCAGGCTTGCAACCTTCTCCCTTTTTTCTACAAAAAAGTAATGTTGGTCATTTTGGCTTGAAATTTCAGTTTTCACCAGACCACAGGACATGTCTCCAAGAATTAAGGTCATTGTCCCTGAGTGCATTTGCAAACTTTAATCCAGCTTTTTATGTTGCTTTCGGGAGTAATGGCTTAGTTGGCTCCAACGCCAAACCGAATGACAGACACAAAACCAGAAGAATGGTTTATTGTACTGGAATTTGAAGTGAGAAAGGTATGTGTCAAGGACCCTCAGCTGCTGTAGGAACTGCTGCTGGCTGGAAAGAGAGAGAGGGAATTACCACAAAGAAACTTGGTTAATAAGGTCTGCCTTAAATGTAATTAAGCACCACTTAATATCTTACAGGATGTAATGGACCTTTCAGCCCAGGTCTGATTTCAAGCTTTTTACCAGCTTCAACCAATGGTTTCACAAAGTGTTTTCCTTTTGTTCTAGGGTTTGATACTCACCTTTCTCTGAGACATTGAAACCTTCCTGAACATTACGCTTGCAGATAATTGTCTGAACTGATAAATGTGTTAACTTCAGGCATCTGTATATTGTACCCAAGGATGACCAAAACTTCTGGAAGTTCACAGTTCTCTTCCCAATATCGTGGTTGATGTCTTTTTTTTCATGATTCCACACAAGGAAATATTGTGTTTAAGGTGTTTCCTTAAAATACATTCACATGTGGGTCCCAATTAATTCCACACTGCTGTAAATTAATCAAAAGCTTTTTGAGTCATCATGTCATCACTTGGACTCTCCTACATAATTTAAAGATATAGTAATCTTGGCGAGTCAAATCCAATTTGTTATTAAGCCTTAAATGTTAATAAGAAATAATATATTATTCACCACTTTGAAAACAGACATAATTTTGATCCAAACTGACCTAAAACAGAAAAGGTTTAGTCTGATTTATTGTCAGACACTGAAAAAGTGGTTATTTGTCTCTTCATTCATCATATGTAACTATCAGGTTTCAAGTGTCTATACCAGTAGAGTATAAACCAGACTGACTCCTAATTCTGTGGGAAAAGGTCCAGACAGACAGCTCAAATCAACAGTAATTACCTTCAAAACAAAGTAGCGACCAGAACATTTCGGCCTAGTTTAAAACGACATGGGAAAAGAAGCCAGAAAAACAATCAAGCTTTAATGACTGAAAACTGACTAATGTCACTGAAAGATACTGTAGAACTTAATAAACATGTTTATGTTTGTCTTGGGCCATCACCATACCAAAGATATACAGTGCCTTTTCAAAGTTTACATACATTAGTCTACCTTTAAAACCCAAAGCTTGAATTTAAAATAATGGCATTAAATTTAATGATGAATGCATGTAAACTTGTGACAGGCAGTGTATCACTGTAAATGTAAAAATGTTTGATTGATTCTCAAAACCTAAAATTGCACTGAAACCATCCAAGAAAACCATAAAATGAAATAATAAAAAAGCAAATAAAATAAAAAATGTTTTCTGATGTTCAGATAGACTGGAGCTAAAACACCTAACTGAAATTTAGGTCATTTTGATAAATACCATTACATCAGAATAAGGCTACAAGTTAGTTAAAGAAAAAAGCATAAAGAATATAGACAAAACTTTATGACTAGACATTTTCACTAATGAAAACTAGAACTGACACCTGTCTTTAGAACAAAGTTCTTAGGTTTGTGTTTGGAAAAAAAACTCTGAAGGTTAGGCTCTATTGAGCTCAGGGATGCTCTCAAAATATTTAAAAAATTGTGTATTTGATGTTCAAGGCAAAATTTGCTGAATGATTTAGGAAGCATTCTTTTTTCTGTATAATAGTGGATAAACTAGTTGGCTTTACAGAATGCTTCACTGACTCGGCATTCCTTTTATTGCTATGCATCATTGGTAACATTACTGGTAATCTTGACAATTTAAATGAAGGCAACTGGACTTTTCTTGCTGTCTTGAAAATGTTTCAACTCATCCAAGAGGCTTCTTCAGTTCTGAAAACTTTGCTTAGTGCTTAGATGCTTACATAACCTTGATAGCCTCATTAGGAATAACCATAGCCTCATTAGTGAGCTTTAACGACACTAACATTAGACTTTGTGACAGAAATATTTCCATATCTCAAGGTTATGTCAATTAATTGATTAAGAAATTATTAGAAAAGTCATCTCGGGAATATGGCATAATTGTTAGAGTCAGGGAAGAGGTCTTTCACCTAGTCTGATCTAACTGTGTGACTCCTCAGCTGTGTGGACTGTTTTGGTTAACCTTGCAATGAAGACATAATATTAGGAGACTGAGGGCAGAAGCTGCTTACAAAGGTCAGACATGATCTGAGGCATGAGAGAGTTCGAACGGGCTCATGTACAAGACTGGCCTTAATAAGATATGAAAACGCCAATTCAGACTTCAGCCTCAACCATATCGAAGGAAGAAGATATTTTCTTCCCACAAAAACTTATAAACCTGATACTCCCAATCCATTTTTTTTCAGAACTGAAGAAGCCTCTTGGATGAGAGACGAAATGTTTTCAAAACAACAAGAAAAGTTCAGTTACCTTCATTTAAACTGTCAAGATTATCATGTCCTGGATGACTGAGAATCGGCACCAACAAAACATTACTGGTAACAATTAAAAACAATGGAACAAAATGCAATGAATACAAATGATCAAAAAGTATATTTATTAAATATGATATTGCTCATGAGGCAAATTATTTGTGGAGATCACTTTTAGGTTTTAGTCTATTAAATGAATTTAAAATTTTGATTAAACTGAGTCTTATGTTACACTGTTGTTTTCTAAATCATAAGTAATGCCCAATTAGATTTGTGCCTTTACTTTCTATGTTAAAACATTTTGCTGTTGGACAGATATATTTCTTTGATCCCTGTGACATTTACAATCCTACTTCAGGAAACGTGAGGAACTGTGAATCAAGTCTGTTGGGAATGAGACAAACAGAAAAATCCAATGAATTGTAAATCCCTTTCAGCCTGCATTGATTTAAAGCACGCCAAGTTGTTTTTTGTTTATTTGCTCAACATGTTTCAAAAACTGTTGTAGCAGGAACAAATGTACCTTTTTTCTCACAGACTGATAAATGTCTGACAATGCAGGAGAGTAGTTTGTTTATACCTAGAAGATTAAAGGTGATTTTTCTCCACTCAAAAGCAACAAAATCTTCTGCTGGGTGAAATCTTGGGACATGCCATGCTGCTCTCTACATGCTTGTTTATTAACTGTGCACCTGACAAGCAGGTCTGTCCAAATTCCAAATTGAGAAGTTTGTTTTGATCCTTTTTGAGATTTTACTTTTCTATGGTAATTTTTGCTTAACTTTGGTAGAGGTTTTTTGGGTGTTAAAATATTAATGAGCTTACACCATAACCTTTTCTGTGTCCTGCTGGAGATAGGCACCAACACCCATCTAGCCCCAACCAGGATAAGCTGGGTATAGACAAAGAATTAATTACATTATTTACAGCAGTTAAAATCAGTTTTTATATACTGAAGGTTCTGGGGGTGGCATTTCAAAGAAAAACTATTGAAGACTTTTTCGATTGCCATAATAACTTCTTATCAAGACCACATTAAAAGATTACTAAAAAGTCTGGAAGTCTACTCCTTAGGTGATATTCTCAAACATTCAGATTAGGTGGGTTTTGATTGTTTGCTTATATTAGAATAGAATAGAAACATCCTTTATCGTCCCACAGAGGAGAAATTCAGCTGTAAAATCAGCAAAGTGACAGGTAATTGAAGCATTTAGATTCACAGATTTGAGGAATAGGCAACTGAGGAGGCTAATTTAAAAATATTAAAAAACATCATTTACTAAAGGTGAAAAATACAAACTTTGAAAACAGAGGTGTGCAAACCACAGCAGTAGAAATGTTCTTTGAACTGAGAAAAAAAAGTGCAGATTACAGAAGAGTTGTAAACGTTCATTGAGTTTGTTGGGAGCTGTGGTGGTTGTAGAGTCTAACAGCTGCTGGGAGTAAGGAGCTACGATAGCGTTCCTTCATGGACCTAGGATGAAACAGTCTCGGTGAAGGAGCGCTCCAGCTCTGCAACAGCTTTGTGAATAATAATCCATTTGGTAGACACTCTTATCAAAGTGGCTCACAAGATTGAATATAACGGTGCAGTTAATATCAAAGCTAACATTAAGCTGCTTAGATGGAAGTGACAGCTGTCAGGTTCTGTCAGAGGTAATAGGGCTGACACTATAGATACAAACGGAAGTCAAGTGAAGGGTTAAGGGAAGTATAAGGAATGTGGTAGGAAAGGAAATGTTCTCTTAAGGATTGCATGAATAAACATAATACCCACTTGTCTTTCCACAGATGGCACCTCTGGATCAGCTGTATCCTCCCTGATCAGACTAGAGAACCCCATGGTGACCCCAGCTGCATCCTCACCTGAACCGTTATGCTCTCTGAAAGCACCAGGTGACACGGCGGCCACCGAGACGGCTACCTTGGCTTCTCATGGAGAAGAGAAGCTGTCAAAGTCAAACTCACACTCAGAAATGGATGTGGACCAGAAGGCCGAAGTCGAGACAGAGGCAGACAAAGAGACAGAGGAGGAGAAAGCTCGCCGCCTTCTTTACTGCTCGCTCTGCAAAGTGGCAGTCAACTCTGCATCACAGCTGGACGCTCATAACACCGGTACATAACAACGGCATAAATAGAAAGACTTAATCTACTGCATGAGCTACATTTATTCTTCACTTGTAGAATCAGATTTAGGCTTTAAGAAATAGAACTATTCCCAATATGGAAGGTTTTTTTGAAAAAGTTTGTTCATGTGAGAAATGCTTATGGTCACATACAAATAATGCACCAAAATCACCGTATCATAAAGATGGGTGTAAGGATATGTCAGCACAAAGAGTCACCGTTGCTTCTCAAAACCGCCAACAATCCAGTTGCTTTTATAAAATAAGAAATTCTTGGAAGTTTGAAAAGAGGAGATTTTTTGTATTAATCTGCAGGATTCCCAGCATGACTCTCACAAAAACTCCTTCACAATAAAAACTGCAACTGTTCACGGACAGATTAATAGTTACACCACCTTGTGCAGAAAGCAACACTGATTCATAAGAGAGAACACTGTCCTTTAATTACAAAACAGCTGGGGTTTTCTTTTACATCTTTTTTTCTGTCACAGCCTTGTCCTTTTTTAGCCTTTAGAAACTGTACCATTTATTCAACGGTTGAGTACCTTTTGACAGTTTTGAAACTGAACTCTTTTTGCACAGGTCCTGAAAGTGGCTTGATATTTTAGTAGTATGAATGAAAGTTACCAGTTTTAGTAATGAGTAATTTGTCATTTAATACATATTAAAAAAGAAAACTGTATTTCGCTTCCCCTGATATTTCATATTACTATTATGTAGGACAGACATTTCTGGCCGTTTTTTGTGATGGTGTTGCCAAACCTGGGAAATATCTCCGAGAGATGAACCAGAAGGAGAATGAACAGTGGATCTTCTCCACATTAACACTACTGATCAACAGGGTGTAGCCTGTGTCTTTCCCAACGACTTCTAGAGATGGACCTGAGCCCTCAACCAATCATTGCAACAATGAGCAAGTGTATACAATGGATTGACTAAACATGACAGTGTCAGTTTCTGAATGTCATCATTAGGCATGTTTCCACTGTCGGAACTTTAGGGTAGTTTTATCAGACCTTCATGGTATGCATGTATCTCCCCTTCACCGGGCTGGGCCGAAAGGGACGTTTTCAATTCAGGAACCAACAAAGTACCAGTCGCTGGGCCAGAGCTGTGGTTTAGTCAGGCTAATTGGTTGTTGATTGGTTGTAACTTAGAGGGAAATTATATCAGCAGACGTCGCCAACCAACCAGCGTTGTAAAATTAAAAGAGTTGCTGGCAAAGCAGTGTATAACAACATAGCAGACAAAAACGCAGCAACTGAAAGATGACCTACTTTATTTCATACTACGTAAGAAGATCTGGTAAAATTACCCTGAAGAGCCAATAGTGGAAACATGTCTATTGAACTGCATCTCATCACCCTTTTGAAATAAACTAAACTATAGCAGGATCATCAGCTAATTTAACAAAGGTGTTGCTTTGGTATGCTGTGGTACAGTCATGGTTGTACAACAAGTAAAGCAGAGGGCTCAATACAAAGCCCTGCAGGGTTCTACTGTTAAGTGAGATGGAGGTAAGGTTCTGTCAATATTTATAACTATTTTGTCCAAAAGCAGATGGTGTTGGAAAGTCCCGGATGTAGCAGCGTTTTTGTAAGGCTGTTAAACCATGAGCTTAAATTAACAAAGAGCATCATTGAGAGGATTGAAGAGCATTTGGGGTTGCATATCATTTGTGCACTAGCAGCTGGACATAATCTACATTGTTATCCATGAGACACACAGCAACACATCAGGGTCAGACCATGCTCTGCTAATTGTTCTGCTACCAAGGCTCTTTCCCCAAACTCACCATATTATGTGCATCCTCACTCAGTCAGCTATCTAGCCCCTCAGTAATTTGCCATGTAGCTCCATTTGATAATGAAACATCCATCATCTTCTACACATCATTGAAGGTTATCCATCTCTCCAATGAAAACTGAATAAAAATCTAGCCCATGGAGCAAAAACTAAACATGCTTTTCCAGGATCACATGCGACTTTTTAAAATTAGCATTTTACCATTTTTCAATTAATATAATAACGATTGGCTAAATTTCTACTTTTTGTCTTAAAGCTGCTTCACCAAATTTGCAAACAAGCTACCTTTTCAACATAAACACAGTCACAGAACTCTTATTATCCTCAGGCCACACCCCACTGATATAGGAACTCGTATTGGCACAGTAAACGAGAGAGCGCAAAACACCAGTCAAATTATATAAGATATAAGAACAAACAACTAACATAAATCATTAATTTTGGTAGCAGTTTCTCCTTCTCCTTCTCTGACACTATTGAGCGGAGAACCTCTCACCCCAGTGGTGTTCTGTTGCAAAATGCGTGAGCGCTTGATGAGTGGAGGACTCAAGTAAATACAGAAGTGCACTTGTCCGGTGAGACAGACAACCGGATGGTCCAGTCGTTGGTTTCGGGCCCAGCCATGTTATTGGCTGAGGTTTTCAGACAAATGCAACAGAACCACCTAATTATTATTTTTTTTCATCTACACAAAATATTTAAAGCTATACTATGTTAGAACATTGCTAAGAGGCATAAAAAAAGTTTTGAGCTAGCTTGTTTTGCAGATTTGCCATAGCAGCTTTAATTCTAGTTAAGCGTTTCTTCTGTGTTGCAATTACCATTTGCTCTCAGAAGATGTTAGATATTTTATCGTAACTGCGTGTCACAAACAGTATTAGTCCTGGAAAATCAGCCGCTTTAAGCCTTGGTGGACATTTTCATTTCTTTTTCTAGAATGTAATAAACTAATAAAATTTAAATGTAATCAGCTTGCACATAATGCAAGGCTTAGTTTATTTTCAATTACTGTTTATAAAAACCACAAAATCCATTAGTAAAGCAGACTGTGGAAACATATCTGAAGCCCATCATAAATACATTTTTAGTGTATTTTCTTGTATTCTTGAGTCACAAGACTAGATAGGTGAGCTGCTTACATAATTTGTTTCTTTTGGTATATGAGCATTACTCACTTTCATGCTATTTTTGATTAAAGTTCAGAGGGCTAAAAAAGCTTCAGAACTGCATGTTGCAGAAGGCATTTCTGTTTCCAATAAAATCTTTAAAAACCTTGAAAGTATTCCTCTAGCCCTGTTACCTTGTGGGTTAGCAATTGACTCTTCTGTGTCAAACACAACTCAAAGGTCAAATATGTTACTTTTCAAGTGAGTTTAACGGTCTTCTCAGTAGTCTTTGAACGGGGATGTTTTAGGATAATTTACAAGCTGACCCTTCAACTATGATTCTCGTATTCCAGAACTCACACAATCTGCAAACCCCTTATTTCAACTTCCCCTCAGGCTGTCTCACCCAGAGGTGACAATCATGTTCTGACACATCTCGTTTCCTGTTCTGACCTGCAGGTACGAAGCACAAGACGATGCTAGAGGCCCGGAGCGGCGTGGGCTCCATCAAGTCTTTTCCTCGAGCGGGAGTCAAAAGCAAATTGGCTTCATCCTCCAAATCATCCACAGGCCTGCAGAACAAAACCTTTTACTGTGAGACGTGTGATGTGCATGTCAATTCAGAGACTCAGCTAAAGCAGGTGAGATATACGGACTGAAACACTTTGATCCTGCAGAAACTGGGGTAGATTTTCATTTTAATTGTTGAGCTGAATACAGATTTTCAAAGAAAGTGTTCCTTAATTTCTTTCTTTCTTGTTCCTTTTGAATGATTGGTACGGCATTTCTGGCATAAATACTGAGTTCCTTTTTAGGAGAAGATTGATACCTTGCATGTCTGTCACCTCAAAATTCACGGGATGGAGTCAGAAAATGATCCGGCACATTTTAAAGGGGATTTCAAGACAATAAATTATTCACATTTGCATAGCATGTCAAAATATTTCATATGAAAGGGTCTACATGGAGCTGCTGGAGGACCGTGGGAAGCCAACACACCTCCCTGATGTGTGCTGTTACATCAGCAGGAGGATAAGGAAGAAAATAATAAATCAGAGCAGAACCCCGTACTTTATGCAAATGATGTCTTTGAATACACTCTAAGAAAAAAATCATGTAAATTTACAGTAAAATACTGGCAGCTACAGACGCCAGTACTTTACTGCAAATTTACGGGTTCTATACCGTTATTTATTTTGACAGTAGCTTACTGTTAAAGTAAATACGGTATAGATACTGTAAAATAATGGTAAAATACTGGTGAGTGTAGCTGCCAGTATATTGCTGTAAATTAACATTTCCAATTCTGTAATTTTTAAAAACGTAGTTTAATGTTAAAATAAATACAGTAGATAAACAGAATTTACTGTAAAATACTGGCATCAGTAGTTGCCAGTATTTTACCATAAATGTCCAGTTTTACTACTGTATTTATTTGATCAGTTAAATACTGCTAAAATGTAGTGCAATACTTTAATGTACAGTCTTAGTTTTATGTTGAAATATTGTAACCACAGTCCAGTCATTTTCACTAGTACTTAAAATGTATTACTAGTTGTTGAAGTAGTAGTAGTAGTAGCTTAATAGTAGTACCTTTTAATGTAAACTATATAATATTAGAAGTGCCTAAATTTGTGCACATTTAAAATGAATAAGCATTGCAATGCATAACACAAAAGAAGAGGACATAAGTAACATTATTTAATACAGAATATTTATTCAAAGGCACTGTTATGCCACAAACCATATGCATTTAAATTTTTCAAAATTGAACAATATGATCACATAGCAATGCCTTATGGAATCATTGAAATAAAATGGCCTCCAAATTCAAGAATTAGACATAGCTGCACTGGAATGAAACTTGAAAAATTACAGGTTGCAATGTCTTTAACAGGGCTTAAATGATTGGCATTTGTGATTTTTAGAATACAAAAAAAGGACTCAGGGACTCATTGAAAAAAACAAACTAAGCCTCCAAACTCCTTGGGAAATGATTAAAATAAAATGACCCCCATACTCAAAAATTAGACATGACTGTATTAACACTGTAAGGAAACTTGAAGAATTACAGGTTGCAATGTCTAACTGGGCTTAAATGATCTGCATTTATAATCTTTAGAATACAAAAAAATAATGTTCTTGATGAAAATTATCACACATCGATGCCTCAGGGAATCAAGATTTAGACTGTAATAATGCTGTAAAAAGAGTTGAAGAATTAAAGGTTGTAATACCTTACACTGCATTTGAATGACCTGCTTTTATCATTTAAATAATACAAAAATAGCAGTTGTTAATGAAAAGGATCAAATATCCAGACCTTGGTGAATCATTGAAAGAAAAAAAGGCAGCTAAAATGAAAAAGTAAACATGTCTGCAGTAATGCTTGAACAAAAAAATCAGAATCCCATAGTGTAGTGTATAAAAACAGGGGTTCAACTGTTGAACTATTGAACTATTGCTGGTTCACAAGAGTCCAAGTGGCACTTACTGTTTTTTAGATGTAGGTGAGGGCATCATCCAGCATGGGGAAAAAAATTATACAAAAAAATATTATTAGAACTTAAAATATTTAGAAACAGAAATAGTTCAAAGAAAAAAGTGACAACTAACCTTTATGAAGTGCCACTCAAAGTCCATCAGGTTTTTGATCAGGGTAGAGACCTGCGCATTCACTGTCTGCAGTTTCTTTTGGACCATCTTGCCTGTCTTTTTGGATACCATCTTTCCATGGCTGGTCTTTGTGCCCCGTTCTGGGTTAATCCCAACAAAGCGTCTAAAAAACAGAAAATCCAAAATGAGAAAATTAAATAAATTATATAATACAAATAGTGTGCCACTTTGAACACAGAAAGTTACTGTAATATAAAAACTTTTTAACACCTTCTATGGAGAAATTTTACCTTGCGAGAAGCTCCGAGAGGTAGATGGGAGCAAACCCATTTCGAGCTTTGAAAAGTAATAAAACCTTAAACTGAATCCTACATTTTACATGAAGCCAAAGTAGGTCAGCCAAAACAGACGTGCTTCCTTTCCCTCTACCAAATGTAGTGTTTTCAAAACAAATAAATGAATTAAATCATAGGAATAATTTTACCTTTGAACAAACTCCAAAGTCTTGGCTGCCTCATCTTGATATTGCAGGTTGAATATGTAGAAAGTGGCGAACACTGCTGCAAGTCCTGTTGCAAATGTTGGCTGGACCCCCTCAAAGATGATATGGCCTTCAGCACTGACCATCCATCCAGCCACTAGTTGCTCATTGCCACCTGCGGTGGATAGACATACATTTTTGTTGTATTTTTCCTCAAACTTTTTATGGACACAATACTTTGACACATTGGAGCTAAATTTATGTAAGGTCAACATGACACAATTATTCTAATAAAAGGTTTTTAATTATGTAAATTAGAGTGCCTTCCAGTCTTTCTTTTTATTCTGTACGAATATATATATTTTTTAAATAACCATATGAATATAGACAAATACAACACGTTTATTATTAAACAAAAACCTGTAATATTGCAAATCCTTTCTGCACTTACGCAATATCAAACGAGGGCTGGCTGGCAAACTTAGCCTGGTTTCAACATCTGCTGCTGTTGCGTACTCCTGCATGACATGGACAACAGTACATTAGAACAAAGATTATGCATATGTAAAAATGGACACAATTTTTTATATTTACTGAAAATAAACTTACGTCAGTAGTCAGCATCAGCCCATTAGGTGACTCATTGAAATGAGCCATCAATAGTTGGATGACAAGGAATGTTAAGTCATCAGTTGCCTTTTGAGCCAGGATTGTTTGGACGTTGGTTGTCTTTACTTTAGTGCGGAAGTACTCAACAACTGCATTACCACACTCTTCAATTGATAGTTCCAGGGCACGGAGGATGGAAACATCAGTTAGCAACTCGAAGTGAGAAAAGATTCCCCTTTGTGTAAACAGATAAGGCCAGTTCATTTGCAGATCAGCTATAGAAGGAGCAGGGATCCTATTTATATGTCGACGCTGGAGACTAAATGTGGTCTCCATTAATTCGGTCACTTCTGGCCTATCATCTCCATTAATGCCGCACTTGCTGTAAGTGCTCTGCAATCTCTGACGTTTCTCCTCCACTGTGTCATAAGTTTCCTCTGGAGGGAGTTCAGGTTGGAATCTAGTACACCCATACACATCAGTTGGTCCCCGTTTGATTCCAGCTATTCCGCAGGGTCCAGATGATCTGTATCTTCGAAAAGTCCCGGAACGGCTGATATTCTCAACTCGTGTTTTGAGTTGAGAGAGCAGAGAACAATATCCTCCAGCAATGAGCTTTCCACTTGGTGACATATCAGCAAAGCTACCTGGGTATTGATGGGTTATCTTCTGGCAGATTGTAAGGCATTGTGAACGTGTGGGATTTGCCTCATACTTTCGAACTTCATCAGCAAGAATACGTATCATTTGCCGCCTCATATCAGGAGCCGGTCTTTTGCCTTCTGAAATTGCTGTCTGAATTTCCTGTGGCATCTTGTTCCATGGGACTTGAAAGGATTCCGGCCAAGACCGGGATACATTCTGGGTATCATTCTGGTATAACAAAAAGGGTGACTGTTGTGCTGAAGATTGGGGTGAAACTGGTGGTATATTTGAAAGTGAGGATGTGGATCCACTCGAAGGACTGGAGAAAGGGGTTGCAGTTGAGGGACTTGATATAATCTCCAAGTCTAGTGTGACTGTATTTGCTTCTGAAATTGCAATAAAAGGACATGCGATTTAAAAGTAAAACATCTGTTGATAATTTGTGATTTTAGTCATCAACATGTTGTATATGAGATGGGTATTTACCTTGTTTGAATGTCCCCAACAGTTTGCGTTGTTGAATAACAGGCAGCAGATCTTTGATGTCCTCTTGCTGGACATACTTCAGGTCCTCTGCAGACTCGACCCCAGATATGACAAGTGTAGAAACTATTTTTTCTTGAGTTTCTTCACAAAGACCGGGCAAAGCTTTGAGGATTATTTCCTTTATTGTGTCACTTAATGTTGACATTGCTCTAAAACACCAGGAACAGAATGATGGAGTATTAGAAGAGGCACACCCCAAACCATATATTCTGGCAGTGGGAAATAATCAAGCAGTTCTTTTGCTTTGACACAGTAGTAGGAGCTTGGCACAGGACTTGTATGATAAGAGTCAATGGAAGGAAGCCTAACAGCCTGGTGTTTCTCACAGATGAAGAAAACTACTGAGTTTTTATAAACAATAATTTTCTTTATTTTTCCCACTAATAAGCCATCATCATTGTGACCTATGACAACATACATGTTGCTCTTATACTTTGTCCCTTTCATTGTCACAGCATTGTGGGATCAAGGTCAAGATGTGCAACTGACTGTTGTATATTGTCATTGTAATCACTTGCAAAAAACTCAGTCCCTTTGTCCACAACAACATCAGGTGGAAAGAGACTTCCAGCACTGAGAAAAGCTTGCAAAAGCTGATGTCTGTCTGCCAGACTTTGACAAATATTCCTGAAGTTGTGCAGTTTTCTTGCACACTGCTTGAAGTAAGTGTGCTTGCTTTCAAACCTCAGTGTCCAAAGACGAATCAACGGCCCAAACTTAACAATGAGCTCTGGATAATGACACAAATAGTGATGTTTGGGCTTTAATGGTTGCTCTTCAAAACTTTGCTTCCTAATCTGCAAATACTCTTCTATCAGAACACTGAGGTATGTGATCTGACCAGCAGTAATCTTAGGCGCACAAATGAGACTCACAATCTCTCTGAGCTGTAAAATTAACTGCCAAACATCTGATGCTTTGTTTATTTTGTCACCAATTAAGACTGGAAGCATCCTGAGAAAACACCAGTTCTGTACAGCATGTCCAGATAGTTTTCCAGCACCTGGAGCTACCTCACAAGGTTTGTCACTCGCATCATTACTGAGATGTTTGAATCCATTTATCCGCCGATTAAGTTCAAGGTAAAAGAAGTGTTTTTCTTCGGCTACAAGGTGATTAATAAACAATGCCAAATCTGAAGAAACAATGCCCTCAAAAAGGTCATGACCAAGGCATGGAGGTTAGCCAGGCTGGCAAACATGAAAGTGATCCAGCTCGTTGAAGATGGAGTCAAATTTTATGCCTTTAGCATCACTTGCTTCTGCACTGATTCTACTGGCCAGAACACGTTCTTTATATGACTCCATAGTGCGGTTAGGGCCTTTGGCGAGTGGATCAGTCAAAAATGTTTGTCGATCAATCTCACAGTACCTGCAAAAGTACAACGTCCTGCCAAAGCTTTCCATAAAGCCCCCAATACTGTGTGAACCCAAATTGTCTCCTGCAATGGCACACACAGTTCCTTTGGTAATCTTACCATCTGGTAAAGCAACACCACTTCAAGATCTTTTAGATCTTTTAGAAGGGGGCCAAACACAAGATCCTGTCCAAAATACTTAAAATCTTGCTCTCGACAAAGTAGTACAAGTTGCATTTGATCAATGCTTGATCTGTTGTGTGGCAGAATATTTGCAGGTGTCATATACACTGCTAAGATTTTGTGCTTCTTTTTCCCAGAGCCAAGAGGATTTACTATCTCAAAAGAATTTTGATAAAGAATGAGACCCAATGAGAATTCTGTATTGTTGGACAGTACGTTTTCAACAATATTTGTGCCATCCCAAACATCGTGAAAGACTTCATCATTTCTTCTAATGTTTTTTAACAGTTTATGCTGTTTCCACAGTGATTTACACTGAAATAGGGACTCTATTGTGTTCTTCACAGGAATATACTGTGCAAAGCATTCTCTGCCTGATGCATTTTGACCAAGACAGATGGACACAGGCTCAACATAGCTGAAGCAGTTTTTAAAGATGGTTTTCCTCCGGTGATCTGTGTGGAGCACCTCTGTATTGCAAGACTTGAAAATTTCTTCACTTCTTAAAATGTCAATCACAGATTCTATATGTGTTTTTGAGAGTCCAAGAGTCACTACCTTTTCTTTAAGATGGAATAGCAAATGTGACTGATTTATTGCATGTATTTCCAAATAGTCTTCAATAATAGTGTTAATGGTAGAGGATGGAATGAGTAGTTTGGCTTGTAACTTCAAATAAAACAAAGCCAAATGTCTCAAAAACTGGTCTTTTTCTGTGGTCTCTGGAAAAATTTCCTGTTCGTTACTGAAGTTACTTGAAACATCTGGCTCCAAGTCCCAAGCTCCCTCATGAGTATCACAAGGATCTGTTAAGCCTACGACTGCGGGCATTAGATTTTTTTCGGAAGAATATTTGTGCTTTCTTGACATGTGGGATGTAAATGTAGACCTAACAGTAAAACTTTTCCCACATTGTTTGAAAGGGCATGGGACCAATCTCCCCTCTTTGATATGGACTTTAAGATGGGCAAAAAGACTCCTCTTATCTGCCACTTTTGCATTACAGAACTCCACATGAAATTTCAAATCAGTTTCACTTCCAATAGTAGTCTTGTGTGTGTGTTTATGTCGATAGATGTGACACTTAAATGATGAAAATTTACCAAACACCCGGCTGCAGCCAGAAAAACCACACTTGAACACCACATTGGACATGCAGCAATGCTTTCGCATGTGCCTTATGTAAGCAAATGCATTACTGCACGTCTTGGAACAAATGTTGCACACTGTCATTTTTAAGAAGGATTTTTTTTATATATATATATCGCACCACAATAATAATGATAATAAAAACAATTATTCACTTCAAAAAACAGCCAAATTTAAATTCCTGGAACACAGTGAAATCGTGGTCTGTATTTGAAACCTGCAATAAAATGAAAAGGAAGTTTCTAAATAGTCAAAAACAACAAAATGAAGAAAACTACAGCAGAATTCACTTTTCAGCAGTGGAAATAAGTAGTTCAGAGCAACATTTACATTCAGTGTTGTGCTTGTATGCACGGCTAGTGGCAAAATAAAATAGCTTGAGTTTAAATGCTACTGCTAGCTTGATAAATCAGCTCATGTTTTGGATCTGCACACAGTTTGAACATTGCTATTATATCCTGAGTCATAACACTCCAGCTGCGTGGGGGAAAATCCGTCTACAGTACCTCAACTAGCTACTGCAGTGTTAGCTTACGTTGTTAGGTTACATATATGTACCCAAAGCTTAATTTATTCTTTCTTGTCACACCTTCGGTCTAAATTTATTTTATACCATGCAAAACTATAATTTACAATATCTAAAATGATTTTACTTACCCTTTTGATGCTTTAAAACTGGAGGATGAAGGCTGATTGTCAAAGTTGCACATGCCGAGAAAAAATTATACTCTAGAAAAAATACTGTATTGCCCCGTTATTTTACAGTAGTTTACTGGCAGTCGTCATTCTTTATCCCGACAACAGAAAAAAAAACGCTATTCTACCGTATTTTGGAAAGACGGTATATTACTGCTGGAATTCTGCCGTAAATTTACAAAAATTTCTTAGAGTGTACTGAAACTGACACAGAGGCTCCTGTAATACAGCTCCGGTAGCTGATCAGTTCATGTGTTATTAGATGGAATGGAGGTTAGTATGCAGATGAGTCATGTTGGGGGGAAAAAGAAATCCCCTCATGTCAGGTTTCTGACATACAGGGACTACTGGGTGAGAATCTACAGTAGTACATTCCTAATTTTTTTAAATTTTCCTTACAATCAACCAGAATGCCTTGTAAACTTTGAAGCTACCAGCTATATTTTTCTGTAAAATCAATTAAACTCACTTCAGATAAAGTATGTTACAGAACCGTATGTATGTAGCTACTTGTCAATTTTATTGTGTTTTGCTTGTTTTTTTAAAAGATTTTAAAATCTGCCATGAAGAACTACATATATTGATAAAATTTATACTTTTTCAGAAGATAGGCCTACTTTGATCTCAGATTTTTTTGAAACACCCAAGTCCTTACAAGTTACTAGTGTTTTTTGCCCATATTCTATATTTTCAGTTGTATTTACTGAAAATTCAGCTTTAGAACAGTCCTTTAATGCCTATTAGAGAGCTGCTAAGTAGACTGCTGAGACTAAGCAGGGTGTTTTAAAAGGCTGCTCCTGTCAGTTCTTCAGCTTTTTTATCGTAGCTCTGGCTCCATGTTTACAGTCATCGTCCTGCTGGGAGGTGAACCTCTGGCCAAGTTTCATGTTTTTTACACCCTCTGACAGATTTTCTTTCAGGATTGCCCAGTAATCTATACCAGCTCTACCAATCTTCCAATTAATTGACCAACATCCCTATTCCAGCTGAAGAAAAACATCACCACAGCACGATGAGACCACCACCATGTTTCAGTGTAGATTTACTGTGTTCATGTTACCGTGCAGTGTCAGTTTTCCACATAGATGCATGTTGGACACAAAGTTACATTATGGTTAAATCTGATCAGAGCCTCTTCTTATCTGTTTTTGTCAATCTCTTTTTTTCAAGTCAAGTTGTTTTGACAAAAGATTCTGCTTGGATTTTTCTGTGGATCTCTGCAGCTCCTCCAGAGTTACATGGACCTCTTGGCTGCTTCTCTGATTAAGTAAATCCTCTTACCACACAGCCTCACAGTTTATTGAAACAAATTTAAATATAAAGAATTAGGTGTTTCTTAACTTTACAGGATTCTTTGTGAACCTTTCTTTCTTCATCAAGATGTTCAGAATGAACATTTTCTTGTCAATGTTGATCATCTCTGGCAATGTGGTATGATTTACAGACATGAGCTGTCTCTTATTTATTTTTTAGTAGGTGTTCTTTATATAAATATGATCTAGATTTGGCTGCTGATACTCAAACCTAAGGTTGTAATAGTGTCTTGAGTTTCAAGTATTAAAAAATACTTTTATTCCTTTCTTTTCTGAAATTTTTTTCTGTGGTTTTCAACAAAAACAAAAAAAAATCTGGACATTTGCCTCTTCAACCAATGTTTTCATTTGCTAAACAAAGAATATGGGGGAACACATCTTTGAGCCAGCTCCACCCAAATGATACAGAAAACTCAGGGTCAAACTGATATATCACTCTCTTATGGATCAGTTGTTAATTATTGTGTGCCCCTTTAATCTTACAAAATCACTTACAGTTTAATTCTACATTAAACGTATTGTGGATGTCAGTGTATGCTCCATACATGTAGGTGGAGCTTAACAAAATATAAATGGGTTGATTTTTTGATCAATCAATCAATCAAACTTTATTTATAAAGGGCTTTTCATACAAGGATTGCAACTCAAAGTGCTTTATATATTAAAGATGACCCAACATAAACAACATTCCCATCCCTCCCCCACAGATTTAAAAGCATGATCACATTTATACCACCCTCCCCCCAACCCAAATCCCATGCGCACACACAATCAAAAGCAACAATAAAAAGGACATTGGGCCGAGTACAGATGAGCCAGGTAAGGTAAAGAAACACCATCAAAGCAGCCATCTACACCGGCAGCAGCACATCAACAGCAGAAGTCAATGCACCGAAACAGGGCGCCCAGAGGAGGCAAGGCCGAGACCCTCACCTCCACCCAAGCGCTACCTGGAGAGCACACAGGCAACCACTGGAAGGAAGATTAAAATAACAAGTTAGAATATAAAAATTAACAGAGGATAAATATGATAAGACTAAGTAGTAAAACACTGATAAAACATAAGCAAGTAAAACATGCAAAGCAGTTAAACAGACTAAAAACTAAGGTAAAAAGAGGCGAGGGCCATAATAAAAATAAAATCTTCAAAAGGGCCGTCTCTGTGCTGTGGTTTACCCTGAAACCAGACTGAAATTTCTCCAGGACATTGTCTTCATTAATAAAATCATTAAGTTGAATTAAAAGAAGCAGTAAGTCGGGCTTGTTTCCAGTGAGAGTTGGACTCCGCCAAGGTTGCCCTTTGTCACCGATCCTGTTCCTAACTTTTATGGACAGGATCTCTAGGCGCAGCCAAGGCGTTGAGGGGATCCGTTTTGGTGGCCTCAGGATCGGGTCTCTGCTTTTTGCAGATGATGTGGTCCTGTTGGCTTCATCGGAGCGTGATCTACAGCTTTCGCTGGAGCTGTTCGCAGCCGAGTGTGAAGCGGCTGGGATGAGAATCAGCACCTCCAAATCCGAGGCCATGGTCTTGAGCCGGAAAAGGGTGGGGTGCCTCGTCCGGGTCGGGGATGGGGTCCTTCCCCAAGTGGAGGAGTTTAAGTATCTGGGGGTCTTGTTCACGAGTGAGGGAAAAATGGAGCGGGAGATCGATAGACGGATTGGTGGGGCATCTGCAGTTATGCGGGCGCTCTACCGGTCTGTCGTGGTGAAGAGAGAGCTGAGCCAAAAGGCGAAGCTCTCGATTTACCGGTCGATCTACGTTCCTACCCTCATCTATGGTCACGAACTCTGGGTGGTGACCGAAAGAACGAGATCACGGATACAAGCGGCTGAAATGAGTTTCCTCCGCAGAGTGTCTGGGCTCTCCCTTAGAGATAGGGTGAGAAGCTCAGTCATCCGGAGGGGGCTCAGAGTAGAGCCGCTGCTCCTCCACATCGAGAGGAGTCAGTTGAGGTGGCTCGGGCATCTGGTCAGGATGCCTCCTGGACGCCTCCCTGGTGAGGTGTTTCAGGCACGTCTCACCGGGAGGAGGCCCAGGGGAAGGCCCAGGACACGCTGGAGGGACTATGTTTCTCGGCTGGCCTGGGAGCGCCTTGGGGTTCCTCCCGAGGAGCTGGAACAAGTGGCTGGGGAGAGGGAAGTCTGGGTCTCTTTGCTTAGGCTGCTGCCCCCGCGACCCGACCCCGGATAAGCGGAAGAAAATGGATGGATGGATGGATAAAAGAAGCTTTTCTAAATTTTTGATTAAAAACAGTACAGGTCTGAAATTGTTAAGATCATTAAAAACTAAATTGCTCTTCTTCAACAGGGGCCTCACTACCGCCCCTTTAAAGGCGGCAGGAAAGGGAGCAATTCATCATGGTTAAAATCTAATCTCTAAAAGATCCCTAAAATGGCATAGAAGATGAAGTGGGAATTGGGTCCAAAAGAGGTGGTGGGCCTCACTGAGGAGAAAACTTTATCAACAATCTCAGCTTCTACCAGGACAAAACTGTCCAGCGTTTCCTCTGGTAAAGACACACACTCAGATTGTCTAAAACCATGTTACTTTGAGAAGATAAAATATTACATCTGATGGTTACTACCTTCCCTCTGAAGTGGTCTGTGAACTCCTCACAAAGAGCGTTTGAGGGGGTTTTCTGTAATGCAGTAGTAGCTCTATTAGAAATGTTGTCAGTGGTTGAAAAAATAATTTTCGGATTAGTTTTATGATCAGAGATGATTTTGGAAAAGTATACATTTCCCCCTGCGTTATTGTATGATTTGAGAAGTTCTATGTATATTTGATGGTTTATCGTGATTTTATTTTTCCTCCATTTTCTCTCTGCCGCCCTGCAAATTGTTTTGTTTTTTCATTTCTTCACGGCGACGCAAGTTTTGAGTGTGCACTTTTACTTTTAGTGGAGCAAGCAGGTCGAGAGCGGACTGAAGCCCGCTGTTAAAATCATAGATGATAAAATCACAGGGAAAAGGTAAAGCAATAGGAGGATTCTTTTCAAAAACTTCAAGAAAACCTGCAGCCACTTCAGAGGTTAGATTATGTTTCTCGACAGTTCTCACAGAGGTCTCTCCCTGGATAAAACTGTTGATGTTAAAAAAACACAGTAGTGGTCAAAGACAGCCAAGTCAACAACAGAAGACACACTGGTGGACAGGCCATGCGTGATGACCAAGTCCAGGGTGTATCCTCTGTTGTGAGTCGGCTGCATGACATGCTGGCTAAAATCTATATAATTCAAAACATTTAAGAAATCTGTTGATAAAGGACCTAAAAGGTTATCCACATGTAGATTAAAATCACCAGCTAAAAGGATCTTTTCAAAGGAGTTGTGCAGGATTGGTAAAAACTCTGAACATTCTTGAATAACAGGTGTGCTCTTTTTTTGGAGGCCCTTAAACTGTGACACATAAAATCTGAGGAATGCCAAAGACAGTTGCATTATATAAAAAAGTGCTAAAATAATCAAATAAGACAGGTTTGGTAGAAAGCGTTGATTCTCTCAATACCTTTTCTCTACTGCTGTTACTGATCAATTTCAGCTTCTTGTGGAAAAATGATTAGTTCTATTTTCTTTTTCTTGCACACTTGATGATCACCTGCTGGTTAAACGATACCAACAACACTGGCTGCTGCATTGTTTGTTACTCCATTGCCGTGGTTACACAGCCACGCACGAAAATGTGGAAACCATGGACTTTCATAGGCAATCAGCTTTTTTTCTTCAGCTGTCGGTGTTTAACCTGCCTGACGTCCTTGAGTTGCTTTCTAAAAACGTTATCTAATTTACATTAACTTTTAACACTACTTCTGCAAAGTACTTTAGCTCTGCAAAATAAATGTTATACTGCTGAGAAAAAAAAACAATTGAAAGTTTGTTTTGAATTTCAAGTTGCTTATATGGTGAAAATGTTTTAGCTGCAGCCTTGATCTTTTTTATGTTCTGCATTTGTTTACTGGAAAACAGATACTGAATATAACTTATCTCATCAGCCTCACTTAATTAAAATAAGTTGTAGTTAAAGTTCCATTGTAAAATTTACAACACCTTTCATGTTACGTTTTTCATCACTGTAACAAAAAACGTCGGTTCAAATTACACAAAGTGAACTGATTCTTTGTTTCTCACAACATTTGACCTTTTTCTTCCACCTGCTTTTTTTTTTTTTTTAGCACATCAGCAGTCGGCGTCATAAAGATCGAGCAGCCGGTAAACCAGCCAAGCCCAAATACAGCCCCTACAGCAAACCCCAGAAAGGCCAGACCAAACAGCCGGTGAGTCTCTGCACACCTCAGTCATCTTAGCAAGCTCACAAGTCGTGATGTCGACACAACACTCAAATCCACTCAGCCTGGTCAATTCGTGAGCAGCAGCAGGTTCGTCTCTCACTCCAAACGCTCGCTCTCTTTCCACCTTCCAGCTGCTTTCAGTTTCTGAAGTTTTATGTGATTTAACCTTGTGTTAGAATGATTTTTGTTGGAGGGAAAGTTGGACGAATTAGTGAGCAGTTTTTGGACATCCCCATGAAGTGATCTTTGATAAGTCACGTTTGGTGCACCTGAGTCAGTAAAATGTCAGCTCTTATAAGCGGACCACCTGCTAGCCAGCTTTCATTAAAAATCTGTGTTCAGGAACGCTGCGGTTTAATTTGAAAACCTTGATATTTTATTGATAAAAATGGCATGTCTGATCCAGCATGCTGCAGGAGGAATGCAGGCTTGGGTCGATTACTGTTTGGAGGTGATTGTAAATGTCAGATTTAACTTATTTTGAGGAGTGCGCTCTGAGGCATCAAAGCGGTTCACATTAGGGTCAGGCAAGCTGATAAACCACAGAACAAAAGAGAGAACACATAACTTTTTATTTACCAGGGGGCTTTGTTGAATTTTTTTCTGGTGATTGGTAGCAAACCACTGCACTTTTTTTGGCTCCAATTGAGCTGAAACAATTCCTTTTTAGAAGATTTTTGATTGTCACATACAATAAATAAAAAGAACCATGTGGGTTTAACGTGCAGAGCTGTTAATCTCGCAAAAATGCACAAGAAGATGTCATTTATCACACCAACTGTTTGCAGAGACCAAGCAGCAGAGATATCAGTGAGGGGGAAATGACTTTTTCTGAAACCCATCATTGACTGAGTTAACGGAGAGGAGCTCCTCTGATGAGTGTGGCGTAAGGAATGCTTCCCGTTGGGTTTCGACGCACGAGTCAGTTATTGATAACGTGTGACGGCTGCTGCTATGCAGGGAGGACGGAGCCTTTTCATCACTGATACACAAGATTAAGCTTGATAACATTGCTGACATTTCCACCTCATGAGGATTTCCATTTTTCTGCTCTTGAACAAAAACTGCATGACAATAAAAAAATAAAAAATCACAAAAAGTATTTTTTAGATTAAAGATATCTATTTCGGTGGAGGGAATTCAGTGGACTATTTTTTTCTCATTGAGATGATTTGTCACATTGGAAATTTGTCTTTAAACTGTCAGAAAATGGCGGGGCTGTGGGAGAAAAGCTTTCTCCACGCCTGATGCCCAGATTGCAGATCACGTGGTGAAACAAATAAGGAGAAGAGCAGCTATAGATCTTTGTTGGTGAGCATCTGGAACAGTGTCACCAGTTATAGCCAAAATAAAACCACCTGAACTTCTCATGAAGTTTTCTGACCCCCTCACCCCTTTGCTGCTGTTGATACATAAAAGCCTTTTTGTTTTTGGGATATGTCTCTTCTAAAACATTTTTGATTGAACCCATATTGTGTTTAAGTACGTTTTAGATACTTTATGGAAGGTTTAAGATGAACATTTTCTGCATTCAGGACTACTGTACAGTTATGCTAAAAATGAAATTACACCCTTTTTCAGTTCTACTGTTTCACTCAGATTCTAATCATTTTAAAACTAACTTCAGGTCTATAAAACACACAACCAATAAATTTAAAACTGTTATTTCCAAATAAGCAAAGATGATGAAGTAAGTACTAAATACACAATTGCAGCTTCCAAAAACCTTAAACGGGGAACGTAGCAGCCTGCTACAACCGGCACTCGATTAACTAATAATAATCAAATGTCACCACCACTGTAAAAATAGACGACATCAGCAACGAAGCTAGAGAATCAATTTATTTTAGACTGGACATGGCCCTATTACCATAAATGTGAAATCTGAAACCAATATTCCACAGGGAGAATCAGTATTTAAAGGTGTAAAATGTATGCAATGTGTAAAGACATTGCAAAACTCCAAAAGCTCAATCTCAGACTCTTCATAAGACTCAGTGAGCTTGTTAAAAGTTATAGTTCATGACAGGACAGTGAGAAAAAACTAACAGTTGACTAACAATTCGCGGGGGTGAGGGACCACAGCTGCCCGCAGATAGCTAAAATCATTAAATGCTTGAAACTCCATCTGAAAATGCTTAAAACTGCCTGTTCTAATAGTTCAACCAATAGACCAAATATACATTTGAACTACTTTCTGCTCCTTTATTAACCAGTATGCCCTCATCTTAACCAACTCCAATTCTGGAATTGCGCCGCTCAAGGTGGCAGCATGTTGGAGTAGCTCTGTTACTTTGGTTCATATTTTTTTCTTTTTTTAAAACTTTAATTCTTCCATTTCTGGTAGAAACATTGTTTTTGTGGACAGCTGTTCTCTCTGGTTTTGAATGCTGTGCAGCTGGAAGGATTTTTGCTGATACTTTTTATTTTTGGACATTTGTTATGATGCATAACCATGGCAACAAGGTGGTTTACAACTGGCAGCAGCTGATTAACATCACAAAAGCTCAAATAATACCTCAACTACAGCCACAAAACCCTGATGAGTTGAAAAGAAGACGCCATAGATCCAGACCATCCTCTACATCAGACTGTCAGACAACTACAGAGCGTCTTCAGTCAGAGGCTTCTTCAGATCTGCAGAGCGCTACAAGAGATCATCCCTACCCACAGCCATCAGCATCTACAACAAATCTTTGAAGGAACTTGCAAAATGAGTTACAACAACATGTAATTTCCCTTTGGGATTAATAAAGTAATTTTGAATTTGAATTGAATTTGAATTTGAACTATCCTGTTATATGTACAACCCTAGAGCTGAAAGAGGGTGTACTTTCTTTTTTCCTGGACTGTGTTTCACTAAGTTACTGTTAGGATACATCGCTGCAAAACCTGTTTTTCATATTGATATGTAACTTAAAAACTAAACTTGGGCTGTGGATAAAAGGTATTTATTTCCTTCTGCTTCTTTAACAAACTGAAATTTGTGTTCTCTCTTTCACTCCTAGATAAAGTTGATTTTAAGAAAGGAGCATCAGTCTCTCACGGCTCAGATCCTACCTGCTCACTTGGCAGCGGTAGCTGCCGCCATCGGAGGCTCCTTCATACACCGCACAAACCATGGCGCCAGTCCAACGCCAAGCCATGCTCTCTTCCAGACTCAGACACTTCCTGGTGCACTGCTCCGTCCGGCTCCCGGACCTGTCAGGAACTCTCATCCACAAGTCCTCTTTGCCCCTTACTGAGCCCACCGACCCAGGTGGAGCTCCTCCACCTCAAAGACCAAACCATGTTGAGTCATTTCGGCCTCCTACTATGCATCAGATTACTGAACATCTTCATGCCATGCTGGAAATTTAGCTCTCCCCTCTCCTCATTTGGGTTATTCATTCAAGGCTGCGGAGCAATGGGAGCTTCTTGTGCTGGATTAGTTTCTCTCATCCTTACTGAACACCCCGGACTGACCCGGGCCTACAGTACACCATACCGCAATAATGTATGAGACTAACCCTGTGAACTATGCAGTGCTATCACATCCTGATTCGAGGCTATGGTTGGGATCTGGTGCATGGCATTAAGATCTTTGCTCACATGGAGGAATATTGTCACTCATAATTTAAACAGGTTGTTACTGGTACCGAGAGCTGGAGAAGCCCTCCTCTGTTCCTGTATGCACTTTAAGCTCTTTCTCTGATGTCTACAGTAGATGGCTAGACTGTGTTCGATGGTTATTGTGTCTTGTAAAGTGTGGTTTTTTTTTGCATTTGTCTCTGCATATCTTTATGTGTGTGGGAGTGTGTTGGTCCACGTGTGTATGAGTGTGGGAGATATTTCTATCCATCGCAAGCCATTCCAGTTGTTATCCAGCACCCATCGTCGCCTACTCTCTGGCCAGGGGGACCAAAAAAGCTTGTTGTGTTAATTGTTGTGTAAAAGATGAACAATTTCAAATAAAAGAATCCTAATTTGTTATTGATTGCGTCCCTTAGTGTTTTAATCGTTATCATTATGGGAGAATCGGAAGAGCTGATGATTTTGACGGAAATCCCCATCTGCTTTCAAGTGTTTTGTTTTTTTTCCTTTTTTGATGATGATTATGTATTTTTGCTAGTTCATAATGGAATAAAGTGTTTCAATAATGGCCTAATGAAAACACTTAAATCCTTCAAATCATCAAACTGATTTCAATATGAGACAAAAAACCAAGAATAAATACAAAATCAGTTTTCAAACAATGATTCATTTGCCTAAAGGTAAAAATAACCCATTTAAATCAAGTCTGAAAAATATATTTGCCTCCTAAGCCTAATAACTGGTTGTACTATTCTTGACAGCAGAAACTGTCTTCTCGTTGCTATAACTGGCAGTGAGTTGTTTTGCATCACTGTGGAGAAATTCCAGCCTTCTCTTTGCAGAAATGTTCTGACTAAGCCACTCCAAAATTGCTGTTTGCTTAATATGAGCTATTTAGATGTGGAGTTATTGTTATGCTTATGGGTCATTGTTCAGCTGAATTACCCAAGTGAACTTCTCCTTTGGGTCATGAAATGATGGCTGGAGATTTTCCCTCAGGATTTTCTGATGGAGAACAGAACTTTTCTGACCTCAACTGAGGCAAGAAAGACCTGGGGTCTCAATTATAAAACATTGCGTAGAATCCCTACTAAAAGTGTACGTACGACCAAAACAAAAAGTTTGCGTACGCGAAAAAGATTTCTGATTTATAAAACCATGCCTACTCATAGGTGTAAGCAATTTCCCCTTTATAAATCACAGTCTTCTTGGAAGTTTGCACACGTGAATTTGCTCATATCCCGCCCTGAACACGCCCAAATCCGGCTATAAAAGGTCAATGCAAAGCAGGACATGAATATTGATGCATATGAAGAAGAGGGGAAATATGGCAACAACAAAAAAAAACGAAGAAGAGAAACTTTTCGGAGATGGAGATTGAAGTGCTAGTGGGTGAAGTGGAGGCTAGAAGAGACATTTTATTTGGTGGACACAGCAGTGGTGTCACAAATAAAAGGAAGAACTGCGAGTGGCAGCATGTGGCGTCTGCAGTGCAGACTGTCAGTGCAACTGACAGGACGGTACCGGACCTCAAAGTCGAGGCAAAAAAAAAACTTGCCTCCCACCGCCAGAGTGGGTCTGCTACTGGAGGGGGTACGTGTACACCCGAGCTGACACCACTGGACAGGAAGATGGCAAGTATCATGGGAACATCAAGCGTGTACGATTGTGTCAGAGAAGGAGGGCAACACCGACCTGGCAGAAACGACAGATGAACCCGGTAAAGCACCTTTTGGATATATTTTATTACGTGGCTACGTTAACAAGTTTGAGCATATTTTAAGGTGACAGACTAATATGCCGTGTCTTTTCAGCTCTTCCACAGTCGGTAGGTGGCGAGGATGAGGAGGCTGAGGAAGATGAGGTTGCCCAGCGTCCGGCTGCCCCCAGCACCAGTGCTGCTGGTGCCCGTGGTGCATCCAGCAGTGGTCGGGTTCTGACTGAAGCTGTGATGCAGACACAGAGAGACACCATCAGCGCCATCAATTCTGTGACAAACGAGTTAAAGGAAATAAAGAGTGTGCTGTGCGACATAGTGACAGCCATTGGTACCTTAAATGATACAATAAAAAATTTTAATAAATGAACCATGTCGTTGTTATCTCAAACGCCGCATTACATCCTGGCGGATCCTTGCTACCTGGGTGAAGGCTTCCTGTCGAGGAGGAGGCGGCTGTGGGTCGGGGTTCTCATGCTGGGGAGGGGGTAGGCCAGGAGGGAGGGGAATTCCAATTCTCAGTGCCATGTTATGAAGAATTCCACATGCCCTCATGATCTTGCAGACCTTTGTAGGGTGGTATAATAGTCTGCCACCCGAGGCATCCAATGACCGCCACCTACATTTTAACAGGCCTATGGCACGCTCCACGACTGAGTGCGCACGCGTGTGACAGGAGTTGTGGCGCATTTCCTCTGCTGTCTGTGGGTCTGGGAACGGGGTCAGAAGCCAGCTCCTGAGAGGGTAGCCACTATCACCTGCAAGTGATAACACGTTTAATTCAGGCGTCAACAACCAGCATTTCTAATGACGGTGAGGACTTATCGAGCGGCCAGCCATCACGCACAGCGCCTGGCTGCAGTCTGTTCCGTACACTGCTGTGTGTCAAGATAAAGGAGTCGTGTGTTGACCCAGGCCATCGTGCCACCATATTAGTGATCATCATGTGTGAATCACTTATGATTTGCACATTAATACTGTGTACATGTTTCCGATTGACGAAAACAAATTCATTCTCGGATGGGGCCATTATAGCAATATGGGTGCAGTCAATTGCGCCGATTATGTTTGGGAAACCGGACATTGCTGCAAATTGCATCTTAATTTCGGCCTGCTCCCCCACAGTATATGGAAACGTGATGTATCGCCTGCTCATTTTAATGATCCCATCCAAGACTGCAGGCATTATTGCGCTCAGGGACGGCTGTGATATCCCAGACCTAGTAAATAAATATGACATATTTGAAGGCATTATTTCCAAAAAGGGACTTTGGGCAGAATGGTAAGAATCATGTCACTCAGACACATACCTGTCGGCTAATTCCCGCTGGTAACAACCAGTTGCAAGAAACCCCAGAGTGGTGAGCACCTGCAGCTGGACCGGAATGGCACGGTTCCGTCTGGACGGTCTCTCCAAAAGCGGGCCCAATTCAGCACAGAGATCCAAGAGCACAGCTCTAGGGAATCTCAATCTGCTTATTAGCCAGCCATCATCATGGGCAAGGAGGTCCGCATGATCCCTGAACACGCGTTCTCTCCTAATCCTTCCATTTGAAAAATCTTCTAGCAACGCCAGTGCATCCATCTCAAATATTACGCTTGAAAGTAGTTGGGGTATTTCTATTGGCAGCAATAAGACTGACTGCTTCCTTCCTTGGCACAATGAACGTGCCAATCAATGATATATGGTACAGATGATTCAATTTATTAATTGGCATACAGTCCCGGCCCTTTTATCTGAGTTTAAGGTTTTGAGATCAATTTTATGTATTTATTTTAATATTGAAAAATGTTTTTAAAAGAGCTATAGCTCACTGCAAAGCTACAATATAGATATCATTGCTGGTTTGGATGTTTATAATAACATGAATCCATAATTAATGTTTGGTGTGAGGTGAAATGATATGTGTGAGAGGAGTAATATGCAGTCTGGCTGCAGTTCACCACCTCACCAACTGCGTTGTCAATTCCCCCCGTCTCCAAAATGTCCGTACGCACGGGTCAGAGTTGGCGTGTGCACATTTTCCCGTCAAGTCTGTTTTTTATAAATCACAACTTTTGCTTTGAAAGTGGCGTACGCCAGTTTCAGGCCCCGTTTTGTGCGTACGCAACGTTTATAAACGAGACCCCTGAAGTGTTTCAGATGTTGTTCTGGGCGGTTTCCTTTTTCCTTGTTTTCCTCATTTCCACTTTCATTGTGGATCTCTGTAGACCCTGTTGTGACACAATAGTAATATTTTGGCTATGAATAATTATTAATAATCCCTTAGGACAAGTATTCATAAGATGAATAAATTTATGTCAAAATTACCATGTTTGGGGCACCATCCCGGGAAAATAATAATAGCTGTAGGAGCCATGTTTTCATTTGTTTTCCCCCCAACCACTAGAGGGTGGCGTTTCATTGTTTGGATATTCTACCTGTGGCCTGAGGTTACATAAGGTCAACTGTTTGTCACTCAGGTGTTGTGATTTGAGGGGACGAACGTTTTTTTACTGTGCTCTATGAAAGGCGTTTTGTCTAAAAGGAAGACAAATAAATGTTCATCTGTCTTAAACAAGAGAGTGATCACGAGCCTTATTGAGTTCACGTAAGAAAGAAGTCAAACAAGTCATCAACCAGTAGCGTTTAGTGGTTCTTAGTCGCTACAATAGCCAAATGGTTGTCTCAGTTAATGTTTGTGATTACCTGCCTGATAAGGCTGAGATAATTAAACAATAGATGAAGGAATAAGTTCTTGGTGTTCTTTGAACAAAAAGTTACTACATATGTATGTGGAATAATAACAAACAACTACTTTCCATAATACAAGAGATTATAAACAAAAACAATTCAACTTTCCACTCAAGATGCTTTATTCAACAAACTCCCTAAGCTAATAACACACAACTAAACTACTAAGTAAAAGAAGAATAAATAATAAAACTACCAAAAGTAAAACAGTAAAATTGACAAATATACAAAGAAATAGAAACTATAACCAATAAATTGATCATGATGTCACATTTCAGTATGAGTATGCTTAAAGACCAAGGCTGGTATTGAAGAGTTTTGGGAGTGAAGCTAAATTGATTTTAAACAAATTGTGATTAGTTTAAGACTAATTAGTACCTTTTGGTTTGCTCAATCCAGAGATAGGGACTGGAGTTTGAGACTCCGACTCGAGTGTGACTTAAGTCGCACACACAGTGACTTCAGACTTGACTTGAGACTCGTTCTCGAAATACTTCAGACTCGACTCGGACTCGAGCTGCGGGACTCGTGAACAATGTTAATTTTTAGGAAATAACTGATGAGCTCGCTGTTATTACCCTCCCTCCGTTACCTATAACATGCCCACGTCAGTGTTTCCCACACATAGACGAATCTGTGGCTGTGCGCCACAGATTAAACTCCGACCGCCACAGATTCAACACCGACCAAAGAAATAGAAAAAAAAGAAAAAATCAACACCGACCGTCACATATTGCGTTGGTTTTTCTTTTTTACGCTATTTAAAACACACAGCGTATGCCTTTTTTTTCTCTGCTCTCTCTTCGTCACTCACGCGTCTCTCTCGCTCTCTCTCACACACACACACATACACACACACGCACACACACACACACACACACACACCCACACACACACACACACACACACACACACACACACAGCCCCTCCCCTCCGTGCACAGCATGTCTGTCAGGATCACCTGTGGAAGACGTGGCCAATTTGGTGCGAATGGTTGGTATCTCGTGAACACTTTTAACACACAATCACAGATTAAAAAGTGCTATAAAATATTTTATATTCTGAATACAATAGTTTCAGTGTGTTGATGTTACTGTAGGTCCCGACCCTTAGCAAACAAGCGATTGCGCCTTCTTTAGAAAGTTGACTATAGCAAGTTTGCGGTAAAATATAGGGTGTTAAAATTAATGTAATACTGTCTGTGTAACCAATTATTAACTTTTTAAAAACTTATTAACCATTAGGAATTAGGATATCCCTTTAGGAATCCCCTAAAGGTCTGTACTGTATTGTGTGTTCATGCTACAGGGCAAAATACAGATATTAACTTAAGAGTAAAGCATTCTTGGTGTTTTGGTCATGTTGCAAAACTAATTATATATCAAAATCAAAGCTGATACTGTATGCTAATAGATAAAGAAGTCATAATAACATATTACATGCTTTGAATTCCTGATATATAGCTATGCAGTGTTGGATGGGTCGCTGTAGGTGATGATGCAACACTTATAACCAGAGACTTAATATAATAAGAGACTTGAGACTTGACTTGGACTCTAGCTCAGAGACTTGTGAGCATCTCTGGTTCAAACATCCAAATCACAATGCAAACCAGACGTGAAGACAAAACATTCTTTGGAGGAAATAATGTTTCATTAAATCATTTACTAAATTAGAAATCAATAATCTTTGGAGAATTGATTCTATTTTATGGATCGGTCACCACAGTGATTGATCTACGACTTATTCAATTAGTTTTCGGTGTTTAAGCTATCTATTTTAAGCCAATCTGTATTTTGAATCCCGTAGGTAGTATTCCTTATGGTTTATGTATGCTAACGGTCTGCAACAGCAGACCACACTAATAAGAATAAGCATGTGAAGCTAATGTATGTAGCGCAGCTGAGAGCCACTCTGTTTTAGCTTAGCACCAAAGAACAAAGAAAAAACTCCAGCCAGAACGGTGCTCTATAGTTGATGTGATTTGTAGTCATAGCAGCTTTTGGGCACTAGATGTTTTATAGTGCAAGGCCAGTTTATCTAATTTGGTCTTTTGGCGATTTTGAACACCAGGAGGTGTAGAGAACAACAAAACAGACCGTTTACATCTGTTTTTAGAGCATTCAATGAGCTGGACTTCTAGTAAAGACCTTTCCAGTTCTATCAAAACTCACTCTCTGTCGATCATTGCTCCTTGAGTGTAAATGCGTTTACAAGCTTAAGTAATTAAACTGTCATCAACCAGAGATTTTACTGCAATGGTAGGCAGACCAGACAGAAAATGTCTGCACCCGCTGCTGTCTTGGTGGGGAATTGCTTTGCAACACTGACACACCAACGGAGAAGTATAAAAGGAAAACGTCTCCATCAATACGTGTGCGTGTGGCTGCAAGCTTGCTGATGGAGAAGTGTAAACTAGGCTTAAAGCTCCTGGCTTGGCTCACAGCAGGGCATCGGCGACAGAGAGGTTCTCTCTCTGTTTGGTCTTCTTCTTCTTCTGCAGCTTTTTAACAAGTCAGGTTCAGGGCTTATTCCATCCGCCGGAAAAATAATCTTTTTGATCCAATGAGTTTCTCCCAGAAACTCGCTTTCCCCCGTCGACAGCGAAGGATGGAAGTTTAAAGCGCTGATTTCTCTCCTGATGTGAGCCGGGGCGTAGATTCATGGGTAAAGAGGCTGAGTTAGGGGGAGCATCTTAGTTTCTTTGGGGTTTGGGCGTTTACAACTCCTCCTCTTCCTGTTGAAACTTAGAGTGCATTGTACGATTATCACTCCTGATGGCTGAAGGGCTGTGCCTGGTCCAGTGACCATGGCTGTGGTCCAACAACCCAGAGAAAAGAGCTTTGTAACCCTTTCTCATTACGTGACTGTGCTTCTTATCTATTTTTGAATTTCCTTGGATAAGGGCATCACCTGTTGCTTTTAGAGATCTTTCAGTCCGCTTCATGTTGTCTGGCAGGTTCTGTTAAAGTGATCTCTTTATTCTACAGGTCAGAGCAGTACACAGGCCTGGGTGTGTCTTGTGAAACTGAACCAAATAATGTGGTAAATCACTTTAGTTAATTCATGATTAGTTTGTTGGTTGGTTTGAGTATTTTTTTCATCTTAATGAATAAAATCCTCTGCCATCTACTCAGTGTCTACTGCATGTCGTCTCAGGGCCGCAGAGGGCCTGGTGTCTATTCCAAGCAGTCATTGGGCAGGAGGCGGAGTATATCTAGGACAGGAGGTAACAAAACAACCTCTTACCAAAGGGCACTTTAGAGACCAATGTGGCAAGCCAAGTTCTTTTTCATGGCAGTACTTTTACTGTACATATTTTTTACTTTTCCAAACTCAATGTCATTTAAATTTTCTATAAATTTGTTTACCCTACTGTTTTTTAAAATCATAGTAAAACTTTGGCTCATCTGTGAGCTCCGAAGAACATGAAAACCCACAGAAAACGAAGCTGAAACTATAATCAGATGCTGACTGGGATTTGATGATTTTCAGCTTGATTGGCAACATGAGGTCTTTCAAATGAAGTCAGAGATTGTACAAAACGTGTAAGGAGCTACTGAATAGAAGAAAAGTGTGAGATTTCACCAAATAGCAGAAAAGCTCAAGGGGTACAGCAAATTTGCTCCGTCTGATCCCTTTGAGGTGTCTACTTTTATCAGTCCAGAACATGCTGGATCTAGGAATCCAGCGGTGGCCTTTTGACAATCTCATGGTTACAGTAAAGAAACAGTATACATTATCAAAGAGGGTCATACATTCTGCTGTTTTATGTTTACTACATTCAGTTCTGTGTTTTGACCCTGATGATGATGATGATGCGATGTGATACCATGGCTTTAAAAAAATTCTGAAACAGAGCTAAATTACATCCAACCTGAACATGAAACAATCATTACAGAAACAATTAAAGCAAAAGAAAACCAAGACAAAAGTGCAATCATAGCCTGACATCTGTTTCGAGGAATGTCAAACATAAAATCAAAGCAAAGAACACAAGTAAATGCTCAAATGGTGACTGTGAAGAATTTGGAGACTAACTATGACTCTTATGTGTATTTTCTCCTTTGGCATGCAACACTTTAAGGTTCTGATCCCATTTTTAATTTGTTATAAAATTGCTGCAACTAAACTAAATCATGCAAAATTTTTCAATAACTCATGATATTTGAATAAATTTACATTTATATTATCCCTTATAACCTTAACCCCTGATTTTTTTTTTGCCCTGGAAATCCTATATGTTGCCATATTGATATAATAGTGTCAGTAATTGGCAGATACAAATGGATGTATTAGTGCCATTTTCTTTTCACACCTTAAAAATTGTTTTAACATAATTTTTAAGTAATACATACATTAATTTACTATGAAAATACAAATGTTGCAATTTGAATCAGAATAAGTTTTGATATATTTATACAGTTTGAACTAGATGTGTCCAATGGTTTGCAAAACATGCCATTTTTGTTTACTTAATAAATCTGACTGAGGTTCTGTTTACTGCAGCCAGTCAGCCCCAAATACATAATTTAGCATTTGCGCTGCGGTTTTAAGCAAACATTAGCAGAGGGAACTTGCTCTATTTTCAGCTGTGAATACTTACACATTTTTGTCCTAAGTGTTTGCAGTAGCAGAACTGAGTACGTGTTGAGTCTAAATAAACTTGTGTGTGTGTTTATGGTAATTTGTCACGCAGTGAGAATTACCACTGTGTTCATTTTTAGTTCTTCTGTAGAACATGAGCTTATTTACTCCCAGTTTTAGACATTTCTATATTTGTTGTTTCAGGATTAAAACATCCTAGACAACTCAAGAGGGAAAAAAGAAAAGGTGCGACCTCTTTTTTTTTTTACTTGCATCTGATGTTTTTCTGCTGATAGTGTGCATAGTTGGAGAAAATTTATTGGTGCTTTAAATATACAAATAGGAGGAAATTAGTGTTCATGTTAGCTTTTTACAACAAATCTAAAAAAGTTTACAGCCTGCAATTAAATGTACAGGTTATGTGGCGAAAAAAATAAAAATCATGTTAAATAAATTCCAATCTTTTAAAACCTTTAATGTGATAAACCTATTTTGTGCACAATTTATCAGAAAACACATAGGACCTGATTTATTGGTATTCCAAATAAAGAGTGCAAAATTGCGCCAGTGACAGACCCAACGGCAGGGAAATTTAGCTGGAGGGGCCGTGGCTTATTTTAGGGAGACCCAGTTTTTATCTAACCCTTTGCATTTTTACTTCCCATTGGCAGTGTGTTACATACTTCCTGGGTCAAATCTGCCTTTTCTGACACCCATTCTATGTACATATACATATTATACATCATTTGAAAGCTGAGATTCTTTCAGGGCCCAGAGGGAGGTTTGGGAGTCTTCACGTACGGCCAGTCTTGTTCTAGCACCTTGAATTACCTTGTTGTTGAAAGTGTGCTATAGAAATAAAATTGCCTTGCCTAGACCGGTGGCCAGAAAGTTTGTTTTTGTACTCTAAAAGCAGCAGCGACTGAGCCACTGTCATGATCCTGCTGTGTGTCTGCTTCTGTATGTGAGTGAGGCATCTTCCTTAATAGAATATCTTTGTAATCGCTACTGGTGCAGATTCAAGTGATCAGTAATTCTCGCTGCTGTGTTGGCTTCTGCTGTCAACTATTTTGACATTGTTTGCTAGCTGCTACCAGACGTCAGAAATCTGATGTCACCCGAGCTAAAGAAAATTCCAAGCTCTCGGGCTGAATTTCAATGCCGTCCTATCCCTGCTTGTGATTAAAATAATTTATGCCAATCAATATTACAATCATAACTGTGGACACAGTAAACACTTTTGTCAAACCACTCAGGAAGCAGATAAATGATATCTTATCATTCAAAGCTACATTTCAAAACCCAGGATGGAGCCACCTCCAACAAAAACAATATTTTTACATCCACAACGGTCCAGTAATGTCCTCCTTTAAAATAGTTCGTCTACAACAGTGGTTCCCAAAGTGGGAGGGGGGGGGGGGGTTGCGCACAGTCATTGCAGGGGGGGTTGAGTATGAATGGATAAAATTTAAAAGCTAATACAACTGACAGGTTTTTGACGAGGCTCCCACATGAACCCAAAGCAGAAGATAAAACATCGCCAAATAAGCTTCTAAACCACATGTGTCAAACTCAAGGCCCGGGGGCCAAATCCGGCCCGCAATAGCCGTTTATGTGGCCCTCTACACTCTAGAGGACCATATCAATAGAACCTTTAAGTTCTATTTATGTGCACCTTAATACCATTTTATCCGTCAAATCAATTCAGTGTTTATTTGAATAGTCCTAAATCACATCAATGTGAAAAGATGTTCACTATTTTATTTTAAGAAGTACTTGTCGAATGCAGAGATATTTATCAATATTTTAACATTTTGTTAAAGATAGTTTTCTCAATACTTTCCGCCACAACCGGCCCTTTAAGGACATTCATGATCGTGATGTGGCCCTAAATGGAAATGAGTTTGACACCTCTGTTCTAAACCAACTTCCTTCCAAGCCAATGAGCAGAAAATATGAAGAAGCATATCTTGCTTGTTGTACCAACATAACATGAACTCACTGTGGTCCAAAAAATTTAAATGTAATTTTTATCTTTAGCTTTGTTGCAGACGACTGAAAAGCTTAGGGCAAAACTGACTGAAATCAGAGACTGATCATGACTTCATCTACAGAATAACCAGGTTCCATCTAAAATAAAAAGTAATCCCAGAGCATTGTGCTTCCACCACCATGTTCTACTGTGGAGATGATATCCTTTTGGTTCTCTGCTGTGCTGCTTTTTTATCAAAAACAGCATAAGAAATAATGACCCAAAAGGTAGGTTTAGTTCCTTCAGACCATAACCAATTGTCCAACTCTCTGGGGGAAAATGTTTACGTCTTCCACCACTACTCCTCATTTCGGACATACAGGGAATTCAGCAGATTATCCTTGCATATAGCACACTAAAAGTACTTTCCAGAAGTTTCTACAGCTCCTTCACATTGATGAGGTTGTTGGGAGCCTCCCAGACCAGTGTCCATCTGGTTTTTTCAACAATTTTGGAGAAATATACAGTTTCCGTAATGTCACTCCCTTTTTTTTTTCTTTTTTTTTTACAACTGTAGATGTATTTATATTCTTTGTAATCTTTTTACCTTCAGTTAAAGGATGCAAATGAGTAAATGTTAGGTCAATCAGATTCTCTATAATTGATGGCAGATGTGAACTCAAAGATACTAAATGCAGAAACTGAATCAAGAGAAGCTTCAATAAAGGATTAGTTTAAGGCAAGGCAAGGCAATTTTAATTTTGTAGCACACTTTCAACAACAAGGTAATTCAAGGTGCTTTAAGTGGTAAAAAAAATGGCAGTAAAACACAAAGCATATAAAGTAAAAAAAAACAATAAAGCATGAAGCACACACAGATACATCAAAGCATTACAAAGCATATCATGTAAAAACAGCAGTAAAACAAGAAGAATACACAAAACATGATACATTAAAGCATTACTCAAAGGCAGCTCTAAACAGATACGTTTTTAGTTGTGATTTAAAATAACTCTGTTTCAGCAGCTTTGAAGTTTTCTGGAAGTTTGTTCCAAATTAGAGAAGCATAGAAACGTAAAGCTGCTTCTCCATGTTTGGTTCTAATTCTAGGGATGTTGAGTAGACTGGAATTAGAGGACCTGAGTGGTCTGGGGGGTTGGTGTAGTAACAACAGATCTTCAACATATATTGATGCTAAGCCATTCAATGATTTATAAACTAGTAAAAGTATTTTGAAGTCTATTCTCTGACCTACAGGGAGCCAGTGTAAGGACTTTAGAACTGGGGTGATGAGCTCTACTTTCCTGGTTCTAGTGAGAACACGAGCAGCAGCATTCTGGATCAGCTATTTGACTTTTTAGGCAGACCTGTGAAGACGCTGTTGCAGTAATCAATCCGACTAAAGATAAACGCATGGATGAGTTTTTCGAGGTCCTGTTGCGACATCAGTCCTTTAATCCTAGAAATCTTCTTCAGGTGATAGAAGGCTGACCTTGTCTTTATGTGACCCTGGAGGTTCAGGTCTGAGTCCGATCAGTATTTTCTAGCTGTATTAACTGAAGCTGTGTGCTGACTGTTGATCGTTTCTCTTTAGGTCCAAAAGTAATTACTTTAGTTTTGTTTCTGTTCAGCTGGAGGAAGTTATGACACATCCATCCATTGATTTGCTCAATGCATTTACTTAGTGTTTGGATGGGTTCAAAGTCACCTGGTGGCATCGTAATGTAGAGCTGAGTGTCATCTGCATAGTCATGGTAACTAATCTTAAACTTTGACGAGGGCAGTCTCAGTGCTGTGGTGATCTTAAGGTTTTCTTAAAATTTTCACTAAAACACATTCATTTTTCGTTGTTATATTGTAAAAGATGTATTTCACATTAAAGGTGGAAAACATTTGTAAACTATGCTGCCTTTTAAAAGATATACCTTTGAACTTTTCCCAAATAACAACCACATACTTAGATTAAGCCATAATTGTGAAGAGGTAAGACAAGGATACATGGTTTTGAAATTGGTTTAGAAATAAAAATCAGAAAAGTTTGGCCTGCAGCTGTATTTGGGCCCTTTCACTCCAATACCCATAACTCCTGATACAGGATTATTCTATAGGCATGCTTTTTTTTACAGGAGGGACAGAAAAGCTTATCAGAGTTGATACAGTAGGAGGATGGAAGACGCTAAATACAGAGCAGAAAACCTATTAGGACAACGACCCTAAATATATAATGGATTGATTCAGATTTAATCATATTAACGTGTGAGAAAGGCCCAGTCAAAGTATAGACCTCCATCCGATTAAACATCTGTGGCAAGATTTGAAAATGTATGTTCACAAATGCTTTCCATGGAATCTGATAACGCTTGAGCTTTTCAGCAAAGAAAAATTGTTAAACTTTCACTTTCCACTGTATATGTGAGAAAGTGGCATTGATGTACACAAAATAACTTGTAACTGAAACTGCAACAAAACAAAAGACTCCGAAGGGCTGAATACAAATTCATCCACACTTCTCAGATTATTTTTTTTTGCAAAACAGTTCAGAACAAAAAAATGTCTTCACATTTTTTTAATTGTGCACTACTTTGTGTTGATCTAATACATAAAATTCAGATGAAACACAATGAAGTTTGTTCTAATGTGATAAATTTGGAAAATTTCAAGTGCATGAATACTTTTGCAAGGCCGTTTAGTGGGATCTGGAGGCAGCTCTGTCTGCTGTTTAAAGGAGCCATCAGCAGAGACGAAGCTTGATTCCTCCAATGTCAGCAGGGAAAGTGCTGCGGACAGCTGGAAGTTCAACCAAGCGAGCGCTGGAATGGAGATTAGGCCAGAATGAGTCATGAAGGGGGAAAATGTCAGATCGTTAGACTATTAGTGGAATCAAGTGGACCTTCACTTCTGCATGTTTCAAAAACAGAAATAATGATAAATAAAAGCTGCCAAGCTTACCTTTTTATAGCCAAAAAAGGAAAGGTTGAGGGTAAAAGATTAATACCTTGGTAAATAAACCAATCAATAAACAAGATGAAGATTATCCTTTTTAGGATAGAGCTGCCCAAAGAAGACATTGAATATCTTTTCATTTTTGGTTGTCTCTAAAAAAGCTTTAAAATTTTAAATTATTTCAAACTTTCACATTTTTAGTACCTTTCAGAAAACTCCTTTATTTATTTGAAAATTGAGGTGAAGATGTGTCTTTGCATAATTTATGTCCTATAGGATTTGCATCACATTTAATTGTGCAGTCTGTGCTCTTACCACTCTGCCATGTTGATGACATCTCATTACCAACATAGAAGTATATTCCATCATTAATCTGTTTAGTTTTTAGCCTAGTAATCCGATAAAACATATTTGTATATTATATACGTATACTTTAGGAAAATCTTAAACTTCCAGTTAACTTGACATCCATGTGTGTTGAAGGAGCCCCAGAGCACCCAGACAAAACCCATGTGTGTAAAGTCCCTACAAACCTGAAAACGTCATGCTGTGAGCCAATAGTGCTAAGAAATGGGCAAATGTGCAGTCCTCATCTATTTATTTATTGATAAAGTCCATTTTGTTTGTTTGCTTTGTAATATGAATTCAAAAAAATGTATTCTGTTGCAGCTCTAATCTCAGAAATTAAGATTAATGTATATTATATACACATGTGAAACAGAATATTCATATTTAAAACTAATTCTCCCCTATGTTTGGTCAGTTAATATCAACTAATTTTTATTTGCGAAATGAAAGAATAACGACAAACATTTTTCATGTTAGTACCTCCACCGCCACCCAAAAACCATGAAAACTACTTACAGAATTTACTGAAATATGCTATGTGAATTGTGATTTAATTTAATTTCTCTATAATTATAATGCTCAGAGTTATAATATTTACAAAGATTTGAGAACAGTCTGTTGTTGTGCTGCAGAAAACAGCCGAGTCAAACTCAGCTTTGTTTGCAGGATTAGGAATGGGAACATGTTTGCTTCCTCGTCTCGAGCCAGAAGAATGTTGGCGCAAAAAACAAAGCAAGAAAACCCTGGAAAGAGAGGGAAAGGGATTGATTGAAAATGGTGAAAATGAAAAGATGACTGAAGCAGAAAACGGGAAAAAATACATAATAAATTGAAATAAATAGAAAGTGAAAAAAAAGATAAATTTACATTTATAATTTAAAAATATGAGAATATTAAAAAACATGAGACTTTTGTGTGTGTTGTTACAATCAGGCCTGATGAGGCTTTAGCAAAACAACACAGAGCTCATTATGGCCCCAAAATACAAAACAGGAATTCTCTTCCAGTTGCTCTGTAGTCACGGATATCCAGTCATAATGATGTGACATTTTCAGCTCCTGTGATCAAAACAGGTCTCTGTTTGATGCACGTGGCATTTCCTCATTCACAAAGAGAACAATACATCCAAAACATGACGTTGATGACATATCTGCACGGCTGTGACTGAATAACAAGCAGCCCCGACTGAAAAACTAATAAAGAATAACAACAGCAGTAAGTCTTTATGAGTGTTAATGCCAGTTACAACCACACAGTAACATTTACAAGTATTTTGACGCCTGTTTTTGAGGTATCAGGCAACAAATAGTTTCTAAAAGACCGGAGGGGTGGTGAACTTTTGCACAGAGGACTCAAAGGGATGTGTTAAACAGTGTTACAGCGATGGGATTAATGGAGGTGAACTTTAAAAGAAAACATTCAGTGTTACAGGATTCAATAAATAGATGATTTCATCTTTCTAACTTCATGTGGTCTTCATTTCTACAAGCTCCGAGTTCATTTCAGTCTACAAGGGCCTTGATTTATGACCAGGCTACCTGCTTGGCACAGCTGGATGTCATTCCCTGGCCAAATTCCTCTGTCATATCCATCACTTTGTGTTTTTCTGTCACTGTAACAGGAAAGACGTTCATTACGTTCCATTAGTTATCTCAAGCTGTTTTTCACTTACAACCAAAGGCTGCCGCGTTCAGGCAGGGTGTTGAAACAGATCCTCCGGTACCCCAACCAACCAACATTGCTGCACGTAGTCCTTGCAGCGCCGGGCAGGTCGGGGCAGCCGGTTTCATATGCATGTTAAGGCTTTGATTCCACATCATGACAAATGCCTCACTTAACATTCCCGTCCATTAGGGCTCTGACATAAAGTATTTCCTTCATCTGGACACTCGCAGTTTTCACTGCGCTCCAGGCCAGAGATCTGTCTCATGAATTTGACAGAACACCTGCATTCAAAGTGTTTTTATGGTGTCCTGTATGTTTTCAGCAAAGTACTTTCAGTAAAAAAATAAATAAATAAACAGAGTGGAGATTGGAAGTTGTGTTACTAAAAGGTTAGCATGCAAAACACAAGAAGTCAAAATGAATAAGAATCAAAGTATTATCAGGATACACAAGCTACCTGATGAACATATTTGTAAAATGTTTGTATTATATAAAATCTTTGGGTTATCCCTATTTTAAATCTTGCTTTCAAGGACCCAGATTTTCCATTTATCTTTTCTTATTTCTCATTCATATCCCTGGGATGTTTAAGTTTAAAGTAATGTTCTAATTTTACCACCATGTTTTTTCTGGCTGGAAGTAATATTTTCAGTCCAGACTTGAATCTGATGGATAATCTGTAGAGGAAGCCAAAGATGAGGGTGATGCAAAGGGGGCCTTTAAGACTTTAACTTGGCCAATTGTCAAATTACCAGTGGAAACATGCAAAAACTTGTTCAGAAATTGCTAATGCTAATAAAGATGCATCCACTGACTATTGAGAAAGATTGAAATAATTTTTGATATGCAAGTTTTTAAATAAGCTGATTTACAGTATTTGTGATGCTTTTATAAGAATGTTTTATTGTCTTTGGCAGATTCAATCTTATTTACTATGAGAAACAAACTTCTAAGTCAGTGGTTTCCAACCCTGGTCCTCGAGGACCTCAAGGACCTCTAGGACCAGGGTTGGAAACCAGGACAGCCTGCAGGGCTGTATACTGTCCTGGAGGTTTTAGATGCATCCCTGTTCCAACATAGCTCAATCAAATAAAAAGCTCGTTACCAGGCCACTGCCAAACTTGATGGCATCCTGAAAAAGGAATTCAATGATTTGATCCAGCTGTATTTAAAGTGTAGGTGATGTAAAATTATACCTGTAAACAAACCCTTTTATACGTCTGTAATTAAACCATGGTGTGTCTGTTTATTTATTTTTTTATCATAGTTGTGTTTTGTTTGTTTTGTTGTTTTGTTTTTTGTTAGTTTTTTTTTACAAATTAATGAGATAAATGGTCATAAAAATGTTTGAATCTCATAAAGTTTGATTAAATTTGGTATTATTATCTGAAAACTTTACTTTATAACCTATTCATTTTGAATCTGATCCCTGTTTTGCCAGGTAACTAACAACAAATTATGATCCCTGATCAAACCAAAAATAACGAAGCATTCTCCTTCTGGTCTAGATTAATTTTTGGAGTCATCAAACCTAAATTAATTTACATCAGATTTCAAGTAAATTGACCACTGGAGATATGCACTAGAACTCCCCCACCCTAAACCAAATCAAGCAAGTATGCAAAAAATGTCATTTTCTTAAATAAAGTTAGGAAAACAGGCAAATGTTTTTATGATTAAGTGTAAATTAGACCCTCAAAGGCCTGGAGAAAAAATGGTAAATTAGCACAATTTAAAAAGTGGGCAGAAGTAAATTAAAAGTCATTTAAGCTGAAGAGAAGTCCAACAAAAATACAGTCATGTTATTGTTAAACTGTGAAAATGTATCTGTTTGACTGGAAGATCTATGGATGACATGGGACACAAAAACAAGGAGATGAGGTTGAGGGTGGCTTGCTGAGCGCAATCATATAAGTGAAAACACGTTTTGATCAGCAACAATGGGCAGGTGAGGTTATTAGCAATTTAAAAAAGATAAAAAGAAAAGAAATTAACTGTGAATCACTGATGGATTACACTTTGAACAAAATGAACTCCTGACCAATACACAAGACAATGTTAAATGCCGAGCAGAATTACTCTAAAGCTGAAAAATGTTGAAATAAAATGTTTTACTGGTAATGATTGAGAATGTGGTCCCAGAAAGACTTTGCTCCATTACGGTTTAAAGCTCATTATCACAAAAAATTATAATTAAAACACAAAAGCCTTTAATATAAAAATAATAAAAAAGGTCAATGCAGGGTGCTTTGTTTGAATTTTATTTCATCAATAGTTTAGTGTTTTCAGTCCTTGGGCTTATTGCACAAAACTAGGATAAGAGATTAAGCCGGGATATCTTGATTATTCTGGCTCAACTTGTCCGTGATCTGGTTGTACAAAAACAGTATAGGGGGCAAAAGGATATCTTGGGTTATAAGTTACAATGGAGATTTATTCCATGGAGCTAGCCTGCTCCAGGCTAAGTTCCAGGATCTATTTAATCTTATCCCTTATCTCAGTCAGCAGTCACCACAAACTGAAACCAATAGTTATTCCACTGCCCACTACACATTCTTATCACATAAAAAAAAAGTGTGATCATTAATTTCTATCATTATGGATAAATTATGGTTTAAGATGATATTGCAGTTTTCCATGACTACAAGGCTATATATAAAATGAAGAAATATTAGGGCCACAGAGAAAAAAACCCCCACAGACATCTAGAACAAGACTATACGTTTATGAGAATAAAGTCATAATATTGTAACTGGCTGGTTTTAGTCGCACGAGCACTAAATAAGCTGTCGGGAGACGCGTCACATGGCCCAGCCACAGAACTGGGAATCACACACACCTATTTTCAAGAATATGCCAGAAAATGCATCTTTTCCGCAGAAAATACCAGTCTCGTCAATTTAGGACTTTTTCTTTCTTCCTCTTTGTGGCCCTAATACTCTGTCGTATAGAATACACATCCCGTATAAATATAAATATGCATCAAAGTGTAGCATTATATTCCTTTATTGAATTAGGATAAAACAAAACAGGTAAACCATCAGCTCCTTTCAAAACTGAAGTCATACATTGACTCTTCAAGATAGAAACCCCAAAATCAAAGCATGTTATACAAGACAAGGATAAATACCAGAGGTGGGTAGTAACTAGTTACATTTACTCAGTTATTTATTTGAGCAACTTTTTGGAATAAAATTTGCTTTTAAGAGTAGTTTTCCTATGCTGTTTTACTTTTACTTGAGTAAAAATATGTTGAAGTTGTGCTTACTTGAGTACAATTTTTGGGTACTCTACCCACCTCTGATAAATACACATTCAAAGGTATGTATACAATATGTCCCGCATGTCTGAACGCTGAAATAAATGGAGGACAAATCCATACACATCAAATGAATAGACAAATGAATGAATGCAGTGGCCTTCCTGCAAGCTTGTATACAAAGTATACAGCACAAACATCATAAGAGGCCAAATCAATTTAAATTAAATTCTAAAAATCATCTGCCACTGCAAAAAATATTTCACTGAAATCTAAACATGCATATTAACCAAAATAATATAACACATATTTGATAGGTTCCCCCTTCCCAGAATCAGTGCTAAAACAGGACGTGTGAGCAGGAACCTGCGGGAACCAGAATGTTATAGAATTTGATTCTGACTTTCTGTCATGTCCGTTTTGACCCGGCCATGTTTAATCCACATCACACACACACACGCATGGACACACACGCACGCACACATGCAGACACACATAGAGCACACATAAAACAAGAGAAACGTTATTTATCCCAAGTGGTAATTCAATAAAGTCAGTGAGCAAGCCACAATGGGTCGTTAAAGGTGCTATATAAATAAAAATTATTATTCGTATTAATATAATTATTAGCTCATCTGTTTATCAAAGAGTTATAGTCTGATGGAGTTACATTTACACAATTTCACTATTTCAATTAAAAATTCAACACATAATCAGAGTACAGCTGCATTTTTGGATATGTGAATTAACTATTTGGATTGTAATTGGGTTGTTTCAGCGGAGCAGTGAGTGTTTAATTGTGCATGCTTTTTCTCTTTGCTTTATTATCTTGGTGACATCATGAGGATTTCTGCCTCCAACGGGGTAAAGTCAGCTCTCTATGTGCCGTGGTAAATCAGTGAATCTGTGATCGGTGGCAGGATCTAATTGAGAGAGCTCTGAGCATGCATTTATCCAGGATAGGTTACACCTGGCTTGATGAATCCATGTCTGCTCATCCTGGCTTGGTCTTTGTGCAACCAATTAAGCCTGGATGCTCTTGTTTTGGAGGATGTTTGCTTGGATTTTTCCCATAAAATTGCAAAAGGAAGCAGTCTGTTTGAGGTAATGCCTTAAAATAGAATCACAGGTGTTCCTCCATTTAACTTAAGTATTGTGAATTAACAGAAGCTGACAAAGCAATTACATCCTCAATTGGGCTTTCCAAAATTATTTGACGGCAGAGTCATCTTTGTATATGAAAAGTTTTCATTTTCTCAAATGTTACAACAAAATCTCGGATGAAAAATTCTCACATTATTCTGGCACATCAATCAATCAATCAATCAATGAAACATAGTTTTTTTTTTGTATTAGTGCACTTTTCATACAGTCAAAGGTAAAACAATGTGTCTTGCTGAGGATAAAAACAGAAGAAAACACATAAAAACCACTGGTCACATGCAAATTATTGATGATTAGGTTTGATTAATTGTAATTGAGTAAGCAGACAGACAAAAAAATAATAACTCTTGTATCTGGTCAATTTTGAGAAAGCGTGGCATCTCCTTACAAATTTTTGCAGGCGACTGCCAAATTTATCTTCATATAAAACCGAGCTGCCCATATTCCCTCTAGTTGCTCTTTATGTCCCTGATGGACTTCAAGCCTAGGATGGCCATTTTCTTTTGTTTAAATGACAAAACAGAGGCAATCACTTAGCCCAAACAGTAATTCTCAGTTTTCTCTTTTAAACCTCTGTGATCTTGAACCATTCAGTGGACAACAATTTACCAGTCTGGGGGTAATTCTGGATTCATGTCTCCATTTCCACAAGCAGATCAGGAGTATTTTGTGAAAGTTCTTCCCAGTTACGCCAGATCGCCAAACTCAAATGAGTCCTGTCACAACACGATCTTAATAATAATCTGATTAATGCTAATGATAATTATCACAACTCGACTTAACTACTGTAACTTACTCTATAACTGGAATCAGTCTGACCTCTGTTTTTCGTCTTCAGCTTGTTCATAATGCTGCTGCTCATCTTTTAACAGGGAGCCTACTTGTAAATATGAGCATATCTCACCAGTCCTGTATGGGGTGCCATTTGTAAAGCTACACAGTCAAAGATTAACAGCAATAATTTGGGTTATTTAGCTTGTTATAAGAGAAAGAAATGGGAGTTCATTTTTCAAAGTAATATTTGTGTCTATGTTATTTATTCATGTATAAATAGAGTTTGCAAACTAAATATTTAGTTTGTAAACTATTTAGTTAGCAAGCTTAGTGTTTATTTCCAAACTAAATATTGACTTAATTAAGTTTAAAGCTGAATATTTAGCTAACATGCTAAACTAGCTGGCTAAATAAAGCTTTGAACTAAATATTCAACTCAGAGCTAAATATTTAGCCAATATGCAAATGTCCTTGTCGACAAGTGGTAGTGGACTGTCAAAATAAAAGTTGGGTCTTGCCAACTTCTATATAAACTCCTGCTGCTGGTGTAGTCACTGTTGCTGTAAATCCGTCTGTTTTGCCGTTAAAATGGCTCATCCTATGTTTTAAGCTGAAATGTCAGGAGGAAAATAAACAATGATAAAAAGGTGCCGTAAAACAACGTTCAGTCTAATTTTGGTAGTCCACTTCCACTTATCGGCAAGTAAATTTGCATATGAGCTAAATATTTAGCTCTGAGGTAAATGGTTAGTTTGAAGCTAAATATTTACCTTCAAACAACATATTTAGATTGGGGTGTTTCTCAATGCCAAGGAACCTCGCCTTGACACCTTGGTCCCGCCCCAGTTGCCTAGGAGACACGTCATCAGGGACCGCCAACGGGTGTTCCAATGTTCATGTGCTACCGAGGCGTCTGTCCTCCATTTGTCTGCCGTATGGCTAACTGACCGAGGATACATGGGAGGTTCCTTGATGCCTTCCCACGGTCAAGAATTTCCCAGAATGCAGCGCGGTATTTTCGAAGTTGCAGCTTCGGTTGCTAGCAGGTACTAACTCGCTTTCACATTTGATTTAACCAATATATACACAATTTAAAAAGTAAAACTCTCGTTATACATCTATATTGAAACTTATACGTATAAAATATAACGATGGGCGGGACGTAAACAGAGCGCGTAAGCAAAAGGCGGGCCCTGGGCAGCCACGGTCACGTGATACAAGTCTGTTCCATTTAACAGTTTTCTTTGACCAAGGAAAGACAGTGTCCTCGTAAGCAAGGCGCCTCGCCTACCGAGGCATTGCCTTGGTAGGCGAGGCACCTTGACATTGAGAAACACCCATTTAGTTTGTAAGCTAATTACTTGGCTAGGCAGCTTAGCTTGTGAGCTAAATATTTAGTTTTTAAGCTAAATATTTTGTTTGTAAACTAAATTTTTAGTTTTTAAGCTAAATATTTAGTTTGTAAACTAAATATTTAGTTTTTAAGCTAAATATTTAGCTAAATATTGAAATTAAAATTGAGAAGAGGAAGAGGTAATGTTCCATTTCATACTGTTTATGTAAATATGTGGTTTTAACTGTGAATATTGAATTCGATCCAATAAAAGTGTTTCTTTTGAGCCATCTGGCTGTATGATCGATGCTTTGGTCTTCTTTGCTGACTAAGCTTTTCTGAGTAAAATTAGGTTCATGAGTCAAAGAGCTAGAATGACACTTTCATGAGAAATTGATTAATCTCGAAACAAAGAAAAACGCAGATTATGAACATGTGCACACCATACACATTGAACCCTTTCTCTACAGTTGGAAAAGAAAAACCCAAACCACAGATTTTTAAATAATAAAATTTTACTTTTCTACATGCAGACTATTGTAGATAGTGGTGAAAGTCAGGACAATCGACTGCAAAACACCCCTTTCTTTTTGGTGTGAGCAGTGTTTTTGCTCTACAGAGACTGCTTGGTCACCTCTTATTAGCATGCAACACTCATTCACTTCCTGTCCCCCGCAATCGCCTATATGACAAGCACATCAATTATTGAGCCATTAATTATTGGCCGGAACAGATGTCAGTCAAGTGAGACGGACACTTTGACCCTGATGAAAAACACCGAGCTATAAACACACAGCTATCGAGCCCGGCCATGAGCACTCGTGTGTGAACACATTTGAGAGAAGGTAATAAATTTTGAGGACATGGAACCCTGGTAAAAGCAGTTTTCCTGACAATGACTGCTACATATTTCAGCCTGGAAGATAATATATGTACTCACACTACTACAATGCAGCTCAAGCAAGCAAGAAGCACCCCGGTAGGAGACATTAGCACTTTTAATTTGGGCCATATGGCGGGAAGATGTGAGTAAAGGAGCTGGGAGAAGAGAGTGAAAAACTACTTCAAGATCACAATTTTTTATTATAACCTTTGTGGAGCCCTGCAGAGTGAAAAGTTTCGGATCAGGTTTATTAAACATTATTTTAACCTGTTTGACTTCCAGAGAGCTGTACTAAAAGTTCAGGCTTTATTTGCTCTGGGGCTATTAAGTGTCCATTAATACTGTCTATTATGTAAGGCGGATAGGCAAATATAATCCATTTTACCTTTAATTTGAGACACAGGAAGAAACTTTAGCCTTTTTCTTATACAAATTTGTTCTGTTTTTCATACTTAAACAGTGCCGGTCATCAAAAAGATTTTTTGATATAAATGAAATATAACCTGAAAAAAATACAACATACTGATTACATTTGGTTTTGGGTAAAAAGATATCCAAACTAACCTGGTCATTTGTGGAAAAGCAATAATCAGAAAAGTAAAACTAAGGAAATCCACAAACAAATGAGAAACAAAGACATCTATAAGTCTGGGAAGGGTTACAAAGCCATTTATAAAACCTTGAGATTCCAGAGAACCACAGTGAGAGCTGTTATCCACAATTAGTGAAAACAGTGGTGAACATTCCCACGAGAGAACAACCTACCAAAATTACTCCAAGTAAATCCATAACTCATCCAGGAGGTCAACAATGATGATGTAACTGATGCAAAGAGGAGTTTACCAGAATTCCTCCCCAACAATGTTACAGATGTGCAAAAATGTAAGACTGGGATATATCTGGGATATTTGAAAGTTTAGAGGATGACCTGTTATATCTTAATCCAAAGCATAAGGCGCATTTCCACTATCGGAAATTCAGGGTAATTTTACTGGACCTTCCTGGTATGCGTGTGTCTCCACTTCACGGAGCCGGGCCGACAGGACCGTTTTCAGGGCCATTTCAGGAACCAACGAAGTACCAGTCTGGGGGGTGTGTACTTGGAAATGGTCCGATTGAGTTGCTGGGCAGGACCTGTGGTTATGTCGCACTGATTGGTTGTAAATCAGAGGGAAATGACAGGCATCACCAAACAACCGGCTTTGTAAAAATAAGAAGAGTTACTGGCAAAACAGTTTATAACAACAGCAAACAAAAACAGTGCAAAAAGTCCTGCTTCTTCCATGTCGATCTCTTGTTATTTCTGCTGCTCTTGGCACCTTTTGGCACTGATCAGTGATGCTACTCGCTGCTGAAATGGTCCTAACAAGCGGATGTCTTTAGCTGATTCCTTAAAGGGCCGATTATGTATGGAGACACAGCGGCTAAGAGAAGCGGGCTGACAGATTACCCCCGCCAAAAAAAGATCTGGTTAAATTACCCTGAAGTTTAGATAGTGGAAACATGCCCATATTGACAATCATATTAAAACTTATTTTAGGATAAAACATTTTTTTAATTCCTTTTTTGTTGTGGTTGTTGTTTCATCTCTGTTTTACCAGACTATGTTCTCACCCAGCTGCTGTTCAGAAGTAATTACACCTGGAGAATCTTTAAAGTCACATGTTTGACATTGGCCCATTAGTTCATCTGTGAGTCAGCAAGGCTTTTAGCAAGGTTTTAAAGCAACACTAAAGAGTTTTTTTTACCTTAAAATAATGTTTCCGAACTCGTGTCAGTGGTTGATCAACTCATAACAGGGTGAAACGGCACTTCTGCATTCGCTTTGCGGCCCTCTATCGGCCATAACAGCACTATGTAACTTTGGGTCGTCGGGTAGCGGTTTTGTAGTTCAAATGCGACTTGCTTTACGGCAGGCTTCACAAAAGCCGGTAGGTGCAGCGTCCTGCAAGGCTCTCTGGGTGGAGCATACTCGGCAGGTACATATAAATGGAAGATACCTAGCAGCAGGTAGCTTGAACAATTGTCATCATGATGGAGCCGAAATTGTATTCATCTGTACACCGGTGTTCCGACTATCTGTGCTACCCGCATGCACATTTCGATGTTACGTCACAATTCGCTTACTCAGCAAATCTGTCATCAAGAATTCCTACCTGGAAGATCCATTTCGTCTGTTTTATTTCTTTGAAGTTTACGGTGAGTTTTATTCAAATTATTTTATAACTGGCTAATTGATATTCTAAATATTTTAAGGCTTTCCTTAAGCTACTAGTTTCAAGTTTACATGACAGCCCTTGTAGCCTATGTTAGTTTCACTTCTGTGATATCGTTACACTGCATGTAAACAAGTCCCATTCATTAGAGTCGTACAGTAAATACGGTGTATTTTGCAGGCTATTTGTGCTTATAATCATTCTATATTTTAATATTTTGGAGTAATAATACTGCTGTCTGCTCTGCGTCTTACTGGCTTGGTATATATTCATTAGCTGCTTTACAAACTAACAGATTTCCAGAGTGTGCTATTCATCTATAGGCCTATTTAACAGGTAGGATATTCTGATCATGGTTTTTAGTGCATCTTTATGTGCTAGTTTTAGCTTTATATTAAACGGGTAGCATGTTCTGTAGATTGAAAGAAACGTTTTCGTTATTCATAAATTTTTGCTATGTTAGGCATTACTGCTAAACTGCCTCTTCAATCCCGTCACTTGAAAAATATTTTCCGATGATTATGTTTAACATCAAAGCTAACAGTTGTTGTTTTCGGCATGTAAACATACTTTTCAAGGGGTAGCACTGACAGATGCGCGCTACGGTAGGACATTCTGATGAGGTAGCACAGATCGTCAGAACAGCTGTCAGTCATGTAATAAAGAAATTAGACTGTATCACGTTATAACGTCATAGTTTATTGTAAAAACGTGAAACTATCATGTTATAACGTTTTAGTTTCAAGTGGTTTTCACGTTTTTACAATAACGTTATAACGTGATACGGTCTAATTTCTTTATTATATGGCTGACAGCTCTACGCCGCCGTACATATGACATGCTGAAATATAGAAAATGTACCTGGGATGAAGACATTTGACACAAAGGCTGCCCAAGACGTGAAAATCTGTAACGTTAGAGGGTATCGCTTATAAATGTGAATCCCCTGGTGTAACCATAACAGATTTTACAGTAGTAGGAAACAATAAATTTTTTCCAACTGTAGGGGGACCCAGAGAGCAAAACTTACTTGGTGTTGCTTTAAACCACTACACCAGAGCAAAACCTGTCACACCAGACCATTCATTAAGTATATCCATTTATAAAAAGTAATCATCGGAGCAGAACATGGTTTATAATACTTCTCCCTCTCACCATCTATCTGCAGTGGACTACAGCCAATCAAAACAGTTTATACTTTTTGGGATGAGAGCAAAAACCTTTTTTCCACTTAGAAAGCCAGAGGTTTTTTCTCTGTATTCTGGTTTTAATGATCTATACCGGTAAGTGACGCCATTATTTACTGTCATCACACCTAAAACAAATCTGTGGTTACTATCCAACACTGATTGATACGAAGCCCTGCGCTTTGGCAATAAAAACATTGAGCTTGAAGCCAAGCGAGATAGACTGTATTGATCACAGTCTCATAAAGGTTCAGCGGCTCTGGGTGTTACCACCCCTGGTTTGTTTCGTCTGCTTTTCTCCATGTTGCTGTCTGTATCTAATACACTCAATTTTAAGGCATTTTTTTAAAACAAAAAACCCAAAGTGCATTATTTTTAGATTTAATTTATATAGATTCATGATATACTCCAAACGAATTGTTCCACGTTTACAAAAAGATTTAAAAAAAAACATAAATTTTTTTGCTGATACAATTTTACATTTCGTGCTGTTGGCTTGTCACATCTGCTGATCCAAAGTTTAAGAATGTAGCCCCCAAAAACCATAAAATAAAACTAATAGTATCAAAATGGGTTCAGTACCAAGCAGCACTGTACCACTCTTGTTGATCAATTCAAAGATTTGTTTAGACATTTGATTGTCTTTCAAATCCCTTAATAAACAGGTTTCTAAGATTTCCTTCTTTCTCCTCAGGAATATTGCAAAAAATAGAAACGTCCTGTCCAGGAGTGATGCTGAAAAACTAGTCCATGCATTTGTTACTTCAAAGCTGGACTACTGTAATTCTTTACTATCAGGAAGTCCACATAATGTAATTAAAAGACTTCAGCTGATCTAAAATGCTGAGTTCGAATGAATCTTAAAAAGAGAGATCACATTTCTCCTGTTTTAGCTTCCCTTCATTGGCTCCCTGTTAAATCCAGAATAGAATTTAGGATCCTCCTTCTTACATATAAAGCCCTTAATAATCAAGCACCATCATGGAAAGGCAACTTTATTTGTATAGCACACTTTAAACAATAAGGCAATTCAAGATGCTTTTCAACCTTTAGGGCATAAAATAAAAGCAGCAATAAACCAACAGTAAAAACATATAACACAACATTAGAGACACATAACATATGACAGTACAGCTATAATTTATCTCTTACTCGAAGGCAGCTCCAAACAGAGATCTGATTGTTTCATAAGTTCCCAACAGAGCCCTTCGCTCTCAGACTGCAGGTTTACTTGTATTTCCTAGGATTTCTAAAAGTAGAATGGGAGGCAGATCTTTTAGTTATCAGGCTCCTCTCCTGTGGAACCAGCTCCCAGTTTAAGTCTGGTTTTTTTTTTGCTGTGGGTTTTATTTCCTGATGCTATGGACACGGAGATGGAAAGTAAAGGGAAAGAAAGAAAGAAAGAAAGAAAGAAAGAAAGAAAGAAAGAAAGAAAGAAAGAAAGAAAGAAAGAAAGAAAGAAAGAAAGAAAGAAAGAAAGAAAAAGAAAGATGAAGAAGAGAGGTAGGAAACAAAAAGTCACGAGAGAGGGTGAGTTGAAAATACCATAGACATTGCCTGATGAGTGCTTATGACTAAAGACATGGAGTGAACTTTCACAGTTATGCTGATGATACACAGCTGTACATCTCCATGTCTCCCGATGACACACGGCCAATGGATGCACTTTTTAACTGCATTTTAGACATTAAATCCTGGATGGCAGAAAACTTTCTCCAGCTCAACCAGGACAAAACTGAAGTTTTAGTCATCGGTCCTGAGGCTCAGAGAGAGAAGCTTTTACCAAAACTGCAATCACTGTCTTTTAATCCCTCTTTACAAGTGAAGAACCTGGGCGTGATTTTTGACTCTGAGCTGACTTTTATTCCTCACATAAAATTTTTTACTAAAATAGGTTTTCATCAACTAAAGAACATTGCCAGAGTCCGCCCCATTCTCTCTCGGGCCAATACGGAGAAGCTGATGCTTGCTTTTATCACCAGTAGGATTGATTACTGTAATGCCCTGCTCTCTGGTCTCCCCAAAAAGACTACCTCAAGTTTACAACTTTTACAGAATTCAGCAGCACGCGTCCTGACGAAGACCAGGAGGCGGGAACACATTATACCTGTCTTAGAATCACTGCATTGGCTCCCCGTATGTTTTAGGATCGATTTTAAGATTCTTTTGATAATTTTTAAGTGTCTTAATGGTCTTGGGCCTCCTTATCTCTCAGAGCTGCTTTTACCGTATGAACCTTCGCGGTCTCTGCGCTCCTCTGGCAGCCGTCTTCTTGTCACCCCAAAAGTCAGGACACACACTCATGGTGAGGCGTCTTTCTGTTATTATGGCCCTCACCTCTGGAACAGGCTGCCAGAGGACCTCAGGGCCACAGAGAACGTTCATGTTTTTAAGAGCAGGCTCAAGACTCACCTTTTTAACATAGCTTTTAACTGATTATTATTTATTAAATCTGTTTAATTGCTCTGCATCTTTTATTTGATTGAATTCTTTTTAGTTTAGCTTTTAGCTGGCTATTTATCAATTATTGTTTATCTGCTTTCCATTTTTATTTGATCATATCTTATAATTGTTTTAATTTTAATATTTTAACTTATTTTAGTTTTCCTTCCAGTGTTTCCTCTGTGGGAGCCCTCTGCCTCGGGGGTGGTGGTCGGCTGTGGCTGCCTTGGTGCTCTCCAGGTGGTGCTTGGGTGGAGGTGGGTGTACCAGCCCTCCCTCCTCTGGACTTCCCCTGGGTCAGTGCCTTGGCTGCTGCTGTTGATCTGCTGCTGCCGATGTAGATGGCTCCCATGATGACGTTTCCTGGTTCATCTGTACTCAGCCCGTTCTGCTTTTGTTAATGTGCTGTTGTTTATTGTTGCTTTTATGCATGGGGGGGGGGGGGGGGGGTATAGCTGTGGTGACGTTTTTTACTTTGGGTTTTGGGAAGGGGGGGTTGTGGGTCATTTTTAATCTGTAAAGCACTTTGAGAAGCTTTGTTTTGGTTTGAAAAGCGCTTTATAAATAAAGTTTGATTTGATTTGATTTGATAAATAGAGTGCACCTGTGTGTGTTATCTAATGTCAGTACAAATACAGCTGCCCTGTGACGGCCTCAGAGGTTGTCTAAGAGAATGTTGGGAGCAACAACACCATGAAGTCCAAAGAACACACCAGACAGGTCAGGGATAAAGTTATTGAGAAATTTAAAGCGGAGTGCGTGGCGGACCGGACCAGACCGGAGAGGAGCGCATGCAGTGGAAATCGGGGGTTAGACTGCTGGAGGACAGACTGACTACTTTTCTTTTTCTACTACTCTCCAATTGCATTATTTGCTGTAATTTTACTGTTAACTTAATGTTTTCTCTCAGTGTTTTTCTCTCCATAGAAGCTACACGTGGTCTGGCGTTCTTCTCGGCTAGGTATCAGGTGGGATGATGCTCCCAGTAACTGAACGTTCTCCCTCTTCTACCAACCTTTTACTTTCTAAAACATAGAAAGTACTCTTACATCAGTTTCTTGTTCTTTCTGTGTCTCTGCTCTGTCTTCTCGAACCCCCAGTGGGTCGTGGCAGATGGCCTCTCGAACTGAGCCAGGTTCTGCTGGAGGTTTTTTTCCTGTTAAAGGGGAGTTTTTACCTCTATACTGTCCCCACATGCTTGCTCAGTATGAGGGATTGCAGTGCACTCGACGACACAACACAGGCGACTGTCTACTGCCACTACATGTTTGTCCTGGAGGAGTAAATGCTGCAATTCAGTTTCTTTATGCAATCTGCTGGGATTCCTTAGATAGAAAACTTTTAAACTTTTTGGAATGTATGTACAACTGAATTGAAATTACTTGTAAAGTGCCTTGAGACGACATGTGTTGTGAATTGGCGCTATATAATGAACTGAATTGATAAAGAATTATACAACAAAAGAAAACTGTTGATGTTATACGCAATAAAAAAATATTACAAAGCCCACCACAAAAAGAATATAAAAAGAAAATAACCTAGTTAAAGAGGCTATATGCAACTTTTTCCCCAAAATAAACGTAACAACAGCCTTTTTATTTGACCATTTATGACTCAAACATCTCCTGATGAGCATACTGACACCTTGTCAGCTCACAGTGGGGGCACCTATAAGCCTGTATCCAATTTTTCCTATTTTCTGTCGGGTCGGATTTTCTGTGGATGTGACGTCAAGCGCGTTCATGTTAAATGTTTCAGATCACTCTGCCACCACCGCTAGTCAGCACTCGCAAGCAGTTCAGTGAATTATGCGAATATACAGAAGAGACCAAGGACAACTTTGACACCAACAGTAACTCCACATAAGATAAAAAAAGTTAAACCCCTGACAAGTGCCCGAAAAAGATCGAAGATTGAGAGCGACCGGCGTAGGAGCGCGCGCTGCGAGAGCGAGCAGAAAGGAAGAGCAGTTCCGTTTTTTGACCACAGGTGTCAGTCGCAAGTTTAAATTTCTGAAAATTGCATACAGTCCCTTTAAAAGCCAATGACAAATAATGAGTAAGGACTTAAAATCTGAAAGAGTCTGAGCGGCTTGAATATGAAGCGGAAAACCGTTCCGTAATTTAGGAGCAGCCACTGAAAAGGCTCTGTCACCCATGGATCTGAGCCACGATAAAGGAACCTCCATTAAGAACAGAGAAGACAACCTTAAAGTTTCAACATGATGGTGCAGCAGCTCAGACAAATAGGAATGAGCCAGGCTATTTAAGGCTTTAAAAACAAGCAATGAAACCTAAAACTGAATTCTGTAACTGACGGGCAGCCAATGCAAAGCAGAAAGGACAGGGGTAATATGATCATGCCGTCTACCGCAGCTGCATTTTGAGCAAGCTGCAAATAGCAAAGAGATGATTGTCGTAGTCCAAAGTACAGGGAGTAATAATCAAGTCGAGACGTAATAAGAAGATGGATGACCTCAAACTAATTTGTAGGCAAGTAGGGCTTAACCTTTTCAAGCAGCCTCAAATGAAAAACGACAATCTTGACAACAGAGATTATCAGTTCTTCTAATTGTTTCCTTGAAGGAAATGATGGAGCCTCCTCCTCTGTCACGCATAGAAAACATCTCCAGGGGGGATTTCCTCGGCATGCCAGTGACGTTGGAAGCCATCAAGACTGTGCAGTTTAATAAAAGAATTATCAGAGAATACCATTTTTCAACTTTAAATGGCCCATGTGTGGTGCACACATGAAAAGTCCAAAGAAGGAAATGTGTGGTGTGGGAGGAGATTTGGCATTTGAGGACATGTTTTGTTATTTAAGCCTTTTTCTCACAGATATCCTTTTTGTTACGATCCTAAGGTGTTTGTGTTTTAGGTTTAAGTTATTTCATTTCCTTATTCAGTTTACCATAAAATTTAGTGCTAGGATCTTTTAAGTGTTTCTGATTTAAGTTCTAGCTCTAAAGTTTAGACTGGTGTTTATCCCTGTCCTGTTTCCTTCTCTCCTTCCCATTATATTTATTTGTGTTTTTACTTTAGGGTTCTATTAGATCTCTTTTGATCCTAGTCACTTTAGTTAGCTGTTAACTTTCTCATTTAGAATGACTTTTCTGTCCAATATTCTTTTCTGTTTGTGCCATCGTTTTCCTCCTGCCCAGCTGAAATCACCTTCACCTGCTCACTCACCCATCTGCCTCCGAGTACCCTTATTAGACCTCATTCCAGTTCCTTTGTCATTCCTCTATCACCATCAGTATTTAAACAGTTCAAGTGCAGTAATTCCTTGTTGGATTCTCTGTCTTTCTCCCCGTGGTCTTCCCCCATGTCTCTCTGTAAGTTTTCCTCTGTGCTTGCCATTTATTAAATATTCACGTCAAGAATTTTCTGCATTTGGGTCCTACTTCCTCTCGACATGACACTTCTATGGTTTTTGGATTGCATTCAGCATCAGTTAGGGTCTTAATTTGGGTTGAGGAGCTGCCTTTGTGTTCACAGACAGGAGTTGGATCCTCAGGCTAAACACAGGAGAATATTGTTTTGGGTCTACTACCTGACCTTTTGTCTCACTTATCAGGAGTATTTAAGAAATTTAAATTGACTGTCCTACAGTGTCCAACCTCTGCAGCGACGCAACACTGCAAAAGTCCCTATCTGCATCCTGATGATCATGTAACAATCAAAGACAGAAAACCTATTTTTATTTGGCATTAGGGGGTTCGTATGACATTCAGTCACTGCCACATAAACTCAGCAAAAAAAGAAACGTCCCTTTTTCAGGACTGTGTATTTCAACAATAATGTTGTAAAAATCCAAATAACTTTACAGATCTTCATTGTAAAGGGTTTAAACAATGTTTTCCATGCATGTTCAATTAACCATAATCAATAAATTAACATGCACCTGTGGAATGGTCGTTGAGACCTTAACAGCTTACAGAAAGTAGCCATTTAAGGTCACAGTTCTAAAAACGCAGGACACTAAAGAGACTTGTCTACCGACTTTGAAAAAAACCCAAAGAAAGATGCCCAGGGTCCCTGCTCATCTGTGTGAACGTGCATTAGGCATGCTGCAGGGAGGCGTGAGAACTGCTGATGTGGCTATTTATTGCCATGTCCGCACTGTGAGACGCCTAAGACAGCGCTACAGGGAGACAGGAAGGACAGATGATCATCCTCGCAGTGGAAGACCACGTGTAACAACACCTGCACAGGATCGGTACATCCGCACATCACACCTGCGTGACAGGTACAGGATGGCCACAACAACTGCCTGATTCACACCAGGAACACACAATCCCTCCATCAGTGCTCAGACTGTCTGCAATAGGCTGAGAGAGGCTGGACTGAGGGCTTGAAGGCCTGTTGTAAGGCAGGTCCTTACCAGACATCACCAGCAACAACGCCGCCTATGGGCACAAACCCACTTTCGTTGGACCAGACAGGAGTAGCAAAAAGTGCTCTTCACTGATGAGTCACGGTTTTGGCAAGTGCCTTGGTGGAAGAGTGGGGTAACATCTCACAGCAAGAACTGACAAATCTGGTCCAGTCCATGAGGAGGAGATGCACGTCAGAGGACGTTTCTTTTTTTGCTGAGTTTAGTTGTAATTAGACTTAGTTAAGCAATTGCTTGCTGTTTTCAATAGAGACGGAATCTTTTAATAAAGAGAAGCTGAAAGAAATGGTTAATCATTGTTCACAACTAACTTTGGAAAACTCACCAATCCACTAAGTGAAAACTCCACACAAAAGAGGTCGTGAAAATTTTTATAGCATTTTGTTTGCCTCTGGCCAATATTCAGGTGCGTTGTGGAACATGTCTAGCATAGTTAAGCACTAGTTAAGAATTTTTAATTTCTGTATGTGCATTCATGAGTTTTCACCAGCCTACATGATTGCTGCTAATGTGACGTGCACTAAAAAACGAGTTATGTAACTATTTGTTTGCTTAATTTAGTCTGTTTACAGAACAGACTCCAGGATTTGTGGATCACTCACACGTGTCCTGTCTCATCATATATATATATATATATATATATATATATATATATATATATATATATATGTGTGTGTGTGTGTGTGTGTGTGTGTGTGTGTGTGTCACGTTGCTGTTACAGCTGAATTTCTCCTCTGTGGGACAATAAAGGATGTGTCTATTATTTTCCATATCTTCGTTATTTGTTATGATGTTATTTTTGTGTTGGTAAAACTGGTAAAATGAGATGAGAGTAAATTAGATTGATATGAATAAATAGATGTAAATCTATTAAACAGATGATGGTATCATGTATATGCTACATGCATATTTTTATTCAATCGGTAAGGGTTGTACATTATTTTTGCAAGTTTGCATAACATTTATTAATATTTTTTAATAGAAGACAGAATACTTTTTGTAAAAGATTAGCTGGGAGAACTGGCTAATGATACACAGAGTCCCATGTCATTAATAATGTTGTTACATCTGTAAAAATCAGCATATTTTTACCAGCAGTGTTAACAACCAGTTCTTCCCCTTTTTAATTAAAGAAATTGAGTAGGTCATACCTTTTTCTCCCTTCAAAGTAAGCTGTAAATACTGTGGTAACATTAAATCATGGTATTTTTACTCAAGGTTGTCAAACATAACAACTCATGCCTACATTTAGCTTGTGAAAATCTACTCTAACTTAAACACCTGCAACAAGAGGTGACAAGTCATCAGATATTTTATGAACAAAAAGGTTCATTTTAAGGTGACACCAACATAAATATAGGTTCTAAATTAACAATAATTAAATCAATACTGTTGTTTGTAATAGGATTTTCCTGACATCAGCTGAAATCCTGCAACCTGAAATTTAAACCAAAACATCAGAACCTTGTTTTTGCTTAACTTCATACACACCGTGGTAAACCTTATGAACTCATGAAGTGATGCGGCTGCATTGGTTGGTCGCTGTGGCAACTGCTGCCTCTTTAGCCTGCAGGTAGACTTGGATGAAAAATCTGCCAGCCTGAAGATGAGGAGTTGAAGCTTTGCTGTAGGGAGCCTCGGTCATCACCGGAACGCTGCACATCATAACATCATGGCGGACGTGACGGATATATTCTCAGCCAGCGCAGTTATCTGTGATGAGGCTGTCATCATGGCGAGGTCCCAGGGTAACCTGTGACAGCCAGGACAGGTGACGCATGCCACAGGCTACGGAGATTACAGCGGCCAGCAGCCGTGACTTTCAGGAGGCCTAACCTTGTCCTCTACGTCAACGCATCAAACGCAGACAGAAAGACGTGGCTTTGATATCACCTGTCTCATGACATTTTCTGTCTATAGATGGATAAATGTGAAGAGGCTGTTACTATTCTATTTCATAACACTTTTTTGCATTTGTGTACAGCTATTCTCTGTAATGACTGGTATGAGGAGCTACAGTGAGTCAGAGCAGAACTTTCACATGGCTTCAGTGTTGCACAGAAGTAATTAGTGTCTCTGACAGCATCATAACCATTGTGTTTGGACTAAGTGATATCTGATAACCACAGTGTTAACACCGCGGCAATGACTACATTAAATCAACGCTTTATGGAAACACATCATGTTACTGCTTATAGAAACATGTAAAACAACAAGTTTAATTGCCTTGGGCACATTGCAAAAAGGAATTACTTCTCTGTGGTTTTCTCTTTTCTTCTGGCTGCATAAACTAATGATGTTTTCAGTGGACTCAGCACATGTAGATGAATTACTTAGGGCTACATAAACTGAAGCACAGTTGATTTTTTGTTTGATTTTCTATCCATAATAGTTCTTATGTCATCAAGGAAAGTATAGTGAATTTAAATATTTAGCAAACAAGTATCACTCTCATTCATGACACAGCTTCTCAATCTGATTCAGGTCTGAAATATGACTAGGCCACTTCAAAGCTTTTCATTTAGTCCTATTTTGGGCCATTCAAAGGTGAACTAGCTGGTCTGCTGGTGCATAACCCAAACACACTTAACCTTAAGGGCATAAACTGATAGCTGCTGTTCCCTTAATTTTGGAGTTTCAAATTTTGAACTTGATTCTGGCAATTGCAGCAAGTTATAATAAATAAATTCACTTTACAAGACAAACATGTCAAATTTATAATATAATACAATGCTATAGAATTTAGCTTACAACAGTAATTGGTAGAACATTTAAATCTTTTTTTTATTTAATGAACCCCCAGCTGATTGCATCAAATCCCTCCTCCTGAATGAGCATGTGATGTCAATAGAAAGGAAAACTCCCTTTAAACATTAAGAAACCTCCAGAAGAACCTGGCTTAGTGTAAAAAAATAAATAATCTGCTTTCACTGACTGGAAGCGTGAGAAGACAGAAGAGATGCACAAAGAACAGAACCACGGATCTGAGAGTACTTTCTACGCAAAAGAAAATGTTAATGGAAGCAGTATCACTTCAAGTGTCTTTATCTAAATGAAAGACAGAAACAGCAAGCCAAATGAAGGTTCTAAGAAGAGAACCAGATAACGGACATAGCATTAATGACAGCAAAAAAATGCTGGTAATACATAACTGTAGAGTAGTAGGAGAAAGTAGTACATGAAGAAAAGTGGTCAGGACATCCTACAGCAGTCTAAGTCTATAGCGGTATAACTACAGAGAGGGCTCAGGACAACCTAAGCCATGGGTGTCCAGCTCCAGGCCTCTAGGGCCGGTGTCCTCCAAGTTTAACATGTGTCTCTGCTCCAACGCGGCTGTTTCAAATGGTCCAACTACCTCCTCACCATGTATGTCGTATTCTATTTTATTCAAAATTGGATAATGCATGTTAATTAACACAAGGTTTATCAAGTAAACATGCCAGATTTAGCTTTCCAAGATAATTTTCATCTTTAGTCCCATGTCATAAAGTTCTGTGGGGGCCTGCTAATAAATCATCATTTGATTCAGGATGGTCAAACCAGGGAAATACCTAAAACATGAGGAAAGCCAGCTGTTATTTCTTAATTAGGATTTGATTATTTATTCTCTGTCATAGTGAGTGCATCCAGGACAGGAGGTCATGTAGAGAAAACAAATGGATTCATGTGTCATTTTCTTATAAGTAATGTATCAAGCCGCCAGGCAGTTGTCAGCCAGCAGCAGATATCAACATTATGTTTGGACCTTGTCAGACAGATGCCCGGTTCGTTATCGGGCTATCGCAGGCTCCAGGCTCCAGGCTAGCAGGAAGAAGACACTCTGGACACCAAAGCTAAGCTCATGCTGTTAGAAGATAAACATTGATTGCTAAATACTATTTAAGGGTTTGCATTTGAAGGGTTGGGTAGGGAATATGAGAAATGAAACTATCTTTGGTTCATTTTGTCCCTCCATGTTTGGCCAAACATGTTATATTAAATACTGAAATGCCTTAAAGTGTAACAGAACCCCATGAAAAATCATAACCCCGCCCCCAGACAACATTAGAAAATTCTAGAAAGTGGGTGGTGCCAGGAAGAACTGAGGGGTATGGTTAAGTGTGGAGGATGAGCGGAGGGGAGAACGTGGGGGTATGTTCAGGAGGACAGTGACAGCTAGCTTAATCTGACACTGAAACATGGACAGTGACCAAAGCGACGTTGGCAGTTTTCCAACTGATTGATCTGAATGACGTTCATCTGTTTTGAATGTTAGCCTATGTTAGCATTACCACTCAGAGACCGGACTCATCCTGTCTCCCTCTGCCTCAGCAGCACCGGGCTCGGGCGCCCTGAGCCAGCGGATCTCCTCCGTCGTCACCGGAGATAGAGGAGTAGAGGGAGGCTTTATGGAGCTCAGCGGCCGCAAGCCATATCAATTCGAGCCGCAGGCTCAGGACGCTGAGTCAGCGCTGCCTGAGGCCGGTGCTGCTGCTGAGGGAGAGAGAGACAGGATTGGTCCAGTCTCTGAGTGGTAATGCTAACATAGGCTAACGTTCAAAACAGTATGTTACCTATGCTAACTGAGTGCTAATGTGATAATAATGGTAACCTGAAAAACGCAATCCCACTCCAAACTCGCCACGGGGCCGGTACGTGGGATAGTTTTATACCCAAACCCACGGGGCGTGTCTGTGAGACCATGACTGCTGTGACACAGTGAATGCCTGTGACGTAAAGATGTACCGCTCTCCACCAATCACAAAGTTCAAATGCAGTAGCCACCATTCAATCCTAAGAGGGCAGCACTGACACGTTTTTAGACCAAAAAGTGTAGAATTAAACAAGTTTACACGAAAATTTTAAAAAAATCCCAGAAACGGAAAGATTGCATTGATAAATACCTATTTATACAGTTTAGAAGCAAAAAAAAAGTTTGTTGGGGTTTAGTTGCTCTTTAAGGACTCAGTCTCATTTTTGTTTTGGGGAGAACTATTTTTTTAGCCATAACATAACATTCCCTTGAGGAATTACTTTTTGAATATCACTAACCTAAGCATATCTAACTATAAGCTTTGTCAAAAAGAAAAGTAAACAGAGTGTCTGCCTCATGAACAAAATAGGGTCCTGGTTCCTTAGAAGGAGAGCCCTGACAACTAAAAGATTTGCCTCTGTATTTTTGAGAAATTCTAGAAACCATCAGTAAAAGCAAACTGCTCTGTTGGGAACCAATCAGAGCTCTGATTTACGATTGGCCATGACTATTAAGGGCTTTGCATCTATCAAGGGTCAATTAAAATTATATTCTGAATTAAACATGGTGTAAAGAGAAGAAAAAATAGGATGATATGTCTATTTTACTTCTCATCAAAACACTTACTGAAACATTTTGGATAAGCAGGAGGCTTTTTACAGATTCTTCTTTAGTTCCTGTTTATAAATATTTACAATCAGAACAGACTTGAAGTAAAAAATGTATTGACAAGATTTATTTCTGTATTAGGCAAGTAATGCTTTAGATGTTGCTTTGGGTTTGTGTTTGCCTCCTGGATGAGTCAGGGAACTAATTTTGGTGGGCCAGTCACTCCTTGGAAGGTTAACCACTGTTCCATGTTTTCTACCTTAGAAATTATCTAACCCTCTCCATACTGATAGTTTCTTCATTTACTTTGGGGCATAATGAGTGTTTCGTTTTGGCCTGCGTCATGTCAGACAGTTATTACTTAAGAAATCTGACCGTAATTAGGCTGTCAGTGCGGCTAATGAAATTTAAATCAAATATCTAAATAGTTAGGTTAATCACAGCTACTTTGTCAATTTATTCAGGTTATCTGTATCTGATATTAAAATTAGTTTGATGAATGGAGACATTTCTTTGTGATAATAAAGCAAAAACAGAAGACATCTTAAAAGGGGGTAAGTGCTTTTTTTTCTCAGCGCCCAGTCCTTGACCGTTCCATTTAATATTTCCAAAATGTTCCTGACATAAACCACAGGTGTATCACTAAGAGACAGAACAGACTGGCTGTTGGGCTTATGCACCACCAGGGGTTATGTTTTACTTATGGTACACTGCTGCCCTCACCTGGAATGTAGGGTGAAACTCATTTAGTCAAATAAAGCATCAGTTCTGTACTGTAAACTCTAATCCGGAGTTTGTACGACACAGCTTATTAGGAGTCAACAGAAATGGTTGAAAGTCAAACAGTTAGAACCTTTAGCAACCTCATGTTCATAATTCACTGTATCACCTGATGTGAATGGGGTTGATGTTTCTAAATCCGTTTTCATCTGTTCCCTGTTTGATTAAAGGAGGTGGTTTCTGGAGCGCTGTGGCAACTCACCATCCTTAATCACCCTCCACTGAAAACAAAGACCCCCTTGCATCTACTTTCCACCATCTCGCAGCGTAATCTACCCTGACAGTCTTGCTTAAACCTCGAAGACTTCCAGGTGTTCTTTACTAAATCTTACCTGCCTTCCTCTGTAAAAGATGATTTCTTCTGCTCCCCTCAGGTGAGGAAATCGATTCCTCACCGTATCTCGGCACATAAACATTGTTTGGAATCTGACTAATCCAATAAATTTTGCCCCCTAGACAACCTTCTGTTTGTGTCAGCATGTGGGCTCCCCTGACCTCTGCGTCAACACCAGGAAAAAGCTCGTGGATTGACTTGGATGAGTCATGGCTGGTGCGCTGACGTTCCCAAACCAACTTGGTTTAGTTTTGTGCCAAGAAGAATCACAGAAACTTCAAAAGAAAAGGTCTTTCAAGCTTGTAAGATTGGTCTTGCAAGCCTCAGCAAAGTAATTAGTGAAGAGTTTGGAATATTTATATAAAATGAATTGTTCAGTCTTAATAAATGTATAAACAATTTCAAACAACCGAGTTGAACTTTGGCACAGAGGTGCTTTTTAAGCAGATGTATTAGTTGTGAAACATAAACTGTGGAATATTTGACATGTTCTGGAAAAACGTTTAGCGGATATGTACACAAATGCCGTTCCTACTCAATGACAGATTGAAGTTGTAAAATTTCTACCAAAGTTAGACATCCTCAAAACAAAGTAAATCTCCAGTTTTCTTGGGCAAACACATTGACCAGGGACTCCCAGCAAAATACTTAAAGGTGACAACGTGCAGATATTGTGAAAATAACTGCTTTAAATCCAAAGCCAAACACAGCGTTGGAAATGTGAAAACCTTGTTTTTTGCTGCACTGCATACATTTGCATTAGGCTCTGCACAGAAAATCCCACTTGCTGTTTTCCATTTCAAAGGCAAGATTACAAATTAAAAACCAGAAATGCAGGGTTTGGTGTTTCTAAGGCTCAATGCTGACACAATTTATTGCTCTGCTGAAGGAAAAGCTTACTCCTACAATGAAATGCATTCACTGAGTCTTTTATATTTAGCCAAATTCCCACTTTAGAATGAACTGTAAATAAATAAATAGCAGTTTGACAATTTAGGCACAGGGACAGCTTGACAAAAGCGACAGTACCTTATAAAAGTTCATGATTTTTTGTGACAGACCAACACAAAGTAGAGAATAATTGTAAATTAGAATAAAAGGCTCAGCGTTAAATTTCTCCACGACATTCTGCCTGACCCGTCTGTTGTGTTCCTTGATATTCATGATGCTGTTTATTCGCCGATGTTCTCGAACAAACCTTTGAGGCCTTCACAGAACCGTTGTATTCACACAATTACACACAGGTGGGCTATATTTACCACTTTGTGGATCCCTTAATTTAGGGTTGTCAGAGTAAACGGGGCTACACGTCACTATTTAGAATTTTATCTGAAGACATTTTTTAAAAACAAACATGCATCTTTTCCTGACCACTTTATGATTATTTGCAACTTATTTCATAAATTCAAAAGTTAATGCTCAAAAACTGCTGTCTGTGGTGTGACTAAAATGTAAAAAAGTTCAACAGTTAATAGCAGTTTGACAATTTAGGCACAGGGACAGGGACAGCTTGACAAAAGCGACAGTACCTTATAACAGCATGTCACTTCACAAAGATTTTTTTTAATCAAAACTTAATTTCTATTTTCACAATTTATTTTTGAAACACCTAATCCATGTTACCATACATGTGGCCTAATTTTCGCTTCTAATTTTGACGAGACATAGATCAGAGAAATTGCACAATCTGTCCAGTTAAACTAAAATTTAAAAAAAGGAAAAAAAGGTTTGTTACCAGGGAAACTGGGGAAAGGTCAACAGCTGAACTCACTTTTAAGGACTATGATATCTTCAGAGGAGAAACACGCTCATGTTTTTTTTTCTACAGATAAAATTACAGACCATTGCAGACTGGAATGTGGATATCTGTCAATCAAAAACCCATCTATCCATCGTATATAAGAGATATACAGCTGTAATTTAAAGGAGTGCAGAGTGCTTCAGAGAAGGTTTGTCAGTTGTTGGAAAAGTGTCAGATCCTTCCTTTAAAAAGGCTCTTTTGGCACCAAGTAAGTCTAACGCCTCACCATTTGAGTTATTTATTTTTATTTTATTTTCAAAACATATTTACTGTTTTTAATAGTGCGATAAGGTTCATTCTGTCTTGTTTGTAACATTAGATTTAAAAGTTCTTGATTTTAGACAGATCAAGGTGATTTTTTTGCCTTTACATGTTTCGGCATCCTCTGCTGCCTTCCTCAGAAGTGTCACCAGGTGTTTGTGTGAAGTGTCTGTCAGCTGTTTTTTGCTGTTTTCCCCACTGTCTGCATGAAACAGCTGACAGACACGTCACACAAACACCTGGTGACACTTCTGAGGAAGGCAGCAGAGGATGCCGAAACATGTAAAGGCAAAAAAATCACCTTGATCTGTCTAAAATCAAGAACTTTACAATCTAATACATATTTACTGTTGCTTGTTATCACTTCCTAAGCATATTACTGACATAAATAGGGACGACTGTGGCTCAGGTGGTAGGAATTCGTCCCGTAATCGTTGGGTTGCTGGTTCAAATCCCTGCTCTGTTCGTCTCGGTCGTTGTGTCCTTGGGCAAGACACTCAACCCTGTTGCCTGCTGGTGGTGGTCAGAGGGCCCGGTGGCGCCTGTGTCCGGCAGCCTCGCCTCTGTGTGCCACCATCAGCGTGTGAATGTGTGCGTGAATGGGTGAATGACTGAATGTAGTGTAAAGCGCTTTGTGGTCCTTTGACTGAAAAAGCACTATACAAATGCAGGCCATTTACCATTTACATGTGACTCTGGATGCAGGAAACAACCACATGGCTTGTGGGCGCCGGTCTGAGGGTTTTCTGATCCGATGTCTGTAGCAGGTGGAGTCGTGTAGAAGGGTGGACAGGCAGGTGATCGGCTGGAGCTAATGCAGGTGAGGTTTCTTTCCAGGGAGAAGAGGTGTGGAGACTGACCAGGGGAATCCAAGTGTAGATCTGAGCACAGAGGAACATGACGAGAACAAGGAAACCAAGACACGGAAGAGACAGCCAGGAATCTACGAGGAGGACATAGGAAGGTAAATTAGCGAATCTCAACAGTAATTTCCTTTCGGCGCTCTGGGACAAACATTAAGTGGCGTTTTACCGTGCTAGGTGAGTAAACCATCTGGCGTCAGTCTCAGGGAGCCACTCCTCTATTAAGCTCCGGCACTGATGAGGCTGATGAGGATCAGTTGGTGAAAATTCCTGCCCATCGCACCCTGGATAGAGAGGTAGAACAACAGACACACCCACAATCCCAGCACACAGTAACTGAATCCTAAAAATTACAAACTGCATAATGAGTGAAATATATTTGTATTGTACATTTAAAGGTGTCTTGTCAGAACAGAACTCTATTTAAAACTTCCTCTCTGTGTTTCAGTATAAATGCAACACCTACACAATTATTAGCATCCACAAATTTGTGAAAGGCCCACTATTAAACACATTATGCAGTAACATCATCTTACACTGAAATATTTAGAAAAATGTAGCCTGTGAAATTAGCTAATTTATTCCAATGAGAGAAAAAGCAACACTAGGAAATTGTCATGGTGTGGTTTGTAAAGAACCCAAACACAGAGACTGTGGCGAGCATTATTTTAATAATAAATAAGGAGAAGAACCTACTGGGGGAAATAACAGTAAGAGCAGGATGCAGGAGTTACAGGAGAATACAGTAAAGAACAGTGAAAACCAGAGAGCTTATATACAGAGGGAAGAGTTGAGAAGGCTTTGAATTCTGGTGAGGTAATCAGGGGGATATGGGGCAGCTGTGGAGCACAGTGCTGAGCAAAACTGAGAGAAAGGAGACTAATTAGCACAGAAAACACAAAGGAAAACAAACAATAGAGAATTAACTAAAGTGCACAATCAGAAGATTATGAAAGAAGCTAAGCACAATAGAATAAAGTAATGTCCTAACTACAGTTAAGAACACAGATGAATAAACTGATAAGGAACCCCCCTCCCACCCAAAACAAATCATCAAGAATTCAGAAACAATCCGACAACAGACACAAATGAATACCAAAATGCCAACACCAGTGGACAATCACAGAAAAACGTATTTTTTGTTGTCTGCTACTATTGATACTAAGTTATTGATGCAACAGCTAATACTGTGTATAACCCCCTTTTAGCATTAGGACAGCACTGTGTCTTCTCATTGTATAACAGGTACCCCCTTCACAAACCAGGTTTCCAAGTACCACCATCTGACATACTCAGAACTTCAAATTTCCAAGTACCAGTAAGGTCCCTAGGAGTCAGATATGCAGGTAAAAAATGTTGAGGTTTCTCATCAAGTCTAACCCCAAATGTGGCTGTCCAGCATATGAAATGAATAAAAGATCAATTAAAGATGTTTAGAATAGAAGTGATAGTGGTTTTATGTAGTAGGAGTTCAATGGATGCAATGATATTCTGTCCATGCATGGACAGAATATCCATGCATGTTGAATGTACCCCGCCTCTCGCCCAATGACCGCTGGAGATGGGCACCAGCCCCCCCCCCCCAGCGGCTCTGCATGGAAAACTGGGTTTAGACAAGGGATAGATGGATTTGTCCCTTAGCTTTATGCTTTATTGCTCTGGACAATACGGCAGTAAAAGCTCTTTTTATGAAACTCAGGCTTATAATATCCAATAAATCCTACCCTAGTGTGTAAGTTTGTATAAAAATGATCATAGGGATCAACTGCTCAATCTGCAAGCCCCCAAAGTAATAATTCACTCTAATGAGATGGCAAAACTGCAAATAATGTAATGCAGTGAATATAGGATAATGTTATTCAATCAACCACGTATCGCTGCTCTGTCGGGTTGAAGATAATCAAAGCTATAAGAGGCTTTAGCTGCATTAGAGAGGAGTTTAATTCGTTATTTATGTCTGTGCTTTAAAGACCTCCTTAATGCTTCAGTGGTTGTCTGTGAGCTGAGCTGAATGAAGCAGTTCATGAGGCAGTGAGAAGTGTGTTTTGACTCTTGGCAAGCAAATGATTTGGCTGTTTAAGAGCTGAGAAGATGATTCGTCTGATGTGGCCTTTGAGGATGGGAAATGTGTCAAGTGTCAGGCTGAGAGAGGAGGGAAAGAAGATGCAAATATGCAGAAACATGGAAGAGAGAAAAGAGAAACAGTGAGACACTGGAAAATGTGTGCATATGGCTTTCACATTGAAACACAGACTTCAAAAGAGGTTTTTAAGTGTATGTTCGTTTGAGATAGTTATTCCAATAAAGTGCAAGTAACTCTTGGGAGGACTGGTAATTGTCTTTAGTGTTTTTCAGTTCCAAATTATACTTCTTTGGGTAAAATGATGGACCTCAAACTGCTTTGAAATAAGCATATAATGTCGTATTATTGTATTTCTATCCTTGGCATATTGTACGACTCAACCATACAACCATATTTCTGTTTACAATCTAATACTTCAAAGAGTTCATGATGCACTCTGACAAGATTCCCAAGGTCTTTAGAGAAGAAACAGCCCCGTAGCATCTCAGATGCTTCACCATACTTAACAGGGAGGATAAGGTGCTTTTATATATATTCAACACCACATCAAGTTTTTGCAGGGAAACAGATCGATCTTAGTCTTATGTGACTAAAGCACATGGTTCCAGCTAAAAAACCCAGCAGAGCTGAACAAATGTTACATATTTACGTTTGTGAGGGTAGGTAGGGAAATGTTTTTTCATAGCATTCCTCCAAAAGAACTGGTTGGCATACACAGTAGATCAGTGTTTCCCAACCCTGGTACTCGAGGCACACTGCCCTGCCTATCTAAGATGTTTCCCTGCTTTATCACGCCTGATTCAGATGATCGCAGTTCAGCAAAAGCTTGTTAATCAGCCATCAATTGAAATCAGGTGTTCTGAAGCAGAGAAACATCCAAAAGATGCAGGGCAGTGTGCCTTGCGAAGCAGCGTTGAAAAACATGCGATTGTTATCTATACATTTCGGCCTTACTTTAACGGCATCTTCTCCTGTCCTCCCTATCCTGAAGATCAACATAGAGAAATTATATCTATCTTCATATTTAGTCCACAACAAAACAGAAAGTTACTGATTACTAATTAAAAGTTGGAAGAGACTTTGATCAACTTAGAAAAGTAGGATTCTCCCCGTTCACCTGAATAAATGTATTCAAATTAAAAGTTGTATTTTTCTACCACTCTCACTAAAAGATTAACATTAACATGGCGCCGTACGGTGGTGCGGTCCTAATAAAGCAAATACTGACCTTATTATGAATCATAGAATACTGTCCCTCCTCTATCACCAGTAGCAAAAAATGGATCTGGAGTTTTTTTAAATGTCTGGGATGCATCTTGAAAACAATTTATTCGTAAATTCACACAGATGTTAAAAATAAACATCGCAAACAATTATATACTGCTGATTTAGATTTATTTTTGCCAATCTCCGCTGTAGGGTTAGGCGCTGCGGTCCAGCTTTGTTTTTTTAAACCCTTCCTCTCGCCCAGTGGGGTCACACAGACCCTGCAATGTTAGCATCCTCCTGTCTGTATTTACAGCTATCCTGTTAGCATCCTCCTGTCCTAAATTGTGCGCTGTGCCGGTGGGGTCAGACTGTTCACTCTGCCTAAACACCAAGCCAGGACTGTGGGAAGGTTAAGGATTCTTTTTGAATTTGCCAGCTTTTTCACTGAAAAGACTTTAGACAATTACACGGTCAGTCTGTACCTCAGTACAGAACCCACTACCAATGTATTCAACACCAATGTAGAGAAAATGTCAGAATTCCATGAATTAAACCCAAAAAAAAAAATTTGAAGAAATGATTAACCAATTCAGCTCCTCCTCTTGCTGCCTTGATATCCTATCCAGTTTCCCTGTCATTGGGTCTGATCTTGTTCAAATAGTGAACTCATCCCTCCTATCAGGTGTCTTCCCCCAGGCTTTAAAACCAGCAGTTGTCAAACCACTGCTAAAGAAGAATAACCTGGACAACATGTTAATGCAGAACTACAGGCCGATTTCTAATCTTCCATTCATCATTAAGATGATTGAAAAAGCTGTTTCAGCAGTTTCATAGCTTCCTTACAACCGTTTTGATGTTTTTCAGTCTGGTTTCCGTGCTCACCACAGCACTGAGACTGCCCTCATCAAAGTTTTCAATGACATTCGCATAAATACAGACTGTATAGAACCACGGTGCTGGTTCTGTTGGACCTCAGTGCAGCATTTGACACTGTTGATCATGATATTTTATTGGAACGACTGGAGAGCTGGGTCGGACTCTCTGGTACAGTACTTGGCTGGTTTGAGTCTTATCTAAAGAACAGGGACTTCTTTGTTTCAATAGGGAAACTTTTTATCAGGACGAACAGAAATCACATTTGGGGTGCCTCAGGGCTCCATCCTGGAACCTCAAAAACTCATCCATGTGTTTATCTTTAGTCAGATTGATTACTGCAACGGCATCCTCACAGGTCTGCCTAAAAAGTCAATCAGACTGCTGCAGCTGATCCAGAACGCTGCTGCTCGTGTTCCTCACTAGAACCAGGAAAGTAGAGCACATCACCCCAGTTCTAAAGTCCTTACACTGGCTCCCTGTAGCTCAGAGAATAGATTTCAAAATACTTTTACTAGTTTATAAATCATTGAATGGCTTAGCACCAAAGTATCTTTTAGATCTACTGTCACTATACTAAACCCCCCAGACCACTCAGGTCCTCTGATTCCAGTCTACTAAACATCCCTGGAATTAGAACCAAACATGGAGAAGCAGCTTTCCGTTTCTATGCTCCTCTAATCTGGAACAAACTCCCAGACAAATGCAAAGCTGCTGAAACACGGAGTTCTTTTAAATCACGTCTAAAAACCCATCTGTTTAGAGCTGCTTTTGAATAACGAGTAATGTTTTCATGTATCATGTTTTGTGTTTCTTGCTTCATTGCTGTTTTTATTTTATCCTAAATTCATGTATGCTTTTGAGTAATGTTTGTACGTGAAATATGCTCTGTGCGTGTTTTATGCTTTGTTGCTGTTTTACTTTATCCCCTAATCATGTTAAGTGCCTTGAATTACCTTGTTGAAAGTTTGCTTTACAAATGAAACTGCCTTGCCTTGATAAATGTCATGTGAGCCTATCAACAAATACCACCACCCTCATTACAATTAGATTAATTATAGAAACAAGATAATGAGGAATAACATGAGAATGAAAGATAATTTTTATTTTAAAATCTGAATAGGTTTATTTGGATAAGTGTATGAAATAGAAAAATAATAAATAAGATGGTATCAATTGAAGGATGGACCATCAAAACATTAACCCTAACACTCTTAGGATTTTGGAGAAATAATTTCTGAAAGTGACAGAAAGGCTTAACCTGGATAGGCATTAATTTATGTTTTTTATGATAAAATCAGTTTGTATTTCCTCAGGTTGTCCTAAATTCGCTTCTGTCAGTGAGGTGGCTTTGTGGCCCTCTGACTGAATGAGCGCTCTACAAATGCAGGCCATATTGTTTAATGATGATCGGAAACATTTTAGTGTAGCAAAATATGAAGAGACAAAATCTGTATGGGGGGTAAAAAACATTTTACAACTAGTCACTGATCTCCACACAGAAAGTCGTACAAGAGACCTTTTTATTGGATTTATTAAGATTCAGACACTCAAAACGGATCAGCTCATCACTAGTAATGCTGTTTTTTTTTTTTTTTTACATCATTAGAATTCATTGAGCTGTAAGAGAAACCACCAGTTAGGTTAAATACGCTCCCCGCCCACAGCCGAAAGGTTAGCAAATCCAATACAGTCCGTCATATAAAAATCCAAGGGCAATTATCAATAATTAAACATGATCAACACTGTGCAATGCAATAAAAGTTCCTCTCAAACACGACCATGGACCTTTTTTCTAAAAAAAAAAAAAAAAAAAAAAGAAATGAAAAAATTTATTTAAAATAAAAAAGGGAGTCAAGACACCAGAGATTTTGTTAATAACACTACATATATCTAAAAAGACCATCACTGCCTAACATTTGACCAGCTTTGTGAAAATGTAGAGCATGAAGAGGAAAGTAAGAGAGGGGAGGATAACAAAAGCAGACAATATTGAACTGTACAGTTGTTCAGAATCTCTAAATAAATTTCCAGGCGAACGGCTGAGCTTTGTGAGCTGAAAAAAAAGGAAGAGGACAACATTTCACCCTATAAAAACATTAGAGTATACCTTGTTTTCTTTTTTAACACAGACTTAAGACAGTTCCTTGATATCACCAAAATTGGTGGAGGTTGACTACTGGCCTCGATGGAAAAGGAGCTGACTAACAAATGTAACATTTAAGTTGCTGTTGCCTTCTTTTATAAATATGAGCAACAAATAAAGCTTCCTGTTCTTTTTTTTTCCTTTTAACTTTGTGTTAACATTGGACAGGACTATTTCCCTCAGATATCTAATAAAAAGACCTGGATGAACATGTGTTCCTGGGAATCCGTTTGAAAGTTTGGAAGAGTTGCCGATCCTATCCTTTTGCCGATCTTTTCTACTCGAATGTTGCTGAAAGCATACAGTCGGAGAAGCCCAGCAACTCAACATAGGAACAATTTGGTCTTCTTCTAGGATATACGGCAAAAAGATTAGCCCTCCCGAAAAAACAAACAAAACATACTACAGGCAACATCCAGTCCACCCTGCTGTGCGACAAACAGACTCTCCTCATCAGCGGCTCACACACGCCACAATCACACGTACACAGGTTTGTCGCTTGCTAGTCTTTTTGAAAAGGGGTTAGTCTTTAAACTGAATAAAAGATAAAAACGTGTTGCTTTTCTTCTTTTTTTTTTTTTCCTTAGGAGTTGTAGTGATACATGCATCCGTTATACTGATATACACTTCTTAAAAAAAGTTTTAAAAAACAAAAGAACATCAACAAAAAAAAAAAAAAAAGGTATTAGAAATGCAGCTATACAGAGTCTTTTAGCTATTCCAGGGAAGTGAGGGTGAAGAGCAGGTCTGACATCTGGAAATCAAGGAGCCGGACGTCCAAATGTTGTTCGGTGGAGAGGTGGGAGCCGAGAGGAGGAGGAGGGAGAGGTGAGTGGACGAGCTGGGTTAGTTACTGCAGCAGGGACGGCTGCTGGGCTGGGCCGTCTCCGTCAGGTCCACTCCCCGGTTCCGTCCGCTGCTGGCTCCGGCAGCCTGCGGCTCATTCTTCGGAAGCTTCTTCGCTGCAGAGACATTAAAACACCAACGATTATTCACTTCAGAGCAATCTCAGTCAGAAGAGTTTTTATAACAGCGCTTGTAAAAGTGAGTTTATAACACTAATCCTTGGCCAAGTCTGTAAAGTTGGATAAACAAAAGTTACTTTGTTTGTTCTTTTTAAAGGGTGTGTTTAAAATCTGTAATAAATCTGACCGTCCCTGTCAGCACGATCATGGGGAAAACTAAGTACACCCTTCCTACTTCTGTAGGGTTAAATAGAAAAGAACAGCAGCCATGTGTTGCTCATCAAATGCACATGTTTGATTTTTCATCAGTCTGCGCACCTCTATTAAAAACAAAAACAGGAGTTTTGGGACTTCGTTACATACAAGTGTGTTTAACACAATGCCAAGTTGGAAAGACATCAGTAATGACCTAAAAGAACCATCATCTCCAACCTAATCAATCTGGGAAGGGTTACAAGGCAATTTCTGAACAATTTGTGGCCTGGTCAACATTTAGGACAACTGTCGGTCTTCAAAGAGGTGGACATTCCAGCAAATTTAACTCAAGCTCAGACCGAGCAATGTTCAGAAAAATGGCTAAAGAATAAATAAATAAAGCATCATGTCAAACTCGACAGTCCTAATAAAACACATCTGAGCTTAAGATAAAAACAACCTACAGCAGAATGTCTCACAAGGAGTAGAATTAAGGTATCATAGGCTAATGGCCTAGTCAAAGTCCATCCTGAATGAAAAGCTGTGGTGGGACCTTAACGGACAAAATAAAGGGGAAAACATTTCTCTTTTCTTTTGGTAAACACTTGTAAAGTAACGTCATTAAAAGAGGACAAATTAAAGCAGTTTAAACAAGATTTAAAGATGAACGAACTGTGAACTGCTTCTATCACAGGCGTGGTTAAGATTATTTCACAAGGGTCAAAAATACACAAAGATTAAGAAACATGATTAGTGTCAGCATTACAGTCTGCTGCCACAGACTGAAGGGTAAAACAAAGCTAAAAGCATTAGCTCATTTAAACTTCACATTCAGTTACTATATAATATCAATATAATAAAAATGTTATCTGGTAAATATTCTTCTTAATCAGACTTAGCTAAGATAGCATCTCCTTTTCTTCAACCACCACTTTAAAACTCTTAAATATTATAATTTTACCACTGCAAGAAAAAAGAAAAAGAACTGGTAAACTGATTACAGAGATGTTTGCAATTTTTATTGGAAATTAAGTATAAAAAGATATTGGAGTAACTTTAATGTATGTTTTTCATTATTTACCACATTGCAGACCTCACCTAGATATAATGAAGTTATGGAAAGCTAAAATTAACTCAACAGTGCCATCTAGTGGCCAAAATGTGTATTAAACTCACTGTTTATGCCTTAAACTGCCTTCAAGTCAGAAATCTGTTGGGTTTAAGGTATAAAGTGCAGTAAATGTAGCTTTTCAGGGGCTTCACACAGACTCTCAGTTTACGGAAACCAAATCTGTTCACAAGTGATAAAATAAATAGACAAAATAATAAACTATTGACGTCCGTCAAACTGTAAATACCTAAATATCTTTAAATAATCTGTAAAATAGGGGGGGGGGGGGTCATATGGATTTTCTCACCTTAGAAAAATAAAGATTGCACTTCAGCTGTTCATAAAAAAAAGGGCTTTGAATTAACCTTGTTCTCTGGGTGCACTTTTATTACCACATGATTTACATCAAGCAATCAACACACCAAAATTACCCAAAGCTTAGTTGTTTTACTTCAGTGAAAAACATTACAGAGGCTCTGATTTATGATAAATGCACCTCTAATATTAATCAGTTCACAGGAGCATCCTAAATGAATTATTTCATTAAGTGAAATCAAAACCAAAAGTTGAGATTCACAACACAGAGTGGTTTTATTTCAGTTAGTTTTGATGATCATAGCTTAAGATTGATTAAAACTTATTGTTCTTTTTAGCTTTAAAACTACATAAGTTATGTTATGGCCCAGAGAAACACAGGTAAGCCCCCTAGCTTGACAGCCAGAAAGTCCACTGCTGTTACAACCCACAAACCTCTTTATTTTAAAAGTCTCATTCATTCATTTCTTTATATAAATTTGCTGTGGTCTCGAATGAATGCCTTGTGAGTCGTTTTCTGAGGGGGGAAATAAAGCTCTCGTGCTCTTGTTTCAAGAGGTTGGAGTAGGACCGGGCGATATATCCACTTAGCAAATTTCCTGTTTATGAAGAGTTAACTTTTGGAAAATGGAGAAAATCAGATTTTTTTATTTCACCAATGCGGGCGGCTCTTGGCTTTTCATAAATCAACGTGATATAAGCCCGTCTTCCATCTTGTTTTACAGCGTATATTTATTTGGACTTTGAATTCAAGTCAACTCAGAGAAAGGGATGATTGAAATAAAAGCAAGTTTAAAAAAATATGTTCTGTCATTTCTTTTTTTAAATAGAAAGGGAGAAAATAAAAATCGATTCATACCAGGAATCGGACTTGGCCTAAAAAAAATCAGAAGATCTTATTTTTAATCCATACCGCCCAGCCCCGGGTTGAAATTTGTCGGAATAGTGGGTGGGCAGAATCAACAGGGTTACGTCTGACTCATTAATATTCAATATATGCAAACATCTCACCACTGATTGGCTATGCGACTCTTTTGCTGCCTCCGAACAAATAATTCACTTAGGTTTATACTTCGCTGGTCGTGTCCCAAAGACAAATTCCAAACGTTTCTTCCTCAGCTCTTCTTCCATGGGTAAAGAATGCAACGCTGATGTGCTACACCTCCACAAATAAAACACAGGCCAGAACTTGTTCCCCCATGTTGTGGAGTTGCTAACGGTTAGCTTCTACCAGCAGAGACATGCTCTGCTGTCTCCTGGCCGCAAAATGAGTCCAGCCTTCAAGTTGGCGGCCGCAAGCCAAACTGGGCGGGGCCATGAATGCTAATTTTCTCTGTGACGTAGAAGGGACTGGCCTTTTCTGACTCGCTCGTTTTCACCGTCTGTTTTCATTCTGCGGGTAATGCAGCCAATAAGGTTTGGAGAAAATTTTTACGTGCAGCATGCATATGTGAGACTGATCGTATTTCAAAAAGAACAAGTATTACACGGTTTCTCAGTGAACGAGACCTTTAAGATACACGCTAACACAAATATTTGAATGTTTGTGCTGTTTCCTAACAAAGTTTCCTATTTATGGAAAATCGAGATTAAAAAAATGAAAGCAAGCACTGTAGTATGAGTACAAGTGGTGCACAAATAATACAACTAAATAAGCAGCTCAGTGGCAAAGACAGAGTTTGTTTACTCCCCGTATAGAGAAAGAGCAGTGAATGTTGTTCTCTGTAAGCAACATTAAAAAACACCAGGATCTAAATATATGTTTCTTTGTAATTCAATTAAGTATTTATCTACACAACTATCCACTTTTTATCAACCAGAGGTAAGACACTTCACAGATTATCGGGGGGGATTGTTCTTACCGATGGCCATGAAAATCTCGTTCACGTTCATGGAGGTCTTCGCTGAAGTTTCCATGAAAAGCAAACTGTTGTCATCTGCATATGACTGTGCATCCTATAAAAAAAAAAGAGCATCACAAATTAGAGAAATCCCCAATGATTTAAGTTTATAAAAGGGCAAAAAATGGTTCAAAAATAAATGCTTAAATGATAGCAATTCTCCCCAGATTTCACTATTGAATTATTTAATTAAATCATGAAAGCTCTAATAGGACAAACCTGGAAGTCCAGAGCTCTCTTGCTTGCGAGGTCCGCCTTGTTCCCAGCCAGGGCTATTACAATGTTTGGACTGGCTTGTCTCTGAAGCTCTTTGACCCAGTTCTTCGCCCTTACAAATGACTCCTGGCAAACAGAAAAAGAGGGGTAAGGGCTGCCTTAATTAGGGAAAATAACAATCAGGCCCAAATGATGTTACGACAGGGACAGAAGAACAATTTATTAAACTGATCCTTCAAACAGGAATGATCTCAAGCATCAGAAAGTTTGGATAAGAAAGGCAATGAATCAACATAGTTAAAGTAAGCAGACTAAATGGTTTCAGTTTGTTCTGCATTTAGGAATCATTGATGGTTCCAGCCTGCAGACAAAAGACTGGATTTTGGTGCCCTTTGACACGTGAATCTGCGTAGATCCCAACCATCCCATTGTAGGTCTGGCTTTATGTTTATTTTTAGTGTGTCCTGCTGGAAGGTGAATCTCTACCACAGCCTCAAGTCTTTTCCAGCAGGTTTTTCTCCCAGTATTGCCCTTTTATTTACCTCCATCCACCTCCCCATAAACTCTGACCAACACCCTGCCACATGCTGGCCATGAATTATGGAGTGTATAACTACTGTACCACCTAATCCTTATTTACATTTTGTATCTACAGCTTTATTCCGGTCCTGTCTGTTGTTTTTCTTGATCTTAATGAACCCGTTTTGTCCACTAATGTTCTCTTAAAAAAACAAAAACAACCTCTGAGGTCTTCACAGAACGGCTGGATTTATACTGGCATGGGCGGATCTACTGGGGTGGCAGTAGCCACCCTAAAAGAAAGCCTTGCCACCCCTGCAGCTATGAATTCAAACCCGTTAACGTCCCGAGGGCCCGCCGGCGGGCCCAGCCCATTTTCTAGTTTAAATCCACCGATGTTCTGACTTCTAACTTCTATGAACCTGTACATATTTTATATCATTGGAAAGCTAAGAGTCATGTGATTCTAATTATGGATGGCGATCAAGGATACAATCATAACTGAAGACACAGTGAGCGCTTTTGCCAACACAAACCTCCTGAAGGAGGTATAAAAATATGGAACTCACCACTTTGTAGTCCAATAAACGTGACAAAACCGATTCATTTAGAACAAAAATTGACTTTTTACATCAATAAGGGTCCGAGTAAAGTTCTCCAATAAAGTTATTAGTCCAGGACAACAGTAAAACCGATAAAAAATGTAAAATAAACAGTGAAAATGCGCTTCTGAAATGTCTATGGCCATTTTTGTAGTCTTAGACTTTGTTTCCGATTCCTTTGCTTCCACTTCCGCCTACAAAGGTCACTGAGCATGCCCAGAAGAAAAAGAAAAAAAGTCATCCGGTTTATTCCTTACAATCTCCAACCAGTGGTGCATGGATGAAAAGTCACGTTATGGTAAGTAACTCGAACCAATCGCGGTCCAGAACTCTGATGATTGACGCATAGAATAGCCAATGTAATGCTGTAAACGCAGATACACTCAACAAAAATATAAACGCAACACCTTTGTTTCTGCTCCCATTTTTCATGAGATGGACTTAAAGATCTAAAATTCATTCCAGATACACAATATTACCATTTCTCTCAAACATTGTTCACAAATCAGTCTAAATGTGTGATAGTAAGCACTTCTGCTTTGCTGAGATAACCCACATCAAGATGCTGATCTGACATCATGATTAGTGCACAGGTGTACCTTATACTGCCCACAATAAAAGGCCACCCTGGAATGTACAGTTTTTTGCTTTATTGGGGGTCTGGGGACTCAGAACCGGTCAGTATCTGGTGTGACCACCATTTGCCTCATGCAGTGCAACACATCTTCTTCGCATAGTTTATCAGATTGTCAATTGTGGCCCGTGGAATGTTGGTCCATTCCTCTTCAATGGCTGTGCGAAGTTGTTGGATATTAGTGGGAACTGGTACACGCTGTCGTATACGCCGGTCAAGCACATCCCAAACATGCTCAATGGGTGACATGTCCGGTGAGTATGCTGGCCATGCAAGAACTGGGACATTTTCAGCTTCAAGGATTGTGTACAGATCCTTGCAACATGGGGCCGTGCATTATCTTGCTGAAACATGAGGTGATGTTCATGGATGTATGGCACAACAATGGGCCTCAGGATCTCATCACGGTATCTCTGTGCATTCAAAATGCCATCAATAAAATGCACCTATGTTCTTCGTCCATAACAGATGCCTGCCCATACCATAACCCCACCACCACCATGGGCCACTCGATCCACAACATTGACATCAGCAAAGCGCTCACCCACACGACGCCACACACGCTGTCTGCCATCTGCCCTGAACAATGTAAACCGAGATTCATCCGTGAAGAGAACACCTCTCCAACGTGCCAGACGCCATCCAATGTGAGCATTTGCCCACTCCAGTCTGTTACGGCGACGAGCTGGAGTCAGGTCAAGACCCCGATGAGGACGACGAGCATGCAGTTGAGCTTCCCTGAGACGGTTTCTGACAGTTTGTGCAGAAATTGTTTGGTTATGCAAACCAATTGTTTCAGCAGCTGTCTGAGTGGCTGGTCTCAGACCTTGGAGGTGAACCTGCTGGATGTGGAGGTCCTGGGCTGGTGTGGTTACACGTGGTCTGCGGTTGTGAGGCCGGTTGGATGTACTGCCATATTCTCTGAAACGCCTTTGGAGACGGCTTATGGTGGAGAAATGAACATTCAATGCATGAGCAACAGATCTGGTTGACATTCCTGCTGTAAGCATGCCAATTGCACGCTCCCTCAATGCTTGTGGCATCTGTGGCATTTTGCTGTGAGACAAAACTGCACATTCCAGGGTGGCCTTTTATTGTGGGCAGTATAAGGTACACCTGTGCACTAATCATGATGTCAGATCAGCATCTTGATGTGGCACACCTGTGAGGTGGGATGGATTATCTCAGCAAAGCAGAAGTGCTCACTATCACACATTTAGACTGATTTGTGAACAACGTTTGAGAGACATGGTAATATTGTGTATCTGGAATGAATTTTAGATCTTTAAGTCCATCTCATGAAAAATTGGAGCAGAAACAAAGGTGTTGCGTTTATATTTTTGTTGAGTGTATATAACTTGACCGGGTGGACTTATTCGCTGCCATAGTATATGACGTGCGTAAAATGTCCTATTCACGAAGAGATTGCGCACAGTGCGTACCAGTAAAATACTGTTTCAGCACCGTGTCCAAACACCCTTTATAATCAAAATAAAAAACATACAAAACATTGAAAGAAGCCGTGGAGCTTTATATGAGAAGATGCAGTTATGATTCTAACGATATTTTTAATTCTGTGAGGACTACGGCATTTACCCAGGAGATGGCGCATATGGCATACTTTTGACCACCTTTGACCTGTAGTTAGAAAAATTTGTGCAGAATACTCATTTTTTGGTTTATTGCTGTCAAATTTGGTGTGGGTGAAGGTAATACTTTAGGCTTTAGACCCACAGTGTGTTTTAGGTCCCAACCTATTTTTAAAGCATGTATTTATATAAAATAAATAATCAGACAAAAAAAATTTTTTGTCAGTGTGTTAGAATTCATATTGCTTGGTAACAATAGCACTCAGAGATATTAACACAGTTCTGGGATAAAGTGTTTGCTTTCCAAAGAGACCCAACCATGTCTCTACTCAAAATGGTTCAAGAACAGCTTTAAGTTAATTTTGGGTATGCGTTTTTAAAAAAATACGTAGGGCGGAAATTGCAGGAATGTTAAGGGGGTAAAATTGGACATTAGGAGCTTGAAGCTCATGAAAATCGTTGCATTATATTCTCTTTGGTGAACCTTTAAAGCTGCTAGTTTGCTGAAAGTGCTGCAGAGAGTCCACCATCTGGCCGTTAGACAAACTGCAATCAGCAAGATGCGCACTCCCATGACTTTCAGGCGTGTGCTCATTATTCTGAGCTCTGCGACGGTCAGAGGCCATTTTTGCTCTTTTTGTAATGCTGGATAAAATTCTTTTTTTCTTTGACTTACTAGCTAAACTTATCTAAGCTAGCTTAGACCGCGTACATGGGTACGTGCGTGCATCATTACATCACGCTATGCGCTATCCCAAACCCACACGCGCACCCTGAAACACCTCAAAATAAATGGAATTGCTGCCTCTACATGCAACCGCGGTAGAATCAAACTACAGCACTTGATTCAACTGTAATGTCAGGAGATGAAAAAACTGACTATAGATTAAAAACAAAAATGGTTTTATTTTAACAAAAATATTGCACAATGCAGCTTTAATGTGCTTAAATTACCTGAAGCAAAACAAATACATGTATGTATCTATGTAATTGAGTGAAGAGGTGAAGCATGTGTTTGACTGATCAATAAAACCAATATATATATATATATATATATATATATATATATATATATATATATATATATATATATATATATATATATATATATATATATATATATATATATATATATATATATATATATATATATATATATAAAATTCTGGCATATGGTGCGACCCCTGAAAAATTCTAGCCCCTTTCTTGCCACCCCATAAATATTTTTCTAGATCCGCCACTGTATACCGGGATTAAATATCACACAGATTGACTCAGTTACTTATTAGGTGACTTCTAAGGCAACTGATTAAACAGGATTTTATTTAGGGTTAACAGAGTAAACTGAACCGAATATGACATATTAACATTATTTTCTTTGGAGTGTATTTGTAAAACAATTGCAAAACTACCTATCTGGTTCCTTGAGTTACTGTATATTCTGCTTTGTGTTGGCTTAATGACATAAAATCCCAATAAAATACATTGAAATTCGGTTGTTTTGGTCGTGACGTGACAAAAGTTTTTTTTTCCCCAAGAGGTGTGAATACTTTTTGTAAGAGTTACTATTTTAATTTGATGTAGTATAAAATGCTTCACAAAGAGACCAAAACAGCGGTTTTTGGGTCGAGTTAAGATCTGGGGATTTTTCTGACCAAATATTCAAAACTTCAATGATCCACCTCATCTCTTTCTTCTGCCACGGCAATCTATCCCGCTGAAAAAGTCAAAAATCATAATCGAATCGTTGAAAGAAGTTGCTCTTGTTTTGATCCGGGGCTTTAATCCAGGCAAAACTGGGAGGAAGCCACCTTCCTTAGATGTTTCCCTTGGAAGCAACCCATGGGTTGTCTCAAGAAAAACTTTATTCTTCGCACCACAGAGTAGTCATAGAGCAGTTCACCTTTTCCTCCCCAGGACAAATGATTTTCCAGATGTCCCAAACAATCAAAAACATTATTAATTGGAGAAAATACATTTATACCAGCATTCTGTTGTCCTTTATGTTCATTAGTCTTTGATGATTTTCTTAAACAGTAATTGCTGTGGTCTCTTTGTTGTTCTTGAACCACTTGCTGCTAGTGTTGAAAAAGCTCTGCATTGGTGGCAACAGGATTCTGTAGCAGCCCCCCCCCTCCCGATTAGATTTATAGTCTTTTTTTCCCCCACCATTTTCACTGCAACTTAACCTTAAGGCTCTTCATTATCAATAAAACTGTTCCTTCATTAGCAATGCTCTTGGAGGCAGTATCCTGCACTTCAAGCCATTTTAATGGAGTGAAGTAACCACTGCTAATGCATAAAGGCAATGATTACAAGCTTATCTGCCCCTCGTTTATAGCCATAAGTCGTCTAATTACAATCATAAAGTGATTTCAGCTGGACCTTTTCTCTGCTTAACCTGTGCTAACAATACGAATGCACCGATGTTAAGTTACCTCTACAGTTTTATTCACCAATGAGTGCTGGAGAGAAAATAGGGAAGGGCACATCATTTAGTTTGCTTTTAACTCTGTGATCGTGTCTCTGCTTGATGACCAGGACTGTGAAACATCTGAGCATTAATGTCTGTAAAACCAAAGAAATTTGAATTGATTTTAGAAAGAAGCTCGCCAGTTTTTATCCATGGACAGGCTGTTGGGGTTGCACAGCGTAACAAATATCTTGCTACAATTAACTACAATGCAGATGCAGTCTGTGCTAAGGCTCCACCAGCGTGTGTATTTCTAATTTTACGTTATAATGTTGACACCCTTTCTATGAAAAAGTTTTATTCCTGTTTTATTGAGTCAGTTTTTACTTTATCCCATATTTTTCGGCTTGAGTCTCTCACCATGAAAAACAAGAACACACTACCCAACATTGTAAGGTCGTGCAGCTGAAAAACCCTGACTGCTGAAGGAGGAGCAGCTGCTCTCTGTCTCTCTCCAGATCCGTTCACTTTATTTTCTTTTCTGTTTGCTTTTCTTGTTTTCTTTTCTTAACCTTTTCTTAGTTACTTTATCTACCCAGCCCCTGGAGTTACTGTATTGGACCGGATCTCTTCTTGGATTACTTTTTTATGGACTTATCAACATGCCTTTTTGCTCAGCTGAGGATTTTGAAAAACTGCTCCACAGAATTGAGGGCATTGAAACGAAGCTACGTCGTCTGGAAATTAATTTTGATCTCCACGCTGATTATGGAAACGACACAACTTTACCATTGAATACACACAGGGAACAGCCTATCAGCCCGGTGTTACATCGGTCTAACCGTGTCACAGAGAAAACACAGGACAACGCTACTCCCTCTGCAAACAGACGTCTTATGGGCAGAACTCTGCACTCTAATGAACACTGACCAGCTTTAAAACGCACGGAATCATCAACCCCAGCCTGTTCTTTGAGGAAGAAAAAATAAAAGAAACTCCGGCACAGAGAAAGCTCTGAACCCAGAACTGCTGCTTCTGCTAAAAGTAAACAAAAGAGGTTTCAGCCAAAAACAAGAGATATTACTCCACTTGGATTCCCGCTTAAAAACAGATTCACAGCCCTGAGTTCCCCGAAAGATGACGCAGCCCCCGGGATTAGTCAGAGCCACCAGGAGAAACCCAGCCGCATCAAACGGACACATTACAAAGTAAGAGCCCCCCCAGCAAAGATTGTTATCATACAAGACGGACCAATTAATGGAATTGAGGCTTTTTGTAGCAAAAACACCAGAGTTTATAGCTGCTACAAAAATACAGTGAGAGAATAATCAGAAAAAATCCTGAAAATCTTGGACCAACATCCTACTTTGGAAAAACTCGTCATTCACGCTGGATCAGCAGATATCGCGATGAGACAATCAGAGATTCTGAAGAGAGACTTTTCTGATCTCCTACATAGACTTGATGGACTTAACGTAAACATCCTCATCAGCGGACCAGTCCCTGAAGGGAATGATGAAAGATTTAGCAGACTCCGCATGCTCCATAAATGGCTGAAGAAACAATCAGCTGAGAAGTCGTTCACATTTATTAATACTTTCAAAGTATTTGGAAGTGTTAATCATCTGTTCAAAGCAGGCCAACGTTATCTTAACAAGGCCGGAATAAGGCTGTTAGCAGCAAACATTTTTTCTTATCAAAATCAGAAAGCAAAACACTTGCTCCCAAAAGCTGACCTTGAGCCGCCCATGGATATCAGAGAACAAAAACAGCAAGCCATGATGACACCATAGGACCGACTAGATAAACAACCATCAGAGATTCAGTCCTATTCTTCCTGTGACTCAGCCACATCAAATGAGTCTCCATTTAGAAACTTTACAGACAGAATGAGCAAATCAAATTTGGGACACAATTAACACCTAGACTTAGACTACACCAAACCCCTGGGACTAGTGTCAATAAGCCTGGGAGCTTCCCCCCACTGATTATTACAAATATTTGATATTTGAGGGAACCGGGCAGTAAATCTACCCCTACTGTCTCCCAGAACTCGCCCGGGACCCCTGAGTTTAGGATTTCAGTGATAATCAGCAGCAGGAAACATAAACCGTTAACCACACGCTCCCATATTAAACAAAATCTCAAATTGATAACCTGTCAGAAGGTTCAGCTGCCCATCATCACAATACTTAAGTCAGCTTTATTAAACATTAGATCTCTATCCGGGAAGTATTTTCTTATCAATGACTTCATCACTGAGCATAATTTACACACCCTTTTTAATCAGAACCTGGCTAAATGTAAATAATGAAACATCTGCATTGATAGAATCTACTCCTCCAAATTACAATTTCTTAAGCGAGAGCAGAAAACACAGACGAGGTGGAGGTGTAGCCACCATCTTTCACAACTCAATGAACTTTAAAAAGGTAACCCTGGGCACGTTTGATTCTTTTGAATACCTAGCCACCCAGATAAATGAGCCTAATAAAGCTTTATTTCTAAGTTTATATAAACCCCCAAAACTTAACTCTAACTTCTTTAATGATTTCAATTACCTTCTTTCTGTAATATGTATCGACTATGACCAACTAATCTATGTGGGGGATTTTAACATCCATACCGACAACCCCCAAGATAGACAAGCAAAAACATTAGAGGATGCTCTCCACAACTTCAGCCTGACCCAGCATGTCAAACAACCAACACACAATAAAGGACACACTCTGGACTTAATTATCAGCAAAGGTTTAAATATTTCCAACATCTCGGTAATTAATATTGCATTATCTGACCATTTCTGTATTTTCTTTGAAAGTACCATCTCTGCTAAATTATCCAGCCACAGTAAGACCACTATAAAAAAGCGTTTTCTAGGGGACAGTTCAGTAGTGTCAGGGGTGTCTGGAGTATGGATCCAAACGCAGACGCTGAGGAAGTGCAGGATGTTTATTTAAAGGTGAAAGTGATGATGATGGTGGTGGTGGTGAAGATGGCAGGAACGGAGATACTGGACATCGGGCAGGAACGGAGAGGCAGGAAGACGACACACCATGGAGGTTGAAGACAATACACAATAATGATCCGGCACTGAGTGGAGAGAAGTGATGGGTTTTAAAGGCAGGAGGTGAGTAGGATCAGGTGTGAATGATTTGGGAGACACAGGTGAGGACAATGAGGAGGAGTGAATAGGGCAGCGTGACAAGTAGAAACCTTTAAACGTATTTACCCTTCCACCACATCCCCTTCATCTCCCAACTCAAACTCAGTGAATAAGCTGGTATATAATTTCCTTGCGAAAATCTCAGACATCATGGATTCCATTGCTCCAACTAAAGTGAAAGTAGTCTCAGGTAGAAAGAAGTCTCCGTGGGCAAGTAATCCACTGGTACGTATTGAAAAAAAGAGTGTCGACGAGCTGAGAGAAAATGGCGGAAAACTCGACTCCAGGTTCACTGTGAGATCTACAAAGAGAGACTGAATAGATATCAGCTAACTATAAAAGATGCTAGGGAATCGTTCTTTTCTGAAATCATCAACAGAAACATTAATAATGCACGGACTCTATTTGCAACAGCGGAAAGACTAACTAATCCTTTAGTGACAGTAGCCCCTGAACTAAACTCTACCAGGGCCTGCAATGAATTTGCCAGCTTTTTAACTGAAAAGATTCTAACAATTAGACGGTCAATCTGTACCTCAATATCGAACCCACAACCAGTGCCATCCCCAATCAACAACAATGTAGAGAAAATGTCTGAATTCCACGAATTAAACCAGAACATCCTTGAAAAAAATCATTATCCAATTAAGCTCCTCCTCCTGCCTTCTTGATATCCTATCCCACAGCTTTTCTAAAGAAAGTTCTTCCCGTTATTGGGTCTGATCTTGTTCAAATAGTGAACTCATCCCTGCTATCAGGTGTCTTCCCACAGGCTTTAAAACCAGCAGTTATTAAACCACTGCTAAAGAAGAAAAATCTGGACAACACATTAATGCAGAACTACAGGCCAATCTCTAATCTTCCATTCATCAGTAAGATTATTGAAAAAGCTGTGTTTCAGCAGTTAAAAAGCTTCCTAACAATGACAAACTGTTTTGATGTTTTTCAGTCTGGTTTCCGTGCTCATCACAGCACCGAGACTGCCCTCATCAAAGTTTTCAATGACATCAGCATAAATACAGACTGTGGTAGAACCACAGTGCTGGTTCTGTTGGACCTCAGTGCAGCATTTGACACTGTTAATCATGATATTTTATTGGAACGACTGGAGAGCTGGGTCGGACTTTCTGGTACACTACTTGGCTGGTTCGAGTCTTACCTAAAGAACAGGGACTTCTATGTTTCAATAGGAAACTTTTCATCAGAACGAACAGAAATCACATGTGGGGTGCCCCAGGGCTTCATCCTGTCAGCACACAGCTTCAATTATTACAGCTAGAAACTACTGATCAGGCTCGAAACCTAGGTGTAGTAATGGACTCAGACCTGAACCTCCAGGGTCACATAAAGGCAATGACAAGGTCAGCCTTCTATCACCTGAAGAACATTTCTAGGATTAAACGACTGATGTTGCAACACGACCTGAAAAACTCATCCTTGCATTTATCTTTAGTCGGATTGATTACTCCAACAGCATCTTCACAGGTCTCCCTAAAAAGTAAATCAGACAGCTGCAGCTGATCCAGAACGCTGCCGCTCGCGTCCTCACAAGAACCAGAAAAGTAGAGCACATCACCCCAGTTCTAAAGTCCTTACTATGGCTCCCTGTAGCTCAGAGAATAGACTTCAAAATACTCCTACTAGTTTATAAACCATTACATGGCTTGGCACCAAAATATGTTGAAGACCTGTTGTCACAGTACCAACCACCAAGACCACTCAGGTCCTCCAACTCTAGCCAACTAAACATCCCTAGACTCAGAACTAAACATGGAGAAGCAGCTTTCAGTTTCTATGCTCCCCTTATCTGGAACAGACTTCCTGACGAGTGTAGAGCTGCTGAAACTCTGAACTGCTTTAAATTGAGACTAAAAACCCATCTGTTTAGAATTGCCTTCGAGTAAATGCTTGATGTCATATGTATGAAATGTGTTCATGCTCTCTTGCTTTTTTGATCTCTCTCTTGCTTTATTGTGTAATTTCCAATGTTCCATGTGTTTTTTTTAAATCACCAAATCATGTAAAGCACCTTGAATTACCCTGCTTTTGAAAGTGTGCTATACAAATAAAATTGCCTTGCTTTGCCTATAGGGGTTAGCATGGTAGAGCGCCACGAACTCTACAGAACCAGGGTCAAAAGAAAGGCTAAAAGTATGGAGAGAAAATAGTCTGAAAACATCTGTGTGTGTGTAATACTTGATTTGTAACTTGAGTCAGGCTGTTTGTGTTTAGCTTTGGGTAATGTGTAAATCTTTATTTATGTATTTATGTGTAAATTCTGATTTGTAAACCGTAAAATACATTTTGTGAATAACTTCGGGTGCTTGCAATTGTGTGTTCAAATGTACACACAAATATCAAGAAATTAAGTGTACGAAATACATTTAGACACGCACAATTTCAAATTACACTAACTCAAAACTAACCAACAATTTAAAATGACTCCTATGCGTACAAATATTTAAATACGTATGCACCATTCGCCTGATACACACAGACTAAACCACCTTTAAGGGCGCAAGATACATTTCACGCCTCCAGATTTGTGCATACATGATGCGTTTAAATGCTGGGAGAATGCTGGGTCATCTGAGTTTTGCTATCACTTTCCCTCTAAACTTGTTGCTGAAGTTAAAAAGACGTTTGTAAAAAAAAAAAAAATCTCTCACCACTCCTTAGTTCTAACATGCAAACCAACACTTGTGTCAGCCTCGTTAATAACTTGAGATGATAAACCCAAATGGAGGCTGTGGTACTCTATGATTGTACTGTGTGTATCATGGATGTTGTGGTTATTATGGTACTTTCTTTTTTATTGTGTATGTATTTCATCTTAAATTGTTCTTTGCTGGCTGAAAAACAAATTGCCCCTTGGGGACAATAAGGTTTATCTCATCTCATCGATTTAGGCAAAAACACAATGAAAATGTTTTCTTCAGATATTAAGTAGGGGTGTAATGGTACATGTATTTGTGTTTTTCGGTACGTGCCTGTAGGTTCAGCACACACGTGTACCAAACAAATCCAGCTGTTTTCTACTTGAACACATGCAGAATGTTAATGTGTGGATCTCAGAGCGCATTATAATTTTAAAAATGACACTGGATCTACTTTTTCACACTTTCCACAAACTGCTATTGGCTAATCACTACCACCTGCTCAGTGCAATATCCCATTGTGTATTGTATATTTATATTTATTTTGTGAACTCATTTTTTTGTATCTTATCCTAATTATTTCATCTTCCACCACAGTTATACTGCTGACTGTCTTTTACCTCATCACCTTATTCCTTTTCTTGTTTGTATATGCTACCGTAGCATGTGAATTTCCCCCCGTGGGATCAATAAAGTAAAATTATTAAAACAAAAAAAAAAAGCACTCCCAGCTATCACTAAACTCTGCTATTTTGGAACATTAATTCAAATTCAAAAATACTTTATGGATCCCATAGAGGAATTAAGTGATGTTGTAGCTCATACTATTTAGTTCTTCAAGGAGTTGTTCTAAACGCTGATGGCTGTGGGCAGGAAGGATCTCCTGTAGCTGTCTGTGTTACAGTAAAACTGAAGAATCCTCTGTCTGAAGTTCCTCTGTTGTCGTAAGCTAGTCTCATGAAGAAGACGCTCAGGGTTGTCCACAATGTTCTTGATTTAATGACGAATCCTTCTTTGCATCATCATCTCCAGTGGTTCCACAGTCGTCTCCAGAACAGAACCAGCCTTCTTTAATAGGTTGTTGAGGCTTTTTAAGTTCCTGGCTCTGATGCTGCTACCCCAACAGATTATGGCTGAAAATATTAAACTCTCCACAACAGACTTGAAGAAGACATGCAGCATCTTAAAGCAAACCCTGAAGCTTCCTCAAGAAGTCCAGTCTGCTGTGTCCCTTCTTCACTGTTCAGTCTCCAGTCCAGTCTGTTGTCCAGGTGAACTCTGAGGTATTTATACTCCTCAACCACCTCCACTTCTTCTCCCGTGATGGAAACAGTGTTTGACTTAACTCAGTTTTTTTCTAAAATCTACAATCATGTTCTTTGTTTTGTTCACATTCAAGGTAAAATGATTCCTGTAAAATGGTTTCTCATGCAGCTACAGTAAAAAAAGAAATATGGACCAAACCAGAACTTAGTCAGCGAATACATCTTTCAACAGCAATAAGGTCCATAACACGCTCTGAACTGACTGAATGACTCGCCTGAAACAATGTAAAGCTGAATGTAAACATCACTGATACTAGAGAAAAACCAACTGACGTCCACATGGCTACCAGTAGCATCTAATCAGCCCAAACTCCTTATTTTGGTTAAAACCAAAAAAGTCGGTGGAAGAGATTTACCAACAGCTGCCCATGCTGCATTCAAATACAGCTGGGAGACTTAAGTTGTCAAAATATCAAAACAACTGCAAAGTGATTTAAGCATGTATTACTCTCAAATATGGGCAAAGTATTATTTAAACATTTCTAAACATTAACACGGACTGTTTTTGAAGTGGTTGTATTGTTTTATACTTTGTCTGCTTGTACTATTTTATTTATAAAGAAAAAATACAATCAAATAACCAGTCAGTTCTATCCGTTCAACTTTTTTAAGTTATAGAACATAATAAAATCTAATTAATATCAGGAATTGAAAGAAATGAATTCAAGACAAAAAGTTCTTTGTTTAATGTTGATAAAAGTAAAAAAAGAAAAAACTCATATATGCACATTTGTATTTATTTTTCTTGATTAAAGTGTACTGAACAGTGACTTTAAAACCACAAAAAAGTACCGAACTGTGATTTTTGTGTACCGTTACACCCCTAGTATTAGGTAATTTTTTTTAACTAATACATTTTTTTAATAGAGTTTGCAAAACAAAATTTTTTTCACTATTAAAAATCTTTGTCTGTGAAAGTAATCCTGGTAAAAAAAAAAAGAAAACAAACACGGAATCAAAACTAAACAAGCATATAATCAGAACCTGTATTGCACACAAGACAATTAACCAATGTTGAATTATTTGCCTTTTCAAAAGTGATCAAAACTTGTTTATAAAGTGAATGTCTTTGAGAGTAACATGTTTCCTCTCAATCATTAAACTATATGTGTTCCTGTAGATAAACAAGTCACAGTATTAAGCATCCAGACATTAATCTTTTAGATATCAATGTGTGAAGAAAAAGTCTACAGAACACTGTGATGTTCAGTGGTGATTCATCTCGCAATGTTTCAAGGTTTAAAAATAAGCTTCTGTTTTTAGCCTGAATGCAGCAAAAAAAATACTGAAGATGGAAACCCCCACCACGCCCATTTCCTCATGCGCCACAACATTTCTGGGCAAGCTAGCAAAGATTAGCAACAAAGCTGCAGGTAATGGCAACAACAACAAAAGTGAGACAGAAACGCCTGGCTTACCTCATTTGTTATATCATAGACCACAATGGCGGCCTGGGCGCCTCTGTAGTACATAGGAGCCAGACTGTGGTAGCGCTCCTGACCAGCTGTGTCCCAGATTTCAAATTTGACTGTTGTGTCGTCCAAACATACAGTCTGAGTCAGGAAGGCAGCTGCAGGGAAACAAAGCAGATAAGGCTGTCACATTCTGAGTCACACAAAGTGGGTTTCAGTGAAAGTAACATGAGCCAGCACTGGTCGCCTCCTCATGTTCACGCTGAACGTGCAAAATCAGACCGGGCGGCAGCTTAAGGATTTGGTAGAGACTGATTCAGGGACACTTTTTAACTCTCTGAAATAATTTCCTCACCGAAAGGCCCCTTTTCTAACACAATTTAAAAAGTATTTTGTATTATAATCCAGTGAGACTCAGATTCATTTACTACTGATATCCTTTTCATCTGGACTAATGGGAATCTAATAAAAGCAGCACAGTCTCCCATAGTTTCCAGGAAGAGGTTAAAAAGGTTAGGCTAGGTTAACCGGACAAAAAGATACCTGAAACTATGACAGAACGTCTAGGAATTCACCCCAGTATTTCTGTGGCTCTTTGTTCCTCCCAGATATCTAAACACAAGTTAAACTTAAAGTGCAAACATCATTATATTGTAGAGCCAGGAAACCTAAAAACATTCAAAGTGTAACTTAATCACATTTGGCTTTTCTATATATTTTTTTTCACAAGCAGATAAATAATTTGAGAACACTTTTAAAAATCAACTTCTCAGCCAAACCAACCAAAACAGAAAGCTACCACCATTCTTAAAAAGAGGTCTGTAACAGTACTTATTTTTAACCATAACTAAATAATTTTTAATGGTAAAAAGATGAACAGATGTGAAACAGTTCATCAGTAACACACAAAAAAGAAAAATCAGGCAATTTTTCAACATCGATATAAGAAATGGGGGTGAGCTCCTTTGAAGTAAAATAGTCAAAAAGAATGAATTTACACTCAACCATTTAAAAAAAAGAGCCTCTCTCTGTCAGAAACACTTTAGCACAACACGGTTTATGACGTGGCTAGGATAGATAGCTCGAGCAGGGAGTCAGCAGTCAGACCCCTGAGGGAACTGGGGGTGTTGTTTGTGAACATAAAGTTTAGCGGGTGAGAAACTGCTTTATTTACAGCCTTTGTTTGTTTTTTTACTTTCTTTGTGTCCTCTGTCAGTATAAAACATCTGCTGATGTCCACAGACAGTGCTAAATTGATAACTGGTCACTCTAAACAACCCCATTGTGCATTTACCCACGATAATTAGCTTAAGCTTACGTCTGTTTGTTTGTTTTTTCCATGTCTGAGCCAATTGAAAGAGTGTTTGAGTTCAGCTTTAGTGCGAATATATATCAGAACTTTTACTTCACTTCCACCCACCACAGCTACAGAATTAGCTAAAAGTTATTTTTCTGGATGATCAAGCCTCCAGTCACAAGGTGGCAGCAGTGCTCAAACTTAACAGGCTGCCTGTTCAACCCAGCAGAAGAAGCAGTCTACACAGACAGAGCTGGCAGACAGAGTAGGGCTCTATGAAGGTGTGGGAAAGGTGGATGTAATCGTGGAATTTAACAAACAAAATGGAATACACGATTAAACGCTGTTCCTGTAGCGATCTGGCGGCTGCAGCTCCTGTAGGCTACCTGTTGTTACCTGGGGTCGGCCCTCCTCTCCACAAGGACAGAATAAACCAGCCAGCCATTGCAAAAAAAAACTCACAGAAACAAAGACGTCCTCCAAAAAAACCCCAAAAAAACAACAACTCGAAGCTTAGCGCAAAGGTCAGGGATATTTATGATTCGGGAGAACAACCCTTCTATAAGTTCTGTCAGATCACGGTGACGACCACTGATAGTGAAGAGTCACATCAGAAACAAGGAGAAGAAGCAAGCTCTGTGTGCAAAAAAGCAGCTAAACACAAAAACACTGACATGTATTTATTTTAGTTGAGTCTGGGACAGGGTTAGGAAATATAAATCCACAAAGGTCCTGGGGTCTCATTTATAAACGTTGCGTACGCACAAAACGGGGCCTGAAACTGGCATACGCCACTTTCAAAGCAAAAGTTGTGATTTATAAAGAACAGAGTTGATGGCAAAATGTGCGCACCTGTACGCCAACTCTGACCCGTGCATACGGACATTTTGGGGGGAATCGACGACTCAGTTGGTGAGGTGGTGAACTGCAGCCAGACTGCATATTACTCCTCTCACACATATCGTTTCACCTCACACCAAACATTAATTATGGATTCATGTTATTATGAACATCCAAACCAGCAATGATATCTATATTGTAGCTTTGCAGTGAGCTATAGCTCTTATAAAAACATTTTTCAATATAAAAATAAATACATAAAATCTATCTCAAAACCTTAAAATCAGATAAAAGGGACGGGACTGTATGCCAATTAATAAATTGAATCATCTGTACCATATATCATTGATTGGCACGTTCATTGTGCCAAGGAAAGAAGCAATCAGTCTTATTGCTGCCAATAGAAATACCCCAACTACTTTCAAGCGTAATATTTGAGATGGATGCACTGGCGTTGCTAGAAGATTTTTCAAATGGAAGGATTAGGAGAGAACGCGTGTTCAGGGATCATGCGGACCTCCTTGCCCATGATGATGACTGGCTAATAAGCAGATTCAGATTCCCTAGAGCTGTGCTCTTGGATCTCTGTGCTGAATTGGGCCCGGTTTTGGAGAAACCGTCCAGGCGGAACCGTGCCATTACGGTCCAGCTGCAGGTGCTCACCACTCTGGGGTTTCTTGCAACTGGTTGTTACCAGCGGGAAATAGCCGACAGGTATGTGTCTGAGTGACATGATTCTTACTATTCTACCCAAAGTCCCTTTTTGGAAATAATGCCTTCAAATATTTCATATTTATTTACTAGGTCTGGGATATCACAGCCGTCCCTGAGCACAATAATGCCTGCAGTCTTGGATGGGATCATTAAAATGAGCTGGCGATACATCACATTTCCATATACTGTGGGGGAGCAGGCCGAAATTAAGGCAAGGCAAGGCAATTTTATTTGTATAGCACACTTTCAACAGCAGGGCAATTCAAGGTGCTTTACATGATTTGGTGATTTAAAAGAAACACATAAAAGAAACACACATTACACATGATACACAATAAAGCAAGAGAAAAATAAAAAAAGCAAGAGAGCATGAACACATTTCATACATATAACATCAAGCATTTACTCAAAGGCAATTCTAAACAGATGGGTTTTTAGTCTCGATTTAAAGCAGTTCAGAGTTTCAGCAGCTCTACACTCGTCAGGAAGTTTGTTCCAGATAAGGGGAGCATAAAAACTGAAAGCTGCTTCTCCATGTTTAGTTCTGAGTCTAGGGATGTTTAGTAGGCTAGAGTTGGAGGACCTGAGTGGTCTTGGTGGTTGGTACCATGACAACAGGTCTTCAACATATTTTGGTGCTAAGCCATGTAATGATTTATAAACTAGTAAAAGTATTTTGAAGTCTATTCTCTGAGCTACAGGGAGCCAGTGTAAGGACTTTAGAACTGGGGTGATGTGCTCTACTTTCCTGGTTCTAGTGAGGACGCAAGCGGCAGCGTTCTGGATCAGCTGCAGCTGTCTGATTGACTTTTTAGGCAGACCTGTCAAGATGCTGTTGCAGTAATCAATCCGACTAAAGATAAACGCATGGATGAGTTTTTCTAGGTCGTGTTGCAAAATCAGTCCTTTAATCCTAGAGATGTTCTTCAGGTGATAGAACGCTGACCTTGTTATTGCCTTTATTTGACCCTGGAGGTTCAGGTCTGAGTCCATTACTACACCTAGGTTACGAACCTGATCAGTAGTTTCTAGCTGTATTAATTGAAGCTGTGTGCTGACTCTTGATCGTTCCTCCTTGGGTCCAAAAATAATCACTTCAGTTTTGTTTCTATTCAGCTGGAGAAAGTTATGGCACATCCATCCATTTATTTGGTCAATGCAGTGATTTAGGGTTTGAATGGGTTCAGAGTCACCTGGTGACATTGTAATGTAGAGCTGAGTGTCATCCGCGTAGTTATGGTAGCTAATGTTATTGGTCGCTATAATCTTGCCTAGTGGGAGCATGTAGATATTAAATAAGAGGGGCCCCAGGATGGAGCCCTGGGGCACCCCACATGTGATTTCTGTTCGTTCTGATGAAAAGTTTCCTATTGAAACATAGAAGTCCCTGTTCTTTAGGTAAGACTCGAACCAGCCAAGTACTGTACCAGAGAGTCCGACCCAGCTCTCCAGTCGTTCCAATAAAATATCATGATCAACAGTGTCAAATGCTGCACTGAGGTCCAACAGAACCAGCACTGTGGTTCTTCCACAGTCTGTATTTATGCGGATGTCATTAAATACTTTGACGAGGACAGTCTCGGTGCTGTGGTGAGCGCGGAAACCAGACTGAAAAGCATCAAAACGGTTTGTTGTTGTTATGAAGCCATTTAACTGCTGAAACACAGCTTTTTCAATAATCTTACTGATGAATGGGAGATTAGAGATTGGCCTGTAGTTCTGCATTAATGTGTTGTCCAGATTTTTCTTCTTTAGCAGTGGTTTAATAACTGCTGTTTTTAAAGCCTGAGGGAAGACACCTGATAGCAGTGATGAGTTCACTATTTGAACAAGATCAGAACCAATAACAGGAAGAACTTTCTTTAGAAAAGCTGTGGGTAGGATATCAAGACAGCAGGAGGAGGAGCTTAATTGGATAATGATTTTTTCAAGGCTGTTCTGGTTTAATTAATTAAGATGCAATTTGCAGCAATGTCCGGTTTCCCAAACATAATCGGCGCAATTGACTGCACCCATATTGCTATAATGGCCCCGTCCGAGGATGAATTTGTTTTCGTCAGTTGTTTTCGTCATCTGCAAATCATATGTGATTCACACATGATGATCACTAATATGGTCGCACGATGGTCTGGGTCAACACACGACTCCTTTATCTTGACACACAGCAGTGTAGGGAACAGACTGCAGGCAGGCGCTGTGCGTGATGGCTGGCTGCTCGGTAAGTCCTCACCGTCATTAGAAATGCTGGTTGTTGACGCCTGAATTAAACGTGTTATCACTTGCAGGTGATAGTGGCTACCCTCTCAGGACCTGGCTTCTGACCCCGTTCCCAGACCCACAGACAGCAGAGGAAATGCGCTACAACTCTTGTCACACGCGTGCGCGCTCAGTCATGGAGCGTGCCATAGGCCTGTTAAAATGTAGGTGGCGGTCATTGGATGCCTCGGGTGGCAGACTATTATACCACCCTACAAAGGTCTGCAAGATCGTGAGGGCATGTGGAATTCTTCATAACATGGCACTGAGAATTGGAATTCCCCTCCCTGCTGGCCTACCCCCTCCCCAGGATGAGAACCCCGACCCACAGCCGCCTCCTCCTCGACAGGAAGCCTTCACCCAGGTAGCAAGGATCCGCCAGGATGTAATGCGGCGTTTGAGATAACAACGACATGGTTCATTTATTAAAATTTTTTATTGTATCATTTAAGGTACCAATGGCTGTCACTATGTCGCACAGGACACTCTTTATTTCCTATAACTCGTTTGTCACAGAATTGATGGCGCTGATGGTGTCTCTCTGTGTCTGCATCACAGCTTCAGTCAGAACCCGACCACTGCTGGATGCACCACGGGCACCAGCAGCACTGGTGCTGGGGGCAGCCGGACGCTGGGCAACCTCATCTTCCTCAGCCTCCTCATCCTCGCCACCTACCGACTGTGGAAGAGCTGAAAAGACACTGCATATTAGTCTGTCTCCTTAAAATATGCTTAAATTTTTTAACGTAGCCACGTAATAAAATATATACAAAAGGTGCTTTACCGGGTTCATTTTGTCGTCTCTGCCAGGTCGGTGTTGCCCTCCTTCTCTGACACAATACCGTTCACGCTTGATGTTCCCATGATACTTGCCATCTTCCTGTCCAGTGATGTCAGCTCGGGTGTACACGTACCCCCTCCAGTAGCAGAACCACTCTGTTGCTGCCATATTTCCCCTCTTCTTCATATGCATCAATATTCATGTCCTGCTTTGCATTGACCTTTTATAGCCAGATTTGGGCGTGTTCAGGGCGGGATATGAGCCAAATTCACGTGCGCAAACTTCCAAGAAGATTGTGATTTATAAAGGGGAAATTGCTTACACCTGTGTGTAGGCATGGTTTTATAAATCAGAAATCTTCTTTCCAGGTCTCTTTATGAGACATGGTTTGGTGGTGAGAGATTCTTTTATAAAATGTGAAAAACATGAGATTCTTCGTTTTGCACATGTTTTAGTTCTTTAAAAATGACATGGACATTTGTGAAAATAGTTAATTTTCATTAATTTCTGCTGCCTTGTGCTTTTTTGTATGAAGATTTCTTGATTTCAGACATTCAAATGAAACTAAATATCGTGAGCAATAATCTGAACACGACTGAAAAGGAAAACCTGATCAAGATTAAGATATCTGCCTGAATTATCCATTTTTAATTACTAAATTTGTGTGTGTATGCTGTACTTAGAAGGTTTATCAAATAACTGTTTTTACCCTTTTGTTTGACATATGACAATATTATTCCTCAACTAATGCCAGATAAACTCTCAGAATTGTGATTTATAACCACCTGGGAACTGCGACGCTTGTGACAGCTGTTTGTTGTTCATTATATTTCATTCTTACTTTCACCGTACATGTGGGGGGAAAAAAGCAACAAAGCTGTCATCATACATACCTCCGATTGTGCTCTCTTGGAATTCGTGAAACTGACCCTTGACAAATCGAAGTACAAGACTTGACTTTCCCACCGCTGACTCTCCTAACAGCACGAGTTTGAACTGGCAGATCTTGTTGCCTGCATTCGGTCCATTGGGTCGTGTGGCTCCGCCTCTACTTGCCATGTCACTCTGTGTGGTCTCTTAACCTGAATGCTGATGTGGTGGCAAAAACTTTCAACAACACCTACATGAGAGAGAGAGAGTGAGAGAGAGAGAGAGAGAGAGAGAGAGAGAGAGAGAGAGAGAGAGAGAGAGAGAGAGAGAGAGAGAGAGAGAGAGAGAGAGAGAGAGAGAAAGGCGATGGTAAATATTGTCAACACACTTTCATTTAGCAAAACAAATAAATCCAGTCGTCAAAACCAATTTTTTTCTACCGTAATTTTCGGACTATAAGCCGCTAATTCTTTTACACACGCTTTGGACCGTGCTTCCTATACAACGATGCGGCCAATTTATGGATTTTTTTTTTTACCGGCTAACTATAGCAGGAATCGCAAAAGTGAACCAGACATATGAGGAAGGATTATGCGCCAAAGAAGACACAACCGGTGGTTTTCATGCACGCAACCTCATCATTGAAAACACACTAAGAAATGCAGCTTTTAAGTTAAAGGCAATCAAGCTGGCAGTCAAAGAAGAAAATAGAGCCACTGCACGTAAGCTTGACATCAATGAATCGATGGTGAGACGTTGGAGGAGGCAGCGGGAAGAACTGAGTCAGTTTAAAAACGCGAAAAAAGCTTTCAGAGGACATATAGACGCTGAAGAAGATGACTTCAGTGGCTTGAGTGGGGAAGAGGACGATGGACATAGCGACCAATGACTTTTCTAGTAGGCCAAAGTATGTTTTATTCTCTTACCAGACATGTTACTGTCGTGTTGATGCCGTGTTCGCGTCGTACTGACAATTTTCAGGCAGAGTAAAAAAAGAAAGCACGTCTTAAATTAAAACAAACAAAATCTTCCATGTACCATGTTTCTGCGTAAATATCTCATGTTACAACATGAAAACCTGCGGCTTATATTCAGGTAAGCTCAATAGTACAGAAGTTACAGTACTCAGGCTCCTTGCTAGGGTCAGATCGTTTCTCAAATATTCCGATTACAAACACCAAGAGAAGGGCTGTTACTCTGTAACAGCCCTTCTCTTGGTATTTCCCAGTGTCTGTCTTCTGGTTTCAAACTTCAAAACTGTAGCAGCTTTACTTTGAGACACAACATCTCAATAGCCCAGGCTTTTTTTGCACTGGCTTCCTGTTTATTTTTAAATTATTGAGCATTTTTATACGGTACCTGTCCAATCTTCTAAGGGTGTACACTCCATGCAGGTCACTAAGATCAGAGGCTCTTAGATGCACAGAGGACCAGAGATGCTGCTTTTACTGTAGCTGCATTTATTATTAAGAACAAGCATTGATTTCACAATATATTACCAACACGTGACACTTTCAAAATCTGCTTAAAATTCCTTTTTGTTTTGGCATTCTTGCTGAACTTTTGTTCTCTCTCTCTTTTCTTTCTAAAGTCCCATGAGATCATATTTGCTGTGAAGTTTCACTAGATCAATAAACTGAACTGAGGTTCATTTTCAGCCTCTACTGTGTCCATTTCTGAGCAACCTTCCTTGTATTCTTCTATATTTCTTTGAGAAATCTTGGACCTTTAGTGAGTAAAGCACTGTGGTCAACTTCAGCTGTTTTTAAATGTGTTTATAACTAAATCTGCCCCGTTTTATAAATTTTTTTCCCTTTGAAATTATCAATATGAGATATAAAAAGATAGCTATTTTAAATTTTCTAAAATAAAGTTTCATTTTTTAATACAGCAATCTATTTCAATAATTAAACGGTGAGCATCGCTAGCTAAAGGGTAGAAAAACTGCTAAATACAAACAACCTCAACAATTATTACAATTTTTTTTGTCTATTAACAACTAATGTTTCTATCTTTTAAATCTGTCTGGGAGATGTTTACACAATTGTGTATTTCACAACACACAGTCAGGTAATGACCCAAAACTTTAACTATAGTACAAATGTGTCATATCGATTTTCCTATTTTAGATATGAAAGATGCACTGATCAGACTTTTCCTTTGCCGAAACAGTTCTCCTTGAGATCAGACCTGCCGATCCCGACTTTGACTCATTCTAATGTTTTATTCAAAGGATCATAAAACCGAACAAAAAAAGCTATGATATTTGTTAAGTTTTGAATTAATTAGAACTAAGAAAAAAATGATTCTGTGAATCTGATCTGAGTGGATCAAAGAAAAAACTGGAAGATTTTGATGCCTAGTGCAAATGCCTGGTGCATTTCTAGTAGCAAATAACCCAATATCTGTTTATAGTTTACATGAAAGTCATCCAGGTATAACCCTCACTTCTCAAACTGAAACGTTTAGGAAAATGATGTGAAACAGAGACATGGACCGCATGGATTTAGCAAAAACAGTTGCTTGTTGTACAAGAAATAAACCAAAAACATTTATATTAAAGGGAAATTAAGAAAATAAAACTTCATCATTTACACTTTACGATTCCAAACACTAGGATGTTTCTTGTCAACAATGCTGAATACATTCCTGAAATTCTTTAATTGAAAAGGGTAATCAATTTGTCAACTAGGGACACACAAACAGCTTTTGGATTTCTGCTAAAGTTCTGAAGTGGCTGACTAATACTACACCTACAACTAATATAATCCCACAGCTGCGAAAACCTCCGGCCATGTCTGTGAGAGGATTTAAGTTATGAGTAAAGAGGATTAGAGGACAAGTTTGGACAAAAACATACGGGAAAACCTCTTTGGGTTAAATAAGAATAGGTTACATTCTACACACTATTTGGTTGATAGCATCCGAGATGCTCATCTAGAGCCATGGGAATACGGTGAAAATAGAAGAGAAAGCAAAGAGTATAAAATAGTTTCTGATTCTGAGAAAATGTAAGTCTAACGTATAACCAAAAAAGGATTTTTGATACAGAAATGGTATGCTATGTTCTAGATATTCGTTTGGAAGATTCCTGACTTAATAGATGCCCATTCATCGACCCTCTTCACAACAAACGTAAGCCACAGAATGTAGCTGAGGACGCTGGCTGTTCACAGAGTGCTGTAACCAAGAGTATTGATGGAAAGTTCAGTGGAAGGTAAAATACAGCCTTGAGCGCATTGTGAAGGAAAGTCCATTTAAGGTTTACAAGGGCTACAACTGTCACATTTCTTGCTTAAAGCCCTTCCTGAAGCTTCAAAATCATCTTACATGGGTTAAGAAGTGAAGGGAGCTCTCAGGCTTTTCAGATTAAAGAAACTTTTCAATTTCCTTTGAAAACAATGGTGTCAGTGTCTGGAGGGAGAGTGGACAGGCACCAAATTCAAACGGATTTGAGGTCAAGTGTGAAGCTTCATTTGGAAAGCCGTGTAATCTGCTGGTGGTGGATGTTTCATCAAAACCAAACCCAGCACAGCTCTCTTCCAAGACATTTATTCTGCTGACAAGCTTTTCTTGAGATGCTGATTTCATTTTCCAGTATGACTTGGCACCTGCCCACAGTGCTAAACGTACCAGTACCTCCTTTAATGACCTTGGTATCACTGTGCTTGATTGGGCAGCAAACTCCCTGATCCAAACATACTTAAAAAATCCAATTTTATTACTAGATCTAGTTGATCCACTGGAACGAAGAAGGTGAAAAAAGGCCACAAACGACCAGTCATATTTTTAATTTCACTGCAAAAATTACTGTCATCAATAATGGTTCAATCTAAATTCTAAAAAAAAACAAAAAACAAAAGATACATTGCTTTTGAATATCGATACAATATTGTGACATAAAATATTGCAACATATTGGCGTATCGACATTTTCTTACATCCCTATTGGCATACATCATTTGAATCCCAAGCAGGAATAGGACAGTGTTGAAATTAAGCCCGGGAGCTCGGACGTTTCTTTACCTCGGGCGGGTCGTGAATCAGAATTTTTTATTTTCCTTCCATGAATATCTCAAACTTTCAGGCGCCGAGGCGACCTATATTTGGTGGCGCTGTGAGGTTAGACGGCCTTCCTTTCAAAGCAGAAGAGAGGTCCTGACGTCTGGTAGCAGCTAGCAAAAAATATCAAGATAGTTGACAGCATAATCGAGCTCAGCAAGGAGAAGTACTGATCACCAGTAGCGCTTACGAAGATCTTCTATGAAGGAAGGTGCCTCACTCGCGTACACAAGCAGACACACAGCGGGATCGTGATAGTGGCTCAACTGCGGCTGCTTTTAGAGTCCAAAAAAAGCAAACAATCTGACCACCGATCTAGATTAGACCAGCCGTTTAGGATAACTCACGAACCTCCCTCTGGCCAGCCTGCCCTGAAAGAATCTCAGCTTTTAAATTATGTATAATATGAATATGTACATCATGTGTGAAAAAAAAGGAAAAAAAGGCAGATTTGACCCGTAAGTATGTAACACACTTCCAAAAGGACGTAAAAAATGCAAAGGGGTTTCATAGAAACTAGTCCCCCGCACCCCACCCCACACACACACACAAAATAAGCCACGGCCCCCCAGCTAAATTGCCCTGGTTCCGGGTCTGGCAGGGCCACAGCTAGATCACCTACATGCTATGCCACTTTGATGCAGTAATTCATGCAAAAGGAGCCCAGACCGAGTATTCAGTGTATATACTGAACAGTAAATGATCATAGTTTTTTCAGTAAATGACATTTCTTTACAAAAAACATATTGAATTGGTGTTTAATACTGATTTTCTTTCTTCATTTGCTGTAAGCCAGTCATCAAAAATAAACAAAACTAAATGGCTAAAATAGATGTATACATTTTTCAATGTGAAATAAATAGTACTTTCTCTCCTAATTTTGTAACCTGTGATTTCGAAGCTCTATTAAACATCAGTTGCTTCTAGAATTAAATCTAGACAAATAGGCTAACATACTTTAGAAAAGTTGTTATGACCGAGGATGCGTCGTTTAAAGGCTAACAATATTAGTCAATCTTAGATGTACCAACAACAGAGCACCTATAATAGTCACAGAGCTCTCCTTTCCAAAAATAATTACCAAGAACTTCGCCGAAATCGCGTTACGACATCGGGATAACCACATATAACCTGTTATTAGCTTCAATTGTCAAACAGCTAGCGTTAGCAACACGGCTAGCTTGTAAGTTGATACTGTCGAGCTCCCAAACGACTAGCAGTGACAATAGATTTAGTCAGTGAAAAATAAATTAAAAAGCGGTTAGTATCGTGCACTACATGTTTAGACACTTACGTAATGTTTGAGAATGTCAGAAGCCAGATGATGATGCAGGTTTGGGTGTGTACAGCTAATGTAAGTTGGCTAACGTTGTCTGGGGGGGAAAAAGCCAAAAGTATTTAAACTCCTTCATCAATTCAGCGATTTCAAAATGCATATAGGTTGTAATAAAAGCGAATAACGGTGCTGTTGATCTGGTGTGGCTGACCCTTCAGAGTGTCCTGCCTTTATTTACACTGCTAACTAGCACGGCACTCCCAAGCAAGTGTTGGCTAGCTGGGTGAATGTTGTTTAGCTGCGGCCGCTGCGGGAGGAGCCCTCCGGTGTTAGCATTTAGGTCGCTAGTGTTAGCCACTCACCCCAAAAAGAAAAGAAGGGCAGCCTGGATAATGCGAGCGTTGTCTCGGGCCCGATTTATCCGCAGCACTCCAGAGTCTGTTCACAGTGTGACAACTATCCGGACAGGTACTGAATCGGTAGATTTCGTAAGGCTCCGCGGTGTCCCTCTCCCACTTCTATCAACTTCCCTTTTCGCATTGTACGAAGGATGATGACAGATCGTATGACTACAAATGACAATCCGCCTGCGTGTCAGCGGCCAGGACCAATCAAATACATTTATTCTCATTTTAAATAAAATGTTTAATTATTACAACAACAAAAAAGAGAGAGACTATTAATCATAAATAACAGCTAAAGCCAATTCAAGTTCGATTTTTTTTCTTTTTGGGAAAGGGGGACTTCAGTTTACATGGTAACTGCTGTTGCTAGGCAACAAAACTCGTAACATTGACAACTACGACGTCTCGCTTTTGCTAAAGCAAAGACACCAAGACTACCATGTAACTGGGCTGACTTCTGAATGGAAGATGAATTTCACTGAAGGAAACTTCTCAGAGCAGCTAAAAGTTCAGGATGAAAGCCAACACATACCGAGGGTGAGCCAACATTGAGAATAGTTTTCATACTGGACAATTGTTTGTTAAGTCTTTATACATTGGTGTATCCTAATGAATTGGTCGTGCCTCCTTTTTGCCTGAAATGCCGCATCAATGCAGAGCATGGATGTTCCCAAAGGGAAATTAAATATAGTAATTTATGCGATCCAAGATTCTTCTAAGAGTTCTTCTAGATGCTGATGGCTGTGGGCAGGAATAATATCCTGTAGCAGTCAGTATTACAGCAAATCTGTTTAAGCCTCTGACTGAATACACTCTGTTGTTGTAGGATAGTCTCATGAAGAGGATGCTCAGGGTTGTCCATAATTTTTTATGATTTTTTTATTTTTTTAAATGTTGCTGGTCAATCAGGCACAGTTATACTATGGTCATTAAAGGAGATGTTGGTCCTTTTGGTAGCGTGTACAAGTGCAGAGTACTGCTGGAAAATCTGCATACTCCAAAAGCTTGTCAGCAACACAAGAAATTGAGTTACAGCTCATGTCCCCGAGTATGTCTTTATTTGGTGGCTCTTGAAGCCCTGATTTAAGTCATGGTCAGAGTGATTCTCCTACAAACTCTTGAATGGGGTTTTCTTTACAATTCTCTCAAAACTGTAATTATCCCTGTGGCTTGAACTCCTTTTTTTCTACCATGCTTCTTCCTTTCAGATAACTAAACATTCATTCATACTACAGACCACAGCAAAGTTTTTTTGAAAAAAAAACAAGTGAATGAGACAGAATAATATCGCTCTGTTGTAAGGAATCTGTAAGATATATGTGTTTCACTTTTTGAACTGAATTTGAGTTTTCCTTAAGAAAGTTTACCCTGTCATTGGGTCTGATCTGATTTAAATAGTGAACTCATCCCTCCTGTCAGGTGTCTTCCCCCAGGCTTCAAAAACAGCAGTTATTAAACCTCTATTAAAGAAGAATAACCTGGACAACACGTTAATGCAGTACTACAGACTAATTTCTAATCTTCCATTCATCAGTAAAATTATTGAAAAAGCTGTTTCAGCAGTTAAATGGCTTCATAACAATGACCAACCGCTTTGATGTTTTTTAGTCTGGTTTCCGTGCTCACCACAGCACTGAGACTGCCCTCGTCAAAGTATTCAATGACATCCACATAAATACAGACTGTGGTAGAACCACAGTGCTGGTTCTGTTGGACCTCAGTGCAGCATTTGACACTGTTGATCATGATATATTATTGGAGACTGGAGAGCTGGGTCGGACTCTCTGGTACAGTACTTGGCTGGTTTGAGTCTTATCTAAAGAACAGGAACTTGTTCGTGTCAATAGGAATACTTTTCATCAGAACGAACAGAAATCACATGTGGGGTGCCCCAAGGCTCCATCCTGGGGGCCCTCTTATTAAATATCTACATGCTCCCACTGGCTCAGATTATAACAACCAATAAGATTAGCTACCATAACTATGCAGATGATACTCAGCTCTACATTACAATGTCACCAGGTGACTTTGAACCCATCCAAACCCTAAGTAAATGCATCAAGCAAATCAATGGATGGATGTGTCATAACTTTCCCCAGCTGAACAGAAACAAAACTGAAGTAATTGCTTTTGGACCTAAAGAGGAATGATCAATAGTCAGCACAGAGCTTCAGTTAATACAGCTAGAAACTATTGATCATGCCTGAAATCTAGGTGTAGTAATGGACTCAGACCTGAACCTCCAGGGTCACATAAAGGCAATAACAAGGTCAGCCTTCTATCACCTGAAGAACATTTCTAGGATTAAAGGACTGATGTTGCAACAGGACCTCGAAATATTCATCCATGCGTTTATCTTTAGTCAGATTTATTACTGCAACAGCGTCCTCACAGGTCTGCCTAAAAAGTCAATCAGACAGCTGCAGCTGATCCAGAACGCTGCTGCTTGCGTCCTCACTAGAACCAGGAAAGTAGAGCACATCACCCCAGTTCTAAAGTCCTTACAATGGCTCCCTGTAGCTCAGAGAATAGACTTTAAAATACTTTTACTAGTTTATAAATCATTGGATGGCTTAGCACCAAAGTATGTTGAAGATCTGCTGTTACTATACCAACCCCCCAGACCACTCAGGTCCTCTAATTCCAGTGTACTCAGCATCCCTAGACTTAGAACCAAACATGGAGAAGCAGCTTTCAGTTTCTATGCTCCTCTAATCTGGAACAAACTTCCAGATAAACTGCAAGGCTGCTGAAACACTGAGTATTTTTAAATTACAACTAAAAACGTTTCTGTTTAGAGCTGCCTTTGAGTAAGTGATTAATAATAGCTGGAATGTCATATGTTTTAACGCGTCACATGTTATGTGTCTCTAACTTTATGTTTTATGCATTATTGCTGTTTTTATTTTATCTTATCCCCTAATTATGTAAAGCACCTTAATATACCTTGTTGTTGAAAGTGTGCTATACAAATAAAGTTGATTTGCCTTAAAGATGCACCTGTATTTATTGATTTTTGTTTGTTTGTTTTCAAGCCAGGCCGGGAAACTAAAACCCATAGGAGACACCGCAAAGAGCTGTCTACAAGAAATTTCAAATGTAAGTTTTCCCTTTAATACGAAAGTCAAGAGGTGTGTGTATATTTAGTTTCAGTTCATCTTAATTCAGTTTTACTGCCATTTTCTCTACATGCTCCCACTTTCTCAGATTATAACAAATAAGTCACCAGGTGACTATGAACCGAGTCAAATGTTGGTAGGTGCATAGAACAAATCAATGCATAACTTATCTAACCTGTGCAGGCACTGTTTACCTACAACACAGGGATTGGTTGTTAAAACATTTGCAGTCTTCGTCTTTTACAAACAGCAGACAGATTCGGGGGGTGTTCTTGTTCATGCTTTTTATGATGTGCCTTCATACATTTTCAACAACCAGCCCCCAACCCCGCCGGTTTTAAGGAAATTCCGCAGCCGTACCCGACCAGAAATAGGAGCCATCAGAGAGCCCCTAGGGTTGGCAAGTGACCCTGATGTTGCCTGCACCATGATTCACGGCGTCTGCACCAAATCATCCCTCTCTGTGAGTAGGCTACAGCGTATGCACAGAACCTGAGGAGTTTATTTTAAAAAAGGATGGTTTACTGGGTTAATTCACAGCATTTGTACATCATAGTTTACACATTTATCAGGTAACATAAACATGTTTGTGAATTTGTCATAGATTCATATTGGAATTTCATGTTTATACTGAAACACACAAAAAAAATGAGAATTTCATACCATTAAATAACGTGCGTGAACAATGATTTTGGAATTTCACATTTTCTCCTCATTTGGCTACTTACAGATAGCATTCCATATTTCTGTCAAGCGTTCTTACTTCTAAATACAGAAAAATATGCTGAAAGTTTGACATCACAGGTAACATCTTGCATTTACGGATGGTAAAGTTTGTTAGTACATGATAGTAAATTTAAGCACAGGTAAATTTAGGCTCTTTGATGATATGTCCTTATTGGTATTGTAGAAATAATTAATACCATGAAACTGCAGATATCCATCAATATTGATTAAAAAAAAATGTCTATGTTGCCTTTTCTGTGCCTTAAAATCAGAATATTTGTGTAATTTTTCCACCAGGGCGAATGCTTGCTAAATCTTCCCCAAAAGACGTTCTTCCAACAGAAGCTACAAGAACTCAGCGAGTCTGTTTATGCTACAAGTAGGAAAGCTCCGCTTGGCCGGGGACCTGTCGGAGGTGCTGAACTACCCGCCTGGATCAATGACAAAACTACATTTGGTGTGAAAAAAGTGAAAGGTATATCAAAGGTTTTGAATGTATGTGATGTGTTTTGGTCAAAGTACCACAGAGACACAGAGCAGAATTCATTTTTAGCCCCAGTTTTAGCATTCAGTGTTTTTGCGTTCACACCTAACATTGATTAAATTAATCTGAATAACTTGAAAGAAAGTTCTCAAATAAAATTTACTATTCTTATTATTTTTATTATGCACTTTTGCGCTGGCTTCCGGTTGGGTATTCCATTGGAGATTGACCTCACGGAAAGAATTTAACATAAAGAAATTTAAGGATCTTAATGGAAAACAACAGGTTTTGGTGAACCTCACTTACATGAGAAAGGCTGGATTCCCCTGGAGGTAGGGAAGTTCACAGGCAAAGCCTCTGTGGTCGAGCCTTGGCTCCTAGGGTTTGGTTGTTGGAATACTATCTTTAAGTCACAAACACAAACCTATCACCTCCTTCTTTGTTTTTAATGTATTTCAGTCACTCCACTACATCTCCAAATAAAGGACTGGAATAGTTTCTGCAAAATCACTTTTGCTTAAACCAAAACAATTTCTGGATAGGATGCTGTGTTTAGACAAAATGTAAAAAAAAAAAAGGATAATAAAAAATACTGGTTATAAAACCTGCTGTTTTCATGTAAGCAAGGCTTAAAATTCATGAAGTTAAGCTATTCATCAATCTTTTTTTTTTTAATTGCGTGGATAAAATTAACCTTTGTGGTGAGCAGATTCAAAGCGGCCCACATTCTCCTAAATCTGTCCCTGATGACTCCTGTTAAGTTTAGAAAATTAAAAATATCGCACCACAACTATACAGTATGTATCTAGTCTCTTCAAAAATGTTATGTTAAGTTGCTGAACAACTGTCTTAATAGCAGGAATTGTAACTACTGTATTATGTTGTGGATTTCTTTAATCCAGGACATGGTGTGCGTGAGATCATCAACCCTCCAAAAACAACAGAGGAATTGGAGAAGGAAGTTGGTAAGACACATCATGCATCTTTCTACTAGAAATGTTTTTTTTGGGGGGGGGGGCTGAGTTTTCCCTCTTGGAGTGAAACTTTTTGACAATGCCTATTTGGCTTCATCTCAGGTGAGAAGACTGACAGGAAGTATAATTGTAGGAACTTCAATAAAAACTGTAACTTTGGGATTCCCACACCACACTTCAACGATGGCCGTAATGCTGCCAAAACTCTGCACTGGTTAGGAGAGTCGCACAAGTGAGTTCTGTACCAAAATGTGACTTACTCAGAATCTCAGTAAGACTTTTAGCCATACAGTTTGTATCTGATGCAAATACATTTTTTGTTACAGGTTCTACAGTCCAAATGCTGCTTGGAAGAGATCTGGGAACAAAGAAAAGCTGGCATCACAAATTGGCAACACCAGCAACATGTTTGTTTCTATTGTTCTTTACTGAATTTCCTCATAGAATAGAAATAGAAAACTTTATTTGTCCGACATCAAAAGGTTACAGAAATTCATCTTCATGTTCAACTAAAGTTCCTCATGTTTGACTTTATCAATCCACCAGTCTTTGTAGGAGGAGAAATACATTGCCTGTTCCACCTGAACACACATTTGGGGTTGTGTTTCCACCAGATCAGTATGGTAAAAAATGCCTTTCCAAGAGCTAAAACACACACTGGGAAACTTCTTAGCAGAAAGCAGAGAATCATTTTTGTCAACGTTCCTCCACAGGAGCAGGGGAACTTATCCACTCCACTGAGCCGGGGAAGTTTGTCAGAGGTCCAGACTGGCAGCAAAGCCTGGTTAGTGCAGTGAGACACCTCCTCAAGAAGGTCAACTTTCACAACTTCCCCTCTCTGCTGAAGGCTTTCAGACATTATGACAAGGTACGGATAAGACCTCTACAGGCAGGTATACCTGAGCTTTTCATCTTATGTCATAGCTTACGTCCTAAACAGAGGTTACGTTCATGGAGTGAATAGTTATGCAACGCTGAGGGGCAAGATCATCTAAAACAATCTTACTTTTTAAGCTTTGTCAAAAAGGAAAGCTTTAAACCTAGTCCTATTCACTAGGGGTTGGTTGGATATATATATATATATATATATATATACATACACACACACACTGTATATATAATAAATAATTATATTATAATATAATTTTAAAGAATAACTTTATAAAAACCTTTATAAGATGTAATTTGCATGTGCTGCAGGATTATTGTTGTATTAAGACTTTGCAAGTAAGAGTTATTTTTGTTTTGTTTACCAGAGAGGAAAGGGCCTAATTGACAAAGAAGACCTGCGAGCAGTGTGCCACGAGTTCAATCTGAAACTGAACGACAAAGTTCTGGATGACCTGATGGAGTACTGTGACACAGACAAGGATGGATTCATCAACTTTGTCGAATTTGCTAATTTTCTAAGCTGGAAGGACATGATGCCAATCAACGGTCAGTGAAAGAGGGCTCAGCTTTATGTTTATTTGGAAATACATCAATATAACCAACTATCACCTCTAATTAGGTCACAGATACAGAATTTGAAAAATAAAAAACAATTTTTTAAGTTTTTTCCTCTCCTGCAGAGCGCCAGTCCAGCTCCGCTCCAGTAAATGTGAACAGAAAACCATCATCAGAATCACCAGAACCTCTTTCCTCCCTGGACTTGATCCGGCCTGAGGACCTGGAGCCAGTCGAGTCAGGCAGCTCACAGAAGACTGTCAGGACCATCAGGAGACCCAGAGCAGCTTCAGACTACTTCTCTACCTCCGCCTCAGTCATCGGGGCTAACAGTGATGTGCTGCTCACATCAAGTGAGTTAGGAGCAGGGTTTTGGCTTGACCAATACTGTGTATTTACTCTACATTTTTCACAAAATACAAATTTTTAACTATTGTTTTAACCAACAAGAGATTGGTTAAGCAACCAAAACAAATATTTGCAGCAGGAAAAAACAGAATTTAAAAAATTAGTGGGCTAATAGGAAAGTACTAATTTTATTTTACTCTCCAACTAAAACAAAAAACAACAGTCATCACTCCATTAGTTTATTAAGGCAGGAGACAAAGGATGAATCAAACCAAATTTCTGTTTTAATTTTAATTCAAGTTGCAGATTCTATAACTGATCGGTTCCCTTGTTTAAATGACTTATGTTTCAGATGGTCGCTCCTACGGGATCCCATCCATGCGCTCTGACCTTCCAGCTCCACGCATCAAACGTGTCAGCGACAGAACCAACTATGGTGACTTATCCACTGCTGCAGATCTCCTACATCCATCGGTCCATGCTCTCCGCGGTGTTTACGAGGAGCACTTCTTCTGTCCTCGCACCAAGGAGGAGGTGAGCCGTGAACCTGAGGTCAGAGGTAATAGAGAGCCTGTTTGATGCCCAGGAATTTGATAGCTAGTTTGTGGTAGACTAGTTCCTTTTTTTTCTGCCAAAGCTGCCAAGCAGCCATTGTGTCTCCGTACAAAATTGACCCTTTACGAAATTTGCTAAGACGTTCGCATATTATGACCATTCTGGCAGGGAGTAACGTCATTTATCAGCACCAAAAGGCACCCACAGCAGCACAAAATAACAAGAGATCGGCGATATATAAGAAGCAGAGATGGTTGCTGCGTTTCTGTTTGCTGTGTAGTAAACTGCTTCGCTAGCAACTCTTCCAATTGTACAAAGCCGGTTCTTTGGCGACGTCTGCTCACTCTGAGTTACAACCAATCAGCAAGACTTAACCAGCCATTTCTGAGTACATCCCCCAACACAGGTGTTCACTTGGTTCCTGAAATGGCGCTGAAAATGGCCCTGTCAGGCTGGCGCGGTGTAGTGGAGGCATGCATGTTCTGCGAAGGTCTGGTTAATTAAATTACCCTGAAATTCCGATAGTGGAAACGCGCCAACAGTAGACCCGCAATTTGTGAGGTATATATAGCATCTCAGAGTTGCCAAACTCATGCTGCAGAATTTTGTTTTCAAAACATCCATGGCAGCTTGGCTTAACTGAATCAAATCACACATGATACAGTATCAAATGCGATGACTAAAGGCTGCATATCTTCCAAAGCCATTGAAATGTAAGCCAGATATGTATTGCTGGGATGGAGGTATAAGAAAGCCCAGATAACTGCATAAAGTCGCTGACCTTGCAGCAATCCCTTCACCTTACAAAGCATATGGCAATGGTAGAAAATAACTACTCTCTTAACAAAAATATATTTCCACTAAATTCAGCTCAGTAATGACAATTTGTACCTCATGGGATACATTTCTTTACTATTTATCCTGAATTTGGTGCTCCCTTCACAACCCTAAATGCTCCGATATATTAGATTAGAGTCTTACAGCTTTAATGCTAACTGACCATTTTTAGAGTATTTTGAGATGTGTTTGTGCTAATTATTATCAGTAAGAAAATTGGTTGCAAGAATGAGTTGCACAGCTCATAAACTGTCCACAACATGAACAGGTTCTATATTCTGAGTAAATGTAAATACTGCAACTTATTAACATCTTTATGTAACTTTGTCATCACTGTTGTGTAACTCAGAAATATATCAACTCTTTGATTCTGACTTCTTTTACCCGCTCCATTGCAGATTAAAGATATATTCAGGAATATTGGTGTGGATATTTCCGAGGACACGTTTGAGGAGGCCTGGAAGCTGGCCTCCATGAAGCAACCGAACGGGGAGGTTTGTGTCGAGGTCTTCCGTAACACACTCAAGGAAATAAAAGCAATGTAACTCAAAGTCTACCTGATGATATATGTTGTTTTTTTTCTTCTCCAATTCTTTCCCTATTCTTAAATATCTGTGCTGATAAAAAAAATTTAAAAAATGTAAATCAAAAGAGGGAATAAAACAGGAAATAATTATGTCCACCATATTCCTGAATTTGAAGGTTTTCATCCAAGGAGCCATATTATAGTATCTGGACTAATCAGAGTAATTTGTTTAACATTGGAGGTGGCATCTAATTACCCGAATGAATGAAAACAGTATTCAGTTTAAGATTAGCTTTCCTAAAACGGATTCAAAGTCCAATAATAGTACTGCAGTCATTTTTCAAGACCATAATTTATCATACACGAGTAAAAGTACTAATACCTGCTTTCATGGCCATGGTATCACAATGCTTAATAGGAAAGAAAACTGTGAAGACCAAAGCTCTTTGGATAATCTATGTTGTATTATCCAAAGTAAGATGAGAGACACCAGCACCAACAATGCAGATGACCTGAAGACCACTATTAAAGCAACCTGGGCTTCCTGAACATCTTAGACAAACCAAAGGCTGATCGGCTAAATGCCACAATTTTTTGACTTAGTAATTTATCCAAGTGGATCCAAGTTTACACATTTCAACCGAAGACATATCCAAATATTTGAATATATGCTGTCAGCTCCCCTGTGGGATAAAAACACTCATTTCATTCAGTTTAACAGTAGATTGTAAAACACATTTACATTAAATTAAATTACATTAAACAACATTAAACTGAGTGAGACAGATTAATCCAATTAGAATGGTTGGATTAATTGAATTAATGACACTGGCTGGCACTCAGCAGTGACTAATCTAAATGAAACAACATTTAACAGTTAGAAACTATGACAAAACATCAGCTTTTGTGTGTGTGAGTGATTCACAGGCATGCTAAATTGTTTCAAGTGTTTTCTGTGCACATGTTGACATGAGCCAGGCCAGCCACACTCATTTAATCTCATTATGACTCCACAAGACGTTCAGCTGGAACCAGAAAAAAACAACCCACGCAAACATACAGACAACCCGGATTCCTATAAAGAGAAATTAGACTAATCCTCCATGTCTGTCATTACACATGAATAAAACGAGCCGCTAATGACAGCATCCCCTCTGTTTCTCAAGATAGGTTTTTGTTATTATTAATAATGCTGGAGCCAGTTTGAAGAATGCACTGACACGCAGCATTTATAAACGGGCCTCAAACAATGTTTTTAACTTGAGGTATTTCTAACTGATAAGGAACGATACAAGTTGGAGAATATTGGCTCCATTTGTTGTTTACAACATCAGATGAAATCCTGTTGGAAATATTTTCACATGGAAGGAGGCTGATATACCTTCAGGGGGAAATGTTTTTGATCCTCTGACAACAACAACAAAAAAGACGGTTTTTAGCCGCAAGTGTGAATGTTTTATTAAAATGAAAATATGGGAAATAACAACCGTAACAAACCAAGACATAGCTAAAAACCAAACTAAGCCAAGAACAAAACCAAAGAACCCCTGGACTGCCTGCAATGGGATAATAAACAAAGGCAAGAAGTGCCAAACACCAATAACCGGGATCTCTACTAGATCTTGCCTCGTTAGGTGTGGATGACCAGCAGAAAGGTCACTTTTGAGGATTTGAAGGCAGTTGAGACCCAAATATACGCTGATTTCATTCTCCAGCAGAATTGGTACTTGACCACACCTAAAAATATGAATACCTGCTTTAATGACCTTGGTATTATTGTGCTTGATTGGCCTGATCTAAATCTAGAAAGAAAAGGGGGTCAGTGGGGGAGCTGGGTCCCTGGGAAGACATTTTGTCTCCCAGTCCTTCCCTCCCCATCCCTGGACACCTCTGTCCACCCGCTCCATCACTTTACCACTCATATAGGGCCTTGGGGCATGGGCACATCACTGCGGATCCAGCGTCTCTGCTCGTTTGATCACCTGTTCCCGTGCGTGGCCGGTTCATTGGCGGGTTGGACCGGCCCTGGCCCTCGTTGGATGCCCTGCGTTGCGCGGGATCAGGACCCGGGAGCTGGTACAACTTGGTGTCCAGATGCTGGCTGAGCCCGGCCTGGGTATGCTGTCTGTCCCCTGCGGCTATCGGTGGGGTGCTGGGATGTTGGCGGTGGGGATTGGCCTAGGGTGGAGGTGGCGCGTGGCGGCCGGCGGCCCCTGCAGTGCCGGGGGCCCCTCGTCGGCCGGTCCCTCGTCGGGTCCCTGCTGGGGGGTGGGGCGCCCCTGGGCCCCGGCTCTCCCGGTCCATGGACCGGCCCGCCCTGGCGCGGCCGGTTGCCGGCGGGGCCCGTGGGCTCGTCACTGCTGCCCCCCGGGCCCCTGCATAGTGGCCGCTGGATGTTCCCCTGGGGTTCTCCTTTGCTCCACTCTTGGGGGACGCCGTCGGCCCCGCCCGGGTCCGCCTGGGGCTCTGGGGGTCCTTTGGACGTCTTTGCTCCGATCTCCTTCATGTCTGCATCGATTCCTGGGAGACGGATTGATGTCTGCTCACACCAACTATCGAACACTCTTATGGAGAAACCTTATATGCACCAGCATGCTAACACACACACATAGATGTGGGGTCTCTGGTGTTTAAGGATATATTCTTGGGCTGAGGTTATCATTACTAGAGCTTGATTAATCGGTACCATGAGTTTTTCTGTGACATTGTTGTTGTATTTTTATATCTATTTTTGTGTGATGTGGTTGTGTAATTCTTAGTTCACAATGTTTGGTTTGTTTTGTCGATGTTCCTTTTTCGTGTTTTGTTTTTCCCCCTCTCTCTGCCGTCCTGTTGGTATGGAGGCAGACTTCAATGTCTTCCTGTGTTTTCTTTGTTCCCCTTCCTCTCTTGTATTTTCAACTCACCCTCTCTCTTGATTTTTTGTTTCCTACCTCTCTTCTTCATCTTCCTTCTCCTTAATTTTCCGTCTCCGTGTTCATAACATCAGGAAATAAAAACCCCAACAATTCATAATAAAGAATTTTCACACATATATCAAGTGGAGGACTATAGCAAAAGCTGTACTGCTCCGCTTGTGAAAGTAAATCTGTTGGGCTTCTAGTTGGTACTCAGACACCAATTCTGAGCTCCACACTGCCAAACAGGACACGTTTAAAAAAATAAAATAAAAAAAGAAAGAAAAGAGACACCAGAGTTAACAATACAGGTGATCTGAAGGTCGCTCCATTTGCATGAACCTGTGCTTCATGCAAAAGGAGCCCCAACCAAGTTGAGTGTGTATACTGTATGGAACATGGATATTCTTTTCAGTAGGACCACATTTCTGAATTAAACTATTGAAATAAATTGCTGTGTAATAACTGTAAAGGAGTTCCATTATTTGAATCATTGAAATAAATTTGGATGATATTTTTAATAACTTAGATAATATAATGAATCTTGCAGATGATACAGCAGTAGTTAAGACTGATGTCTGTGTTACAAGCTTGTATACACAGTCTATGGTTACAAGCAGGAAGTTAAAAAAGTTGTGGACAAAAGGAAAGGAATCAACTTGTGTATCTGTTTGGAAAAACCTAAAGAGATGCTCAGAGTTCAGGAAGAAAAACTAGAGCCTCTTCATCAGAGGAGAAGCTGTGGAGATGACGCTTATTTTTAAAATACCTGTGTCTGCATTACTCCAGCGCCCTCAAGTGGACAAAGTTAACCAATAACTGTCCGGACACCTTTTAGCAAAGGTTTTGTGAGATGGAACACACACTTACACAACCTATCACCGTCGGGTATAAGAATGTTCTGCCGCTGAGAAGAAGGTTCTTCAACATGCAACTAAATCTGGTGAAAAAATCAATAACAGCAACTTCTCTTCCTTGAAAGACAAGTATTAAGATGTATGATGAAATATTCCTCATGCTCAAACCTGAAGCGAGACTAAGGTGCAGCTTTAACCCTGAAATATGTTTCATGCATTTTAAATATTAATGCAGAAACATGCAATTTTTTATTTGATAAAAATGCCTTACTCAGTTTTGTTTCTTTGTATTTTTAATGTTAGAATACAAATAATTACCTCTGCCAAGGGGGTTGTTTTTGGGTTTGTCTGTTAGTTAGCAACATAACTCAAAAACCTTTGAGGATTTTGATGAGATTTTCAGGAAGTATCTACAGTGGGATCAGGAACAAGTGATTAGGTCTTCGGTAGTACCTGTGGTTTAGTTTATGCAGCCTTAACTGTAAGGTAAAAATTTGTCAAACTCTTTAACTGAGCTGAATCCCAAATACACAATTTGTGCAAATGCTTTCTTGTTTTTATTTTAACACTTGGCAAGCTCCATATGTAAACACTGCATATTTTATTTTAAATGTATATCTTCACTTATTTCAAATGCAAATATGCAGCGGCCTCCACATTTGTTGGCACCCATGGTAAAGATATAAAAAAAGAAAAAAGGCTTAAGTTAATCTTTTACTGCAGTAACATAATCTCACTTTTCAGAAAAATCCAACCTTAGTCAGAGCAAATTTATTCAGTGGGAAAAAACTCCCATGTTGAGAAATCACAAATGCCACCTTTTTTTGGCACCCCCTTCAAATCCCTATTGAATAAATACAACTTAAGCATCTTTTTACTTTCATGCTTTACTTTTTGTGTGAGTTTGAGAGTTAAGAAACATGATGGTTTACTTGCCTTCACAGATGAGTGATGGAGAGAGAAACTTAAGCCATCATCTACCATCTAATTAATTCCGCTAATAATTAAAAACAGATGAAGTCACTGATTAAGCATTGACATTTCCTTTCCACGTGGTCAGTTGATCCTATGAAAAAAAACCCAGAAAGGTAAGGTACCCGGTCATAACGGAGCAGGACATTGTAAATTTTTGCCCATTGTGCTCACGTATTAATTTGTTCACAATGGGAACACATCAAAAGGGTCACACATACTACAAAGACTTAAGGTTTCACAAAATCCTCCTGTGCGGAACAACATAAACTCAGCAAAAAAAGAAACGTCCCTTTTTCAGGACTGTGTATTTCAACAATAATGTTGTAAAAATCCAAATAACTTTACAGATCTTCATTGTAAAGGGTTTAAACAATGTTTTCCATGCATGTTCAATTAACCATAATCAATTAATTAACATGCACCTGTGGAATGGTCGTTAAGACCTTAACAGCTTACAGAAAGTAGGCATTCAAGGTCACAGTTCTAAAGACACAGGACACTAAAGAGACTTGCCTACCGACTGTGAAAAACACCCAAAGAAAGATGCCCAGGGTCCCTGCTCATCTGCGTGAACGTGCATTAGGCATGCTGCAGGGAGGCATGAGGACTGCTGATGTGGCTAGGGCAATAAATTGCCATGTACGCACTGTGAGACGCCTAAGACAGCGCTACAGGGAGACGGGAAGGACAGCTGATCATCCTCGCAGTGGAAGACCACGTGTAACAACACCTGCACAGGATTGGTACATCCGAATATCACACCTGCGTGACAGGTACAGGATGGCCACAACAACTGCCCGAGTCACACCAGGAACACACAATCCCTCCATCAGTGCTCAGACTGTCTGCAATAGGCTGAGAGAGGCTGGACTGAGGGCTTGTAGGCCTGTTGTAATGCAGGTCCTTACCAGACATCACCAGCAACAACGCCACCTATGGGCACAAACCCACCTTCGCTGGACCAGACAGGAGTGGCAAAAAGAGCTCTTCACTGATGAGTCATGGTTTTGTCTCACCAGGGGTGATGGACGGATTCGTGTTTATCGTCGAAGGAATGAGCGTTACCGAGGCCTGTACCCTGGAGCGGGATCGATTTGGAGGTGGGGGGTCCGTCATGGTCTGGGGCGGTATATCACATCACCATCGGACTGAGCTTGTTGTCATTGCAGGCAATCTCAATGCCTTGCGGTCCAGGGAAGAAATCCTCCTCCCTCACGTGGTACCCTTTATGCATGCTCATCCGGACATGATCCTCCAGCAGGACAATGCCACCAGCCATACTGCTCGTTCTGTGCGTGAGTTTCAGCATGACAGCAATGTCAGTGTTCTGCCATGGCCAGCGAAGAGCCCGGATCTCAATCCCATTGAGCACGCCTGGGACCTGTTGGATTGCAGGGTGAGGGCTAGGGCCATTCCCCCCAGAAATGTCCAGGAACTTGCAAGTGCCTTGGTGGAAGAGTGGGGTAACATCTCACAGCAAGAACTGACAAATCTGGTCCAGTCCATGAGGAGGAGATGCACTACAGTACTTCAAGCAGCTGGTGGCCACACCAGATACTGACTGGTACTTTTGATTTTGAGCCTCCCTTCATTCAAGGACACATTATTCTATTTCTGTTGGTCACATGTCTGTGAAACATTTTTAGTTCATGTCTTATGGTGTTGACTCTTTTAGTGTTCATACAAATATTTACACACATTAAGTTTACTGAAAGTAAAAACAGTTGACAGTCAGAGGACATTTCTGTTTTTGCTGAGTTTATAAGGCATTTCTCAAAATGCGAGCACACATGCTAGGATACAAAAATGTGTGACTACAGTTTAAAATGTGGCTTTTTTAGCAACAAACACTCCAGGTAGGTTTGGCATCAAACAAGGGATTAACATTCTGGTGGTGGTCAGAGGACCCTGTGTGTTCAGCAGCCTCACTTCTGTCAGCGTGTCCCAGGGCAGCTGTAGGTACAGTGTAGCTCACCACCATCAGCCTGTGAATGTGTGCGTGAATTGGTGAATGTAATGTAAAGCGCTTTGTGGTCCTCTGACTGAAAAACCGCTATACAAAAGCAGTCGATTTACCATTTATATGGGAAAACACACTATTTCCATTGTTAGGTACGGAGGAAGATCTGTGATGATGTGGGTCTATTTTGGCTCCAAAGGCCCTAAGGAACCCCTTTAAAAGACACAAAATCATAGAATTGTTGGAAGACCAAGAGATTTTAATTACAAAATCTGGTACATTCTTTCAGAAAACTGAAAATAGATCATTATTAGGTTTAGAAGCTGATAAATGATCCAGGGCAAATGGCCAAATCAACACTTATTAGCTCCAGTGATTCACCATCAATAAAATTAACCTTCATCCGTTGGCCTTCTCAGTCCCCGGACATAAATCCATGGACAAAGATCCATGTAGGACCTAGGGAAGATTATGCACCAACTATTTAACCTGAACTCCAGTTCTGTATAAGATTTTAAACTATTTGATTTGAGCTTTAAGCTTCAGGTGGTTCCAGGCAACTTGAGAAGAACTAATGGACATCAAGACCTGTAATCTTGCTCTGCATCAGAGCCAAGGACTTAAAAAGGCTAAACCTGATAAACAAGGCTGGTTCGGTTCTGGGGACAACTGTGCAACCACTGGAGATGATTATGCAAAGAATGATTCTTCATAAAATCAAAAAAATTACAGACAAACCTGAGCATCCTCCTCATAATTCGATCCTACAACAACAAAGTGTCTTCAGTCGGAGGCTACAAGAAATCCAGATCTACAACAACTCCTTGATTGATTAATTAATTAGTATGAGCTCCAACAACATTCAATTTTCCTCTGAGATCAAAAAAGTATTTATGAATTGAATTATATTAAACAGACTTTGATGTACTAAACTCCCCCCTTAAGGCTGGAGCAGTATCAGCAGTTATGTTAGTTGTGGTTATATGGGAATCAGAGACAATTTTGCCCATGTTGACATGCATATGTAGGGTAGTGTTCACGTTTACATAAAGGCTCATGAGAGTAATATTAAGTCAAGATCAAGCAGTTTATTTACACAAAATAATATAAAACTCAGTGGTCCTGAGTAACATTCTTGACATTGGTAAAATAGTTTAAGCCAATTAATTCAGAAGGGAGTAAAAAGAAAACTTCCATTTAGTTTACGGTTCTACAGGTTGCTTAGGAGATTACATTCTTACCATCTGTGGAATGTCAAATGGGTTTCATGTATTCTTAAAGAAGCAGAAGAAAAGCTGCAGGAAATAACTATGTTTGTGGCAACATTTTGAATGTCTTTGCATACAAATATTCTTTAACATTTAAAGGCATCAAGGGAATAGTTCAAGTAGGATACGAGTTTGTTCACAGTCTAAAAGTAGGTTTATCCATTTTCAATGTTTTGCTTTGCATATAAGAACATAACCGCATACGGTCTTGACAAGGTTTTAAAATAAGGTAAGACCAACAACAGATGAACAAAATTCGATATTCATTATGTCAATATTAATTAGAAAAAAAATTAAAACAAAATGTAGAAACAGTATGAAAAACATCTATCACCTTGATGTCTGGCCCATTACACCATCTTGTTTCTTTCCTTTTTCAGCCGTTTTGTTAAAGATGTGTTTGTGTGTTTGGGATGCCCATCCTCTTGATCGTCCAGTTTGGGTCAAATTTCAGCTGTCAGACAGATGCCTACAAGCAGCTAAATAAAACTCGTTTAGAGCTGCAAATGTTACAGGAGGAAAAAAATATTACTGGTACTTTTCATGTCATTCTGTTCAATGAAATTAATCAGTGAAAAAAAACTGAAAAACTGCTTTTGTTATTATATCTATATTTAAAAACATTAGTTAGGTCTTTATAATCTTCACCTAAAATTGTAAAGAGCCACTTCCCTAGAATGTAGATTGCTTTGGTCTAGAAAGTACTCCATGGTTTTACTCAATAGCCTTTAAAAGACACACCATGGCGGCATATTAGGTAAGCTTGATAGTAATATTACTGCAATATTGCCGCAACGCTGGACTTATTAATTAAGTTGGGATAAAAAACAAGTTATGTCCAAGCTATTTTGTCCATTTACCACGGACTCTTCCGTCTCACACAACCCTGCACATCGACAGCCTGGACACCACACCCACAACCTCTTTTATCCTGCCATCGCGTAATCTCTTGTGAAAAACACCAGATCGAGCCACATTGCTGGCACAGGCTGATCACTTATGAATGACCAAAAGGCTCACTGATGGTGGCACTGTCGATGATTCAATATGTCTAAAATTGTTCATCTGAGGTGGTATTTACCTAAATGTTTAAACCATAGGATTTTTTTTATGTCCTGATATGTAAAACCTTGAAGAACTGAAAACAGGTTGCCATACTTTTCAGCCATGGGTTAGTCTGCTGCTGAGTTCTGAGTTCCATATATAGATCTAGATCAGATCTATAAGTCCTTTCTCCCATGACGAAAATCTGCTTCAGGTGTTCTTCCTACCAATGTAAATTTAGCAGACAGTCCTCCCGTTGGATCCTGAAGATGTTACAAAGTGAATTTACGCGCCAACCTTCCACTGCCAGTGCCAGACAGTTGTTACCATCCAATCAGGAGAGGTCCCTGTTTTTAGCTCTCCGTGGAATCTGTGAAGACGGAGACAAATGGGTTTAAAAAGAGCAAAAAACTGTTTTTTTTATTTGGTATTGCTACAGAAGATTCTTGATTTGTTAATTCAAACTCCTGTAGGAAAAGCTAGACCGATACATTCTTAAATTAAAACTAAGTTTTGGTTTCAGTTTCACCTTAAACATTCAGAGCTTTGAAAAATTAACAATACTTTCATGTGTTTTACCAGGATTTTATCAGATAGATCAACAAAAAGTAGTCTAAGCAAAATCCAGTGCAACCAATTCCCTTAAGAGATCATTAATCAGAGAAAAGGCCAAGAGGTAACTTTAGAGGAACTGCAGAGATCCACAGCTCAGGTGGAGGATCTAAAGGGGCGTTCACACCAGTCAGCCATGTTGTAAACAACTAGCAACAGAGAAATCCACGCGTGCTGACGTGACGCACCGACGTGAACTACAAAGTGTGAAAGCAGCTGGGTTTTAATTTTAAAGCATCAACTTTCGTCCGTTTGACCGATTTGACGCCTGGACGCGCTGACCGGTGTGAACGCCCCATAGTCATGAGCCAGTGGTTCACCTTCCAGGACAACAACCTCAAACATAAACCTAGAGCTACAATGGAATGGTTACAGCAAAGCATATTCATGTGTTAGAATGGCCCAGTCAAAGTCCACAATTGAGAATCTGTGGCAGGATTTAAAAACTGATGATCACAGACGCTCTCCATCCAATCTGACTGAGTTTCAGGTATTTTGCAAGAACAATGAGTAAAACTTTCAGTCTCTTGATGTTGGTAGAGACGTTCCTCAAATGACATGCAGCTGTAACAGCAAATAAATGTGGTTCTACAAAGCACTGACCCAGGGGTGTTGAATACAAACACACCCCACACTTTTCAGATTTTTATTTGTAAAAAAATAATAATGTATTCTTTTCATTCCACTTCACAGTCATGCACTAAACTGTGTTGGTATATCACATAAAACTCTTCAAAAAAACCATATTGAAGTTATTGTTTGTAACACAGTAAAATGTGAAAAAGTTTGAAGTAGTGTGACTATATTTTCAATGCACTGTAATAAAATTGTGAAAGTAGCTTTCTTATCCAGCTTAACAGTCAGTCTGTTCGCCTTTTGGATAATGCTGGCAGGTAACAGGCTTTCTCAGAGGGGAGTGTAAGACCTGAAACCACAGGGACAACAATCTGCCTAACCAGATCAGCGGTATTAGGTAGAACTGCCACACACTGTGGTCCAACAACTTACTGGATTACTGAGGAAGAGCAGAAAGAGGCTTTAACTGTAGGCTTCGGGTGTGAACCGATTTCCTCCTTTTTGTCTCAAGCAGAAGTTTCACAGATACTGAACCAAATCCAGCAATGTTTCAATAACTGTATTAGGGCAGGGACATGGAAGAAATAAACAGAAACAGCCAGTCGGACCTCTGTCTGCAGAATGATGTGTTTATTTGACACTACTTTAGCTTGCAATGGCTCAGATCTAACTCTTTATTCTTTAAAATGAGTTGGTGGGAAGAAATACTCTATTTGCCAGCTAAATCTCTACTGCTTTAAAGACAAATACTAAATATGTTTTAAAATTGTGTAGAAATATATTCTGTTCAGTTCTTCTTTGTACGTAGAGGAGCAGAGCAGTTTAAGCATCTTGGTTTCTTGTTCATAGGTGAAAGAACTGCACCATATACGGAAAACAGGTAATGGCGATACTTTTGCAAAACATTGCCATGATTAAACAAAGCAAACACTTTTCCTGAATTCCTTCCTTTCAATTCCTTAAATTAATTTGATTTTGATATGTTCTATAACTTCAAAAAGTTGAAAGTATAGAACTAACTGGAGATTTTATATGATTCAAAAAATATATATCTATAATATTAAAAGTAGACATAGCCGGAGTATAAACCAATGTAACTACTTAAAAACAGTCAGTGTTAATGTTCAGGAATGTTTAAATAATACTTTGCCTATATTTGAGAATGAAACATGTTTACCGGTAAATCACAGTTGTTTTGATATTTTGATAGCCTGGTCTCTCAGCTGTACTTGAATGCAGCACGGGCAGCAGTTGGAAAATCCATTCTCATCAATGGGGATTCAACTGACTTTTTACAAAATAAGGACTTTGAGCTGATCGCTGCTAGTTTTTCCTCTAGTATCAGGGATGTTTACATTTAGCTTGACATTGTTTCAGGTGAATAATTCAGGTCAATGCAGAGTGTGTTATGGACCTTATTGCTATTGAAAGATGCATTCGCTGACAAAGTTCTGGTTTGGTCCATATTTCTTTTTCTACTGTAGCTGCATGAGAAACCATTCATGTTCCCAAATAACAGAGTTTAGTGATAGCTGCGAATTCCCTCTGCTTTGTTTTGGTGTCATTTCTTAAAGTTGTACAGCGGAATGTTGCACAGTGCTTCCGTACCGAAAAATCAGAATCCACTAACATGTAACGTTACACCCCTGTCATTAAGCCCCCAACATTCTTTCTGAGCTTTAGCAAAAGAAATAAAGTGGAACATTTGCCTCCATAAAACTTGTAGAATATTCTATCCTCATATTGCATCTAATCACCCATACATGGTTGCAGCGTAGGCTTGTCACAATAACACATTTTACTGGACAATAAATGGCCCCACAAATAATATTGTCGAAGTAACATTGCGATAATATTGTCGTTTTGAGACAATTTTCAACTAGTGTAATAATAATGCATGTACACCCTCTGAACGATTAATAAACTTTATTTTTAAAATAACATTTACCACTGCAACTGAAAGACTATTTTAATAGCCAATATAAATTAACAAAAGAACCAAAACAATAAAAGAAATGGATGAATTCAGTAAACAAAATTGCCCTTCAAAAGAAAAAAAAAAAATATCACTTGGCTCAGACAAAAAAAAACCAACAACAAAACGAACAAAACTTCAAGTTAGGAGTTTTGTAAACCAAAAAATGCAAATCCAACAACTTAAACACAGTTTGAATAAAAAGGACATCCATTTTACTCTGTCGCTACGACTATTTGGACCATAAATGCCTTTTATCATTTAGTCTCTTTGATACGAGAAACCAGCATGCAAATGTACATTATAGTGGCTGGAAAAATTACTAAGCTCATTTAAATTCATCATGCGATTAAATGATTGTTTATTGTGCGGGTCGAATCTTCCCTAAGGACATAGTTGCTCCACATTTTTCACCGGTTGAGTTGAGTACTCACTCATAAACAGCGGTTGCCAGTTTCTTCTGTGGGCTCCCGTCTTCACCAGAGGCCACCTTGAAGATTTTGGTACCCTCCGGGTCATCGGGACCGTCGTGTGACGACAGGAGCCAAAATCTCATGACGATGAAGCAAAACTTCCTTCCTGCAAGGAGAGCGGAGGGGGGTTTAGGGAGACACATCACGCCGTGGCTCAGGTGGCAGCAGGGATCGTGTAAAAGCTTCGAAGATTCGTACGTTTTCAGGATGAACACTTTAAAATTGGACTCAAGCCCTGAAGTTGAGACGAACAGCTTTTCCTTCAGTGCTCCACATCCAGCTCAGCAGAACTCACCGTGTTCATCAAAGACCACCGAGATGTCCTCCGGTAGCACAAATATGATGTCCTCCATGTTGACGGCAAGCTGACTCCTTTGAGCCTTAGAGAGAGGCTTGCACTTCTCCTCCACATATTCCCTCATCTTCAGGAACAAAACAGAAAAAAATAGATATTTAGGACTTTTTTTTTTTTACATCAATTGTTACTATAATTTGTTCATTTGATTCAGTACTAAACCAGAATTTGAGACTAATTGGTAAATGTTCTGTGGGTGAGTCTTGATTCAAATCATTGTGCTACCTCATCGGTCACGACCCCCTTCAGCTCGTGGTATCTCCCTCTGGACATCTTGCTGGAAACATGGACCAAAGCCTGGGGTGGAGGAGGAGATAGCTTATACCATTTATAATTTAGCTTTAAATGTGTAGTACATGGCTTTGTGATAAATAAATGGAAATAAATAAGAGGAATTACCAAACTTTTGATTATTTATCATTGCATAACAACATTTTCCACAAATTTAAAAAAGAAAATCAACACATGAATATATACAAGTGCATCTTAATAAATCAGAAAAAATATTGAATAGTAGATTCATTTTATCGACAGCCTCCACAAGCCACAAAAGATCCTTGCTAATGAAGCTGGCTTTCACAGAGTGCTGTATTAGGAATGCAACATACTATAAAATCATTAGATAATGTTATTGTGAAATATTACTATGATGATATTAGTTTAGGAAAATGCTCATATTTCTCTCTCTTCTCTCAATATGATGAAACAATCTCTGAGACGTTTAGCATTTTGGAAACTGTCAACTCTGTCATTCCTCACACTTCAAGTATAATAGCAAACAAATATCACAATCATTTGCGATATTTACATTGCATGGACTGATATAGTGATGACAATATATTTGAGGCAATATTGTGCAGCCCTATGCTTTGCCCTATAGCAAGTTGAGTGGAAGGTAAAAAGTGTTGCAGAACACAGGCAACAAAGTTACCATAAGCCTTGAGGACACTGTGAAGAACAGAACGTTCAAGAGTTCGAGGAGGTTTCAAACAGTGTGGACTGCAGTTGTAATCACAGCTACACCTTTTGACCTTTCTGTCTTAACACAGGTGGATGGACTCCATGTGACGCAGCACTGATACATCCATTCATGCAGAAGAAGCCCCAAATAAGTAGGGAGGATGTATACTGTGTATTACTTGGGAAAAGGTCTACATTTCTGTAATATATATATATACATATATATATATATATATATATATATATATATATGTTCTTCTGTTATATTCAAATTTCTTAAATAAACTTTCTAAAAACAATGTATTGAACTATACCCCTAAATGCTCAACATTCATCGCTCTCATATCTGCTGGTGAATATGTAGAAGTAAATTATCATTGGAGTTTTACAGTTACCCTTTTCCGGCTATTGTTTGCACATAAACACATTCATGCAAATCTTTTATGGCTTATATGCTGCTTATTGCCACATTAATAGTTAAACTTAACAGTAGGCTACTTATGTTCATTTTTTGAGTGTTTGATGAAGTTTACCTGCTTCACACCTCTGTGAAACTCTGCAGAGTTGACGTCCACCTCAAAGTAAAGGTCGATCAGGAGAGTTATGACTTTACACCGGATCCAGGTGATTGGGTCTGGGATGCCTACCACAGAGATGTGGGGCTGGGGGCCGGGGCTCCCCGGCGGCTCCTCGGCTCCAGCCTGTGAGCTGAACAGTCTGCCTTTCTCCCGGGCAAACACGAACCTCCGCCTGAACCCTCTCGGTCCGCTTCCAGCGCTGAAAGGACGGGCAGGACCCGCACACAAACTCGCCCACCGTCTCCACCGGTGCAGACGCCCTACAGCTGGCTCCTTGCAGGAGATCGAGCCGCTGTTCCCGGCCTGGACCCCCGCTGCGCCGGCAGCGAGGCCGCGGAGTTCCCGGCGTGCAGCGAGGCCGGTGATTCGCTGCATCTGGTCGGGGACGGGGGCAGCGACCGGAGCCGGTCACACGCTGCATCCACCGGTTCTGCAGCCACTAGTAACCTTATGCAATTCACCCATTGACTGTATATAATTCACCCCATGTTCTACCCACAATGCTTTTAGTCAAGATGACGTTCGCTGTCTCGACTGCTGCATTCAGGTACTGTAGGAAACTGCAATTGCAACCATATGGAAACTTATGCTCCCACCCTTGAGAACACAGCCTCTTTGTAACATATTTATATAAATTTTAACAATAAGGATAAATTCAAGTATTAAATACACAATAGAAAAGGCGAAAAAAAACTTTGAAAATGGTAAAATATCATCAGCTTTTAACTGATTATTATTTATTATAGTCTGTTTAATTGTTCTGCATGTTTTACTTAATAAATTTGATCAGTCTTTTACCATTTAATCTTATATTTATACACTGTTCATTTTTATATTTTAACCTGTTATTTTGATCTTCTTTCCAGTGCTTGCTCTATGGGAGCCCTCTGCCTCGGGAACAGTGGTCAGCTGTGGTTGCCTGGGTGCTCTCCAGGTAGCGCTTGGGTGGAGGTGGGGGTCTCGGCCTTGCCTCCTCTGGGTGCCCTGGGTCGGTGCCTTGACTGCTGCAGTTGATGTGCTGCTGCCGGTGCAGACGGCTCCTTTGATGGCCCTCTTTTTTTATTGCTGCTCTTACAGTAAGTGTGTGCGTGCATGAAGGTTGGGGGACGGGGGGTATAACTGTGATCATGCTTTTAATTATGTGGGGGAGGGATGGGAATGTGGTCTTTGTGGGGTCATTTTAATTCTGTGAAGCACTTTGAGCTGCAATTGTTGTATGAAAACTGCTTTATAAATAAAGTTTGATTTGATGATAAACATATAATTGCCAGTGAGGAAAAAATTAGGACCCCCAACATTTATTTCCCCATAAAATGTTATCTAAAATCACACACATTTATATCTTACATCAAGTACACATTATTAGGAAATCGTTGCTCAGCATTTTGAAGGATGACTGCGCTATTTAAACCTCCGACATTTAGTTTGGTGGTCAGGACTGTCAAGTCTCCTCAAGACTCCTCAGAAATGAGATTCCAGTAGGATATGAACAGAATTTAAAGTGAGTTATTCCAGTGTTCGGGAAATAGTCTACAAGTTCAGGACATTCAAAACAACTGCCAACATTCAAAGCTCTGGCTGCCTACACAAGTTCAACTTGAGAGCAGACTGCAAGATGCTGAAAGAAGTTTCTAAAAACCCTAAAATGTCCTCAAGTGACATACAGCAGTCTTTTGCTGGGTCAGTGTGAAAGGAGGAAAATGTTTCCTCTCAAGAAGAACATGAAGGTCAGACTGAAGTTTACCAGACAGAACAGAGACAAAGACCATGACGACTGGATTAATATTCTTTGGACAGCCTAAAACTGAATTATTTGGACATTGAATCGGGGACATATTTTTTAGAAACTGTGATGCACTGGAGGTGGAAGTGTCATAGTTTGGGGATCATTTGCTGCAGCAGGACCTGCCCAGCTCACCATCGTTGAATCCATCATGAATTCTACCATATGCCAGCGGGGACTTGAGGAAAAGGTGAGCCTGCATGCAAAAAAAAAATAATTAAGATGAAGCAGAACTGGACCCTGCAACAGGCCAGTGAACCAAAGCATGCCGGTCAATCCACCAAGAGCTAGCTGAGAATTACAAAATGCAAAATCCAGGGCTGACTCAAAGCTTAAATCTTCATCTCTTTGAGATGTAGTGGGGTGACATAAAATGACCTGAACACGCAAGACAAACCTGAAACATCTTACACCTAAAAGTGAAGATTGGGCCAGACTTTCCTCAGATTGATGTCAAACATTTCTTGGCTACAGAAGCATCTCATTGAACAAAAGGGATAAAACCAGCTCTGGGGGAGGGTGTCCTAACTTTTTCCTTTGGCTAGAAACATTTTCTTGTTGATATGAACTAAATATTCAATAGTGTCCTAATTTTTCACATAGGTTTATAGGAAAGGAATGTTTTGCTTTTCCTTTTAACTTTTAAGTCATGGCTCTACAGGGGTGGACTGGGACAAAAATTCAGCCCTGGCATTTTCTGTCCAGACCAGCCCACTACATTATGAGCCGACACTACATAAAAGTCCACAAATCTCGCAGCATCTCCTCTCATGCATACTACAGTACAAATGAGAATCATATTCCTTGATAGCAGTCAACAAATAAACCACATGTGGCTTGACACATTAGTTCATGTTAAGGCAAGACACTACAGGCAAAAACATGGATTTTTCGTGACCTGGTCAATTTTGAGATTTGTGGATATTTAACATCCTTAACATGTTGGCTTTCAGAATAAAACAAACTACAACTCTGAAACACCTCTAAAATTGACTATTTTTATCATTTTAGTGCGGGTGAGACAGCAGATTTGGCGTTCTATTTTCCGTATCAATGTTTTTCGTCTCACCTTGAATGTGAACAAAAAAAAGGAGAGTATTGTAGATTTCAGAAGAAACAGGGATAAGTCACAAACTATTTCCATCATGGGAGAAGAAGTGGAGGTGGTTGAGGAGTATAAATACCTCTGAGTTCACCTTGACAACAGACTGGACTGGAGGCGCAACAGTGAAGCCGTCTACAAGAAGGGACAGAGCAGACTGTACTTCTTGAGGAAGCTTAGGTCCTTCAAGGTTTGCAGCAAGATGCTGGGGATCTTCTACAAGTCTGTTGTGGAGAGTGTAATCTCTTCAGCCGTCATCTGTTGGGGTAGCAGCATCAGAGCCAGGGACTTAAATAGGCTAAACAACCTGATAAAGAAGGCTGGTTCTGTTCTGGGGACGACTGTGGAACATCTGGAGATGATAATGCAAAGAAGGATTCTTCATAAAATCAAAAAAATTATGGACAACCCTGAGCATCCTCTTCATGAGACAGTCATACAACAACAGAAGGTCTTCAGTCAGAGGCTTCTTCAGTTTCGCTGCAATACAGACCGCTACAGGAAATCCTTCCTGCCCACAGCCATCATCATCTACAACAACTCCTTAAAGAATTAATTATATGAGCTATACCAACACTTAATTTCCCTCTGGGATCAATAAAGTATTTTTGAATTTGAATTGAATCTGAATTCCGGTTGCCTGTTAACACGAAGCAGTCTAAACAAAAAGCCCCCAAAAAAGAAAAAGTAAAAAGAAAAATGTCCAAAAATGGTATGCCTGTTTAAATTAATGACCAATCACAAACACGAAACGAGGGATTCGAGGGTCATTTGTACTTCACATTGCATTGAATTATCTAATGCAAATCTTTAATTGTTTTTTTCTCAAAATTAGTTTTTTCCAACATTCAAAACAAATAATCTTGATATCAGTTATACCTCTATACACCAAACTTTCCACCATTGTTCTGTGCTATGAGCTGAAAGAAAATTACAGAGCGATTTGTCAATACATCATTCTAAAAAAAAAGGTGCTATTTTGTGTAAAAAAACAGGGCGAAAATGAGTTTTTTGGAGCTACTGACTGTTTTTGGATTTATGAAGTAATGAAATGAAATGAAATAAACCTATTTCCCTCTGTAAAAAGTTTTTGATGACATATATGATTAGAAAATTAAAGAAAATTAAATCTGTCTCTCACCAATTTTGAGATACGTTTACATATATATGCAAATTAGCACATTTTAAACCAGATTACACCTCATTTGCATATCTAAACAAAATTTATATCAAAACTTCTAATACAAAAGATGTTTGTTTTAATACTAGGATTAAGTTTGTCAAGTTTCATGAAGGTATCTTGAAGCTAACTTTTTTCCCTATATACCTGTAGTGTCTCCCCTTAATGTTTACTGTTGCTATGGCAACCAGAGACCGCTGCCGTTAGTAGCTGTTAGCTAGCTTAGCTAAATCATCTGAACAATAATAACCGAAAGTATCACAGTTTGGCATATTTAACTAAATCAACCGCAACTACCAACAGTCAGCCCTTCAACTCTGGGCTAATAACAAGTATTCAGTTATTCAGGTCACAACCCCACACTAAGTTACCCACCATGGATTTCTCCACTTTGCCAGTCTCCTTCCACAGCAGCACCTGCTGCTGGGGTGGTGACCCCGGCACCACATAGGTCTGTCAACCTTAAACATTTAGCAGCTTCCACCTCCAGAGATTTCAGCTTTTTGAGCCGTACTTTTTCAGCGCCACCGGGGCGTTTCTTATCCTTCTCCATTTTCAGCTCAGCAGCATCCCGTCCCTTGACTGTATCCACATCCCAGTGCCACCACTCCGGCCCATGTCATGAAACCCCGCCCAAATTTGTTACGTGTCTTTTCATTCTCGTCACGTGTCTCCTCATTCTCTGTGGAAAATTAACCAATGGGGGGCTGTCCCTGCTTTGTGGGTCAGTCGTTAGCCAAAAATAAAAAATAAAATAAAAAAAATCATATCAACCGGCCCCCAAGTGCGTCGGCCCACCAGAATACTAGTCCAGCCCTGTGGCTCTATATGAACCAACTTGTTGAAGGACAACAGTTTACAGTTTCTATTTTTCTAACGGTGCAAATAGATTAAATGAAAATTTTATGATGTTTCATCATCCTAAACATAATGCATTTGCGTGGTAATTTTGCATATTTACGTAAAGCGCCATTGTGCTGCCTCTTTTAAGTCTTTTTATGCTTTTCGTTCTTAATTTAAAGATATAATAAAGTTCTATTATCAAACATTGATACCCTCCAGGATTGCTTTACTTGCTCAGTAAAACTATATTTATTTTGTTGAGCAAATGCACATTTATTTAGCAGCCCTCGGACTGTACAAATATAGAAAAAAAAAGTGTAACATTTTAATTCGCCCAGGTGGGTTAAAAAGTGAATCGTCGTTTAATTTGAAACTTGAAGGCAGCATTCCCCATGTTATCTAAAGTGTCCAGCAGGGAGAGACAAATACCTATTTATTATGTTCACTGGATCTATGTAAAGATGTGTTTAAAGTTTGCGAAAACCAGTTAACTAATTGTATATCGGTCTCAGTTAGCCTATATCCAAGAACAGCAAACAAAACAAAACGACCAGAATCAGTTGTATCCGGTGTTTTGGGCCGGTGGTCTTTATTTTCTTATAAGCTGCCTGAGATCATTTAAATATAAAGCATGATCATTATAAAGTTGTATCATATCGGTACATAAATTGTTTCACCGCGGATATTTCGGACTGTTTAATCAGAGTAAGTAGCCTGTATATTGATCAATGATCATCACATCAGATTTATGTCGTAATAATTGGCTTATTTTACAAGGATGTTGGTTGAAGAACTCTGAGAGATTTTCTTTGTAGTTTATTTTTTCTTGTGCTAATTATTTAAAGCTGATTAAATGCTGTGGTGTCATGTTTTGTCAATGGTGTACAGGCCTTACATGGATGCTTTCCATATTTATTAGCACCTCTGGTTAAGATGTTTAAAATCAGACAAAATTTTGTTTGTAACCGCTAGCTTTGGACATTTCATTACATCCATCACCGTCTTCTTTACTTTCCTTGATGACAAGATAAACTTTGGCCCTCATCCAACCTTGTTTTTCCACGGTGTCATTATGTTAAACGCTTTCATTGTGGCTCTTCCTTAAAAAAAAAATCCTCACAAATTTAGACATGTTCTCTTGTATTTTCCATTTTGAAGAGTTGCTAGGATAAATGTGCCTCTGTGTAACATCAATTCTAGGCAGGAAGCTACGGAGTACTAGAAGTTACTACAAAGTCTGAACTTTGAAAAAGTAAAGCATAAATAACAAAAGTTCTCTAACTGCATGTACTTTATAGAAATAGTTAAAGGTTTTAGTGATTGCTTTGTGGGAAACAATAATTTCTTTACCTTGGATCCCCCCCTCTTTACTGAATAAATGTATTTAAATTAAAAGTTAGTCTAGCGAAATTATTCTGTTGCGGTAATGCTTTTTGCAAGACTATTTGTGAGCGTGCAGAACGCTCAGTGACAGCTGGGACAGCTGTGTGTGTTTGTTTCCTCTGCTCTGCCGCTGAGTGGCGCTGTTGTCCACGCTGAAGCCCTCTGGGTCAGAATAACAGAGCTAAGGATGTTCAGAGCAAACCTCCAGAGTGTGCGAGGCAGGTCCGTTTAAACACGGAGCCTGGGTTTGTTCTGTAATCTGATATCTTCATCAGTGATTGAGGTTGTGTGCAAGCCATCGCAATTTGTAGCATGCCAGAAATTATTTGTATTCTTTTTGGTTGGGGTGGAATTTGTCAGAAAGTTCCCACACATCATCAGTACCAACTTGTTTTACACCATAACAAATTGCTTAAATAATTTATAAAATCTAGACAGAGAACACAATAAAAAGAGGCTTGCAAAAATCATTGCTCCATTGAAAATGTTATTTGTTACATTCTTTTAGTGTTGAGATTAAAATTCCAACAAAACGGAAAGGCATACAGGAAAACCCCCCACAAATATCCGCAAAAAGTTAACATTAAATCTAAGGTATCCAAAACTTTGTCACTAATACAAGTCTACAGAGGTTTTTATCTTAAAGAACGATTACATCACAGATTGCATACTGATAATAAAAAAAAGTTTAGGTTTCATTAATAAAAAAATACATTTTTGACCTCTTCCATGACAGATCATAAAGAGCAAATTTAACTCTATTTTCTCCTCATTGTGAGGTTTTTAAGAGAACTTTGTGCTGGCGAGGAGTGCATTTTCTAATCTGAAAATATGTTGTTTTTGTAAATTCAAATTTAGTCTGGGCTACAGGTATTGGTTTTTTTGAGGAAGCTGGCAGGGAGCCTCACAAAATAGCAGGCACAGGTGTTGCCCAGGATTAAAAAAAAAAAAAAGAAAGAAAGAAAAAGTTTTTAATATGATTTTAAATTAAGGTTGTAGACTGAATCTGGCATTTTTGCACTAGAGATACATTTAAATGGATTCACAAAGTTTGGAGAAAAATCCTATTTTCTTCTTTTTTTCCACCCTTTTTTGAAAAACTCGGGATTTTATTAAGCAGGGGTTAGGGTTAACAATGAAAAATGTTTGACTTAAGTTACGCCTAACAAGGGAGAATTGATTCCAAAATGTTCTTAGTCATAGTTTCTGCCTACAGATGATCTTATAACCTGTTTTTTTAAACCATGCATAAATAAAAGGAGAATAAACTGAAATTTATTATTCATCTGAGATGTGATTAATATGCAAAATTATGCAAATTAAGATGCAATTAGGCTCCAATTCTCTGGTGGAATTTTCCATTATAATTTAATACAAAGTAACAGAGTAATTGGTGTCACGTGTAATTATGGTTACTCAAGTGCACTTTCAGGCATGCAAATGATTTGCTATATGTTGGTTATCCTATGCAAATGCACCATGTGGTGTTTTAACAAGTTGAGCAAAGCACAATAGTTACCCAGTGGGTTTGGAACCACGTAAACACACCAGGATGTATATTTTAAATGAGACACGCTGGGAAACTTTGAAGTGCCCGGATTATCACCACGACGCAGACTTTCATCTATCCCCAATCGATTAGTGAGAGGAAGCTGCCTTTTCTTTCTTTTTTTTGGGCGGGGGGGGGGGGAGGTTAGAGGAGACCCGGGCTTCAGGGGAAGGAGTTAAACTGTTGCTTCAGTTGACACGCTTCAGAAGAAGCAGCCTCGACTCCTGCCTCAGTCGGAGCCCTTTTTTGTGTCTTTATTATGAGTGTTTGATCAGTGACGCTGCAAATGTCAACGGCGAGCAGGGAAACGTGTAGGGTAATTACGCTGTGACAAACTTTCCAGGGGCAGAGAGACGAAGCCTGATTATGTAACTGATATCTATTTAGATAGGACGAAGTCCTGGAAAACGCTTGAAGGGAAAGATTGTCTCGCAGAGCAGTTCCTTCTTGGGAGGCAAATTGATTTTAAATTGTTACAGGGCTGGTTTACATGTCCTGACATCTTGCTTTCCTCTCTCCAACACACACACAGAACGCAGCACACACACACTCCAGCAGAAACACACACACACACCCTCTGCTATCTGTCTAGTTATGATCAATGCTCTGAACAAAGACATCCTCCCTCCTTCCTCGTTTCCCTCCTCACCCCCCCCCCCCCCAGCCACCTCACCCATCCTCTCCGCCTCCACTCTGTGTCTGCCTGCATGCACAACTCTCTCAAAGAACATAATCCCTCAACAAAATGGAAACACAAAGGAAACTTGAGCTCAATCCTATAAACGCACGGACACAGCACACAATGCCTCCTCCCACCCGTCCCCTCTCCTCAAACTGTCTCCCCAACAGCCATAAATGCCCTGTGGCTCAGATCAGGCTTTATCAGCCTTCTTCTCCTCCTACATTCATTCATCCATCCATCCATCCTGGTTTCTCCGGTTTATACTCTTCTACCTTTGCTCCAACTGTCCCATCGTCTCTCATTCCTCCACACAATGACGGAGAGGGCTATCAGTGTCTCCTGTTTAGAGACAAATTCATCCGTTGCTAAGTTTTGGTTGACTACATTAACTTAGAAGCACCAAATTGGGTACTTTAAGGTTGATCACAAACCGGTTTATTTATTTTGATTAATAAATGCTGCTGTAAATGCATGGTGTTGAGAAGTGGGTCTCTGATTTTTTTTTTATAGCCATTATAGCACCAGACTTGCTGTCACATTCTGCTACCATGTCGAAATAGACATGTTATGCAGAACCAAATGAGAGGAAATCAAGCAATTAAGGACATTTTGGAACTTTTGTAATGTCCTTTAAATTATGTGTGTGGCTATTGATGCACTCCCATTCTAAAGAGAGCGTGTATTTTGGGATCAAGAACGTGTAAATCACAGTGTTGTGCTGCATCATGACTGGGTATGTTACTTTTGCTGCGGTGTCATTATCTTGTATCATTCATCTATTTATTTGTTTATTTATTTATCTATATTTAAGGATCAACTGACAGTCTGGGAATCTTTAAGTGCTCCCAAGTGGTCAGTGACACTGTTAGTCTTCCAAGTACCACTTTACTGACAAAAATCTTCAGCGGCTAGACAAGAGAACTTGGATGTTTTCAATTGGTTGTGTTTTCCTAATCTTAAAAAATCTTATCCAGAGGTTTGGTGGAAAGATGCTGTTTTAGGCATTCTATTTTTACTTGGCAGAAATAAACAGTTTATTTGCCGTTCTGACAGTTAGTATCTAACTAAATTGCAAACTTTCACACATAAAAATGTACGATTTCTTAAAGTGAACATGTCAATTTAGCATCTGATAACATAGAACTTGTCCAGGCTGTGCCGCCTGACCCCTGGATATAGACATCAGCCTCGCTGCAACACTGCAGAGATAGGCTTAGGTATGAACGATAGAAGAATGTATGGATATCTTATTTCTAATATTGGTTTGCTTGCTCTGAGCACAGAAATATGCATATCCTGTTGATTTTTGGACTTGCAATGGTGAATAGTGAAGTTTGGTGTTTTTCCAAGATCCACATTCCAACCTCACATGTAAATATGCAGCCCCCATCACATGTTTATAGGTCATTGTTGTCAGTTTCAGTTCACACTGGGTGTTCCGGTAATATTCACTTTCAGTTCATACCTGAAACAAAGATCAGTGTGCTTGAACAACTCATCTTTTAGCCATTTGTGCTTCTTAGCATTTAACTGATAAATTGTTGATACCTAGATTGGCTTTGAATAGCGTTAAAAGGTAATCCAACAACTACCAGTGGTTATTTTACTGTCTGAGGTTGTTGCTTCCTGATTTGAGTGGAGGAATTTAGACTTACAGCTGACTAGCTTTTCAACTACAGAGCATACAGGTAGTGTAGCAACTCAAATGTTGCTCTGTGTGGGGGAAAAATACTAATAATGTCACAACAGTTAGAGGTTGTGCTAAAAATTACAATTTTTTTTCCTATTAGGAAGGTTTTGACTTTGAGTTGTTTACTTTGTCCTTGAATGGACCCTCCCACCCCGAGTAGCTGTTATCTTGACTGTTAGCTGTCGTGACTCTGTTTGTCCTTACCTGGTCTTTTTGTTGTCACCAAAAATAATACTAAAACACGTACAGTACAACTATGTGACTTTTTGCCTTGAGAGAATATTTGGATGAGTCAGAATTTAAAGAAGATCACTGTAATAGAAAAACCTTGCAGTTACTCAGCTGATCAGCAGGAAAACATTTTAGGAGTTGGTGTAGCAATGTCCAAGTTGGTCGGTTTAGAAAGTATTTGCAAACAAGGGTCTCATGAAAAAGTGTGAAAGTTTTAAAAGCCTGTGGCTGGATTTGTTGAAACTGCTCACGGAGATTTTTCAATGTGAGCTGTTTTAGCTGATAGAAGCTCACAATTTTTATCTCTTCTAAGTGTGTTTTAACTTGACTTCCCTTTGAGAGTTCATCCTTAATTTTTCTAACTGAGATTCCTCTGATGGCTGTTTACTCCAGAAATATACCAACTACACATCTTTTAATCAAATCAGTTTATTTATAAGGCGCTTTTACATTACTAAAAGTCAAAACAAGGCGCCGTACAATTAAAAGCAGGACACATCAACGCCATACAGAAATGTAACAATAAATTATCAATTAAAACAGAACATATTTAAAACTACACTTACACAAATACCTAGATATCCCAGGCAAAAAGTCTCATGCCGTGTCAATAGAAATGTGTTTTAAGTCTGGTCTTAAAACTTTGCAACGTGGCCGTACATCCAATCGGTAGGGCATTCCACAACGTTGGTCCACAGATGGAGAATGCTCGAGCTCCCTTAAGTTTTCTTCTCGACCTCGGTACCTCCAATAAAGGTCTGTCTGCTGACCTAAGGCTCCGGGAGGGATTGTGAGGGGAGAGCAGCTCGGAGAGGTACGGTGGGGCAAAACCATTCTAAAACTAAAACCTTTTACTATACTTTCTTACACTTTAATAGGGCTCAAGACTTGGCTATATTGGTCTTTTATTTGGTTATTTCCAAGTTTCTGGTATCCCTGCAACACCTTGTCCAAAACTCTGCAGCCTGACTACTTGAAGTCAAACAAGAATTTATTTTATTATGTAATTATTAAAGTTAGCGCTGAGCTGGTGGTACCAAATTCCGGAATTGCGCCGCTCAAGGTGGCAGCATGTTGGAGTAGCTCTGTTACTTTGGTTCATATTTTTTTCTTTTTTTAAACTTTAATTCTTCCATTTCTGGTAGAAACATTGTTTTTGTGGACAACTGTTCTCTCTGGTTTTGAATGCTGTGCAGCTGGAAGGATTTTTGCTGATACTTTTTATTTTTGGACATTTGTTATGATGCATAACCATGGCAACAAGGTGGTTTACAACTGGCAGCAGCTGATTAACATCACAAAAGCTCAAATAATACCTCAACTACAGCCACAAAAACCTGATGAGTTGAAAAGAAGACGCCATAGATCCAGAGCATCCTCTACATCAGACTGTCATACAACTACAGAGCGTCTTCAGTCAGAGGCTTCTTCAGATCTGCAGAGCACTACAGGAGATCATCCCTACCCACAGCCATCAGCATCTACAACAAATCTTTGAAGGAACTTGCTTAATGAGTTACAACACCATTTAATTTCCCTTTGGGATTAATAAAGTAATTTTGAATTTGAATTGAATTGAATTGAAATGTAGAAGAGGGAAAATCCAAAAAAGAAATGACTACAGTTGGGGAGGTTGTGTTGTACTGTTTTTAATTTATTTTTTATAAAATTTTTGGTCTACAGCTCTTTGGTTAGTTGGTAAACAGTTGTTTAAAAATTGTGCCCAAAAATAAAGAGTTTGACTCTGTTATGCTTTTTGTCCCCTGGAGCTTAGTTGGAAGATTCACCATGTTACTCAGTTAAAAGCATTGACATTGCTTAACTGATAAATAAAACAAGGTAATGAACATAAGTATTTGAACACCCTGCGATTTTGCAAGTTCCCCTACTTAGAAATTATGGAGAGGTCTGAAATTCACATTGTATGTGCATTTCCACTGAGTGACAGCTTTTTTTTAAATTCAGGAAATCACATTGTCTGATACTTATGCTCCTCACTTTATATATTTGGTGACAGTATACCCATGCCTTTTGCAAGATTCATATTTTCAAATCTAATACCAAAAAAAACGGATTCAAAATACCTGCTTTATATTGTGCCACTTGATTTGGAACATGATGACAAGGCTTGGTTTGAGTCTAAGTTACTATGCAGCTAAATGAGAAACTACTTCATTACGCAGACATTTTTAATCTTTGAAGAGAGTTTGGGATTTCCACCTTTGAGTTGGAACTGCTTTTTTTCTTTTTACCCATTAAATTTTTTCTTTGTATTTATTGACCGATGTTTCTTTTGGTATATCCCCAAATATTTTAAGAAAAAAAATCTTTTGTTGTTTTGTTTAAAACCTCAGGTGTGTAATGTGCCCATATTTAATCAGTTTGAAGCCAGAAGTAACCATGTTTAGATAGGAGAGCTCTCTAAAGTCTAATAACTGTGTAAGGTTTTCATTGCTTCCATTGGAATAGACTAAAGGCATCAAATATAGTTGTTGAAGCATCAATGGCTGAACAATATGCTGACTTTGTATTTTATGATGGGTGTTTTTTGAAGCAGCGCGCGGCAAGCTTTTGTGGTATCGCACGTTAAGGCACATCCTGACTGGTGCAAAGCTGATGCAGAGTACCGGGGTTGCAAATGCTCAGGCCATCAGAGCTGACTAATCAAAGAAGATTAGGCTCATTGGTGCTGTCCTATTAGCTTGAGGTTTTACAAGAAAGCCGGAAACATTTACAGGAACCCGGAGCTGTTGGTTCGAAACATGTCAGCGAGTGATGTTATTACTCTGAAAGTCATCCGACTTCCTCGTTTGATCCTGTTTAGCCACAAGAGGACTGTGAGGTGCTGTTCGAACAATTTGCACAAGGAAGCAAAGCAAACTCTGGAACCACTTATCAGACATCAGTTTATTTTATTTGACCTCTCTACACTAATCTTGCATTTGCAAACTCTCTGCGGCTTTAATTTGATTATACTTTGTAGCATGCGGTGAATAAGTGAACTGAAGATGGCTTGTGGCTTCGCTAATGTAGGTCAACACCAGTTTCCATGATAGATTTAGCTGTCGTGCACCCATTTTCAGTACAGCTCCAGCAAACCTGAGCACCAACTGATACCCCATGTTTGCCCCTCAAGGGTGCTCAGTGGATCGGGGGTCCCCTGGAGGTCAAAGTAAGGTGGATGACCTGAACTATTGTTGTTGTTTCTGGTGGGATAAAGGAGATGTTGGTGGGACTCATGTGAATGTGGGTATTTTGGAGCACCACTCATCCCCCCGAGTTCTCCTTCAGCTCCGTTCCTTGGGAACGTGGCAAGCTCTCCTCCGACCTCCTCACTACGAGTCCCCCCCCCTCCCCTTCATCCTTCCCTTCCCCAACCTGCTGATTAAATCAAACCTACATGGGGCAAAAGCGAGATAACAGAGACAAAGTAGGCCACCTTCGCTCGCTGTCACAGGAAGAGGAAGTGCCCTGGTGTGCCTTCACCTGTGCTCGGTGTCTCGCTGGCGATGCCGCTACAACGCGTTGCACAGCTGGAGACGAGACAGCAGGCGTGTTAGATCAGAGAGCAGAGACGTACGCATGTTTCCTGCGACTGTCAGCGCGCTGAGTGACCGTCTGAGGCACAAGAACAAAAGACGAGGAGAGAACGAGTCTCGTTTTTGTTTTAACTGGGAAAAAAAGCCCTAACTGCTCCGGCTGTGAAGCTGAAACACTCCTCGTGCACCTTGTTAATCCGAATAACCCACATTTGATTCCTAAAAAAATATAACATAAAAAAAATCTGGTAATTTGTTTGAATTTCCTTCACACATGTCTCTAAACCCAAATGAATTTGGACATTTAGCCACTAAAGTGAAGGAAAGAAAACAGCTTTGGGTTATTTTATATATTTTCCCCACATTTATCTTGCCAATTCCCTCAAACATCAGAGACGTGCAATGGCGAGTCCTTCTCTATAAATTCTATAAATGTCTGGTCTCTATTCATGGATTACCGTCATTTGCCATCCACTATTGTATGCGCCTGCCAGACTGGCTTGGCATTTCTGGGCCCATGTTTCCAACCTTGATACATTTGCCAAATGAATATTTGAAGCCGTAATTAAATTTATCCCACCTCTACACCTTCTGTAAGATGGCCACCTTGCACATTCCTCACATGAAATATTTCAGCTATTTTTCTTCTGTGTGTCTAAAAAGAAAAATGCAGCATTTCGACATTTTAATGATGTAAAAATGAGTTTTATGTTTACAGAAATAAATCAGATTTTTAGGACAATTTAAAATGGTCCTCCTTGCCTATTCAGACATAAATACTCTAAGAGGGTGTGCTAAGAGGGGCTTTAAGATCCCCCTCTGGCTTCAATCAGAAACTCCATAAAATGTCAGTAAATACTCCAAAGATTTTGGCATATAAAATTATGCCAGAATCGAATGCATTAAGCTGCTTTTGACAGACAAGTAGACAATGAAGAGAAGGCGTTTAAAATCAGCATGAACATGTGGTTAAAAAAAAAAAACCTTCTCCTAGTAACACGTCTGCTAAAGAGTTATGTGTCTTTTTCTCACCCTTAAACCAGAAAGTTTGGCTTATTTGTACATCAGAATGTACAACAAACTGGAGAACAGAGTATGTAGATGTGTTCAGAAGTTTGCACTCAGCATCAGTATTATTTTAGGCTTTTAATGATGCATTCAAACTCTTTAATTGGTGACATGTTTGTAGAACATACAACTGTAATGGTTTAAAACGAGATTTGGTAGCAGAACAGCACGTACTGGCTTAAATATATACATATACCCTTCACTAATATTTAAAGTTGTGTAAAAACCACTTGTTTGTAGCCATTAACAAGTTGTGATTGAGTATTTAACCAGGATTGTTGGCAGAAGTGGTTGCGTTCATTTGAATCGGCTGCTGTCAAAGTTGTGTTACAAAAATTTCCAACACATCAGTTTTTCCTGTTTTATTCGTTGCAAACCATGTTTTGATATATGTTCGGGATCGTTGTCATCACTCCCAGTTTGAAAACCCAATCATGTCCAGAATTTAACCACCTAAACTGACACCTTCAGATAAAAAAAAAACCCCGAAACCAGAGACTCAAGCTTAACGATAACTATTGGAAATCCCTGGAAGACCAGTATCAGTGTCCACAGTGAAGCCAGTTTTACATGACCACAGACAAGAGAGGGTGCCCGAAAATAAGGCCCCTTTTCCAACATTGACTCCATCAAAGTACCCCCTCTGTGTCGTGGACGACGTCCTTCCCCAAGTAGTGAAGTTTAAGTATCTTGTGGTCCTGTATATGAATAAGGGAAAAATGAATATCAACAGACGGATTGTTGCAGCGTCTGCAGCGATGCGAGCGCTGTACCCGGATAGTTGGCTGTCATGGTGGAGAAATATTTAAGGAATGCCTCCTATATGTTTTCCTGGCTGGACACCTATGGTATGACCCTGGACATGCTTGAGGAACTATGTTTCTCGCTTGGGAATGCCTTGAGATTGCCCTGGTGGAACTGCCCCAAGTTGCTAGGGAGAGGGAAGTTTACCCTTCTCTGCTTAGCAGAGGTAAAAAAAAAAGTTAGGCTATTGTATCCGCTTATGTCTCCCCATTGGTCTGTCTCTCACTACAGATCCGCAAACCCCCGGAGTTAAAAAAATGTATAAAAAAAATGCGTGTGCTCGTTGCATGCTCACTCCCGGTGTTACCTGCCCGTAACTGGCGCTTTGCTTTTTCCCTTAGCAGCACCAGAACTTCATAAACTTCAGCTATGGAGAGTTCTTTCAGCAGCAGAAGAAACAAAAGAAAAGTGAAAAAATCTGAAAGAAACAAAGACTCCTGTCCTGAGAGTTTCAATTAATAATGGTAGTGCACCCGATTCGAATGTTATCAACCATTAAATGGCCGTTATCAGCGATCATCACTCCCATTCAATAGCTTCAGAATGTGCCTCCTCTACATCCTAGCAGGCTAGAAGGTGCGTATCTACCATTCTTATCGGTGATAATATGCATTTTTTTCAGCACCGCCCATGTGTACAAGCTTACGTTTCGTTTTTGTTAACTTTATTTAAAACCTGTGTTTACAATTTAAGTAACGATGGATATTTACTTATAACCTTACCCCACCCCCAACCCTCATCCTAAAAACTCAGGACAAGTTCCTAAACCTAAAGTCACAAGATAAAACCTAAAGTCACAAGATAAAACCTTAAGTCACAAGATAAAACCTTAAGTCACAAGATAACGACCTACTGAGCAGGAGGTAGAGGAGGAACATTCTGAAGCTATTGTATGGGAGTGATGACCGCTAATAATGGCCATTTAATGGGATGATAACATTCGAAACAGGTGGGTAGTGTGCGTCAGACCCCCTGGGTTTGTCCCAAAACTGAGTTTAATTTAGTGCGTCATATTCAAAATGATTAAAGATCATGCTTGAATAATAATTTTTATATAACCTTAAAAATACTTAATCAAGACTGCTGAGCAGGGGTGTATCTAGGAATTTTTCAAATAGGGCTAAATGGGGGGCAGCAAGGATCTTGGAATGTCACGAGAGAGAGAGAGAGAGAGAGAGAGAGAGAGAGAGAGAGAGAGAGAGAGAGAGAGAGAGCTTTTAAAGAGGGTATATGCAACTTTTCCCCCATAATAAACGTAACAATAGCCTTTTTATTTGACCATTTATGACTCAAACATCTCCTGATGAGCATACCGACACCTTGTCAGCTCACAGTGGGTGCACCTATAAGCCTGTATCCAATTTTTTCTATTTTCTGTCGGGTCGGATTTTTCCCGCGCTGTCTGCGGATGTGACGTCAAGCGCGTTCATGTTAAACGTTTCAGCTCACTCTGCCACCACCGCTAGTCAGCACTTAGCCTACACTCGCAAGCAGTGCAATGGATTGTGCGAATACCCAGAAGAGAACCAGGAAAAGTTTGACATCAACAGTAACTCCACATAAGACTAAAATGTTAAACCCCTGACAAGTGCCCGAAAAAGATAGTAGATTTAGAGCGACCACCCGGCGCACGATCGCGCGCTGCGAGAGCGAGCAGAAAGGAAGAGCAGTTCCGTTTTTTGGCCACATGGGGTCAGTCGCGAGCTAAAATTTCAGAAAATTACATATAGCCCCTTTAAACCTGAGAACTCTGTCAAATGTGGTGGTGGCAGCATCATGCTGTGTGGTTGTTTCACTGCCAGTGCTACTGGAGGATGGAATAATGAAGGTCTATCTCCAAATATTCAACTCAAATAAAAAAATAATGTATGAAACCTGGTGATAATTAGGTGTTTCTATAAGATAATGATTCAAAACACACATCAGAACTAGTTTGGAAAGGATACAGCAGGCTAACATTAAGCTCCAACTTCAGTCCTATTGAAACATTAAATTTGTTTAAAAGTTGGCTCCCAATTTAAAAATCCAATCAACTTAAATCCAGTCAGAAAAATACCAAAAGCTTCTGTTAATCCACAAAAAAGTGTGTGCTGGAGGTGAAAATCACTAGAGGGACATTCACACAAACATGACTATGGGTGTGTGTGTATATATTTCAGTTTGTACATGTGATCTTGACCGTTGTAGAGAAGATCCACAGGAAATTCTAACAGGTCACTGTTTTAGCTTTGTAATTTATATATTCTTTTACAATTTGATGTCTAAAATGTTCAGACAAAAAAGTTACATATTAATGTTAATAAGAAGAGGAGAGGTTTTAACACCGTTATCAGGGCCACAGTCATTTCTCTCCTGAAAACAAGCTTCCGGCTGATTCTTCCCGCCGCCGCCACTGCTGGCCTCCCTCTGAAACCTCTTAGTTACACTTTGAAGGAGCCCACTCCTGATAATTAAACTCCCAGAGACTCCCAACGATTACCACCGGTTCGCCTGCACTTTTGAGTTGCACTTGTGGTGACATAATTCATTAGTGTTTGTACAAAGAAGTGATTTAGAGTCTTTAAAGTGCTCCTCCATGCAGAATAACTATTAAAGCAGCCATATGCACGTATACTCGGAGCGTTAAGCGGTTTGTTGAAGTCAGTCAGGGTACAAGAGATGATAAACATAAATTATGACTAATACACTGCACCAGTGGCTTTTTGAGAAGGAGAAAAAAATCACTGACATGGGGAAAGCACTTTGGATTTGCCGTTGAAGCTCTGCAGCCCCCCCTTCATCTGTGTTTGCTGAAGCGAGGATGTAGGAAGCCCAGCACAAATGGCTCGGGCATCACCTTGAATATTTAGCTAATTGTTTCTGCCTGGATACGCCGTTGTCATTACCTGGCTTCACTTCTGAGCTCCCTCAAGGCGAAGCAGATTGCCTTTTGTCTTTATTCACCTCCATTAAAAAGTTTCAGAGCACACAATGAGACTTAACCATCCCAGTAAATGTTATTTCTTCTGCTCCAACAACCTGCGGTTCTCGTGCAAAGTGCAAACCAGTCTGCAGTTTTTCTGACAAACACCAACAACGAGGAGAAGGTGATTTTTACCACATAACAGCTGGTGCAAATGATCAAATTTTCAGCCACATTTACACCACTGTTGTCACTTTGGGGAGCTCAGTATTTTTGTTTCCTGTCTTTTATCACACATTAAATAGGAAGATGAAATTAATTCCTGCTTTGATTTTAGTCAAGCTGCAGCTTTTCTTTTGAAAGTGAAGTAATGCCTCAGATATCTAGCTTCTTGGATGGCTTTTCTTTTAGGGTTGCGTATTGGGTGGTCAGATAAATGTATAGCTCTCAGAAATTATTATAATTGAGTTTCTTCTAACTCTCTGCAGCTGCAGAGTCAGATAATAATCAGAAGATTGACAAAAATAATTATGAGCTGCAGCTTTTTATATTTAGAGGGTGTTAATTGTGCTTAATTATTTATTTCCTTTGTGTTCGCAGCTCTTGCACTGAGAGTTTCTTTGTCACTGTTCTTGACCTTCCTTCCACCCCTTTACCCACCCATTTGCAAGAAATATGACGGCCTCCCCCGCTGCATTCATCATTATGTTTCCCCTTTTTGTTCTGTCTTTTTTAAGGAAACTGCAGGAATTATTAACAGCTTAGCATCGAGAGACCCCTAAGTAGCTCTCAGGGTGTAAGCCTCCCTCCCAAGTCAAGGCCAACAGTACTCCGAGCCCCCTTTCCAGTGATAATGTACATCTCAGCAGGGACATGCAATGATCCCTCACTTCTCCATGCTAAATAATCATTTTCATTCTTACATTCTGTTTTTCATTCACGGAAATCCACTTCCCTTAAAAAACAAAACAAAAACTCCCTGAAAATATTAACATGCTGTTAAACAATACTCCTCAGAAAGGATGAATCAGCAGATGATTCCAAATTCCATACACACAACAGGGGATTGTATTCAGGCTAAGTGTATGCGTGTGTGTTTCAGAGTGGGTGAGGGAGCTTCTGTTCGCAGCAGCACTCCCAGCAAAATTCCAAACCCAGAGCTCTATGATCTGTGGGAAAGCCAAGCGAGATGCAGAGCACCTCGCCCGAGTCTCCAGACGGCCTGATTTGGAACGCCGTGAAATCCGTGGCACCTCTCCTGGCTTCCTGGCTGAACGGCTGCCATATCTTGTGATGGACTGAGGCAGGAGAGAGAGAAGCAGCCAGGGATGAATACAGCTTAATCTTTACCCAGACCACATGTGTGTGCATGATAACATGGTTGCTTTCTTCCTGTGCAGGGTTATTCTCCGCCAGCTGCCAGGTTAGCTGCCGCGCACAGCCGTGTTTCGCTGCGATATTTGCCCGCTGTAAAAGGAAGTATTGCACCTAAGGTGGGGGCTAATGCATGTTTTTGGAATTGGTGGTAATTCCTGACACATTTCGAGAGACAGATAGGGTGTCTTATAGCAAATGACAATATATGTAAAGACACCTAACTCCCCCCTCCTCGTCTTCTTCTTTTAGTTCCTAATATTTTATTTGTGTGGAGCCTCACTGCATTGGAGATGGTTATTTTTATATTTATATGGCAGCATTGTGATCAAAAGCAGCAACACATGGAAATACCTAAAAACGCACAACTAATGTGGGACTCTGGGAAAACGCTGCTGAACAACATAACACTCACTTCCCAATTTAGATCCAAATATCTGTGCTGAATGTGCAGTGATTTTGATGAACTTACAGAAAACAAAGCAAATTAAAGCAGCTTTATCCTCACTTATATGAAGATATTTTTATGTGTGCTTGTGCTGCAAGCAGCTGCTCTTCATCCATACGTATTTGTTTAATGCACTCAAAGCAGCTTGGTGTAAAATTTCTCTCCCTCTCTTGTGTAAACTTCCTCCTCCTCCTTCTCCTCCACTCATCTGGCCGGCTGCACAAAGCCCATTTATTATGATTGCATTATCATAAATGATTTTATAACATCTGCTTGTCGATAATTATCGCACAAATCCCGAGCCCCCTGACCTGTGCTCTGGATGAACCCCAGGTGTAAGGCAGACACGGGCTAATGAGTGGCTCCGCGACTGCACATTGTCCTCACGTCAGTGCACATGAGCACTTCTGTTAGACCCCGTCGCGTGTTCTGATATTAGCCTGAAAATGGAGGGAAAATGCATTGATGAAAAGCGTAGCGTTGAATCAAAGCATGGCTGTAAGGAAATTGGCATCAAGTTTTCTGAACCTCTTTTCTTGAGACCACTATTTGTTGAAAGTTTTTTTTTTTAAAGGACAGTTTTTTTGTCAAGTTATCAGTAATACCTCAAAAGGAATTAACTGTAATTAACTAAATTCAGGGTTGATCATTTGGTAGCACTATTGCCTGGTAGCAAGAAGGCCCTTGGTTTGGATCTCAACCTGAGGTCTTACTCCATGGAGTTTGTACGTTCTCTCCAGGCACTCTGGCTTCCTCCCATTGTCTAAAACATGACTATTAGGTTAATTCATCTTTCTTAATTGTCCTTGTAACCCTTAAATTTTAAAATGTTTAATATTTCCTCATGTTCGATATTACATGGTGCCCAAGAGATGCAGCAGAAAGTACTGACCAACAAATAAACACATAACAATCTTGAACCTGAGATTTAACTCTCTTCTTTTGAATAAACCATCTTTTATTTGTTGTGCTTTGCTTCCTATAAGCATTTTTATATATTTATATATTTTAAACAGTATATTTAAAGTTAGGCCCAAAACTGTTCATACCCCTGGAAGATTAAAACAGTGGATCCCTGGTGTTTGCAGGGTTAGGGGGCCACAGTCGCCTGCGAATAACTAAAATCATCAAATACTTGAGAACCTCCCCGAAATCCCCCCCCCCCCCCCCAAAAAAATTGCAAAACAATTGCCTATTTTAAAGGTTTAAACCCTAAATATATCCTAATATGCATCAATACACACAGTGGAAACGGTATTAGCACTGCAGCAGAAGCTACCATTGATGCTCTTCTTTATCTCCACTCTAGGGGGTACAGCCAAGCAGTGCTGAGAAAACGAACGACGCTTCTGGATTGGCTGCAATGCAATGCAACTGTGTGTCAAGTAGCATTGCACCTAGGCATTTCAGCCTCCCCAGCTGCATTTTCTTTTGAATATTTTAAATGTGATCTCTTTATAAGTTGTGGTTGCGTTCCTCAGAAAAATAGATGAATCCATGAATCCATCTCTTAATTTGACCAACATGTTTCTTCTGATTGGAGGAGAAACGTACATTTTGGAACATCCTAAACAATCCTGACTCGAATCTGTTGGAGAATCTGCAGGGAAAGGTAAAAATTAGGGCAATGGCAATGACAGCTCCCAACCTTTAAAAGTTTGCAGCTCATTGCAAAAGATAAATTATCAAAGTAGCGGTGGAAAAAACCAATAAAAAAGGTTGTCATCCTTTACAAGAAGGATTTGATTTTTGTAATGTTAACAAAGGTCCTCCTGTCAACCCAAACTTCTTGGCTGAATGAAAACATATCTAAACATGTCAGAGCTATAAATAACTGTGGGGTTACCTTTAACTGTTGTTTACCAATGACACTGAAAGAAATTTGCTATAAATCTTTGGGGTAGACCACATGATGAGGGCTTGTCCTGGTATTCTTTTTTTACATAACAAATATAATTTCAGCTTTTCATCATTTAAAACCTGTTTTTAACCCTTCACAACATAAAGCATTTATACACTAAGTGGTAAAGAAAAGTTCATGGTTGATATAATGTGTGAAAGTTTTACATTGATGAGAGACATGAAACAGGATGACTGAAATGCTTCTTTTGAAATCATTTTTTGTGACCACACACCTATGTAGATCTATTTGATTCTTTTATGTACTTAGTGATTTATACAAACAGGTCTCAGTAAGCTTTCCTATGCATCAAAGTACAAATCAATACTATCTTCCACCTTTAACAAATCTAGCAAATTGTTATTAATAACTAAATGTCACACATATTTTTTTTATTCAGGTAGAAGTAATATACGTATATACATTATATGAAGCAATTTTGCAGTCAAGTCACTATCTCTCGAGTACAAATCACACTTGAGTCCTTAGTGTTCAAGTCCAAGTCGAGTCCAAGTGAAGTCGGCAGGTCCTACGGGCCGAGTCCGAGTCGAAGTCCCAAAAAGAATCTTCCAATCCTAGTCAAGCCATTATCACCTGAGAGGAAGTCAAACTTAAGAACATAATGTAGATTTTAAGACTAGAATAATGGCAGCCATACATGGTTTACTTTATCTAAAAAAATACTTGTACTCAATACCCCCACGATTTCACCAAGCTAACACAGTAGCACGTGCAAAGTAATAAAACATGCTTAGAATAAATCTGAAAACAAGAAATGATAAACATGTCACCCATACCCTTACAGAGACTTTGGTTATTACATTTGTCCAGTAATCTGACCTAATATAACAAGTTAACATAAGCATCGGCGACATGCTAATTCCAACAAAAGCAATTTCACGTGTCCATGTCCAAGTCCTAATGTTGCCAGTGCAAGTCATCGGCGGACTGCTTGAGTCAAGTCACAATTCCCTTAAATGTGACTCGAGTCAGGACTCAAGTCTGAGTCCAGGACTAGAATATTCCATCCCTGATAGGAAGAGGAAAGAGTTTACTAAATAAATGTATTTCATAATTACCGCATTATTTAGATATATTTTCAGATTTAAAGCTGCAGTCCGGAGAACATATTTATGTATCAAAGTTTTATAAATCTTTCAAATGATACTGGGGTTCAATACTATGATAAAAGGCTAGTGCTCCACAACACATGTTCTTCCTACGTCCCGTCTTCCTCCCAAAGACCGCTATTCTTTTCACACTGACCGCCGAATTGTTTTAGCCAATAGAATTCAAGTATCCGCCTCGTCAGCTGTCAATAAACTTACATGCGCATTGCACGAACCTGTGATGATGAGGCTGTTCACACAGGACGCTCCTGTTTACAGTCGCCATATTAGAAGAGCACGTCAGTCATGGAGATGTTGCTCACCTCCGAAATGTCCAAAATAGAAAATAAAATCGAGTGATGATCGATAGTGTTTGCTCCTTTCCTCTTGACCCGCTGTGACACCACAGGTGATGCACGTACACAATTGTTCAGGTGGGGCTAGAGGGAGCGAGAGGGTACGGGTGGGAGGGGCCTTGGTAGTGGAATTCATAAAATCTCTCTCTCTCCCTCAAATACTCTGGACAGCAGCTTTAAGCAGAAAAATGTTGGATCTTTAAAAAATATATATAATTCAAGATGTGTATTATTAAAAACAACTCACATCACTTTAGTTATAAAGCCTCACATTGCAAACCGTAATTCAAGTGTTCAAAGCCTTTGAAGTGTATTGGTCTTTTTTCCACAAGTGTTTTTTTCTCCCTGAACAGTAGTGTAGTTGTTTCAAAGCAGACACAAGAGCAATGTCAGATTCCTACTAATTGAAAAGTTAATTAAGTTTTTGAAAGCATCAGCTGTCATTTCTGCACGTCAGACTCTGTTTGAGCTCCCCTGAGACCAACTTCATATCAGGCTTGACGGCTAGGGATCTTCGCTGGGCAACATTTGGTCATTGAAAGAACCATTTATAGAGTATTGTTTAATTAAAGTCAAATTAGGAGAACTGTATGCAGAAAATTTAATCTCTGGTATGAATTGCTGTTAAAAACCGAGTGCAACTTGTATAATCAAACTTTTCATTATCGTGTTCTGCCTCCTGAGGTCCCTCCACGGTTTTGCTCCACACCTGCTAACACAAATGAAACAAGGATATTTATAATTTACTGCAAATTTATTTTCCATTTTTACTCATGTCAATTTGCTTCTGTCGATTAGTATTTAGACCAAGTTATGGATCCTGTTCTGCTTGTTTTTGATTAAAGGGAAAAAAAATGAAGATTTACTGGAAAGGAAGGTATTCTTAAAGCTAAATTAGCTCATAATAACAAAATGAACAGATTACAAAGAAATAGAAGTAATAGGATATTGAGTTAAGTAGTTATGTTAAGATCAAGTCGTAGACGTCCCTTTTAAAAATTTGATATAATGTGTCTTCTTAAGAACAATCGGTGGCATAAATAACCATCAATAATGGTGACCCCTTAAGGACGAGCATATATTTAAATATATAATATTTAGACTTATTATTCAAAGAATGCGTACATAAAGACAGAGAGGACAAATGTTTGTGTGACGTTATCAGCAGAACAATAAGATCTTATGAAGTTATGATTCAAGCCCCAATACACAGGTCAGGCTTTGAGTTTTACGTGAGAGCCTGTCTTCTTCTATCTCATTCAAAATGGGCTCAAAAGTATTGTAGTAGATGACATTTTTTTAATCTAACGTGAGTCTGTGATTCCTTCTGGGTTCATTTCTCCCTCACTGCCTTGCTATTCAATCCCATTTTACCTCCCTCCTATTAGCTTGTTTTTTTTATGGTTAAGTATTTTTATGAATTATTGAGACAAATAATTATAAAAACTATGCGTAGTTTATTGTATTTTATGAGACTTCTGATCCAAATCTTGAGACATGGGAAGTGGCTGCGAATATTTGTATTTCACTCTGCTGACTTGTAACCAGGCTGTGGAGCTTCAAAATTTAAAAACCAAGAGACAGACACAAAATAGAAAAATGGAGTAAACTCAAACAAGCTGATCAAAAGTTTAGGACCATAGCCCTGAAAAACCCAACACTTGAACTAAAAATGTCAACAACAAAAAAGGATGGAGTGATGGTTAACCCCAAAAATCCAGTTAGAAATGCGTGATGAGTGTCTACATAGGCAGGTGGGAACGTTAGGAGCTGATTTCTTTTATACACATTCCTTGCCATCAGTGACAAGCAGTCAGGGAAGGTAAGTTAAGTACTAACAATAATAAGAGCAAAATCAATTTGTGGTCTTGACTGTTGTATACATGTATTATTTGCATGATTTAAAAAAAAATTATGGTCAAAATTGCTGGATTTATGCAGTGCTTGTTCAAATACATGAAAGAAGGTTGAAGTGAGGCAGGGATGAGCTTTGCATCACCTCTGGTGGCGCTGCACACACACTGAATGAAGCAGGCAGTTGGCGAATGGCCATTGCTGTCTCTCTTTATATCGGCAATATGCATCTTGAATTACACATGTAATGCACATGATGTCGTTCTATCGTCTAATATAGTTAATGAATGTGTGTAATATATTTAGGATTACTGAAGGCCCATAAATGTGCAGTAAAAATCCGCAGGGTGAGGCAGAAAGTACATTGCCGCACTGACGGGGACAGTGCTGAGCCGCATATTCACAATAGGCAACAGGTGCTCTTCTTGCTGCAAAAACTGAAAATATACAGTTGAAATAGGACCAAAAATATATGAAACCTTTTATAAATGAAGGCAAACATGAACAATTTTTACAGCTTAAGGTCCAACCACAGCATTTCAATCTGGTTGAGGTCTGGACTTTTACTGGACCATTAGAACACCTTGATTTATTCATTTTTCAGCCATTCTGTTGTAGATTTTTTGCCGTGTTTGGGACCATAGTTCTGGTAATTGCCCAGTTTTGACCCAGCTTCCCCTTTTGGACATACGTCCTCAAATTTGACTCAAAACTACTTTTTCATAGAGAGTTCATGGGTTTCAATTACTGTAAAGTGTCCAGGTCCTGTGTAAAAACAAGCCTCTACAGCTCTACTTTGGTCTGTTTAAAGGACCAAAAGTGTTATGATTCCTTCAGGTGCAACTTTGAAAAGTTATTGGTGTTTTTCAGAGATAATCTTTTTTCCATCAGCTTTTCCTAACAAGATATACTTGTTTAGTATTTTTTTCTAACTGTGTTTCATGACCTTTCGCAGTTTATATGCTGAGGCCTTTGGAGTCTGATATGGAGATCCTGTTGTTGTTGTTTTGTTTTTTACAATTGCTATGAGCATTGCATGTTCTTTGGCAATGACATTACTGGTACATTCACTTCTAGGAAGATGGGCAGCTGTCTTGTTTTTCAAATTGTTTGGAAATTGCCTTTTAACCCTGTCGAGATTAATGGGTAGCATTTGTGGCTTCTCTAACATCTTTGCTGATGTCCACCTTGAAATGGTGTTTATATCCACCTGCTCCAGACCCCCAAACCACCAATAATCCTGCTTTATTAGAGGTGATCACACCTGCCAAGTACTTCATTAGGGAAGACTAGGTTGCTACGGTCTATTTTAAATCCTATGGAGGCATCAAGAGTGTACTTGGTTAGAATTTCAAGAACAAGTGTTATCAAAGCTAAGTGTTCCTAGTCATATAGTGTCAAACTTGCTTCCTGCCATGAATATTTTTTGTTGAGTGATTTTCTAATTACATTTTTTTTTCTCATGAAAAAAAAAATCATATGCTGAGTTTGTTTCACTCTGACAGAAGCATATTGGTTGCGCAAAACCATGCTCTTACTATAAAACACTCATACAATAGAGTACAAGTTGCCCTACACTATCAAAAAATGTGGCTTTTTTGACCCAGTTGAGTCCTAGTTTCCTATATTCATGCGGAGCTCAGGCCAGTGCAGTGAAATGAGTGAGGGCAGACAGATTTCCCACCTATATCTTGCTGTCTAATTTTAAAGGTTGTACAAAGACAAATCCTCCCGTGTTGTTTCCAGGGGTCAGCGCAGGTTTAATTGATTCTCCCTCTCCTTCCGTCTCTTATTAGGGCCTCAGTGCCTCTCCATGGGAACAGCTAATTGGCCCTCCCCTGTGGCCACTTGGGAAAGCAGACAGACGTGGCGCGGTAGACACGTTTGCTGGTCCACAGGGACAATACTAGATAAGAGATTCACGACGACTGCGCAGCTCTGGATTGCTTCTTAAGGGACGTCAGTCTGATGTTTCCCTGCTTTGCCATCTGGACTCCAGCTTTTACCCACAAACGCAAAAAGACTGAGACGACTCTGGAAGCATGATTTTTATAGGATTCGTTTTCTGTATTTGTAAGGAAAAGGAAGATACTTTTCCCCCTAAGAAATTATATTTTATTTTTAAAAAAAGCATAGATGTTGAATTTAAATTCCAATTCAAATCCTTTGCAACAAAAAAAGATATTGAGATAAATAGTTAACCTGTCCAATGTAAATCCAATTAGTATTCAGATCATTTGTACAGTGCTTAACCAAACAATGTCCTCTTTAGGCGTTTTATATGGGCAGATTTAATTCAAATCCAGTTACATTCAGTCAGTTCAAGTACAGTAATAAAAAAGATTTAAATTCAGTTAAAATGCATTTTCAAATAATCAATTACCCAGGCCAATTAGTAAATAACTGCCAACATCAACTCAATTTATATAAATTGGATACTTGTCTAGAAATCTGCACTCTTTAAAATGCAGATTTAAAATATATTACAAACATTGCATGAAATTGTAGTTTGATTTTAAAAAAGGATGGATCTCCTTTGGAGAAAGGGTGAGAAGCTTGGTCATCTGGGTGGAGCTCAGAGTAGAGCCACCGCTCCTCCACATCGAGAGAAGCCAGTTGAGGTGGCTCGGACCTCTGGTTAGGATGCCTCCTGGACGCCTCCCTCCCTGGTGAGGTGTTCAGGGCACGTCCCACCAGGATGGTGGGGCTCTGGTTGATACGTTTGGAGTGTTTAGACATTGTGGTGCAGCCAGTTTTGGGGTCAGGAAGAATGTGTGCTACTTCTCATCCTATCTGGAATCTTTACTGGCTGGAGAAGGAGGCTGAGAAATCCAATTAGTAGTGTACCTTTCATCCTGGCTGTGAAGCGATAGACCAGGCCTCTACCTTTGCAGAGTGATAGAGGTTATGAGACTTTGCCTGAACCAGTTGTCCTTGGTGGATTTAGAGAAGTCTTCGGGCCATGTGCTCTGTTGTATTCTCTCTTGGTTCTTTGTGAGTCCGGATCTATTAAGGGCTATGCCGTCTCTGTTTCACCAAAACGAGAGCTGTGTCCATGTTCTTGATACAAACTCAAGCTGGTTTCTGGTGCAGGTTAAACTCTTTCTGGGTTACACCTTGTCACAGAGTTTATTTGTGGTGTTCACATACAGGGTATCAAAAAATGAGTCCCTCTGGAGAGGGAACATAGTAGCGTCTTTGCTTTTTGAGGATGATGTGCTTTTATTGGTGACTTTAATTTATGACTTTCAGACAGGACTGTGACCCGGTACTGGAGGTGGACTGTGAAGCAACACCCAAAATGCAAAAATGATCAACTGCACTGTCCTGGTCAGATTTAGAGAATAAATTGAGCTAAAAGGCAAAGTTCTCAATTTGCTTGTTCATATACATCTCAACTTTCACCTCTGGTTGTGAGCCCCAGGTTATTATCATGACTGAAAGAATAAGCTCCCTTCATAAGGGGAGTCTGGCTTGAGCTCTGTAACAGTTACAAAGTGGCAGGTAATAGAAGCATTTAGATTCACTCAAGAAAAATAGAAAAGTATTAAAACAGAATTAAGAATAATAGTTACATTAACAACAAAATTACAAATCCAAAGTACTCTGCAGTTATTAAAAATAAAGTGGCATACTCGGATTAGAATGTTCAACTCAATAGGATAATTAAAACATTTTTTTTACAGAATGTGCATATGTAGTTGTGCATTAAAAAGTAAACTTATTAGTTTATTACGTATTTCCTAAACTTATTTAATTAACTTATTTACTTTCTAAGCAGAGAACGGAATACATTTTCAGTGCCATAGACCGATGACCTGCATGCCACGCCACATTGAGGCAGTAATTCATGCAAAAGAAGCCCCAGGCAAATACTGAGTGCATAGACTGTACAGTACATCAACACAGTTTTTAGTAGACTGACAGTACTGTATTTTTGATAGTTTTTATACATATGATATTTTTTAAATATTTTTTATATTGAATTATTGAAGTACATTTTTAAATGATATTCTAATGTATCAATGTCAGCGTGTGTTTAGGCATTGTAGATTGTAAAAGTATCACTGTGAAACAGAGAAAGGTGTGGGATGATTTAAAGGTTGTTTGTGTTGTTGTGAACCTGGCAGACGCCCATGAAGGTGTGAAGCAGTAGGTTTGTGCGACAAGCTTGAGGTGCCAGTTGTGGACTTGGTGTTTTACTGCAAGTATGCACCACATGTAGCAAAGGAAGCGCACCAATTTCAGCTGTGGACTGTATATTTGTGTGTATGTTGGTACATTATTTAAGTAGGAGTAGCTGACCTTGATGTTTGTTACTCAGAAACAAAAAAGAAAAACAAAAAAAAAACACACGGCACACTTTCAGCTCTGCTCACACTTCAGCTTAACCACAAAAAGACGCAGTAGAAACTGCTCTTTATTCTGTATCAAACTACAGTTTTGCATCCTGTATGTGCTCAATCTCAAAGCAGTTTCCTCGAATATGACATTTAAATCGGTGTAAGTAACATTTGAGTACCTGGAAGGCGGTGCAAGATTTTAGTCTTTTAGTCTCTGGTCAAACGGATTTTCGATTCATGCTTTTTTCCTTTCCTTTTGGGCAACATTGCGACACTGAGAGAAGTCAACGGTTTCATCAGCACATCCTGAGATATTCTCACGGTTTAGTGAGTCTGAGGATGGATAAAATTTACAGTAACTTGAATAATAGCAAAACATCCTCTCTCTTATGACTCAACAAATGCCCATGGTTAAGGCTACAAGTCTCACTGTCTTTGTTGTGGCATGTATTTTAATGAAATGCCCCAAATTTACCTGAAGCGCTTTGTAACACTTTCTCAGTTTCGTTTTTTGTAGACCATCAAACGAAATCCTCAAAGAGGAAAGAAAAAGGGTTTTCCACTGTCTGCCTGTACATTTTTAAAGATGTCTTAATTTCTAATAGTAAAAAAAGAGGTTAATCATCTGTTAGGCATGGTTTGAGCTTTGCTGTAACTACTTAAAATATATATTGATCAAGAAAACATACCGAGCGAGCATTAAATCATACCAAAACTCATCAGTCATAATGGTAGCAAAACCACAGTGAACTTACAACTGTGCAGGAGGAGTGGAACTGAAAATGAATCAGGCATGAAGTTTCTCAGCGTGAGTACAGACAAATCACAGTGGAATCCAGAGAGAGCCTGCGAGTCAGGATTAGTGTTTGAAGGCTAAATGGTGTTATTGGTTCTGATTAAGGAGCATGTACCTGATACTTTCCCCACCTCCGAGACGGCTATGGATGTCAATAGGGCTAATTGGCTCATTAAACCGGGTATTTAACGGTGCTATAATCATTCTGTGTCATCACTTAAGCCCTGGAGGAGCATGAGGGGCTACGGCTATTGAATACCCCTCTAACCTCTGCAGTAATTTCTGAGACGAGATGGAGAGGCTTGTCTGACAGAAAGAGAGCAAGGTGGCTTTGAATGGTTCGTGCTCTGTGGATTTTAGTTGGGATCCTTTTATTTTCTTAAGAGGGAAAAAAATTTTAAAGACACATTTTCCACATTTGAGTGATCTAAAATTAGTTGTGCAGTAAAAACAACCCTAAATAAACTGCTTTTTACATTTGTGCTGTGAATCTCACTTCAGAATGATGACCCCAAAACCAGCCTTTCTAAAGATTTCTTGTTTTAAGTTAAGACTTTTCCAGACTCCAATTTCCATATTTAAAATATGGCTAAAACTAAATTTCATATTGATTTGTAATTCTGGGCTGCACAGTCGTGCAGTTGGTAGCACTGTTGGCTTGCAGCAAGAAGGTCCAAGGTTTGAAGTTTGCATCCTCTCCCTGTGCATGCATGGGTTCCCTCTGGATACTATTCCTCCCACAGTCCACAAAAATGACTGTTAGGTTAACTGGTCTCTCTAAATCACCCTTAGGTATGAGTGTGTGCATGCATTAGTCTGTCCTTTGTCTCTGTGTTGCCCTGCGATTGACTGGCAACCTGTCCTGGGTGTACCCTGGCTTTCGCCCGATTAATGCTACAGATAGGCACCCCCCCCCCCCCCCCCCCCCCCTGCAGAGGATGGACCGGGTATAGATAATGGGTGGATGGATGGATGTATTTGTGGTTCTTTGTTATCACTGTCATGGTTAAAAATTAATAGATGTATGTATTGATTGATGGAAGGATGAACCAAAAAATGCATTTACGGATGAACTAACGAATGCACAGAGTGACACATAGATGGATGGATCAGTAAGGCAAGGCAAGGGAATTTTATTTGTATAGCAGACTTTCAACAACAAGGTAATTCAAGGTGCTTTACATAATTAGGGGATAAAATAAAAACAGCAGTAACACAGAGCATATGACACGTAAAAACATTACTCAAAAGCAGACATGAATTTAGGATCAAGTAAAAACAGCACGAAACACACACAAAACATATGATACATGAAAACATGACTCAAAGGCAGCTCTAAACAGATGGGTTTTTAATTTTGATTTAAAATAACTGTGTTTCAGCAGCTTTGCAGTTGTCTGGAAGTTTGTTCCAGATTAGAAGAGCACAGAAACTGAAAGTTGCTTCTCCGTGTTTGGTTCTAAAATCTAGGGATGTTGAGTAGACTGGAATTAGAGGACCTGAATGTTCTGGGGGGTTGGTATAGTGACAGTAGTTCTTCAACATACTTTGGTGCTAAGCCATTCAATGATTTATAAACTAGTAAAAGTATTTTAAAGTCTATTCTCTGAGCTACAGGGACCCAGTGTAAGGACTTTAGAACTGAGGTGATGTGCTCTACTTTCCTGTTTCTAGTGAGGAACACGAGCAGCAGCCTTCTGGATCAGCTGTAGCTGTCTGATTGACTTTTTAGGCATACCTGTGAGGACGCTGTTGCAGTAATCAATACAACTAAAGATAAATGCATGGAAGAGTTTTTCGAGGTCCTATTGCGACATTAGTCCTTTAATCCTAGAAATGTTCTTCAGTTGATAAAAGGCTGACCTTGTTATTGCCTTTATGTGACCCTGGATGTTCAGGTCCAAGTCCATTACTACACCTAAATTTCGGGCCTGATCAGTAGTTTCTAGCTGTATTAACTGAAGCTTTGTGCTGACTCTTGATCGTTCCTCCTTAGGCCAAAAAAATAATTACTTCAGTTTTGTTTTTGCTCAGCCTGAGGAAGTTATGACACATCCATCCATTGATTTGCTCGATGCATTTACTTAGTGTTTGGATGGGTTCAAAGTCACCTGGTGACATCGTAATGTAGAGCTGAGTATCATCTGCATAGTTATGGTAGCTAATCTTATTGGTTGTTATAATCTGGGCTAGTGGGAGCATGTAGATATTAAATAAGAGGGGCCCCAGGATGGAGCCCTGGGGCACCTCACATGTGAATTCTTTGTTCTGATGAAAAGTTTCCTATTGAAACAAAGAAGTTCCTGTTCTTAAGGTAAGACTCAAACCAGCCAAGTATTGTACCAGAGAGTCCGACCCAGCTCTCCAGTCGTTCCAATAAAATATCATGATCAACAGTGTCAAATGCTGCACTGAGGTCCAAAAGTACCAGCACTGTGGTTCTACCACAGTCGGTATTTATGCGGATGTCATTGGAAACTTTGATGAGGGCAGTCTTAATGCTGTGGTGAGCACGGAAACCAGACTGAAAAACATCAAAACGGTTTGTCATTGTTAGGAAGCTATTTACCTGCTGAAACACAGCTTTTTCAACAATTTTACTGATGAATGGAAGATTAGAGATTGGCCTGTAGTTCTGCATTAACATGTTGTCCAGATTATTCTTTTTTAGCAGTGGTTTGATAACTGCTGTTTTTAATGCCTGGGGGAAGACACCTGACAGGAGGGATGAGTTCATTATTTGAATCAGATCAGACACAATGGGAAAACTTTCTTAAGGAAGGCTGTGGGTAGGATATCAAGACAGCAAGAGGAAGAGCTTAATTGGTTAATGATTTCTTCGAGGTTTTTTTGGTGTAATTCATGGAATTCTGACATTTTCTCTACATTGGTGTTGATTGGGGATGGCATTGGTAGTGGGTTCGGTACTGAGGTACAGACTGACCATCTAATTGTCACTGCAGGCCCTGGTAGAATTTAGTTGAGGGGCTACTGTCACTGGATAATTAGTTGGTCTTTCCACTCTTGCAAACAGAGTCTGTGTGTTAATAATGTTTCTGTTAATGATTTCAGATAAGAACGATTCCCTTGCATATTTTAATGTTATCTGATATCTGTTCAGTCTCTGTTTGTAAATCTCAAAGGGAACCTGGAGTCGAGTTTTCCGCCATTTTCTGACGGCTTGTCGACACTCCCATTTTTCACTATGTACCAGCGGATCTCTTGTCCACAGAGACTTCTTTTTACCTGAGACTACTTTAGTTGGAGCAATGGATGTACCAGCTTGTTTACTGAGTTGGAGTTGAGAGATGTGTGTTGATTGTTTGACATGCTGGGTCAGGCCAAAGCTATGCAGCGTGTCACCTAAAGTTTTTGCTAGTCTATCTTGGGTAGATGGATGGATGGATGGATGTGTTGTGCCACAGATGGTTAGGTTTTGGCTATGAATAATTATGAATAACTGCTTGGGGCAATTATTAATCAGATTAATAATTTTATGTAAAAATTACCAGGTTTAGGGGCACCACCTGGATTCCAGGAATACAATAGCCAAAATGTCCAGTCTAGTTTGTTTATGATTACCTGAGATAATTAAACAATACATGAAGGAATAAGTTCTTTGCGTTCTTTGAACAGCAAGTTACTACACATGTAGGTGAAATAACAACAATAGTTTTCCAAAATACAACAGTTTATTACAAAAAGAATTAAACTTTCAGTTAACATACTTTAATCAACAAACTCACCAAACTAGTAACACACAACTAAACCACTAAGAAAAGAGTAACTATGATGAAACTAACACTCAGAAGTAAAACAATAAAAGTGATAAATATCCACAGAAATAGAAACAATAAACAATAAATTTATAATGATGTCACAGTTCAGAATGAATATGTTTGCTCAAAAACCAAGGCGTGTATTGAACAGTGTTGGGAATGAAGCTAAGTTCATTTTAAACTAATTGTGATTAGTTTAAGACTAATCAGCACATTTTGGTTTGTTTTCAAACCACCAATTCACAATGCAAAGCAGAAGTGAAGAAAATCCTTATTTGGAAGAAGCAATGTTTCACTAAACCATTTGCTGAATTAGAAATCAATAACCTTTGGTTAAACACCAAACAAAGGAAAAACTGTCAGATTGAGTAACTCAGGTTGCAAGATATAAAGCAACTTTCTATCGGAAACCTCGAAAATTACTGTTCAAACCTCCAGGCCGACTGGCCTGTTTGTACCCAAACAATAAATGAAATCTTACATAAAGTAACAAATCACAGTGAAAATAAACAACCCTTAAATCTTGTTTAAACTAAACTAATCTCGCCTCTGCCCAGACAGACCTTATTAAACAGTTAATGTTCTCCAAGTTGCTCAGTGGATGATGGGCGAAGCTAAAACAATGTTAGCCCGCAGGCTAACCTCAGCTGCGGTCTTTTAGCAGTGGGAGGATTATGGCTGTTGGATCGCGGGTAGCATTAGCTTGGACGGCGTGTCGTCCTCTCCGGCTTGCTAAACAGCGATCAGCTCCACCTCATTTCACTGACACAGTACCTTCTCTGCAGGTTCAAGATAGCATTGTCCCAGGCTTTGTCGCGGTAGGGTAATGCTCCAGTCTGGACGCGGTTCTGTGGCATTCAGTAGCTTGTTAGCGGTTCGCTCCACACGGCAGCATCTGTTCAGACAGCAGGGCTTAGGGCGGAACAGTGGGGTTTATCTCAAAACAAACTGGGTTGCGATTCACCTGATCGATCACAGTCTTTGCCGTCCTTGGAGTGAGTTTCTCCCAGAAACTCGTGCCCTTCCCTCGCCCGGATCTCTCCTGGCGCTGTTTGGCTGAAAGCCCGAACGGAAGAGAGCAAGCTCCAATGACTCAAGCCCTTATATAATCTCTGGTCCTCTTCTTCTCCTGTCGGAGCTAGAATGTGGGTTAGCGCCACCCAATGGCTGTGTGTCCCCCAACGGATGGATGGATGGATGGATGGATGGATGGACGGACTAATGGATAGGCAAACAAAGGGATGGATGGATTTATAGATGAAATGATCAAAGGAATAACAGATTGATCAGTGGACAGATTGAAGGTTAAAAGAATAGATGGATTATTGGATAGATGGATGAACAGGCAGACCAATTTTGGTTATTATTTGCAAATAATGATGTGGTATCCCATCTTTAAGCTAACCAAATGTGTTTGGTGTATTTTAATGAATGCAATACATCACCACATGCACAAAATGCATAGTTACTTTAATGTGTAGATCACGTTTTGCAGGGATGAGGATATTTGAGGATGAGGATATTTGTAAATGACACCATTCTTATAGAGAAAATATGTAGAAATGACAAATACAAAAATGTTTTAGTACTATTTTTATGTAGACAGACTTTGAAGTTCATGTGCATCTAACTATCAATCCATTTTCCTTTGCATGCTTAAAAGAAACGTGTGGGTAGGGCACCAAAACTGGGTCTAGTCCATGGGCCCACATCTTCCTAAATCCGGCCCCGATGACATGATGAATAAAAGGAAAACAAAAGTTGAAAACGGCACATCTTTTTCTTGGTTTGTTTGTCTTTAATTTGCTGGAAACTCGTGCCATCCCGGCCATGGTCTTTGCTTTGAGGATGTTAGGAGGAGTTTTGGAGTCCTGAGGGTCCGTGAAAGCTGGCAGGGAGCTGACCACGCTGCCACTTTCTCTGAAAAGAATGTCTGGTGTGGCATCAGTCACTGCTGGCATTCTGGAGATGGCTTGCCAGTCCCTCATCATTGTGCCACTGCTGCGCACACACGCATGTACACGCATGCACGCGCAAACACAGACACACACATAACGCATCACACTCAGCTCCCACCCTGTGCAGGGTGGTGATAGGCAAAGGACGAAGTGTACACATCCTTATCGACGCCAGTGCAGATGAAACCTACAGACACGGTTCCTCAACACCCCAGACCCACTCGCTGCACAGTTGGCCACCATTAGCCTTTTTTTTTTAGCTTTGACTGTCCTAAGGCTAAGGGGAGATGGGGCACCTTTTTTCTGATTTGCTACATTTCCCTGGGCTAAGAGGCCTCTAGGCTTACTGGGCCATGGAGACTCAGACCGGGCCTCCCTGGAGGCTCTCGGCCAACCCAGCCGCTTGGCATGGGTGGAACCACCCAACAGGAGCCATCCAAGAGCTGTGGATGGCTAAGATATGTTTCCACCGAGGGCAATCCCAGTCATGTGAATTTCGATGGATGAAAGGAATGCGCTTTTCTGGAGGTGGACTGAATGGGAGCAAATCCAGCTGCTGCTTTCATGCTTTACCCCATGTCAGAGTAGAGATAACAACTCATCTTTAATTAAACTCAAAGTAAATTTCAGATTCCAGAAGGGATATCATTACCAGTGTTGTATAATGTAATGTGGTGTTGGATTGGTCTTACCAAGACAAAAGAGAACGTTTTGATACAGAATAAGCAAGGCAAGTTTTTGTATTGCACATTTCATCAACAAAACAATGTTTTACATGGTGACATACATAAAACAGTTCACTGCAGTGACATAAAAAGGGGAAAAAGTTGTACAACAGACTAAAATTATGTTTCAGTTAATATTCAATTCAATAAAAAAAATACTTTTTTGATTCCAGAGGAAAATTAAGTGTTGTTGTAACTCATATTATTAAAGTTTCTTCAAAGAGTTGTAAATGCTGATGAATGTGGGAGGAAAGATCTCCTAAATAAGTAGAAGTCAAAAGCAACTCTAAGAAACTTGGTTTTTAGCCTTGATTTAAAGTGATTTAAAGTGTTTCACCATTTTTGCAGGTTCCTAGGAGTTTATTCCAGATTAGAGGCGCATCAAATCTGAATGCTGCTTCTCCATGTTTGGCTCTGACTCTGGGGATCCAGAGTATAGTTCAACCAGAAGATCTAAGTGGTCTGGAAGGTTGATATGACAACAGATCTTCAATGTATTTTGGCGTAAGCCATTCTGTGATTTATAAACCAGCAAAACTATTTCAAAGTCAAACCTTTGAGCTACATGGAGCCATTGTAAGGGCTTTAGAACTGGGGTGATGTGCTCTACTTTCCTGGTTCTAGTGAGGATGCAATCATCAGTGTTCTGGATCAGCCGCAGCTGTCTGATTGACTTTTTAGGCAGACCTGTGAAGACACTAGCTATGTTCACATGTCCAAAATGGCTTTAATCTAATCATAGTATGTATTAGAAATTGACTGTCTACATGGGCCCTAAAATTTTTTATCCGATTATGACAAGCGTCTACATCCGCCACATGTTCGATCGGAATACATCATTTTGACACGCGCAGAACTAGCTAACATACCGGTAGCGGTCGTTGAAGAAGAAGTAGCATTATTTTTTCTGGTCATGGTTTTACATTTACACACCTTTATTGTTGTGTACACAATCTATTTCTAATCCGAATCCCTTTTATTGTTCAACGCCGACACACGGTACGTCTACGCATGACTAAACAGACATGTGCAGTAATGACCCACATTCGGAAAAGGTGTTTACATGCACAGCAATCGGAATAACAATCGGCATAACTCGCCCATCTCAATCAAGAGGAAAATTGGTGCTGTTGTTGGAAATGATCCTAATGAGTGTGATCGGGTGAGAGTATTCTGAATGGTCATGAAGCATTTTTTTCTGATCAGGCTTTTAATTCGATTACTGTTGTCCATTCAAACATGGACACTGTTGCTGTTCTTGATTAGACTAAAGATGAACACATGGTAGAGTTTCTCAAGATCTTGCTGGGACATTGATCTTTTAAAGCTGTGGTCCGTAGCGTGAAGTCATCAAGGAGAGGAGGAGGAGGTTTCGAAATTTGAATGGCTATAGTCGCCCCTTCTCCCCCTCCCTTTCTGGAAGGAGCAGATAGCCATGCCTCTTACTGCGCAAATAAGGGGAAAGCGGAGTCAACAGAGAGAGCATCACTGCATTGACCTACTCTTTACATTTGAGTTTTCCAAGGTAAGGATGTTTTTTAGACAGACATTAGCTATTTACTTTAACTTTGTTGGTGAGCTAAGCTGACAGAGGTGCCTCACTGGAGACTGGGGGAATATTCTTGTTGATTGACAGCTCTCTCTTGTGGATATGCAAATCTATTGGTCAATGCTCTAGGCTCGTGTAAATGATTCGTTTTGCTGTTTAGGCCAGGGGAGGGACTTGGGGGAAATATTAATTCTGAAAGATCACCTACTTTATGTCATAGAATAGGGTAAGTGTGTCAAATTTAAGCATTTTTTAAGTTACTTTAAAAATGTTTTAATACTGGAAATGTTTTTTAGGTGATAGAAAGCCAACTTTGTTTTTTTCATTTTGCGTCTCTGAAGGTTCAGGTATGAGTCCATCACTACACCTGGATTTTGAGCATGATCAGTAGTTTATAGCTTTATTAACTGAAGCTGTGTGCTGACTTGATCGTTCGTCTTTTGGTCCAAAAATAATTATTTCAGTTTTGTTTTTATTCAGCTGGAGAAAGTTATAGCACGCCCACGCATTAATTTGTTCTATGAATCTGCTCAGAGCTTGAATCGGGTCAAAGTCAACTGGTGACATTGTAATGTAGAGGTGTGTATCATCTGCATAGTTAAGGCAAGTTCTCCTGTTGTTTGTTGTAATCTGAGCTATTGGGATGTTATAGAAGAAAGTTTCTTCTCCTTTTAAATAAGAATGAGGCTGGTTGCCTTTTTGTTATATTTTATTACGGCCAGTCGTGTACATGAGCCTGTCTGGGTCAGCGCTCAAACTCCCTCGCACCCCCAATCCTGTCTGCCTTCTATGTAAGCAGCTTCTGCCTTCATTCTCCACAATAGTTGCGATTCCACTATCAGAGGGAAAATGAGCAGGCATCGCCAAACAACTGGCTTTATAAAAATAAGAAGAGTTATTGGCAAAGCAGTTCATAACAACATACCAAACAGAAACGCAACAACAAGCCCTGCTTCTTCCATGTCGATCTCTTGAAATATCTGCTGCTCTGGGTGCGTTTTTGCACTGATCAGTTAGGCTACTCCCTGCTGAAACTGTCGTTATATCCAGATGTCTTCAGCTGATTCCTTAAAGGGCCAATTGTGTATGGAGACACGGCAGCTGAGAGGAGCAGGCCAATAGATTACCCCGTCAGAAAAAGATTTGGTTAAATTACCCTGAAGTTCCAATAGTTTTCAATACAAGGGTAACCAAAACACTTTTCGCTGCAGACTGAGGAGACTAGGTGAAAGGCCTCACTGATGTCTAAGTATCTCTTATTTTGCCATGTTCCTGAGATGCAGTTAATTAATTAACATAATAACAATTGACAATAATTATTTCACATAACCTTGAAATATTCCTGTAACAGGGAGCATGTAGATATTAAATAGGAGGGGTCCCAAAATTGAGTCTTGGTTGATTTCTGTCAACTCCGAAGTTACCTATTGACACGAAGAAGTCCCTTTTCTTTAGGTAAGTTTTGAACCAGTCAAGTACTCTTTCAGAAAGTCCTACGCAGTTCTCCAGTCATTGATCATTTAGACAAGGACAGTTTCAGTACTGTGATGAGGGTGGAAACCAGATTGAAAGACGTCAAAGTTGTTGGTCATTGTTAAGAAGGATTTTTTTCAATAATCTTTCAGATAAATTTAAGGTTGGAGGTTTTCCTGTAATTTTACAACAGTGATTTGTCCAGATTGCTCTTTTTCAGCTGGGGCTTGATAGCAGCTGTTTTTAAGGCCTGGGGAAAAGCATCTGACTTTGACAGGCTAATGCTTGACCTACCTAAAGAAAGCTATGGGTAAAGTTTTGAGACAGCAGGAGAAGGAGCCTAATTTATGTGTAATTAATTGAAAGCTTTTGGTAAAACTGAGTAATTTTCTATAGATTTGTTTTGATTGGACACAGAATCGGTGCTGGACTTGCTATTGATGTAATTTTCTGCAATTCTTCAGTAAATGTATTGCCATTGCAGAATAGTTAGGAAAATGTATCAGTATGTCTCAAAAAAAAGTTTGAGTTTTTATTTGTGTACATAAAAAAAAACTGCTCATTAGGAATGACCAACTGTCAAATAATTATTCTTCTGTAAATGAGTGCCCACCTTTATATGTGATTGGGATAATAAGTAGTTGTTACATCTAAAGTATATAAGGAATCCACAGGATATAAAATAAATATCTGTTTCACAATCCAGGATTTCACTAAAATACCTTCTTTTTCTAAAGCACGCTTAAAATAAACATTTCAGCATGACTATCTTGTCAGTGAGATTGGAGGGAATTGTAAAGACTGAAACTAGATGGTAAAAACAGTAGTAAACAACTACGATCCGCACATAAACAAGTTTTAGGGTGATTTATTGGCTCTTGTGAACACTATGTGTGATGAATGACTTTTGAGAGATTTGTGTCAGAAGTTCAGCATTTTCTCTGATCTGTCTGAAAAATCAAACAGAGGGAGTACTATACCTGCAAGGTATGATACGCCAAAATATGACTTGGTGATCCACAAACCCCGACGGATGCTAACATGATGGCAGGTTTACAGAATCTAAGCTAGCATGAATCTGTTTGTGTCTTTGTGAAGTTTTTCATTGGATTGTCTTCCATCCATGTTCCCATCATGTTCGTAAATATCACGCTCAGGTGGCATTGGCTCAGTGAAATGGCAGTACAGCAGCCATGCAAATCCAGTATAATGTGCTTTATACACTCTATAAAGCAAATTAACATAGTGGAAGACTAATTTTTAGGATCTGGGTATAGCTTAAGCGAGTGCTACTCTCTAAATATTTACCAATTTACCAAACACGAAGTAATTAGTATCAAGTTTTACATGCTGGTAAGGTTGGGTAAACTAATTCAACCGGACCCTTCCTTAGTTTGTCTACTTGCCGATCTTTCTTAGCATTTGTGACTCTATTTAGTTAATAAGTGACTTCTGCAGGCAGTTAGTTGCACTTGATTTGATTTAGAGCCATCAGAGTAGAAGTTGCTGAATACAAACACTTATCACATTTTTAATTGTAAAAATGTGATGTTTTTATCTCTGTACTTCATCAAGATGCACTATTTTCCTAATTAAATCTATTCAAGTTTGTGGTTTTAACATGAAAAACTATGGAAATGATCAAAATACTTTTGCAAGGTACTGTACCTAAAAATCCACTGCATAGGAACATTATTTGCCAATGGCAGCATGACTTCAGTCAGCCAGTTGGTCACAGGGTTATTGTCTTATATAAGTTACATATGTACTAAATTTAAGTTTGCACCATCTAATCATCCAGTATTATTAAAAGTACAAAACAATACAAAGCTGAAAACCATCTGTTTTAGCCTTGTTGTTTTATTAATATTTCTACACCTACTGTGTTATAAGCATATTTAATATTATCAGTAATCATTTTTTTATTTTTATGATGTCAACGTGTCAAAGACATTCATTAAAGTTGACACATCCTCTAATCAATGGGGTAAAAGCACACTGATGAAGGATTGCAGTGATTTTTAATGTAGACATGTTGTTTTTTTAATTTGCTCTGACTCCCCAGCCTTTGATGGTTATGATTAATATGGCCAGGAAATGTTTGTGAGCAAGACATATACAGCGATTCATCTGCAAAATAATCCAATCATTACCAACTAATGACAGAGGGGGGTGAAAAATGATGCAGTGGCTCCCCAACATGCATCAGGGCCCCATTGATGCAGAGGATTGGACGCCCCACCTGTCACAGCCATGCAGTAATTGCATTGTGGGCTCTCCCCTCTCCTCAGCTCGTGCTCATTGCTTCCCCATCCGCTGCCATTCAGTTGCGCAGACAAAGCTTAATGAAGCCGTCTGACGAGGTGGCAATTACAGACTTCTGTCACTGTCACCGGGGGCAACCACGGAGGCGGAGGGGGTGGCATAGGATATTTCACCCCTGAGGGTTTCTGTGCTCCCACTGTGTTAGGCTGGATGGCGGGGTGGCTAAGCTGCTGTCAAAGTCAACTGGATAGAGCGAGCTGGATTAGAGGTCTACTGTTTGAGTGATTGTTAGAAGTGAAGTGAAGCATTGCGGCGTATGGAGACGTCTCTGGATTGATGAATGATTCGGTGACAATTCCACATTCACTTAAAATTTGAGCATTTCTTCCATGTGCAGTCAAAAAAATTAACCCCTGCTGTTTTAGTATTTTTTTACCCAACATTTCTATAAACAAAAAGTTTTCATGAGTCTAGAGAAAGGTTTTCTTATGTTAAATCTAACCAAAGATGTTTGTTTAATGAAGCCAACAATTTGCTGTATTTTGTTTATCACAATGCTCCCATTGCTTTTCTTCAGTGTTGGCCAGAAACTGGAATTCTGGATGTGCAAATTTATGCCTGATGGTGGACAGGGGTCATGTTACCTGGAAGAATGAAAAGCATTGTTAAATGCGTCGATTTATCACCATTTTGTAAGATTTTTATGTGTACTAATTTGTCCTTCAGCAGCCTGTTTAGAGACAACAACAAAAACTGGTAAAAAACAGTAAATTTATACTTGTTCAATTGCTTGATAACACAAATAGCAAATAAGCCACTCAAATGGCAGCTATTCAGTGCACTTATGCCTCTAGATATGGTGAAGAGGACTTGTTGAAGTTCAAACCATGCATCACGATGAGGGAAAAAAGGGAATTTTAGTACATTTTTAATGTGGCAAGTTTGTTTTTACCAGACAAACTGGTCTGAATGTTTAAGAAACTGCTGATCTACTAGGATTTTGATGCACAACCATCTCTCAGCTTTACAAAGACTGGTCCAAAAAGCGAAAAAAGACATTGAGCAGCAGGTGTGTGGCTGAAAATACCCTGTTGATGTCTGAGATCAGAGAAGAAAGGGCAGACTGGTTTAAATTGACACTCTGTACAACCGGAGTATGCAGAATACACAACTGTGTGATGTCATGTCACTATTGACCACATTCTTTGAGGAACGTTTTCAACACCTTGTTAAATGTGTGCCACAAAGAATTAAGACAGGTCTGAAGTCAAAAGGGGGCCCAACCTGGTACTAGCTAGGATGGGCCGAAGAATGTGGTCGATTGTAAGTCTGCTAGGACTGAGTGTTAAGATTTCGCAAGAAACCTTTTTTAAAGACACTGAAATATAACTGTGGGTGGTGAGAAGATAAACTTTGGTCCCACTTTTCCATTTTGAATGGTGGACGCTTTGTCATATTTATACCCTATAGTAACAGGAAGGCTATTAGCCATTTATTAAAAGTTCCTAGACACTCAAATCTAAGCTCAAAGTACATAAAAGTTTGAATTCCATTTATCTAAAGTGAAATTTTTGGAGTGCCAGTAATCACTGTACTTATGGCATTATTAAAAAAGACACACAAAACTTGTAGTTATCTTTATCACTGTATTTTTCCAAACTGAGTAATTTTACTCAGATTAAGGGCAACATTTATGCTACTCCAAAAACATTGAATTTATTTCAATGCTTTTTACACATCTGTTGCAGGGATGCCAAAATATGCGTTGGGTACTCTAAAGTTTATCTGTATCCTGCACTTATTCCCTACTGTAGATACTGGTGTTACGCTTACTTTTAGGATTTGTCTCAGTTTGTCCGAACACATTCAGTGAAACCCTGTGTCATCAGGTTTCTTCCTTTCTTGCTGATGTAACTGAAATTAAACAGTTTCCCTGCAATGTCTCATAACAGGCTTCTCACTCCTGCACAGATACAACTATGCAGTAACTTCTCGCGAATTATAGAGTTGCCCTAAAATCTGTACCTTGTATAACTCAATTTTTACTTGCACTAGGCTACATCAGGGTGATAATTACTTAAGATATTTAAAGCTGCAGTCCGGAGAATATACAGTCATGCCAGAAATTGTTGCCACCCCTGAAATTTTTCCAGAAAATCAAGTATTTCTCACAGAAAAGTATTGCATTGACACATGTTTTGCTATACACGTTTATTCTCTTTGTGTGCATTGGAACAAAACAAAAACAGGGGGAGAAAAAGCTAATTTGACATAATGTCACAAAGAACTCCAAAAATGGGCTGGACAAAATTATTGGCACCCTTTCAAAATTGTGGATAAATAAGATTGTCTCATGTGATGCTCCTTTAAACTCAACTGGGGCAAGTAACAGGTGTGGGCAATATAAAAATCACACCTGAAAGCAGATAAAAAGGAAAGATGTTCACTTAGTTCACTTAGCATTGTGTGTGCCACACTAAGCATGGACAACAGAAAGAGGAAAACCGAACTGTGTGAGGACCTGAGAACCAAAATTGTGGAAAAGTATCAACGATCTCAAGGTTACAAGTCCATCTCCAGAGATCTTGATTTGCCTTTATCCACAGTGTGCAACATTATCAAGAAGTTTGCAACCCATGGTACCCACTGTAGCTAATCTAATAAACATGTGTACAGCAAACATGTGTTAATGCAATACTTTTCTGTGAAAAATACTTGATTGTCTGGAAAAATTTCAGGGGTGCCAACAATTTTGGCCATGACTGTATATATGTATCAAAGTTTTATACTTCTTTAAAATGATAGTGGGGTTCAATACTATGATAAAAGGCTAGTGCTTCACAACATTTGTTGTTCTTCCTAAGTCCTCCCTTCCTCCCACAGACCGCTATTCATTTCACGCTGACCGCCGAATTTCTTCGCCAATACAATTCAAGTTTCCGCCTCGCCGACTGTCAATCAACTTATATGCGCATCACGCGAACCTGTGATGATCGGGCCCGAGCACAGGCCGCTCCTGTTTACAGTTGCCATACTGGAGGAGAGCATCAGCCATGGAGAAGTTGCTCACCTCTGAAATTTCCATAACAAAATACAATTGGGTGATGATCGATAGCGCTTGCTGCTTTCCTCTTGACCTGCTATGACAACGCAGGTGATGCACGTACACAATTGTTGAGGTGGGGCTAGAGGGAGCGAGAGGGGAGAGGGCAGGATGGATCCATGCTTTCTTGTTGCTTGGACCAAATTCTGACCTTCTGATCTTTATTGGAATAAATCATTGCCATTATTTAAGAGTGTATTTTGTCAATTTCAGAGCCTTATTTGTTGTTTTTAATGCTCAGATCTTATGCGTTTCTCCCTCAAAACACTCAAAAAGTTCCTTCTTGCGTTCAAATATGTGTTCTTGCACTTAAATTGACTCCTCTGCGTTTGAGCTTCATTCCTATCTGCTCAGATCTCTTTTCTGCGCTTTCAAAGCTTGCTGTCACTGATTTCTCCTGTGCTCTTGGTATTTGGGGGGAACCCTGCCAAAAGTCCCCCAGCCAATAGGAAACCAGATATGATGCTGACCAATGAGCTCGTCACAGTCTTCTTTGGGGTGCACTCGTTTTAATATACTCGGGTAGGCATGCTCATTATTGATAGTGGAAGAAGAGACCTCCACCCTAACGGTCTTTTGCGCTTTCTAATAGCTTAGCGGAACTAAGCTAAGGCCGTATGGCCATATAATGGCCATATTCAGTTTAATGGTTTATTGGGATGCAAAACTTTTGCTGTTTTTTTTTTTCGTAAAACGAGTGCACCTCAAAGAAGACTGTGACGAGCTCATTGGTCAACATCATATCGGCTTCCTATTGGCTGGGGGACTTTTGGCAGGGTTATTTCGACTCAATACCAAGAGCACAGGAAAAATCAGTGAGAGCAGGTTTTGAAAGCGTAGAGAAGAAATCTAAGCACAGAGGAATGAAGCTCAAACGCAGAGGAGTAAATTTAAGTGCACAACACATATTTGAATGCAAGAAGGAACTTTTTGAGTGTGAAGAGAGTATTTGAGGTAGAAAAGAATAAGATCTGAGCATAAAAACAACTAATAATGCTCTGAAATTGATAAAATACGCTTTTGATTAATAGCAGGGATTTATTCCCATAGTCCTTAAATCAATAAATAACATCAGATTATTTTATTAAAACATTTTCTGAAGCTGATCACTTTTACAAATATTGTTAAGCAGGATTTTGCTGCTGTGACTTTTTAATTGTTTATTCATTATGCATCACAATGCATTTGTTTATGATTTATACTAAATATCCATAAACCCGAAGAGATTCCTCACCCTGCAGATCAACACGTTAGAATAACAAGGACAGAAGGTTAATTAATTGTCTTCATTAATTCTTAAACTTCAGCTATGTTTGCAGAGTGGTTAAGTCCTCACACTCTTGCAAACACACGCAGACATACACGCTCATATTTATATCTCTTTTTCAGATCAACAGGTATGTTGCCATAGCTACATCATGCCTACCTGGCCTATATAATTATGTGGGATTCCATGACGTGGTTTTTGCACAAAGACTATTGTGAACACAACTTGTATCGTCTTCCTGCAGCTGTTTTTGATCTTCTTTACTGGGAAATGACATTTTCAGCAGCAGAATAACGATTTTCCACAATCTTGTTGTTTTTTTGTTGTTGTTTTTTTGGGGGGGGGGGTTTATACCAGAAATGCCTTAATATTAAAATTTCTTGCCACATTATTTTTTTCCTCTCAAACAAAGACACATAATTATTTAGTTGTAGGAAAAGCTGACAGCTTTTCTCACAGATTAAAAACAAACTAAGGGAAAAAAAATAAACATTATGATTATTAGAAAGGTGTTCAGCCAGGAAATGGTGCCAGTTTAACTAAGCATTTGTCCTAGATCTCTCTCGAACACTATTGGTTGGAAAGAAAACTGTCTGAGTGAAAGATATGTGCTGTTTTGATGATGGAGAAGAAAAGCAATGTCAAACGAATCATTCCAAAATTACTAATACTACTACTGATAGTAAGACTAATACTAATAATCTGGAATCCCAAGTTGACCTAATAAGTGCGATGTTTGGGCTGTGGTAGTGACCCGGTCCATTGAAACTTGACACCATCACATCTAAAGATCCTACAGTGTGTGTGGTGTACAGCAATGACGAGACACCTCACACCAACTGATTTTACTCACGAACATTCCCAACTCAGAAGGGAAATCTTGCAAAACCTCACATGACAAAATGTGACTTCGAAATAAATAAACATGGCGGGCGAGGAAAAGGCATTGGCAGTAGTTTGTGGACTGGGTTTAATGGAGAAAGAAATGACACAAAAAGAAAAGGCATTGCATAAAGGAGTTGAGACAGTGAGAGCAGAGGCTCTACTTGCCATACAAATATATGGAAGTGAGTTATTGTTTTGTTGTTTTTTCACTCGAAAACCTTGTTACACACTTTGCTCTGATTGATCCCTGTTTCCATGTGTTTGTGGAATGCGGTCAAGTGAGCTGGTGTTCTGATGGAACACCATACCCATCAGAACAGCATACCTTCGGGTAATGCACACGTGTAGCAGTGAAACTTGTGAAATTGCACATGCGTTAAAATCAAACCATCATATCAGCATACCTCAGACTACAAGCGGTACGTTTATTATCACATATATATACACATTAACAAGTGGAATCATAAAATTGTGTAATGTTGTGTTAAATTATTGAATTTGGTGTATTAGGGCCATTGTAGATAAAAGAAAAACTAACTGGAGTAAATTTCTGCGAAAAGAAGTTGAGATTAATTAACTATTAACCAAGGAGGTTATGTTGTCGCCAGGGTTTATTTGTTTGCAACATAACTCAAAAAAGTTATTGACGGATCTGCCATGGCACAGGTCTGCGAAAAACACTTTACTGAGATTTTAAATCAATTATGTCTGACTGAAAATGTCAGTCCTATAAGATTTAAGTGTTAACTTTACAAGATGCGCATCTGGATAATTTCAAAAGCATAAGTGGTTCATGCGGCTCTTTACGGAATCAGAACAAATTCTCCTGGGTCCTGACTTGAGACAACAGCATACCCCTCTATAAACTATATTTTCTATAAAACAAGAGGCTATCAAAACAGCACACCTCTTTTTAAACTGTATGTTCGATGAAGCAAGACCTATGAAAACAGCATACCCAGACCCTATCATAAACACTGGTAAGCAGTTTCAATAGTCTGCTAAACGGACAGACGAAACACCAGCACTTGGAAATAATAATAAAAGATATTTCCAAGCCATATTGCTAACCTCTACCTCGCTTTCTGATTGGCTACAGCTCACATTCAACAGGCTTCCTGTTCGTTTGTCTTGGCAACACCCCACACACGCTGCGATATTGGGACAAGACAATCCAGCATGTCGAATATACCCAATTTGTGATCGGAGCAATCCCAATGTCCTTCCGTTCAGAACATCCTCTGAACACACCACACATGGTAGGAATGTCTGTTGGGATTATCTTAAAAACCATTCCGATAATTTGGGAGTCCTTGTGATTGTCCTGCCGTGTGAACCAGCGGTTCCCAAGTTGGGGTTTTGCAATGTGGAAGAAACAGTTTGGTGGCGGATTTTCACCAAGCTGTTCAAAAATGTAAAGGACTGGATGTGCAAGGAGCTGTAGCAACTAGAACCACACCAATGGGTATTAACAGTGGCATCACTAATGGAGAAATAGTAGACATTAGTTTAACAGCTCTTTGAGGGGAACCAGAACCTTTAAAGAACATTTCCCTTTTCAGATAATGGATGCTGTGAAATGTCAAGAAGTGTAGTATGTTATTTCATGACCTAACCCATATCTTTATCCCTGACCTGTCTGCTGTGTGACAGAGTAAGGACTCCTTATGAAACTGCAAGCTACAAAACTCAGAGATACAATAAAAATCTAGATTCGAAAGATTTAAACAGCATCAGGACAGGCTGTTGTCTAGAGAGAAGAGTTTGAGTGGATGTTTTACCTGAATAAAGTTACAAAAGTTGGAAAAATAATGAGGACCCTGTTAGTTTCAATCTGCATTGACCCAATGACATATCAGAGCCGTATTACCTGAAGCCGCTCATCAGAACCCATCAGCCATTAGTGAGACATGGACAGGCAGTACTCCTCTGGACGGGGTTGTGTGTGACTGAGTAATGAGCGCTCAATCTAACTCAGGAGATGCAGAGGGCAGAGAGAGTTCAAACTTTAGCTGGGTTTTTAAAAGTCTGCGTCCCTCTACTACTTTTTTCTTTCCCAACTTAAAGCACTGCTGGGTAGAGAGTAATATTTCCTGACAGACACAATTTACACTTGATGGTGAATTAAAATGACTCAGTTAAAATCCCCCTGAAATATCTGCACATGCAGACGCTTTGGTTTCTCTCTCATCTCTTCGTGTCTGTCAGTGATTCATGTTTTACAAGTGAGGGAAAATTTCCCTGTTGCCTTCCACCTGGTTGCAGCAGACAGCCGTTGCTAAATCCCACCCACATGTTTGCACCAAATTACCAGCAATCAATCTGTTATTAGTTATCCCGACGCTCCGAGTTTTGTCTCTTTTCAGCAGTCGGCACTAAACTTTGATTGGCAAATTTCAGAAGTGGACTTGAAACGTCGACATTAGTGAGGCGTCAGCTCAGCAGCTCACAGTGGTGTTATGTGTAACAAGAGCTATTAATAAAGCTGAGCCATGCGTGACTCCAGCTCCTCTCTGCTTCTCCTTACTGAGGACTCAGTTGTGTGAGTTTGGATCAGTCTAATCACATTTGTTTAATTAAGCACAGCTAATAGACTCTCCAGGAGTCGGGGCGTCTTGCTGTGACGGTGGGGCTGCAGTGAGATGCGTGTCGAACACAGAGGCTCGCCCGTCGCTGCAGCTCCCAATACTCCGTGCTGCAAGGACAAACCCGAACATCCGACCATGTTCACAAGCAACAGGTGACAACCTGAAGGGACGAATGCCAGTGGAATGATTTTTAGCTTTCCTCCTGACAGAAAACGTAACAGATGAAAGCAGGCTATACACAGTTCTGGTGAGAAGATTATATACATTCATCGTGTGCACGCATGTCTTAATAATTTAGAGCTTTTAATGATTTATTACAGTCCTTTTTTTTCTTTTTTCTTTTTTTACCAAAGTGGAACAATCATGCAACATGCAGCTGCAATGATTTATTTTAAGCAGAGTTGGATGCACAAGTTTGATAATTTTCCCTAAACATAAGCATTTTCCATAAACATGTATATGGTGCTGCAGAAAGTTATCGCCCTCCTCTCGCACTTAAATATTTCCAACTATGGAGACATTTTTAATATCAGACCAAGATAATAAATGAGAAAATGTATCAGGAAACAACTTTTTACACATGTTAAGTGAAAAACAATATCCAAAACAACCCGGCCCTATGTAAATGTGTGTTCAACACCATGTGTTAAATCATAAATTAAGTGCGTTCGTTTTTATAGGTTGAGTTTTATTGCACTAGCCACATCAAGGGGTGTGCTCATCACTGCCACACCCATAGAATCAGGAAATCACTTAATTAGAATCAGTATTTCCTGTCTGACATCATGAAGTGGGCAAATGATCTCAAAAAGCAGCACAATTAGAAATTAATGAAGAAATGAAAAAAGCAAGCTAGTCATGGTTTCTAACGCTTTGGGTTTCCACTAAAGCATTGTGAGGGCCATAGAATAATCCAATGCATCAATTTATCCAGGCAATTATACAAGAACCAAACCAACATCTGAAAAACCTCCGTAGTTAAGGTCAGTCTTTTATGATTTCAATATGAGAAAGAAATTGATGGAGTTCAAGATTGACAGCCTTGCTGACCAAAAACACCAACTTACTGTTCATGACCTTAAGCTTAAGCGCACTTGGGTTATGTTTAATAACAATTATCTGTGGCACGCCAACAAGTCCATCTTTAAAAACACAAAATTAAGATTTTAAAGTAACATTTTTCACAGCACTGTACTTTCATCTGAATCTGTTCTGCTGAAGTTTTACTGCAAGTGGGGGTTCCTCTTTGTCAACACAAAATGAATTTGTTTGACCGCATTCATTGAACTGGCCAGCAATAACAGATTGAAAGTCCAAGGAACTCAAGTAAAGAAGTAAGATGATTTTTGAAACCTTTTTTGGAGCCCTTTCTAAAGAACTGCGGATTCAATGAAGTACATGCATGCAACTACAACTTATTCAGATGTGTCACCAATGTGGAATAAGACCCAAATGGTCAATTTAATTCAATTCAGTTTGTTTACACTGTAACAATTACCAACAAATATCTTGCTCAGGGACTTTACATAATAGGCAGATCCACTTTACAAAAAGAATGGATATAATTGGTCACATTTAAAGTACTATTGTGGAAATAATAGTTTTTTCTTAAACAAAGATGATACTGGAGTCCTTCAAGCATTTTAGAGATTTCATGGGGCATTGTTGATCAACATGGAGAACAGTGTGCACAGAAAAAGTGACATCACTCGAACCTCCCCAATCTTTCTATTCTTAAACATTATATGGTATTTAGCAATCAATACTTATCTCTTCTCTTCATGAGTTCTTCAGTCTTCTGGTCCCACTCTTGGAGAACCGGCCCATGCAGTCAAATTAAAGCATGAGCCATCTCCCCAAGGCCAGAACATCCTGTAGATATCTTGTTGCTCTAACATCTGTAATCCTGCAGTCTGGTACATTGCTATCAAAAACATTATGCACAGAGGCTTTGTTTTTCCTGCATGACCTACTGTCCTAGATGTACTTATACCAAGGCAGGGAATAATTAGTTAAATACCAGTTACATAAACATATTTCTTAAACAGAACAAGAATGCGCTAAAATGTTCAGGAACAGGCCAGAAAACACCCAAGTGGCTAAAGTTGCCATGACATGAAAACTGCTGTGTACCAGTGTCGCTGTTCACGGTGAACCCAGTTTTACATCAAAATGGACTAAAAGGGAGCCATGCTGCAAAACCAACACCTTCAAGTTTGCTGAAATTTGCAGCTGTCCTCATGGAGAAGCCATGTACCTTCTGCATAAACGTTTTATGGTCAGACAAAACAAAGGTTGAGCTGTTACGCTGTAATGACCAGAAGTATGTTTGGAAGTGTCAGGGTTAGGCCCAACACAAAATCAGTGTGCTAACTCTTTAGCACGGTGGTGGCAGCATCATGCCATGGGGCAGTGGTACAATGTTAATAGAATGATTTAAAGGGGCCAGCTTCAAATTTTCAACTTAAACCCAAATCAACAGTTTGAAAGTTAAATGTGGACGTAGTTGGGTGTTCAACCAGGAGAATGATTCCAGACACACATCAGAGCTGGTTTAGGGAAACCGGAGAACAGTATGTGAGTGGGTTTCCTTAGTACAACATTTACCATATTACAAATGAGAGGATTCTAATTAAAGGTCAGGTCTGTTCCTGAAAACATTCCAATTTAAATTAACCTCCATGGATTCTGCAAAGAAGAGTGGTCAAATATTACCAGAAGGAATTATGTCAGAAGTTAGTTGATGGCTTAAAGAGTGCTGGGCTTCTCTTGAACTTGCTAGGACACAATAACACTGGTGCCATGTGATCAAATAAACATGATTTCATTGGCCAAAAGCTTGACTCGATCAAGCGCTGATTGCTTCGGCTTGGGTCACCAGGAGGTCACCACGGTTGCAGGTTGCACAGTTGAAGGCAAATTCTTTAGCAGGTAAATTATTTTGCTGGCAAATTTAAATTATATGCATATATTTCAACATGTATTTTAATTTCGACCTTATGTGGATTAGAGAAGATCCACAATAAATTCAAATTTCAGCATCTAATTTTGTTTTTAAAATTGAGGTTGTCTATATTATAATCATGTCCCCCTGGAAATGATTATACCACACAAACTTCTCATGAAGTCCAAAATAATTCAACATCCATATCCGTTTTGAAACTTCTCATGAGAATTGGAAATAGTGAGTGATATTAACACGTATAAATATTCCTGCTTCTTTTCAGTATACTGCAAGCTTAAAGAACATTTAGCAGAGGTTTTTGACACCTGCTGTCTAGTTGCTCCCCCGACAGGCAGATTAAAGTCATTTAGTATTTTCGGGATGTATAAAATGCAGTTAGTGCAACATGAACTCCGAATTCACAGTTAGCACACACACCTTGTCAAGAGTGGGGGTAAAAATATTCAAGGATCAAACCCACATTGAATAATTCTGTAAATCCATTGCAAAAACTTGTATATAAATTCTGGTTAATTATAATCTCTAATGCCTTTTTCCATAATGTAGTTTAATGGTGCATCATGGTTTAATCTTTGATAATCAGCCAGTACATGGAGGTCTGAGCAGCATATTGGCAACATCTTCTGGGCCTTATTAATAGCTCAGTTGGCTCCACGTTACATAAGAGTTTTGAGAATTAACAAGATTTTCACAGCAAGGTCTTGTCGCTTTGATATAGTGGTGGCAGCAAATCACGGTTCTTAGCTGGATGTGGTGACCGTAGTGGCATTGCATCCATGGTGTGACCTGTTGTGGAGACCTGTTGGGATAAAAGCAAGAGCTGAATACCTCAAATATAGCTTTAAAAACTCAGATAAAAGGCTTTTTAAATTCAGTTTCAATTCACTTTTTTTTGTTCAGGGCCAGTTCAAAACAAGGCCAATTTATCTACAAAAATATACAGTGGGGCAAAAAAAGGATTTGGCAGAACCAAATTGTGCAAGTTGTCCCACTTAAAAAGATGAGATGATTCTGTAATTTTCATTATAGATAGACTTCAACTGTGAGAGACAGAATGCAAAAAAAATCAAAAATTCCAGGGAATCACATTTTGTGGGAGATACAGTGGCTTGCAAAAGTATTCGGCCCCCTTGAACTTTTCCACATTTTGTCATATTACAGCCACAAGCATGAATCAATTTTATTGGAATTCCACCTGAAAGACCAATACAAAAATTGGTGTACACGTGAGAAGTGGAACAAAAATCATACATGATTCCAAACATTTTTTACAAATAACTGAAAAGTGGGGTGTGCGTAATTATTCAGCCCCCTTTGGTCTGAGTGCAGTCAGTTGCCAATAGACATTGCCTGATGAGTGCTAATGACTAAATAGAGTGCACCTGTGTGTAATCTAATGTCAGTACAAATACAGCTGCCCTGTGACGGCCTCAGAGGTTGTCTAAGAGAATGTTGGGAGCAACAACACCATGAAGTCCAAAGAACACACCAGACAGGTCAGGGATAAAGTTATTGAGAAATTTAAAGCAGGCTTAGGCTACGAAAAGATTTCCCAAGCCTTGAACATCCCACGGAGCACTGTTCAAGCGATCATTCAGAAATGGAAGGAGTATGGCACAACTGTAAACCTACCAAGACAAGGCCGTCCACCTAAACTCACAGGCCGAACAAGGAGAGCGCTGATCAGAAATGCAGCCAAGAAGCCCATGGTGACTCTGGACGAGCTGCAGAGATCTACAGCTCAGGTGGGGTAATCTGTCCATAAGACAACTATTAGTGGTGCACTGCACAAAGTTGGCTTTATGGAAGAGTGGCAAGAAGAAAGCCATTGTTAAAAGAAAACCATAAGAAGTCCCGTTTGCAGTTTCCCACAAGCCATGTGGGGGACACAGCAAACATGTGGAAGAAGGTGCTCTGGTCAGATGAGACCAAAATGGAACTTTTTGGAAAACTAACACTGCACATCACTCTGAACACACCATCCCCACTGTCAAATATGGTGGTGGCAGCATCATGCTCTGGGGGTGCTTCTCTTCAGCAGGGACAGGGAAGCTGGTCAGAGTTGATGGGAAGATGGATGGAGCCAAATACAGGGCAATCTTGGAAGAAAACCTCTTGGAGTCTGCAAAAGACTTGAGACTGGGGCGGAGGTTCACCTTCCAGCAGGACAACGACCCTAAACAAAAAGCCAGGGCAACAATGGAATGGTTTAAAACAAAACATATCCATGTGTTAGAATGGCCCAGTCAAAGTCCAGATCTAAATCCAATCGAGAATCTGTGGCAAGATCTGAAAGCTGCTGTTCACAAACGCTGTCCATCTAATCTGACTGAGCTGGAGCTGTTTTGCAAAGAAGAATGGGCAAGAATTTCAGTCTCTAGATGTGCAAAGCTGGCAGAGACATACCCTAAAAGACTGGCAGCTGGAATTGCAGCAAAAGGTGGTTCTGCAAAATATTGACTCAGGGGGCTGAATAATTACGCACACCCCACTTTTCAGTTATTTATTTGTAAAAAATGTTTGGAATCATGTATGATTTTCGTTCCACTTCTCACGTGTACACCACTTTGTATTGGTCTTTCACGTGGAATTCCAATAAAACTGATTCATGCTTGTGGCTTTAATGTGACAAAATGTGGAAAAGTTCAAGGGGGCCGAATACTTTTGCAAGCCACTGTAGATTACATGCTTTCCCTTTAATTATTAGTTACGCTTTTTTGCTCAATGCAGCAAACCTCATCTTACAATGTAAATTTGTAAAAAGTGTTTTATCTAAGCCATCACCCTTGCTATAATCCCTCATGCTGAGCAAGCATGAGGAATTGTATTATGTAATCAGTGATTGTTGTGCTTTTACAATTTAAGATATTTTAATTCGCATTTCTCACCTGCTCAGGGACTGCAGATCGAAACTAGCTTTGGCTATAATCTGGTTTAAAACATCTTTAATATCTTTGCACATTGTCCCTGTTAAATAAACAAAAAACAAAAAAAAAGCATGTGGTTACAGTGGAAAGTAAGAACTTTTTAACAGAAATTAAATAACGGATTCATTTTAAAATAAATATGATGGCAGATTTTTTTCTTTTTCTTCTGGAGATTCCTTTATGTTTTTATCTTTATTTGATAAAAACTGGTGACACGGAAATTGAAGCTATTTTTGGTGTGATAAGAACAATTTGTGGTTCTTGTAAGATAAGTTTCTTGTCTTAATCAAAGGATGAACCGGTTCTGATATTGTTGGCCAATTATTCCTTCATTGGGTTTGACTGATGATCTGCACGTCAAATATATGAAAATCTTATTTTTCCATATATATTTTTTTAGTTCATTAATTACATCAAACATGAAAGCCCCCACATTTGTTTTAACCAGTAAACGTATCAACAATCAGCATAATATTAACCCTGTGTATAACATTGAGAAATTGCCTCAAAATCCGACCAGTCTTAATGCAGCCAAGTTGCCTTGTGTGTCCGGAAAAATGTATATTAATATAGAAATATCCTTTTATGTCTTATGCAATACAGATTTCCAGCAGGCTTTCGCTGACACCCTCCACTGGTAAGCTACCAAAGGTCATTGCTAAAGAAGTTGATTGTTCACAGAGTGCTGTATCCAAGCGTATTCATAGAAAGGTGTGTGGAAGGAAAACGTATGGTAGGAAAAGATGCACTAGTAAGAGGAATAGCTGCAGCCTTAAAAGGACCGTAACGACAAGCCTATTAAAGAGTTTGAGGATGATTCTCAAGGCGCCGACTGCAGCTGGAGTCAGAGCTTCAAGAGTCACCGTACACAGACTTATTCCAGTCATGGGCTAGATCTGTAGAAGTCCCAGTGTTTCGCCAGTCCTGAACCAGAGACGTCAGAATGATCTTACATGAGCTTAAAAGAAAATGGGCTTGGCTGTTGCTCAATGGTCCAAAGTCTTTTTTTCTGATAAAAGTAAATTTTGCATTTCATTTGGAGATTAAGGTCCCAGAGTATAAAGGAAGAGTGACGAGGGACAGGATCCAAAGCAGAATCCAAGCTGCTTTAATTTACTTTTTTTATTTTTAATAATAATAATCTTGATGGGAAATTATGAATTTCCATTCAATTATATATTGAAGTCCAGGGTAAAATCTGCACAGTCAGTGATGAATTGCCGAGTCATATCATCTGCTGGTGTTGGTCGACTGCTTCATCTACTTCAAGGTCAGCCTATTTAACATCTAAGCCACAAGTTGATTGCTTCATGCAAAGGGAGCCCTGAGCTCCTTTTGCTTGAGAATATTTTCTGATATTCTAGTTTATTGGGATGCACCTGTAATTGATAGAAGTCCAAATTTAAACAAGTGCTGGCATGAGAAGCAGGTGATCAGAGGAAGATAAAAGGTGAACATCTAGTGCTTATCCAGACTAAAACCTCCAGACAAGTTCCAGTCTTCCCAGGAATCCTTGTTGAGCTTTAAAGGCAGAATAATTACAAAAGAGCTGCAGAAGAAAGTTGCAGAGGCAAACCACAAAACCAGATCAACTAAACAGCGGCGGAGCATTCCACATTTAGACGAGACGTCTGTCTTGTAGCTCTTGGGCATCTTTCTGAGACAAATTACTTTCTGTAGTCAATAGCCTGTAATTAAAATATACCCACTTGATGGAGAGAGAGCTGTGTCTTTCTATTTAGTTATGGGTTGGAAAGATTAATTCTGGGGTGGATAACCCTTGCAATTTTCCAAGTGCTGTTTATTGTTTTCACAGTTGGAACAAAAAAAAAAGTGCAGATGATTAAAAGTCTCCGCTCAAGGTCTGTTTTCATTCGCTTACACTTCACACATGTTTGTTTTAGTGCTTTGTTGAGCCTTCTTTATGCCTCGCAAACATAGATGTGCATTAACAATCTGAATTTGGAAAGCTCTCACACGTCTAATAAAGCTGACTGTGTTTGGAGGCTAGAGGTCAGGGTTTGTTGGTTTTAAATGAAAAGAGTTGGCACAGTACAACTGAAGTCAACAGATGAAAACTTGAGTCTCAAAAGAGCCTTAAAGACAGAGGAAGGGGTGGGGGTCACCATTAGCTGCCCTCTGCTTTTACTCTGCAAAAATTAGGCTCACTAGGCCCCCTGGTGGTGACATTCAGATTCGCACCCACATTAAATTGTTCCATTAATCAGAGGCTGCATTGAAAATCACCAGCTGTTGTCATCCGCGATGAAAACATCCCCAACTTAGCATGAATTTATAATTACGCAGAAAGCAAATCTGAATCTCTTTACTGGAACTTTTCAATTCCCATTTAGAATCTCCCAGGAGAGAGAGCTGGTGTGAATCATTCACAGAGATTCAGTGTGTGTGAGGGAGATAAGACTTTTATTTTCTTGTTTTCTACTCTTTTAATGCAGATCTCACATACTTCATAGTGAAACTTTTGTGGAGTCCCAAAACCACAATAAATGAACTTTTCTGAGAACTATTTGTACACAACAGTTACGATAAGGGCTCCAGAGTCTCTGCACCTCCTCTAATAAATAATCTCAGTGTAAGAATAAAAATAAAATATATTTTAGTATTGTCCAAAACAAAACATCTGTTTATTACAAACCTCTCTGCTACACTAATTTTATATTTAACACCAAGTGTAAATGAAGTGTACATGTGTACGGTGTGTTGTTTGCGCAAAAAATCAACAACAACAACAAAAAACCCTCCAAAATCAACAACAACAAAAAAAAAAAAAAAACAGAAAACAACGCGCTCGTATTGGAAGTAACAGCTGCGTTACCTGTGGGCTCATGCACACCTGCTACTGCGGAGCAGTTGGCCTGCACACAGATGCAAACTGTCAATCATTTCCACGCAGAAAAAGCATCCACGCATGCACACACGAGACTCGGGAATGCGCGCAAAAGTTCTAAAGCTCGGCACAAATTAGAAAATAAATAAAACTAAATAATATGTGATAAACACACAGAGGGCGTGCAGAAGAAGCCCAGCCAACGCAGAATAAATTCCTTTATGCACATAGGTTTCACCTTTACAAATAGTCTTAAAATAATAATTAAAAAGATCATCGTGCAAAAAAAGATCTGTTAAAATTTAGGAAAATAAAAAGTAGACTCATCTTAATGAATTTCAAATGTTTCCGTTGATGACAATTTCATTAACAACACAATGAAGTGTAAGAATTTTCCCGACTAATTGCAGGAGGTGAAACAGACCAAGTCTTTGAAACCGAAATAATTGCATTTATAATTCTGTAAATCTGCTCAAATAAAAAGATATATTTATCTCATCTGTTCTTTTCCCCCATAGCTTCATTTGTTTGATGACGATTCTTTAAAAAAAATCAAAGAAAAAGAAATAAACATATATATGTGTATTTAAAAATTCAATAATCCCTCACGCCTCTATTAATGTGCGTTTCTTTTAGATGTCCTTTAATTTGTTCTCCACGGCCTGTACATTTGAGGAAAATAAGCAACAGCTGAGGAATTCAGTCACGCCACATTAGAAATGTTTCCTGCAGAATAAACAGAATAATAATCGGGATATTTTCCCACTAAAAGCTTTGTTCAAACTGGCGAAATTAATTGGATAAAACAGGCAACAAAAACGTTAGATTTTTTTAGGCTACATTTATATTCGAAAAGTTATTTGCACGCACTTTTTTTGCGCCCTTTCCTGCACCCCTTTTTTTTGAACCGGTGATGTCTGAAGGTTCCGCTCAGGTGTGCGCAAAGGGGATGGAAAGTGCACCAAGCTGCGCGCAATCCGCTGCTTATCAGACTTTATTTTTTAATTCTCTTTTTTTGTAGTAGTTGTCTTAACCTTCCTCCTCTCCTTGACATGCAAACATGTGGTGTGTAAATGTGAGAATGAACGTGAGTGAGGAGTGCGCTCCTGGCGAGCACCGCTCTCTCTCTCTCTCTCTCTCTCCCTCTCTCCCTCCTCAGCGCGTCCCCGGATACCAAAGTGGGGCAATGAGACGAGCCGCGCCGCAGCTGGCAAATCATCGATTTGAGCATCATGCGAACGGGGAGGGGCGCTTCATTTACCTGCCACCCCTTCATCTCAAAGCAGCCCTCCTTCCTCACATGCCGCCACTCTTCTCTCCTCCACTTCACCCACGCTGCCCGCAGCGCACGGTTGTTCGCGTTTTCTGCGCTCCGCGTGCGCTCCTTCAACTTCAACCTCTCCCCGCCTGTGCGGTCTCCACAAGACCACCCCCCCTCCTCCTCCTCCTCCTCCTCCTCCTGCTCCTGCTCTTTCTCCTCCTCATCCGTCGGACTTTTGACTTTTCAGAGCAGCTTTTCCTCCCACAGAGCAGTCGCCTATTTTTGGATCTCTCGCCGTGGAGCGCTGAAACGGGGAGGCTGTTCAACTTTTGATGGAAAACAGGAGGTCGAGCGACTGCTGACTTTAAAGGTACGGTCCCACACAGCCGCACATGGCCATCCTGAGCTGATTGGGGTCATTTAAAGTCTCATTATTAGAAAAAAATAAGGCGCGTCTCCTTTAAATGAGGAGAATCAACTTTTGCGATTTGTAGATTTATTTGTAGACTATTTAATCACTATTTTCTTCCAAAATCTAAAACGTATTAACTGAAAAGTGGCAAAGGACATTTTTATAATGATGTCATTATCTGAGCAGGTAAAAGTCTCATGGAGGTTTTTAAAAGATGTCTCTGTGGGTATACCCATAAAATGCGTTGGAGTTGTATTTAAGATAAATGAAATAAAAACTAAATGAGAGGATTGACTTTCTTTTTCAATATCAACCATAAAGTTGTAAAATGCAGAAAACTTGTTAAAAGTTGAGTAAAGTCGCTCAGCTTGTGCAAATGTTGCACACCTGTCACCTCCTGTTCCCTTCTTGCTTTAAAAACTATTCCAAAATCATTTCTCTTCACATTTTGTTTTGCTTCAGACAGAAAAGCCACAAAACGTTCTTCTCGCAGTTTGATCTGAAACATCTTTTCTGCAAAAAAAAAAAAAAAAAAAAAAAAAAAAAGAGCCAAATTCTCCTTGGTTTTGGGGATTTCAACACCAAGATGTAATACTGCTCTTTATCCATAAAGGGTTGGATGCTCGTGATTTACGTCTTCCAAAGAGACTTTATAGAATCAGGTCAACTGTAAAACAAACTTAGGACTTTTTTGGTAATATTTGCAGAAAAACACTGACATATGAAGGTTTACATATCTGCAAGGAGAATAATAATAATAAAAATTATAATAATAATGATAATTAATAAAGCACAGCGGCATTTCCAACCTAATGAACTAAAGTTACAGTAAGTTTTATGCATCTTGGACTCACCTCATTTCTTCTCCGCTCACACTTTCTCTTTGCTGCTTGAGTAAAACTTTATTTTTATTTAATCACACAGTAGCTAAATGGTTGTCTATCAGCCGGACTTGGTGTCAGGCAGTCCAGTCAGAGATAGGGTGAGATATAGGGTGACAGAGATGCTGTCTCTTCCTCTGTCACTTTGCGGATGAATTATCAAGCAGAGCACATTGCAGGTTGTGTTGTGTGTGTGTGTTGTTTAGTTTTTTTTTGACAGACACAGAGAGATGTAGAAGGGAGCATGTGTAGCCGTCTCTGTTGTGCGTAGGCACCGCTGCTTTGTGGTCTGCAGCCTTTTAAAGGTTTCACTCTCTGCTCCTTCTTGAAGAAAAAAAAAAAAAACAGAATAGCTGACATTTCACACAGGCAGCGCCTCGGCCACTGGCTTAATCAAGATGGCTCATAAATAGACGTCAGCAGAAATGCAGGTATGACCTGATGACTCAGAGACGTAAGAAGATGTGTCACCAGCTCAGATTGGGTTATTAGTTGGGGGTTTTCTTGAAATAATCATGCAAGCACACGTGCACCGGTGACATAAAGCGTGGCACTTTCTTTTGCATGTTAGAAAACGGATCATGGCGAAGAGCCGGTGATTTTTCTCCTTTTATCATTGCAGATCTTTGGCAGCTCAAGGTGCTGTGGCTTATCTGGTCAGTACCGTTGAGAACAGCGACTCACACAGACACACCGACATAAACAGCCCTTTTCCTGTCTCAGGCTCGCCATGTGTCACTTCTTGTAATGAAGTCTCCTGACAAAGGCAAAAAGCCTCAAGAAGCAGAACTTCTCAGTATTACTCCTCGGCTTTGAGAGAACTCCTCTTCAACCACTTTTTATCAGTTTGTGGTCGGGAACGTGGCACAAGAATGCATCTCTTTCTCTCACACAAACACACACAGTCTTGTCCCCAGGCGGACACGTCAACATATTTGGCGAAATCTAAAAACGTGTTTGGCAGGAATGATAAGAATCAGAACATGAGGATGGCTGAACATGACTGCCAGGTCACAACAACGCAGCGGCGGAGAGTAAAACATCTGTCACAGCTTATTAACCGTGTGATGAAATCCCGTTTCTGTTCTTACAATAAGCCCTCAGTGATTTACAGTCAGCAGACTGATCTCGGAAAACAATTATGGGGTTTCCACCTTTTTTCTTTTAACTCACAGGTACAACATTTTTCGCTCCTTTGGTTTTGTTTTCATTACGACTAATCGAAACCAGAGCACGTTGCATTTTCTGTACTGTAGTAGTGTACGAGCAGGAAGTCAGCTTGTGATGTTCACAGAGACTTTTGTGCAGCAGTAATCCCAATCAGTGTTTGTAATCGGTTCTGTGCTGCATGGGCCGTGTTCTTTGGGAATAATCTGATGGTTGCCGAGCTCCAGAGAGCACAAGAGAAGACGGCAACGTCTGTCCCGTGACCACGAGGGACCAATTAGTGTACAGGAAATAAAATATAGCATTGGTTGTGTTTTTTTCTTTTATTTTGTTTGTTTTTGCTGCACATTTTCTTCCTTAACCACACCTAGAAGTAGAGGTGCACGAATCAGGGTTTTCCAGGCCAATACTGATTCATGTTTTTCTTGGAGGCCTGACCTGCTATTCTGATTTTGAAGAATTCACAAAAAAACGAGGAAAAGTTTAATCAATGTAAAATCTGCAGATTTCTATCACTCACGTTAATCCCCTTATTTTTTTGTTAGATTCAAAAGTCTTTCCTCTAAAAAAGAACCACCAGAATAATTTTTTTCTTTCATGGTTGATATTTTTATACTTAGATGTTAAATAAATAAATGTAAAAAAACGATCAGTTTGGGTCGTTCCTAAAAAGCAGATACGCCCCAAACAAGCTTTCCTGGCTGATTCTATTTTCCAACTTTGTTTGAGTTCTGACCTGACAAGTTACACATTTTTTTCCCAGGAGAATTAAAACGTACAAAAGACAAACAATGTGGTGCTGATAGAAGTAGAATCCAACAGTAAAAATTTCAAAATTACTACCCAATAAAACATACTCTTATCTCTCATGCAATTAATGGATATAATAAAAGAAAAATCTGATTATTTTAGTAATTTGACCTGTGGATCACCAAGCAGCCAATCAAGAGTGTCCTTATTTTCTAAGGATTATGACACATTAAAGAGAAAGAATTAGCTGCATATTGTTTAATAGAAGTAATGAAGGTATTACGTTACCTACATATATGTATTCATCAAAGCATATGTTTCTACCCAGAAAACAGTGCATAAGCGTAGATGCTGCTGGTTGGGATTCATTAAGGTGAAAATGATGGCAGTTTTTTGCTTTGATGCGTTCTTTAAGTAGAAAGAAACATATATATTTTTCAATATTTTAAAAGTTGGCTGATTCCAAGCTCACTTCAAATGATTGGTGTATCTTAATCTCCATCAAGCAGGCCTGATCTTTTTGCTAAGAAAAAAAAAAGAAAAGATTCTACAAATCATCAAATTTCTATCATCATCTTTATCTCAGAGTTGAGACTTTTCCAGAAATTCCTGCAGCAAAACGTGTTCCACTTCATCTCTCTGGTGTTTGCAGAGATTTTAGAGCCGAGGCTGATATCTCGTCTAAAACCATTAATTGTCCTTCGTTGCCACCTCGATAATTATCGCTGTGGCAAAATAACAGCTCAGCAAACAGTGAAATTATACCTGCGGTAGGGAGTGGAGTAAATACCTGTTTTAGCCGCCAGCGAGTGTATTTATTAGACTGTCGCCAGTAAATAAGAGGCCTGTCTCGTTTTTTTTTTTTTTTTTTCAAATGTGTGGCTCTTTGGGGATTCGGTGCATGCACACTCCTCAGTGCTGTGTAAAACAACTCTCTCAGACTGCTAATAGAGGAGAAAGATAACAATGATTTTCTTCCCACAAACCTCTTCTACAGCATGTTGCAGCTAGTTTGCAAAGAAGGGGAAAAAAAAGCTTGGCGCTTGGCGAGTTAATACTGATTGCTGCATTCCTGGCCTTTAAAATAATGAAAGATACCCCCACCACCACCTCTGCTGTCAATTACAGACATGCCACCCTGGCTGCATGCTCAGGAGCTGCAGCTCATTTTGTCATTTTGTGAAACTTTTTTTTTATAGGAAGCATAAAAATGAGCAAAGAAGGGGAGGGGGGCATGTTGTTGCAACATATTTGATTGCATTTATTTCAGTATATGTTTTGCATACTGTTGATCCAGATTCCTTGGCTCACTGATAAAAGCTTCACATTGTCTATGTGTCCTCAGAATGGGCTCGGCTAGTCCTGCTCGGAGTCCGTCATCTCGGTTTCGTCACGCTCTTCCAAAGTGACATTCCTCCTGCTCGCTTCTTTTCTCTCCGCTTCTTATTTCCTGCAATTAAAGGATACGTGCATGCAAGTTTTCACGATTCAAATCACATTACACGTCCCACCGTATATATATACCCCCCCCCCCCCCTCCCTTTTTTTTTTTTTTTAAACCACATTGTCTTTTGTTGTGCTGGTTGTCTTTATCCAATCTGTGTAGGTTTTCCCTGAATCCTTTGTTTGGAGGAGAAAAAAGGAAGAGCGATTTGGAGGAAAGCGCATCCCGCTAAGATCAGGTTGTTAATACCCACCCACGTACCCCAATGAAACAATTTCAACACACTGTATTTTCTCCGCCTGACACACACACACATTGCCTTAACAACTGGGTGGATGATTTAGCCTTTGACGAGGGATTAAATCTGCACAGAAAAATATACAGATAAAGAGGCGCATCTCTCGGAAAGAGCCTCTTATTAGCAGCAGTTTGTCTTCATTTCCATGCAGCATCACTTCCTGGATCACCTGCAACTCTTTCCCTTGGGATTGCTCTTTAAAAAAAACTAAAAACAGCGGGACAAGTTGACCTTTCTCACCCCTCGCTCACAGAGCCATCTCCTCATCCTCTGTCTCATGCACACAAACACTCCCGTCTGTCTGGCTGTATTAATTGTTTATTTGTTGCAATCCACGAGGCAAAAATTAGAGTTTGATTATTTGGTCATGTGAAGGGCGGCCCCGTCCAGGCCGCAGTGGCAGAAAAGTCATTTCTGTTAAAGAAACTGCTCCGCCTCTGACGCCTGTTGATTGTCTGGCGGCTAATTGGTTCTGTAATCTAATAAAGTGGGAGCTGAGAGTGGGGCTGATAAACAGGGCGGTGAAGGGAGAACCAAGTTCGGACACGGGTTGATTTTAGAAGGTGGTGATGGCGAGGGGTAGCTTTCAGGCATGAGGCGAAGCCTGCACGTCGGAGCCGAGCGGATGTTCGTGTATGTGTGGGAGTCGCAGCGTGTACAGTGCACGCCGCGCACTTTAAAGGGGTGACTGTTGAGAGCAGAGAGCTGCGGTGTGAGAACCCGGCGCGGCGGTTGTTTTTGTCTTTTAGTTGCAGCACGAACGGTTTTTGGTGTTTGTTGGTGCAGCACAGGCAGGCAGAGGCCAACCGGCAATGTCAGCTGACCCGAGGAAGAGGCCACTTGCTCTGCTTCTATTTCTGTCTGCTTCATGTGATTATAAAACAATTAAATACTCAGGAGGCAACTCTCAGTTCATCACATCCCTCTTCTTATTCTTTTCTGTCGTTGCTGCCTTCTCCGACACCAAAACATGCACATAAATGACAGAGATCAGCTTCTTTTGAGTCGTTTCAGTTACCCTATCTGCGTCAATCTCGTCTACTAAACTTTTAGGCAGGTTTTTATGGTTGCAATAAATATGTTGTATTCTTTTTGGGAAGTTGTGCTATTTGATAAACCTCTCTGAGAGGACAGCCACGGCAAAAAATGTAACGGTGAAGAATAAGGCTTGTTCCTTTACAGATTGTTTTAATTGAAATATTGTGTGTATTATTTTCATTCATGGTAAAATAAAACAAGAATTAGGACATTTATGTTCTGCATTATCTAATGTGCTCAAAAAGCGTAAAAAAACAACTAGTTCTGGTTTATTTTAATTTATTTCCACTTTCAGTGTCTGTCTGAGGTTTGTCTGTCCACCCACTCACAGAGGCGTCTTTTTGACACATTCCTCGACAGATTTATTAAAATCCTTCACATCCTCTAATAAATAACACCATTATGTCTGCGTTATTGTGGGAGACGCTTCAGAGTCGACACCGGTGGCGGAGCTTAGCCCCCATGCTGTTTGTGTTTGCTGCTCAGACTAATTTGTATTAGGAGGCAAATAATCGTATTAATGCCCATTAGAGGCATCACAAGTGGCGAGCATGAAGACATCACAGACACCTACGTGTTGCAAGCTTCGCATGACGCGCTAAATAAAGACGCTCCTCGACGCCAAGCCAACTGTGATACGTTTTCTTAGTCATGTTCTCCCCCTTTGTGTACTGATTATTGGTGTCTTCTTTAAAGAAATGGGCTTAATGAGACATGAACGTGAGGCTTTTAACCAACAGGCCAATTGTGATACACAGATAAGCGTTAGCTTTGATAATGCACACTCTGCAGGTGGTTCAGATATTCTTTCTGTCATTTTTCATAACGTCTTTACAAATGTGGCCATCAGGCATGACAAAAAAATCCTGTCTGCTCAGTTCCCCTTGTGTGCATGCAGAATCCAGAGGCCTGTAAAAACCCACCCTGAACAGAGCTAAATCTGCATTCAGCTCATGATTATGACAGCACAAGGCTAGTATTTTTAAAACCAGCTTTCTGTGCTTCATAGCCCATTTTTTCTCCTCTTTTCTGCAAGATACAAAACCTGCTATATGTTAATTGATAATCAGCAGTGTTGATTCAGTGGTGCATTCAGTGCAAATCTGTGCCCTTCTGGATGTCAGAGGGTTTCCGCGAGCCGCACTCTGTGCCAAAGCCTCGCCTGGCAGTGGCGGCACCTGTTGGCTGGTGCCAAGGCCTGGCAGGGGTTATCGGCGCTCTCTCTGATGGCGCCCGACAATCGCTGTGGAAAATGACTGCGGCAGTTTGCGTCATGCCAGAGAGAAAAAGAGCATTTGTTGACAATGGCCCGCTTTTCACTGCCGCTCGGTTACCGAGAGTGGCCGGGGGGTGGAGGTGGGGGTGAGGTTATAAAAACCTGCAAAAGACATCAAATGTGAACACGCATGATGTTTTGCAGCAGTGCTGTGAAAGTCGAGGTGCCGCAAAGCAGGAGATGCATAGAATGTGATGGCACTACGTATCAGGATGAACTGGAGCAGCTATGGATGAAAAGAATCCAACAGCAATTTAGACTGGTGGAGAGCGTCACAAAATGCATGAAAGCTGATTAAAAATCTGGATTATTCCACAAAAACTCTTCCAAAGCTAAATAATAATAATAATTGATCTTGTGAAGCTGAACCTGTTTTCTTTCTAGTGTTCATTTGTCATTATTGGTAAATAAATGTGCAAAATGTCAATATTTTGAGAGAGAATTTGGGAGAAATGTTAAATATTTGGAGAATAAAACAAAAACTGCAATTTTACTTAAATACATAAAAATGCTAATGTTAGAGAAAAATAAACATACCTCAGTGGTTCTCTATTTTCTTCTGAGCTATATGTGGATTTAATGTTATTAATATTAAGCTTTTATCCTGAATCAATTCTTTTTTGCATTTCAGGTTTCAAATCACTAATTTTTAGGGTTAAAATGCCTCGGCTGATGCTGAGAACGAAGTGATTCTGGTTGTACGGCCCTCTGCTCAGACACATAGCACAGCCGTGTAACCACACAGCACACCACAGCTGTGTTTAGTTTACAGTATTGGCAGTTTACTGAAACCCTAAGCATGGTCAAGATGAGAATTGATAGGTGAATCTGTGTGGCGGCCTCAGTTCGTCGCTGTAGACATTTGGGGGGGGGGGGGTCTAAAACCAGCTAAAAAAACTCTTCCTTCCATTTCCTGTCAAAGAAAACCACAATCGTAGGACTGTTTCTAAATTCAGCCGCCCCCTCGAAACTTCACACTGAACCAGGTGTCGACCACGACATTGTTCCATCAAGGGTCCGAAAGGTGAGTTTCACACTGTAGTTTTTCCGTTAGAAACGTCGACCTTTTGCTGCGTTCTTTTTTTTGGGGGGACCCAAATATATGTAAACTTTTGACCTCACAGTAAAGGTGGGTGGAACAATGATTTGGTTTCAAATGTGGCTGATGATACAGCTCAGTATGACCTCTATCTGAATCTTGTTATTTAATCTGTTCCACCTTCAAATTAAGTTTAATTGCATCCTAACTCTAAAACTGACCACATTGCTCTAAACTCATCATGTCACGCTCCTTCTTTTGCTGAATTGAGCTCTTCTGAGCGGTGTCTCTTCGTTCTGAGTTGATTTATTCGCCACCAGATCTCGTTTTGTGCCCTGCAAAGATTTATTGACATGCATGAGGCGGCTCACACATGCCTGACCTGCGAGGTCGCCTCGAAGCCTCTGGTTCTGACGTTGTGATGGGTGCGCAGGCTTCCTGTTTTCTGTCGGTTTCCTGTTTTTGTTCTTACGCGACCTGGACAGAAGCGGGTTCTCACCTCTCATTTGTTGCAGTAATTAAGAAAGGAAAGTGCACTCTTCTTTTACATCGTTTACATATTTGTATGACATCATAAGAACACAAAAAAACTGCCTTTTAGATTACTTTGTTTCCTCACCTGTGCATGCATTTTCAGCATTATAACCTGTATTAATAATCCCACATTAAACTGTTATTATAAACCCACCTTATAATTATACACAAACAGCATATCAGTGTTTCTGTTGTCTGTTTCATCAGATTAACCTTTCTGAGGCTTCTGAAATAATTGCAGAAATAACAACATCAATGTCCAGCTGCTCTCTGAACATTTTGTCCTTCATCCCCCCTCGAATGTTTGACAATTCAGACTTTTGTTGACAATATCAACAGAGATTATCCCGCTTTATATTTTGGGATAATCTACTTTGACATAATGAAGAGTACAGGTTAAAGATTGTGAGGTGACAGCCAAGTCACAACTGAGCAGAAATTTAAGTTGTTTAATATAAACAACTAATATAGTATAAGTTTAATTTCCTTACTTTAATGGAATAAAGCACAGTTAAGCAACAAGGCAATAAGGTTTAGTATAGCTCTGCATCGATTTCAAACAACATGACTATAATTTTGTTGTTTATGATGTGTGAAGATTGAGAAATCACTTAGCTTTTAGTTTTGGCTTCACCTATAAAACGACATATCACAAACTGAAGGAGAAAAACTGATACAACACATCACAGACCCTCATCAGTTTAAATACAATAAGAGTTTATTAATGTAAGGTATATGTAAACACCAGCTTAGGTGTTTGTTACTTTTCTTATCCTTTTTTATGTTAGAAAGTGTTTTATGCTTTTTTATTTGCTAGAAGACAGTATATGGTTGGATACATGCAAAATAAAAGTGTGTTTTAGAGTGAAGCATCTCTATTTGGCTCATTTTCCTTGATGTTTTGCTCATATCAATTAGTTGAATGTATGAAAAAGTTATTATATTTGGACCACTATTGTGCAATGAATGCAGGTGAAATAAAAATATAGAATAACCATTTTTAATGACAAACAAGCATGAAAATAACACACAGCTATAACAGACTGAGGTGTTTGGAGTCTCTCTCTGCATGTGTGTGTGCAAGTGTGTGTGTGAGAGAGCATCTGTGTGCTGGCCACTAATAAATGCAGGACCGCCTCACTCTAATCAAGCTGATTAAAAATTTCTGTGCGCAGTCTGAAATCACACCAACGTTGGACAAGTATGTGTGTGTGCGTGTGTGTGTGTGCAGGAATGTATGCGTGTGTATGTCCCTGTCTGATAAGTGAGTGAAGGTGTTTTCTTCATGCTTTTTCCACTTTTACCTGTTTCTGCCTGAACTTTTTGTATCTAAATACAGAGAAATATGTTCAAACAAAAGGAAGGGTTATTGGTCTCTTTCTCGCACATACACATTTGCTCTCTTCCAGGGCCAGCCAGAGGTTCAATGGGGGGGGGGGCGATGGTACCAATAAATTGGGAGCCACCACAGCGCTATACCACGCTTAATTGGTTACACATTGTTCTGTTAATACAACCGGTTGAACAGTTGACTAGTAAGCTAATAGTGAATTCCTTTAAATGATTGTATGACAATATATTTCACACTAGAAACGTTTATTTGAGTTTGCATTATTTATCAAATAAATAGCACTTAGGTGGACATTAAAAGTGAGTGGGATAAGGTTAATACTCTAAATAAATAATTTGGTTAAGCCCGTCCGTACAATGCTTCACTCCAGACTTAGTAGAGTCAAGAAAAAGGAGAAAAAGTTTAATGGGTGAAATACTGGTTGAGGCTTTTTTGAAAGCAACTACAGCATGTTCATGGGGCACGTACCAAGCATTGACACAAGCTGTAGGACAATAGATTAGTACAACTGAATGTAACTAGGTAAACATCATTATAGAACTATGAAGATTTTGGATAATTATATAATCATTGATGTAAGGATCCACCTTGTGGTAGCTGATGGATATGGCAGCTTTACGCAACTGAAATTTTAAACGCAGAAAATAAAGCAATAATCTATAATAAAGCAATAATAAAAAATGAGAAATATAAAGAAAATATTGTCACAAAATGTTCTTAAAAGTTCAGTTATGAAGAGATAGAAAAACATTAACACAACTAAAATCGAATCTCCAACTTTTGTTTATGTTATAGCAATGTAGGCTAGCTAACCTTAGTGGATTAACTAAGGAAACTAACGTGCCATTGTATCAAAAAGAAAACAGTCCATGTTTTCACTTTTAATTATTTTTTTCTTCTGGCACTGACGGCACAGAAAATACATAATTATTGCAGAGAATGTATACTGTAATGGGGATCAGGATGTTGCATTAAAAGCAGCCAGCATAATCAAAATTCCCTCAGCAATGATTTGTATGCTGCTGTAAACAGCAGAGTCTATAGTCAAATGCGCAATGCCAAAGCAGTTTAACCTTCTTGAAAAAGAAACTGGGATTCCCACATGCTTGATTGCAATTAAGACACATTCATTTAATACTTACCTCTAGGAGTTAATATCTGATTGTATAGCTCTCGTAAGAGTTGACGATGTTCCAAAGCAAAAAGATCGCAATATCGTCTATATAATAGCACATTCTGTCCTTTTAAACTTGTATTCACCCAAGCAACACCACGCTTTTCCTAAATTATTATGACTTTGTGAGTTAGGCAAAGCAGATGGAAAAACAAAATCATGAGTATAATTTCAGATAATGGATCCATATTCCTATCAGGCACAGGGACTACGGATGAAAGCTAGCCTTTTGGGTAACAAATTCCTTTATATTTACCTTGTTTATACACTTATCACTGTAAGTGGTCTTTTCTGAATAAAACATAGAAAAAATTGATTCTGTTGTAATAATGTTGCGAAATGTTTTTGTTGTATTTTCCACCTCTGCTAGCTACTCCATTGTGGTACAGAAGATATGGGATGCTTACCAGTACCAAGATTTTAAGAAGGTTTCAAAACCGCTAAAATCTTCCGTTATATCAATTTTATGGTTGAACGTCTTTGTAATGAAATGGTGGCTAAAGTGCTGGAATGACCAGCTGTACGGAGCATAGAGTGAGGCGGCGATGTCTCTCCTTTACCTGCTGCTACACACTGCACATCAGTCGTTTTAAAAAATGCATAACACATTTCCACACTTACAAGAAAGAAAAATTTAACTTATTTTTCCAGTCAGAAAAAACATAAACACAAACCACCCATTGCTCTTATTAGCTACCGACAGCATGTTGGTTAGGCAGTGGACTGCAGGCTGGCTACCTGAGCAGACAGCCTGACTAATTACAGAATATCAGCTTGTTGGAGTTGCAATACTAAATAAAAACAGAACAGCTAGAAGCTATAATAGTTTGCACATTAAGAACTTTAAAACTACTACTAAATTTAGTTTTTCTTCTATATTTTACCTAATATTGTGTAAAAAAACTATTTGAAAGAATAGGTTACAGATTATTCAAGAAGAATAACTGTTGCCTAACTGTTTTGAATAAAATCAATCAGATCATTAGTTTTAAATACTTCCGCAAATATGAAGTCATGGTGTTTTTAGATTATCATGCCAAGAGAATCTCCAATCCCCATTTTTTGGAAATGTCAATTTTCAACTATAAATTTAAGATTCAAAAAAAGAATTGCGATTATGAAATTGTCAGCGCGAAATAAAACTAGGCTTATCCTTAATAACTCTTAAATTTTTGAGATAGTTCAAAATTTTTGAAGTGAGGTTCTATTGAAAGGTTATGAGCAGCTAATAGGTTAATGGCAGTGGATAACTCCCTAGACCTCATCATTTAGTTTAAATCCAGATATGATGGTCCCGAAGGCTAAACCTAATACCGTATCTAGTCCAAGAGGGGCTGAAACCAAAGGGTACGATTATCGTTTGAAAACAACTTTAATCCAAAAAATATGTCAGTTTTTGTGAAAGCTATTTAAAGAACCATTATTAAGTGTGCGTTGGGTGGCTTTTTATAGAGAAACCAATAATTATATATACAGGAAATGGGGGTCGGAGGTGGTACGCCACCAATATTCTTGTGCGAAACTTACTGAGAACGGAACACATAAAGCCTTGCCAATTAGAGTAACATCCTAGTAGAAAAGTAAAGCAGTTTAAAACTCTGTAAAACAGGATTTAATTAAACAGTTTTCTTAGCTTTTTAAACAGCTTTACTTTTATATTAGATTTCCACCAGAAATCCTGCACATCTTACATACTGAGTATTTGTTATGAACAGGAAGATAATTCTAGGCACACTGCCTCCTACCACAATTTCATGTGTAAATTATCATCATCTTCTTTGTAAATAACCACCAAATGCAAACAAAATGCAGCTTAAAGGTTAACTAAAAAAGGACGTTTTTTTGTGATTAACGATGCATCCAGATTGTTGAACACACTCTTTGGTCTTTTGGTCATGTGGCTTCAGCCTCAATCTAGATGAATACCGAATAAAGACACTTATCTACTGCCGTTAAGATAATAATAGCTTATAATCTTTTAACAGAACCTTGCAAAAGACAAAAAAACAAAGATATGAAGGTGCATGAATTAGATTATTATGAAAAAGTTCATTTATTTCAGCCTAAATTCTTAAAGTATATTATATAGACTCATTACACAGTGAGATTTTATGTCTTTATTTCAGTTAATTTCAAAGATTATAGCTTAGAGCTATAATGACAACTCTATATTAGTTTCCTGGAAAATTAAATATTACATAGGACCAATAAACAATGTACTCTTTTAGAACTGAGATGTTACAATGACATCAGCTTACACAATTATATGAACCAAAAACTAGTAACTGGCACCCTCCGCAAGGAAGGTAAGCTACAAAATGTAATTGAAGCATATTTGTGGAAAGTTGTGTGGAAGAAAAAACTGTGGTAGAAAAAGATGTGCAACAGGGATAACCACAGCTTTGTGAGGATTTTGAAGAAAAGGCGATCCAAGAATTTGATTGAGATTCACAAGGCATGGACTGCAGGCGGAGTCGGTGCCTCAAGAGCCACGCTACTCTGATGTATTCAGGACATGGGCTACAACTGTCACATAAACTCAGCAAAAAAAGAAACGTCCTCTGATTTTCAACTGTTTTTACTTTCAGTAAACTTAATGTGTGTAAATATTTGTATGAACTCTAAAAGAGTCAACACCATAAGACATAAACTAAAAATGTTTCACAGACATGTGACTAACAGAAATAGAATAATGTGTCCTTGAATGAAGGGGGGCTCAAAATCAAAAGCACCAGTCAGTATCTGGTGTGGCCACCAGCTGCTTGAAGTACTGCAGTGCATCTCCTCCTCATGGACTGGACCAGATTTCTCAGGTCTTGCTGTGAGATGTTACCCCACTCTTCCAACAAGGCACTTGCAAGTTCCTGGACATTTCTGGGGGGAATGGCCCTAGCCCTCACCCTGCGATCCAACAGGTCCCAGACGAGCTCAATGGGATTGAGATCCGGGCTCTTCGCTGGCCATGGCAGAACACTGACATTGCTGTCATGCAGAAACTCACGGACAGAACGAGCAGTATGGCTGGTGGGATTGTCCTGCTGGAGGATCATGTCCGGATGAGCATGCATAAAGGGTACCATATGAGGGAGGAGGATGTGTTCCCTGTACCGCAAGGCATTGAGATTGCCTGCAATGACAACAAGCTCAGTCCGATGGTGATGTGATATACCGCCCAGACCATGACGGACCCCCCACCTCCAAATCGATCCCGCTCCAAGGTACAGGCCTCGGTGTAACGCTCATTCCTTCGACGATAAACACCAATCCGTCCATCACCCCTGGTGAGACAAAACCGTGACTCATCAGTGAAGAGCACTTTTTGCCACTCCTGTCTGGTCCAGCGAAGGTGGGTTTGTGCCCATAGGCGGCGTGGTTGCTGGTGATGTCTGGTAAGGACCTGCCTTACAACAGGCCTACAAGCCCTCAGTCCAGCCTCTCTCAGCCTATTGCAGATAGTCTGAGCACTGATGGAGGGATTGTGTGTTCCTGGTGTGACTCGGGCAGTTGTTGTGGCCATCCTGTACCTGTCACGCAGGTGTGATATTCGGATGTACCGATCCTGTGCAGGTGTTGTTACATGTGGTCTTCCACTGCGAAGATGATCAGCTGTCCTTCCTGTCTCCCTGTAGCGCTGTCTTAGGCGTCTCACAGTGCGGACATGGCAATTTATTGCCCTAGCCACATCAGCAGTCCTCATGCCTCCCTGCAGCATGCCTAATGCACGTTTTTCACAGTCTGTAGACAAGTCTCTTTAGTGTCCTGCGTTTTTAGAACTGTGACCTTAAATGCCTACTTTCTGTAAGCTGTTAAGGTCTTAACGAGCATTCCACAGGTTCATGTTAAATAATTGATTATGGTTAATTGAACATGCATGGAAAACATTGTTTGAACCCTTTACAATGAAGATCTGTAAAGTTATTTGGATTTTTACAACATTATTGTTGAAATACACAGTCCTGAAAAAGGGACGTTTCTTTTTTTGCTGAGTTTACATTGTGTTAAGCCACTTCTGAAACAGAGACGACATCAGAAGCATCTTATCTGGGGTAAGGAGAAATTGGACCGGGGTCTAATTTATAAAACTTTTCATAGTATCCTTACTAAAACAGTTCTTAAGCTCAGCAAAAGCTTTACTCACGCAAAGAAATTTTCCGATCTATAAAACTTTGAGCTTGCACAGCTGCACGCAATTTCCACTTTATAAATCCCACTCTCCCTAGAAATGTGCTCAGGTGATTTTTGGATCATATCCCGCCTCCTACACACCCACTGTCTTCCATAAACGGTCAATGCAAAGTGCCAAGTGAATATTCTGCATAGACTTAAGCCGGCTGATATGGGGTGTTTTACGGGTAACCATGGCAACCGAGAGGCGGAGAAAGTCCACTTAGACTGAAATCGAGATGTTCATGGCTGATGTGGAGGCATGGAAAAACGTTGTATTTCAATAAATCAATCAATGTTTATCTATATAGAGCTTTACACAGCCAAACGGCGACCGAAGTGCTTCACAATAAAAAAATATATATAGTTAGCAATATGAAAATGTGTAACAAGACAACAAGAGTAGAGATTAAAAAATAAAAGCAGCAGCACAAGTGTTAAAACAAATAAGAACAGTAAATATGAAGTTTGATTTATATGATTACTTCTTATACTTTCTTTTTTAATCACCAAATCATGTAAAGCACCTTGAATTACCCTGTTGTTGAAAGTGTGCTATACAAATAAAATTGCCTTGCCTTGCCTTATAGCACAAATAGGATTGGAATAAAAGCTAATTAAAACAAACAAAAAGCTAATTACAGCAGAACGTAATAAGTTTCAAAACTCCTAGATTTTTAAGGCCTAATAGAAAAGGTGCGTTTTAGGCCTATTTTTAAAAACTATTATCTGCGGAAAATATTATTTGGGGGTCATAAATAAACGGAAGAGCTGCCAGTGACACAGAGTTGTTGCAGCAGTGTGCCTGTCATAAAAAAGAATGTGGAGGCAAAGAGGAATATGGCATGCCACCAATGTGCTGCGAGGGGGGCTGGGATGTACGGTTCCAGCGGGTCGGTAGATCTAACACCGGGCCCAGTTCAGCACATGGATCTGATAGGACAGCTTTAGGGAATCTAAATTGGCTCCTCCCCATCCAGATGCTGCCAGTGGCGTGATCTTAAATGAGCGCCAGCGTGTCCATTCTGCAGCATCACGCAAGAGTGTCACTGCTGTATTTATATTTCTGCTCTGTAATCACACCTATTGCTACACAACTTATCACAATAAATGCACAAATAAGTGCATTTGCGCTATAATCTGTAGACGTACATATAAACATACTGTGATATAATTCTTAAATGTAACATATTTTCATTCAGATTCTCACTTTTATTCTCAGTTCAGAGATGGGTGTTGGGGATGACGGATGGTTGTGTGTTTGTGTGTGTGTGAGGGTCTCCCAAGTCTGAAAATGACGTTTAAACTCACAATTTTGCCATCTCACCGGCTACGCTGCCAGTGTCCCCCTTGTCCAAAATGTGCGTAAGCAAAGTCCTTAGTGTGCTTAAAGTTGCACACATTTTTCCATCACGTTTTTTTTCTTTCAATCACAAACTTTGTGTAGAAAGTGATTAATACAATTTTCAGACCCTGTTTTGTGCATGAGCAAGCTTTATAAATGAGACCCCTGGACTGTTGCTCAGTTCTCTTTACAGATGAAAGTAAACTTTGCATTTCATTTGGAAATCAAGGTCCCAGCGTCTAGGGGAGGGTGGAAAGGCACAGAATCTAAGTTGCTTGAAATCCAGTGTGAAGCTAACCACATTAACTGGTCACACGCTGATGTTGGTCCACTGTGTTTCACCGTGACATTCAGCGTAGCCTCTGGAATTACTGTGCACTTCATACTATCCTCTACAAACTTTATGGAGATGCTGATTTTATTTTTAAGATCTGGCATCTGCCCACACTTCCAAAAGTGTCAGTAGCTGCTTCAATTACCATTGTATTACTGTGCTTGATTGGTCAGCTCACTGACCTGACCTATGGAGCTTTGTACTAAAGGAGCATGAGGCATAGCAGCTGAGGTGAAGGCCACTATTAAAGGAACTTGTGACCTCAGCGTCGCTACATGCAAACTGCTACCATGCCATGCTGCATTGATGCAGTAATTCATGCAGAAATAACAGCGACCAAGTATTCAGTGCATGTACTGTACATCCTAATGATTGTGTAGGCCATAAGAAAAAAACTGTTTTTGCATTAAAAGTATTTTATCATTACTCTTGTTCAATATTATAATTCCCTTTTCATTAGCTATAAGGCATAATATTAAAAACAAACACAAATAAAGCGTTAACATATATAACTCTGTATAATAAAGAAGTTTCACTTTTCGAATTGAATTACTTAAATAAATAAACTCGGACCTGTAAAACCTTTTAAGAAAACCTCACTTAAAAAAAAAAAAAAAGTGACCTATCTCTTTAAGGTGTATAATTTGGGAAGAATTTGAGTGCTCTTGGGTGCCCCCCTCTGGCCTATGGGGGTCACTAAGCGGTCGCCTAGTTCGCTATTTCGTCGCCCTGGCTCTGCAAAATTTTTCGTAATGTTTCTCACCTCCAAATAACGATATAAAGATAAATTACCCCCCATCCTCCCCTTCCCCTCCCGTCCCTCCGCCACGCTGTTTGAAATGAGGAGAGGAGAAAGAGGGGGAAAGCGCAGGCAGGCAGCGGCAGCACCAGCAGCGAGCCGAGCCGAGCCGAGCAGAGCAGAGCAGAGAGAGGGGGGGGGGAGTGATGAGTCAATACAACTAATAATTTAATGGGGACAGAGAGGGAGAGACGGAGTGAGAGGGGCAGAGACAGAAAGAAAGAAAGAAAGAGAAACAGAAGAGGAGCTCCGTCCGGACGCCAATCCCCATCCAACAGACAGGACGCCTCCTACTATCACTACCCTATCCGTCCACATCGAGGGTTTATCGGCTGCCAACCGGACTGCTCGGCGGCGGCGTCGGTGGTGGTGGTGTTGTGGATGTCGCGGAGGGGAACTGGAGCCGAAGTCGCCTCTTGACTTGTAACCCCTGTAGCCGCGGTTGGAGGCGGCTACCCCGCTCACTTTGAGCTAAATGTCGCCGGTTCCACCGCTCTCCGTTTCTGCTGTTTGTTTCCTCCAGCTGGACGGGATTAGCTAAACGCCAAGGGCTCCGCACTCACTCACACACACACACAGAGAGAGAGAGACATTAAGCGCTCACCAATGTTCGCCCATCGCGGTCCATCTCGACCTCGCCGTCCCTCGCAGTGGCGCACAGACAGCGGCTTGTTGTTGTTGTTTATCCGCTGCGCTGCCAAGAGAAAGCCGGAGAAATCGTCTGGTTCGATACTGAATCTTTTAGCACAACCTCCCCCTGCCATGCACACGGAGAGCGAGTCCGACTGAAGACAGGACCCGGGAGTTGTTGTGGAGTTTTTTTTTTTTCTTCTTCCTCCTTTTTTAATTTTTTTTGTTTCTTTTTGTTTAAAAAAACCACATTTTTCTACCCTGGCTAAAGTTGAAGGAGACGCGTTTTCCAGGCGGTGTTCTATGCTCTCCAGTGCTGAAGTTCTGCGATTCAGGTTGGGTTTTTTTTTTTTTTTACCCAGAGTGAGTATTATCTCAATATGACTGAGCATAGTGCCTGCCACTGGTGGACTCAGATTAATGCAGATGAAGTATAATATCTTTATTTATAAAATAATATTAGTAATAAAAGAGAACTGTGTCCAAAGAGGACAAACAAAAACAAAACTGCTAGAATATGCCTTTTCTTTTCAGTAGCTGTCTTTACAGGTGTCAATAAAGATCAATGAGGCAGTGGCAGCTCATCCAAAATGCTGCTGCCCATAGCCCAGGAAATTAAATCACATCCCAGCAATCCTTAAATCACAGCTGTTTAGAAAAAGGATGGATTCTTTTAATCATTATTTTACTCTGTTATAAAGCATATCAAATTAACTTGGGAGGTGTAAACCATGTATATCCCTCAGCTCATCTGTTCCCAGGATAAGGACTAATGAAGAGAAAGCAGCATTTACCGTAGTTTTTTCTGCTGCTTTGCTCTGGAATCAACTCCCTAAACAACCTGAGAGGCAGAAACCGGCTGGGTCTGAAATGTTACGGTTTCAAACCGCATTGGTGTGAATTAACTAAACCAATTTTTATGTTTTAACTCTGCATGTAGTTTTCAGTGCACTTACTCTATTTCTGTAAACCACATTGAATCCTGCCAAGTAATTAACTTGCCTCACCTTTTTGCTTGCATGACCTCTCTTAGAATGTGATGTGCCCATTTGAACTTTTGCTCCTGTTTTGGGTTTTAAGGTCATTAAAAAATCCTGACCTGGATCTGGGCATCATCCGGGTCTGGATTCCTCTGCCCCTCTGGCCCCCTCTGCACCCCTTCCTCCTCGAATTAGTTTGCCTCATTGCTTGTTATGAATGGGGGAGTTCATGATCTTTTTGCGTGGGGTTGGATGATTTAGTCTTTTTCACTCTTTGACCATTCCAGCTCACGTTAACCTGCACGCATCATTACGTTGGGTTTTTACCAGGATTGTGCTGAGTTGTATCTGAGCTCCGAAGCACCTGTGGGGTGATGCAGCCTCCCCAACATTTAACATTTTGATGGCTGCCCTTATGAGTCAGCAGCTGCCTGCTCTGAACTTTCCTCAAGCCACGTTTTTTTTTTCCTGTCGTTCTGGGCTCGTAAACTCACTGTCGTGTTTGAAAATTAATGCTTCGGTTGCGAAATCTAAAAATAAAGTTCACACCTGTTGAGCAACCGACACGTCTGTCGCACCAGAGCGACGCCAGGGCCTTTCGCCTCTTTTTACCCTCTGAGCTGCAGCCTGAACGTGAAGCCGCACGAAGCAATGACTCACAGACCAAATTGCATTAGTTTCCTGCACTGCTCTGCAGACCTTGTATCTTTTCAGCGCATGCAAACAAGCGGAATGTCGTCGCACATTTAGGTTTTTGCACAACAAACTTTGCCTTTGATACCCCTTTTTGTCTCAAGAATATGTAAGCGGGACAGTCATAAAGTTGATATCATTAAAATTACAGAAGCTTTATTACATCACCATCATAAATTACCCCCAAAAAATAACCGTTTGTTGCCCCACATCCCTATATCTGCTTTGACAGTTGATATCTTTTTCTTTTTTTTTTTATGTTTATCTCTCCCCAGGTGATAGTGAGCTGAGGTGCTGAGGATGATGGAACATCTCAGCGAGTCGTGTCTGGGCAAGGAGAACTCAGAGCTAGTCGTAGGCGGCTTGGCTGAAGCCAAGGCCCCGCCGGCCAAGCTGCCCCGGCTGGAGCAGAACGGCAGCCCCCTGGGCAGGGCCAGGCTGGGCAGCGCCGGGGCCAAGCTCGCCGGGGTCCCATACAAACCTGCTGGCCACCTGCTGAAAGCCTGCCACAAGAGAGGTAGGAGAGCATGCAGTTAGAGGGAAATGTTCAACTTTTAATCTTTTTATTCTTTTTTTTGAAACGGTGAACAAAACATTAGCCCATTAGAAGTGTTGATGGGACGTTGGGAGATAGTTAAACATTTCTTTGGGAAAACTGAATAATGAAAAAGTCTGTATTAAGCATGTATGAAAGAGATATAATCAAAATAGATTTTTAAGGAATCGATACAATTAAAAGTCATATTATTGAATGAAAGGAATTCAAATTCTGTTTGACCCACCTATGCTACATTGCATAATCACTCGAAAGGACTTGGTCTTCCGCTCACTCATCACCTCTGCAAGTTTGCCAAACCTCCTAAACTTTTTCTTTTTCAAAAACAATCCTCCTGTTTAGTCTCCACACACACTTGAACGTATCTGCTCAAACAAAAACTAATAGAAGAGCCGTGTAAGAAATATTCCTGCACAGGGCTAATACTGCTCCTATATTTGTTTACAGGGGAGAAGTTTCAGTGTGAAGGTTGTGCTTTTTAAAGACAGCTTTTAAGAATATGACACATTTTTTATGTAATTGGTTTCATGTTTTAAGAAGGAAATAATTGGAAAAGCTATCCAACATATACAGGTCCTTTCAAAATCAGTAAGACACCTTGAACTTTTTCCCATTTTGTCAGAACACACACACAGACTTGAATGTAATTTCTTGGTATTTTATGTGATAGATCGACGCAAAGTAACACGTAGTTATGAAGTAAAAGTAAAATAAGTCATGATTTTTAAGCTTTAGAAATAAAAATCGGAAACTCTGGCACGGATTTGTGAGGGTGTAAGCCTTTTGGGGCTCTAGAGACTGAAATTTTGGCCCAGTCCTCTTTATACAACAGCTCAAGGACACTGTGGATGGATGAGGGGTGCCTGTGAACATCATATTTCATACCTTGCCTCGGATTCTCAGATTTAAGTCTGGACTTTTACTGTGCTATTCTAATAGATTAATTTAATCTTAACCATCCTATTTTAACTCTTTCGCAGCCTCTAACAGATTTTCTTCTACTACTGCCAAGTATTTAGCTTCGTCCATCTTTCCATCAACTCTGACCATCTTAAAGAATAGGATCTCCACAGCATGATGCTGCCACCACTATGCTTCTTAGCGGGGACAGTGTGTTCCTTTGCTTTCACGATGTTCTTCGTTAACTAATGTTCTCTAACAAATCTCTGAGGCCGTCACACAGCAGCTGGATTTATACTGAGATTAAATTACACAGAGGTCGACTCTATCTGCTAATTAGGTGACTTTTCAGTCGGTTGCACTGGATTTTATTTAAAAGTAAAATAGGTATGACGGAATACAAATCCATGCCACACTTTTCAGATTTTTATTTGTAAAAAATAAAAAATAAAAAGCATGGATACTTCCTATCTACTTCACAATTATCCATTGCTATTTCTTGGTTTATCACAAGAATCCCACTACAAGATGTTTGTGGCTGTTAACGTGGCAAAATGTGTAAAAGTTTTAGATGTTCTTCTGCCAGGCGGTATTATAATTGATATTTTCTCTCTTTTTTACAGTAAAGATTTAAAAAACTTGCAGTGTCTTGGCACTTGGCTCCCAAACTGTTTGTTTGTTTGGCTGCTTTACTTTTTCTTTGGCCAACAGGGATGCAGGAAGTCTTGGAATGCGGCCGTGCGAGCGTCCTCGTATGGACCGTTTTCTCTCATTTGCTGCTTTTTAAATTTGTTTATGTACGTGTTTGTTCTCCGGCTGAATGAGAGTTTAATTTGTCACCTTCATCATCGCTGCTTCTTGTGGCCTCCCACCGCGTTTGGTCCTCCGAGCCTCCTTTCTGCTCCTCCGCCTCTTCCCACTCATCAGTTATTTTTTATTTTTTTTTATTTTTTTTGTTGGGTGAAGCAGCCAGTGGAGGCGGGTGATTCTCCGAGGCTTCGCAGAGAGCCCACAGTGGGCATTGTGTCCGAGCCCGAAACAATATTTACCGCAGCCCTCTCTGGGCTCCCAGGAAACAAAGCCAGTATTGATCTCCCAAATGAACCTACACAGCAGTCTTTATTGTTAGATCTTTATCTATTAAAATCAGGGGAGGAGAAAAGCAGCTCTTTCAGCACATTCCGTTGCATTTTGTCGGCTTATTGATTGTTTTGCCAGAGCTGTGCACATCTTCTGGAATGCCTGGGATTGGAAAATATTAGAAAGTGAATCATTTTTGTCCGCAGTGACAATAAACATACAGAAATGTTTCCGCACGACAGCAGAGTGGAGCAACAGAGCTGCTCGTAAACACGCTCTGCCCAGATTCCGCCTTCAAGAACACTTTAACATATTCGGTTTTTCCTCTTCTTCTTCGTCTTGTTCAATTTTAAAAGGTCAAATTTACCCTTCTTTTCCTCCTCTAACTCTTCAATTTACAGGGATGTTATTTTAACAGAAACACCATATTGGGTGATATTTGCACATTTGAAAATTCAGTCTTTGGAGAAGAAATGCTCATTCCTTAAAACAGCAGAGCCACTGTTGACACAGAAGAGTGAACCTCGGGGTGTGGAGGTGGCTCGGGATTTGAAGTGCTGCATCATGGGAAGATGATTTTGGGTTGGCAAGCAAAGAGTAGAAAGGAAAATGTAATCATAGTTCCTTGACAGTAAATAAGGATGATATTGTGCCCAAAAGGAGAGAGAGACGAAAGGGCGATTTTTGATAGCTGTTTATGTAGCGATGCACCAATCAGGTTTTCAGTGGCCAAATCAGGTTTTTGGTTTTCTTTTAGGTCTAACCTGTTGGTTCTAATTTCATTTCCAGGGACTATAACACATCATAAACAAATTCATTTGTTTTGAATTTGCTCAAATTAAAATCTTAAATATTTTAAACTTTGGCCTGATGGGGAGCACTGATCTCAGGTCTTGTAAAGCAATACCAATCTTAGCCAATTCTGAATTTTCTTTAGTAGCTAAAATGGGTGGTATTCAAAACACTTTTTTTCTTCCTACTGCTGTAAAACAGGGTTCTCCCAATACTTACATTCATCAAATAATATGGTTATGGAACTGACATTTGAACTTCCTTTAGCATCTTAAATTCACGATTAACTTAGCATTAATAACTATAAACAGCAGTCTCCGTGAGAGATTTCTAAAAGGCTCAAACATTTTCAGATCCATCATGTTTCATCACAGACGTTGTTCTCTCTCTTTCGTGGCTACCTGAATTAACAGTGAACATATCTTCACAAATTTCTTTTTTAATAACTTCTTGCCTATTTTTTGCTTCCTACAGCTTAATTTTCAAATTCCTCAATGTTTCAGAAAATAGCTAACTCTGAGTCTTCTCTCAGTAACAACTTCTTGTTTTCACGACCTAATAACACCCTGAGTAGTAGTAGTATTTAATCCAACAGAAAATAAAGGATTTAGAGCTGGTGATTTTCGATTTTAATTTTTATAATGTATCAAATCTAAAAAATCCAACCGTTTTTGTTTTGTAAATGCATCGACGAACAAATTGCTCTTATTCTTTTTTTAGTTTGGTAGATTTCAAAACATACAGTGGAAGATGGCTCTGTTTTGTCCCCAGAAATTGATCCGTGCGGGAATTCGTTTCCTCCATGAAGACGTTTCATGTCTCCCTTGACAACAAATGTGACTTCTATAAATTATATGTATCATCAGAAAGGTAGTCAGAGTAATTTTGGTTTGATCAGGGTTCACAATCTGTTATATGTATGGAATACAAGTTGAAATGTGGATATGAATTGAGGTCAATAAACCTGGAGCATGAAAACTCATTTCATAAAATGTTACATTTATTCCAGCAGTTCATACCATAAGTGTTCACAGCTTCAAAGTAATATTTTGTTGAACCACCTTTTACCAGTAATCCTTTATTTGCCCACACATACTTTGCAGTGGTTCCCTAAATCTTTTTTTTTTAGGATGCTTGGAGTCATTGTGATCCTGAAAAATAAAATCCCTTTTAGTTCAGACACCTAAAGGATTTGAGTCGTGTCCTTTTAGGGCTTCTTGCCGTATCTCGGCAGCTTCACTGGAAAGTTTCTGTCATCTTTTTTTTACTTCATAAAAACATTCACCTTTTGTAATGTCTCTTTTTTTCCCATATCTTCTCAAATTGGTAATGACAGTCTTTACTGCACCATTGTATCTACATAAAGCTGTGGAATTTCTTTGTAACCTTCTGCTGACTGATACCTTTTCTAAAATGAGATCCTTTTCAAAAGGTGCTTCAATCAAGTTTAAGGGTGTGCAGAGTTTTTTTTTCTTTATTTCATTCCTTCTAAAAAACGGTATTTGTTTTTTGGATGAATTAAAAAGCATATATCGCCATGTAGAGAAAGATTATCTTGGTCAAACCTTTTAAAACACAATCCCTGGTGTTTTACCAGTGGTATGTAAATTTTTTAGAGCAACTGTTTATTGAAACCACAAAAATGCACTAAAACAACACTCCACCCAGAAGAGGCTGTAGATGTACAAATGTACTTAAAAAGCACTTATACATATATGAGCAGCTATTCAATACAGTTTCACATTTACATTTACATCTTATGTAATTTAAAAAGGTTGAGAATAATGGCTAAATAACCAAAAGGAAATAAAGTGTGAATAAAGGCAAAAATTGTGAGCCTATGATTAGAAACTTCTCTAAAACATGAGCGATGTCTTCATCGTTACGTTCATTTCTTTTCTGCAGCAGCCGAGTCATTCCCGCCGAATCCCTCGACACTTACTGTAACTTAATCATCGGCGCTGAATTTCAGTCTGCTGACAGAACACTGAAGGTCAGCGTTTGCATGTGGAGAAATGTTGAACCCACTCAGTTTCTCGCCTGTGCTTCTGTGTCGTCAGGCAACATGCTGCCCGTGTTCTGTGTGGTCGAGCACTACGAGAACCCCATGGACTTTGACAGCAAGGAGGAACACGCCGAGTTCGTCCTGGTGCGCAAGGACATGCTCTTCAACCAGCTCATCGAGATGGCCCTGCTGTCGCTGGGCTACTCCCACAGCTCCGCAGCTCAGGCCAAAGGTAACTACCGAGGTCGCTCTGTCACTTTGTTCTCCTATTGTGCGCTCTTTCTGACAAGCTCTTACTATACTCACACATTGTGTGACTGTAATAACCTAGGGTGACGATACTTTGATTTCTAAAAAAGAGAAGACTTGGTCTAGTCCTGAAGCACTTTCAGGGCTGGGCCAAGACTTTGGACGTCTATGAACGGATCGGAAGACTAGGCAGCAGCTCGGGGAAGACGTCAGATGAAAGAAAGGCTATCGTATTCCATGCACTGCACAGGTCAGTTTAGGTATGCTTATTGGTCCCCTGAAAAACGAAGAAAGCCCGGACATTCTGATCAATCTATGAATTCCCCCCGGATGTCCCGGACAGTACGTGAAAAGTGGACGTGTCCGGGGAAAAGAGGACAGTTGGTCATCCTATTATAACCTAGTTCTAGCACATCTGAAACTACAGTGACACATCCTGACTCTGATCCCAGACAGGAGATGCTAAAATCTCCAACATGTCAGGTACACTACCTGTTTTTACATATATGTATGCTCTGCACACACTTAAACTGCATAATTTTTACACTCAAACAGTGAGTGTAGGTGGTGGATGCAGGTGGAGTAAAGGGTCCACTAATTGCGCTGGAGCACATACAGGCCGAGGTTGGCTGTTTCAAAGTGCCTCTTTGCTTGCTCTTTTATTATAACCTGTCCATCACACACATCCTAATCCAGCTCTCCTGGGAGCCTTTCTCCTTCTCGCATCCTGCTGTGTGGGCTGCTGCAGGTTTGAAGACGGCGTCAAGAGAAATTCGCACATTGTTGTTGTGATTCCACTAATAAATAAAGAGAAATGGAGAGTGATTATGGCACCAAGATGCTTCTTGGGTGCCTACACATGGTGCTATTCGCACCTTTCACACGCGTTACTGTCTTAAATTAGCCAGTGACGGCGACCTCAGATGCGCTCGCTCTCTTGTCCACATCTGTTATTCACCCACATCAATGTGTCTGTGATCCACTCAGGTATGATCCAGGTGGGGAAGTGGAACCCCGTCCCGCTGTCGTACGTAACAGATGCGCCGGACGCCACAGTGGCCGACATGCTGCAGGACGTCTACCACGTGGTCACGCTTAAGATCCAGCTGCACAGGTAAGAAACTGGCACCCCTTGTTATTATTAGATTCACACCTGCAGAATACATTACTGGTAATCTCATACGGCGGTTTAAAGTAACACATCTTTACTGTAGAGTCACATTAGTCCCTGATTGCGGCGCTAACACAATGAGCACGTACCAGTTTCTCCTTGGTAGGTGCCAATCTGCTTGTTTCATACCCAGAATAGCATTATTAGTCACAGGAACAGCCGCCTGACCTCTCCCAGGAAACAGGAGATATCTGAGGAAAACCTCCACACCGACTGGGTGCCAAAAACACACACTTGCTTTAGTTAGTCTCTTTATCTGCTAGGAGATGGAAACGCAGAGAGGGAATCCATCATCCAAGTCTCTGTTCACAATTTGGTTTAAATGGTCATAAGCGATCAAGTGGATTTAGCTCCAATGGCTGATCTAAATTTAACTGGTAAGTGCTGGTAACTGATTAGCAAGATTACACAGGCGTCTGTGACATAAAATATGACACAATGATAAAGCGGCAAGTATTGAATCAAGTGCTGCGAATAAAAGGAGATTCCAGCTGATTAATCCAAACCTTTTTTGTTTGTTTCTTGTTGTTTTTTTTTGTTTTTTTTCACCAGAAATAACTACGAAAATCCCCAGATGTTGAATGTTACTTCTGAATCCAGACCACAAACAATAGTCGGATTTTAAGACTTAATGTACAAAATCATCTGTTCCTTTGTATTAAAATTAGGTCATTTTAACCTCGGATGGACAATACAGCACATATAACTCTATTGTCTTCTTCCTCCCCTCTCTCTCTCTGTTATATAGCGCCAATTCACAACACATGTTATCTCAAGGCACTTTACAACAAAAGTCCTTTCAATTCAACTGTACATACATTCCAATTCATCCTTCAGTTTCTTACTCCAATCAGTTTAAAACGTTTTCAATCTAAGGGAACCCAGCAGATTGCATCAAATCATTCACTTAGAGCATTCACTCCTCCTGGAAGAACATTATGCGGCAGTAGACAGTTGCCTACGTTGTGTTGTTGACTTCACAGCAATCCCTCATTCTGAGCAAGCATGTAGCAAAAGTGGAGAGGAAAAACTCCCCTTTAACAGGAAGAAACCTCCAGCAGAATCAGAGCCTGGCTTAGTACGAGCCACGATTGACTGGGGGTTTGAGAAGACAGAGCAGAGAAACAGAACAACAAGAACTGATGTAAGAGTACTTTTTATATTAAAGAAAGTAAAAACTTGATAACAGAACAGAGAGAGCGTTCATTTACTGTGAGCATCGTCCCAGCTGATCCCCCCCCGTCCAACGAGGCATCACAGCTGAGGAAAATGCCAGACCAGGTGTAGCTTCTATGGAGACAAAAACACAGAGAAAACAGCAAATAATACAACTGAAGAGTAGTTGAAGAGAAAAGTAGCAGAGTGAAGAAAAGTGGTTAGTCTGTCCTCCAGCAGTCTAAGCCTATAGTAGCATAGCTACAGAAATGGCTCAGGATAACCTTAACTATTACCATAACTATAAGCTTTATCAAGAATGAAGGTTTTAAGCCTGGCCTTAAAAGTAGACAGAGTGTCTGCCTCATGGACTAAAACTGGGAGCTGGTTCCACAGGAGATGAACCTGATAACTAAAAGATCTGCCTCCCATTCTACTGTTAGAAATCCTAGGAACATAGTAAACTGGCAGTCTGAGAGCGCAGTGCTCTGTTGGGAACATATGGAACAATCAGATCTCTGATGTATGATGGAGCTTGACTATTAAGGGCATTAAATGTAAGAAGGAGTATCTTAAAATCTATTATAGATTTAACAGGGAGCCAATGAAGGGAAGCTAAAACAGGAGAAATGTGATCTCTCTTTTTGATATTCATCAGAACTCTTGCTGCCACATTTTGGATCAACTGAAGGCTTTTAATTGCATTTTGTGGACTTTCTGATAGTACAGAATTACAGTAGTCCAGCCTTGAGGTAACAAATGCATGAACTAGTTTCTCAGCATCACTCCTGGACAGGATGTTTCTAATTTTAGCAATATTCCAGAGGTGAAAGAAGGAAATCCTAGAAACCTGTTTAATATAGGATTTAAATGTCATGTTCAAAAATAATGCTGAGGTTCTTTAATGCCATCCAGATGAATTGATTGACTAAGCAGTTTCTGTTTTAGAGCTTCCGGTCCAAAGACCACAACTTCTGTCTTGTCAGAATTTGCTTCATCCAGGTTTTCATGTCTTCCAGACATGCCTGTAATCTACCTAACTGATTGGATTCATCAGGATTTATATATAAATATAGTTGCTCCTCCTCAGTTTAACCGTGGAAATGTATTCCGTGATGTCTAATGATTTTACCAATTGGAAGCATATATATGGTGAAACGAATTGGTCCAAGCACAGAACCCTGTGGAACTCCACAAGTAACCCTTGAGTGTGAAGAAGATTTATAATTTCCCTGAACAAACTGGAATCTGTCAGACAAACATGATTTAAACTAGCCTAGTGCTGTTCCTTTGATCCCTGCAACATGTTCAAGCCTTTCTAAGAGAATTTTGTGATCGACTGTGTCAAAAGCAGCACTGAGATATAACAAGAGCGAACAGCAAAATTCTTAAATAAAAATGTAATTACATCTAGAAGATAGTACTGAACGGTTTTCCTTCTTTAGGTTATCCTACAAACTTTTTTGCATTATAGGGTGAATAAAATTAAATTTTATGTATCTGTAGTTGTATTCCAGCTAATTTGAGAAGCTGGTTAGAACCAATACATGAAGCCTGAATAGAAAGACTACCTAGCTCAAGCCTTAGCATGAAGTCTTCTCATCACATTGGATGCTAAATTCTCCTCTGTAGGTGTGAGCCTTTGTTGTATTATTACACAGCAAGCACACACGTTTATATTTTTGGACCCAAACGGGCTCACGTGCTCGTGGACACAAAGGCGTGCACGCACAGTCAGCTGGCGCTGATGTGGAGGCTCGTGCCAGCTGCACGCTAACCTAGTGTTCTGCAACTCTCTGGAGAGCTGTTCCTGCTCTGCCTCTTCCCCTTCTGTCTCCCCCACCTCCTTCTCCTCCCGCCACCTCCCACCTTCACCAGCCGAGCACTCACACATGCACTGACTGATGTGAGCACGTCCACCAGCCAGAATTCAGAAGGTTGTGTTTGTTTCCGGCCTGCCAGCCTCTGAATGCACGGATAGCTGTCTTTCCCTGCTCCCTCCTCCTGTTTTGCTCGCTCTTTCCCTCCTCTTGTTCACTTCCATCTCCCCAGAGGCTCTCTAGCTGCTGGAGCAGTTTAAGGTGTTCGGGAAAATCCATTGTCGGCTTGATGGAGTGCATGCACGTGCAAGGCTGTATGTTTTCTCGCTAGCAGATGTTGGCCTCGACCGTTGCACGCATCCTTGTCTATTCCATTCCCCTGTTATCTGCTCGCTGAGAACATTTCCAACAAACTAAATGACTGAGTTGACTGAGCTGCTCAAATGTTGTCTCATTTTTTTGTGGATTTATCACATCTCTGAGCAAATGCAAAGCCAGATTTAAAAAAAAAAATAACTCAGCTCTAAATGTACAGCAAAGCACCAAACATATGTCTTGCACATCTAGACTGGCTGAAACCACTGGAGCCCAGTTCATCTGCCCACACCCACCGTCTAAATACGTTTCTCATTTTCAAAACCCAGGAGGGTTTTTCCAGGTAGAGCTGATCATCTGCAGCTGATGACTCTCCCAACTAGGGTAAACGTCAGTCTGTTACCCATATGAGTGTATTGTTGTTGTGCTGAATATTTTCAGTATTGTTATTGTCTTCGTTTTGCGTTCCGACTGCAGAAATCTACCCAGTTAGACCTTAAATTGTCTCAGCGAATACAACAAGCCAGGAAGGTACGAGTAACACAGAATAATAGTCGCCACATGCAGCTGATGTATAATTCATGCATCAATCCACCAGATGTGTTGTATAAAGTAATTAACTAATCAGAACAATCAGGAGAGAGAGAAAGAGGGAGAGAGGGATAATATGAGAGAGAGCGAGAGAGAGAGAGGAGAAAGGCAGAGAAAGGAGAGAGAGAAAGAGACAGCAATCTCCAGATGCATCTGCTTGATGCGCCAAATGAAATCTGTCTGTCTTGGAGGGACGCTTGCAGCAGGAAAAACGAGCAGAGGCCCGTTTGTTCAGCTCTCTTTTCTCTCTGGTTTCCTCTCTGCTTTGCCTTTCTGATGTGACTTGAGTTCTGCAGTACATGGACTTCAAACGTGGTTCGACTAACTAGAACAGGTTTTACATGTTTGTTTTTGGGGAAGTGATCTAATGTTTGTTGCTGGATCTGAATTTTTTGGCCAATTTATCTTTTTTAATCCCAGCTTTTCAACAACAGATACTAATTTTGGCTGAATTCCGATTTCTCTTCAGGATTCAAATATATTTTTCTTGTCCTCCCGCCCTAAGTGCCTTAATTATTCATATTAGGCGCAGAGGTGACGTCACACTGTGTGTATGAATGAGCAGTTTGTTTTAAACAGGGTTTTACAGTTTTAAAACCAAGTCAAGATTATTATGGATTTGTCATTTTAAACTGTGGTTAGCCATAGTGAGACTAGCTTTACCAGAACAGCTTAGTCTGTTCGTATTCCCCAGAGAATCTAGACCCTTATCTTTACTCTGAGATTTCCAAAACCAGGATGTTTCTTGACATACTGAGGATGAAACCTGAGAGGGATACAACAGAGCAACTTTGCTGTAATATGTTTACCCTTGCTGTTATCTCTTTTAAGTCTCACTCTTTCATGTTCTATTGCAGCCTGGAAGAAAACAGTTACCTTTTAAATAGCTTTTTATGTTCCATCTGATTTTATCTTTCAGCATTTAACTGGTACTGAACGTAGCTAACTTTGACTCTTCCTCAGTCAGTAACAGCATCAACACCGAAGAGAGATGTTATTTCAGCAGCCCATTAGCACTTTAGAATAAAGTGTTTACTTATTAGAAAAATATTGGATTTTTACGTTTCTGAACAGCCGATCACCTTCCAGGGCTGATCAATCATCTAAGAATCAGCCAAATCTGGTCATGGGTCAAGAGTTCTTTTAAAATTGTAATTAAAATATCCTTAAGTTTTCACTTTTTGTTTGTGGATTCAGAGACAAAAAAGAACCAAATAATGATTGAATTCTATCCAACCATTTTCAACAATATAACAATTTAACAATGCAGCATTCCTCCTTTGGTTCACATGGTTGAATTGATGACCCTATTGCTAAAGCTCACATCTTCACAGGATGTAGATGATATTTCTTTTCTTTCATGTCATCGAGAATCAACCTTGCTTATAGTCTAGAACAGAAATTGCTCAATTGTGTTATTTACTACCTCAGAAATTTGTTCTAAAAAGACTTTTTCCACCGTATTCACATTTCTGTTAGAAATCTTTCTGACAAAAACTTCCACAAACAAGGATAACAATAATCTATTTGTACTTTTATTATTTCCTCCAAGGTAATACTTCAGACTGTACATAAAAACGTTACATTGTAACTAGGTGTATAACGGTACACAAAAATCATGGTTCGGTACGTATTGTGGGTTTAAAGTTACGGTTCGGTATGACTTTGGTACACTTTAGTCAAGAAAAATAAATACTAATGTCCATATGACTTTTTTTTTTACTTTGATCAGCATTGAACAAATAACCTTTTTATCCTGAATTACTTCCTTTTAATTCCTGAAATCAATTTGATTTTATGTTATATAACTTAAAGAAGTTGAAGGTACAGAGCTGACAGGAGATTTGATTGGATAAAAAAAATAGTACAAGCAGACATAGTCAGAGTAGCAAATATAACCACTTGAAAACAGTCAGTGGTAATGTTTAGAAATAACTATGACTTGACATATTTATAACAATATTACTACTAAAAACATTTAGCTTTTTCTTTGGAAGCATTCATGGAAAATCTTTGAAATTCTTTAAAAACTTTGATCTTTAAAAGCCAAATACTTTCTCTTTTCGCTTGAGAGTCCATTTAAACACTAAATGGGACACAAGGGGTTGGCTTACTACTTGATGACTTGGCTTTTTAATAGCTTTTACCATTGATATGAAATCACTGTTTAAGTTTTATAAATGTTTTGTCAGATAATGCTTTTTTCCCACCTATGGTTGATGATATAAACTACTGTAACGCTCAACTTCTGCATTTACAACAGTTTTCCCCCCCATATAATAAAAATGTTGGAACATTTAAAGTAAATTTGTCTTCAGTTTAGCTATTTTAAGCAGTTTTTAGCTCCCATGGGAGTAAATCTGCAAATAAATACAATACTTTTAGTTTTATTTGAGCTTTTTTTCATGATCCAACCTCTCTACCCCTTGTCTGTCTCCATCCCTTTCTTCTCCCCTCCTCCCACCTTATACCCCCATCTCCTGTGTGTGCGTGTGTTTTTTTTTTTACAGTTGTCCTAAGCTGGAGGACCTGCCGCCCGAGCAATGGAGCCACTCTACAGTAAGAAACGCCCTCAAGGAGTTACTCAAAGACATGAATCAGAGCTCTCTGGCTAAAGAATGCCCTTTATCACAGGTGCTGAAGCCCAATCTGCTTATTCAAAATTCCCCCTCCAAAAAAGAGCAAAAGAAAACCGAAAAATATCTCAACCTCACTCCCCCTCCCCTCTTTCCGCTACCATACCACACAACAAAACAAACTCTCCTATCTCCATCACCTCCGTCTCTTATCCTTCACTTATCAAATGCCCTGAGTTTGATCCACTGGGAAAGAGAATTGACATAGAAAATCCAAATCAATGGCCATTGTCGTCTGAATTTTTTTTCCTTCTTTCGCCGCCTACAACACACACACACACACACACAAACATATACACACAGAGACGTGCATGCAGCGGCAGCCAAAAAACCAGAGGTGTTATAGAACATATGGTTATTGTTAGATAAACACTGGACCAATCCCAGAACGATCCGGATTGTTTTTTTCTTTATTGCTCTTTTTTTTGTGTGTGTTTTTAGTTCATTTTGTATCACTGCACTGGGTTGGAGAATTAGACATTCACATGTAAGGTGTTAGGCTGTGTGCCGTTTTGTCAGCCGAGGGGTTCAATTGAGCGCGCTCGCTCTGATATTGTATTAAAAAGCAATGCAGTCAGTGTATCATGGAGGCAGCCACCGAGTGAATGGAATGAAAAGGCAGTATATCTCAGAGTGTTTGTGTTAGCTGTTGTTCAGCAGGGCTTGTGTGTGTGTTTCCTGGATGTGTTGGGGAAATAATACAAAATATATCCGTGTGCTATCTGAAGTTTCAGCGAGCAGCCAGCTCTCCTCCCAGTCCACCGGATGGTCACCTGGAGACCCCGGTTTGTGCTGTGCGTATTAGCAAGAAGCCGTTTTCGGCGTGTGCGCGTGGGTGTGGGTGTGTTTAGCTGGGCATGATGATGTAAAGAGTCCCTGGGTGGCGTTCAGGCGGAGCCCAGCCCGGTCTGGTAATCACCCTGTTTACGGTCCATATGTGAAGACGGCTCAGAGGAGAGCGCACACTAGCTCGGAGGATTTAACACACAGAGCACATTCCGTCTGTCTCAGACACAAATTCGCAAGACTGACACACACACACACACAAGTTTCAGATTAAATTATCAGATTGTTTTTGTTTTTTCTTTCAAGCCAACGTCTTTCATTTCCACTTACCAGTTTAACTTCTATAAATCAGCCCTAGATGCACCGTTATGTAAAACTGAAGTTATCACAGATATATATACACAACAGCAAGCTTACACAAGCTTACCATGTGAATTTTTCTACATTTTGTTACAACACAATTATGCACGTTTTATTGGATTTTATGCGATAGCCCAACACAAGAAGAGCATACTTGTGAAGTAACACAATACATTTTTTTAAAGAAATGTTTATCATTTAAAATCAGAATTGTTTTGCGCCATGTCTCTACCAGCTCCGCCTATCTAGACCCTGAAGTTTCCTTCTTTTCCATTTTTCATCGCAATGAGAGTGTCTTATTACAGTCATTGTCAATTAGATATTGGTCTAGATTTTCACTGGCCCTTTTTATCTCGTAAACATAGTTTGATCCAAGCAATCCATTGCCACTCTGGCTGTATGTTTAGAGTCATTGCCCTGTTGGAAAGTGAACCTCAACCCTACTTTCATGTCTTTTACAACCCAGATTAGGTCTTTCCTGGATTGCCCTCTCTGTAGCTCTATCCATCTTCTCTTAAAATTGGAGCTATATTGGCTGAATGAAAGCATCCACACAGCTTGATGCTGCCACCACCGAGCTTTACTGTGGAAATGTGTGTTCATAGTGATGTGGAGGGCTACTTTACCAAACATATTATTTTGCAAGTAAGCCAAAACGTTTTAAATTTCCTCGTTTGCTGTATCTCCTCCATGGCTTTTTGTAAACTTTAAACAGGACTTCTTATGGCTTTCTGTCCTCCATAGGTTTGATAAATAGTTTTCGCTTGAACTGATTCAGAGTTGTGCTTCTCTACAGTTTCTCCAGAGTTACCATGGGTCTCTTAGCCTCTTCTTTGACTATTTACCTTCCCTACCCTTTCCCTTAGTTGGACAGCCATGTTTTGGTAGTTTGGAAGCTAAGATCTTTCAATTTTCAGGTAATGTGTTGAACATTGTCCTGATGCTGTTTAAATAGGATTGAATAGAATGGAGAAGAGACGTTCAGGTGTGCGAACAGCAAAGTGACAGGCAGATAGAAGTGTGCTGTACTGTTGTTAAAAAAAGCATTCTCAGATTAAAAGAAATGTGCAACTAAGTAGGGACATTTTCTTTTAAAATTTGTAAAATATGCATGTATATTTGTAGATTAAAAAACAACAGAATATTTTTATAACACATTAAAAACTGTGCAGGGATATAAGCACTTATTCACTTTGTTGGCAGCAATGATGTGAGTCTTAACAGCTGTTGGGGGGAAAGGATCTGTGATAACGCTGCTTTGTGCACCTAGGATGCAACAGTCCGTCACCAAAGTAGCTTTCCAGCTCAGCAACAGCTTCATGCTTAGGGTGGGAGACATTGTCCAACAGTAATGTTATTTTAGACAGAGTACTTCTGTCACCCACCACTTGCACTGGGTTGAGAGGGGCATCGTAGGACACAGGTGCCCTTCATGATGATTTATCAAATTGCTTCCTCTCAGCTGTAGATAAGCTGCTGCTCCAACATACTCCACCACAGATCATGATTGATGCCACCACTGAGTCAGAAAGAACCCCAAAAGATATCAATCCAAAAGATTGTCTAACTACTTAGGCCTTTATAGATTTGCTTTATTTATACTCCCAGGTGCAATCCATTTACAAATTTGGTGGCTTTAGATGGAAGTTGGTTGCACATTGTTTTATTTAGGGCTGTTAGAATAAATGGTGTTGAATACGAATCCTTGCCACACTCTTTGGATTTTTTTCTCTTTTTAAACTTACACTCAGGGGTCATGTTAACGGAATATTTTCCTTATTTGACCGTTTTTTTCTTTTTTAAACGGTGACGGAAAAATCTGAAAGTCGACTGTCATATTGACAGATTAGTATTCACACCTCTGACCAATTAGTGCAAATCCCCAAACATTTTCAAATTTACGCACAGAGTACAGGCAACCAAATCAATCAAAAAACAAAAGATTCCCATGAGAGAATCTGAGCATCATCTCAGATCTGGACACAGGACTCAGGAGCTGACCGCGCATTGAAGAGTTACCGAGGCTTTGGAGTGCATCGCTCCCAAGAGCCCAGTGTTGTGCCAACCACCAGTGCATGCTGTGGGATTTCCTTCCACTGAAGCGATAGCTTGTGGTTCAGGAAATGGCACATTCAGAGAGTCTTTCCGACTTTTAATCTCTTAAACTGAAGAAATGTTCCGTCATTTTGAAAGCTTTGGCCAAAGTTGTGCTTAATTCCAGTCTCCAGTGTGACTGCAGAGTGTGGATTCAGCCTCCAGAACATCTAAACCCCCGTGAGAAGTCATATGTCTGAGTCAAAAATCCAAAACCTTATGACAATAACATCTCCACTATTCATATTTTAAGTGCAATTGTTTAATTTCAGTTTTTGTATGTAGTTCTCTGTTCAGCTTTTTCAGCTTGTTGAATATGATTGAAAATGAATACAAAAGTAAATACTACTGAATATTGAATATAAAAATTGACTGGTAAAAATAGAGTATGTCCAGATTTTTTTAGACCACGTCGGTCAAAAATATCTAGCGCAACCTCTGCTTACAGTTCACAGTTATGCACTTCTTTCTGTTGGTTTATAATATAGAATACATTGAAGTCTGCAGTTGTAAAAGGAAAAAAATATTAAAAAGTTCAAGAGGTCGTCATATTTTTGCAAAGGAAAGTCTATCAGTTTTAAATTGCTGGTTTTGCCATGTTTGAATGCGATCTGATGGTCCAAATGCATGTATGAGACGGCTGCTATGACGGCGTTTGACATCTGTTACTCAGTGGGGGCCGCATGTGTCCGGCTACCCCCACCCCACTTCTAACACAGGAGCTGTTTGCTCCCTGACAAACACACTCTCTCCCTTCCAGGCCCCTCCCTGTAAGATTTCAACCAAAGCGAGGGGATGTGGGAGGAGAAAGGGGCGTAGTGGGAGGGAACGGAAGACGGGCACCTTTTTTAGGATTAGTGTTTCCCTGGTTTTCTGTTGTGTAATCCCAAACCAAAAAGGGGAGGTTAACGGATGACAGGATGGCTGCGAGTGAGTGAGCAAGCCCACCTCTAAACAACTCTCAGAGGAGATGGAGGAGGAGGGGAGCAGAGTGGAGAGAAGAGAACGCTTTTCTTTTTTCAATTATAATTATAACATCAAATTCTTCTTTTGTGCTCTGCAGTGTCAAACATATATTTTCACTCTTTGTATCTTTGACCTGAGAAGACAACGCTATTGTCACTTCTCAAGCAATCAGGCCAACCAAGGTTGCCACCAAGCTCACAAACCCCCTACCCTCGTTTGGTTTGCAGAAACTATGGCAACTAACGAGAATTCACCCCCCACCACTCCCCCATCCACCCAGTTTTGCTCACCCTTGCTCACTCTCACTGGGCTGGCCCCTGATGCACCAGCTGCTGTGTCATGTAGCAGCAAAGTCATCAAAATGCCATCTTTGCAAGGCCTTCGCCACCTCGGCTGCCACAGGCACAACCTGGCTGCCATTGCGTGGTGTGTTTGTGGTGGCTGAGGGGAGGGGTCATCCCAGTTGAGATGAATATGTGCCATAATTGAGCTCTGCTAGATGCTGGCGAGCGACGAGGCACAGTGTTGCAAATAGGATCCGCTTTTCCCCGAACGATTCAGGCATCCAGCGCAGTCGTGTGCTCACGTGTGTGTGTGTGTGTGTGTGGTTCGCTCTAATGCTGGCAGCTGGGTGTCTACTGTACCTGCTTGCTGCACTGCGATCCACTTATACACACACACACACAGACACACACATACACTTCTCTCTCTTCCTGTCTCCTATGTCGGGGAGTGGAGTAGATGTTGGGGACCGATAGTAGCCCAGTGCCACTTCCTGGTCTTGCCGATAAGCTCTCTGTGCTGCAGATGGCTATCATTTAAAGGGTCCACACACACACACACACACACGCACCCACACAGGCACAGAGGCAGAGTTACTACCTGTTGACACACCGAAGCTCAGCCCTCCCGCTGGCTCCACATTGGAAGCAGAGGCACTGGTTATCTGCTTGATTTCACTTAGTGCGTCTGCATGTGTGTGTGACAGAGCAGTGGGGGGACGCAGAATAGGTGTGTGTGTGTTGTTTCTCCTCACACATACAGGCTGGGCCCCCTGTGAGAGGTAGAGTGATGTATTGAGGGAGAGGGCTGATTAATGAGGAGCGTTTATTAGAACATCTGTGTCAAAGATGGCGGAGGAAGAGGGAGCAAGAGAGGGAGAGAGAGGGAGATCTGCAGGCCTCTTGTTTGTTGCCTGGAGCCGCCTTAGCCCAGATATACTGTAAATAAAACATGGCAGGCTAGAGGAGAGGAGTTCATTATCACAAGCAATCCCCCCCCCCCCACCACTAAAAGGAGAACTGTATTCACTTTAAATTTAGCCTTTTCAGGTGGATCTTTGGGCTGCTAGAACCAGGTTAAACGGGAATGCATGGTTCACTGCCAGATGTGCCATTAATCATCCAGAATATTCCCATCTCAATCCCCCACCCCCAAGCTAAAACGAATGGCAGAAAACGAGTTCACATCCGAAGGAATCAACCACAAAAGGTTGAACTTCTATTTATTCTTTACTAATAACAATATTGCATAAAGTCTAAAGAAGGAAGCACTTCATGCATAAATGTATGACCCATTAAAAAGCTAATTCTGACTTCCTAACCCCAACCTGAACTCCATCAGGGTTTTTTTTTATTGAATGAAGCCTTTTCAATAAATCTATAAAGGACCGCTTTGTTATACTGTTCAAGTCTGACCACAGACCTCTTCCCCCCAGCCCCCTCCTTCCCCCCTCCCCTTGTTTTTCATCATGACTGGATGATGCACCGCAACATGCTTGGCACAGATTCACACCCAGCTGCAGTTGCCAATGTGACTCTGCTCAGCTGTCTTTATTTTTCCCAGAAAATATTACGATAAAATCAGCAACTGGAAGTGTGCGCTCCATACGCTGTACTCAGGCATTTGAAGTACAGATTAGTTGTTTCATTTGCACGTTTTGTTGTATAATAAACCATTTTCTCTGCATTTAAATGCTTTCTACCACGATCAACATCTTCTTTGGACTCATCATCCTCTTACTCTCAATGTTCTTCCCTTGGGTGTCTTTAGGAGCTTCTTTTAAAGTTTTTGGTGTGTTCAGATCTGTAGTAATTGTCATTTCAGCTTTAAAATAATAATTCATGAACTTTGAAGCGGGATTCTATGAAGCCACTGCGACCAATCAATATCTTACCTGCAACTGCTAACAGTCTTAACCACTTTAATATGATAATTAAAATACATTTTAGCACTAAAATGTTCTCGCAGCAGGATCAAAACAACTGATTTAATCGAGTCTAAAAGCTGTTTTACTCACCTGATGTTTGTATTAGATGGTTATGTTGGTCCCTTCACACAGAACTTAGACCCAGCAGTTGAATGGCTGTTATTGGTGGATTGTCGCGGACAGCATTGGGACTTAGATGTTCTGGTGGTCAAGAATTTAAAGCATGAGAGATGATTCTGTTCAGATCCTCATGGGAAGTTGCTGCTGACCTGCTGAGCAAGCAGGAGGACATCTCTGGAAAAATGTAATAGAAAAACCTACTGGGAGATTAGTAGTAGTGTGAGCCTTATTTTTTACAATGAAGTACATAATGGAAAGCGCAACTAGTTTTTTTTATCTGTTGTCTAATGTTTTACCACAAAATATTAGTACTTGTGAAGTAGAGTGCACTTTTGAAACCATCTACAAGGTTGTCTCACAGAGTGCAACAAAAGTTTTCCACCAAACTAGATGAACCATCAGCAAAATAAACAGGAAGTAAATTATTACAGACTTTTTTTTTTTTTTTTGAAGTAGGGGTCAAGTTTAGATCACTTAGGCTGGAATGCACCAGCAAGGTTAAATTTATACTAAGATTAGTACTAATCAGAGACATGTAAAACTAGGTTTAAAATGTGTTAAACCAGGTTTAAAATCAAGCAGAGCTTTCTTGCACCATTTAAAATTAATCTCAGTTTAGTAAAACTCAGTTTATATATTTAAACTGTACTTAAGCTGATCTTAATCAAGGGGGTGAACATCGAAATTAAAATGACTAATCAAACAGGCCACGCAATTTAGCTATATACATCAGAAGCATTTTGTTAAGACCCCAGACTTTAGTTACATTGTTGCTAGACTGTTGCAACATTAACGCTACTTGTTAGCTTAACTCTGTTTCAACACAGAAGCTCAAACTTGCTGACCAAATTAATGGAGCAATATGGACAAATAATTGGAGACATAAGGACAACGGCACGGTAAAAAATAAAGACACTGCTTGTGAGACGTGAGATTGAACATTGATGGAGCAGTATCCCTTACGGTTGCGGAATAGCTCTCCATTCATACCACCAGGATTCCGTATCACCCGGTGGGTGCAATAAGTAGCGCCCAGCACCCCTGGAAATCCAGCACGCCTGCAGAAGCCAGCAGATGTACTGGTTCTTCAGGGATGCAATGGCCCAAGACAGTCTGCTGACAATACAGCAAACTGTTGAATTGTGTAAGTCGGAACAGTTCTCCATCCACCCTCTGGAAGCAGCCAGTAGAACAGATCGTCAGAGCAACCAGGAGTTGTAGCATCGGTGCAAAGGCTGCATTTCTGTCTCCGCCATGTTTTACAGTTGGTCCAACCTTCCTGCTCAGCTCTAAAATAGCTTCCTTGGTAAACTGGTATCTAACCAAAAATGTATCTTCATCATAAAACTCAAGTGGATTGATCCTGGTGCTCAATTTTCTTAGTGGACCTTCATAATGCAGTTACTGCTAAAGCTAACCTTTTCAACCGTCAGTTTAAAATTAATCTTAGATCAAAGTTTAAACCTAAACTAAAATTTAAACATGGTTTAGTGTAACAAACTGATCTTAAAATAGAAGTATGAATTTGATCCTTGATTTTAAACTAGGTTTAAAGTTTGGTGCAAAATAATTTAAACTCGGACCATAATTTAATTCCAATTCAATTTCATGTTGAACGAAAAAGAAAGAAAATATAAAACAAAAACTCAAAGAAGTAAAAAGTTTTAACTAACATTTCATAATACATACAATAAGTACAATACATTATCGTTATAATTTCTTCATGTCGAAAAGGAGTAGGAAGAAGGATACACCTATTTAATCCCACCCCTTAACTGTATAATCTCTTATGCCATTTATTCATCGCTTTTAATAAATAAGCAAATATATAGAACTAAATTTAATCCTTTACATAAGGAGTCAATTTTTCTTATGATCTTATCTGATCAGAACAAGCCAGTACACCTAGTTTAATCTTAGTTTAAAGTTTTTTGGTGCAGTCCAGCCTAAAATTTCCAGCCTTGTTTTACCTATGTTATCAAAGTCAAATCAGAAATCAATACAGATGCAGGACTAGTTCAGATCCTTTAAAGTATGATTCTGTTAAAATATTACCCACAAAATGTAGTTTATACCCTTAAACAGTGCTTTCATTTTTAGGATGGTAATTTCCGTTGAAGCTCATGGTGATTTACACCAATTTTTGGCGCTGCTCGACAATTAACATTGACCCACCAAACAAGTCTTCAAAAGGGGAAATAATAGAGAGCTTGCAATTCAAGTCAGGGAGGTGTGCTTATTTTTAACAGTCAGAAAATGGCCACAAGTCATTTCCTTCCTGCCTAAACTGATCCATATCTCAGTCACTTTATATTCACATACTATCCACATACAGGCATTTTTTTTAAGCATTCCAAGAAAAAAAAAATTTGCTAAATGCACAAGAAAACCCTAACTGAACCATGTGATTTGGTCAAACTTAACATTTTGCCCATGAGCAACAAACAATCCAGGTGGGTCTGACTTGAAATGAAAGATGAAAATGTGGAAAGCAATGTCATGCCCTCATGAGAGACACGTCTATGTTTACATTTCTAATAGGAAGAAACATTTTGTTCAGCTGGCTGTGTATAGATATGTCATTATTATAGTCTTAAGTGGTTATTAAAATAGCATTTGGATGAACGACTTTGACATCTTTGTGTCGGAAGTTTTTTTAACATGACAGAAAGCTTTTGACTTCACCCTGCTCTGACTACTTCTTAGCTCTAAAGCTAATCAAGACACTGCAGGGATGAGATCTACTAGTCAAAACCTCTTAACAGTGCCTTACATGAAATAAATCTGAAGTAGCCCTTTAATACAAAGGTCAGGAGTTCAGAGTTGCACTGACCTTTTTGATTGCACAGCTGTTGGCTTTTACCACTCCTTTTTGTGCTGAGAAGCCGAAGCCAGAAAACCTGAATTATGCTGAAACACTTTGTTTGTGCTCGTTCTGCCAGAAGGTCCCCCGCACAATCCTCCGAGCGCATATATTATAGAAAACTATAAAGATGGCATACCTATAATTTGAAAACAGATGGTTTAGGTTCTTTTGAATATTTATAACAATCAAACTTTTTTTTTTCCTGCATTCACCCGGAGGCTGGCAAGGTGTTAAAACATTCATTTTAATAAAACTGCATGCAGATTTAATAAATGGGGGTCTTTGTTTGACTCAGGTTGGAGGTAAATGTTGAGAGGGCAGAGAGCCAACTGTATAGGGAGAGTCAGAAGGGACGCGTGCGTCACAGAACGACATGCTTGCTGGGGACCCTGATTCGCTTGAAGTTCTTGTCTCTAACAGATTGCATAAATAACGAGCTGGAAAAATAAAAGATTTTTATTCGTTTACACGAAACACCTCCACAGCTGCTGATGCTTAATAATAATTGCTATGTTCCTTTTGAATGTAAATATTTTTTCTTGTTCTTGATTAAAAATACCCACACTGTAACAGACAAACTCTGTGGCATTTGATAAAAAAAATAACAGATTAAATTGTTTAATGTAATTTCTTGTTAGAATGAAATAATCTTACACATCTGCATGTCTTACACTTTTATCCTCCCCTATATTTTATTTGCTTTGACAAGCTACAGTGTTGCTGCTTGTTCCACCAGCTCTAGTATTATGTCTGTATTTTCCACAGTGAGAATCTAAAAGTCTCTCCCGCTCTCTCTCAATCAATCTCTCTCTTTCAGAGTATGATTTCCTCCATTGTGAACAGCACTTACTATGCAAATGTGTCGGCGGCAAAGTGTCAGGAATTTGGGCGCTGGTATAAACATTTCAAGAAGACAAAAGATATGATGGGTAAGCAAAACGGAGGGGCGCAAAGTATGGCGCTCACACTTTTGTCTCTTTGCACACACACACACTCGCACCAGTCATCATCACAATATGTCCCCTATCCAAACGGCTCTTTGTCTTCCTGCTGTTGAACGCTGCACAGATACATTTTTATCTTGTTATCTAATATTTCAAGGTCGAAACAAATTACAGCACACCCTCTTTCAGTTCTGTCGTTTTATTTTATTAGGGTGGTGAAAATGATTGGGTCTCTACAAGTTCAAAAAAAATATGTGAATATAGCCTCCACAGTTGGTGGTATTTATTAAACAAGAAATGGAAAAGCTGTTTGCGGGAAAACTAAGTACACCCTTGCAGGTTTAATAGGATTTAAAAGGAAAAGCAGCATCAAAACGCTGCTGATCAAACATATTTGATTAACTAATCATTCTGAGAGTGATCACCTCAATAAAAGCAGGGTTTTTCCTGTTTGCCAGTCTGGAACATCCAGATGTGTGTCACCACAATGCCTAAACAGAAAGAGGCCATCAGCAATAGCCTTAGAGAAGCTGCCCATCAATCTTGGAAGAGTTATAAAACTGTTCATAGACAATTCAAAGTCTATTATTCTACGGTAGGAGAGATATTAGTGTGTGGAAAACGTTTAGGATATCCATCCATCTTCACAGGAAAGAATATGCCTGAAAAACTCAACTTTACCTTCTAAGAAATGATACAAAACCTCCAAAAGCTCCATCCCAGACTCTACAGGCCTCAGTTAGCACGGTGAATGTTAAAGTTCAGGTCAGGACAGTTAGTAAAAGACTGAACTGGTATGGCTTGTTTGACTCTTGTTTTGCCTCTTCTCTCTACAAAGAATAAGGCAACACAGCTCAGTTTGTAAAGGTGCTTCTGATTGAACCACAAGACTTAAGGAACAATGTCCTTTTGAATAACAAAGTAGAGATTGATCATAATGCACACAAATTTGGTGAAAACCACACATAGCCCATCAGCATGAACACCTCATGCCAACTGTTGGAGGGGAGAGGATTCGAGCTAGTTGTGCAGTCCCAGGATCTCGGCACCTTTTTACCATTAAGTCAACCTTAAACTTCCCTGTAGCCTGGAAAGACATAACGTTCTGATATGTAACACCCAAGAACTGAAAGGGGTGTGCTTTCTTTTTCTCATTTACTGCGTCTCAAAATGACCAATTATTACAATAACCAATAAAAATGTTGAGCTTCTAAGTGTGTTATTTTTAAATTTTGTATAACTCTTTCATTTTCTCTGAATAAAAGGCAGCAATGACTTTAACTGTCCACTACCTCGTCCAGAATTAAATTAGATTCCTTATCTACCTCTCTACCAATGCATTACTTTATATAATCTAAAAAATACCCTTTGACCTCCCAGGAAATGGGGGTCATATAAAGCCAGTTGCACCCAAGCTGGAGATAGTTATCAGATATATGTTTGTAGTTTTATTAAACAGAACAGCTCTGGGCTGTGGAATCTATAAGTCACCAGGCAATGGTGAAATATTAGTTTCAGTAATCTGTTGAACTGAATCTTCTTTTTTTCTGCCAGGATGCCATTCCTCACAGTGATGACAGATGAGATTCTTTATCAAAAATGTTTTCACATCCTGCATGCAAACGTGTGTGCTGCGATCATAATTTATCTGATCCTTTTAAAGTGACAACGTACACTGGGTACATTATTTACTTCAGAGCCGCTGTTCTTGTGTATTCTCTTGCTTCACTCCTACACGTTTTCTGTCACACTTGTTTTCCATCCGGTTTTATGTTCCTCAGACGGGGAGCTGCTGCAGCTGCCAGTCTGGCCTTTTTGTAGTGATGCTGATGCTTTTTATTCCTGTGTAGCTGGAAGTGGGAGAAACAATCTGTAGAAAGCCTTAACCCTGTGTTTCTCTCCCCACGCCTCTACGGTGTGGTGTGTATGTGTGTGTGTGTGTGTGTCTCTCTGCGTGTGTGTGTGTGTGTGTGTGTGCATGTGCGTGCCCTGCCATTCGCCCGTGCAGGCATGCGCCAACCCTCCCAGTTGGAGGGCTACCTGGGGACGTGTGTCCTCCGTGAGAGCCCGCGTGCCAATGCACTAGGTATGTTACAGCATGGGCACACACACACACACACACACAGACTGTTAACACACACAAATGAATATCCAGCAGCTTTACTTTAACTCAATCACAATACTTGCAAATTTAACACCCGTTTTCATAAGGTTAACTGTAAACCTCCATTTCAAACTTTAATAGAAGATGCACTCACCCACTCAGTATTTGAGAAGACACATTTTATTCGTAAATGCATAAACTAAAAGTCTTGATAGGTACCTTCTGACTTCCCTAACTAGAATTTTAATTAGAATCTTATTTCTGGTTCTAAAAATCAATTCCAGCTATTTTAAAGACACACAGAAATAAAATAAAAATGACTCACGTTTGGAGCTAATTTCTTCCATGAAAGCTGAGACCTGTCAAACCTACCACCTAAGTTTAAAGTAAAAGTCTAATAATGTACTTGTATTCACATGTCTGCTTTTATTTTGAATAGATTTCAGAGAGGCTGTGATATTTTTGAGAATGTGATTTGGATGCCATCGATCCATCAATCATCACAGCTCAACAAATATTAGTTAAAATGCAAAAGTTTTCACAACTCTTGAACTATTTGACAGTTTATCAGGTAAAAACAACAGATAATTTAAGCAGTGTATAATTTTTAAGGAAATGAAAAGTTACCGTTTTACTGTCCACCCTCTGCATGTAAGGTGATCTCCATATTGTTTTGTGAAGGCCTCAGAAGTTTGTTAGTGAACAAACAGCATCACGAAGACCAGGTACACAACAGACCAGTCAGGGATAAAATACAGAGAAATTTAGATTAGAGTTCATTTGTAAAACCATATCTTATTCAAGTCTGACTGAGCTTGAGGCTTTTTGAAAAGAATAGACAAAAGCTTTCAGTTCTCTAGACGTCATTAATTTCTGTCGGTCAATCACGTACAATTCCAATGAAATATGTTGGGATTTGTGGTTGTAAAATGATAAAATAACCATTTAATATACCCAATCTCACAGTTTATCGATGCAAAGTAATATCAGCCAAAACATATTACATATAAGAAATCTTTGTTGCCCAAATCAGAATGATATGAATTTTCTCACCTATACTAATTCCCTCTCTAATTGGTCAGTTGAAGAATCAAAAATGGTGGTCGTTTCTTCAATGAGCTTCATTTACCCTGGAAGTGTGAACTCGGATTAAGGACTCAAATCCAGGCTCATGTTTTTTCAGTTGCAAGTTGGATTTGTTGTGTGTTAATCACAATGTCTGCCTCTGCATTTTTTACAGCTTGGATGGTACTATCTGCGCAACTGATTTAATAAGAAATAAACTGCTTTTTAGCGTAGCTTTGACTGTATTTCATATTAATTTGGCAACCACATTGGACCTGAGGCCATAAATGATAAGAAACATTAAAAAGGTTTTCTTTTTGAGAATAATCGGGACTAAAATTTTTTTTTTAAATTGAGCTAAAGTTTTGATCTCAAAGGTGGGATTTAGATTTGCTACGAGGAAAGAAATTGTTCAAACTGGATGTTTCCAGTTGTTAATGGAGAGTTTTTGTTTCTATTTAACCCCTAAAGTAGGAAAAAAAAATACTTAAAAATACTAAAGTTGCAAGATTTTTAAGTGGCTTTTCCTCTCCAATGATGATCTAAATTCTGTTTAATCGTGATAACTCATAAGAACTGTCATGTAGCAAATATTGAGTCCGGAACGTTGTGTTGTGATAAGAAAACTAACCACAGTGGTGCACATTCACAGTGATAACATCTGAAGACGTGCAGACAAACACAAACTTTAGTACCCACAAGTCATGTTAACCAAACCTCAGATAAAAACCCTGGCACATGTCAGTTGTCCACCACAGGCCCGAGGCAGTGCCCGTCCAATGTCTGGATTCCCAACTGGGGTGATATCTGGTCTGTGTGACAATATATGAAGGAGAATCTGCTGGAGAAAGGCACTTAAATTGAGAAATGCAGAAATTCTTTAAATTCATCACAAAACATATCAATTTGAGTAAAATACTGATCACCAGTTAAACATCCTGATTTGACATGGTTAAACTTCCTGGTTACAGGATAAAGTTCCCGTTGATGGGTTGAAGTTCCTGATCACAGGTTGTGGGTTCAGATCCCCTTACTAGCATAGGAAAGCCAACGTAAGAGTGAGAGTTGGGTCAATCCCTTTTTTATGCACTCTATCAAACACACACACACACACATGGTCTCTCACTCAGCTCACACCCCATTCCCATTGTGTGTTTAATCCGGGGCTCTTTTGTGGCAGGATTCCACATGAGGACTCCCGCTTCTGTGGCAGACGTTTTTTCTTTTTTCTCCCAGGGCCTGCCATGCTCTTCTTTCACCCCTTCTCTTTTCAATTTGCATGGAAATGCCTCCATGTGCCTATGTGTTTGTGTGTTGTGAGCATGCCCTCCAGCACTCTGCATGTGCAGGCATATGCACACACACACACAAATTCATATAGGAGTGAATAGGCATGTCATACCATCAGAGCCAAGGAATGCCAGGGATTATGAGAAGAGATGTGATTATTACCCCAAAAATGTTTTTGTTTTTGTTTTATCCCCGTCACTCCTCCCCTTCCGCATCATTTGTTATCAAATAAATATTTTAAAAAGCGAATGCTCAATAGACCTGTCTTGGACGGGTGTGTTCTGCATCCTGACAGTTAAGAGGCAGGCACCTCATAGACACGATTATTGGGAATGTTTTTTGGAAAACATCCATGCAGATAATCTTCCATCTGCAGAAACATTTTGCTTTATCAAAGGAAAAACCTTAAAGTCTTTAACATTAATTCCATACGCTGGCTTTCCGTGGGATGTGGAGGCCGCAGCCCACTTCCGAGGTGTTAACATCACCATGCGGATGGATCCTTGAATGGTGCCCCCTCACTCGTTCGGCACAGAAGATGGAGCGGAAAAAATCCTCTACAACCTGAAAACTATCCCAGTTGCTTATTTACTTCTCTGTGGATATCACTTTGAATGTTAAATCATTGTTTTCATCCTCTAAGCACATCATTTAAACGTGTCTTAAAATATTCCCCAGCAGCCATTATGGACTTAAAGATTCCCGAAAGAGGAGACACCACAAAAATCTCCAAAAATACCTCCAAAAGACAAGGAAACCGTTTAATTTTGGTTCACTTCAAGTCTGTAAGGTTAAAAACAGTAAATCGAGGTGGTGTCTACATCCACTGATGTTTATTCTGTCTGTGTTTTTTACATTTATATTTACACCATCCATCCCTAAAATTGTCACATTGGCCAGCGTGTGTTCCTTATTTTAGAATTAAGCATGCGTCCACACACGAACATAAATCCCAGTCAAACACACACATGCACTACTGTCTGTGTGCAATCTCTCTTTTTCCACGAGGCCAAACACATTCTGAACTTAATTCTGAAGGCATGAGACACACAGGTCAAACACAATGAGGCTCTTTTATCAGCGGTTACATCTTTTTCTTTTTGAGCTGGATAACCAGCTGTGGCGTATCCACTCGTCGATGAAGAGCCCTTTGAAGGGGGAAAAAAAGAAAAAACACTGAGACTTACAGTATCTTTTTGATGGTATTTTGGTTTTAAAAATTTCTTGTTCAAAGCTCCTGATTGTATTGGATTCCCATAAAGAGCAAAAACAAGAATTTTAGACAAGCTTTGACCCCAGGCAATAATTTGATCCGGTGCTGACCAGGTCTGTTTTATTTCTCCGGCTTAGAGACTGTGGTTATGGTCGGAGATGTAATGATCCGGATATTACAGACTGATACAAATTCCCGCTTTTTTTTTTTAAAGGTCCGATCTGCTGATTTCCGATTTTTTTTCTACGGATTTTAAAACATAAACCTAGTTTGTTTAAACGTTTTTTTTTTTTGCCAAACTAACATATTACCAATACAAATGCACCAATCGACTAGCTTGAGATTCCAATTTTTTTCATGATTAGTTCTGATTACTGAAAAAAAACAATGTTTCTTGTTGTTCTTTAAATGTATCAAAACTATGATCTCCTATCATTTTTGGTCCATAGATGCACTGATCAACAGCATGTACTTTGATTCACCTTTTCTAGTTAGAAAAATAAACATAAAAGGGTTAGGGACATTGACTTTGACTAATAAACGGAGATTGTCTTTTAATTCCTTTATTAAGAGCAGTAAGACTTAAATCTAGTACCTCTGTTAAGGAACTTGCAGCACTTTCTTGTATGGTCTTTAGAAGAAGAATGGAATCTGTCCAAATAGGAATCAGCAGCTCAGATTTTTAACTATACTCTAATCTCTTTCCCAAGAGAGCCGCCTATTTTACTACTGCTGTTTTCTAACACTTTCAGTCATTAATGATGAGTTTGCTTTGTGTTTTTCTACCACCCTTCTTTCTCCAGCGGAGATGGACAGCCTGTCAGACCTCTCCCCTCCCGGCTCCAACCACAACCACAACCACAACCACCTGGGTTTCTCCCAGCAGCAGCCGATCCCTGGCAGCACGGCAGAGCAGACTCCATCCTCACCAGTGCCGCCACTGCCACACGCTCCACCACACGCCGGCCAAACTGGTGGCCGGCAGCCGCAGCTTCCCGGCCTGCACCATCCGGGGCTGGTGTCCACGCCCATCAGCCCCCAGCTGGTCAACCAGCAGCTGGTGATGGCGCAGATCCTCAACCAGCAGTACGCGGTGAACCGGCTGCTGGCGCAGCAGTCCCTGTCACAGCAGTACCTCAACCACCCACCTGTGAACCGCAACTCCCACAACAAGCCAATGGAGCCTCAGGTGGGGTCCAACACAGAGGTTTCCTCTGAGATCTACCAGTGGGTGAGGGACGAGCTGAAGCGGGCCGGCATCTCGCAGGCCGTCTTTGCCCGGGTGGCCTTCAACAGAACCCAGGTAAGGACGGAGAACAGACCTTACTAAAAAATAATCAACTGGCCTTTTAACACAGACAGATATCTGTCTGATTTAAGGAAAAAAACATCCCATAATATAGTCTCTATGCATGAAGTAGATTCCTTCTGTTAGAACTTTAGGTTAATCTGTTTTCCTTAATTTTTCATCATTTTGCGCCTCTTCTGACCCAGATATTGACCCAGATGGCATCATCTTTTTAGTTCCTGGAAATCAGTCAAACTTTGGATGTGAAATCATGTAGAGGTTACTGGTTGACTCCTAAATGCCCTCCTAAAATCTACAACACTGCCCATGAAAACATCATGTCCACCCATGAAACATTTTCACACCAACTTTTAGCTTTAAAAACTCTTTAAGAAGGTAAGGCCTGCTGTCTAAAGTCACAGCGATTTAATAACATGTCTGTACAGTCAGTTAGTCTTCACTGTTTGTAAGGACTGACTGCTGCCTACCTATTTTTAAGGTCAGCATTTGATGCATCTGTGGAACATTATAGGTGCTTCAGTTCCTTTAAAATCTAATTATTAACATCCTCATCAATATAGGAAAAAATGGAAACATATTTGTACCTTCAAACTTTATTTTGTGGCCCACTATCAAAATATTAGGGGTGTAACGGTACACAAAAATCCCGATTTGGTACGTCTTTGGGGTTTAAAGACACAGTTCGGTACATTTGCGGTACACTTTAATCTTAAAAAAATATATACCAATGTTCACATGATTTTTTTTTTTTTACTTTGATCAGCATTAAACAAAATACCTTTTTTTCCTGAATTCCTTCCTTTCAGTACTTGAAAATAATTCTATTTTATTATGTACTATAGCTGAAAAAAGTTGAAAGTTTAGAGCTGATTGGATTTTTTTTTACAATCATTAAAATAATACAAGCAGACATAGACTTGGAGAGCCATGGTAGAAAAAAAAAATCACTTGAAAACAGACCGTGTTAATGTTTAGAAATGTTTAAATAATAATTTGCCCATTTTTGAGAATAAAACAGGCTTAAATCACTTAGGAATAGCTTTGATATTTTGACAGCCTAGTCTCCCAGCTGTACTTGAATGCAGCATGAGTAGCTGTTGGGAAAATCCCTTCTCATCTTTAGGGATTGCACCGACTTGTGTTTTATAGAAAATAAGACGTTTGGGCTGATTGGATGCTACTGGTAGCCATGTGGACATCAGCTGGTTTTCCTCTAGAATCAGTGATGTTTAAATTCAGCTTGACATTGTTTCGGGTGAATAATTCAGTTCAGTGCATAGTGTGTAATGTACCTTATTGCTGTTTAAAGTTTTGGTTCGGTCCATCTTTCTTTTTCTACTGTAACTGTACCATTATTGTTCCCAAGTAGCAGAGTTGAGTGATGGCTGAGAGTCCTTTCTGTTTTGTGTGTGTCATTTTTGTTAGTTGCGCTGTGAAAGCTTGCACTGCGCATTGAGTTCTGCGCCTAAACATTCTGCATGTGTTCAGGTAGAGAACAGCTGTTTTTTTTTTGTTTGTTAAAAAAACAAAAAAAAAACTGCTGTATTTGAACCGACATATGATACTTTTACACCCCTAGTTGATATCAGTCCATCCATCCATCCATCCATCCATGTAGGTGCTTCACTGATTTTTGTCAAAGAGGGTAACTAGCCTGTTCATAGACATATTCACTTCTTACTTTCTATCAGATAACTTTTTCCCTGTAAAGAACCAAAGTCCTTCTTTTGATTTTTATCTTCATTATAGCAACAACTTACTTTTTGTAAATGTTTGTTTCATTGCCCTTGCAGGGCTCCAAAGTAAAAAAAAAAGTTAAAAAGTTATTATGTTGACAGCATGCCTTGACTTGTGCTCTGTTTCTCCTGTCAGCAACAATCTACTATAGGTAATACATCATCCAAACTATGCCTTCAATATTTCTTTGCTTTGGACATTGAGTTGACTGATAATGATCTGTCTGAACGTACAGCACTCGCTTAAAAAGTCACATGAGAGAGTGAGACAGTGGTGTTTTTGTACAGATCAGGAAGCTTCCTCACGGTCTTGTCTGTGTCTGATATGAGGATTTAGCCAGAGTGTGTGCCTGTAGAGGATTATTTAATAGGTTTGTGGTTTTCCAATAAATGCTGGGGAAAAAGGGGAGTGGGGGTGTAGGGTGTAGGCTGTGTCGCATCAGACTGGTGAATGAAAGGATAGGGGGGGGTTTTAATAGGAAGGAAACTGTTTGGCTAGTCTGGATCAATGCCTTAGAACGATAAGCAGGCACATTGAGGAATGTTGAAAACATGAAGAGCTTCTCTTTTGATTTTAGTTTGTATTTTTTAGCAGTTAGACATCTCTGGTTAATCCAAGAGGACTTAAATGCTCCAAAAAAAAGAGGGAAAAAAACACCTATGTTTCCCTTTCACCTTGTTTTATTACCAAATCACACCTATTGATGGTGAGCGAAGCACAGCAACGGTTTGCACAGTGTGTGGCCAAGAGCTGATGAAAGGGCCCAATCACACATCACCGATAATGGAGTCATCGCTGTCTCATAATGATGGAATTGAGCACTATTGAAAAGTAAACAGAGGATACACTGATTGCCCGCTGAACAACGCGAATAGCTGAGCTCTTATCAAAAGCAACCTGGGAGAAAAAATGTGCAAAATTACAAGTATTATGCACGCGAGTTTCAGTGAAGTGTTTTGTTGCGCGTAAATGGACAGACGGAGCTGAAAGGGAATTGAGGTTTTCCTTGATGTGAATAAAAGCTGGTGTCTGCAGAAAAAGCTACAGTGCTGTTTTTCTTCAGAAAAGCAGCTACAATGGATATCACTGTGACTGTAGCGTCTTTATTTAACCCGCTATGGCTTTCTGCTACAGGGCTTATTGTCTGAGATCCTGCGTAAGGAAGAAGATCCCAAGACAGCGTCCCAGTCACTGCTGGTCAACCTGCGTGCCATGCAGAACTTCCTGCAGCTTCCAGAGGCCGAGCGTGACCGTATCTATCAGGAGGAGAGGGAGCGGAGCCTCACGGCAGCTTCCGCGATGGGCTCCACTCCGCTCATCAGCACGCCGACCAGTCGGCCCGTACAGGTACCAGGCTCCTCGTGTTCGTGTTGGTTTTCTGCTGGTTTTCTCAGCGTCAGTCACTTCTAACAGTAATAATAATTGATCACTTTTTGGTTTATTTTTTAGTGGAGGTCTCGTTCACTGAGAAACCATGTAATACTTGTTCTTTTTGAAATATGATCGGTCTCTCTGAGCTGCATAAGCATGCTGCACGTGAACATTTCCTTCAACCCCTATTGCCTGCATTAGCCAAAGAAAGGAAATAGATGGCAAAACGAGCGAGTCAGAAAAAGCCAGTACCTTCTACGTCACAGAGAAAATTAGTATTCATGGCCTCGCCCACCTTGGCTTGTGACCACCCACGGGAAGGCTGTATTGATTGTGCTGCCAGGAGAGAGCAGAGCACGTCTCTGCTAGTAGGAGCTAACCATTAACAACTCCTCAACATGGGGGAACACATTCAGACTTGTTTTATTTGTGGAGATAACATCTCAGCGTTGCAATTTTTTATTCAAGAAGCTGAGGAAGAAACTGTTGCAATGTGTCCTTGGAACACCACCAGCAAAGTATAATACTTAGGTATTTGAAAAAACAGGTGAATAAGACCTTTAAAAAGAATACAAACAGAAAATGTGCCAGTGACCCTGATGTGTCTGGAAAGGAAATTGTAAACAAAGGTTTCCTTTACAGTCTGGAAAAGTCAGAAAAGTGTGGAATTTCATAGATTATGGAAATCCATCCATCCATCCATCGATCGATCGATCGATCGATCGATCGATCGATCCATCCATCCATCCATCCATCCATCCATCCATCCATCCATCCATCCATCCATCCATCCATCCATCCATTCATCCATCCATCCATCCAGCCAGTTTCTGGTTTTGCAAGTTCCACATTTAAAGTGCCATAAATTGAGTGCAAGTTTTTAGATTCATACATTAAAAGTTGATTTAAAAAAAGAAAACTCTTTGCGAATCCTTTTAACAATGCTTCATTGACTTTATCGGCTATCGTTCTTAGCTGAGGAGATGTGAACAGAGAAGTCTGCGAGATAAAAGGCCAGCATGTAAAATAAAAGACAGATGTTGGCCCGGAGGGTAGCTCCAGCAGTAAGCCTCCGAACATCATCTATCAGTGCTCGGATGAACAGTTCCTTTGGCTAAATTCAACACAGGGAAAAGTGATTTTAAATCAGAATATATAGGGGAAAAAATTACTGTGATTGATAGTTCTTGTTAGCTTGGACCAACAAGTCCGGGGGTGGGGGGGGGGGGGGGAAGTCATACGATATATAGCAATACTATGAGTAAGACTATAAATTGTGAATTTTTAAAACTGAATTTAACTGTAGAAAAACTATCACAGCATTCTAGATACTACAATCTGTTTCATACTTTAACACATCCGGTTTTATTACTACATCTAGTTGTTAAACTGGAACGATGAAGGTGAAAACAGCCACCAACTAGCGGTCATACTGTTAATTTTACTACAAAAATTAGTGTCATCATTAATGGTTCCGATCATATTCTAAAAAATAATATAAAAACAAAAATTGATACATTGCTTTTGAATATCGATACAATATCATGACATAAAATATCGTGCTGTTTCGGCGTTTCAATATTTTCTTACATCCCTAATAGAAAATGAAAAACATTTCAATTCTAGACGCTATCATGTGTTCTGTTTTTTTGTGTAAGCTAAATATAACAGAGGGTTAATTATGGTGTTGGTTTAAATTGCGAAATAAGTTTGGAGCCAACTTAAGTATAAAAATGTACAGATCTTATAGTCCAGCGCTACAAGTTCAGGCTCAAAATATATGACCAAGCCTTGCTGGTGTGCTCCATCTACACGGAATAGATAGTCTACCACTGCTGCCACTATGCTCCCCCAAGCCCCACCCAGGACCACACGATTTAAACCTTTAAGCTGTCTGTTTTGACATATTATTACTGTTTAATATAGGCGTCTTCCTGCAGTCAGTGATGAGGAAAGGTATGCAGAGTTGTGGGGGGGCCATTGCTCTGCTCGTCTTTGCTTTATTGCCATAAACCAAATCCAGACATGTACGACAAACGTTGCCCCATAAATACTGGTACATTAAGAGGTTATCCATTAGGCTGTACGTTTTTACTGTGCAAACACTGACTCCTCAAGCGCCTATTAGCACATTCAGTTTTTCTTGCAAGTATGCATCCAACCTCCTCTAAAAGATGTTGTCTTACACACCTAATACCTAACACCTGCCTCTATATAAGGCTGCTGTTGCTCTGGAAGCATGTTTGCTAAAACTTTAGATTCTTTCTACATGCAAATGTGCTCTGCATCATCCCCGTCCTCACCACTCAGGTGAAAATCGTGTGCAAATGATGGGGGAAATAAAAAAAGATCTGTGCTAATTTTGACCTTTTGCCGTGCATTAGACAGCACTCACCAAAAAAAAGTGATTCCCTCAGTGATGACAAGCTCCGTGAAAGATCAAACATCGTTTAGTCGGTGCCTCTTTCCAAATCCCTGCATACCACAGCACAACTCTGTAGCCTCTCTTAGAATCAGTGTCCTTTATGAGAGACGTATGTGGCAACTTTCTACCACTTAAGACCATTTGATGTGCGGTCAGCTGCATCTGGGAGGTGGCAGGGGGCAGACAAAGGCATCCTCTGTCCTGTCTGCAAAGAATATTTGGCTTTTATTCAGGTGAAAGGGGGGAAAGTAAGAAGGACAAAGGCCCTTCCATCTCCAACATCAAGCCCCCTCTTCTTTTAAGTGCTCTGCTTGGTAGTAAAAAGAGTAGGACTTTGGAGCAAAAGCACTCAAGCAGTTCACATTAATACACTGAGCAGCTGTCTGAATTCAGAACAGTGCATCAGAGCCAAATAATGAATCTTTGCACAACAATTCATTGAAGTGAAAATGTTGGATAAAGTCTGTTGCTAAGTGTTCTCATTATTGCACCTGAAGCCAAGGTTGAGATTTGAAACTGCTACTATCCAGAGTGTCTGTAATCACATCTGATACAGGAAATTATTTGCTTACAGATCTAATCTAATAAAGCCTTTTCTAGGCAAATGAAACCAGCTTCTAAAAACCCGAAGTAGATCTGCAGAGTTAACAGTAAAGACAAAGAGACGTTGAAACAGGTTATACCCATCTACATTTTTCAGTCTTGCTAATTAGGAGGAAATCAACTCATATCCTCCAAAAACTATATGAAAAACATTTAGATCAGATCATTCCAAACTTTCAAATACTCAGCTTAATCTTTGATAGTTTATTTGAGATACTTTCCATTCAATGTGGAGCCTAAGAAAAACACTGCTTTCTTTAGTCTCTCAGCAACCACAATTTGGAGGCGTGGGTAACCCTGCACATTGATAGTTAATTTGAGAGAAACTGTTCAATGCTTATATTGATCTCTGTGCTGATACTGTTAATACACAGTTGCCACTAGTTAGGTGTGGTCAGTTTGTAGCCAATGGAAGAGGGCGCTGTGACCAATCCAAGGTCAATCTCAAATTTTAAAGCCTTTTCTGCACATATCAGTCAAGTTTGTAAAAACAGAGGTAGATCTGCAGTGTTAATAGTAAAGACAAAGATTACAACAAATTGAGAGTTCTTAATGTTGTATAGACCAGCTAATCAAGGGAAAATCAACTCTCATCCAATCAAAAACTCAATGAAGACACAACCAATGCAACATTTAACTCTTAAACAGCTACTTAGCTGTAAATCTAGTAGGGCTGTAATCAACCAAAGAAATTCTTGGTCGACTGAAACCCTGAAATTCCGACCAAAAATCGACTGATTTGCGGGGGGGTGCTCTGACAGCATTTTGCATTACGTGCATCTGCGCAATATAATATGCCATGATTACTGCAATTGCACTAAACGGCAAGGCAATTCAGGGACAATGATCTTTATTAAACATGCCAGATGCAAGACAACTACAAAAGGAATAAAGCTGTGCATTGGGCTCACAGCAAAGACTGTGGGCACGGCGCAATTGCGCATTAGGCAATAAAATAAAATAAATAAAAAACCCGACCAAATCCAGCACTGTTCTCCAGGCTGCGGGGGAGTGCGCAGTTGACTGCCGGGGAACTGGTGTGTGTCTGTGAATGGTAAACTGGTTTATGTGAGTTCTTTTGATTACTGTTTTGTACGGCGTGATTGCGGCCAACAGCAGTCGGCATTAAAGCTTTCGATTACAACCATTGTCTGCATCTATCGGAGAACATTACAATATTTTAAACATTCAGGCCTGTAAGGCCCACATCATGTTTTTACACGTTTTTTTCCCGCTATCATTTACTGCGTTCCGGGACCTGTGCGCGTCTCTGGTCATGCCTGCGCTGTCATTTACTTTGCATTCCGGCACCTAATGATTTACAAATTAAGCACTGAAGCCACAGGACGTTGAATAACGTGGACGTTCTTCGATCTCCCTGTAGACTGTTAAAGCAATATCACACGAGAGGCAGCACTGTTGTAGCCTACTCTAACATCAGCACCGATCAGCTCTCATGGAATGGCTCTTGTCCAATCAAATTTCAAAAATTAACACGGCATAAAATCGACCAATCAGAATTTTGGTCGACTCAGATCGCATCGACCAATAAGTCGACCAGTCGACTAGGACTTTACAGCCCTAAAATCTAGAGTGTTACCAGTCAAGAAAAAGAATAAAAAAAGTTCAAAGCATCTGGTTTGTGATTCTTATTCAAACAGCTCTCAGAATACTGTTGACACCATCAGCCCAATCGCTCCAGGGGTTGTATACTTCCCCCATGCGACTTCACCTCGTAGACATTCATCATACAGAGTCGCTCCTGCACGAGGCAGTTCTCACGCACGACCGCAGACGTAGGTTTGCTCGCTCCGTGCACCCTGGCCATCTGCCAGCCTCTCCGGTGGAGCAATGCGGTGTGAATTCACGCACATAAATCAGCCAAGGTGGCAATTGAGCCAGAGACAGAGGAGGCTTTTTATTGGCCTCATAAAAACAGATGCAGAAGTATGTTTCTCTCATGTGTGCTGATGCCTCAGCACGGCTCCCCCAAAGCCAGTCGCTGCATGTCCCAGCCTCAACAATTTGTTTGACACGGAGTCGTCCCGCTCAGACTGACGAGCTCCGCAACAAGCTGTGATAAAAGAAGATAAAAGAGCCAGGGATACCCAGACATTCCATCTCAACCACAAATTTCAGGGATCTGGGATTGTTCTTAACACATCAGGCTCGTATTAGACGGTTAGACAAATACTTGAATATATATGTTTTTGATCCCAGGCTCTTATTTGGTAGGAGTTGTTATTATAATTTATTTGAATGCCATTCACTTGCACTCATACCCAGCCCCGTGCATGTCTCCTTTCAAAAGCCTCGTATGGAATGATTCATATGCTAATGATTCTTGGGTAATGCTTTTATTAGGATGCTTGTTACCTTGTCAAAGGATTTTTGTCAAGATGCAACAAGCTGCTGATTAAAAATGATTTGATTTCACTTGACTTGCATTTGCTTTTTAATCACCAGCTCCACATAAGAATACTAACATTTTGTACAACACATCGGAGTGGTTTTAAGCAAACCAACAATCCAGCTCTCAGTGTGGGTGTAATCTACCCTCCAGTGTGTGTGTGTGTGTGTGTGTGTGTATGTCAGTGCAGGCTGATTCCTTTTTATTATTCCACGTGTGAGCCTGAACAAACATGGCTGTGTCTTTTTTGCTCTCGACATTTTCAGCCTCGGAGGGAAGACTGCAACAGCGTGAGGCCGGAGGACTGGAATCCCCGAATCCCAGTGGGAATTTCACCTGTGAGCACTCAGCGTCACCCACTCACCCCTCCATCTGCAACACTGCAAAATGTGAACACACAATTACACCCGCAGTCATTTGCACACTCACAACACTTTTTGACCACATCCGGTAGCAGCAAAAGTAACAGTAAATGGTATAGTTTACAGAAAAAAGTTATTATGCCCCTTAGAAACATCAGTGAACAGTTTGATTGGGGTCATGCTGAAGAGGGCTCAGTTGTCACAATACTGATTATTCCAACATTCCCCCAAACGCTGAGTCCAAGCCTCATGCAAACCCACGGCACAACCCCTATGACACTCCTGGTATCATGTACTGGTGATGCTGTCTAATATGTCTAACAGGCATCTTCTACAGCTGCTAGCTTTCACTCACTTTTCTAGACTTGTCATGTCTTTGCAAATCAAATTAAATAAGAGTTTCTGGAAAAATGATTCCCATCCCTTGAGTTACAAACACAACATTTTATCTCTTTTACTGGGATTTTAGGTGATAGTGTAGCAAAGAGTACCACATATTACGGAAGTGGAAGGAAAATGATACATTATGCATTTTGAAATATCTATGCGTTTATGGAACAGTGGCAAGATGAAAGTCGTAAATTGTTGAGAGAAAGCCATGAAAAATATAAAATTTGTAGTATGCCTTAAGCTATAATCTGGGAAACACCAATCGTGGAAAATAAATTAATCAGATCAATATCAAACTTTTTGGAACGGTATTGCTGGAGAAAAACTAACCACATGATCCTGAGCACAGCATACCTTTGATTAAACTTAGTGGGGGCGGTATCATGCTGTGGGGATACCTTTCTTCAGCGGAGACCAGGAAGCTTGTCAGTAGTCCTGAAAGAAAACCTGTCATAGTCCAACCTTCCAGTTGGACTATGACATTATTGCTCTACTTGATTGGTTTATAACAACCTCAAGGAGTGTTTATACTTGTAAGGTTTGTGTCAATCACTATTGCTTGTCGTCATGCTGACTTAATCACATCCGATTGGGGGTACCTAACTGTTTTCGTCAATCTAGCCAAGTAGAGCTTTTAGTTCCATAGATGCATTTATTACAACAAAATAAAGTTTTAATTTAAAAATGTTCTGACTGCTGTACCAGGTTTATTTAACGTTTTGTTGTTTGTTTATTCAGGTAAAAGCATCGCCTCTGCCGAGCGAGTGGAACGGCAAGACTGAGAACTGCATCTTGAACATAACCTCCACCATCTACGATGAGATCCAACAGGAGATGAAGCGCGCCAAGGTGTCCCAGGCCCTGTTCGCCAAGGTGGCTGCGTCCAAGAGCCAGGTACCCAAACACGCGTGAACTGTTGGGTTCGCTGCTTTATTGTCAGTGTGAATCAGTTTCAGCGGAATCATAACAAAATGTATTTCACTTATTCTACTTTTTAGCCAAAGTGTGTAAATAAGTTTGTAACCTGCTTGCGTGCACAGGCACATACAGCAGATGTGTTTCAATCTAAACCATCTTTAAGCATCAGGACAAGCCTGTCTGTGTCCAAACAAGCAAATCCTTGAGCTCAATTTAAGTCCTTATAGACATTCCTCAAACTAGCTTAAAAACTGGTTCAGGCACAGAAATGCATCACATGGAAGTTGGCTAAAAGTTTCGGGTAAAGGGGCAGAAATATGTTTGGCTTCAGAACTTGGCAGAAGTGAGTTATCGTCATCATGTCGTCTTTATTGTGGGTTTGGAGTTCAGCGGTTGACGTTGTTTCAACACCAAACAAACCTGTTTATATTAGCTTGCCGCAGTAAGATGATGATGAGGGGCCCCTGTCAGCTTCTCACAAAACTCGAACAATACGAGCCTGTGTGTGCTGGAAACAGAGAAACAGACGAGGAGAAAACACAGCAGCAGTTTAACTCTTTATTAAAAGCAATTAAAGCTGCGGCACCCAGGACTTAGCGGTAATGTGTGTGTCGCAGGCAGAGCTGGAGAGATTTCCACAATTGTGCCTGATGAGGAGGACGGGTGGGGAAATAGATCACCAAGGGCGGAATAATCTCGGAATATCTGCAAAGGCTTTATGTTTTTTTTCTTGCTGATTAGGATGATTATAGCCCCAGATAGCTTTGTTTTACCAAATTGCAGTTTGATGCACAAACCACTGTTTTTGTTAAAGAGTTCAAAGACTCCTTGAAAGGATGGAGAAAGAGAAAAGGCAGTCACAGTATTAACTCGCTCCTGTCTCCCTCTTCCCAAATTGACGGCTTGTCTGGGAACCGATTTCCACCGTGCCCTCCCCGCCTCCCCTCCCGTCTCTCCGTCTTGCCCCTCTGCCTCCGTCGTTCCCTCCGATTTCTGCCTCTTTTTCACGTTCCATTCATGGCAGGCGGGTGTGAATGTGAATTGAGCTGCAGATAAGAAGTGTGCTAATTATGCCTCTGAAAAGGGGCCTGTGAGAGCACTTATCTCTGGCTCCATCTCGTAATGGGCGCTTCCCGGGCAGCTGGTCTCCCCCTTACCTCAGCAGCCGCCACAGCTCCCAGCAACCTTCAGACCAGTCGCTGCTCCAACCACAAACCTGTTCCCAAGACATGTTAGAAGCTTACAGAGAGCTTCTAGTGTAAATTTCTAATAGGTCCCACATTTTTCAATCATTTGAAGCAAATGTCCTCCCAAGAGACATCCTAGACAGGTTCAAGTCATATCTTGTTATGTTGAAGATGCAGCGATCAGGCTCTTCCTGGCTGATCCAGATTTCCAAATTTTTTGAAAGTCTGACTGGTCGGTTGTGATTATTTTTTTTTTTTTCAAAGAAAAATATTTATACTGAAGGTTCCTTGAAACTGCTTTTTCAGTTTTAGAAATTATTAATTTATGATCGGTGAAACTATTTTCTTACTCCTTGAATTAGATCTTTTTTTACAGTCTTAAAGAATCTACTTGTATAAAATTTTGTTTTATCGTTGTCCAAGTTTGGGTAAAAATTAAAATAAGAACATTTGGGAATTTACTTATTCTATTACCTTTCTTTTATCTACTTATAAATATTGTATTTACGTGATGGCCTGTTTTAATAAATTAAAGGATCATTAAAAAATGTTATTAGTTTTTTTATACATAACAAAACACAGAAAGGAATTTGAAAAAGCACCTGACCATCTTATGTATAACATACAAACAACTACCGCCTAAAATCGTATAAACATATATATTATAGCGGCTTCTTTTAACAGTTTGAAATGTTCATCCAAATGTAGATCCAGTTGGTCCAGAACACAGCAGAGCTGGATGCTTCACATGATCCTGTGTCAAAGGAAGCCTGTAGATAATGGATCACATTTTGTCAAAGACATAAATATTATATCAGGAAACGACCATTGATTTGCTGACAGAGAACCTACAGGTTACTGCAGATTCACTTGTTTCGTTCCTTCTTTGACTTCTGACTCTGAAACTTTAGATGCAAAACAAAGTAGTGAAGCAGATTTTTTCAAACAAAACCAAAATATTACAGATGTCGATCTACTCTTAAAAGATTTTGTATTTAGTGCAGAATATCCCGGGACGGACATGTGTGGTCTAAATGGTTTTACATTTTAAAACAGGGTTGATCTAATTTTGGTCCAGATGTCCAAAGATGCAGTTGCAATTGTTGACCACATAAATAATAAAACCCAACTTGCTGTTCTGAGCACAGATGTCCTGAAAGTTATAAAAATAGCCATAAAAATAAAGAAATTAGTCTGCAAAAGTGGGACATTTTGAATATAGTTTGAACATTGTAAAGAACAAAATTATTATTCCTGTTTTCTTGGTTTGTCTAGATGAATAGCTGAAGTTTCTTACATAAATACACAACCATGTATTTTTACTGTAAACTGCTTTCCGTAGGTGCTGCTGAGTTAGCAGTGCCTGAAATAAAATGTTTCGTTATACAAAAGAGGCTGAACAGAATCCACCTTTCATTCATGCACAAAAAAAACATGATTTTCTCAAGAACTCATATCTGGGAAGGCAAAACAAGTAAGTAATTAGCACCGACTTTGTGTCTGTTTAACCCTGCTACATGCTGCTGCCAACTCATCTCTCCTTGCTCACTTGAAAAGAGGTGTTAGTGGTGAAATCATAGCTCCTCCTGATTGGAGGATTTCTCCCCCCCCCCCCATTATGTGAGATATCAACGACGCCATCTTTAATGCCGTTTTGGTTCGTATAAAGGAAGTTGTCTTCATTTACATTTAGCTGAGGTCAAGAGATGTTTGCAGCCCTGTGAGGCAAAATATAACCCGACTGAAGCCCCGAATGAAAGGATCCTGCCAGCAGTGAGCATCGGGGACGTGGTTGGTGATGAGGATGGAGGATGGGCTCGACTGGCAGGATGCCCATATGGGGTCCAGGGAAATAATCATTGGGGGAGGGTGGCGGAGAGGCCTCATCACCGAAGCTGGCACCGTCCCGTCAGTTCAGGCTCAGCTTGGGGGTGGGGGTGTTTCAGAACACAAAATCAGCTGACCAGCATGTCATTCCCATGTGTGCTCGGTGGGTGTTTCCTAGCAGCGGTATGTTTTAGAAAGAAAAAGCATTTGATTTAATCACAGAAAAGTAGCTGATAGAAATCTGAAGGAAACTCTGCCCTTTTTTCATCTCGTGGTTCTGAAGATGGAGGGGGAGTAAACATTTACCTGGTTGGTGCATGCTCATTTCCACTGAGTGTATGCTCAAGTGTGTATATAGATCTTGGTGTGTGTGTGTGTGTGCGCATCTCCTGCATTAGATATAGGGTTCTGTGCAGGCAGATTGAATGTGTGTGCTCTGTGTGTTGTACGAGAGTGTTTGGGAGGTATCTGGAACACAGCCATTCTGTTCTCTCTTAGGGCTCGTAACCACAGCAGGCCTCTGCCAGACCCTAACAGCCCCCTCCTCCTCCTCCTCTCACGTATTCAGTGTTGCATTTCAATCACTCTTTTACTGCCACACATTCAGAGACGTAACAGTAGAGCTGTGAATCTAACCTGAGCCGTGTTACTTTATCTGATTAAAGGTTGCGACTCACACCCAGTCGATCGAAAAAAACGAGGAGAGATGTTGTGTTGATAGAAATCAGAATCAGAAGTGTTTTTTTGGGAGCTGTGTGAACCCTCCAGGATAAATCTGTTTCTATTTAGCTTCAGGAGTCGTCCGAATTGGAGAAAATGACCCAGCGATGACAACCAGAATTAACACAGCAGTCCATTTCCTTTAAGCCTGTAGAGGTGTTAGCTATGATTCAAGCCCTGAGTTTATGGCAACATTATTACCTGGTACAGGAACAAGTTTTTGAGCATGTTAACAGGGGATCGGTTAGCCTGGCAGCTAATATTTAGCTAAGCGATGGGAGATTAGCTGCAGCGTGGTGTGGAGCGGATCAGGGGGAATTCCTTTGACTTGACTTTCGTCTCTAAACATTCCCGACATTTCCTGAGAGGAATTATACAGTGGCTGGAATCAGAGCCCCCGCTGTCGCGAAACAAGCACCCTGGGAGCCCAGCGCACCACGGGGCTCAAAGCCCTTCGACTCCTCAATGACCAGAAGAGCACAGATCGCCGTCGACGCCACCAACGCCCTCCCCTCCCATCATCATCCTCTCTCTTTCTCTCTCTTTTACTCACTCACTCACTCTCCCCTGGAAGAAGCTACGCTAATTAGCCGGGCTCTAATGAGACAGAATGGCACTGATCTGGTCCGCCGCTGCGCCACCGGAGGAGGGGGGGTGGGCCGAGCAGGGGGGCTGATGCAGTAGGGGGAGAGGAGAGAGAGAAGAGCACGAGGAGGGGAGGGAGGTTGGTGTGTGCCATCTGTCACCCTGCACCCGCCTGGCACGGCGGTCCCTGGAGTTGCAGACTATTTGTGGGGGGGATGGGTGATGTGGGGGGGGCAGGTGGTGACACTGGTAAGAGGAGGAAGGTGGCTGGACAGAAAAACTGTGAAAGCTGTCAGAAGTCACGGAAAGAATCTGCTCCGTTGTCGTCATCGTTGTGTAGATTTTCCCTTAACGACTTTCGTCATTTTACCACGACACATTCACGCACCGCATGCATGGCCACACACATGCATCACTCCGCTGCATCCAGTGGCGGCTTAACAAGCAAGGCAGATGGCTGACCTTTCTCGGTGTCTGTTTCTAGACTGTGGCTGCTCAGATGTTAGTCTGTTACTGAGAAGCCACTTTAAATCAGTACTAGAGCTGTAAAATGTATTGAACTGCTATAATCACTGCAACATCTAAATATACAGTGAAGTAGAAAGTCTGAATATACATTGAATTCCTTGAAAGGGGCAGTTGGTACGTTGAAAGCTTGTAGGTTGTTTACTGACGATAAAGGAAATTAAAACAATTCATGAACTTTAACTTTAAAAATGCACAACACTCACAACATAGGCACCCACCCTTTAGGCATGATGGAGATGATGCAGGGATCAGATTAAAGAAAACCTGTGTAGTTTTTGTTGAAGGAGAAACCGCTCCCCTAACGACTTAAGGGAAGACGTCATGAGGTGCTCTACATTCCAAGGCACAACGGCCAAAAAATTCAGTGGCACTGGCGTCCCGTAGAGGTAGTCGCAGCACTCGTATCTCTTTAAAATTTTAGGAAAATTGCCATAACATTTTAAACGTGCAAAGGTTTACTGCGTGAGGCAGCTTTGTCTGGGTGCTGCTCTGCACAGAAGCTTTGCACTTTTTGCACACACCCCCTTCATGGCTCCGGAATAGAGGACCGTTCTACCATCATCGACTTTAGAGCTGCAGGATATCCAAAAGTTAAGCGATGTGGTTTGTGAACGGCATGATGATTTGCAGTAAATAAAGAAATGCTTAAGTTTTCCGCTAATGTTGGTTTGTTTAGTTTTATTTGCAATTACAGACCCCAGATAGTAAGTAGCATGTTGTTTATATAACTATCTAACACAGTCCTAGCAGTTATTTGCAATAGTAATACTTCACACAAAGATATTATGATATATCTTGCATCACAAGGCCTGTTTGCTGTCATCATTGCAGACAGAGGAAAAATGCAGATGTATGTGGAGTCTGCTGGCAAAACAAAGCCAGCCATCTTGCACATTTGTTTGCAGAGGAAAATGTGTGTTTCATGTGTTTTTATCTTGAAAGATTCCTTTGTAGAGGTGTTTGTATTTAGAGGTTCCATATTATCACAACTCCAAAGGATGCAACACTCAGTTTTCTTCAAGCCAATAGTATATTTGTCCAGTTGCAAGGTGAATACTCCTGAGATCTAGTGACCATGATGCAAAGGTTGAAGGGGAGATGAAAAAGAAAAACAACGGTGAGAAAAATGTAGGTCAATAGCAATAGATATTATTTCCATATAAACAATATCAGATACACGTTTTTCTAATATTATGCAGCCCTACTCTAAAATTTAGCCTTCTTTGAAGCTTTCTATCTAAAAGTATACCAAATCCACTTTAAAATTGACTGCACAGATACCTTTAATATTCCCGCCTGTGTGGCTGTCTGCAGCATCGAGTCTTCCTTTCTGTCAGTGGCTCCTCCACACATCGCACGGAGGCCCCCCGGGGGTCGAAAAGGCCCGTGACTGTTTATTAATTGATTTATTTATTTATCTCCTGTGCCTGCTTGGTTATTAGGTTGCCATGGGAAACAGGCAAGGCCAGATCGCCTCTATTATTAAGGACACAAATTTCTTGATCTGGAGACCCAGCTGTCTGAATAATTAATTTAGCCCATGAGTTATCTCACAAACGGTGAGTCCCCCCCACCTTTCTCCCCCTGAAATGAGTCTTTTTCTTATTGTTTAATGGACAGAGGAATTCCCAGCAGCCTTTATCTGACTGTTTAGCACAGGGTCTCACTGAGCATGCTCAGAGCACTTTGTGTCTCTCTTTCCATCTCTCTCACTTACGCCTTACATGCCACCTCTCACCCCATCTGTCTCCCAACCGCACAGCTCCCTCACTTTTCCTCGCTTACCTCCTACCCTACAATCTAAACCGGGAATCTGCCCTGTCTGTCAGTATTCTTCGTCATCACCTTTCAATGCATCATTTTTTTATAAATGTTCTTGAAGGTTTTAGCTGGTTTAGTTCAGGACTAATTTCACGGGTTCTCTCTTGTCCAATTCACCTAGCCGCGGCTTGTTTTTCAAAGCTTGTCGGCAGAAGTTGCTCCCTTTTCCTGTGACAGGTGTAGCGTTTTTCTCGTTTTGTCTTCCCTGCAAATGTGAGCTATCTAACCCACTCCCACTGTCTCCACTTCTACTCCTGACAGACCACACAGGGCTTGTTCTGAGGCCCATTCTCACTAATCTGATCAGGCAGGCAAATACGCCGGGAAAAGCGCTTTAATGATCCTCCTAATTACCTCAAGTCAATACCAACTGTATTATTAGACTCGGGGAAAATATTCCATTAGGGTGCCCCCCGTGGGAGTCCCCCCTGTGCGCGCCGATGTCACGCGCCGCGCGCCCCCTACGCTTGTAATTAATTTTATTTACACACGCAGGAATGCACAAGGTCGCACCTGCAGCCCGGAGCCGCCCGACTCGGCCCGCCTAATCAGATCTGTCATAATTACCATTCTGCATGCTTCTGACACACGCCGGGAAATATTTCAATTTAACTACAGCCACCAGCTCCAGCAGATGCAGTCTGAGAGAGAGAGTGTGTGTAAGTGTGTGTGTGATAGAGTGCAGGAAAATCGCATGGGGAGATATTAGGATCTATCCAAGTCCTCATTCTGCTTATGTGCACTTGGTTTCACTCGCATTATTTTTCCTCCTGATGTATTTCATGATCTCCGCATTACTCTTTTACACTGTATTGTACTCATTTATACTGTAGTTTGCAATGTATTGTATTGAGATTTTGTGTGAAAGGCCAACACCCACTCATTTGCAGCTTCTAACAGTTTTTTTTCAGTATTTTCCTATTTTATCTCCATCTTTTTTTCACATCAAATTTGACCAACTTCCCTGTCACTGCTAAGGAAAGCCAACCCCACAGCATTATGGTACCACCACCATGTTATATAGTGGGGATTGCATGCTCAGGGTGGTCTGCAGAGTTTGTTTTTTGCCACTCATAGTATTTTTTTCATTCATTTACTAAACAGTTGTCTTTTCTGGTTTCCTGTCTGTCCGTAAAGGCCTGATTTGTGTAGTAGAAACTAATACATGTCCTGTCAACAGATTCTCCCACCTGAATTGTTGATCTCTGCAGCTCCTCCAGAGGTATTAACATGGGCCTTTTGGGTGTTTCTCTAATTCTCTAATCGACACTCTCTTTGCTGTCAGTTTACCTGGATGACCCTGTCTTGGTAGGTTTGCAGTTGTGTCATACTCTTTTTGTTTTAAAGTTGTGGATTAAACTGGCATGAATTGAATCTCTGTGACATGTTTAAAGCTTGGGATATTGTTTTAGAAACCAATCCTGCTTTAAACTTCTCCACATCTTTATCCCTGACCCGTCTGCTGTGTTCCTTGGTTTTCATGACTATTTATTTGTTGATGTGTTCTAAAGAAACCTCTGAGGCCTTCACAGAACACCTGAATTCATACTGAAAATAAATTACACAAAGGTGGACTCTAGTTACTAATAAGGTAGCCTCTGAAGGATACTGGTGTTACTGGGCTTTCATTAAAGGCATCAGAGTAAATGGGGGTGAATAAAAGTGGATGCAACACTTAAAATGATTTTTGTCTATTTAATTAATTTACTGGCTTCCTTCCTCTTCACAATTGTGGAGAATGACTGTAAAAAGGGTTTATGGAGTGTGAAATTTCATTGAAAAACGTTGTATATTTTTGAGGCAGGGAAAAAAACATATTCCAAGCTCAAGACAAATTATCTTAAAGATGGTTAAGAATTGCACCAAACAGGCAAACTTATTTTAACTCTGTTTTAGGCGGAATATTTAGTTCGATTAGTATCAGAGGCAAACTTGTAGACCAATTAAATAACTTATTCAACTGACAGAGACAATTTGCAAGTTCTCTGCTATTTTAATCTCTAATTCAATAAGATCAGTCATGATTTATCAGCTTAATTATCCTTTGATATTAGCAATTAAACCCCAGCTTTGAATTAAATCTCAATCAAGCTCTTATAATTGATGGAATCAGACTCTACGTAGGTGCTCTACGTGATTGTGTGTGTGTGTGTTTGGAATGGGAGCTGCGGTTTTTGTTTGTCTGCTGTTCATCCTCGCCTTGTTTGTTATCTCGTGCGTGCGCGTTCAGCCTCCATCTGCCTCATCAGTATTGAATAGAAAAGATGATAAACAAGAGGTAAATTTGCGGTGGGAGAGCCGTGTTTGAACACTCAAACACTGGCTGCGCAGGCAGTGCTCGTACCCAAATATCAGCCCACCACCAGACTAAACTGGATTATGGTGCAATTTCAACAATATTAGTATCTGAAACAAAGAGGCACGTGCGCTAAAGCTCCATTGGTGACTCATTTTTCAGCCATTTTGTGCATACAATCCATCTGGAGTGCTACGTTGAGACAAAAAAACTTCCACTGATATTTTGTATGGACTGATATTAAAGGTGAAACTTACCAGAAATGTTCAGAACTTTGAAACAATCTTTAAGAGGTTGTATTCTCTCTGCTAGCTACTAGTGTTGAGCTTCTTATTAGTCCTGCAACAGAAATACACTCTGGGGAACTCCCAAGTTTTAGTATTGTTACGACATGATGTGCAGCTGTGGAGGAAGAAATAAATAAATAAATCTGTTGGCAAACCACACAGATGTTTAATGCGCTCCGTTTTAGATGGAATGGTCATTTGCCTTTGGTTATTCTTTCTTTGTTCCATCTGCCTTTATTTGCCTGCTCAAAAAATTCCCCAAACGCCCAACTGATTCGGCAGCCGTCACATAAATGGCCACACAGAGCCGGTCCACATTGTTTCTGGGCGCTAGCTCTACACAGAGGGGGCCTGGTTTCCTGCCTGGTGTCCACGCTTGCTCGCTCCCCTCCTCACAATGTGCGTCGCGTTAGCCGTCAATCTGTTAACGCTGACAAGTTGCCTTATTGTATCCTCAGAGGTTGCGACCTCTTTCAGAAAACGTTCGCTGTTTGGCTAAGACCTCTCCGTGTTGCAGCTCCAACAGAGATTTAGTGTTTGGCATGAAAGATTCAGACTGAAGCTCAGCCGCTGACTTCCTCACTGAAAAAAAAAAAAAAAAGAAAAACGATGGTGGCACAATCTGGAAAGCCAGCACTTAAAAAAAGACATCATAGTTTTGGTCATTTTATGATGGAAAATATTTTTAAAGGGGCAAATTTGGAATGATTTGGATGACTGTAAATCCAACCATCCTGAAGGCCTAGCCATCATTTAACAAGGTTACCTTTTATCAGTTTATTCTCGAGTTTGCTAAATAGAACTGGAATCAGAGGGTGCAGACAATAAAATTCTTTGATCACCACATGTAGAAAAAATCCCTTAGTATGCTTTCGAAAGTGGGATTTGTCTTTCAGGCACTCCATTTTTACTTTTTTTCGTCTTCATGACAAAGCTTAATGACATTTTCAGTATCTCTGTCTCTTAGTAAAAGTTGAAGCTCCTGCAGTGACCTTTTGCAAAGACTGTATTGCACTGACACAAGCCTTTAACAAAAAAGAAAAACTACCAGGGACATCTGTTGAATCTTTCATTACTTTTTTCTGAAGTAGCAGGTTGCATAGAGGTGCCAGTATTAGTAACAGGGTTGTCAGTTTAGCAGAAAAAGTTAATAAAATAAAAGTTAAAGTAATAAAAGTTAATTCAAATCGGTTGCAGTTAAAAAGAAATCTAGTAGCAAAATTTTTTATTTACCAAAATGCATAGATAAATAGCATTAATAATAATATTATGATTATTCATTAAGTTATATACATTATATTTATTTTTTGTTTTTTTTATTAATTTATTTTAACTATTCATAATTATATCATCTTTTTGTTTTTGACTGATGATATAAACAAAGCAACCGTCTTTTTTGCACACCTACTGTTTAGGGTCGCTGGGTGGCTGGTGCCTATCTCCAGCACTATTGGTCCTAGACGTGGTACACCCTGAACAGGTTACCAGTCAATCACAAGGCAACAGAGAGACCCACACCAGACAGCCAGGCATACAGTCACACCTACACCCAGTTTTAAATCTCCCATTATTCTCAGATTCTGTTTTTGGAATATGGGAGGAAACCAGAGTACCTGGGGAAAAAAACAAAAATTTCACAAGGAGAATCTGCAAACCTCACGGAGAAAAACCCCGACTAAGCGTTGAACCCAGAACATCGTTCCTGCAAGTCAGTGGTGCCATGCAGACCTGACAACAACCAGACCCTAAAGTAATATTACTGCTTTTGCATGTTTGCGCAACATAGTCAGTCCTGTTATCATCTTGTTAAAGATTCTAATTTAGGCACTCAAATCTACTTAATAAAAATATTAATCGACATCCTTATAATTTCCTTCATTTTTGCAAAAACACTTCACATTCCAGTTATAGAGTTTACCTGACACTGTTTCTTTTGCCCGTCCCTCCCCACAGAAAGCCAAACACATCTCAAACCATCGCTTTCTGTTTGCATACAAAGACTTGCTCTGGTCTTGAAATGAACACTCGGTTACTGCTTATTGTTGCGGCAGATTCACATATGCCCAAGCATCAGGAACATCTCTGTAGTCTGCTGTCGTCAGCAGATGGGCGTCCACCGTGGTGTAATACATTTACAGCGCAGCACACCCTAGCCTTGTAGGTCGAACGTGCATGTGCAGTTACTGGTTTGGCATGCTCGGGGAAGACAAACAGGTTTGAACACACCGTGTTATCGACTGCATTTATCTGCACTGTGTTGTCTGCCAGCGCTGGACTTTTGCCAAGTTCAAGGAGGAGGAAAAAAGACAGTAATGCATTGTCTCCCCCCGCCCTACTTTAACGCACCCCCTGCTTGAGACACAGGAGAGATTTGTCTGGCTGCCCCAGTAACTAACCATCCTCTCCTCCAACCAGCCAGTCACAACAATAGCCACAATCATTACTTCTTTTTTTCAGTTTTTGATGCATCATATTGGCTTTTTTGCTCCCAAGTTCAGCCCCAAACTGTTTCTATTAGGCCAAATATGAGGCCTCAGTGGTTGTCACGCAGCAATCTGAGGACGGGGAGGGGAAAAACCTCCAATGGCAAATTGATGGACATCTGTTAGCTTATTTTATTTATTTTCGCGGTGGCCAAGGTCAGCTTGATGGGGCTGATAAGGAGCAAATGAGATTAAGGGGAAAGTGTTGGTGCAGGCAGTGTAATAGACCACTCAGTCTGTCCTTCTCTGTAGCGTCCCTGTTTTTTGACAGCATAGCCTGCTTTTTCTGGAGCTTTTTTTTTATGTTGGGGATTTTTTCAGCAGAGGTTTTGTGGTGAATGGCTCGCTGGGTGGGTATTTCTGACAGAGCTCTCATTGGCAGCTTGTGACTCCTGCACTCACTTACACGATGCACTTCATTGCATCGTTGGGGGAAATCTTGTGGATGAATTCAGCTATTGTGTACCTAGGAAAAAGTTTTTACCCAAACACGATGGCTGCTATCTCTATCAGGACTGAAAGATGTTCTTCTGGTAGATTGGATCTTCCTCTGGTGCAACTTCCACAGTCATATGTTTACATCACGCTATTTGGTCACCATTAAAGTCATTTAAAATAAATTATTCAAAAAAATGTCAGCCAGAGATTTTCCCTTGATTTTAATATTGAATTTAAAAACTTCCACTTGCAAATAACATGCAGCACATGTTTACCTCTCTTAAATGTTATAGTGCTTAAAAAAACAACAAAAGGAGAATCATTCAAAACAGAATTGACAGGTAAGGTGTCCAAGAAAACCACTACTCTGTATTAGCCAGGAAAATCTTAATTTGTCCCTGGTTTGATTAAAAACCTAAGTACTAGTTAGAACAATACTGCCCTGGAAAATGTTGGGAACCAGCTTCTCTATACAGTATGGTATGCCTAAAATGCCAAGACAGGGAAAGTGAAAAACAGTACTAGACCATTGTAGGTCTGTAGAGTAGTTAATGATTGAATTGAAATAGACTAAAAAGGCCACAAGCCAAACTATGATGAAAGGAAGTAAAACTTTGAGAACTTTGTTTTTTGGCACTAGGGACCTTTATTCAACAGTAGCTTGACATGAAGAAGTTCAGAGAGAGAAGGAAAAGACATGCAGAAAATGGTCCGAGGCCAGAAATTGAAACAGGGACAACTGTGTTGAGAACTGTAGCCTCTCTACCACACCTGTTCTACCACTGAGCCATGTGGCGCCCCTGACATCTTTTTTTAAGAAAAGGTATCTTGAGAAGGTTTCTTGTTGTCCACAAACGGATGATAAATGATTTGGACAGAAAAAGCACACAAATTCCGACTGAAATTCCACATAAGAAACATCTCCAACTTTTTCTTAGACTCACGCCTGGTTCACACGGCAAGATTACAATTTCCAAACCTCGAGAGACCACACAAATGGTCATAAAAAAATTACAGATATAACGGTTTGACGACACACCACACGAATAGATTTCACTTACAAACACTCCCAGCTCAGACGGGAAATCTTGCAAAACCTCACGAGATAAAACGTGACATCAGAGTTAATAAACATGGCGAATGAGGAGGAAGACAGGCTAGACACTTCCAAGGTGTATTCCTGCCTGTCAGCTTGCTTTCTGATTGACTACTATTCACATTTACCGGGGTGCATGCTCCTTTGTCCTCGGAACACATCTCGCACAGCTATTTCGGGCTGAAACAATACAACGTGTGGAATATTTTGTGATCCTTCCGAGCAGGCCAGAGCACTAGGATTAATACAACTAGGAATAATACTTCACATACCTACGATTTGAAACTTTTAAGTTTGCATCGAGATGAATTGGAGAATGCCACTGGTATAATTGCCAATGTTCGTTATAGGTGTCTATTCAAGAACAGAGTCCCTTCATCTTTGCAGCAAGATCTCACATTTTCCTAAGAGAAGATTTAGACTCGACGTAACCTTTGAATGTGTTAAGTAGTCAGAAGGAGCGGCTCAATTAACACATTTTGGTTCACATACAGTTTATAAGGAGCTGATGCATCTAGAACAGTGATCTTAAAGCATTAGTGGTGCAATCATGATTGTTTAAATAATGTTTTCTAGAAGTTACCCTAGCACCCAACAGTCTAAACAGTAATGAAAGACCTGCAGACACAAAAAATGCCTAATTGACAGGTTGGACAGTTTTACCACTGCTTAACAGTGTTTGATAGGAGTCTTATTGTGGGCTTCTATCGTTCTTTATCTGGCATGTGGGATGTCCAAAATGACGAGGCATGTTTTTGGTCCCATGTACTTAACAGCTCCAACTTCAGGCCTTATCGTGTTCTACATGCAAGGTGATTGCTTGCTACACCACCTGGCTTTATCCGGACCTAAAATGCAACCCCCATTAAACCCTATCAGCTGCTCGACTCATGATGCCACCACTCATGGCCTCTCCTCCCTTTGCCAAACATGCCAACTTCTTATCAATTAGATCACTCTCTTACTAATCACTGGTCTGCATGTGCTCCCAATTACTTTCAAAATAGGTCACTTGTCAGTTAGTGTGTTATGGATGGTTTACAAGACTTGCTCAAAAGAATATGGAGCCACCTGCCAATAACTGCACTCCCAGTGAGAAGGTCAGTCAGGTTCACCTGCCACGCCCTGTCCTCTGTGTAAAGGGAGCGCAGGGCTGTCTGAGTGCCTGATTGGATGTGGCGTAGCTGCATTCACCTACTAAGTAATTCACTAAACATCTGATAATGCAGCACGTTCCTGGCGCTTTCAAGACAAACATAGATTCCAATACAATACAGTGTTACACTGCCACACTGTCATACAAACAACTGGGGACAACAAAATGAACCTTGTGAAGATTAAGCAAAAACGGAATATTAGAGACCTTTGACAGCTTGACCTCACTAATAGTTTAGTTCTTGGTTTTTGTGCTCGACAGTGTCCTGAACTGAGCCTCTGAGGTATTGTTTACTTGCATTCGGCCACATAGGTATGTGGTTTATTATAGTGTGTCTTGATCGGAGGTATGAGGCTTCACAGCCCACGTACTAAAAGTAGCTATCTTACTTCTGCTTCTCATATGAATGCAGGTCATCTGTAAATAAAAATAATTTTTTTTCTTATCTGTCACAGCAAGTTCCCCAAGTCTTCTAGTTCTTGTCTCTTTGTGTCGTTTTCTGAATAGAATGAGTAAACCGTCACATGGGAAAATCTGTGTGATGCATAAATTTCGTTGTCTGTCGACAACGAGGCCTGTAATGAACTACTTGTTCTATTTATTTATAGAGAGCCCTTAATGATCTACAACAAAACCCAGAGTACACTGCATTGAAGAGCCCTAGATTTTTGTTTTCTGGAACATATTGCGACACTTTAGTAGCAGGGGCAGCAAGTTCTGTGATTCAATCAAGAGCAGTCGGTGCTCATCAGCTGCAGTGGAGAGGCTCGACAAATTACATTAAACAATAAGGGGGGGGAAACAGATTTGCAACATGGTGGTAATATCACAAGAGTGCTGGAATGTTAGACAGAATCATGTTAATGCTGTGAAGTGTATAAAATATACATATGTTCAAGCAGTTTCCATACACTTACCTAGAGCAGAACTGTCACATTAAATTTGGCCTTTTTTCAAGGTGGAAACTCCTTGGTGCTCATCTATTGTGGATTCACTCGAATTCATTGTTTTAAAATTATAGACACAGATATGAGCATACACCCCCACTGATATTTGCTTGAATGTCTCTTGGCATTAATTCTGGCTAGATATTTCACCACTCATTGTTCTTTCAATTAGTCGGTTTTCTGGAATTTATTGGTGTTTTTAGGCATTATTCACCTATTTCCAGTAAGTTTGATAAAGGGGCTTTGCATAATTCCAGATTCTCAATGTTATCCTGCTTTTTCTATTTTGCATCCAGTTTCAATGTGTCCTTGGGAGCCAGGGATGAAATACTCGACTCCTAATATGAGTAACTTTTAAGGGGCTTGCAACTTGACTCGAGCAATAAGCCGACGACTTGCACTTGGACTCAGACTTGCAACTTTAGGGACTGGATTTGGAGGTGTGAAATTGCTATTGTTAGAATTAGCATGTAGTCGATGCTAATGTTAGCTTGTTATATTAGGTCAGATTATTGGGCAAATTTAATAACTTCACAAAGTCTTTGAAAGTATATAGGTGGCATGTCGATTATTTATTGTTTTCAAATTTCTTTTTTCTTTTCTTTCTTTATTATTTTGCACATGCTACTCTGTTAGATTGGCGATAGCATGGCGCATTGAGTACAGTTGTTTTTTTAATAATGTAAACCATGTAGGGCTGCCATTATTCTAGTCTTAAAATGTACACTCAGCTTTTTTTTTTTTTTTATTTGCTCTCAGGTGACAATGACTGGACTTGGGCCGCAAATTCTTTTTGGGACTTGGCCTGTAGGACCTAGTGACTTGACTTGGACTCGACTTGGACAAGTTTTATGTGACTTTCACTTGCTTTTGGCCTTAAGTGTGACTTGAGCTCGTGAGATGGTTAGCTGACTACAACACTTTTGGGAGAATCCTGCTGAAATCCCCATTTGTGTTCAACTTTTTTACCATCTACCTGCTGATTTGAGGTAAAGTTGAACAATTTGAAAGTAGTCTTCTTTCTTTAATATTTCATCCAATTTGTGCAAAGCATCAGTACTACTTGCAGCAAAACAGACCCACAGCATGATGCTGCCATCACTTTGAAGACTCATCCAAACACTCTTCTTGTTATCTTCACTGAATACCTGAAGCTTTGTGTCCTCTGAGATAAAACATATCTCCAGAAGTTAGTCCTATCCATGTTGGAGGCTGCACATTTTGGTTGAGCATGAAGTTGTGTATTCTGAAGCAGGGGCATCTTTCTCGGTCAGGACCCTCTTGGTCCATGGTGATGTTAAACTGGCTTCACCGTGGACAGCGACACTGGCGCACTAGCTTGGGTCTTGTTGGGTCATGATTTTGTTCCTGAACATCCTAATCGGTTTTCTTTCATATGACGGAGGCAGTTTGGCTGTTTTTCCTGAGCATGAGAAGGTGGTGGCACATCTGAAAAACTTTCTGCTCACATACAGCTGTTGGAAGCGATGATCTGGGAATCCGCAGTTGGCTTTAGAAGACTTTCTCAACTTGTGGAAATCTGCAATTCTCCTTTACAGAGCTATCGGGACTTTTAATAAGTATATGTCATTTCAAAGAGTTTTGTCATCACAGGAAAAGTGAAACTACCAGGTACAATGGAACCAGAAGTTGTCAAAAAAACATTCAACAAATTTAAGCACCAGTTTTTAAGATTTTGAGAAAGAATATTTTAACACCTTATAAAATTCCAGAATTAACATATGTGAGTGTATGTAAGCTTCTGACCACAACAGTATTTTATGTATACCTTATTCATTTAAGTATATTATGTATTTGAAAGGAAATCCTTAATCTTCCTTCATTTGCTTGTTTAATTTGACGGTTTAAAGGCCAACGAAGGACATGCTAACTCCTCTCACTCTCCATGTGCATCTTGTTTCCCGTGTCGCTGCCTCTGCCTGGCCTGTGGAAGCAATGCAATTAGACAAACACAAACAAAGCTCTTGAAACTGCCATGGAAAATGCTGACTGTCCACTGTCCTCAGTGCTGGCTGGGACCAGAGTTAACCGCTGCTTGGCATCCATGTTGCATTAAAAAGAAATGTTTAGGAAAATTTCTTTTTGTGGTACATGATTTTTTTTCCTTCTTCTTCAAAAGCTGAAATCGGGCCCCGGCACTGGCAGAGAAGTAAGAAAAAAAGCCAAATACGCACAAAAAAACATTCATTCTTGTGAACTAATAAACTCTCGGTAGTTTATTTAATCAAATGGACTTCCTGGCATTGAAATGGAGTTCACGTCGCGCCTTTGTTTGATTGGCTCTGCTGCTTTGGGTTTAATCCTGCTGGTTTGGGGAGTGTTTGAGTTGGATTACTCCATCGTTGGGCTTGGGTACTGTTTCTCTGGCTTTGACAAGATGCTGTGTGGTGGTGGTAGTGTTGTGTGTGTGCGTGTGTGTGTTCTTCAATACCGAATCAGCTGAAACCACAGACAGCCCAACCGGAGCGCCGTCCAAATCCCTCTGCATGCAAATTAAAAACGCAACAATAAACGTGGCAAAGGAACAAGGTGGGCACGCAGGCTTTATGGCCCCTTCTGCTCCCCCCCCCACCCCACCTCTCCCTTTCTCTCTCTCCTCCATCCTCTGCTCTTTATGTCTCTCCCGCTCTCGCCTTCCTCCAGAAGCCCCTCCTGGGTTTGATGTGGCTTATGGGAGGAGTTGGATCAGGGGACAACCAAACTGCTGAGTTATCTCCTGCATGCAGTGTGGCGGTGTGGCTCTGCCCTCTTTTCGTGTTCTTCATGTGCGTCGCTGTGTTTGTGTGCGGACCAGCAGCCCGGTGTAATCCCGTGGAAATGAAAAGGTGCTGCCGCGCACTGGCCGGGAGATTACAGCGCTGCTCTGTCTCGCTGCCAGGACACACCGCCGGGCCGAGAGAGAAACCCCTCTGCAACACAAACACGCACTCACGCACCCGGAGGCCTACACTCCTTCCTCCCTCGTTGTTTTACACCTCTCCCGCAGCTTCAGCAGAGGTCCGATATTTCCGCTTCGCTCTTAGTCACTCACTCACGCTGGTAAAGATGAGGTCATCAGGTCTGACCACGTCAGCGAGCCTCTGAAGAGTCCTTCTGTCTCTACAGCTGTGAATCTGCAGTTTATATTCAGCTCCATGTTGAAACGCTTTTATAACTCCAACTGCCTCCTTTCACTTCTCTCATTGCTAAGATTTATTTACAGGCCAACTTGTAACCTAGTCAGGTGATCATTAAAATAAAAACAAAAGTTTTTCAAATATGCTTCTTTTTCCAGAATTTCAAATAAAAGAAGAGCACAAAGATTTATAGAATGTATGAACATATTGCCAACTCCATCATTGCTCAGACATCTATGTTTGTATTTGTTTTAGTCTGGTTTGCATGTTTTTGGTGCACATATATCTGGATTTAATAATATTTAATCAATATTAAGTAATAATTTTATCGGGAAATATTAATAATATTGTTTCTGTTATTGTTAGAAAAATCCCAAACTTATATATTGGTATTATTAGAAAATATTAAGAAAAGTAAAAAAAAAAGTAAAAAAAACTTTTATTACTGTGAATAGTGAATGAAAAAGGACACAAACAAGTGCATATAATTAAAATTTTTAAGTTATATGGTACATATGGTACATTTATTTTACAGTAAAAAAGTTATATATATATATATATATATATATATATATATATATATATATATATATATATATATATATTTAATTTTCCAAACGTTTAACTTTTAGGTCAGTTTGATAACCGGAAGTTTTTTTTTTCAGCTATAGATGAAAAAACAGGTTACATGAACATCTGGAAAACTTTAATTCATAGCTAAACCCTGGTCCCAATAATGATAAAGTGAATATATGTATATGTGTATATATATATATATATATATATATATATATATATATATATATATATATATATATATATATATAGGCCCTCTCCCAGGTTAGACTTGAAAGTTTTGATTTTTGAAGGGCTCCTAAAACTCAAGCCATTATTAGTCGACGCATGGACTGTCCAACACGCATGCATGGATGGACGGAGTAGAGCACAATTTTTTTTAACTGCCCGTTGAACGCAACAGAGAATGCATGTCTGTGATTGGTCAGCCCAGCATCAGCCCAAGATCATTTCACCAGAACGGTGCTCTATAGTCGATGTAATTAGTTCTCAATGCAGCTTTTGGGCACTATGCTCTTTATTTTAAGCCCAGTTTATCTAATATGGTCTTTTGGTGATTTTGAACACCAGGAGGTGTAGAGAACAAAACAGACCGCTGTGTTTGTTTGTTTACATGCATTGTAAGAGTATTCAGTGAGCTGCACTTCTGGAAAAAAGCTTTCCAGCTCAATCAAAACTTGCTTTCTGTCAGCCGTTGCTCCTTGAGTGGATGTGTGTTTACAAGCTTAAGTAAATAAACAGTCATTGACCAGAGACATCACTGCAATGGTAGGCAGACCTGCCAGAAAAGGTCTGCACCCCCTGCTGTCCTGGCGGAGAATTGCTTCACAACACTGACACACCAACAGAGAAGCATAAAAGGAAAATGTCTCCGTCAACGCGTGTGCGTGTGGGTGCAAACTTGCTGTATAAACTACGCTTAGATGTCACTGATTCGTGCTTGTTAAGGTTCTTTGTTTATCTCGCTAAAATAGGGTCACTACATTTGGTATGTGGATATGTATCATTGCTGGTAAATGTATTTCCATTCTCTTCTATTGCTTCCCAGGGTGTGGGACAGTAATCCTTTGTTTCTAATTGCAGCACGCCTCACCTTTCTAGTTTTGTTCAGTATGGGCTTGAGAGTTTCCTCACACTTGTTGACTGTTTACTTTAATGCTTATTTTACGTCAAATCTGACAGTTGTGTAAAAGTATTTAAACTTGGATTAAAGTTTTAAATTTGGCCTAATTTGAAAATATCTCAATTTTTCTTTGCTAAAGTTTAAAATTATTTATTTATTTTCCTCACAAATATATGATCCTGAACGGTTTACTCGCAGCATAACTGAACCTTTTATTTACTTTTAGCTTCAAAGAAAAACATCTAGAGCCACAAATTAACCAATTCATAGTGTTTTGTTTGTTCAAGTAAATCACTTTTCACTGTGATCACTTTGAGCTCTGTGTTTCGTGGCCCTCTGCTGGAGCGTCTCAAACTCATGAGTCACTTCCTCCTGAGGGTGCTGCTCAGTGCGGGAGAGATCCTTGTCACATTAAATTGGTCCTTCGTGCTGTCCCGCTTGACCTCCAGTCACTCATGTCTTCATCTCCAGCTGCAGAGGAGAAACACACAAACTGCAGTTTGTGTGTGTGTGTGTTTTACAATGCTGGAAACTGTTTCTGTTAAACACCTTTTCTGACATGATTTGATCAATAAAATAAATTGAAATGTTGGTTTTAATCTCAGTGTTCACAAAGGTTTTTTTATACTTTCAACTTAAAAAGTCTGATTATGTTGGTCTGATCAAAAATAAATCTTTACTTTGCTCTATTTTTCTGGGTTTGATATTTTACTGAACCATCCTCTCTCATTTATTTCTTTAAGGGTTGGCTCTGCGAGCTGCTGCGTTGGAAAGAGGATCCTTCTCCAGAGAACCGGACGCTCTGGGAAAACCTGTCCATGATCCGTCGGTTCCTGAGCCTCTCGCAGGTCGAACGCGACGCCATCTACGAGCAGGAGAGCAGCGCGGGACAGCAGCACCACAACGAGCGGCCGTCACACCTGATACACGTTTCCACCGACCAGCTTCAGGTGAGCGGGACATTTAATCACATCTGTATACAAACTGAGCAACAACCGCACTAATAGTTCCTGCTTAATAATTGTTTAAACAGTCTAAAAAAATAAACCCTTTTTCATCCTAGGGCTTTAGATCTACCCAGTTTGACCAAAATTGAGAAACACGCAACAGATTCCACACAATAACTACGTCATTTTTGCTCGCATAGGACATAAAATGGAAAGTAGCAGCCTGGTGGTTTTTATTATGTTCCTGACTAACTGATCATCAGCAGGTGTAACCGCCTCTTTAAAAGCTGGAGTTTTTGCAGTCAGCTCCTTCGAAGCAATCAGGTGCATGTTAGCAAAGTGTCAGGCTGGAAAGAAATCAGCAATGACTTTAAAGGTGTCCTTCACTAGTTTTTTCAAGAAATATGCCGTGGTCTCTAGTTTTAAGGAATGCCTTGTGTGTCGTTTTCTGTGGAGAAAAAAGCTCTCGCTGTCCTGTTTGAAGAGGTAGAAGTTTGTCGGAGGAGTGGCTAGCCGGAAAATGACGAGATTGCGATTCTTACTCATTAATAGTCATGATATGCAAATGTGTGGTCTCTGATTTGCTAAGAGCAACGCAACTATTAACTCTTATTCTGCCTTTTAACAAATACCTAAGTTCAACTTACTTTGCTGGTCTTGCTCCAAAGACAAATTTCAACCATTTCTTCCTCAGCTCTTCTTCCATGGGTAAAACATCCAACGCTGATTTGTTTTCTCCACAAGTAACACAAGCCTGAGCAAGGTCCGCCATGTTGTGGACTTGGTAATGGTTAGCTTCTACTAGCAGAGATGCGCTCTGCTCTCCTGCTTGCAAAATCAATACAGCATTCCCTTGGGCAGTCATAAGCCAAGGTAGGCTGTGACGTGTAAGAGACTGACTTTTTCTGACTCGCCTCGTTTTTGCCATCAATTTCGTTTCTGCAGCTAATGCAGGCAATGAGGGTTGGAGAAAATGTTTATGTGCAGCATGCATATGCAGCTCAGAGAGACCGATCATATTTCATAAAGAACAAGTATTACCCAGTTTCTCAGCGAACGAGATCTTTAAAGAATTAGCTAGTGAGTCTGACCATCAATCTGGGAAGCGTTATAAGACCACTTCCAGACAATCTGATGAGATTTATTATTACGAAGTCGAAAAGAAATGAACCCCAAGCTGAGCTAGTTCAATAATGCTCAGAGAAATTGTACGAAAAAAAAGAGCTCGTCAGGCCTCCGCTAACATGTGAAATGTTTAAGTTCATGACAGGACAATTGTAAGAGACTGAACAAGTATGGCTCCTTTGGAAGGGGTTGTCATCAGAAAGCCTCCATAAAATAAAATGTATGCACAAAATTTAATTCAAAGGAGCGTCACTCGTTGGAACAATATAATTTGTACAGATCAGACCGAAGCAGAGATGTTTAGCCGTAATCCAGCCGCACGGCAGTAGAGGGTTGATGATTTGGTCTTATATTGCGCCCACAAGAGTACCCTGGAGTCTTTGAGTTGATCGTGAACTTTCATTTATTCCTAAATATTCTAGAGTCAAACGTGTGTTTAGAGAAGAGCTGCTTCTTTAAGGTTACTGCTGATTACTTTCCATCATGGCATAGTCAACAATATTCTCCATCAAACCAACAAAACTCTTAAATTATACATACATACATACATACATGAATCTGCTGTTTGTTTTTTTCAACGTTTGAGGTTAGATGGAAATAATTTCACAATCATATAGAGATCTTTTTAACAGGCTCCAGAGTAGTATACTTTTTTAACATTACTGCATAGCTGGAATTAAGCATATTTTATTAGCTGTTTGACACTTTTCTTTCTTATGCTGATTTTTCATACAATTTAAAGCAGACTGTTAGTTTCATAGAAGTTATGTATTATGTTGGACAATTTAGGTGGTAAATGAGTCATCTGATAGGAGGGAGAATAATAAGTTATTAAACTGCCTTTGGATCCGAATCATTTCTGCAGCCTGAATAAATTTGTAAACACTACTCGCGAGGCGCAGAACTCAACTCTCTTGATAACAATCTGCTTATGAGATTCTAAAAGTCTTGAGTCCAAAACAAGTGAAAAACACCCTTTTTCTCATTTAATGTATTTTCAGCTAATATTCCAGGAAAATAAATAAACAACGTTTAAGAGTCATAATGAACCCTTGTAAATTAGAACCACAGCAACACTTCAAAGTTCCTACTTTTCACAGAAAGCTGTTTTCAAAGATATCATTAGACTGAACTTGGTTAACAGACCTGCTTTATATGAGACATCTGGCGTATGAATAACAAATAACACAAAGGCTCAGTTAACGGTAGAAACATCTTAATGAAGCACAATAATACTCCTATTAAAAGTCCGTGCCACAGCTGACTGCTTGATTTGTTTTTTTGGTTCCTTAGATACACGCCCAGTTGTTTCAGAAAGGCTCTCATTTACTGGATATAAATAAGGTAATAGGATTTCTTTTAGCTGCAGATATGGAATGAGGGAGTTTTTATGTGGACTATGCATGCAAACAGAAATGCTTGTAGATGGATAAAATTAGATTATTTCTGACTTAATTCTGCAGCTCCTTACTGTCCATAAAAAAACAGGGTTCTAAATATTTTCCGCCGGTCTTGCACTAACACGACACATCAGCCAAATTAACTCCCATTTGCTCAACAAGAGCTCAGTATATTGGTACAGTAAAATCACATCTCTGGGTGCATTTATGCAGCTGGCGAGCTGAGTCCCTGCAAAGTGCTGTTTTGCAAACTTGATTATGAAACACCTATCGACAGCGTCTGACTCAGAAATGAAAACACAAGAGCAGCCATTTCACCGGGTCAACAGGGACCACTAGTTGCCCACTCGCTCCATCTCCAGCCACACAATGAGACATTTTGCGAGTAATGTGTCATGCGTTTACACCGAAAGGAGTCCAAGCCGAAGGGAGAGTGAAAGCCAACGATAGTAGCAAATCAGCCGGACCATCGCTACGTGATTTGTGCACAGGAATTAGTTTATTGTTGGCGGCCGCTGGAGCCTAATAAGCTGCTGAGGACAGAATTGAAACACTGGTTTTTGTCTGAATTCCTTCTCTGTTATGCTGCTTGTGTGCTTTGAGTACCTGAGTGTCGCCACCATGGTGATGTTGTTGCCTTTAGCCTTACAATGAGACCAGTTGATAGTTTAGTGAAAGCTTCCTTTAAGAAGATTCCAGCTCAATAGTTTTATATCCAGATTTCAGATGTTTTTTAATGTAAGTTTTTAATAAAGGGACAACTCAAGATTTAAAAAAAAAATTGTACCTGCAGTAGATTTCTCTCTTGCCGTTTTTATTTTGTATTAATCCATCTAGTTGGTCCTAAAGGCTACAGCTAGAAGCTAATCTGAGAAGATCAAAGCCTAAAAAGAAACTCCAATCTCACATTGTAGCGGTGTATGCAAACACTGCTTTAGGAAGCCTAAAACATGATGCTTTGGACAGTTATTAACACAGAAAGTTTTAATGATTTACATAGGAAATGGAGGTAGGAGGCTATCTGCCTCCATTATCTTCTTGTGTGAGACACTGACTCAAAACTGAACATTCAAACCATTGCCGGTCAGAGTAACCGTCTGATGCCAAAGTAAAGCGGTACAAAATAAAAAATTAACATAGAGGCTTAGGTAAAATCTATTTGATGATTTTCAGCCTGCTTTACATTTCTATTTGACAGATACTCTGACAGGAAGCACTTTACATGTGCCGTCTTGAGTATGTGTTTCACACAGGAAGATTATTGGTGGCGCACCGCCTCCTGACTTCGTTTTCCACATATTTACTCATTGACATCTCGGTGAAAAGCCAGCCAATATGAACATGATAACAGTTTAAGGGTTCATGAAAGTGCATTGGCATCAACTGCTGTGATGTTTTGAGGTCCAAGTTGTTTTAAGATGACAGAAGGCCATATTGGTCTTGGCTTTTCTCTGTCTAGCTGTTATCATCAGCCTCCAGTACCAACTAATCTGGATTTCAACTAAATGAAGAAACAGAAGGTTCAACAGAAAGGGAAATCTTACTCCTTTTTGGCTTTTAGATCCTTTTACTTCTAGCATTTTAAATTGAACTGCTGGTTCTTCAACTGAGTCTGGTTTAAAATTTAAAATTAAGCTTTTCAACTATGTGATTGCTTTGTACAGAAATGTTTATATGTTCTAAAAACTGATAGAAATCTAGTCTTTAAAGTATGAAAATACTGTAGAAACACTGACATCCTCTTCTGTTTTTGTTTTTCTCTCTCCAGGCTCAGCCGCCTCAGAGTCAGCAGCAGCACCAGCCCTCCCTGTCCCTCCACCCATCCCAGCCTCTTTTATCCCAGCAACCCTTGCAGCAACAGCAAAGCAACGCCGGCCCCCGACTGCCGCCTCGCCAGCCGTCCACCGCCTCCCCGGCCGAGACGGAGGATGAGGGCAGCCGCAGCATCAAGTCCCGCAGCAGCGGAGGGAAGATCTCCCTGGAAGCTCTGGGAATCCTGCAGAGCTTCATCCAGGACGTCGGCCTGTACCCCGACGAGGAAGCCATCCACACCCTGTCGGCCCAGCTGGACCTCCCCAAGCTCACCATCATCAAGTTCTTCCAGAACCAGCGTTTTTACGTCAATCACCCGGCCAAGGCGCCAAAGGACCCCACCGCCAACAACACCGCCGCTGCCACCAACAACTGCGGCAGCACGGCGGCGAACACCAGCAGCAGCAGCAGCAGCAGGAGCAGCCCCGCCTTTGAGGAGCTGACGGACTTCAGGGAGAGCGGAGAGCTGCTGAAGGAGCTGGATGAGAGCACGCAGACCACCGCTACAATCTTCTCCATCAAGATGGAGGAGCACCTGAGCCGCGGCACTGAGGTCCAGCCCGAGTCTGAGCACGAGGTCAAGTAGGACTCCCAACGGACCGAGACAGACCCCGCAGACTCGATGACTGTGCTGATCATAATGCTCACCTATCACACTGAACATGAGGAGGAGTCGTGATCTCAGTCTGTACGGCGTCCGGACAGATGAGACGTGTTTATATGGAAATGCGTGATCACACACTGGAAAACCCATCTCAGACTCAGTAAAACCAGTACTACTTTTTGGATTTTGTAAAACTTGTAATAATCACTGTAAAGACTGAAGCATCATTTTAATAATCTGCACAAAAAAGAAAAAAAAGTTATTGTAATTATGTTGCCGTGGATATTTGCTGGCTGCACTCGATGTATGTCGTTTTACACTGACTTCTCTTTTTGAGCTACTGATTATATTCAGAAAGGAAAAAAAAAAAGTTCCCCTGGAGTTCGATAGGTGTTTATGTATGTAGTTTTTTTTTCTTTTTTTAAGCAAATGAAATCAAGGACCAAGTGGTTGTCAAGGCCTTAATCATGAGGTATCAAGTCTGGAGCCTGCTGGCGGATAAGTTATTCTTTTACGAAAGAGCGTAATGTGATTCTGGATCACTGCAATCACCCAGAGCCCAGGTGCATCTCTGAGAAGAGCTCAATCTGTACTTATTATATGTTAGGGAAGAATTAGAAATATAAATATATATAGACATTATATTGTAACTGTAAAAAAAAAAGTACAGTCTTAAAGAAACTATGCCAACAAATGCCTTGTACTATACGGCACTGCCGATGTTAGATTATTTTGCAAAACCTTCGTCACTGTAATTTGTGAAATGCCACATGGTTAGAAATGTGAATGGATGAAATGTTCTGTTGTCTGACGTTATTTATTTGCAGTTCATGCAGTGTTTCTGATGTAATTATTACAGTTTTCATTTTGGAACTTTGTCACTTTTCCCCCTTTTTTTTCTCTTTTTTTAAAGAATAATCTCCACCAGTCTTTTTATTGCTATTTATAAGTGTAACTTCAACGGGCAGTAAAAACAAAAAGTGTCTTAAACGTCTTAAACGGAGAAGCGTGCTTTAAAGGTTGCCTATAAAGTGCTGTCCGTCGAGCAAATCATGCTACAAGCTTCACTATTATTGTTGTATGCAATTTTTACTATCATGCAAATAAGCTTAGGTGGAACGACTAACCTGTAGGCGAGCTTAGAATGAGAGTTTAAAAGAGAAGAAAAAAAAAACATATGCAATCTGTGTGAGATCCGATGTCTGCGACGCGTCTTCCTATGGTCCACGATCCGATTGGGAATGCTCCGGCTGTGTAAAGATCCTGTACAAAAAAAAAAGTGTTTCCTTTTTTAAAAGCATTCATTTCAAAGGAGAAAACTGGTTATTTTGTTACAAACTGACTGTTTTGTAAGTGTTTCTCAGTTCGTCTCTGCAGAGATGTTCTAACTAGAAGTGGTTACTGATTGTTAATTACACGATTAAAGTGTTTGTATTGTTACACAGATTTTTCTTGGCATTAACTTGACCAGACTCTTTCGCCCTCTGAGGTTTTTTATTTTTATTTCGTCGTCTTCTCCGGAAACAAAAGATAAGACAATGTGAAATGTTTTTAAAAGCCCAATCAGCTGGGTACACCTGCTGTTTGTAATAACTGTAAATATCACATGGTATGGATCATTGATTGTTTATTATTGTAAATATATTTGAGGTTTGTGTAAGAGCTCACCGTACAAGAACCGAATTTTCTGTTGTGCCTCTTCCTCTCAGAGCGACTGTACCTGGGCTCCTCCGAACTGCTGAGTGTATCTGAAGCACCTGTGAAATCTGAAATAAATAAAATCGTGAGGTGTGAACACCTGGGAGTTAACATCTAAAGCAGCGCAGGTGTCCTGACCTCACTGAGAGGGGAATTCCCTTCACCTGTTCACACCCGGGGAAACGTGCCAGCCTGTGCTTGAGCAGCCATGTTGCTGCCCTTATCCTGCTCTTTAAAAAGGCAAAGCGAAACATGGTTTGTGTTCGGGGGACAAGAAATTCAAACAAACCAAAAAAAATCTATGAGCTGTCAGAGGTGATGATCTGAGGGGACACAAAGCATATTAGGAGGTGAAAACGAGATTGAAATAAGAAAGCGGCGTTGATTTATCCAGATTTTTCACTCGTTCGCTGACAGAAGTGCCAACAACCATCAGCAACTCCAGCATTTAGTCATTATCACCATTTTCATGAAGACCAGACTGTTTCCCTTAGAAAATATTGTTTCTTTTTACAGCAGAAGTAATTTCAAGGCTTTTTATAGAACAGGTTGAGTACATGTATAGTTACATTCAATAAAGTTACTCCATTACAGTCAGATTCAATAGATTAGAACATGGAAAGCAGCATAAAACATCTAATCACTGTAATGCACTCGCTCTTCCTGTGCAAGCAGATGGTCACAGGAGAGAGGAACATCTCTGTTATCAGGACGAAACCTCCAGCAGAACCAAAGGGAGCCCATATACCTCTAACGACTGATGGGATAGGAACGAAAGGCAAAAAGAATGCACATATGTAGTCGAATTAATAACTGCAAATGCATACAAACATGGAGATGTCCTAAAAAGTTGACATGATGTCTGCCTCAAAGCTAAAAACCTGGTGCTGCTTCCACAGAAAAGGAAGCTGATCGCTGAAATATGTGCTTTAAAATATTTTCCACCTTCAGTAAAATCTTTAGTTAAAACGTTTGTCTCAATGTTTGGGGTAAAATCAGGTTTACCAGGGAGTTTTTATTTTTATTTTAATAACCTTAATATCTAAAAAGTAAATAAATAAAAGAAAATAGAAATGAAGTATAAAGATAGCAGATATATCTAAATTAATACGTTAAATTAAGTCTTAAAAAAAATGTAGAAGTTGCAAATATTGATCAAAATATAAAACTTGATATCAAAAATGGCTAATTTCACATGCAACTTATTAAATAAAATTGAATAGCCAGTATCTGAAATAATAATAGAATCTTGATATAAAGGATATTTTAAATAGATTATTTGGATAATTACATCTAAAAATTATTTAGATATATTTGGTAATAGATAAAACTATAATTATAAAATTATACATTGTAAAAGTAATTATAGCTGATTCATGAAAATGCCTAAAAAACAAAACTATAGTGCTTCTTTAATATTTAATAACATGAATAAGGTTGTTATCAAGTTTTTAGCAGAGAAAGTAAGAGTCTTCTACTTTGAATTTTCTACCTTGGAAGAGTTGATGACAAAGTTCAGTGTTGTAATTTTTAGACCATAAACTAGGTTTAAAATGAAAAAATTCTGACTACTATAAAATATGTGAACATCAACATGCAACTTTTTTTATATTAAGATGCTAAATTTGAGTTTTCAGCAAATACTCTCCCCTAAAGCAGCAGAAAGCTCTGGTTTGACTGGAGTTTCTCTACCAACAGGTAAGGCTGTTTTCTAGCTCTCCCCGGCACCACTTCAAAGACCTTACCGCATGTTAAAATAGAAATCATATTTATGGCAAAAAGGTTGACTGATGAGTCACCAATGCTGTTACCTCGGGCACCTCATGGAGAGGCTTACATGCTTTTAAATTATTAAACTAAAGAGACATCACACTGAGGCACAGGCCACCTTTTTCTAAGTTGCTAAAAGAACCAAACAGACCCATCTTGTGATATTTGTAGAAATCCTCTGCAAACAGTTTTCACATTAGGGATCCAGCTGACGCACGTGTGTGGTGAGAGCTGGGTGGAGCTCTAAGCAAAGTTTAATTTTAACTGGTTAAATAATAATGGCACAGTTTTAACAGTGGTGAGAGGAGAAATATTTATGGGCTACACAAAACACTGGATAATGATCGCACTGTAAGGAAAAATGATTAGCTTGCTTCATAGCCATTCATTTTCAGGATAAAGGAATTTTATACAAACATTGGGGTAAAAATATGGCTAAAAATAATTGTTTCATGGTTAGACAACGGCTTAGACATCCATTTTTGCTGTGCACAAAAGTCTTTTATTAGCACCATTAATAAAGGTGTATAAATAACCTTAAAGTTTTAATATTTTGAAAAATACAACCTTTAGTTTGAGTACATTTATTCAGCAAAAAAACATCCCATATTAATAAATAATGAGCCCAATACATCCTTTAAAATGCATTTAACAAAAGCACTTTTTTATTTATACATTTTTAAGTTGATCAGAGTGTCTAGGCACTTTTAATTTGGAGGCATGCCATCATTATTTAGGTGAAACTGTCTCCCTTGGTCAGACAAAACTGAGACCTTTTCTGGAACAAACACTCCAGGTGTATTTGATTGAGACCCCCTCTAAAAAATGCTTAAAACTTATGTCTTTCAGCTTCCCAAGCTGCATTTTCTTTCAAATATTTTAGATATCCTTTACAAAATAATCTGCAAATTGGCAGACATTTCACAAGTAATTTGGAGTCACGTTCCACAGAAAAATCCGCGAATACTTAACCGCGGATTGGTGGAAGTCCTCTGCACAGGGAAATTGTGATTGTTGACATCGCTCTCGACACAAGACAGTACTGCCTTAGGGGTGGCACATCTGTATCCATAATTGCATGCACTGTAAGAAAATCTGGCCTTTGTAATATCGATGACAATTGTATGTCTGGTTGGCTATTAAAAAAAGACAGACTGCTAAAGGAATCTTGACCCGAACAGTATTATTTTTTTGAAAGCTAAATTTATGAAGCACAAGACCTAATATTGGACAGCTATTGTTTAGTTTTGTTTAGTTTTTGATGGTTCCGGTAAGAACATACAGAGTTCCTTGGTCTAAAAAGGGTTGCAGAAGAAGAGCCTCACCCAGGGCTCTAGAAGAGAGCTCAGGAGAGAACCCAGGTCTGTCTACAGAGCTTCCTCAGAGGAACGGTCATACAAGTAATTTTATATTAACAATCATTTCTAAATGAAGCATTTTCCAAATTTTTCAGTGTGCGACTGAAACAAAAAAGTTATTGTTAGCTGATTTAAACATCTTTACGAGGGGTAGCCATAAATGTGGAAGGCATCGTACGTCCGTAAAGATGAGGACGAAATGCCGGTATTAAATTAAACCCCTTCATAAATCTAGTTTTAAATAATCATTGTGTTAAAGGTAAAACCCCTGCTGCTTTCTCATTATCTGCTCTTACATTGTTTGCTTTCAAAGTATGTATTTAAATCCCTAAAATGTGATCATAACAAAAATATACTCTACCAATAATTAAGAGAAAACTTTAAATTAAGAAGACTTAACTGATTGAAATAAAACACCCTGATATGGTGAGTTTATCCAATAATTAGAATTTTGCATTGCAAGGATGCACATCTTCAGCCTGGATGTTCCCTATATACTGCAAATCGTGCACGCTCCACTGAACACAATCCCCCAGAGTCCTCATGGAGCTGTCAATCAAATGCGAGCATTAACACTTCACAGGCAAACTGAAGGAAAACAGGAGTTTTGGCTTCAACATAACCAAGACTTCTGAAAGTGTCACAATGTTAAGTAAACCAGGAGGATGGCTCGCTACAATTCTCACCAGCAACATAAAGTGAGAGAAAAATATAATAAAGCAATTTAAGGAAATATGAGGTGTGGTGACTTCACTTACGCTGCAGAAAGAAAGTAAACATGGTATTAGACAATCAGCCCTCTCAACAGTATCCCAACTTGCCCTGCATTTGATATGTAAAAGCCCTCTGCATGGCACCTCATCCTAATAGTCATAATTGACAGCACCTGTGAAGGTTTGATTTAAGCCTGCTTGACCCGGCTTGCAGAGCTTTGACCCTCACAGGAGCTTTGACCCTCACAGTTCTTGCTGATGGATATTAGCTTTGATTTGATTTGATTTGATTTGATTTGTTTTGTTAAATAGTGCAGCTCCTGAGCTGACCTGAGTTGGATTACTAAGCAAGCTCTTTTCAAAAAACAAAAATTATTTATTTAAATAAGCTCTTGTGCCTGTAAAGAAAGCTTGTATAGAGATCATAATAATTTACAGTCATGGTGAAAAGGAAGCATCCAGACTTTTAATTTCATTATTTTGCAGAAAAATAGCCTGTTTTTTCACAGGTTCTAAGCGTACTTCAATCTAACCTCAACTGCAAAAAAAAAAAAAAAACAGATTCTACACTGTCAGTATTTGTTGAATACAGTTGAAGTCAAAATCCAACTGCTGAGTGTGGAAAAACAGCTTGTTGAACCTTCACCAGCAATAACTTCTAGTAGTCTTCTTTTATTGTCTGAATTCATTAGTCTCTCACAACATTATGAAGACATGTTGTTTAACTTTTCCAGTGTTGCTTCAGGTCATTGAGGTTTGCAGGGTTTCATTTCTGCACAGGATTTAAACCAGGTTGAGATCTGGACTTTGCAACATCTTCATGCTTTTTTATTGGTTCTGTTGGAAATGTGCTACTGTGTGTGGGATTCCTGTCCTTTCAACATGTCCTGTTGATAACCCAGTTTGGACTGAGCTGCAGCTGTTAGACAGATTACTTCCAATTTGACTCTGGAGTACTGATGTAGCCTACTATGGAATACATGATTGACTCAGTGACTTCAAAGTGCCCAAACAAGCCCAAATCATTAACTCTGCACCATTGTGCCCGACATTTGGTATGATGGGGTTGTGCAAACCTATGTCATGGTACCAACTTCTTCAGGGCCCTATCAGGAAATTCAACAGGCTTACTGTAGATTGAGAAGAAGCTAGCAATCAGCTCTTTTACTTGTTTTCTTCCCAAACTGATGGGCAACATCTCCAAAACCACTGCAGATGAATACATGACTTTCATCCTCTCATGCAGATATTTTTTCTGGTTTCTCATTTCTTCTCTTGTACTTACTTTATGCACCTTACAAGATGCCCTAGTTTTGGGACAGGACAAAAAAATGAGCAGAAAAGGCAGCAAAATTCCAAAGTAAATGTCGAAAGCTTTGAAAAATATTGATCAAGACCACTTGAAAGTGTTACAAGAGTAAAGAAATCTGGCTACTTTGAGGACAAGTGAGAAGAAAAAAAGGATTATTTATTACCATTGTACAGTACTCTAAATATCAAAGTTGGGCTCGAAGAATAAAACTTAAGCGTTTCTTTTGTAATTTGCATTTTTGCATTTGAATGACCTTACTGGGACACTCGGACTCTGCAGTAAATCAGAGCATTTGACAGCAGGTCAAACACAGGATTAGAGTCCCTAAACACATTGTTTTCTTTGAATCATCTGGTTGTTATCTCTCTGTCAACATGGACACACCAACATGAACACATGCTGCATTAACAGGTCTGCAGCCCTTTTACCGGGCAGTCTCTCTGTCACGTTTATCTACAGATTAATAGGGACGTTACGCTCAGGTTGCTACTGCACAACATTGGCAGGTCTGGCTCATGCCAGTCAGTCCTCAGCTCCTACCATCGAGCCCCTGGGACTGTGCAGTAAATCAGACAGGAAATGCAGCAGAAAGCCTAATAAATGTATTTTAATGGCAATCTTAATGGGAGCGCCATAATGTAAACTGGAAACTCGTCTATCTCTTTGACTCTCTCCTTCACATTGAGCTGCCGAATATCAGGAATCATACAGACTTGGTTTCCTGAATGTGGCAAAGTGGAAGGTTAGAGCTTTGGAAATTAATAACTTTAATCACAGAGTTGCTTTCTGCTCTCCTCTCTCGCTATTTGCCTTCCAGGTTTTTGGAGGCTAGATTAAATATGAACCAATGCGGCAGGCTGAAACTGTCCTGCTGATCATATTAGTTCAACGGCATCACATCTGTTTGGAAACAGGTTCGATTTATGGAAAATGAAGTTTAAGCACATTCCTTGTTGGGTCTAAGTTTATTAAAACATCCTAATTCTGAGTTATGTTGCTGTAATAAATCCATTACAACAGGTACATCAGATAAAAAGGTTCTTTTGTCACTTTGGTATGTAGAGTTTCTCTACAGTCAATCTGGAAAGTACTCACAGCACTTTAATTTTCTGACATTTACATTCTTATTCAAAAGTAAATTAAATATATTTTCTCCCTAGCTATTTTACACTTACTACCCAATAATGACAAGGTGAAAAAGTCTGTCTATTTTTTTGGGATAGTTTATTTAATTAAAAAAGAAATCCCAAATGTATAAGTATTCGCAGTCTGTACCAGAACACCAGAAGTTGAGCTCACGTGCATCTTGTTTCCACTAAACATCCTTAAGATGTTTTTACTTGAATGGAGTGCACCATACCAAGAAAGGCACTAGTCAGAAAGGTGGAGAGGAACCCAATGTATGCTTAGGTGGAGCTTTAGTGTTTCCCTTGTGGAGATAGAACCATCTACTATCAACCACTGCTAACGCATTCCAACAGTCAGGCCTTTGGTAAAGTAGCCCGTTGGATATGGCAGATCACTTAAATTTATCAGAAACATACCTTTGAAATAGTCAGACCAAGAAAAACATTATTCTCTGGTCTGATGAAACCAAACAACTTTTTGGCCTGAACTACAAACATCATGTCTGGAGAGAGGAGGCATGAACAGCTAACTTGTCAGAATGCTTCACTAGCTTGAAATCCCAAAATCACCTTTTATTGCACCAGTCTTCTACTTGTACTTCATGTCTGTCCTTATTTTGTTTTTTGTTTGCAAAGAACAGGTCTGTTTCTGCTGCCCTTCTTAACCCATTACCGTTCTTATGTCCCTCATGTGGGCAAAAAATTGGGCAACAATTGCAGGATATTTAATTAAACCAACTTCTGCCAATGTTAAGCAAATCTGCACTGATGGCATCACCATTCTGTTGGACATTTCTCAGAAAGGAACAGGAATTTGAAATATTTTATTATGGAAAGGTTTTAGGAGGGTAGCAGGATGATTTGGAAATACACTTTGTATTGTTGTAAACATTTAGATATGTTGATAAAGACACCTAGGTTTTTGTGCATGCTCTGTAGTTTTTAAGCCTCAGTGAGCCTAGTTGAGCACTGATCTTGAACCTCAAATCTTTGGTACCAAAAACAATGACTTGTGTCTTTTCAGCATTAAACCGGAAGAAATTCTGACATGTCTTTTAACTGGCATTGTGAAACCACTGGTCAGTGACTGTATTGGACAATCCCGTCCACTTCAGAGTCTATCAATCACAAGTTTTAGATTAATAAAAGTAACCCGAGAACAGAACCTTGAGGAACCAGCGTGTGATCTTTCTTGACCCAGATTATTGTCACCATATCTAGGAGGTAGAAATAGTACCAAAATAGTTTACTCAAGCCAAGGTGCAGTTGCTTTGATGACATTTTAAGTAGAAGTAACAGCATAAGAATCTGATCCTGTAAAATAGTTACTATTGCTTAGAAGAATGAACTGAAATGAAGTTAGCTCATCTTTTTGTGTGAAAGCACATTTTTGTTATACATGTTTGAACCTAACAAAGCTCCTTACAGAAAAATTATTCCACATCCTATTACAATTATCATCTTAAAAACACAATCTATCAGAATGCATAGCTCATAAATTGCTGCTGCTGAAACTTGTGACCATGACAGCACATTTGTAAACATGCTTCATCTTTTGGCATCAGCATTCCAAGGGCCTTATTTCTGTCTGAGGCCGACACCTCTGGCAGCCCTTTTCTTCAGCTTTGCAGTTTCAGACACAACAGCTTTTGTTTGAAGTTTAGAGGCAGACACAACAAGCAGAGCTGTGGCTCCACGGTTCTCAGACCTTCCACCTCTGTTTACAATCTGAGCATGTCAAGCAGAAATGTGTGGAAACGGACAGCTTCCTGGAAGTTTGAGTCAAAGACTACGGTTCGTTCGAGACAGATGATGCTTTTAGAGATTTAAAAATTGATTTCCCTATGATTATTTTAGGTGAAAATGTGTAGCTTTAAGTTATATAAATGAGCAATAACAACTGTCAGTTTTGCCCCACATTAGGGAGTGATATGTTTTTTGGAGTCGGTGGTTTGTAAATTTTCCTCATATTTAATGAACAATCGACTCATGTTTATTTACTAAGTCTGTAGCCTCTTGTTCATTTTGTATGATTCTAGCTGAAGTGGCCTCTTGCTGTTTGAAGTACTAATTGAACTCGTTTTTAATTCTCTAAACCTGCCTTACCTCTTTCATTTTAAAAACAATAACTCATCGATGAACAACGCCACTCACCAGGAGGCTCTTGTCACAGCGGTTCCTCTTATGCATCGACCAAAACAGACTCGACAGTGAAAGTTGCGTCACAGATTTTTAGGCCGTTTGCAGGTCCAAGTGGCTCACCACTTATGAGTCTGAATTATGTTTAATGTATTCAGTCCCCCCCCCCCCCCCAAAAAAAAAAAAACTAAAGAGCTAACAGCATTTCAGTAGATAAACAGCTGGATTTAGAAAGATTTATTTTATGTATTATTCATTCACTTAATTGTTGTTCTTTTACATAGGGCCACAACAATAGTTTTCTCAAGGCACTACAGGACAGACAGGTCTAATTTATATACAATTCCAAAGAATCATGTAGATCTAATCCTAATCATTGCAATCCAATCAAAAACAGTCAAATCCTGTCCAGTTCTAGCCAAATAAAAGATTATTCACTCAAATTAAGAGGCTATAAAATGCTAATTATTAAAGATTTACCTTAGGAAGTTATCAGATTGGTTTGAGTCGTTGATTAACGAGCAGTCAGTCATACTGAGAAAACATTGGGCGAAGGTGGAGATGAGCCACTCCCTTTTAACAGGAAACGACCTCTGCCAGAACTAACCATGGTATGAGGTGCCATACATCTCAACCGGCTGGGGGTTAGGAGGAAAAGGAAGAGACAGAAAAAAAACCTTTTGAAGCACTGGATCAGGTGTAATGTATAGAAAGGAAAACAAAAGACAGTCAATGTCAGCAATATTGGCAAACATAATTAGTTAAAACTAATTCTTTCACACAAGACAGTAATTTGATGTTTTATAAGAGATCAACATAAACCTCAAGCATAATTTTGAAGTGCAGAAAAAGGTTTTCGAAATGTTTTACAAAGAAAAATAGTAAAAATCTGAAAAACTATGTTTAAGGCAACTTATCCAGTTAACCTTACAGTGTTGATTTTGAACCATTTGTAAATGCTAGAGGGATGATTGATCTAGCCTGGTATCTAAAGAACTGCAATGGTCTAGACAAGAGGTCATTATAAAAGCATGAATAACCTTCTCCAGGTTATTGGCTTTGCTTTGAATAAGTCATAGTTGTAAAAGCTTGACTTAATAACCCCACTTATCTGCTTATTCAACTTAAGAGAGCTATTCAATATAACACTGCAATTCCTTACTGCAGTGGTTTAAAGGAGCATGGGGCAGAATGAAGAAACAAAACTAACGAGCGACGCGGCCGGCGCTGCAAGTAACTGCAGCCAGCCGCACGGGAGCACGCACAACGAAAACATACCTTTTCACAGTGATATACTTCTTTTTCTTAGTGACACTTTTTAGTGGGCTGTGAGTCGTCTTTGGTCATTTCCCAGTTGCAGAAGAGAAGAATCCATTCTCACAATTAAATCAATGGAGGTCTGCGACCATTTTTCTTCCACTTTTAAAGCTGTCGAGAACGCGCAAGAAGTGTCAATTGACGTCACACCCGTTGGACAGCGCGGGAAATTTGGGCCCTGAACTTCAGCACATTTTGCAGCACACAGCCAGTTTAAGAAAATGGAACGATACGTGGGTGGGCTCATTCTTTTTGGCTTATAACGCTTCATCACCCAACAGCATTAAAAAAACTGGACATGGATGTTTATTTTATTTATAAATCCTGCCCCATGTTCCTTTAATAAAGGTACTTAACTGGCATTTAACCCTAAATGATATGGGAAAACAATGAAAAGCAATCCCATGCCTCCTAAAGATAGACCCTAACGGTACCATGTACAAAACAAAGCAATGGTTCCAAGACGAACCCCTGGGGAATCCCAAAATGAATGGGGACAGATGAAGTGGAACAACCCCCTAGATCAGTGGTCTCCAACCCTGGTCCTCGAGATCTATTGTTTTGCAGGTTTTAGATGCATCGTTGCTCCATCACAGCTGAATCATGTGATTAAATTACTTCTTCAGCTTAAGACCTGGTAACAAGCTATTCGTTTGATTCAGCTGTATTGGAGAAGGGATGCATCTAAAACCTGCAGGACAGTAGATCTTGAGGACCAGGGTTGGAGACCACTGGTTTAGACTGACAGAGAAGCTCCTGCCCATCAGGTGTGACTTGAACAGAGACAGTGTTGTACCTATAACATCAACAACATGTAAAACTTTTCTAGAGAAAATGTAGTTTGGCCATTGCCCTGTAGTTGGAGAGAACAGTTGGGTCGAAGCCTTTCTTTCCCCAAATCCTGACAACAGCCTGATGATAGAGAGATGCAAATCAAAACAAAAACACATTGACCGACAATATGAACACCGTCTTTAAGCAGTCTAGGGGGAAAACCATCTGCAGGGGAATTTGAGACCCTGATCTGATAAACAAAAATTTTGCAGGCTAAAACTACTAAACAGCTTAGCATGGAGGGAGATGATGAGGGATTTTTATCATGATGAGATGATGAGACTCTGAGAGCACCTATATTTATAACAAGAAATTGTAACAACTTTTCACACAGAAGAGGGGACACAACAGAGTGATTAGTAACACACGAATTTACAGGTGAATTAAAAACAATATACAAAACGCGGGGTCTGTTATTTAGAACTATGTTGTACAGCTCTTTGGTACCTTGACGAACAGTCCCTAAAGATGAGGTTTGCTGCAAAGTAAATAATTAAATTTAATCAACTGTCCACTGTTGCTACATGCTCTTAAATATAGAATTATTTGATGCAATCAGCTGGGTTTTACTTTAATACTTTTTTTCTGAGTTTGAATGATAAACTGATCTTCCCTGCACCGTTTAATTAATGAGATCAACTTGGGATGTATGAAACTGTCTTTAAATGTGTCTAAATCATTGGATTGGATTGGCTATACTGATTGAATGTTTTTTACTTGTAAAGTGCCTTGAAATGACTGAACTGAACTAACAATTTTTAGTCACGCATCACACAAATAAAGCTTTTATGCAAGAGCATTGAAAGAAATCCAGGAGAAGCTCTATTTGAAGTTTGCCACAAGCAGGGACACAGCAAACATAAAAGAGAGTGCTCTGGTTGCAAAACACCAAAATATAACTTTTAGATCTAAAAGCATTTTTTTTTATTACAGCAGAACACTTACTCTACAGATCAACTTGAACATGACATTCTCATTGTAAAACAAGGCGCTGGCAGCATCATGCTGTGGGGATGCCTTTCTTCAACAGGAACAGGGAGGCATGTTGAAATTGATGGGGAGGTTGTTAGATCTTAATAAAGGGTAATCTGGGGCTGTAAACCCTCCTTTCCACCAGACGCGTAAGCGGCACGTTACAGGAGCAGCACATTTCACTTTCGTATTCTGCTGCTTGGCCCTTTCCACCGGGTGCGTATGAGGCGCATGGCAGCAGGGAAGCAGCTGTCACCGAGAGAGCACGAAACCACGCGAGATTAGCAAAATCAAGCGTGGTTTCGTCAGTAAACACAACAACCATAGACATATATAAACGTCTATGACAACAATAACCAGGAAAAGACAACAACATGGCTCCAAAAGGTCTGTGTTTTATGTTTTGTTTGTTTTATATTCGCCAATAAGTTAATGTTATGTCAGGGAATATCCAGAATCGCTCATCTGTGTGATGAAACACAAATGAGACCCTCCCGCGAGGTACTGACTTCTCACTGGGCCGCACAGGTAAGTGACCTTTTTTTAAGTAAAGCAACCGCAAAGCAGCATGTTTCTTTTATTTTGATAATTTCCGGTGCCGAGCCGTTATATTTCCTGTCTTCCCTATCCAAAATGTAGAAATTTACGTGTTTCAGAGGCGTACCGCGTAGAAAATAGGACTGCCGCGTATATTTAGAAAAGTGCTGCGACATGACGCTCCTGAGACGCGGCAGACTCGTGCTGCTTTCGCCTCCGGTGGAAAGGGTTCAATTGACTACAGTGGTGGCTATCAGCTGCGTATGACGTGCTGCTCCTGTAACGTGCTGCTTACGCATCCGATGGAAAGGAGGGGTAAAAGCCTTCCGACTGAGCCAGAGGTTCATCTTCATGCGGGACTCTGAACATAGAGTGAGAGATCCAGTGGATGGGTTTAGGTCAGAGCATTTCAATGAGTTAGAATGGTCCAGTCAAAGTCCAAACCTATATCTAATTCCGAATCAGTGCCAAGACTTGATAATTGATGTTGACACACGCTAATCATCCAAGTCTCTAGATGTGGGGTTATGTGTCTGTAGATATACGACAAAAGACTTTCAGTTCTAATTGTACTACCTTATTAGTGACACAAATCATGCCACTCATTTAAAATTTTTATTTGTAAAAAAAAAAACATGTTATGTTTTTCTGTTGGTCTTACCCATTAAATCCAAATATACTAGAAGTTTTTAGTTTTATAGAGAGACATTTTAAAAGGTTGAAGCAGTATAAATACTTCTGCAAGCAAGTATCAGAATATCTTTATGTTTTACCTCTTATCAGACCATTCTCTGCTGCATTATTAATCAGCTAAAAGCTTTCTATTCTTTTTTCCCCTTTGGAAATCACAATAATAGTAAAGGAAGGAATTGCAATACTCCAGCAATGAAGTAAAAACAAATTCATAAACTTATTTTTCTATATTTCTAATGATTGACATGAAAGAAAACTGCCCTGGAAGCATTCTATCTGCATTCTATTTAAAGGACATGTCTTATTCAAATGTTCTTTACATTAGTATTAAAAGCCTAATTAGTGCCTTCCAGAGTTTGGGACTGGCCAGCTAGTAATACCTACTTTCTGTCTTTTTGTAATGATCGTTTTAGATGCTGCTATGAGATTAACAGGACCAGCATAGAGATGATTCCAATTATCTAAATCAATAGCAATATTATCACTAACTTTTACCGGTTTTGTTTATGTGCTCTGATGAGCTCTAAAACTTGGCTGAAACTTTTTAAACTGATTAGTATTGGGTAAAAGTTTGCATTGCTAATTACCATTTAATTTTTGACTTCTTAAAAATGAAGCTGGGAAACGGCGTAAGTTTGAACGCCGATCAAGAGCAGAATTTATTTAGTACAAGTTTATAACTTTAATCATATGTTTGCAGGTGTATATCTGAATTGACAAACAAAAAAGAACGAATGGGAGTCGAACACCTGCTGGACGTTTAGAATTTTTTAAGACTTTAATTTAATGAATTTACATAAAGTATTTGCATCTTTGTCAGCGTTTGCAGACATGCATGGTGAACCTCCAATCACTGTGATGCTAACAGTTCCTATCTGCATGGAAATGGAGGTGCATTTCTTTCCTCTGATCATAAGTGCATGGTGACAGATGGGCGATGGTGGAGTGCAAGCATACTTCATGCATGGAAATGTGCTCATACTGTAGTTGTGAGGGGAAATGGCTTTAAAGCAGTAAGATTTCCCAACAAAACACCTTCATCTTTAGAATTAGGAAAAAGTTGCATAAAAATGGAAATAAGTTCCAAAAAAAGGTGGAAGCCTGAGTTTTGAATAGCTGTAAATCGTTCCCGCTTCAGGTGAATGATAAAAAATTTGTGACCATTTTTGAATCCAAGAGTATCTCTGCCAGGATAATGGAGCAGTTGTTGAGGCCTCTCGCCACCTTTCCCTCCTTGACAAGTAAGCATCAAGAGAATGGAGAAGAAGCCGTTAAATTGCCTTAACAGCTGTGCAGGGTATGAATAACTCGTTAGCTGTGTGCATTTTAAGTCATCAAATCCCGAACCCCCTCACCTAACCCTCATTTGCAAAGGGGACAGGAGGGAGGTGCTAATTAAAGTGATAAAGAGAACAAATCTTATCAAATCTGGTGCTGGATTTATTTTTTTTTTCTTAGAGGTTGGGGTTGAGGTGTTAGTACGCAGAGAAAGAAAAATTTCACTTTTACATCTGTATTCTCAAACACTCTGGGAAGGTGCAATTTCATGTTTAATTAATTAAGCAGTCTCTTTAACTCTATCTTGGCAAATGTGGTGCCAATGAGATAGTGTGGAAAAATTGTTTATTGTTAATTAATGGCTGATTCCTGGGGAAAAGAATTCAAATGTTCTGGTATCATACATTTTTTCATGATAGTTAAAACAAAGAAATGAGCATCAACATCTGCTTGTGTAGAAAAACTTAACTTGTGTTATGTGAGAGGATCGGTTAAAGCCAAGTTAGTTTTATGACAAACAGATTTAAATCTATGAGACAAGATCCTTTGGATAGGTTATGGGACATCTGTATGAAGAGATAATTCCTTAAAACTAGGCTTGAATATGAGTTATTAATTGCATGTGAGTTGATCAATAATGTCTTGCACGAGGGGATTTTAGATATAAAGCCTAGGGGCTTTCGCTCTACACACCACATATCTTCCACTCGCTTTGTTTGCAAAATGAAAGAATTAGCAATATATGTTTTTTATTCGATTATTACAATTAAATTTAAAGTACACTATGATGGCCATGCCTTTAGACAATTTGAAAGGGCCAATATAATGATGTCACAGCCTTGTAGGTTTTTAAATAATTTGCAGCATTTGAGTTAAACAGAGGCACACCTGTGTTTTCTTTTTAAAGGCAACACTTCAAACACATTGTTTGTTTGTGGAACATCATGGGAAAATCAAAATAAATTATGCAATATGCCAGGAAGAAAATTGTGAACTTGGGATGTTGCCTAAATATTTTCACATAATGCCCTTTCTTTATTATGCCATCTATTTTGTTGGGATGATGTTCTTAGATGATTGTCACTTCAATTTTACTTTCATCAAACCACAGGACATGTCCTAAAAGATTAAGATATTTGTCTTTGAGTGTATTTGCAAACCTGTATCTGTTGTTTTGTTGTATGGTTGTTGTTGCTTTTGGAGTAATTACTTCTTCCTCTCTGTGTGGCTTTTCAGCCTATGGTGACAATATTCACACTTGTTTTGTGTGAATATTATAACTCTTTCACTTTTCAGAGAAATTATGGTTGGACACACAAAAGGGAGGGGAGGGGTATCTCATCATAGCTACCTGTTTAAAGCTATTCAAGTCATTGGTAAGCTGGTAATGCTAACTGCGAACACTCTTATCATTAACTTCCTTCATAGCACAACATGCTGGGCTATTCTTTCCACACACAAAAAAAACTAATCAACCTGAAATTTTACTGGAGAAATACAGAGAAACAACACACTGAAACCACAAAACGAACGCACAAATGAATGCCACATTGTTGCAATCAAAAAAACATGAAGAATTTAAATAACCTAACAAAAATAGTGAAGAATAAAAGAGGGAAAAAAAAAGTCACAAATACATTGTTAAATGACTGGAAAATTAATATTTATCAAGCTGATTCATTGCGTAGAAATCCACAAATGACTTAAAATGCTTTTGAGAAGATACGTTTTAAAACGGTTAGGTCTGTTTCACATGAAAATAAAATCAATAATTCACCAAGTTTTAAAAACATCTTTGAAAGATTTTCATATCAAAACATTAAGTATCCTGAAACTGTTGGTACTAAGCTTCTAATTCTTAGCGTATTTTAATTCTTCAGCTTAACCCAGTAAATCTATATCACCAGCGAGTCATGTGTCACTCATGAGACTAAATAAAACCGGCCTGACCTCAACACACACACTCCAATTTTCACAGCATTCAGATGGCACAACAGCACCGCGCTGAAGCCCCAGAAAATGCCTTTTGTTCTTCGACACTTCCTTCCATTGAATCCACATGTGAATGATCTTTTTCTCAGGGAATACAGTCTGCCGTCATCTTTCAATTACCATGTGCGAAGTGAATGAGTTCTCTCAAAATAGCAGCAAGACACACTGTGAGAGCGTGTTGCTGCGTCTTTGGTGCTTTTTCGTGTCGCTCTGGAAACATTTCCTAATGTGTCATGTAGCTGGTTGATTTTAAGCAGCAAGAGCCCTGGTTGAACACGGCCTACAACTTGTGCTCGTAATGAAAGTACAAGCTAAACACGGCTTGCATGGTCAACAGGATTATCACTCAGTTATGAAGTCCTGTGTGTGTTTAATTTATGGTTCTGGGTGCCTAATCGTGTTGAGCAGGGGGGGGGGGGGGGCTTCCAGACTAAATCTACTCTGCATATGATCAGAAATTTACAACTTTCCATGTCTGCTGTCGTCCGGAGAGGAAGCATCTGAGCATGGCGGGGGAATGAGGACGAGGAAAGTGTGCGTGAATTTTAATTGTGTTCGTAGCAACACAGCCGTTGACTGCAGTGACACACACCAGTGTTCCCTGAGGTATAAAAAATTTAAAATCAACTAAGTAAAAGGAAAGTTGTCTTAAATGGGGTGCAGGAGTTGGAAGGGAGGGAAAGAAAGAAGGGGGGTCACATCGGCATATCCAAATGAAGAGAGCGAGAGAGACTTAGGGACTCAATTCCCCAAAGATGGTTTATTATTCCATGCTAAAATGAAGCAGGAGCAAGGAGTGGTAGTCAGCGATGCGTCAGAGTTGCTCTTTGAAGACATTAAAAAGCTGAACGCACAACAAAGACCAGATGTTCCAACATGCCTTATTTATGCACCCATCAGCCTGCTTCCCATGTCCACAAAACACCAGCATATTTCTACCTTTTAAGCACACACACACACACACACACACACACACACACACACACACACACACACACACACACACACACACACACACACACACACCCACACACACACACACACACACACACACACACACACACACATGCACCCACAGCTGAAAGAGTGGGTGATTTTCACTGTGTGTGCAGAGTGTGTGTCTGTCATCTGGAATTGTGGGACAATCTGCGAACATTCCTGATTTGGCTGCAGTTGAAGTTTAACGAGATGGAAACGGAGTTCTTCTGTTTGTGTGAGATGATGGATGTGTAAACAAGATGTACCTACAGGAGTGTGTGTTTGTGTGTGTGTCTCAGCTCTGAATGGCTGCACTTACCTTACAAAAAACAAAAGATATCCTGATATAGTCTAGTATACACACAGCAGGGCTGTGTTTCGGATGTCCACCTCTCTGTTGTGACTTTCAGCTCCTGTCATTTAATTAAATGTTTTTAAACCAGTCAATCCCCCCTGTGATTATAATTGAATTATTCCCATAGTTTATCAATAAAATCAATTCATCTCAAGATGAACCTCTGTCCTCTCGAGGGAGTTAAAACCTGTAATTTTAAAGGAGAGATTTATTGTCATTTTATGTTTAATATTTATTGACAAAAATAATGAAGGGATAGTTCGTGTTAAAGTGATCAAAAATGTGTTTGACTCTCAGATTTCAAGATATTTTTGAAAATCTGCATTGGAGATTTGAGAACTGTTTTTGAATTGTTTTTAACTATCCAGTCTTGCTAAATTAGGCAAATAGTGTGGTGGGTCTGGCTGCTCTGCAGTGTTAGATGCAGATTTTCTCAACAACACATTGAAAATGACACATTCCCCCTGTTGAATAGTTAACTTTGTTGAGTTAATGGCCATATCTGGTTCAGTCAGCAGATTGAACCGCCCAGGACAAGTATAGAGGGAGTGAGAGGAAATGACAAAAGAGGAAGGGGGACCCAGGGATAGACAGTCTGATCCAGGGGAGGGAGGGGGGGACTTCAAGGTAATTACTACTCTCTAATTTGCATTATTTGCAGTTATTTCAACTGTTAATTTTATGTATTCAGTTTTTTTTATTCTCTCCATAGAAGTTACACCTGGTCTGGAGTCCTGTTAAGCTGTGACACCTTCCTGGAGGGGGATGTCGCCTGATATAATGCTGCCAAAAACTACATTTTCTACCTTTCCTGTTATTTAATTTTTACTTTTCTTCAACATAAAAAGTACTCCTGTGTCAGTTCTTCTGTTTCTATTTGTGTCTCTGCTCTGTCTTCTCAAACACCCCACTGACTCCAGTCGGTCGTGGCAGATGGCCACTCAGTGAGCCAGGTTCTGGTTCTGCTGGAGGTTTCTTCCAGTTAAAAGGGAGTTTTTCCTCTCCACTGTCGCTACATACTTGCTCAGTATGAGGGATTGCTGAGAAGTCAATGACAAGGCAATTGTCTACTGTCACTACAGGCTCGTCCAGGAGGAGTGAATGTTGCAAGTCAATGACTCGATTCAATCTGCTGGGTTTCCTTAGATAGAAAACATTTTCAGCTAATTTGTATAATGAACTGAACTTTATGCACTGCTTGATAACTAGGATCAATTGGAATGGCTGCATGATTAAAATTACTTTTTTTTGTAAAGTGCCTTGATATGGCCTTTTTGTGAATTGGCGCCATATAAATAATTGAATTGAGTTGAAAAGAAAAGAAAAGAAAAGAAACATCCCAAAAACCCAAATATTTATAGTAATAATGTTACCACTTAATGAAAGTAAAAGTCATAAGATAACAAAAAATAATAAACTATTAACAAAACCTCTCTATTCTAAGAAGACAGATTAGAATGAAAAATCTGAGAAGAAAAGTTTGTTACAAACTCCCAGAAAACTCCTCCAGCGTTCCAGGGTATATATCCAGAAAATAGGCAGAAAATAGTTTTTTTGAGTTTGACATGTGGAGTAGTATGTGTTGGTCATAGGTCTGTATCCACAGATGTGTGTCTTGCTAACAAAAATCTCTTTCCGTCAGCCCAGTCTCTTTTGATCATTGTGATAGAATAGTAGTTGTAGTCTCTTTCTTTGGATGTGGATATCTGGAGGTTCTTCTTCTTCAGATTTGGAAGTGGGTTAATCCAGAATACAATCAGGGGAAAAAAGCAAATGAAGCATCCTATTGCACCAGCTTCTTGAATAGACAAAACCTTTCACAGAAGTAGGTTGTTATGATAAGTCAGAAACCTGAACGCATTTTTTTCTGGACTACATTAAACAGGTTTTACTGACCAAATAGATGTGGACATTTGGGAAACATGTTAGCTTCAACATATTATCCAGTAACAGCTTATTTATGCACAACCTTAAATAAGCAGACTCAAACAGAGATTTCTGTCCTTCTTCTGCATTCGATTTTGCGTATTTTGCTCCATTATCGTGGTAGCTTGTGGCTGTGTAAACAAACACAACAAACGGAGCAATACCAAAGGTAAAGGTTTGGTGTAGTGTAGCTCATGTACAATCAGTAAAAGAAAAGAAGAAGACAATTGAACTTCTCCATCCACATACCCTGACGTATTGCATGGTTACATAGGCCGCGGTGACTCTTTTTATGTCCAAAAATGTACTTTTTTAAGATTTTTTCATGGCATGTTTAATACTTTCCTCTGAATTTGGAGCAAAATCAACACTAGTAGCTACATAGCCTAGCAACAACTTAATAAACTCATTGAATGCAAAAAGGGAAAGAGGCTTGACAACATTATAAATAGGCTGACCTATTTAAAGTGAGCATAAACAGGCCTTAAAGGGGGGGTATTATGCAAAATTGACTTTCTGAAGGTTACTATTCTGAGACCCGGTCTTTCCCTCATTATAAACATGCCTGAAGTGTTGCTCTGACCCATTCACTAATGTTAGAGTAATCTTTTGAGTCTCTGCTGGTAGTTCTCGAGGTTGCTGAAACGCCTGCTCCCACCTATCCCCGCCTTTTCCACCCATCTCCGCCTCCGACCATACGTACTCAGCCGAGAGCCTTGCTCCTGCAGAGCTCCCCTGGCCCTCCCCACCTCACACAACTCTGGCTGAGTCCCAGGTGCAGTAATTATAACACACCAGCTGCAGCTGCGTGTCTTTTGTGGGTTTTTTTTTTCCGACTCCGTGCATGCTGCGATGATGCACGGTATGTATCGAACTCAATGGGGAGTGTCAGAAAGAGTAGGAGGGTCTCAGAGAGGCACAGGCGAGAATCAAGGCGTCCAATACGGAAGTAAATTTCTTTAAGGTGGATTTGGATATATGACGGACTTTTAAAAGACTTAAGGTGACAATTTTATTGGAGTGTGCTATAGAAGGTTAATATGTGCCTGGAAGAAGCATAATACCCCCCCTTTAATGATGTGATGAGATTTCGTGCCACAATATTTCTCGTCAAAATTAAGTCTGTCTCGCACAGAACTTTTCGTTGTTGTCATGTAGCTTTAACAGGTGGAGTAAGCTTAAGTGGACATTGTAAGCCCCTTAGCTTGAAACTTTATTGTATGTGTTTGAGCACTTATTTTGAAGTTAAAAACAGAGTTGTTCCTGCTGTAGTATTGACGGAGTTTGCTCAGCTGCTGGTCAGGTGGCAGAGAACATTCATTACATAAAGCACTAAAGAAGATCTCAACAGTTTTAAATCATTTGCATGGCACCTTTTTTGGAGTACTGGCTCAAAAAGAGAAATAGTGACAAAGTGGTAGACAAGATAAGAAGCACTCTGAGAATGCAAGACTGACTAAGTTCTAGCTGGTGCAAAGGTGGCTCTGCTTTAAGGGGTTAACTATGGGACTATAGGGACTATGGGTTAACATGGGACTGTTTTTGCTCCTCTGCAGTTCAAAATGTAAAACACTTAAGAGTGGGTAATTCAACATGGAAGAGATTCCTTAATACACTGAGATTAATGAAAGCTTTTTGTTTCTATCTGTAATAATCGTGATGTCTGCAACTAAACAAAAAGCGGGGTTTCTCAAGTTCTTAAAGTATTGCAAAAATAAGTTCTTGTTGTGAACAAAATATTTTGTATGATCTTGTCTCTTTAGCTGAATGCAATGTAAGCTCCCTTCCAAGCCAATGAAAAAAAGGGAGTCAAAAGGCACGTTTCCGCTATCGGAACTTTAGGGTGATTTTGATCGGACCTTAATGCACGTTAATGCATCACCAGCACTCCGGGTTGCCCCGACAGGTACGTTTTCAGGGCCATTTCAGGAACCTGCTGAGCACCAGCCTTGGGGTATGTACTTGGAAATGGCCTGGTAGTTGCTGGGTGGGAGCTGTGGTTAACTCATGCTGATTGGTTGTATTTCAGAGGGAAATTACATCAGCAGACGTCATCAAACAACCGGCATTTGTAAAAAGAATATTTGCTGGCGGAGCAGTTTATAACAACATAGCAAACAGAAACAGGCGACCATTCCTGCTTCTTCCATTGTCAATCTCTTTTTATTCTCTGCTACCGTGGGCGCCTTTTGGCGCTGAGCAGTGATGCCACTCTTCGCCAAAATGTCTGCGATACACTGGTATTTTAGCAAATTCTTTAAAGGGGCAATTTTGTATAGAGACACGACAGCAGAGAGGACCGGTTAAATTACCTTAAAGTTCCAAAATGGAAACTTGCCTATAGATTATCCAATGGTGAGGGTTTTCCTCTGTGACATCACAGAGCTTCACAGATTTGAGATTTACACCAACGACAATTGTATCTTAACTGAACCTCCTGTCTGCTAAGGGAAATTCAAAGTATAATAAAGATGTGACCGTTTCAATAAATAAAAGCAGGCAAAAATCAAAAATGTAAACATTAAAAAGCAACTCACCCTCCAACCAGAGTCTAACTCCGACCTTATTTCCGCCTTGAAAAAAGCGGCAAAAGGAGGTGTTGCCTGGCGGACCAGCAAACGCGCAGGCGCAGTATGGGCTGTGATTCACATGTTGACAGCAGCACTGCTGCAGGGGCACAGACAGCGAGAAAGATGAAGAGTGAGCTCCTTTGTCTCAGAGCGATCTCTCTGAGGTGGAGGATTTCTCTCCACCTCTTTCACCAGATGAAAGAGGAAAAGGAGGGAGGTTCTGTGGAGGAGGCATGGGTAGAGACTAGGGTTGTTTTATACCCTACAGCGGCAGGGTGGCTGACATTAGCCTTCACTGCAGAGCGAAAAGCAATGCCCGATTCAAATTCAGGTGCAGTAATGAATTTTAAGCTGAAGATGTTTTAGGCAGAAAATTAATATATATTAAGATGCACAAAAATACCAAAATAATTACGAGAAATGTAGACAGCACAAGTAGACATTCATTTATACAGTTGATCAACTAAAAACAGATGATTTAGGGGTGAGTTGCTCTTTAAGTAGAAAACCCTACGATGATTAATCAGGTTTTATCTTGGCAAAAAGGAAATACAATGGTACACCTTCATGAGCTCTTGATTCTGTAAAATAAGAGTGAGATGCTGATGACCTTTCATCTCGGTGGATGAAAGGTCAAAATCATGAGGTTGGTTTGTACTGCATGAAGCTTTTAGTAAACATTCTGCGCTTGATCTTGTCTTTAACAGTACATTGTCATCTCCAAGATGCCATGAAGAGCAGGAAGAGATCCTTAAACAAAAATCTGTTCAGTTCAATAAAAAAAAAACAGGGAGCTGTCTGCTCCAGTGCGGGTGGTGTTGGCGGTGGTGGCGGTGGGGGGGATCGAGGAAACAAAGAGTGCTAAATTGATGGCACCACAATAAAAACTATTAGCTGGGGAGTCGACAGATGCTGATGTGCCGGTCTCCTTTCCAGGGATTATTATTTATTTACACTTCTCAATCACAGCCTCCCAGATGCCAGCCCGGACTCTGGCATGGCACGCACATTCTGAGGGGAGGAGGAAGAGGAGGAGGGGTGCTGAAGGGATGCTGCGTTCTTCCTTGTAAAAGGGTCACGAGGTGAATCACGGCTTCGACAGAAACGTCTGAGGAAAAAGGTTTGGTCGCGTGCCAGCCACAAATCTCAAATACCTGATGAGGGTGGGTTTTTTTTCCTGTTATTTTCTTTTTCTCCATCCTTCGGAAGATTCTTAATCGCCGCTGCACTAATAGGCCTGTGCACATCTGTCACTTAGAAGCAAATTGCTTCATTTAAAGAAAAAAAAAAACTGTGCACAGAATGTATCCAATCTTGAAAAAGATTGGTTACACAAAGGCAGAGGGGGATGCGGACTCTGAGGTCATTGTGATTTAATTTGATTTTTTTATTCTCCATCTGAAAACAACACATATTAAGCTGTCTAATGATTGGACTTGTGATAAAACAGAAGCTATTCATCCCGACACAGCGAGGAGACACTCAGTCAGCTTATATCCATTTCTTTTCACATCCCCTCCTCTGCCTGCTTCTCCAAGCTCTCTTCCCTGAAGCAGCAGTTGAAGATGCTGATTTGGATTTGTCAGACTTTATGGAGGGTCTCTCCCCCCATCCCCTCCCTTCATCCACACACGCCTGTCCTTGCCTCTTCTCCGGCCTGGAGAGCATCTGAGATGCCGTGCCCATCGCCCCTCTCAGTATGCACGCCGCTTCCCTCTCTCCCTCGCTGAAAAACATCTTTATTCAGCTTCTTCGCTAATGTCTGCGGCACAGGCATCAACATGCTTTGTGCGAAATGAATTACTGCTAATTAAAAATCAACAGAAATGAGCATGCAACACTCTGTGCCCCATTAATATTTTAACCAGCAGCAGCAGTAATTAAAGTTGCACTAATTTTCCCCCCCTCTCGCTCAGCATCCACAAACCAGTCAATAAATTACATCAAAAAGTACAGGTGTGTTTCCTTGTCAGAGCTGTAATATCATGATAAATCGACATCATCCCTCATAGTTAACAGTCTCACCTCCCCTATTCGCCCGCGACTCACTACTTGCTGTTATCTTTGCCAGTGTAAATGGGAGGAGGGCGCTGAGGCCTCTTGTTTCAGTAGAACACGCAGGTGTCTCAGTGTGTCTCATTTGCAGGTAGCAAATGGATGCTAAGAGCTCCATAAATGGAGATTTGTGGATGTTTTTTTTTTACTTTTCGTTTGGTGTTTATGAAAGACAGTTTGAAAGAGAAATCTGATGTTTCATTCATGGCTTTGCCCTCGGCCCTTGAGTGTTGCCTCCTCATGTTGCAGCAACGTCCTTGGATCTTAAATATGAGGTATTGTTTCCTGAGATCATGCCATCTTGATTTAGAGGATAAAGCCTGGTTACTTAACTCATCATCCTCATTTTTTCCCAGAAGGTAAATTCAGTGTGACACAGTCAGAAATATTGAAGAATCGTTGCTCTTTAAATATTTCTCATTTTTGAGGCATTAATAAAGTGGGTGTGCACAAAACAAAGTCTGCATATTTACAGCAACTGCTTTCATTCCCCTTCAAACCTTTCACAATTCTTTTTTCACAATGTTTTGTAGAACCATCTTTTGCTTTCATTATACAAATTTCAGGCCACGTGTCTTGCAGCTTTGCACATCTGGAGGCTGATTTTATCTGTGACCTATCTTCTTTGCAAAATAATTTAATCTCAGTGAGAGTGGATGGAGAGTACCAATTTTCAAGTGTTGTAACTACTTGTCGATTGGATTAAGGTCTGGACTTTGACTGGGCCATTCAAACACGGGAATATTCATTGATCAAAACCACTCCATTGCTGCTCTGGCTTAAATATTATTGCCCTTTCTGTTCATTTTCAAGAAAGGCGTCCACACAGGATTATGCTGCCAACACCATGTTTCAGTTGTGTGGATAGTGAGTTCAGGATTAGCTGTGGTCTTTTCAGACACACATTTTGTTTTGCATAAAGTTGGAGTAAAATGTCTTGTTTTGTCCCCTAAGTAGTGTGTGTCAAGTTGTAAATAGGGGTTCTTGTTTTTGGAACTACTGCTTTGTTCTTGTCGCTCCATAATAGTCAGAATTATGTAGTGCATAACTAACACCTTTCCTGTAGACATATATCCCCACCTGAGCTGTGAACCTCCGCAGCTCCCCCAGAGATATGATGAGCTTCCTGGTTCTTCTTCCAGTTATTTCTTTTCACCGCTTTCGATGAATGGCCATGTCTTGGTAGGTTTTGCAGTTGTGCCATACTCATCACGTGTTTAGATGATAAACTGAACAGTGCTCTATGTGATAACCGAAATCTGTTTTAACCTTCCCCACATCTTTAACCCTGGACGGTCTTCATGATGCTTTTTTTTTTAAAACCTGTTCTCTAAAAACCTGAGGCCTTCACAGAACAGCTTGATTTATTAAGAGATTAAATTACACACCGGGGGGGGGGCTCTATTTACTGACTGAGTGACTGAAGGTAGTAACTTACACTAGATTATTATGGGTAGTAAAGGAGGCTGAATAGAAATGCACTTCAAGTGGTAATTTGTAAGGTACTGTAACTCAGCAGTCATTCAGACCGTAAATTAATCAGACCATGCAGATCTGTTTGGAGTTTTGGTGTCAAATGTCATTCCAATCAATCAATCAATCAAATTTTTTTGTAGAGCACTTTTCATGATAAAATCTGCACAAAGTGCTTTACATGATAAAAACTGAAAGATAAACAAAGAAAACACACGCATTTAAAGCAAAATCGATCATAACACAACCAGTTAAACTCTCAGCACACTCAAGACACATACACACACTGTCCCCTGCCCCTTTATTGCAAAAACACCGCTCAATCCGTTCCTTTCTCTTTAAATGAACATACAATAAAAATAAACATTTGGAATGATACTAGCCACAGCCACAGAAGAGTCACCACAGGGACCGCCATGATCAGGGCAGGCAGGTATCCACAGCACAGCCATAAGGCTGCAGTGCAGAGACCTGCCCACCACGACAAAGCGATCCCAATAGCGGCGACCTCCATGACTAAACTGGCAGGGCTTCCAGCAAAAAGGATCCCCAAAAAGGAAACACTGGACTTAGACCGTATAAAACAACTCATAAAAACACTTCAGTAACACATAATAGTAATAATAATAATAATAATAATAATAAAAATAAACAGAAATAAAAAAATGAAAATATTAATTAATTAATAAAATAAAGAATAGTTTAAGATAAGAAATACAAATTTGATAACTAAAATACTCAATTGAAAGCCAAGCTAAAAAGGTAGGTCTTGAGCTTCTTTTGAACATTAGCAGTTTCTGCGGCCCTGAGGGCCATAGTGATTGAATGAGGCTTCGCCACATGTCTTTGTTCTGACTCGTGGAACAACTAAACCTTAAAACCTATGGAGCTAGAATTGGGACTTTATTTTTTTTACATGTAACTTTTAGTTTTGTACTTGTAACTTACATTTTGTAACTTTTAAGTTATGTTTTGTAACTTGAACACATTTTAAAAATACAATTTACAAGTTTCAAGTTCTAGGTTTCAAGTTTCAATTTACAGGTTTCAAGTTACAAAACATTTTTTTTTACCATATTTGGCTTGCCTGGAAGAACCAATGAGTGGCTGGTTTTGACCAACAAATCATGTTTCTCAAATTTCCATCCAATCATGGCGAGAGGAGGGTTGGGGTCTGTACACCGCTCACAACCAAACTTGATTACGTACACACTCTTTACCAGTAGGTGACGGCAATGGCCAGTAATGGGGGTATTTATTATTTTGCAAAATACTTAGTATGCTGTGATGTATACAGTAACATTAAGGGATAATAAATAGTCATTATTTAGTACATTTAACCCTGCATGAGTAAACATTATGCTATAATCCATTTCTGGCAAGTAAAATTACGATAGAATATTTGAAAACAGTAAAAACAATATCAAACAAACGTGGAATGTAATAAATCAGGTTTTAAATAGATGTCATAATAAAGAAGTGCCATATTATTTTTTGAAGAATACAGATACTAAAGTAGAAAATATACATAACATAGCGGAGGAATTTAATCATTATTTTGTGGACATGGGACCATCACTTGCACGAAAAATTTCTGTGCAGAATAAAAACAAGGATCTCTTTAGAAACACAATAAATACCAATATGAAGTCAATGTTCTTAGGTGGGGTATCAGAAATGGATGTTATTAATACAGTCAAAGCTTTTAAAAATAAAAAAACAACCGATATAAATCAAATAGATATATGGATTGTCAAAGAAGTTATTGATTTAATTGCAAAGCCACTGTCTCATGTTTGTAATCAGTCATTTCTGTATGGAATTGTACCGGACAACATGAAGATAGCAAAGGTTATTCCTGTATTTAAGAGTGGTAACAAACATCTTATGGAAAATTACAGGCCAATATCAATCCTTCCACAATTCTCAAAAATCTTAGAGAAACTTTTTGTTACACAGTTAGATAAGTTTTTGGAAAAAAATAAATTATTAAATCAACAACAATATGGTTTTCGAGAAAAACGGACAACAACATATGCCGTTATGAATATGTTTGAAGAGGTCAGCTCTGCTTTAGAAAAAAGTGAATTTTCAATCGGTATATTTATTGATTTAAAGCGAGCTTTCGATACTATTGACCACAAACAATTATTAAAAAAGCTTGAAAAGTATGGGATTCGAGGCAATGTTCTCTCCTGGATTAAAAGTTATCTGGAAAATCGTCAACAATGTGTACAGGTAAAAACTGCAATGTCTGGACTCAAGAACATAACATGTGGAATACCACAAGGTTCTGTGATTGGTCCAAAACTCTTTATTATTTTTATTAATGATATTTGTAATTGGTCTCACCTTTTTAAATATATTATGTTTGCAGATGACACAACCATACTATGTTCAGGTAAAAGATTAAATGAACTTTTGGTGTTGATAGAAAGGGAACTAGACCTGCTTAAAATCTGGTTTGACATAAACAAGCTGTCATTAAATATATCTAAAACAAAGTTTTTGGTATTCGGAAGTAAAACAGAGACTCAGGAAATAAAACTTAAAATAGAGGGCATTGAAATTGAAAGAGTCTTCGATGTAAAATTTCTCGGGGTTGTGATTGACTCCAAATTCACATGGAAACATCATGTACTATATATTAAGGCCAAAATATCAAAAACCCTTGGTATACTGTATAAAACAAAAGATTTTCTTAGTAATAAAGCTTTGTTTATAATTTACTGTACTTTAATACTTCCATATTTGACCTACTGTGTGGAACTATGGGGCCATACCTTTAAAACCACACTTAATGATATAGTTCTATTACAGAAACGTGTCATACGTCTGATAAATAATGCTGGGTATTATGACCATACGCATCCATTATTTATCAAATCCAACCTTATGAAATTTCATGATATAATTTATTACAAAACAATTCAAATTATGTTTAAAGCAAAACAGTTAAATCTTCCAGAAAGTGTTCAAAAACACTTTCAGCTTCAAAAAACTAAATATAATTTAAGAGATGATTGCAAATTTGTTTTGCCAAAAGCTACTAAAGGGTACAAACAAAGGTGTTTGTCCTTTTGTGGGGCTCAGTTATGGAATAATGAGAGTGAAGAGGTGAAGAACTGTCACGCTTTCTTTACATTTAAAAAGATGATCTCCCGGTCTATTTTTGAGAGATATGTAAAATAATAAATGTGTGTTCCTTATGTTGGATATATATTGTATATTTTATTTTATACTTGTTCCAATTGTATAATGCAAGGTAACTTATATTGAGTTAAAAGGTTAAATAAGGCAAACAAGCTTTTGCTTCTGCCTGTTTTGGTTCACATGAATTGAGTACTGATTGTATGAAAAATGTAAAACATATTTTGTGTGACTGAAACAAAATAAACTGAAACTGAAAACTGAACTGAAACTGAAACTGAAAATGGTCGTTTTTTTTTTCCAGAATTACATTTGGTTTTCCTGCATAGTACAGTTTAAGTTATGCAATTGCAATTCTTTGGGCAGAGTGCTTTCGCAAGCGTTGTGCATCTAAAACGTGGGAAGGGACGAACTGCTGAACTCTTGAGTAAAATTGGTCTATTACATTACGCCCCCCTTACACGTCCAGGGGGAAAGCAGGGGGAACTGAACTAACTTGAATGGTGGTGTTCCAGGGACAAATTCCAACTGTTTCTTCCTCAGCTCCTCTTTCTTGGGTAAAAAAAAAAGCAACACTGATATGCTTATGTCCACAACTACCATAATTCTCGGACTATTGAGTGCACCTTAATATAAACCACACCGGCTAAATTTTAAAAGAAACTAAATATTGTACATGTATAGAATTGCACCTGAATACAAGCCGCAAGCCGTTTTCATGTTGTAATATGCACTATTTTCATAGCAAGATGGTACAAAGAAGATTTTTCTTTTTTTCAAACTCTGCCTGAAAATCAGCACCAGCACGACAGTAACATGCCTAGTTAGAAAATAAAACATACTTGACCGTACCAGAAAAGTCATTGGTCGCTTTCTTCCTGCTATAGCGCCCCCCGGATGCTGTTAACCAGTAAAAATCTATAAATTACCCACATAGTTGTATAGGCCGCAGGGTCCAAAGTGTGTGGGAAAAGTAGCAGCTTATAATCTGACACAAGCCTGAACGTGTTCCTCCATGTCTTAGAGTTGCTAACGGTTAGCTTCTACAAGCAGAGACGTGCTCTGCCCTCTGCTGGCTGCAATATCAATACAGCCTTTCCATGGGCGGTCGCAAGCCAAGGCAGGTGAGGCCCTAAGGTATTTTCTCTATGACGTAGAAGAGACTGGCTTTTTCTGACTCGCTCGTTTTTGCCGTCTATTGGCTAATGCAGGCAATGGTTGTTGGACAAAATGTCTACCAATCGTATTTCAAAAGAACAAGTATTACACGGTTTCTCAGTGAAGGAGACCTTTGATATCTTTAGTATTGTAGTCTTCATCCCGTCCCATTTTAGCTGTTCCATTTCCACTGACAGATCATGTGCCGCTGTACCACTGCTCTGGAGAATTCTGTGAAAGAGAAGATCTCCGTGTTCTGTCATGTAGAACCTCAACAGGTTGGTGAAGCACACTGGTACAATTAAATCAACGAGAAATAAGTAAAGACATTTTGAGGCACATTTAACCCTTCATTGGTAAACAAGATGTTTAAGTCACTTTTTGGCAAGTGAACAATCACAATTCCAAGATTTTCGATGTGCTGAAATGTACTATTTATGGTTTAATCTGGTCACCTTTAAACAAAACAGTAATTTATAGAGAGTTTAACAGTGTAATTTCAAAGCCATAGGAGCTTGATCAGTTTGATCAAGTTTTTTCAAGTGAAAATGTGCCATGGAGAGTTTCTATAGTAACAAAAAAACAGTATAACATGTTGTAGGCCATGACATTAAAATATTGTCAAAACAAACAACATGAGATCGATAAAATTGTTGGAAAATAATTTCTTTTAATTTAGGCCTACATAACTTTTCACTTTACATTCAATGCAGCAGCGATGTTTCATTGGTTTCGAATTACTATCAAGGCTATAGCAAACAGCATATAGCATAACCAATACTCCAATACCACAAAGCATCTTTCAATTGCCAATATTACATTCAGGCTTAGCCTACATATTGTGACCGTTTAGGATAAAAGCCGAACATTTCAAACAACTTCTGAAAAAGAAAACACAGTAAGTCTCTGGAGAAAGTTACAGAATTAAACTGGAGACAAACATCTGCTAAGGTACTTGACGAGGATATTTGTGCTTTTTCAATGTTGATAATGTTTGATTCGCCAAATCTTAAGCCACAATCGTTGTGAGTTACGTCGAGAAACACTTACCTAACCCATGCGCGCCCCCGCGGCGGGCAGATCACTTTATGGCACAACACCTGTTATCTTGGTCTGAAAGCAGAAAGGCCTGCAAGAAGACGTACGCACACGAACACAAACACACACGCTTGAGTGTATGAAATCGTGAGAAATCGATTATTTTAACATAAGTTTGTTATTTTTAGTCGAGCATATTTATTTTATTTAAGCAACTAACCTCTTTTGCTCAGTGTTTACTGGCGCCTGACAACTAGTGAGGTGTATTACCTACATATTGTGTGTACATAATCAAGTTTGGTTGTGAGCGGTGTACAGACCCCAACCCTCCTCTCGCCAAGATTGGATAAAAATTCTAGAAACATGATTTTTTGGTCAAAACCAGCCACTCATCTTCCAGGCAAGCCAAATATGGTAAAAAATGTTTTGTAACTTGTAACTTGAAAATTGTAACTTGAAACTTGAAACCTGGAACTTGAAACTTGTAACTTGTATTTTTAAAATGTGAGCAAGTTAAAAAACAAAACTTACAAGTTACAAAATGTAACTTACAAGTAGAAAACATACAAAAGGTAAGTTACAAGTACAAAACTGAAAGTTAGAAATACAAAAATAAAGTCCCAATTCCAGCTCCACAAAAATCGATGCTAATACGCATAAGGAGCCAAGTTGTAGGCTTGAAATACTTTTTTTGGGATGACTAGAGAGCAGAGCAATACAATAATCTAATCTACTGAAAATAAAACCATGCATCAACACCTCTGTGGTGGCGAGAGAGAGGTGATAAAATCCTATTTTAGTTGTATTTTTGATATGAGGAAAAGAATTGAGCTCAGAGTCAAAAAGGACGCCCAGATTTCTTACATGAGAAGATTTAAAATTTTGCAGTTCTGGTAAAATAATCTCTCTCTTGTCTTCTGGGCCAATGATTTAAACTACTGTTTTGTCCTGGTTTAGGAGTAAGAAGTTCTCTGCCATCCATGACTTGATGTCTAAATTACAATTCAAAAGTACATTTACTGGCTCAAGGTCATCAGGAGACATGGCAATATAAAGCGGTGTATCCTCAGCTTAGCTGTGAAAATCAATGCTGTGCCACCTGATGACATCCCCAAATGGGAGCATGTAGAGATGAAAAAGTATTGGGCCTAAAATTGATCCTTGGGGAACCCCACACTGAATGTCATGGCTTCCTGAGGAGAGAGTATCGATACTTTTTATCGATCTGTGAGATAGGAGTAAAACCATTCGAAAACAGGACCTGAGAGACCCACCAGACTTTTGAGTCTGTGGAGTTAAATGTGGTGGTCAACCGTATCAAAAACTGTGCTTAGATCCAGTAATACCAAAACTGAAATTTTCCATGAATCCAAGTTCCACCTGAGGTTATTAACAATCTTTAAAAGAACTGTCTCGGTACTGTGGTTTGTCCTAAAACCAGATTATTTTTTCTAAAATAATGTGTTCATTTAAAAACTCAATATACCTGAATAAAAACAACTATTTCTATAATTTTACTTAAAAAAGGTACTCTACGTTGGATACTGGTTGATAGTTATCAAGAATGTTGGGATCTAAATTACTCTTCTTCAGAAGGGGCTTCACCACTGCTGTTTTAAAGGCAGTTGGGAAAACACCCTCACCCTCAAGAAAGCCATTAACATTTCTTAAAAAGTGATGTCGGAATTGGATCTAAAAGGCAGATGGTTGAGTTAATTTCAGAGAAAACTCAAAATCCGTATTTATTTAAAGATCAATTGTTTTGAAAATGGATTTGGGATTGTTCTTATCTGGAATGAGGTTTGAAAAGTGGAGCGTTCTTGCTCTTTTAACAGTATTATAGATTTTAAGTTCACAATATATTTGAAAATGAATATTGAGCTTTGTTTTCCTCTATTTTTGCTCTGCTCTCCTGCATTTCTTTTTTAGGTCTCTAATTTCATAATTTCTCCAAGGTCTTATGGGCTTGGTTTTCGTAGTTTTTGTTTTTAAAAAGTAAATGTCAATCGTTAAGCTCTTTTTGTTGACAGTCACTCACAAGTTGCTTTATTTATTATCCTATTAAAAACTGTGGAAGATGTGTTGATTTAGTTGGTTTAAATATGCATAATTCTCTCCAAATATAAATTTTCCCTCAAAGTTGCATCTGAATAAATGACAAAACATCAGGAACATTTTTTGGATGAGATGAGACCAAAGAATAGAACTATCGACATAATTTACAATAACTTATTAAAAGATAAACAAAAATCAGTGCAACAAAGATGGTGGTGGAGCTATGATGTTTTGAGATCATCTTGCACCCTGCACTTGACAACCAGACATTTAGAGGACCATGGACACATCTTTTTCCAGGGTCAAATGTGAGGCCATCTGTTCAACAGCTAAAGCTTGACCTTAACAGGGTTATCCACAAGAGAGTGACCCAAACACTGCACCAAATCTGCAACCGAATGGCTGAAAAAGAAAAAAAAAATCAACGTGTTAGAATGGTCCAGTAAAAGTCCAGAACTCAACCTGATTTAAATACTGTATTTGGACCTTTAGAGAGCTTTGCTGATATAAATGTCTGTAAACCTGAAGCAGCAGTATAGTGGACCAATATTTGTCCGAAACGTTGTGAGAGACGGAGAAAGTCCACCAGAAAGCGACTGCTGCTAAAGGTGGACAAGCTAAAAAAATGGTAGCATACTTAGTTTTTTAAAACAATGTTTTCATTTTGGTATTATCTACATAAAATACTTCATTCTGATATGTAAAACCTCAGAGTTGAAAGTATTAATTTATTTTTATGAACACTCCAGAACCTAAACTGACTGTTGCATTGCAGCTGCCTAATGTTTGAGGATTTCATTTTCTTTACAAGGTCAATATCTTGATGTGCTGTTGTTGCCAGTTATGAAAAATAAAATAAAATAAATTTTTCCCTGAAGATATTTTGAGAAAAATAATTCTGCATTTTGTTCTGGACAAAAAAAGTATTTTTAAGGCAAATGAAAACCTGTTTCAAAACAAATATTTAGAGATATGTAGAAGCCTTAGTCTATTTCACGTCTCTATTAACAATGTTTTAAAAAGTTTTCTTTCCTGGATCATATAGGTCCTGTTTGATTAAACATTTGCTGACAAACGCCTCACAGAGCAAGTAACCGCAAGTTTACTTTTATGCAAACCCAGAAAGAAGCGAGAAGTGAAAAGTCAGATCACACCAGGAAACATCCTCATTTAATTCAATAAAAACAACAACGTTTTTGAACCTGTGATATTTAAGATGCAGAGCAAGGGCTGCTGGGAAAATCAGGATAACTTATCTGCAGAGCTGCACAGAAGTGACACTAAAGAGCAGCACTCATAAAACAGATTTACAGTTAACTTTCATGTTGACGATGAAAACGCACGATTAAGTAAGACATCTCAACATCAATGTAAATATTAATTTCACTGGGGGTTTACATTGAGGATCCGTGGTCAATTAATAAGTAGATTGATGTGTTCTAAAGTCAGCAGAGAGTAAATAAGTGGATTTTTCTACGTGCCTAACTGCCTGCAAACAGAGTTGTTCATCCTCTTGTTATGAGCGTTTGAGTGGCGCTCCACTATTTTTACACTGCTGCAGTGACCTCCGTTTCGCTTTCTGTTCCCGTCAGATAATTTCAGTTAATCACAGTGACTTCGACTCTTCTGCTGCAGCGTCTCGAGTGCTGATTAGGTTTTGACTACAGCATTGAAATCTATTAGTAGGTTTTAGTGTGTTTATGTGTGCTTGACTGTAAGGTATACATCTTTGTGCGTGTGTATGTGGTTAAACAGTACAACAGCCACTCACATTACTTTGTTTTTAGTGACAAAAAATAGGTGAAAAAAACATGTCCAACTGTTAAAATTTTGAAAAATCAAATCTTTTTCTTAAACGAAAGAATAACCACCCAACAACAGCATTAATGATGAAGATAAAGTTTTGGTAAAATAAAAGTGTCCTTACCAGGGGCGTTTCCTGGACCTGGAAACATTGGGGCCTGAGCCCACACCCTCTTAGAGGAATCTGGGGAAACATAATTGGCACCTTGTTTAAAGCCAAATACAGCGATATGTACTTCAAAATGTATTTATTTTCAAACTTAAACGTGACAATGTAAAGAAGGTCTCTAAAATCAGTATTAATATTAGGTAAAACAGGATGATAAAATTAGTCAAAAGGTAAAAATTATTTTCATTTTTTTCGTTCCCTGACAAGCACAAAAGTTAGTTCTGTGTCAGGTTGGATGGTGGACCTCTGTGTTCACTGCTCTTTTCATCATTCTCTGTCCTGTCTAGGTCATCTGTAAACCAACTATAACATTAGATTTCTTGTATCTTAATAGATGTTATCAAAAGGTAATCGTAAAAGGAACTGACCTTTGCAACATGATTAGCATTCAAGTGTAATTTTTTGGGGTAAATTGGCTCAATTATATAGTTTTCACTAGAAAACACTCGGAGACCACAGACCTCCGTCAAGGCAGCTCAGTCCCAGTCAAGACAACGGTCTTTGCACTCAGAACAAAAGTAAAACTGTTGATTTAATCGGTGCTGTAGTCTAGTTTATTCTAGTAGTATACTCTGATTTGTTTCCTCCCAGACAATCATCCGTCAAAATGTTAAATCAGTCATTGATTAGTCAGTGATTTTAATCCTGCGCCCTGCTTTCTGAAGCAGCTCTTTCTATTCTGTATTTATGAAGATGCCTACATTATCACTTCTTGTGTAGATAATAGTCTAATGAATGATAAGGCAAGGGAATTTTATTTGTATAGCACACTTTCAACAACAGGGTAATTCAAGGTGCTTTACATGATTTGGTGAATAAAAAACAAAACAAACAAACATAGAATATAACATTGGAAATTTAAAAGTAAAAGTAGCAAATTAGCATGAAACACACATTACACATGATACACAATAAAGCAAGAGAAAGATCAATAAACCAAGAGAGCATGAACACATTTGATACATATGACAGTTACTCAAAGGAAATTTTAAACAGATGGGTTTTTAGTCTCGATTTAAAGCAGTTCAGAGTTTCAGCAGCTCTGCACTCGTCAGCAAGTCTGTTCCAGATAAGGGGAGCATAGAAATTGAAAGCTGATTCTTCATGTTTGGTTCTGAGTCTAGGGATGTTTAGTAGGCTAGAGTTGGCGGACCTGAGTGGTCTTGGTGGTTGGTACCGTGACAACAGGTCTTCAACATACTTTGGTGCTAAGCCATTCAAGGATTAATAAACTAGTCAAAGTATTTTGAAGTCTATTCTCTGAGCTACAGGGAGCCAGTGTAAGGACTTTAGAACTGGGGTGATGTGCTTACCTTCCTGGTTCTAGTGACGACAAGAGCAGCAGCGCTTTGGATCAGCTGCTGCTGTCTAATTTACTTTTTAGGCAGACCTGTGAGAACGCTGTTGCATTAATCAATCCGACTAAAGATAAACACATGGATGAGTTTTTCAAGGTCCTGTTGTGACATCAGTCCTTAAATGTTCTTCAGGTGATAGAAGGCTGACCTTGTTATTGCCTTATGTGACCCTGGAAGTTCAGGTCTGAGTCCATTACTACACCTAGATTTCACGCCTGATCAATCGTTTCTAGCTGTATTAACTGAAGCTGTGTGTTGACTCTTGATCGTTCCTCTTTGGGTCCAAAAATAATTACTTCTGTTTTGTTTCTGTTCAGCTGGAGCAACTTATGGCATGTCCATCCCCAATTTTCCCCAAAATTACTTGTACATTAGTGGCTTGGCAGGAAGAAAGGCAGAGAGCAAGGGGAAAGACTTGCAGCAAGTGATCCTGGAGTCAGGAACTGAAACTGGGACAGCTGCGCTGAGGACTACAACCTCCATCCATGGCTCGGCATGTCCACCACTGAACCATGTATAGCGTCCTCAACACAACTTTTTTGTAATTTGTAGGCTTTAGGTCCAGTCTATGTCAACTGGAAGACAAGAACCAGGTCAGAAAGCTCTGCTCTTGGTGGCACAAGAATAAACGTATCTTGCGTTTTTTATTTTGACAGAAACATTTAATTACACATTATGAACAAAGCTGCCAATGTGACTAGCAGCACATATAAAAAGATATATGCTATGATGGATGTTGCAGCCATCATTGCCATCAAACAAGATGTTCATGTACAGATGTCTGTAACAGATAGTTGTAGTAGTAGTGACTATACACAATGTTGTTGAAAAACTGCAGATTTTTTTACTAACTGATGCATTTTCTACCATTACATCATTTATTATGAGCTTTTGCCTTTGTAGGTCCTAAAACCTTATGTTTTTTTATACGCTTAAAATTACTGCAGCAATCATACATCACCCAATCATTTCTCCCCGCGATGTTTTGCTTTCTAAACATGACTAGAACAGAAAATAAAACATGATTATCAGTGTGATATGTCAGAGCGACAATCGTGGAATTTTGGAGCCTTCAGCTGCTGTGACTCGGCCTGCTAAGGCATACAATGGAAGGTTTATGTGACAGGGGTCATGATCTCCAAACTCCCAACAAAGTCTATTGACGCATTCACAATAAATATCCCATGAGACTTCATTGCTCACATAGACCATAGAGTGGCAGCTGATGTAATTGGCTGATAAAACTGCTCTGAATGAAGAGAATTGATGCAGATTAAGCCTTTTTTTCCAAAATACGTTTTCTTACAAAGCTGAATGCTTAAAAGCTCAAATTTATTTCAGACAAAGTAAAATCTATAGAGTTTATTTTCACTGCCAGGATTTGAAAAATAATAGTAGCTCAAGAGTTATGTTGTCATACCACAGAAGGATGGAACACATCTGCCAACATTGCCTTAACTAAGTCTGAGAAAAGACCTCAAGGCAATGTTTTTGTTGTTTTGTTTTTTTATGTGGCATTGCGTGGAACAGTTTAGTCGTTAATATATCACCTGCAAGCAATTACAGATGTCAGTTTGGTGCATCGGAATACATTTCCACAAGGGAATTGAGCTAATAGTTTTGAAAGAGCAGTTTCCAGAAAGAGGCTGCATGTTGGTGCAGTTGTCTGCTGATGCGTGGATTCTCTGAGGGTATTCCAGCTTCCTCCAACAGTCCAAAGACATCCATGTTAGGTTAATTAGTTAATTGGTTAATTAGAAATGAGAGCATGCGTGCACGGTTGTTTGTCTCTGTGTTGCCCTATCCGATGGATGATGGATTGGAGGTCTGTGTTTATGACCATGTAATGCTATAAATAGGCCCCCAGTGACCTAGCAATGGTTGGATTGCTCCAAAAAGAGTAACGTTTCAAGAAATAGAAAAATTAATAGTTTTGTATAATAAATAAAATATATCAATCAGTTTTACTCCTCAGTACTTTAGAGAGATTTTTATCTTACTATGTTTAAACGCTGTTGATTTAGTTACTTGTAATTATGTGCGCTAATTATCTGCCATGACCTGTTGTTTCTCTGGTCTAACTGGGAACCTACTCCATATGTTTAAGGGATTACAAAAATGTGTATTTTTTCTGGGGCTCATAGAGCATGCCTATACAATCCATGTGATATAGAAGAAACTCTAGATATAGAAACTGAACAACTTCTGGCAGATTCAACTAACTACCAACACACCTTTTCTCCAGAGGAATCCAAGTCAGATCTTGAGGATGACTAGGATGGAAAAGCATGGAAATAGTCAGAGTTACAATCAGTTCAGTTTGAATTGTTCTTAGTTTTTCTCATTGGTATTTACTAAAAGGATGCCAACTGTATCCAGTGGTGTGCAAAGTGAATCCTCATGAGGCGGTATCGTACATGTTTTAGTTTATTCCCTGGTACAACACACCTGAATCTAATGACACTGTAGTTAATCTGCAGACTTTAAACTTGGACAATTTGAAGCAGCTGTATTGGAGCAGAGACACATCTACAACTACCAGGACACCAGTCCTTCAGGACTGGAGCTGGACACCCACAACATAGGCTGCAGGAAAGATGCAGGGATGGTGCCCTCGAGTACCTATGATTATTGTTGGATAGTCAATGAAATGTGGGATGCCAAACTGATAAATGGAACTCAATCTTGCCTTACCACTGATAATGCTACTTGAAGCTGCAGTCCTTAAGAACCGCACTCTGTTCTCCACAAACTTTTCACTTTCCCTTAGTGTAGGGCTACATGATACTGTCTTAATTCAATTCAATTCAGTTTATTTATATAGTGGCGACTCACAACAGATGTCATCTCAAGGCACTTTACAAGAAATGTTGTTTCAATACAATCATACAAACATTCCATTAAGTTTAACGATTTAGTTAGTTTCCTATTTAAGGAATCCCAGCAGATTGCATCGAGTCATTGACTGGCAGTTGCGTCTCATTGATGCGGACTCCAATCTCAGCAATCCCTCATACTGAGCAAGCATGTAGTGACAGTGGAGAGGAAAAGCTATCCTTTAACAGGAGATACCCCTCCAGCAGAACCTGGCTCAGTACGAGCAGCCTTCTGCCACGACCTTCTGGGGGTTTAAGAAGACAGAGCAGAGACACAGAAAGAACAGAAGAAGATCTGATAAAAGAGTACTTTCTATATTAAAGAAAGTAGAAAGTTGATAACAGGACACAGGGGATGTTCAGCCACTGAGACCATCATCCCAGCCGACGCCCCCTGTCCAACAAGGCATTTTAGTTAAGCAGGATATGAGACCAGGTGTAGCTTCTATAAAGAGAAAAACACAGAGAAAACAAAGTGAACAGTCGAAAGAACAGCAGTTAATGCAAGTGGAGAGTAGTAGAAAAGAAAGTAGCAGAGTGAAGAAAAGTGGTCAGTCTGTTCTCCAGCAGTCTAAGCCTATAGCAGCCAAACTGCAGAGATAGCTCAGGATAGCATAAGCCACTCTAACTATAAGCTTTATCAAAAAGAAAAGTTTTAAGCCTGGCTTTAAAAGTAAACAGAGTGTCTGCCTCACGGACTAAAGCTGGGAGCTGGTTCCACAGGAGAGGAGCTCCTAAAATAACTAACTAAAAGATCTGCCTCCCATTCTACTTTATAAATTTCTTGTGGAATCTATTGGAAAACCATATGAAGAAACTGAATGGCATTATTATTGCTTCCAACTTTTTCTATGACCTTTAGTGTTTTATCCATTACCAAGTGTGTCAGGTATGTGTACTACTGCTGTGAGAGTCAAGCCAGCAGGCTTAACATCTTATTAACATGAAAAGTGTCTATGCATGATAACTGGAAATAACTATCACCAAATATTGCATTACAAATAATCCATTGCAATAATAATAATGCACAAACTGATATTGCGATGATGTAATGTGCAGCCCTAACGTATGAGTCCATATATTGTAAGCAACTCTACATTCTGAATCATTTTCTTTTTTAGTAAAGGCTAGCATTGGTGAACACAGAAAGGGTATTATGTTGCCCCTAAGGCAGAAATGACTATTTCAAAATAAAGGCGTTTTTTTTTCTAAATAAAAGTGGTATATTCAAAGTTGCGTGGTGAATTGACAGATGATGTATGATTAATTTTAGGTTTTTCCAGGAATAATTCTTAGAAATCGTGGCAGGTGATCCATTCGGCAGCAGTTCTGCAGGTCCAGCTCACCAATCAATTTATACATTTTTTGTAACAAATCTGGACTCCCTGTCCTCTGTACAACCCACTTCCATGTGTTTTGGTGCAAAATTATTCATGCAGCAGCCTCTTATATAACTTAGATCAGAGGTTTCCAAACTCAGTCCTCAGGGGCAGGTATCCTGCATGTATTAGTTATATAAGAACTTTGACATGAGGAGGTATTTGCACTATTTGAATGAGCTGTCTTGGAGTGGAGACACAAAGCTGGTAGGACACCACCCCTTAAGGAGTAGAACTGGACCCCCATAGCTTAGATGCTTAGTTGAAGTCCTACAGAATACAAATAGATTTTAATGGAAGATGATTTTGATTAAGAACATTAAAACAATATAGAAAGACAAACACATATGCCTTTCGTGACATCACCAGAGCCTTTCCTGTTTTGGAAGCCTGCAAGAAGCCGGGTGTAATTGTAAAACAGTTAAACAATTTATAATAAATTAGGAACATGATTACAGCATTGTATTGGTGGCAACTTAAAAAGTGGTCTAAATAATGTTGAAGAACCTATATGTGTAGAAACCTATGTCATTTTCTTAAACGGTAAAATTGACATTTACAACTGATGGTAAACGACATAAACAAGGTCATTGTCTCTTCTTGTATGAGGAAAAAATTATGAGTCCAAGTTTTCAGTAAATCTAAATCAATTTTGAAACAAAAACCCTTAAAATCTGGTCCTACAACAAAGACCATTCTCATGTTGTGGCAGCAAGATTCAGAAAGAGTTGAGATGTGGCTGTGTATGAAACCAAACAGGGTCAGAGTTTTGAGCATTGTATATTTGTTCCATTTCAGAGCAAATTTGCATCAAATCGGCAGCATCAACAACAAGGATGCCCCTTTATTGTCTCTCAGAGAAGAAGGGAAAACACACAGCCAGGGATGGATAATATGATCTTAAATCTTTCACATGTGCACAGTCCCAAGCGTACACATACACAAGCACACACACGCGCACACGCACACACACACACACACACACACGCACACACACACACACACACACACACACACACACACACACAGGAGTGTTTCCAGGACGTTCCAGAAGCCTCCATATCAGGGGTCTGTCTGTGTCTTTGGCCCTGCTGTTCTCATTCCCAGCACAATGAAATTATACAGTTGCAAGCATCGTCTCATGGAGGCAGATTCAAGGCCCATTTATTTGAGATTGCTTTTAGTGTAATTCAATAAAGGCTTTTTTACTCATTTATTTCCATGGTGAAATTCATGCTGAGGAAAACCAGGGCTGTATTTCCCTCATTAGCAGTAATAATAACCATAATCACAATAATGGCATTAAAAAGCAATCATTTGAATGGTCCTGCTGTCAATGTCGGCCTCCAACAGAAAATACAGAAGTATGCTGGACAATACTTGTGGATAAATGACAAAAACTCAGCAGAGTAGAAACAACACAAAATTTTGCCTCATTAGGTTGTCAATAAGCTTTAAAATTTGGTCCAGATCAAATAATAAAGAGAGACTTCTGAGAAGATATCAGACTGACACATAAAAGAGGAAAGGTTGTGTCATAACGAAGCCAGTGAGTGTAGAAAGAAGATTTAGGAGACAGCGGAGCATCCACAACTCTACCGTTGGATCCATTTTCCACCACTGGAGGCCAACTGGCTATCAAGATGGTGCCGCCGCCGACGTTAAAGCTTTTTAGATGAAAATGTGGTTTTCTTGCTAATCTGTGGAGCAAGCACAGCCTCCCCGAATGCCCTGCAAAAATAAATATTTGAATATTCTTCGGCACTCCTAAACCCACTCAAATTGGATCATTTTATTTCGCCGCTTGTCCTTGCCAAAATGCCAAGAGAGTGTGGGTCTTGGCGAGCCTTTTCGAGCCCAGGCACGCCACCCTCCCCCCGGACCTGCCCACCCTCTGCACTATCAGCTGACACAGAGTCTGCCCCCAGGCCTCCTGCTTTCTCCTCGGCCACGCTCCCACTGTGTGGGGCTGGCAAGCCGAGCCCATTAAGGAGACCGCCCTGAAACCGGCCATGCGTCCTGAGAATGCTGTCCTGTGACGCCATCGGCAATGTCACATCGTCGTTTTCTTCATCACGGTCTTTATAAGTCGGGAGAGGATAAGGATGAGGTTCCACACTATCATCTGGATATTATATACGTACATTAAATCAACTCGTGTTCTTCTGGGTTGGCCTCATTTTTGATTAGAACATTTCAACTTTTCAACTTGATTGGTTTGATAGGACTGGCACCAGTTGGTTCTGTACTGGTTAAAAGGTGTTGGTACTGGTCCCAAGAACAGGCTGCTCTTGTGGATACCAGGTCTTGTTGTGTTCTGCTGAGAATTTATGCAGGCAGGTGCAATGGGCCCGCCATGTGTAAAAATGCTTGAGTTGCTAAAAAAAATACTGAAAACTTATTGCTGTGATTTGTCAACAGTAACTTTTTTCATTGTTTTTCCTCATTTTCATGCACAAGTCAGGACAGTTTTCTGTGAAGAAAACTAGACTAAATGAAACGTTTGAATACTGAAACGTTAAGTCAGCAAAATACATTTCTCAAAAGAATCTGGTGCAATAGTTTCTATTTTTGTGCCTCTTAACTATTATCTGTCATGGTATGAAGCAGTTGGACCCAAAAGCATATTAGGTTGTATAGTGAGAGAATAGTTTACACAGAGTATACTTGGAACATAAACTGAGGCAAACTACAGGGGAAGAAAGACATAGAACCTAGAAAGGAATGACTGAACAGGAACTGCTTAAACACTGAGGGTGATTGAGGGATGACAAAGGAACTGGAGTAAAGCCTAATCAGGGTAATCGGATGCAGGTGGGTGAGTGAGCAGGTGAAGGTGTTTAGCAGCTGGTCAGGGAAACAGAAGATCAGGGAGGGGGGATACAGAAGGAAAACAAAGGCACAAACAAAAGAAAAGAGTGGACAGAAGACAATTCTAAATGAGAAAGCTAACAGCTAACTCTAAGGTAACTATGATGAAAGAGATCTAGGAGAACCCTAAAGTAAAAGGACTAATGGATTCAACAGGAAGTAGAGAGAAAAACAGCACAGAGAGAAACACCAGTCTAAACTTTTGAAAAAACTTGAATCAGAGAACAGTAATCCTAATGAGAAAAACAGAGCAAAGCTAAAAGACAAAAATGATGAGATAAAGAAATAACTAATAAAAGATCAAAACAATAAAATAAGAGAAGGATCTACTGAACCAAACCTAGCATAGAAAGTCTAAGTGAATAAATAAGGAAAGAACCAGAAACAAGATAAACTAAAAGTACAAACACCTGAGGGTAAAACAGGAAAGGAGGAGAAAAGGTACTGGAAGGAAAAAAAACATAATAATAAGTAGAAGGACACTCAAATCACAAACGCCTAACGATCCTAACAATAAACTGATGAGGTAATCTGAATGAGGAAATGAAATAACATAGACTCAAAACACAAACTGCTAAGGATCCTGACACAAAGCTTAACTAAATGATCAGTTAAATTCAACATAAACCAAGTGAATCCACAGTGCGGAAACTTTTTCTTTCAGCTTTATTAAAGTTATGTGAGTCAGTGATAAAATTAATACATTTATGTCCAATTATCCTTAACTCCAGTCTCTCCCACCGAGTCACTACACTTTGTCATTCCTTTGGTCTTTTCTGTGCTCACTACAAATCCATCATCCACCTGAAATAGTTTTAGAGCTGCTGCATTTTGTATCTTGTACCCAGGCCTGAATGTATCAGCATGGTGTAAGCAAGAGGGTCCAGTTTTCAAATCCCAACTGGGTAATTTCCATGTTGCCTTTCTTAGGGGGTTTTCCATGGTTTCCATCCATAGTCTGAAACCATGCATGGTAGGCTAACTGCAGAACCTTAATTGTGTTTTTGTTTGTCTCTGTATTGGCCCTGGTATGCCCTGGCAACCCATTTCCAGTCTATCTGCGCTTCTACCTATGCTTCTGCTGCTGTCACACTGTTTTTCTTACATTGGTCCAAATGTGAACAAATTAATCAACCTCCATACATATATATATATATATATATATACATTAGGTAGTCATAAACAGAAAAAATGAAAACACCCTATTAATTTTTTTGTTCTTTTGTTGTGAAATGTGCACATAGTTATGCTTTATCTTGTTTTTATTTATCGCTGAAAAATAAAATACACCCTCAGCAGGGTCCTGTAGGGTGCGTGGGAATTCTACATGTGTTTTGTGGACTTGGAGAAGGTGTTCAGCCGTGTCCCTCGGGGAGTCCTATGGGGGGTACTCCGGGAGTATGGAGTACCAGGCAGGAAGGTGATCTGCAGCTTTCGCTGGAGCGGTTCACAGCCGAGTGTGAAGCAGCTGGGATGGGCATCAGCACCTCCAAGTCTGGGACCATGGTCTTGAGCCGGAAAAGGGTAGAGTGTCTTCTCTGGGTCAAGGATGGGGTCCTTCCTAAGTGGAGGAGTTCAAGTATCTGGAGGTCTTGTTCACGAATGAGGGAAAAATGGAGCGGGAGATCAATAGGCGGATTGGTGGGGCGTCTGCAGTGATGCGGTTGGTCTACGTTCCTATCCCCATCTATGGTCACGAACTCTGGGTAGTGACCGAAAGAATGAGATCACAGATACGTGAAGCAGGGGAACTGCTGATAACATAAAAGGTCTGTTCATCATTACTTTTATTTTTGCCCCACTTATGTTTCACCTCAATCTCAGTGACACTGAAATGATGTCTATAAGAGCCCCTACAAGAAAATGCCATGTTAGCCAGTTTAAGCATATAACATGCTGAGGTGATTCAATATTCATCAGTACAGTTGTTTTTAAAAACAAACATTGCAGTCTGGCTTAAATACAGATAGAATTACATGGTACAGTATCAGATGAGTAGAAAGGTGATCCTGGAGCATTATTTACTTAAAGGTGGAGGTCTACATATGCCATCGAGACACAAGATAGATATGCAGAAGTGTTTTTAGGTTGCAATACTTTTTTTTACAATCAACAAATGCTGCAGTTTACCTGTTTTTGTTCGAAAGAAAATCTTGTACTTTAATTTATGTTGTGATGATTTATTGAGTTTAATAGTTTTGGGCTGGTCCCTGGTTTACTCTGTGCTTTGTCTCAGTGCTTTGGCCTTCTTCGTTCCCACAACTGTTTTTCATCTGCTCATTTATTCACCTTCAAAAGGAATTCAGTAATAAAACTCCCCAGTATAAATAATCCTTGGTTCAGGCATTCCACAGTTGCTGGCCTCAGCCTGTTGCTGGTTCCCATTTTGTTCTTCTGTTGTGCTTCTCAGGTCCTCATCTCTGCTTTTTAGTCCTGAGAAACTTTTACATCAAAAGTTTTAGCATCTATTAATGTCTCTAAGGGCGATGACTGCATGATAAGGGCATTGACAAATACCAAATTGTTGTGTTGATGTGGGTACAATGCTGTTTTTATTAAAAAAACAAATCATAAAACTGCTATTTAAACTCTCAAACTCTCCTCTTTTGTTTATTCTTATGACGTCCAGCTGTTTCTCAAACAGAACTTTGATAGTAAATCTCTCAGGTCTCTATTTGCTCTGAGCAGTAACAGTATTTGCTGCAGTCTAAATTAGGTATCCAAGTCTAAACAGTTTAACCGGAGCTCCCGTCTCAGTGGCTGCATTTCCTAGTGGATTACAGCTTTGTGGGTCTGTATGCAGCCTGGGATGTAGAAAATACTCAAAGTGAAACCACTGGTTGCTGAATGCGCTATTTCGCTAGCTCTGAAATTAAATTTCTGTTTTAATACTACTGTGTGTGTGTGTCTTGTTTTTTTCCTTTCTAAAGTTTGTCCACAACTTCTGGGGAATGTTCGGCCACCACCTGCATGATTAATATTTAATGTAGTTGCTTTAGAAGGAAGTACTTACATGGCCTTTAATTACTTTGGTCAGTTCAAACTTACATTTATCGCTGCAATTTTTCAGATATTCTCTCTTTGTGTGTGTGTGTGCGCGCGTGTGTACTCATCAACTCATCAACTGCTTTCATCAGCTGTCTATAATTGGCTCATTAGAGTTGTCCTAATTATAGTGATCAAGAAATCTTCCATATATATCAGAAAAAAATCTCTTATTAGATTCATTTGGAGAAAATGATCACAGCGCTGCAAGACTCAAACAGAAGACATGGCATGTTACTGTAATGTATATTCATCTCTTTAGGATTCTCTGTGTGTTGAACACCTCTGACCTTGTGAGCCATCTGTTTCCGTTAATGCTTGGATTTCTCAGGGTTTTTTTCCAAAGCAATCTTTCTCTGTAGGCTGAAACTTGAGGTTCTATGATCCAGATGGCTGCTGAGGTTGCAACACTTCTGATTTGTTATGAATATAAAGCTCCCTTAACAACCTGAAGGGGGACTTCAATGGGGAATTACATTTTACAGTCTCACAGGATGATCCAATCACAAAATCAGACATAAATTTACAATACTTCTTTCTTTTTTGAAGAAATTGTGTACAACAAGACCAGCTTAATCACTGCAAGCAAAAAATTGATAACAGTTTTTTCACCTGTATAAGTTATGTAACTGTGCTAATATCACGGTTTGGTACTGTTATGGAAATCAATGTCTTCTTCCTTAAACAAAGATGAGGCTGCAGTCCCATGGACATTTTTTTTTGTATTTTATTAAGCAGATCGGCCAGAATTCTCATACAGGTGCCCCAAGCTGGGCCAAGCTCAAACTCTTCCGCACCCTTCCATTCCTTAAGCTTAATGGCATAAAAGTGATTCAATATTTTTCTCCTCACCCGTCTGATGTCTAGTCCCCCAAGGCTATCAAAACACCTCACACTGTAAAGCTAAAGGGAACTAGGTCAGAGGTCCTCAATCAAATCTGCTCCTCATTGACGTTCATTCAAAACACTCTGATGATCTCCTACATGACATATTCCCTAGATGCATTTACTACAACTCTCGGCTGAACACTAGTATTAGGAAGGCGAGCTATGTGGAAGGGCTGAAGCTGGCCTTCGTGGAGGAGATAGCAGAGCAGAGGACTTGGTCCAGGTTCAGGGGCATCATGAAGAACCCCTCTCGGCCCCCTACACGAGGCCTTTAATGGGAGGAGGAGCATGTTAAACAGCAGACTGCTTTCCCAGTGCTGCTCCACAGATAGACTGAGGAAGTCCTTTGTTCCTCGTGCTATTAGACTATATAACTCCCTGACTGAGCTGCACTGAACCCATTGACTTTTAATTTATGAATTATTTTTTTATTACTTATGAATTGTTTATATTGTATTTTCCCCCCACACATTTATTGTTGTCTTGTGTGAATGTAAGCAGCTGGCCACAACTGAATTTCCTTCAGGATCATTAAAGACTATCTATCTATCTATCTATCTATCTATCTATCTATCTATCTATCTATCTATCTATCTATCTATCTATCTATCTATCTATCTATCTATCTATCTATCTATCTATCTATCTATCTATCTATCTATCTATCTATCTATCTATCTATCTATCTATCTATCTATCTATCTATCTATCTATCTATCTATCTATCTATCTATCTATCTATCTATCTATCTATTTATCTATCTATCTATCTATCTATCTATCTATCTATCTATCTATCTATCTTGTAATTATTCTTGTAATTATCTGGGTATAGTGATGGACTCAGACCTAAATTTTGAAAAACACATTAAGGCAATCACAAAATCAGCCTACTATCACCTTAAGAATATCTAAAGGATAAAAGATCTGATGTCTCAGCAGGACCTGGAAAAACTTGTTCATCTTTAGTCGGCTTGATTATTGTAACAGCGTCTTTACAGGTCTACCTAAAAAATCAATTAGGAAACTGCAGCTCATCCAGAACTCTGCTGCTCGAGTTCTCACTAAAACCAAAAAAGTGGACCACATCAGTCCAGCTCTGAGGTCTTTACACTGGCTGCCTGTCTGTCAGAGGATAGACTTCAAAGTTCTGCTGCTGGTCTATAAAGCTCAGAATGGTTTAGGACCAAAATACATCGGTGATCTCCTGACACAGAATGAACCTACTCGACCCCTCAGGTCATCTGGATCCAGTCTTTTATCAGTTCCCAGAGTCAGAACCAGACACGGAGAAGCTGTGTTCAGCTTCTATGCTCCACATGTCTGGAACAAACTCCCAGAAAGCCTCAGATCAGCTGAAACACTCAGTTTATTTAAATCCAGGTTAAAGACCCACCTGTTCTCAGCTGCTTTTGATTAGATTTTTATTCTAAGTTTTAAATCTGCTTTAAGATAGATTTTTTTTTTGGTTCATTTTAAATCATGGTTTTTATTCCTGTACTTTTTTGTTTTTCTGCACCCTGCTGTAATGCTTTTGATGGTTTATGTAAAGCACTTTGAATTGTCTTGTAACATGAATTGTGCTATACAAATACACTTGCCTTGCCTTGCCTTGCCTTATTCAATTAATTCACATTACCTTGAAATATTTGCATCACAATACCTACCTCTGTTTTGAAGTCACAAGTCAGCACATTTTCTTTGTATTTAAGTAAGGAAAGCACACATAAATATGCATGCGGGACTAAAATTTACATTTTAAATGGAAACCTGTACAAAAACATGTATGCCTGTGTACAGGTATAAAACAACACTCATTTTGTCCAGCATGCAGCCGTGAAAAACCAAAAAGGTTCACACCATAAATTTGCAGTATGAAACTATCCTCGTGTGTAAAAGCTATGCTTTGAATAAAGGTCACAAGATTGCTGATGACTTATGGTTGGTCTTTTTCTGTTTGGAATGGTTATCTAAATATGAACAAATTTTGTTTTTGAGTAACTAAAAATTGAAAGGTGCTCTCAGTACAATCTGACCTCCACTAAGCAACTTCACCACCCATGACATGCACTCTCTGGCCCCTTTATTACGTTCAAATCTTCTCAACACAAATAGTGAATTAGCCAAAAACAAGGCAGTAACGCATTGCTAAACTTCAAACTGAGCAACAGAATAGGGATGAACTGCGTTTTAGGCAGCCTGTTTGTTAGTGCCAGACAGAATGGACCGACTATTTAGAAACTATCTATTGGTTTTACGATTACAGATGTAAATACTGACCCACAACAGTTCATCCCTTGAAGCAGATGCACTACAGCAGCAGAAGAGCACAACTGATGCAGCAGCAGTCTATTAAGAACAGGAAAATGAAAAGTCAGCTCACACAGGCTCACCAAAAATGTTACAATAACATTGGAAAAACCATTGGCTGGTCTGACGGGTCTCAAATTTAGTTGTGACTTTGAGATTGACAAACATAGACAACTTATTTGAGTATTTTAACCACCACCTTTTGTTACATTTTACCCAAGTTTCACAGCTAAAAAACACTTTAAAAAAAGTTGTGTTAAAGTCAAACATCTTTGTTACATCTGTATTTAGTGTAAAATATTATTTACATTTTATTTAATGGTTACAAATTCAATTAAGTCCAGTCTTGTGATGCTTCTCAACTTTTACAATGCACACATGTGCATTCATAATACCACACACTCACCAGTAAAAAACAATAGCCTACCTGGCGTGTTCCTCTGCTAGAGCAGAGGTGTTGTCCTTGGAATAACTTTAATTGGCTCCCAAATAAACCTACCCTCATTAACCAACCCACTGTCATCAGGACAGAGCAGGCAGCACTGTGATGATCATGTTCTTTGATTTCTCAGTGTATTTAACACAATTCAGCCTGATTTGTCAAAAATTCCAGAAGACACAGGTGGAGCCCTAGACAGTTGCCTGGATCAATGACTTCCTGACAAACCACAGTTTGTGAGACTGAAGAGTCAAACCAGGTGGCAGGCAGCACAGGAGCACCACAGGGGACCGTACTCTCACCATTCCTTTTCACTCTGTACACCTCAGACTTCAGTCAGAGACCTGTCATCTGCAGAAATACTACAGTCGTCTGGTGTATCAGAAATGGACAAGAGGCTGAATACAGAGAGCTAGTGGACTGGTTTGTGGCATGGTGTGGAAACAGTCATCTAATCTTGAAAATGAACAAAACAAAGGAGATGACTGTAGATTTCAAAAGAAACAGGGATAAGTCAAACACTGTTTGCATCAAGGGAGAAGAAGGGGAGGTAGTTGAATATAAATACATTGGAGTTCACCTGGACAACAGACTGAACTGGAGACTGAACAGTGAAGTCATCTACAAGAAGGGACAGAGCAGACTGAACTTCTTTAGGAAGCTTAGGTCCTTCAAGGTTCTTCTATAAGTCTGTTGTGGAGAATGTAATCTCTTCTGCCATCATCTGTTGGGGTAGCAGCATCAGAGCCAGGGACTTAAAAATTTTCAACAACCTGATATAGAAGGCTTGTTCTATTCGGGGGGCAACTGTGGAACCACTGAAGATGATGACACAAAAAGGGATTTCTTCATAAAATCAAGAACATTATGGACAACCCTGAAGGTCTTCAGTTGGAGACTTCTACAGTTTCGCTGTAACATAGACCTCTACAGGAGATCCTTCCTTCCTTCAGGCATCAGCGTTTAAAACAACTCCTTAAAGAATTGAATAGTATGAGCAACACCAGCACTTAATTTTTGTCTGTGATCAATAAAGTATTTTTGAATTTAATTGAATTAAATAGTAAGAATAGTACAAACTTGGCCTCCCAACAAATGGAGCTGATGCAGACGGATACTTATAATTTTTCTAGGTTGAGGTTTTATACAACAGAAATGAACTAAAAATGTTATTGAAGCAGTCCTTTTAAACAGAGATAATTAGCATTTTTTTAGGATGAGGTTCTGACTAAAAAAGTTGATTTTAGCACAAAGTATTTTTTCTTTTATTAGCCACTTTTTTGCTTTCATTTTGATATTGCCACATACATACAGTGACTTTTTATTCAAAACAGACTTGGGCTCACCCACTCATTAAACTTGCCAAATTACAGCAGGGGTTTATGAAGAAAGTTCTGATTTTTGTTGAAAAGCTATTCAAGTAAATGGTTTTGGACCCATTTTCTACTTCATATCATTAAAATACTACATGTTTGATTTATTGCTAAGCAGGTATGAAGAGAGTAGTTCACAATAAAATTATTTTGTATTTTTAATTGGAAAAAAAAAAAAACTACACCCGCAGATTACTTTCAACTTCTCGATTTTGGTCCACGTTGTGAAATGTTTGGACACCCCTGAGCTAGAGAGTTTTGCTGGCAAGATGCATGTCTGGGTTTCCCTCCTGGACCTGTTACCCAATGTCAGAGAAGCAGAAGACAATATATGAATGGATGCATGCCAGCACAGTTTCTTAATGACTTTAGCAAAACAATATATACCACATATATATCACCATGTATATTACTGGCATACAGAACGTGAATGAATCAATACTAATATCGGGATAGGAATAAATGTGATATAGTGCAGCAAAGTGCAAAGCTTTTCTTAATAAACCCTTACCCCACCAACACATTTACGTTATATCATCTTATGGTACAGAAGTCTTCCGTAACCATCAGTTGGTCTGTGAGTGAATCCCACCAGTCAACAAAATGTTTCAGATTGTTGTTTAAATTCATTAGCTGGTTTTTGGTGATTTTTACATCATGCAGTTCCTCACCATGTGGCTTTAGCAACTAACTAGAATCAATGCTCAGCATCTTTACAAAGGGTGGATGTGTAGGATTATCAAAATAAATATAAAGTCTGCAATCAGTTTTAAAATATGTATTTTTGCCAAACATTTGAGTACATGTCCCAGACCGTAAAGAGCTATGTCTGTTATTAGAAGCAATATTTTACAGTGTAGTGGGTAATTTTGCTGTCATAAAACAGGGGGGAGTGGAAAGTAATGAATATTACACCGTCTGGCCCGGCATCTTTTATGTCTCCAACTCTCTCCCTCTCTCTAATGCAGCCGTAGCATCCTCGGGGCTACTGACTAACCAGATCAGGTGCTAAATTCACTAATTGAATAATTTCACCAGGCTCCACAATGAGCCCTTTGAAAAACGCCTGCTCTTTGTGTCTGTCCTCGAGTGACTGAAAGTGGTTCAGCCTTCACAGCGAGGGAGTACGGCAGGGTTTCTGCACAGAAGTAAATGCTCTGCCATGATCGGCCACTTCTGTGCGCAGCATGGTTGTTCAACCGGTCACAAAGTATCTCTCAAGTGTGTCAGATATCAGTGAGCTTGCAGCCTGTTGGTACTGATTTCTTTTGAATTAATGTTTGCCTGTTTAAATGCATGGTATAACAAATGTTTTTTTAAATAACCATCTGGCAATTATAAGAAAACATTTAATCCAGTCCTAAAGGTGGCTTATTTTTGAATAAAAGAAACATAAAAGCTGAAATACATCAATAAATATCAGCCTTTCAGTATTCTTACTCTTTACAAAACAGTTTGAGAGAATCAGGTAAAGCTACTGAGGCTTGTTTGCAACCCTTAAACGTAAATTTGGAGCTACACTTGGAACTGTTTCAAGCTACAGATACAGATGTTCTGGTGAAGACCTAAAGCAGCATACCTTCTATAGTGGGGTCCACATGTTTAGAAAAGTGTACCATTGTAATAATGTTTGAGTCCAACTACAAGTCCAAGTCCCATTGGATTAGCCCAAGTCGAGTTGCTTGGACCTACTGGCCAAGTCTAAGTCCAAAAAACAATCTTCCAGTCCAAGTCAAGTCATAATCACCTGAGAACAAGTCAAAAATGAAAAAGAAGGGTGTAGATTTCAAAACTAAAATAATTGCAGCCATACATGGTTTACTTAATTTGAAAATAAATTTTACTCAATGCCCCCATGCAAGAACCAAGCTAACACAGAAGCTATTTGTGCAAAAAATATGCTTACACATTGTACACTTATAAAGGTTTTGGGAAGTTATAAAATTTGTCCAGTAATCTGACCTAATATAACAAACTAACATTAGCATTGGCTACATGCTACTGTAATTCCAACAATAGCAATTTATCATGTCGGAGTCCAAGTTTAAGTCCAAGTCCCGATGTTGCAAGTCTGAATCCAAGTGCAAGTCATCGGTGTGCTGCTCCAGTCAAGTCACAAGTCCCTTAAAAGTCAGGACTTGAGTCTGAGTCCAGGACTCAAGTACTCCATCCCTGGTTGGCAAAAAGTAAAGCAAAAACTGTTGAGACAAACAACATGATTTTGCGATGACACTTGCAGTTTTACAAGTTGTGCAGCTCTGTTTTTATATGGTGAAGAATATATTGTGGTATGGCTTTTAAGTTTTGACACAGCTATGCAATTCTGTCTGCATGGTGGTGCCATTGTTAACAGGTGTTGCTTTGCAGCAAGAAGGTTGTGGGTTTGAGACCCGGCCTCGGCTCTTTCTGCATGGAGTTTACATGATCTCCCCATGCATGCATGAGTTCTGTCCAGGTACCTCGACTTCCCCCCATTGTCTAATAACTTGACACTTAATATAAGTTTTAATATACTATCAATTCCACTTAGTGCATCAAAGAGTGGCAACTTGGGATCACCAAGTTTCCATAACAACCATTAGATGTTTGGAAAAAGCTTTTCCTGTCCTTCCATCACAAATGTAAATCTGTAGAATTAGCTAAATTGTGCTGCAACTTTAAATTAAAACATCTCTTGATCAGATGAGACAGCTTCACAGCAACAAGCTCTGCAAGTGGGTTGGTGTAAAATAGTAAGAGTATGTAGAAATGTTGCTAATTTAACATGTAACTACTTTTTATGAAAATAAATCTGTGTGTGTTCCAAGTGAATTTGTGAACTATAATCACAACCAGGATTTTTTTTAACTCAAGCTATTTTACTTTACAGCTTGCTTCTCTTACATTTAATTAGACTTTTCTTTCAAATTTTCTTAATAACATGTTAATATTGAATGAATTTCACAGATTTTAATAATTCTTTTATGAACCCCCGAAAAAAGAAATAAACTTGTGTCTGCATAAAATCACGAATTTTAACAAATTAATTTAAAATCGCTAACTGCTTTACCAATTTTATTCTGTTCGGATTAATAACTGTTTGAAAGGACACATTTGTAAAAAATTTACTGGAGAAAAAAAGCTGTTTTATAAATAGCACATAAATAGTGTCACTGTCAGTAGCTTTGTGGATGTGACGTTACAGCAGCAGGTTTGAACATGGGTATGTTTTTGTGTATGATTATCTCATATGACTGACGCTTATCCAAAGTGCTGCTGGGGATCTCGATCACCAATCATACTGCTCTTGGGCATGTAGATACTTAAGACCAAGTTGCCTACCGATCTACGTACAGTGGCCCCCCGCCTTTTTGCATGTCAGCATTCATGGATTCACCTCTTCACTGATTTTTCTGTGAAATGTGACTCCAAATTACTTACAGAAAACCCACCCATTCGTGGATTTCTCTGTAAAGAATATCTAAAATATTTGAAAGAAAATCCAACTTGGGAAGCTAAAATACGTAGGCGCAATGCAGCTTGACACTGCTGGCTGCCGTTTGCAAATTCAATTAAAATCAATTAAAATCAAGACGGTTTCTACTGTGCTTATTAATGCATATTAAGATATATATATAAGCAGCTTTAGAGGGGCTGTCAAGTATTTGAAGATTGTGGTCCCTTACCCCCATGGATACCAGTAGTCCACTGCAGTACTGCATAAATGTGTGTGTATTTGTGAGTGCATCTATTGGCTGTAGTTTAAAGCACTTTGAACTCTGGGTACGACTGAAAAAGCGCTGTAAGAATTCAGTACATTTGCCATTTAATACAAACTAAAAGCTTAATTATCCCAATGATAAAGCAAAATGGATACAGTAATTAACATGATCAGATTTAATTACCATAGGAAATGGTTACTTTAGAGAAAAGTTATGCTTATGTATAAAAGTTTACCATAAGTCACAACAAAAAGTTAATGTTTATGTTTGAAAACATGAATGATCTCTTATGCTTCCAGGTGTTCAGAGCGATTGTTTTAAAGGTGAGGGCCATGAATAGAAATGAAAAGCTCTCGAAGCTTATATATATTATAAAATATTAAAAAATATTCTATATTATTGAGTCTTTATACAGTGATAGAATACCCTTTCTAGGGGTATTTAAAAAATTTTAATAAATTTTTTTTTTCTTTGGATACTTTTTTGGTGGTTAGAAATTATTTGTTCAGGGACAGAAGAATTAAAGGCTTCTGTGGACTTAGGAGTTAATTAGCAGAAGTCAGAGTTCCCTCAGAACTGTGTTGAGCTCCTTCATAACTTTCTGCTTACTTTGAGCCACTCTGAAGCCATCAGCCTCATGGTCACAGCTCTCCTCACACAATCCATCTCTATAACTGATAGGTTTTTGGCTTCCTACTTCTGTCCTGTCTCCCAGAAATCTCTGTCCCCAATTCTCTCAGCTTAGATTTCATTTCTTAAGTTTTCTTTGCAGTGCTCAGACCCGACCTGTGGATAAGAAATGCTTCCTCAAATTTATTTGCACAGCTCGGGACCAAATTTCCACACTTTAGATTGACCTCTTTGATACCGGCCTTTGTGCTGGAACTGAGATTATGGAAGCAGAGCTATGAAGGAAGGGACACTGCCAAGTGGCTAACTGACGAGCTGCCTTTTCAAGCCTGAAGCCTCAGCGTGCCATCCCCACTTCGGCCTGAGCCAGTCTATATGACTTATGGAGTTTGGGCCCCTCCATTGCCAATCCCACTTAGAGTGCAGTTTTCTGATAAACAAAAGCACATTCAAGCTTTAGCTTCTCATTTCACACTATGTGCTTTGGCTAGAGGCAGTGCTTTCCTGGAGCCCCTGGCCTGCAGTCCAAAGAATGTCTCCAGTTGGCTTTGCCTTTAAAAACAGGGGGTGGGGGGTGGGAAAGACACCACATGTGTAGGATTAGGCTCCATCTTTCATCCTTCATGCTCTCTGCTCACCCTCTGCTACTTGAGCCATCACTTGTCCCGGTGAACCAGCCCCGTGGACTCAAACCGTCCGGCTCAAACTCACCTGTCTTTGCATCTCTGTACCATCGTCACTTGCATCCCAGGGATTTAAAGCACACATTATATCCCTCGCTCTGTCCTCCTTCTTCAATCCAAGCTTGGGTTTTACACTTTTCAGTTTGGTGCAGGGACACACACATCCCTGATTCTTTTGGGAGGGAGTCCTTACTTTAAATAATAAATAAAAGAAAAAAAGCTTTGCAGCTCTGATTTCAAACATTCTTTCTGCAAACTTTGTGGGGTTTTGAGATAGTGAAAGAGTTTTAATTTCATGAATTGTCTTCATTGTTTTTTTGCATATGTTCCCCTCCTGCAACTCAGAAACCTGGCAGCTCTAACATACAGTAGCACCGTGCATATGGTGCTTCAGTCGAGAAGCTGCTCCAGTTACCGCAAATGTATTCCATGTCAGCCTTGTATTTCACCAATGTTCTTAACCTGTTAAACGTGAACGTTGCACCAGATGGATGGAAGCAGAAGAATAAGGTAAACATGATGCTTAATGCTCTTTCTATTAGAAATGTTGAGGCTCAGATCTGAAGGCGAGTGGCACCCGTCAAGGCCCTTTGTCTCCAACTAAGCGGAGGTACCAGAGCGGTTATTAGTGATGCACGTGAAACGCTAGCCAAGGCGCATGATGACCCCCAGGGAGAGGGGCTCGCCTGTCTCAGGGAACAGATGTGCCACCCACTCGCAACAGTTGTACCCTTCCCACAGTGGCCTTGTGGGAGACGGCAATGGGCTTGCTGCGGACTGAAGATGATACCTCTCCTTACTAGCTTTCGCTCTGGCAGTTGGGAGGCTGCGATTCTGCAGAACAAAACACAACAAAAAAAAGCTTGGAGGGATGGTGTGAACAGCACACATATTTACAGGATCAATATTTACCCAAATTCTGCTCGGGAGCCAACACCTGCTGGATCTTTGAGTAAAGTGGAGAAGTTGGAGAAACGGAATTGGCTGTTGAAGATTTCATTAACCACACAAAACAACCCCCACCCTCCCATTATGAATTAGACATTTGATCAAGTTATCATAGCATTAAAGCCTAAGTCAGGCTGTTTATTTATTTTTTCTTCATTTCATCTCAGACAGCTCATTAAAGCAAATATAGCTAATAATGAATGCTTAAAAAGCTCATAGAAGGGACCAATTTTCTTTATTATTTTTTAATCCTTAATGAAGAGTTTCATTTACACTGTGCTTCTGGAGAAAACATGCATTTCAATGTGTTGGAAGTTAATTCATTTCCTTGTAATGCAATAGTTAGTTTTAATTGCTTTTTAATGTAGTCGCTTGACTATAATATTGCAGAAACCAAACTTGGTGTTGCATTCATTTCCATTTTGAATTCACAGCCATTATATCCGAATTTTTAATGGCTCTCCGTGACATGCTTGGTGTTTGCAGGCAGTTTTCTGTTCTCCTACAACAAACAGAGCTGTGGAAACATGCTGCATTATGTTAGAATCCTGATATATTATACTTTAATAAAGGAATATTTGAACTCACAGCTTGCTGTCAGATCAAGACAGAGATATGTGCTGTGAGTGTTGGCACTAGCAGGACTGAACTGTGACACCTAAATCAACAACTCGCAGAAGGACTTTGCCCCCAAATTCATTTGTCAATAGATTGAGTCAATACGGGCTGATCTGTGTGCAGCTCGGCAGCCTTCTGTCTTCCCATCGACACACAGAGGACAGTGTCTGGCTAGATTTCCTGGCCATTAATTGCCTTATTTGTGCGCATGTTGTGTAAACGTATAGAACAGTGAATGCAACTCTTGTATACTTTTTCCCCGCCTGTCATGATTAAACCTGTGTCCCTCTTGTGGTGTGGATAAGAGCAGATACCACAGTCTGGAAGACTGAAATCCTATCTTTGTAGCAGCATGCAAGATCAGTTCTTATAATAATCCGAAATTTTGGTTTTTATTTTAACTATTTTCCTTTTAAATAGTTCTAAACTTTACCTGCCTTACCAAAAATGTTTTAGTTTTGGAATTTCAGTAAAGGAAAACTAAGGTTAAGGTTTTCTTTCCGCTTCGACAGCTCTTAATGAATCACTCAAATCATAGAAGATGTGCTTCTAGCTGATCAGATAGACATTTGAAAGAATTTCAAGAACAATACATGATGTAACCTTACATTCTTACAACTTGCAGGATACTTTTCTAAAACCTATATGATAATTTCTTGTAACATCCATGGTACCTCTCTGGAAGTTACTTTTCCAGAAAATACAGTATGCTTTCTTGTAACTACAAGGAACTTTCTAAAAACTTTTAGGTTTATTTTGAACATCCAGGTTACTTTCCCCAAACTTCCAGAGTACTTTCCTGGAACTTACAGGTTACTTTTCAAGAGCTTATGCAGTACTTTCCTGATCTCACAGGGATTCCTTTTGTTCTAGAACAGGGGCCTTACAGGTGACTTCTTGGAACTCAAAAAGTGCGTTCCTTTAACTTACAGGGTGGTTTTCTCAAACTTACTGGGCACTTTCCCGGAACTCACTAGTTACATTTCCAGAACTTATATGACATTTTCCTGAAACTTAAAGGTTCCCTTACTTGGTTGCCATCCTGGAACATACAGGTTATGTTCAGGGAACACGCTTAATTATGAATTGAATTGTAATCTGCACTGTCTATGTACTCTCTACATACACTGTTCTAATGCTCATTTAAGGGTATTCTCTCGTAACTTGGAATTCTTTCAAGTGAATTTTAAACATCCCGAGAAACAAAACTCAAAGAAAACATTCCCAGAATTTACAGGTTACTTTCCTTAAAAGTTACTTTTCAAGAATGTACTTGTTAATTTCCTGAAACTTACAGGGTGGCTTCCAGAAACAGTTTGTTGTTCCAACAGGATGACATTCCCAAAACAATTCAAAATGGTTTGGGAATGGGTAAAAAAGAATATCACTAAGCTTCTGGAGTTCTCAGAGTCCTGACTTCAATCATAATAAATACTTTTACACAGTGTATAAAAGCAGGGTTGGTGTCAGGAGAGCCCCTAATCGAACTACACTTTAACAAATTCTACTAAATAGAGAGGGCACATATCTGGCCAGAATGATGAGAAGCTCAGTTACAAAAAATTGTGGTTATTTTTTAAACAAACGAATATATCAATCTGTATATATAGTCATAACCCTATGTGAATTTTTCATGTTTACAGTAAAATTACACCTTAGGACCCACTGACTATTTTAAAAAAAAATATTCAACTTACCAACACCCCGCACCCACCAATTTTTTAAATTAAAATAGATCATTAACTGATACAAAATATTACTTTTTGGCCGGCAGGATGTTAGGCAAACTATTAAATTATATATCACGGAAATACAAGTTATATTTGAATCATAAACCTGCACATATATATTCATGTTTTTTGCAAATGATTTGTGTTCTATATTAATTTTTACATTTTCTCTGTGCCAATCACATTTATTTTTATACCGTAATTAGTCAGAGATTACTACTTAATGACAATTATGTGGGGGGGGGGGGTTTGTAGCTTATTTAATTTAATTAGCTGCAAATTAAATCTAATATTTTGCTGACTGAAAAAAATAGTGTCAGATTAAATGACTTAATAGTGAATGAAATATTAGTTTAGTGTTAAGGTTGTTGATTGGAGAAAATGTGACCTTGGGGTCATGACAGTGGGAATAAAAAAAAAACTATAATCCTTTGCTACACATCTATCAAGTCCAAATGAAACAGAAAATATATTTTCGTTTGGCTCGCTGATAATGAATTTGTCGGAGCTAAAATGAAGCTTGTGGAGATTAAAAACAGAAAAAAAAAATCTACTGAACGTTTTGAACGACGAGCACCCACAGAACGCCGTTCACATTTCAGACAATAAATCATTAGTAACAACCGTGGCATCTCTTTCCCTCTCGTTCTTTCCGCCCCCCCAGCCTCTTAATGCCAATCAGAGCAAGATGGGAAGATTCCCCTCCAACTCTCAAGATCCAGCATGTGTTTCTCCCAGAGGGGAAAAATTAATTCCTCCTCCTCCTCGGCATCCTCCTCCTCCCCTTTTCTCCGCCAAGGTGCAGCGTTGCTCCCTCTCTTTTTCTCTCCTCATCTGAAAGAATACAAGAGAATGAGAACCTCTCCTGAGGGGATCCAGCTTATATACTATTTCATCCGCATTTAAATCCTCTGATAAATGTGAATGCCTTAGCAGGGAACTTGCAAAATAAAGAGAGATTATTTTCTGGAGATACTAATATTAGTCTTTTGGCATTGGATAGAGAGAATACGACACCAGAGCGTGGGGAAGTCTATTGATGCTGATATTTAATCTACTGAAAGCTTTGCTTGTTGTTCAAAAGAGTGGAAATAAAGGCAAGAGGAATATGGGGTGTTTTTTTAATTTATTTACATACCTGTGAGAATGATGATCCATTTAAATAGATGACTTATCAGGCCAGAACAGAACCGCCCTCTTCCCCACAGGCAATGCAGAGGAAGTAAAATAAGTTAAGTCTCCTATTATTTTGACGCAGAGCCTTTTGTTGGCCGGATCCTGTTTCTATATGTGCAGAACTTTTAAATACTTTAAGTTGGCATAAACATTATGAAGTTGTTGAGTTTTTCAGTCAGATACAGAGCAGCACTTTTACTTTTAACTCAGATTAGGAAAAAAGGATCAAACAGAATCTTAAAGGAGGGCTGTAATGATCTACGTTTTTATCACACACCTTCATTGTTCATCAGGACCGTCACTTCCCGCTGCGCGAGAAGATGCGATGAAGGCTTCCGTCACAAATATTCCTTTCAGGATCTGTTAGGCCTTGCTTGTCATCTGGATGAAAGGGAATCGCAAGGATTTTTGTGCTTGCCCTTAATCTCCCTAACTGATTCTGGGAGTCCAAATAAAATCCAATTATAGGCGATGTGAGCCTTCAGCCTCTTTGAGGAAAGATAGCGGAGACACCGATGGTTATCTGCTGTGTTTTTGTGTTTCTTATCTCTCTGCTGGGAAACAACCAGTAGCAAGTGAGGTCAAGGGGACAGAGGTGAGCCTGGGGACCCCAGACTCCACATGTTTGGGATTTTTTCCAACACTGACCATCTTCAGATTTTCACATCATTACTAAATGCACTCGATACAGAGCAAAAATAAATATTTAACTTAAATGTAAAGGTGTAAACACCTGGTGAGGTGTTCCGGGAGGAGACCTAGAGGAAACACCTTGACAAGCTGAAGGGACAGTTTCTTAGCTGGCCTGGGAACGCTTTGGGTTTCCCCCAGAGGAGCTGGCCAAAGTGGCTGCGGAGAGGGAAGTCTGTGTATCTATGCTTAATCTGCTGCCCCCGTGAGCCCAACCTCAGAAAAGCGAAAGAAAATGGATGGATGGGTAATGGTGGTAATCTTCTTGACCAGCTCAAACATTTTAAAGGGGACATATCATGAAAATTTCACTTTTTTTAGCCCTTAAATGCTTTGTGTAGTGAATTTAAAGTGTCTAGGAGTGCACAAAGCAATAATTTGTCACTTCATGTGTTGTGAAGATATCATTTGTAAAATGTTTTCGGTCATACTTTTTTAAGCCGTTCAGTTTTCTCTATTATCTATTACGTTTTTTTAAACTATTACGTCACAGTACTTGTACTGGAACTGCCAAACTTGGCCATGGATTTCCGCCTAAACGCTGAGTGAATCCGTGATCTTCATTTCTCGCTGTAAGTTTGTAGTCCAAGTTTAGGTAGCCGAAAGTCTTCATCGTCTTCATTTTCCTCTCGCTCAGGGTCAGACTCTGGCTCAAACATGTACGGCTGGATGGATAACTCTTCCGACATAAAGAAAAAAAAATTGACGAGTAAAAGGTTTCTACAGTGCTGGGTTGCCGGTTCTCTATCAAACTACAAAAATGGCTGAATGGGGTGGAGTGGAAGGTTCAGCGACCTGGAGGGGGGCTGAACATTTAAAGGGACCGCACCAAAATGAGTCATTCTGCAAACACTGTGCAGACGCCTCTGAATAGGAGTAGAAGGGAAACCGATATAACTACTATAATAAAAGATTCCAACCTAATAACTGCAGTTCCACCATATAAAGACCACAACTAATTGATTTAGATGTAAAAAGGAAAATTTAAAAGCATGAAATGTCCACTTTAAGATTCTCGAATGTCCTTTATTTTACTATACTGTTTGTGTTACTTTACTGTTAACTCCAGAAGTCACCTTATCAGTAAAACCAGCTCACCTGTCTGTAATTAGATATCATTATAAATACAGCAGCACCATAAAAGGCCTGAGAGGCTTGTTAGAGACTTCTGAAAGTAACTGGACTGGATTTTATTTAGAGGCACCAGAGTAGAGGGCTGAATATAAATGCAATCTACACTCATCATATTTTTATTTGTAAATAATGTTGAAAAACATGTATAATTTCATTCCCACTTCCCAATTATGATTTTCATTGTGTTGATCTGTCACATAAAATCCTAATAAAGCAGATGAAAGGATTCGGTCATGATGGACAAAAAAGTTCAACTAAAAAAAGCAAAAAGCATTGGAAGAGTATTTCTTCACTCACTGCCTCTGGTGGCTGTGAGGTTAGTTAAATGCTTGTTCTTCTATTTGCAATAGAAATTCTAAGCACTAGATTTGGCAAATTCACAGTTCAATAATGATTTCCAATAATGTGACCTCTGTCAAAAACTTTTGAATTAGAAGGACATCAAATCATAATTCCATGTCTATAAAAAAAATACAATATCGTGCAAAACCAAAACATTAAGTGATTTCATGAATACAAACACTTCAAAGTCAGATTTGTGATTTTTGGTGACAATTGTAGCAATTAGGAATATATAAGGCTATGTGCACACGTAGCCGTTTTTTTTAAATACGAATATTTTCACCACCTCGTTTAAAAAGAAATCTCCGTCCACACCTAACCACATAAGTGTGTTGTTAAGCACATTCATAGACATGCCAAACCTGTAGGGGGCAGTAGTTCCCCCAAATCCTATCCACTCAGAGTAACTTTCTATGTTCAAACTTCTACATAGAGCAGTAATTAAGCTTGTAAAAACAAGCAAGCAAAAAGCGCTTGGACAATCGATGATGCCAACACATCTCTAAGGGCATAAATGCTGTTTCTGAGTGTAAACACAGGTCGCACAAATGATGTCGGAGCATTTTTGTTGCGGAAAGTGACGTTGCGGAGCTACAAACTCCGGTTTTTTCTGTCCACACGCAAACACTTAAGACGGAGAAAACGCAAATCTCCGCTTTGGCCGAAAATAATCGTTTTCTGTGATAAAAACGGGGTTTTCGTGTAGTATCTGCATTTTTCCTTCGTGTAAACGAGACCTAAATGTTGTGGAAAATACCACTAAATTCCCCCTGTTTTTAATTAGATTTCTTACTCTTGTCCTGATCTATTTAACACTGCTTCAGTTCATTGGGGTTTGCATACCTTTTTCTACATAACTCTCTTTTGGTCCCAACACATTTCAATCTGTCATGACTTTGAAGGACCCAGTGCACCACCTTGACACTTGTTTTTCTGCCATTCTGTTTTAGATTGGCAGCTGCGATTAGGACTATTGTCCTGTTATTTACCTAGTTTGGGGCAAACTTCAGCTGTTGGAAAGATGGCCAGACATGTAACTTGAGAATACTTTGGTATACAGAGGTAAATGCAAGGAGTTCATGTCTTGTGGCTAAAAAACAAGTCAAAACCACAACCAAATCATCAGCACCACCATGGTCAGCATTTGGTATGTGGCATTTATGCCTAATTTGGTTGTCCGAGATGTATTCTTCAAGGCGTTTTGTGTTTTTTTCAGATTTAAGTTTCCAAAAATAAACTGTGAATATTCATCCCTCCAGCACCATGCTTTACCGCTGGTCAAAGGTATTCAAGCTGGTATTTGTTTTCCTCAAAACATAGTGGTGTGTATAATGGTGACATTTTTTTACTTTGGTCTCATCTGTCCAAGAAAAATGGTTGCAAGGTTTGGTTGTTTGTTCAGATCAAACTTTGCTAACTTAAGTCCTGCTAGCATGTTTTTCCTTTAGAAAAGGGCCTTTCTTCTTCAACTCTTCCAAACAAACAATACTTGCTCATTTTTTCTTACAAACCTATCATAAGCTTTCATTTTTAACATGCTAGCAGGACTTAAGTAAATGTTTGTTCTTCTATTTGCAATAGAAATTCTAAGCTCTAGATTTGGCTAATTCTACTGCTGAAGGCTGCTGAAGGAGGAGCAGCCTCTCCCGACCTCTAGCCTTATTCTCTTTTCTTATTTTCTTTTCTTAGCTTTTTTTTAGTTACTTTATACACCCAGCCTCCAGAGTCACTGTATTAGACCAGATCTCTTTTTTGGATTACTTTCTGAAGGACTTTTGATTACCTAAATGCTAGAGGACTTTGAGAAATTGCTCCATTGAATTGAAACAATTGAGGTGAAGTTACACCGTCTTCAGATTAATTTTGTTCTAAACACTGGATATGGAAATGAGACAATGTTACTGATGACGACACACAGGGAGGAAGAACCTGGCAGCCCGGTGTTATCTCAGTCCAACAGTCTCGCACAGAAGCCACAGAACAATGCTACAGCTCCAGCCAAAAGGTGTTTAACTGGTAGAACACCCCATTTCCAATTTGACGAAGACTGGCTGGCTTTAAAGCACACTGAATCTACACATGGTTTCTCTGCTCAGAGGAAGAAAAAGAGAAAAAACTGCAACTCAAAACAGGAGATATCACTTCCCCTGAAATACCGCTGAGAAACAGATTCGCAGCCCTCAGTTCCCTGAAAGACAACACAGCCCCTGGGATCAGTCAAGGTAACCAGGAGAAATCCATCCACATGAAGCGGACACATGAGACACATGAGAAACCCCCAGCAAAAGTTCTTATCATAGATGACGGATCAACTAATGGTATCGAATATTTTTGTATCTAGAACCCAAGAATACGATTAGAGAAATATCAGAACAAATCCAGACAATTTTAGAACAACACCCTAAACTGGAAAAGCTTGTTATCCACACAGGTGCAACTGATGTAGCCAAGAAACAATCAGAAATTCTCAAAACAGACTACTCTGATCTGCTACAGAGACTTGATGGATTTAACATAAACATCTTTATCAGCGGACCAGAAGGAAATTATGAAAGTTACAGTAGACTTTGCATGCTCCATAAATGGTTGAAGAGAAAATCTGTTAAAAAATCGATCCTATTTATTAATAACTTTAAAATATTTGGATCTGCAAAGCACTTGTTCAAGATAAATGGACGTTATCTTAATAGAGCTGGACTGAGAATCTTGACCTCAAATATTTATTTATTTATTATTTAATCTGATAAAAACTTGATAAAGCACCCGAGAGCTGACCTTGAAGGACGGCCCGTTGATACTATCAGAGAACAAACACTTCCCCAGACACACCAAGTGAAGATTACATCATTACCAGCACAAACAGATACACGACCCACAGAGATTGACAGAGAACAAACACTTCCTACATCACCAGCAGTGAGCAAAAACGTTCATCTCTCAGCAAAGTGTTCTTCAACTATTCCAATGTCATCAGACTCATCGACACCTAATTACTCTCCATTTAGAGATTTTGCAGATAGACTGAAAGCACAAATTAGAATTGGGTCACAACTGACACCGAAACTTGGATTACATCAGGCCTCTGGGACTAATACTGGATGTATTCCGCACATGCCCCCACTGGTAATAACAGACATCTGATATACAAGGGAACCAGACAGAAATTCTAGAAGTTGTCCGGCCACCCTGAAAAAAAATCATTCAAGTCATTATAAGCAAGAGAAAACAACAAACTAAAGCCAAACGCTCTTATAATAAAACAAATCTCAAATTAATCACCTGTCAGAAGGTTCAACTACCAATTATCAAACCACTTAAGTTAGCTTTATTAAATATTAGGTCTTTATCGGGAAAGTGATATCAAGAAGTTCTCAAAAGAGACTACTCTGATCTGCTACAGAGACTTGATGGATTTAACATAAACATTTAACATATGTTCAATGAATTCATCACTGAACATAAAATACATGCCCTTTTTTAGCAGAAATCTGGCTAGACGTAAAGAATGTAACATCTGTAAAAGGTATCCCTGGGCATATTTGACTCTTTTGAATACTTAGCCACTCAGCTAAATGAGCCTAACAGAGCTATATTTCAAAGTTTATAAAAAAAAAGAAAAATTAACTCTTACTTCTTTAATGATTTCAGCAACCTTCTTTCCGTAATATGTATCAATTATGACCAATTAATCATTGTGTGGGACTTCAACATCCATACTGACAACCCCCAGGATAGACTAGCAAAAAGATTAAGTGACACTCTTCACAACTTCAGCCTGACCCGACATGTCAAACAACCAACACACAATCGAGGACACACTCTGGACTTAATTATCTAAAAAGGTTTAACTATATCTGACATCTCTGTAATTGATATTGCGCTATCTGACCATTTCTGTGTTTTCTTTGAAAGTACCATATTTGGTAAAAAATCTAACCACAGTGAGAAAACTGCAATAAACTTGCCAGCGTTTTCACTGAAAAGATTCTAACAATTAGACGGTCGGCCTGTACCTTGAATAACCTTGTTGTTGAAAGTATGTTATACAAATAAAATTGCCTTGCCTTGCCTTGCTTTGCATAAGAATTACAACGGTCTTACCTTGAGGTAAATTTGCTAAAACGTCCACTCCTGGGAAGACTGACATCTGTCCTACTTCTGAATATTCTTTCTCACCATGTAACAATGGAGTTGAATTAGTTTGCCTTCTAATCCTTCCCAAATTGATGGGCAGCAGCAGTTGCTTTCCTACAGTCATTGCTGATATCTTTTTGTATAGGCCAGAGCAGGTAACAGCCAAAACTCCAGAGAACGTCCAGTTAATTAATGTATTTGGTCTGCAGCACCAAGCTGCTACTTTCCATTTTAAATCCCAGAGAAGCAACAACTTTCAGGATTGGTCTAGAATGAAAGTCCAAGTTCAATAAAAGGAGGAATCTTCATTATACAAAGGTATTTAAAAAACCTGAAAAAAACATTTTGGATTCACTGATTTAAATTCTCATCTGTTTTAATCCTTGCTTTGCAGAGCATGGCTGAGGATGCTGCAGTTAAAACTAGTCTATGATTACAAAATATCACTAACTCAACAAACTGAGATTATTTAAATCCCTCGTAGTGTAATCGCGCCAGAGTGCCACCATGTAATCTCGACCAAACCTGTTTTGCATTCATTCAGTCTCTTTCAGACAGCACGTAAACAAACCTTCCGGTGAAGTGGGACGGTGTAAACTTCAGGAAACGGCTGCCTATTTTGTATCATTAAAATAATAATCACAGATTAAGCCCTCTAATAGCCCCACGGATTGCCATTTGAGAAAACACACAATAGTTGCTCCACTCTTTTCTTCGCAGAAACCTCCTGGCATCTCAGGATTTCAGCCTGGTGTTTTTGCTCTGAAAGGAAGACAGGAAAGGATAGAACTGTAATCCCCATCAATGCACTTTAGAAACCACCTTCTTGCTAAAATGTGTGACTAATGGACACAAATCTTTGGCTTTAGAAGCTGTAACTGAGCACTGCCGAGGCCGTTGTTCCGCCATTCACGGTGTAAACGTAATAAACCCTTCCCATTTGTTTTTGCCATTGCTGGAGCCTTTTTGTCTTTCCTCAGAGCAAATGTACCTTGAGGTCTTGTGTAGGGTTTTCTCTTTTCAAGCCATGCCTCTCCTTTTTTTTTCTCCCTCCTCCTGCCTGGTCTGTTTGCTGCTTCGTGGTGCCATAATGACATTAAAACATGAATACTTAAAGGGTTTTTGGTGAGAGCAGCATTGTCTGCTGTGAAGGCTTCCAAAAGGAGGCTTTTATTTCGTTGTGGGATTTAACGCCAGTGTGTGTTACCTGATAACATTAAGGAAGAGCTAGGAAGAAGGAATATTCCACAACTGGCAGAGCTTCAAGAAAATTGACCACCAACAGGATTGCAGCTGATGCCGGCCATGTATATTCATGTGCTCAAAACGGCCTGATTATAGCTATTACAGAATTATATCTGGGGAGGTGCAATTCATTAGTGCTGATTTCTCTTTATCTAACGTCAGAGTGCGCGGAAAAAGGGCAAGATACGATTGCTGTTTTCACAGTTGGATAAAAGACTAAGAATTTGTCAACTTTAAAACATCTTTTTTTAGTCTCTTGTTTTAGGAGTTTACCTGTAAAACCCGTTCAATATATGGAAAATTAACTTCTAAAAGTTGAGAATGATGCTTCTTTTCCTAGCAGGTGAGATTTTGCGGATCCAAATCGATTTCCGTTGTTGTGTTTGCAACCGCAGTTAAATACACTTTGGGAAATGAGGTGAATGGAACCTATAAAATGAAGTTTGCTTCCAGCTGAATAGTTAATTCAGTGCATCCTGAAAAAAAAGAAAACGCCAGTATTTTGATTTTATTTCTCTTTCCTTCTCCCCTCACTGCTGCTACTGCTGCTGAATGTGTGAGGGAGAAATAATGACAGTGTTTCGGCGTTGTTTGATCATCCTTAGCAAATTTGAATGCCAAATTTGTTTTGCAGGTGTTGCTCATGAAATAATTGAGCTGCATAATGTGGGGAAGGTGCTGCTACCTTACTACACTTAATACGCATTTTAAACACCAAAAACAGCTCCAGCCGTTACGGAAGCCTGAAATTATTGCACGTTTAGTTTTTTTGAGCCAAATGAAATTTAGTTTTCAATGGACATAGTTTGGCATTATGGACACAAATAAAACAATTTTCATGCACGAAGGTAAAATTAAATGTAAAATTTCAGCAATTACAGCTAGATTGCCGGAAACATATTGAAAATAAAGGTATTTCACATTGGTCTTTGTTATGTACATCCGAGGACCTAGGCCATACTTAATTTCAAAAATACACATAAAAAGTTCAGTGACGTCTCCTGAAAAAATATGTAACTATTACTCTGCGTCTCCCCTCTCTGGATCAGGATGCACTTGTCATAAACACGCCATGCTATAACAAATAGGTAAAAACCAGGAAGGAGCTGTGAGGATAAGCAAGGAAAAGAAAATCCTTGAACACTTTATAATTTTTTTTAAATCTAATTTTTTTATCCTACGTAGTTAGGAATTATTTTGGATTTTGTTCATGATTTTAATTTGTCATTTTATGTTTATTATTTTATTAATTAAATTGTATCCATAATTGTATTTAATTTACAAATATTAATTTATTCTTTCTTTTTTACATTTAAATGTATACATTTTTTTTAATATTCCATATTATATAATATATTATTTTATTAGATTTGATAAATTCTTCTTACTATATTATTATTATTATTATTATTATTATTATTATTATTATTATTATTATTATTATTATGATTATTATTATTATTATTATTATTATTGCTCTATTTCGTTCTTTGATTTTTATTTTTATTTAGCAAAAAAGAAAAACCAAAGCACCGGTCCAATACAGCTTTCTATGTTAAAGAACATCTCTTTTTAAATGTTATTGGGGGTTTTTACCTAACAGAAACTAAGGCGTTGAAGCTACATCCAATGCGCTCCACACCAAACTAATGCAAGAATTGTTGGAGCTAACAATAACACACAAGAGGTTAAAGTACTACAGTACCTGCTTGTTTTCATGTAGGAGCCTTACATGATTTTAGATTTCTGGTGACACAGCAGCAGTGGAAACTGGGAGTGTTTATATGGTAAGTCCATTGATCATAAAATAGCAACTATACAGAATGCAATAGGTATCTTCCAAGCTCTTAATAAGAGGCACTCCTAATTGATTGATTGGCATGCAGGATTTCCAACGTAAAACATGCCACCTGTCACTAAACAAAGGTCACTCACTTTTTAACATGCACATCCTAGTGCCCAACAGTATTCAACAGGTAACTGTGTTTAATATTATACAGCCTGGATATTTAGTATTTTCACATTGGGATAATTTATTTTTTATTAGTCTGTACTGACTTTTGTTTTGCAAACCAAAAAATCTAAATAAAAGAAATCTATAAACAATTTATTCTGTTTATGCACAAATGCACCGAGCAGTGTTATACTTTATAAAAGTCATTTTTCATATATGGCCGGCAAGACACTGTTTAGGTCAAACGGAAAAATAAATAAATAAATAAAATCTTTACTTAAAAAGCAATCTAACTCAATGCTTGTTTGGTTTTCTGTTGGAGCATTAGGATTATTTAGGTCTACCATAACACTCCTAAATTATAAATGATAAAATTGAGTTTTGGATGGTACTTTTTAAAATTTTCTAGCATTTTCTGTTATTAATTTGAAATGAAAACTTTGTTTACAACGTAATGAAAACCACTTAATAGCTAAAAGTGGGGTTGGATTTTTGTTTTTGTTTGTCCTGCAACCTTTCTCCTACCAGTTTAACTTACTGACCCCTTCAAACAGTGAAGAGAAAAAACTCACGAAAAGTGGATATAAGATCCAACACTTTACAAAAATATTGGCATAAACCGTTTCCCATTTTGTCATTTAACAACCACAAATCTCAGTTTACTTTATTGGTAATTTTTTTGACAGACCAACATAGAGTAATGCGTAAGTGTATATTGTTTTTCAACATTGTTCCAAATAAGTCTAAAAAATGTGACATGTATCTGTATTCAGCACACTTTTTCTATGCTTTCTCCAAGTACAATCAGTGCAACCAACTACTTTCAGAAGTTGCCAACACAAGCCTACTAAGACATGGCTGTTTGACTAAACTCACCAGCCAGGCAAGGAACGTATTAATAAAGGAAGAAGTTAAGAAGACCTGGTAACTTTAAAGGCGCTGCAGAGATCCACTGCTTCTGATGAAAAAGTTTGTTACGGAAACTACAACAGTTTGGTTAGAAATCAAAATGCTTTGTGTGGTGAAAATCTAACATATTGAACTCACTGTCTTCACTAGGAACAATGTTTTTCTTTGGCAGAGACAGGTACCCTGGTCAGAGCTTGTGAGAACATGAACTGAGCTACAGTGGGGCAAAAAAGTATTTGGCAGCCACCGATTGTGCAAGTTGTCCCACTCATTATAGATACACTTCAACTGTCAGAGACAGAATGTAAAAACAATTCAGGAAATCACAGTGTATGTTTTTTAAAGAATTTGTCTACAGTGGCGCAGAAAATTATAATTAATATATTTAGCACCGACAAACTAGCAAGAATTCTGGCCCTCCGACCTGTTACTCCTTTAGGAAGCTCTTGTATCCTCCATCTGTTACCTGTATTAATGGCACCTGTTTGAACTTGTCTGTATAAAAGACACCTGTCCACACCTTCAAACAGTCAGACTACAACCTCCACCATGGCCAAGACCAGAGAGCTGTCCAAGGACACCAGGGAAAAGATTATACACCTGCACAAGACTGGGATGAGCCAATCTACAACAGGCAAGCAGCTTGGTGATAAGATATCAACTGTTGGTGCAATTATTAGAAAATGGAATAAATACAAGATCAGTGACAATCTCCCTCGACCCGGGGCTCCATGCAAGACCTCACCTCATGGGGTACACATGATCTTGAGAACGGTGAGGAAACAGCACAGAACGACACAGGGAGAACTGGTCAATGACCTCAAGAGAGCTGGGACCACAGCAACAAAGGTTATTAATAGTAACACACTACGTCATCATGGATTAAAATCCTGCAGTCCCCCTGCTTAACCCAGCACATGTCCAGGCCAGTCTAAAGTTTGCCAGAGACCATCTGGATGATTCAGAGGAGGATTGGGAGAATGTCATGTGGTCAGATGATTAAGAACTCTATGGTATAAACGCCCCTTGCCGTGTTTGGAGGGCGAAGAATCCTGAATTGCATCCCAAGAACACCATACCCACTGTGAAGCATGGGGGTGGAAACATAATGCTCTGGGGCTGCTTTTCTGCAAGGGGGACAGGACAACTGATCTGTATTAAGGAAAGGCTGGATGGGGCCATGTATTGTGAAATTTTGGACAAATACCTCTTTCCATGGCTGAATCTTTAAGCATGACAATGATCCCAAACACATGGCCCAGCCAACGAAGGAGTGGCAAACCTGGTGAAGACCTACAGGAAACGTTATTTTCTGCGCCATTGTACAAACACATTCTTTAAAAATCATACAATGTGATATCCTGTAATTTTTTTACGTTCTTTCTCTCACAGTTGAAGTGTAACTATGATGAAAATTACAGATTTCTCGTTTTTTCAAATGGGACAACTTGCACAATCGGTGGCTGTTAAAAATACTCTTCTGTCCCATTGTGTGTGTGTGTTAAACATATATATATATATATATATATATATATATATATATATATATAAGTGTGTGTGTGTTTGTGTGTGTGTGTGTGTGTGTGTGTGTGTGTGTGTGCGTGCGTGCGTGTGTATGTATATTGGTGTTGTGTTTTGTCTATTAAACACAGTGCTGTGGCTTGTTTGTAAATTTAGAACCTGAGTACTTCACCTCAGGTTTACTTTCAGAATGAGTGCTGTATGTACACACCAGAAGCAGTCTGTTCTGCTGTCTTGGGTGCATTATGCTCCACCTCTTGTCTTTGCAGGAAGAAGCTCTGCAAACACAGAGACTGAGCCACATGTAAACACACGCACACCCACTGGTGTGCACATACACACTCAAAAACAATGGTTATTACCAGGCACACCTGGGTTCCCGCCTGTGCCATCCTCCTAATATCTTTTAAATCTTCACATAAGGTATGCCTTCCATAGGGCTTACGATACCATTTGCTCTAATAAATTCTTTTGGCAGTGCTGAGTGCAAGCTGCTTCTCTAAGGCCCCAGGAGAAAGCATGGAGGGGAGCGGGAAGGGAGAGGCAGCCCAAAATATGAGGATAAATAGTAGGGAATCCTCCAGGACCTCGGCCTTGGTAATCAACATTCTTCCAACTGGAAACATTTTCCAATTCTTCATCTTCATTTAGCTTCCTTACCTTGTAATTCCAAACAGCGGGCTGCAATAATTTGCACTGACGCTGGAATAAAAAAAAAAAGAAAATGCTGATTTTTGGAGACGGGAAGAAAGTGGAGGAGAGAAGGAGAAGGGATGGAGGGGGAGATGACTCCAGTCAGCAAATGGAATTAATAAAGGGTAGTGTTTGTCTAGTGGAGAAGGGAAGGAGCACTGCTTCATGTTAAACACTCCACATGCCCTAAAGTAGCTAATCCAGGCTTCCTCCATCTCAAGCCTGTGTGTGATTACAGCGAACAGTCTCCTCGGTGTGTAACCCACGGCCGCCCTGCTTACCTCTCCAACAAGAGGCTCATTAAGAGCAAGAGGGAGTCGGAAAGAGACAGAAAAAAGGAGGTTTTTAAGTGTTGACTAATAGAGGAGCTCCAAGGTATTTATTTCTTATTGTTTCACTGAAAAGTCATTATACCACACTGGAGGCTCTGTTTTCCCACTGAAGTATGTGTTGGTGTTTTCTTTCCTCATTTCGCCCTCCCTCCTTCCTACTCGAACTTTAAGGAGGAGGCGATGGCTCGAGGCGAGCCTGGATCTCCGACATCGAGATGCACTTCTATTGTGGCTCTTTGCTGCTGCAGCAGATGAACTGTCACTTGTTCAGTTAAATTATACATCGCCTCTCCTAATTCCCAGCCTGATATTTCTGGCAGAGGGGAGGTGCACATGGACAGGCAGCATCTGTTAGACCCACACAGGAAGGCCAGAAAATAATAAATTAAAAAACCCTTTTGCTGCTTCTATTCTTCCTCCACACTGACAGCAACCTGATCTCTTGCTGCCCACAGAGCAAACTGGAAGTGAAATTAACTTTTTTCTTTAAAGGTGGAGGATAAATTTCTAAAAGGGAGTTTTAATCTATTTTTTCTGTTTCTCTTTAACATTTTAAAAATCCCCAACTTTTACTGCAGCTCCTGCCTGAACTCCAGCTGAAAATATTTTAAAGGTTAAATGGTTTAATACTAATTACAGTACACCAACATCTAAACAGTTTTATCAGTACTCAATTGTCTTAACAATAGTTTAATTGTTCGCTCGGCCGCCCACACTGCGGCCGGGCATAGACAAAACCTGCTAATGGCTCTGCAAAGGAGAAGATGAATAAAATTAGGAGACACCTGCACATCTCTTCTTCTCTGCTTGAATAGATTTCTTTGTTAATTTTAAGAAGCGAGTTTAGTCATTACACAGAACACCTACTGTCCCCTTAGCTGCCATTTAAGCATTTATCAACACAATAACCAATTCAATTATACTGATGGCAAATGCAAAGTGATGCATCTGTCGAGACAAATTTTCAGTATATTTTATTACTACTTAGAAAAATGAATATTTGACCTGAAGAAGCCAATCGTGGAGCCTTACCTGAATTAATTTACCTGTAATAGACGCCTGCATCATCTGTCATTAATCAACCTGTGTGCTGGTAATTGTTGAGAGGCACCCAGGAGTTAAATAATCACTTTGACTTTTTAGAGCATCAAAGCCAAAGGTCAAAGGTGTTTCTACAGATAAACACTTCAGGGAGGTTGACAGAAACTGCATAACAAATAACTGAAAGTAAAAGTCTGTCAATGTGCATCTGTTAAATAGATCCAAGAAAAGGAAAGTCAGGGTTTAAATGGGAGGAAGACATAAGTATTGTTGTTGTGGAAAAATATGACCAAAGAAACAACTTAAAACGTAATATTCAAGAGAACGTTGAACATAAAACCAGTCTGCTTTTCAACTAAAAAGAAAGTTTATATAATCATAAAAAACAAGAAATCTTTGAAATATTAAACAAATATCTTCTGCCTCTGAATTATTCTTCATGCCAGATAGATAATTTTAAAACTCAGTTTTCTGGATCAAGAAAAAAGCTCTGAAGTTGTGCCTTTTTAGAACGGAAAGGAAAAAATATGGATGATGTGTGACTGGCTCTTGTTTAAAAACAAAAACACTAATTCACAACAACAGATTTTTCTACCAGAATTTTGCTGAATGGATGTCTGGGATTTTATTGCGTACAAAGAGAAAGAACAGAGTGAGCACTCTTACTTTCCCCAAATACCCAGCTGTGCAGAAAAAGTGGATGAGATACTTGAAAGTAAATAAGAGGAAGGTGGATCTCTCCTTACCCACCCAAAACAGTCAATCTATTTGAAACATGTTTACTTCATGATTAAGAATTCTGGCTTCATAGGAAGAAACAACCCAATCTAAGGGATGAGATACAACACAGTTCATCATGGTTAAGACAGATAACTAAAAGTGAGTCAACAGCCAAACCATAAAAATGACCACTGGTGTCAGTTGTGCAGAAAAGCAAAGTGTCTCAAACAAAACTGTGTGCTTTCCCATGATTTATGCTCTTTTTGTGCTCCCCCGTCAGTTTAAAATGCTCTCTCCAGACATTCTTCATGCATTGTTTTACATATTATAACTAGCTGCAGCAGATACCTTTTTTTAATTTCGTTATTGCTTTTCTCAAATCTCACATTTGTGCTCACAAAGATAATTTTATATCTCATTTGCATTAAGACACCAATATTTATTAAGTTATTAAAGTAGACTTTATTTCTTTAAAAGTTGATAAATAGGCATAACCTTATTCGTTTTGGACCAAGTGAAGTTCGCTCAGAGTTTTCAAATCGTAAACTATGAATATGAATTATTCAGTTTTAATCCAAATAAGCTGAACTTAGAACTTGTTCTTGTAAGAGGTAAACTTCCACAACACCAAAGGCAGGATTTTTGCTCGCCATGCCTTAGTTGCTGAATTACAGATTAAATCAGCCAAAAAATGCACACACTTAAAATAACTTTACATACTTGATGGGGAAATTTAACTGCTATAAGATGAAATCATCTTTAGGTTGTTGCAGAAGCGAAACGGGACTCGGAATACATTCATAAAACGGGAGTGGGACAAATTCCTGCAGCCGACAAACTCTGGGCATGTTAAGTAGAATGGATGAGTGGGAAGGCAGGGAGACAGCATGAATAACTTACATGCAGGGATTGATTTACTGTTGCTGGTACAGATGGTACAATATTCATTCCTCATAAAAAACTACTTTAATAAACTTAAAAATGTGCATTCTTTTTTATGCTCAATAAAGATTAGACATATCTTAATAAACATGATGTAAATTACTGACTTTACAGGATTTACCACTGATTTTGAGTTGAAACTGGAGCAAATTGACTTCAGATTTTATGCATGCATTTTGTTATGCTCTGGTTTCCTGATCATCGTAGGTATTTCGCAAGCTATGTCCTCTGGAAATTAGAAAATATGATGGTGTAACTTTCCATGATCTTTCAATCTATGAGAACATCAGATTCAATTCTCTCCTTACAGAAAGTGAAATCCTCCATGCAGTGGTGTATCCTATGACAGCTCCAGGTAGAGCCTGATGCTGTATTTGCATGTGTTTTTACAGTTTATTTAGCTTTGACTCAGTTATGCTTCAAAAACAAAATAAAAGAGCAAGAATAAGAACATAAATTAAGTCATTACATTTAATAAGACCTGCAGTAAATATACATAAAAAATGAGCATGTATGCTGATTTAGTTCAGTTAAGTGAGTAAAGCCTAATAAATTAGAATGTCACTGCAAAGTTTATTTATTAAAGTAATACAGTTAAAAAAATTTAATTCCGAATTTAATTTTGATTCATAACACACAAACTGAGACATTCCAAGCATTTGTCTCTTGTCATTTTGATGATTATGGCCTACAGGTAATGAAAACCCAAAGTTCAGCTTCTCATACAATTTGAAAATTATAGAATTTAAAAATGTTTTATACAGAAATGTTGAAATACTGCATCTTTCAAGCATGGCAAAGAGACCACCAGCCTGAGGCAATGTTGAGGTGTTCAGCAAGCCTAGGTTGCGTTAACAGCAGCCTTCAGCTTGCCTGCATTTTTGGCTCAGGTCTCTCTCATCTTCTTCTGACAATAGATTCTCTATGAGGTTTAGATCAGGCCAGTTTACAGTCCAATCAAGCATAATAGTACAATAGTCATTAACACATTACTTTTGACAGTGCAAAGTCTTGCTGGAGAATGAAATTGCCTTTTAGTCCTCAACACAGCTAGACAAGGCAAGGCAAGGGAGTTTTATTTGTATAGCACACTTTCAACAACAAGGTGATTCAAGGTGCTTTACATGATTAGAGGTAAAATAAAAACGCATTAAAACACAAAGCATATAAAGTAAAAACAGCAATAAAGAAAGAAGCACACACAGATACTTCAAGGCATTGAACACCAAGAAACATAAACAAAACATGATACAACAAAGCATTACTCAAATGCAGCTCTGAACAGTTTTTTGGTTGTGATTTAAAAGAACCGGGTTTCTATTCCCAACTCTGGGACTTTGATGCCTGTCTTCCCCCCTTTTCTCTCTACCTATTTCCAGTCTGATCTGCTGCTAATAAAGGCCACTAGTGCCAAATAAAAAAATAAAAAAAGTAAACTTTCCAAACTCTTGATTGCAATACAAATGCACTTTTCAAATCCGAACACATCAAAAGTGACATATATACTTCATAGACATGAAAGGAGTTTAGATTCCAAAAATTCAGCTAATCTTCTCACATTTAGACCCATGTAATATGAAAAATAAACTGTTAAAGCAGTTTCAGAAAAAGAAAATCGGAATTGGCCAGTCAAGCTTTAAGAAACCTGATATCGCTACTGGACAATTAAAACCTGATTACTGTATTTTTAGTAAGAAGACTTCTTCTTCTTCTACAAAATTAATTTGTGATGGTTTGCAGAGGTGCAAAAAGCGAAGAAGTTTACCAAAATGCCAGAGCTGAGTTACAGTGGAATGGACTTCATGAAGGACAAAACAAAGTGATGTGTGCTTAGAGAGGTGTGTGATGATGTGTGTGCATGCATAATGTACATACCCCTACTTATGAAAGCCAACCACCCTCTGAGTCTCCAATAGCTTAGGGCCCTTTTTTTACCTCCCATGGGGGCCCTTGATCCAAGCCAGAATTCCTCCACGTGTGTGTATGAGGCTTTCTGGGACTGCGCTAGACAAAAGAGATGCACTTGCCAGTGCAGTGCTGAACACAGCAGCAGCATCCTACCCCACCTAAAGCACCCCATTCGTTCCTCCTTCCGCTCCCAGCCTCCCCAGGTCCAGTTAGGCAACGAGAGCGGTGACAGCGCCGGCACTGGGGGAAGAAAAGACCCCTCAGGAGTCTGGAAACTGAATAAAGGAATGCACAGAAAGAGAGAATAAGCATTTTTCATGCTTTTTTTATGTTTAGTGCCATTTCCCAAAATAATGTGGGCTTCATAAAACAGAAGGTAAAGATTTATAAGGAATCACTTTCATACACATGCATGTCCACACATAGACACACACACAGATATGCACAAAACGCCAGTTAGGGGAACGTTGCTGTGAATACCTGATTCTTCCCCCTCTTTTTTTTCTTTTTTACTCCTCATCTCCCTTTAAAAATCTGCAAATCCATTTGCTAAACAGCTGCACCTCTGTAGTGTACAGATAACAACCTGGGCCAGACTGGCTTTGCGGCAGCGAGTGGAGGCAGATAGGCCCAAATCTCTGGCCCTTTTTTCCAAAATGCTAATGACGAAGGAAACACTTCTCCAGCCAAAAAAGGGAAAAAAAGAAAGAGAGAGAGAGAGGGAGAGAGGGAAGGCTCTTGTAGATTTGTCAATTGCTATTTTGACAGATATTTGCTTGTAAGTACACACAACACTTGTTCCCTGCGTCTTATCTGGTGCTGTGCAGAACACTGACCTACATTACTTAAAGCACAATATGATGCACAAACATGCTCAGTTCAATGAAATGCTTTTATCTGTTGTTTGTTTTTTATCACTCCCCCTCTTCTCTGTTTTTCACCTTTAAAACAGATGGATTCAAATGAAATGGCTGCAAATCCTATGAACAGAAGGTATTCTTTCTCAAATAAAACCTTGTGGCTTAAAGGGAGAATCTTGCGACCATCTCCGGATGTTTGATTGCTCCTCAAAGGCCCGAGCAACTGCATTCAGAGGAGGAGAGTAAATATTGAAAATATTGCCACAGCTGCTCGTTCACACCATCTCCAGCTCTCTGCTATTGCCTCAAAACGACACCGTGTCTGTCACAGACTTTACAACAGAAGAAGCACAATGGCACTGAATATATAACATGGATTGTGCTTTCCACCACCACAAAGGCTGGCAGTCAGTCAGGGAGCAGCAACTGCTTAACATGTCTTACCTGCATACACTTTGGTGAAAATCGATGGTTTTCGGCAGGGAGTTTAAAAATGTGGAGTTTCAGCTGACAGGTTGGCACTCTCATCATATGAGTTCCCTGTTACGGGAATATTTCTGTGTGATTAGGATTAAATTAATTTGTTACATTCTTAGAAAGTGCATATAGGACAGTAGGTCATGTAGATAAAACAAAAGCCTTCTGTGTTACATGTTTTGATAAGCAATGTACCAGACTGCTGGGGCAGATGTCAGTAAGCAGAATATATCAACAGGATTTTGAAGACCTTTCTCGTGCGCACCAGGTACTTTCTCGTGCGTAAAAGATATCAATTCAGGTGCAATTAGCTTCCCTGTTTTTCGGAATGGAAATTACATTAAGAGCTTTAATTGAGTACTATTTTCACTTCGGCCTTCCCTAAAAAGACATTTAAGCTTTGATTGCCAGCTTTGGTCTCAATGGCACTTAAAACAGATTTGGAAATCATGTGGCTTGTTCTGTTGCCCAGTATACACCAGCTTTGATCAGATTGTTACTTTCATGTAGGCATAGTTACAAACTGGCTATCGCTATGGATATACAAGGATGCACACAAAGTGCACTGATAATGGATTACACATCAGAAAAGAAGATTTCCATTTAATTTTACAAGTTTTTCTTTGGAAAAACAGAGGAACTAAATTCACCCAATGTTCCCTTTTATGCATAGGCTTTGTTTTAGCAGGGGGGCAGCAGGGACATGCCCCCGGCAATATTTGTAGTTTTGTCCCCACCACTTTTGTTAACCTGATGCAGAAAATCTTACCAGCACAGAGCTAACATCCACTTGTGCCCCCAGCACAATTTCCCTATAATCAGCAGGCTATCTGAAGAAATTGGCATTTAGATCACTCCATTCCATTATCTTATACAGTCATGTTTTTTTCTGTGCGGATTCTGCAGCATTCTTCACAGTGAGCAATGATACAAGTGTTAATAAAAAGTTGCAGTCTGCTCCAAAACACCTTCAGGGCATGATTAAAGCCGTGTGCATACATTGAAATGCGGGTACAGTATCAACAGGTGACTGATACACTAAACTGGTATCTCTTTAATCCAAGGTGTTCTAAATATGTGGCGTCACCTGCTCTATGCATGTATGCACAAATGGCACAGGACCTCTAAGCAATATAGTATTAATACTATGATTAAACATTTATTGCTTGAAAGTAGATGTGTCAGTAAAAAAGAAAGAAATCTGAATAGGCCTATTGCACTTTATGAACTTCAGATGCCTTCAAAGCCGCATAAAAATAATTATTGTTTCCCCAAGAATTTTTCCTCGCATCTTTCATTTAAGATTCGTTCATCTCTCTCACATATGTTGTAAATACAAAATAACGGCAGTAAAAGTAAATATGCCATTAACTGTAGTGAAGTTACAGTTAGAGTTTGTATGCTTAGAACGGCCAGGGTTTGTTAGAACGTTTGTTTTTGTTGCGCTTTCTTCTTTTTGGGCAAGAGTCTCCTCACTTCAGGGTTTTTCATAATCTTTGTAGTTCCAAATTCAAGACTAAAATGTGTCATACAGTGTGAGCTGACCGGTTGTATCTGAGCATCGCATGGTACATTGTGAGAATAAAACTATTAATATAGCCAACAATGTTCTAATCATCCTTCCTAGTGCAAAGGCTAATGGTGGCTTTCAGTGTACATTCGTGGCCAAAAGTTTTGAGAATTACATAAATATTGGGAATTGGAAAAGTTGCTGCTTAAGTTTTTTAACTCAGGTGAGAATGTTGACGAGCAAAAGGCTGGAGATCATTATGTCAGGCTGATTGGGTTAGAATGGCAGTCTTGACATGTTAAAAGGAGGGTGATGCTTAAAATCATTGTTCTTCCTTTGTTATCCATGGTGACCTGCAAAGAAACGTGTGCAGCCATCATTGCGTTGCATAAAAAGGGCTTGACAGGCAAGGATATTGTGGCTACTAAAATTGCACCTAAATCAACAATTTATAGGATTATCAAGAACTTCAAGGAAAGAGGTTAAATTCTTGTTAAGAAGGCTTCAGGGCGTCCAAGAAAGTCCAGCAAGCGCCAGGATCGTTTCAGCTGCGGGATCGGAGTACCACCAGTGCAGAGCTTGCTCAGGAATAGCAGCAGGCAGGTGTGAGCGCATCTGCACGCACAGTGAGGCGAAGACTTTTAGAAGATGGCCTGGTGTCAAGAAGGGCAGCAAAGAAGCCACTTCTCTCCAAACAAAACATCAGGGACAGTTTGATCTTCTGCAGAAAGTATGGTGAATGGACTGCTGAGGACTGGGGCAAAGTCATATTCTCCGATGAAGTCTCTTTCCTATTGTTTGGGGCATCTGGAAAAAGGCTTGTCCGGAGAAGAAAAGGTGAGCGCTACCATCAGTCCTGTGTCATGCCAACAGTAAAGCATCTTGAGACCATTCATGCATGGGGTTGCTTGTCATCCAAGGGAGTGGGCTCACTTACAATTTTGCCCAAAAACACAGCCATGAATAAAGAATGGTACCAAAACACCCTCCAACAGCAACTTCTTCCAACAATCCAACAACAGTTTGATGAAGAACAATGCATTTTCCAGCACGATGGAGCACCGTGCCATAAGGCAAAAGTGATAACTAAGTGGCTCGGGGACCAAAACGTTGAAATTTTGGATCCCATTGAGAACTTCAGTCCTCAAGAGGTGGGTGGACAAACAAAAACCCACTAATTCTGAAAAACTCCAAGAAGTGATTATGAAAGAATGGGTTGCTATCAGTCAGGATTTGGCCCAGAAGTTGATTGAGAACATGCCCAGTCGAATTGCAGAGGTCCTGAAAAAGAAGGGCCAACACTGCAAATACTGACTCTTTGCATAAATGTCATGTAATTGTCAATAAAAGCCTTTGAAATGTATAACGTGCTTGTAACTATATTTCAGTACATCACAGAAACAACTGAAACAAAGATCTAAAAGTAGTTTTGCAGCAAACTTTGTGAAAACTAATATTCGTGACATTCTCAAAACCTTTGGCCACAACTGTAGTTTGAAAAACAAAACACCTCTGGCTTTCAACTTTTATTGATTGAATAAAGATACTATATACACTGCACTGTATTTTGTAGTGAAACGTCAAATGGATTAATGCAGTACTTATATATGAATAATAAATAATACTTGTCCTCAGCACTCTTCAAACCACACTCAAGTTTATGGTTATTGTCCCAGGCAATTTAAAGGAGTCATGACCTGTAATTTCCACTTTTTCATGAGAAAAAATGTATGTTACGATTGCCTAACGATTATACACTGCCCGGGAAGCCGATATTTTAAAGTGAAGCCTTTGTTTACCCCTGGGTTCATCAACCAGCCCACGTGCACACGCACTCAAATGCGTGGTTTTAATTTCTGGCCGACTTGACGTCAAGTCGCCGCAGGATATACCATATATAGACATCGCAGACCTACCTATGCTGCTGTTGTTGACTGCTAGAATCAACATGGGAATATGTTTTCTTTTTTTTTACGCTGGAATCCTTTACGAATTTGGGACAATATCAGGCGAAGTTGGCATCGAAGCTCCGTTTGGAAAATGGGGCCATTCCAACAATCAGAGACTTGCCTGCAATTGAAACAGTAAGGCTGTGTTTCTATTGCTCTGCTGTGTGTAACAAACAGCAGCTAACTGCTAACGTGGCTATTGGCTATTTGCTATTGCTAGCGGGAGTAGTAGATATGGGTTAGAAATGCTGATGCTTTACCTGCGGTGCAAACCCCTCTCCTTCCTTCCACCAATCAACGCGTCCCTCATTTGCATTATTACAATGCCCGTCCACGACCAAAGTATCGCATCGGATCTCGCGAGACAATAATGCCTTCAGAAAAAAAGGGTCAGAGGAGCTCTGTGTTTATTTTTTTCACTTTTTTTCAACTTTTCTTTTTAGAAGGGCCTGAAAGACTATAATAGAGCGTGGGTATCCAAGATAATACTAGGTTATGACTCCTTTAAAAAACAATCTGTTGCCATTGTTTATGCACAAGAATGTATGTGGTGCACACAAAAAAGTAAGTAGTGTGCATGAGAAAGTATCTGGTGAGCACGAGAAACCAACAAACACCCCCCCCACGTCCCCTTAGGGGCTCCTTAACCTTTTGCCCAAAGTTGCCGGGTATTTAATATACATATGAACCACCTTCTGCTTGAACATAGTGTCCAGTATTGACATCCCATGCCCAACATAGAAATCCCATAAAAGAATACCACAGAAATGTAGATATAGGAGTGCCACTCCTGCCAATCACACCCCTCTAGCTGACACCATTGTTGTCGTTATGGGCACTGAAGTCCTCCAATGTCAAAGAAAAGAATCCGCAGATGGCAACCCTTCCAGAGCACCATTGGGAGACTCCAAGAAGGCTGGGTAGTCTTCTGTTTGGCACATAAGTACAGAGAACAATCATAATCTTCCCTCCTGCAAATCAAAGATGTAAAGAGCCAACAGGCCGGGGCCAGACTGCAAAGAACAATCATGTCTGCAGAGACGTTAATCAGGGCTGAGTTCAAGAAATCTGATTTGGCTTCAAGGTCACAGAACCTACACATCCTTGACACAAACTGTTTCTCTGACAATTACCTTAGGCAAGGCACTAGGGAGAGCCTGGTTTTGTGTTAATTCAACCATGTCTTCTTTTGTTGTAATAATAATTTAAATATACATATCCTTTTTAAATTTTATTTACTTATCAAAGTCTAACAGAAGTAAAATTCCTTGTTTGTTACAAATTTGTGAAAAACTTAAAAAATTTACAAAAAACCTTTGGTGGACCAGCCCTCTTCCCCGGAGCCTTCAAGGTAAAGCCAAATATGAAATATGAATAAATGAATCCTTCTAAATGGACATTTTTATTTCTTCTTATCCAAAACTGTAAACTAAACATGAACAGCAGGCCTCATAAAATGATTAAATGATAATGTAAAAAGTCTTCCGACCTCAACCACAATACTTTGTCCATATCCGGAAATACTTCTGCATAAACTGTCTCTTGAGTATGTTTCTGTCGAGGTTAATTCTCATAAACTGCATTTTTTTAATCCTGTAGATTATGTCTGAGATAAACAAAAACATCCAATGCATTACACAGCAACTGCTCTCACCAATCATAATGAGAGGAGTAAACCTAATGATTTACTTTTTAAAAGTTGCACTTATGACTTCATCAAACTCTTCACAGATAAACAACATAAGGACCACAACATCCTCCATAACCAGCTATTACTTCCTATCAGCTGAAGTCTTAGTCCTTCACAACATAATTGCAGGTTTTATTTTTACTGTAATTATCGGTTCACTTAATTGTATTTTCCTATTAGGACCTATAGCTCCTACCGTCCCCCATATGCATCTTGCATATATCAGTCTGTTTGTCTATTGGAAGCATTATAGTTAATGCGCGTTGGGGTTTGACCCAACTTTCTGCTGAATGGCAAGTGTGATAGAGGAAGCATGAGTGGGAGGTTTTCCCCTGCAAGATCTGAAGAAAGATGTGGGATTCTTTCTATGTGATGAAGTATGCATCTAAGTAATATTTTATTTTTAAGCAACAAATAGTGTGTACATTTAAATTAATCTGAAATCTGACAGTTATTTCACATTGACATCAAGCAAAACTCTAAAAACTAAATAGCATTTTATATATTTTTTGTTTATGAAATTATTTTTAAAAATGTAACAGAGACAATAACTTTTATCCAAGCTTTTTACAAACTAAAATTTTACATTACAGTTATATTAATGTCTGAGGCAATGCTGTTTAATTTCAAAATTTCTTGTTGACTGATTTTGGAAGTCTTCTAAGAAAATTACTCATGGAATCATGACGTGCTTGTATTTTAAAGATGTTTCGTCCTGCTATTTTCTGTGTCCCTGATGTGCTCACATGCACCCCAACCATGACCCCTACAAATTAGGTGCCAGAGGAATTTAGCGGGGAGGTGGGGGGACCCAGTAAACAGTCTTTTTATTTAACCCCTTCACATTTTTACTTTCTATGGGCGTTACATAATTATGAGTCAAATCTGCCTTTTTTGCAACACCCCTTCTACGTACATATACATATTACACATCATCTGAAAGCTAAGATTCTTGAGATTCCAATGAAGTATGCCAATTGAGGATACAATCATAACTGTAGAAACAGTAAACTATTTTAATTACTTTATTTTTGACAGAATTGAATCATTTCAAACAAAAATGGTCTTTATACGTCCACAAGGGTCCAGTTAATGTCCTCCAGTAAAATAGCTAGTCCAAAACAAATCTTACGTCCAACAACCAATGTATTCTGCCATTGCTGACCTTTGTAATTTGATTCCTTGGGTGTATTTCTTACACTGTTTTCATCGCAACGTTAACATGCTCTTATTAGCCTATAAATTAGACAGCGCCAGTGTTGCCAACTGTCTCATTCTTCTTCTTTGTGATGTTTATTGGTGCTGGCAAACAACAAACTGGTGCATTACCGCCACAAACTGGTATGGAGCGTGGACCAGAATGTCAATCAAGGTTGCACTTGCTTCTCTAAGACTGGGGAAGTATTAGCACCGTCCCTACTTGTGGTAGCAGTTCTCATGTTTTTATTAGCCAAGCTCTAATGTCCATTTTGGCATACAACAGTTTCAAATTATCTTTTTTAACTGCATCCAAACATCCAGATGAATAGCCTACAACACCCTCTGCTGGTTGTCTAGGGTAAATACATTGGTTGCAACTTCATTTACATGGGAGTTGTAATCTATTTTGGACGGGCCCGATACCTGAATTTGCGGGCCCAACCCCCTTGGATTTGTTCTCTCCATGACAGTGCTGATACAGATATCACATCTGCACACAAGCTTTAAAGTCATGCCATGAAGACTTGAACATAAAAGGGATAAAGTTGCGGATAGGTTTAACGCAAGGTTAGAACATTCAGCAATATCCCAAGCTTAAATCATCTCACAGAGCTCTGTTCAATCCATCCTCTGAAAATGGAAAAACTATGGTACAACTGTAAACCCAAAGAGACATGACCATCCACCTAAATTGATAAGTTGGGTGGGAAGAGCATTAATCAGGGAAGTTGTGCACTCCACAAATCGGTATGGAATGATGTTTAAGTTTGTGATGGTATTACAAGTTTTTTTTGGCATGACTCTGAACTGCTGGGTGGCACAGAGATATCATCTAAGGGTTGTTATAGAGACTTGGTGACCCCAGGATACCGCTCTCTGCTGCAGTTATCTAACAGTGAGCTTTTGAGATCTAGTTTGACCTTTTTACATCCTCAAAATGAAATAATTTAAAATGTTCTGTTTTGAGAATAAATGGGTAAAAAACAAAAAGTGGTATAACCATTAAAAAGCACAATGGTTCTTCTTTACTTAGTTGAAATACATTAACTTATAGTCTTTATGCTCTACAAGGCTACAGCACCAAGCAAAAGTAGAGGCTTTTTTATCCTCTCTCTAATACCTCCAAACGTCATGAAATTAATTAAAACTGGATTATTTTTTTCAGTTACCTGAACAGATTGGAGCTTTATACATCTTTCAAAGCAAAACCTTCTTCCAATATTCAAAAAAGGTGTTCTAATTTGTGCATCATGTTCTTAAATATGTGTTTAAATGAATAAATGTCATCACATAGTTAGCAAAAGAGCATAAAAAGCTCAGAGTTGGCCTCATTTGGTACAATAGACCTTAATGCAGCATTTGAACGAGGCCGTCACCACATGCAGCCCAGAGAAAGCAGACAAGACAGAGTAAACAGTTTGTTCCTGTGAACAGCTCGATGCCAATCAGCGATTAATGAGGCGATGCTGGAACCACCGGCTGAGGGAAGTTAAACTGAGCTGAATTAAGGAGCAATATCATCCCTCATGCAGGTGCTCGCCGAACGAATAACTGCTTTAATTACTGTTATTCAATCATTGCTTTTTTTCCCCGCCACATCCAAATGCTGCTCTGGTATTATCCCTTTTCTCGTCATATTACAAATGCCTATCACAGACATCCTACCTGCATGTTTTTGCTACGGGCGCTAAAGCATATGTGACCCTCACAGAAAAATAAAAAGGCGCACATTGCAAAAGAAAGAAGACCCAAAGTGTAAAGTGCAGTTTGTCGAGTCCCTCTGCTTGAATGGGTCCTTATCTTGGTTTACATACTCAAGGTGGAGAGGTTTGTGGCGGCCTTTGATGGGAAACATCTGTGTGTGATATGGGGGCTCTTCATGGATGGGGGTGGAAAAAGTGGGCGTCTTTGCACCTGCTTCGGAGCACTGACTTAACAATGCTTATTATTTCTGATGGGGGAGGATGATGTTGTTTATGCCACCACACACTGTTAAGATGAGCACAATAGTTTAAACTGGCAGTGTGACACCTGTCAACCTTAATGATCTACAGAATATGCAAGTAACAAAGTCAAATATTAAATGTTTGGAAAGCCCTTTATAGCAATTCGTAAGGCTACTTTAAATTATATGTAAGTAGTAAAACTGCTCAGTCTCGTAGTATATACCGAATAAACATAGAGATCTTTTTCCGCTAGTTTAGAACTCAGTAAGCTTTTGACACAAATTAAATCTTGGGTTTTATGGGTTGTAACCTTGAAAACAAACTGCTTCCAGCCAGAAAGATATCTATCTAGTTTTCTTTTGGAACTGGTTTGAAAAAATACTATAAGCTATCAATGCCTTGATTGTGCAGCGTACCACCAAAACACTTTGTACAATTTCCATTTTTACTTTATTGGTCGGTAAAATATTTATCAGTGTGATTACTAACAGGGTGATTCATAAGTTTGGTAACAATTGCTTCTAATATCACTTGTGTGTTGGTGCATTTGCGTGTGTGTGCGTATGCGTGTGTGTGCGTAGGCGTGTGTGCGTGTGTGTGTGAAGTGTATTCTGTTTAAGATTGAGGTGTCTATGTTGTAATCTCTAAAATAAATAAATCTAGTTTGGGGATCACAATACAGTGAACCCCGGTATTAATATTAATATGCATTAATACACATAGTTGAAACCATCGTAGCACTCCTACAGAAGCTAGCATCTACAGTCTTCTTCATCCCTGCTCTTGGGGGTACAGCCAATCAGTGACAAAGAAAATGAATGGTGCTTCTGGGTTTGCTGCTTTGCAAACACCAGCCAGTAGTTTGTCAATTAGCATTGCAACTAGGTGCTTCAGATTCCCCACCTGCATTTTCTTTCAAATATTTTAGATATACTCTACAGAAAAATCTGTGAATAGGCACATTTTCAGCAAATAAATTGGAGTTACGTTCCTCAGAAAAATCCACAAATGCAGAACTGCAAATAGGCGGGGGTCCACTGAACATATATATTTAAGAATCATAGTTAATCTAATTTCTTTCTCTGAAGCAGTAGCTACCAACCTGGGGTCCAGGACCTCACAAAGGGGTCCACACAATTTTATCTGTGCGTAGGTTGTGAGGTTACCAAGATTACATTTGTAAATATTACATTTATTAAATCCAAAAGACAAAAAAAAATGTCTATATATCCTACAGTGTAAAACAAGAAAAATAACTTACATTTGCTGTTTAATTTGTATCAATAAAAGTTTTTAATTAGTCAATTTTAATGTGTGTGCGCACGTAGGAGTTGGTCCAGGCTTGTCTTGGACACAGGCAAGGGGGTCTTCAAGTAAAAAAAGTTTAGAACCACTGCTCTAAAGCATGTAATTAGAACTTTGCAGATTTGAAATAGATAGATGATACAGTTAGTTTTAATAATATGCATAATACATGCATATAAAGTTTATCATAACCGCTTCAGATCATAAGCCTTGCATTTGGGCATGGTTGAACAATCTTGTGAACATGAAAAGATTATTTCAGCTTTAATCCAATTAAATGTCAATGATAAAGGCCATGATCAAGGCCTCCTGCAATACTTTATTGGCCTGCTGACAATCAGTTTTTGGTGATTAGCTCCATCATCCACTTTGAGGTGGATGTTTTTTGTCATTTCACTAATTTTAGCTCCTGTCTCTGATACTCGCAGCCGTCATGAAATTAATTAAACTGGATTATTTTTGGCAGTTACCTGAACAGATTGGAGCTTTACACATCTTTCAAAGCAAAACCTTCTTCCAAAATACAAAAACTATCTTCTAATTTGTGCATCCTGTTCCTATAGTTGCTTTGTTCTCTTATCCTTTTAATGGAGTCCAATTCTATCTGTCATGGGATTAGAAGATATTGGTAGTCTTTTTGGAAATCTCACAGTTAAGGTCAGGATCTACAGTGCTTATTGTCCAGGGAATATACACAGACCTTGCTGTTAGTAATACTACGTGTACTAATAATGACAACCACCTATATAACATCCTAAAGACAATTTAAAGGACAAGTCTATGATAACCTTGTCTTTGATTTGAAATATTTGCAAAATGGTGTTTTAATGCAGAGTTGTGTGATGCCAGAAAAGAAAGCCCACCAGCAAGTCCACTTCTAAAAAATATAAAAAATTAAAATCAAGGCTTTGGACTGATCTAGTCAAAATCTAGATTTAAATTCATTTAAGATGCTGGGGCATGACCTTAGACTGGCCATTCTGCAAAATCGAGCGGGCCAGATTTTCCTCACTGTGAGGGAAAAGACTCATTGCCAGCTATTACAATAGCATGATGGCAGTTGTTGTCACAAGGGTGCTGCAGATTTTACTACCAACCGTTGGCATGGTATTTATAATAATTTCTCTTTTAATCTGAACAAAGTTATGTGAGCTCACCCTTGGTAAGCTATAAAGAAATATCACGATTTTAGTTAAAACAGAGGTGAAACAGAAGGGTTTACTACACCAGAATTTATATGTAAAATTAGAGGAAAATGTTTTTTTTTTTATACACACTGATTAATTGAGCATACAGTACAGTGTCATGATACAAAATGGTTAAAGTGATTCTTATCAATCATTTAGACGCAAGGCTTGAATCTGCATTTTTTTATATCGGTTTTAATCTGTTACCTGAGTTGAACCTTTTCATGTGAAAACAGATAAACTATGGCTTGAACTCCCTGGGGAGAACGAGGGGTGAGGGGGGGATTGAGGTTTATGATTTATGGATATTGACAGAAAGCAATCGAGGTGACTTCTCTCAGAGTCAGAGGACGTACCTATCTCTCCTGAGCTGCATGCTGAAGAGGGCCAATCCCTTGGGATGACAAGCAGAGATGATACCGTTCCAGAGGGGAAACAGGCAGCTTCCAACCTTTTTATGTTACGACACATAAAGCATGGATTAGAAAAAAGGAAGGGAGAGTCTGAAAATAAAGAGGAGCCTGTATATGATAGGATAACACACAAAGTGGCTGAAAGAAATTGAATTATTTTGAATTTATTGTTGATGGGTTATGTGATGTACCGTTAAACTTTTGCACAGACTTGGATATAAATTATTTTAGGGCTTTTAATAATTTATTTGATTTTTTTTCCCTCTTTTCAAGGTTTGTCAAAAACATCAGTTGCAGAATTTTTATGTTGCTGTATGTCTCAGCAGATTAAAGATGTGCAAAGATTTTTCTTCTGCAGCTTCCCTTTATGCTATAGGTGGATAAGAAAGCTGTTTACTCAGGTAAAATCTTCCCCAAAGCAGCTATAAATATCTATGAATTCGGCATCTGATTTGACAATGTTTGGAGCTGATGTTTTTTTTTTTCTCCTCACCTCGCACCACTGGCTGCTACTATCACATGAATCCTTTTTCTGAGACCTGTATGAGGTCTCCTTCTTGGATTCAGCCCAACAACATGACCTCCCAGGTGGGCTGAGGGACACACCCAGCCTCCTGACCTTGGTGTCCCAGCCTCTGTGGATTAACAAAGCCCTCTGCCTCCTTTGTCCCCCCAGGAACAGCTTTCACTGTCATTCTATTTCCTGCTTTGAAGCAAATGATTTTCTGTAGCTGATGTCTGAGGAATACACATCAGTTGTATATGTTCTTCTGTGATCTGCAGACAATAAGACAATGACTTACCCTTGTAGTTGTCAGTGCGTCTTGTTCTTTCCTGGCAACGTTTATCTTCCAAGTTGCTATTTCTTTCTTTTTTTTTCTTTTTAGATTGTCTTGTTTTATTGTTTATGGTCGGTTTTGCAAATGGATGTTTATTCTCATCCCTAATGAAATCTGAAAATCAATTTATTTGCTTTGTTTTGTAACTTTTCTCGTCATGTTGGGTTGTTTGCCAAAACATAATTTCAAATGTAAAATAACGAATTACAGAGTTTGAATTTTATTCAAATCATAAAAAATGTCATCTTTTGTTTAATGCTTGGCTGCATGGTTTGATGGAACTCAGTTTAATTTTCCGAGTTTAATCTCTTTGGCAACTATGTAGAATATTGGAAACTTTCATCAGAAGCAGAGGTGGTTTTAGTAACAATTAAAGTTTGTCAAGTAGAAAATATGAGAGATTTATGAGGATAATTTGATAAATAAAACTTTACAGACAAATGTAATGGCCATTTTTCTTTCTTTTGAGCCAGTAGGTTCACTTTACAGAATGACTGAAGTAGTAAGCCTGAATTTGACAAATACCACAAACACTACAATGCTAAATGTATTTCTCAGTGATAAAGCTGCACAGACAGAGGGGAAAGACTGATTTTGTTGAGAGGGGAAAGACTGATTTTGTTGTGTACACCAGAAACAGTTTTAGGTGTCTTTGCCAGAGGAGCCAATTGTGCGTTTTGTCGTCTAGTGAAAGTGCAGATTAAAGCTTTTGTTCTCTAGTTTCTAGCTCAATGGTCCAGGGACCTTTTTCTATTCATTGATTTTATCAGATAGTTTGCTCATCAAACAGTGAGTAAGCCCCCACTGATTTTCTGCACTTTGGCAGTTTTGAGCTAATTCAGTCCATCCTCTCGAAAATCTGAAATATATTTGAGGTTTATTTCAACCATCACATTTGTCACAATCACATCACCAGAGAGAGGCAGATAGACTGAAGTCTCTATATGTTTTACTGCTCAAAAGGACAAAAACAATGGAGCTAAAATGTTACTGTCTGTGCATGTGGAAATCTGCACAGCCTTGCAGTTTGTTGCCATGTTAGCAGTCTGATGGCAGTTTAACACATAGGATCATATAAAAATAATTTCACTGATCTGAACTGATTTGATTGCAATGAGTCTTCTTCGTGCAGTTTCATTTACTGATGCAAAACATCAATAAACTAATAATTGGTGGAAAACTTTTAGTGATGGGATGTTATTTCTTTATCAGTATGTAGCAGATTTGAGAAATATATCTTTTCAACTAAAAGAATAAAAGGTTCAAAAATCACAAACTGGGTTTTAACAAATTTGCAAACCACGTTGAATAACTTAGTCCTGGTTTATTAGATTTCTTTGGTAGGATTTTGATTGTGAAATCCATGCTTTTCTCAAGGTAAGGGGGTCCTAAAGTAAAGATGAAAAATGTTTTGTTTCAGAAACAAAAGAAAAGGTGTTATTACCCTCAAACTGTGAATAAAACATTTGATCATTGCAGAATGTTCCAGTTTAGTTTTGACAAGTTAGTAAGATATATGACAGGAGATAATTAATAGAGATAAGATAATCAACTGGTCTCACTTTATCTTAAATAATGTAGAATATTATAGAAAATTTCATTTACTTCATTAACTCAATTCACAAGTGAAGCACATTGTATAGATAAATTCAACACAGACTGACGTTCTCAAGCCTTTATTTCGGTTAATAATGATAATGCTCACCTTACAGCTGATGAAAACATGACATTTAAGATTAGAAATGTTACAGAAATGTGGACATAAAGAACAAAAACAAATATAATAGGGATGTAAGAAAATATCAATATGCCGATATATCAGCATATTTTATGTGACAATATTGTATCGATATTCAACAGAAATCTATTGATTTTTGTTTTTCTTTTGTTTTTTAAGAATTATAATGGAACCATTAATGATAAAAGTAATTTTTGTAGTTAAATTAAGTAAAAGTTTGACTGGTAGTTGGTGGCTGTTTTCACCTTCTTAGTTCCAGTGGATCAACTAGATCTAGTAATAAAACTGGATGTGTTAATGTATGAAACAGGCTGGAGTGTTCATTATGCCATGACAGATTTTCTACAGTTAAATTAAGTTTTAAAAATCCCAATATATAGTCTTACTCATAGTATCAAAATACATATTATCGACCCCCCTGTATTGTGATACACATCGTGTCACCAGATTCTTGCCAATACGTAGACATCCCAAATATATACAGTACAGGCCAAATGTTTGGACACATCCTCACATTCAATTGAATGAGAAGGTGTGTCCAAACTTTTGGCCTGTAATATATATATATATATATATATATTAGGTTTTTAGCCCGACTCCAAACCAGAGCTGGAAAGTGAAGCTGTCGAGCAGATGGAAGGACGTCTACAGCAAGATGTATCGGAATGGTAAAGGCAACCATTTGATCAATAATGTGATAAAACGCTTGTCGTTTCTTCATTTTGCATATGCAGACCGTCAGTACTCCAAATCCGACTTCAGTAATGGCGGTGGGGCTCGGCTGAATGTGAGGGTGAGAGGGGCAGGGCAAGCTCCAGCAGCATTGGTCTGCTATGTTCATAAATGGTAAAATCCGGCCATTTTGACGCAGAACCGGAACAGAATTCAAAACCACGTTTTTGAGGGCGCATGCACGTGAAGTGCACGTGGGGTGGTTAGAGAAGCCAATGGTAAACAAATGCTGCACTTTTGAATATTGGCTTACTGCCCAGTGTAAAATCATTAGGAAACCATATTTTACATGTTTTCACATGGATAAAATGAAAATTTCAGGTGATGACCCCTTTAAATATTTCTGGGTCAAGAGGGCCCTTTTGGACTCTCTTTCAATGTACATATTATACATAATTTAAAAAGGCAATGGTTGATGTATGTTCTGGAGTTTTTCCGAACGATCGCTCGGTTCGAGTTCGGTGGTCAGAACATTTGTTTTTGTTCTCCAAAAGGAGCCGTGGTTGAGCCACTGCCCCGACCCTGCTGTGTATCTGCTTGTGAGTGAGCCATCTTCCTTAGGAAGCATCTCAACTGGGCCATGGAGAAGAAGGACTGAACTGCTGGCCAGTGGTCAAAGGTCATCAAAGAGTCTGTCTGTCTGCTGAAGGAGGAGCAGCTGCTCTCTGTCTCTCTCCAGATCCGTTCACTTTATTTTATTTTCTGTTTGCTTTTCTTGTTTTCTTTCTTAACCTTTTCTTAGTTACTTTATTTTCCCAGCCCCTGGAGTTACTGTATTGGACCAGATCTCTTCTTGGATTACTTTTCTATGGACTTATCAACATGGCTTTTTGCTCAGCTGAGGATTTTGAAAAACTGCTCCACAGAACTGAGGGCATTGAAACGAAGCTACGTCGTCTGGAAATTAATTTTGATCTCCACGCTGATTATGGACAAAATGACACAACTTTACCTTTGAATACAAACAGCCCTGTGTTATGTCGGTCTAACCGTGTCACAGAGACTCCCTACAGGCGTCTGAGCGGCAGAACTCCGCACTACAATGAAAACTGGCCAGCTTTAAAACGCATGAAATCAACCCCAGCCTGTTCTCCGAGGAAGAAAAAACAAAAGAAACTCCGACACAGAGAAACCTCTGAACCCAGAACTGCCGCTTCTGCTAAAAGTAAACAAAAGAGGTTTCAGCCAAAAACAAGAGATATTTCTCCACCTGGAATCCCGCTGAAAAACAGATTCGCAGCCTTGAGTTCCCCGAAAGATGACGCAGCCCCCAGGACCAGTCAAAGCTACCAGGAGAAACCCAGCCGCATCAAACGGACACATAACAAAGTAAGAGCCCCCCCAGCAAAGATTGTTATCATACAAGAGGGATTAATTAATGGAATTGAGGCTTTTTGAAGCAAGAATACCAAAGTTTATAGCTGCTACAAAAATACAGTGAGAGAAATATCAGAAAAAATCCCTAAAATCTTGGACCAACATCCTGCTTTGGAAAAGCTCGTCATTCACGCTGGATCAGCAGATATCGCGATGAGACAATCAGAGATTCTGAAGAGAGACTTTTCTGATCTCCTAAAGAGACTTGATGGACTTTACTTAAACATCCTCATCAGCGGACCAGTCCCTGAAGGGAATGATGAAAGATTTAGCAGACTCCGCATGCTCCATAAATGGTTGAAGAAACAATCAGCTGAGAAGTCGTTCACATTTATTAATAATTTCAAAGTATTTGGAAGTGCTAATCATCTGTTCAAAGCAGGCCGTTATCTTAACAAGGCCGGAGTAAGACTCCTAGCAGCAAACATTTTTTCTTATCAAAATCAGAAAGCAAAACACTTGCTCCCAAAAGCTGACCTTGAGGCGCCCATGGATATCAGAGAACAAAAACAGCAAGTCTGGATGACACCACAGGACCGAACAGATAAACAACCATCAGAGATTAAGTCTTCATCTTCCTGTGACTCAGCCACATCAAATGAGTCTCCATTTAGAAACTTTACAGACAGACTGAACGAGCAAATCAAATTTGGGACACAATTAACACCTAAACTTAGACTACACCAAACGCCTGGGACTAGTGTCAATAAGCCTGGGAGCTTCCCCCCACTGATTATTACAGATATTTGATATTTGAGGGAACCGGGCAATAAATCCACCCCTACTGTCTCCCAGAACTCACCTGGCACCCCTGAGGCTATATCAGTGATTATCAGCAGCAGGAAACATAAACCGTTAACCACACGCTCCCATATTAAACAAAATCTCAAATTGATAACCTGTCAGAAGGTTCAGCTGCCCATCATCACAATACTTAAGTTAGCTTTATTAAACATTAGATCTCTATCCGGGAAGTCTTTTCTTATCAATGACTTCATCACTGAGCATATCTTACCCTTTTTTTTATCAGAAACTTGGCTAGATGAAAATAACGAAACAACTTCATTAATAGAATCCAGTCCTCCAAATTATAATTTCTTAAGCGAGAACAGAAAACACAAACGAGGCGGAGGTGTAGCCACCATCTTTCACAACTCAATGAACTTTAAAAAGGTAACTCTGGGCACGTTTGATTCTTTTGAATACCTAGCCACCCAGATAAATGAGCCTAACAAAGCGTTATTTCTAAGTTTATATAAACCACCAAAACTTAACTCTAACTTCTTTAATGATTTCAATGACCTTCTTTCTGTAATATGTATCGACTATGACCAACTAATCCTCGTGGGGGACTTTAACATCCATACCGACAACCCCCAAGATAGACAAGCAAAAACGTTAGATGATACTCTCCACAACTTCGGACTGATCCAGCATGTCAAACAACCAACACACAATAAAGGACACACTCTGGACCAAATTATCAGCAAAGGTTTAAATATTTCTGACATCTCTGTAATTAATATTGCATTATCTGACCATTTCTGTATTTTCTTTCAAAGTACCATCTCTGCTAAATTATCCAGCCACATTAAGACCACTATAAAAAAGCGTTTTCTAGGGGACAGTTCAGTAGAAACCTTTAAACGTATTTATCCTTCCACCATATCCCCCTCATCTCCCAACTCAAACTCAGTAAATAAGTTGGTAGATAATTTCCTTGCGAAAATCTCAGACATCATGGTTTCCATTGCTCCAACTAAAGTGAAAGTAGTCTCAGGTAGAAAAAAGTCTCAGTGGACAAGTAATCCACTGGTACGTAGTGAAAAAAGAGAGTGTCGACGAGCCGAGAGAAAATGGCGGAAAACTCGACTCCAGGTTCACTGTGAGATCTACAAAGAGAGACTGAATAGATATCAGCTAACTATAAAAGATGCTAGGGAATCGTTCTTTTCTGAAATCATCAACAGAAACATTAATAATGCACGGACTCTATTTGCAACAGTGGAAAGACTAACTAATCCTTTAGTGACAGTAGCCCCTGAACTAAACTCTACCAGGGCCTGCAATGAATTTGCCAGCTTTTTCACTGAAAAGATTCTAACAATTAGACGGTCAATCTGTACCTCAATATCGAACCCACAACCAGTGCCATCCCCAATCAACAACAATGTAGAGAAAATGTCTGAATTCCACGAATTAAACCAGAACAGCCTTGAAAAAAATCATTATCCAATTAAGCTCCTCCTCCTGCTGTCTTGATATCCTACCCACAGCTTTTCTAAAGAAGGTTCTTCCTGTTATTGGTTCTGATCTTGTTCAAATAGTGAACTCATCACTGCTATCAGGTGTCTTCCCTCAGGCTTTAAAAACAGCAGTTATTAAACCACTGCTAAAGAAGAAAAATCTGGACAACACGTTAATGCAGAATTACAGGCCAATCTCTAATCTCCCATTCATCAGTAAGATTATTGAAAAGGCTGTGTTTCAGCAGTTAGATGGCTTCATAACAATGACAAACCGTTTTGATGCTTTTCAGTCTGGTTTCCGTGCTCACCACAGTACCGAGACTGTCCTCGTCAAAGTATTTAATGACATCCGCATAAATACAGACTGTGGAAGAACCACAGTGCTGGTTCTGTTGGACCTCAGTGCAGCATTTGACACTGTTGATCATGATATTTTATTGGAACGACTGGAGAGCTGGGTCGGACTCTCTGGTACAGTACTTGGCTGGTTCGAGTCTTACCTAAAGAACAGGGACTTCTATGTTTCAATAGGAAACTTTTCATCAGAACGAACAGAAATCACATGTGGGGTGCCCCAGGGCTCCATCCTGGGGCCCCTCTTATTTAATATCTACATGCTCCCACTAGGCAAGATTATAGCAACCAATAACATTAGCTACCATAACTACGCAGATGACACTCAGCTCTACATTACAATGTCACCAGGTGTCTCTGAACCCATTCAAACCCTAAATCAATGCATTGACCAAATAAATGGATGGATGTGCCATAACTTTCTCCAGCTGAATAGAAACAAAACTGAAGTGATTATTTTTGGACCCAAGGAGGAACGATCAAGAGTCAGCACACAGCTTCAATTAATACAGCTAGAAACTACTGATCAGGTTCGTAACCTAGGTGTAGTAATGGACTCAGACCTGAACCTCCAGGGTCACATAAAGGCAATAACAAGGTCAGCGTTCTATCACCTGAAGAACATCTCTAGGATTAAAGGACTGATTTTGCAACACGACCTAGAAAAACTCATCCATGCGTTTATCTTTAGTCGGATTGATTACTGCAACAGCATCTTCACAGGTCTGCCTAAAAAGTCAATCAGACAGCTGCAGCTGATCCAGAACGCTGCCGCTCGCGTCCTCACTAGAACCAGGAAAGTAGAGCACATCACCCCAGTTCTAAAGTCCTTACACTGGCTCCCTGTAGCTCAGAGAATAGACTTTAAAATACTTTTACTAGTTTATAAATCATTACATGGCTTAGCACCAAAATATGTTGAAGACCTGTTGTCATGGTACCAACCACCAAGACCACTCAGGTCCTCCAACTCTAGCCTACTAAACATCCCTAGACTCAGAACTAAACATGGAGAAGCAGCTTTCACTTTTTATGCTCCCCTTATCTGGAACAGACTTCCTGACGAGTGTAGAGCTGCTGAAACTCTGAACTGCTTTAAAACGAGACTAAAAACCCATCTGTTTAGAATTGCCTTTGAGTAAATGCTTGATGTCATATGTATGAAATGTGTTCATGCTCTCTTGCTTTTTTTTATTTTTCTCTTGCTTTATTGTGTATCATGTGTAATGTGTGTTTCTTTTATGTGTTTCTTTTAAATCACCAAATCATGTAAAGCACCTTGAATTACCCTGCTGTTGAAAGTGTGCTATACAAATAAAATTGCCTTGCATTGCCTAGCCTTTATAGAAAATCATTGTTGCTCAGCGGGAGCTATGGTTAAGTTGCGCTGATTCAGAGGGAAATGAGCAGACGTCGCCAAACAACCGGCTTTGTAAAAATAAGAAGAATTGCTTGCAAACCAGTTAATAACAACAGCAAACAGAAAACACTGCAACAAGCCCTGCTTCTTCCATGTCGATTCTCTTGTTATTTTTCTTCTGCTTTGATCAGTGATGCTACTTGCTGCTGAAACTGTCCTGATACACTCAGAAAGAAAAATATTGTAATGTCTATTCCACCGTTGTTACCAGCGCCTGCACATCCACATAGGCATCATCTCGAACAAAACAATCCTTTTACGTCCAGTTAATGTACTCTAATAGAGTACTTAGTCCGCAAGTCTTCCTCAATTCAACTCTGCCACTAAAAACCTTTGTAAATTCCTATCTTGCAATTTCTCCGAATGTTTACATCATGACTACCAATTAGCATGCTCTTAATAGCACGCTTCTTCTTCTTCTTCTTGATGATTATTTACGGCTGGCAAACAAGGAATTGGTGCGTTACTGCCACCAACTGGTAAGAAGTGTGGACTAATGTCATTTAAGGGCCATATTCTAGTATTCAACAGTGTGTAAAAATTATTTATCTTGGCAAGTTAGCAAAAAAACACTTCCTTAACAAAATACAACATAGAGGGAGTCGTGGAGCTTCACGCCCTCTGTTGGTTGTCTTGGGCCAATACATTTGCATGAGGTACTGTAATCTGTCATGGCGGGCCTGAATGTGCAGGCCCGGCCCGCCCAGATACGTGTGTATGCATATAATTGTATATATGTATATATATATATATATATATATATATATATTTTTTATATATATTATATATATTTTTTTATATATTATATATATATATATATATATATATATATATATATATATATATATATATATATATATAATTAATACTACTAATACTAATTAATACTAATTCAAGTGTAGGACTTCTCTTCTTCTCTTAGACTTCTTATAAAAACACTGTGTGGCTTTCTTTCAGTCAGTTGTAAATTTTCTTTTAGCTGTATGCTTTCAGCTGTCAGACACAAACAAACAATTCTGTTTATTTCTTAACATTCACTGTAGCTTCAACAGGTATCCGTTGTCATATCTCCACTTTGTCTTTTCATCTCCTTCTGTCCTCCTGAAACTGCAATTGTTTAAAAGGTTAAAAAAAATGTCAGTTTAGTTAACTAAGATAAGATTTCTGAAGCACATTTAAATTTTGTTTCTGCTTGAGCTGCCGAGTTCCAAACAAGGCATTTTTTCTGGTTTTCCAATAATAAAAATATACTTATGTGGCTTGTAATGTTGTACATCAGTGTATGGGATGTACACAGTAGGCGCATTTTCACTAGTGGAACTTCTGGGTAACTGCAGAGTAAGTTCAATGGACTTTCCTCTATCGGGGTAAATCTGTTGGCCCTCTCATCTCAGTTGTCATGCCTCCAAACAAAATTGGCCTTTTAAGGAAACAACTAAGATGTCCACATTTCACAACCGTTTCAACAGTGAGTAGCGTCACTGATTAGCGCCAAAAGACACCCACAGCAGAATATCGAGATAGAATTAAATATAGAGATCGAATGGAAGAAGCAGGGATGGTTGCCGTGGTTTTGGTTGCTGTTGTTATAAATGGCTTTGCCAGTAACTTTTCTTATTTTACAAAGCCAGTTGTTTGGCGACGTCTGCTGATATTTTCTTCTGAATTACAACCAATCAGCATGACTTTTACACCAGTGATTCCATCGGTTAATTTCTGAGTGCATACCCCAAGACTGGTACTCCATTGGTCCCTGAAATGGCCCTGAAAACTGCCCTGGTTGTCTGTCTGTTATAGTGGAGTCACATTCAGATCTTGAAGTTCAGAGAAAATTACGCTGAAGTTCTGATAGTGGAAAGGCACCTAGTAACGTTGTACCTCTCTGTTCCCAAAAGAGTGGTATATACAGTGGCTTGCAAAAGTATTTGGCCCCCTTGAACTTTTCCACATTTTGTTACATTACAGCCACAAACATGAATCAATTTTATTGGAATTCCACGTGAAAGACCAATACAAAGTGGTGTACACATTAGAAGTGGAACGAAAATCATATATGATTCCAAACATTTTTTGCAAATAAATAATTGAAAAGTGGGGTATGCGTAATTGTTCACCCCGCTGAGTCAATACTTTGTAGAACCACCTTTTGCTGCAATTTCAGCTGCCAGTCTTTTAGGGTATGTTTCTACCAGCTTTGCACATCTAAAGACTGAAATTCTTGCCCATTCTTCTTTGCAAAACAGGTCCAGCTCAGTCAGATTAGATGGACAGCATTTGTGAACAGCAGCTTTCAGATCTTGCCACGGATTCAGATATAATTGGATTTAGATCTGGACTTTGACTGGGCCATTCTAATACATGGATATGTTTTGTTTTAAACCATTCCATTGTTGCCCTGGCTTTATGTTTAGGGTCGTTGTCCTGCTGGAAGGTGAACCTCCGCCCCAGTCTCAAGTCTTTTGCAGACTCCAAGAGGTTTTCTTCCAAGATTGCCCTGTATTTGGCTCCATCCATCTTCCCATCAACTCTGACCATCTTCCCTGTCCCTGCTGAAGAGAAGCACCCCCAGAGCATGATGCTGCCACCACCATATTTGACAGTGGGGATGGTGTGTTCAGAGTGATGTGCAGTGTTAGCTTTCCGCCATACATAGCGTTTTGCATTTTGGCCAAAAAGTTCCATTTTGGTCTCATCTGACCAGAGCACATTCTTCCACATGTTTGCTGTGTCCCCCACATGGCTTGTGGCAAACTGCAAACGGGACTTCTTATGGTTTTCCTTTAACAATGGCTTTCTTCTTGCCACTCTTCCATAAAGGCCAACTTTGTGCAGTGCATGACTAATAGTTGTCCTATGGACAGATTCCCCCACCTGAGCTGTAGATCTCTGCAGCTCGTCCAGAGTCACCATGGGCCTCTTGGCTGCATTTCTGATCAGCGCTCTCCTTGTTCGGCCTGTGAGTTTAGGTGGACGGCCTTGTCTTGGTAGGTTTACAGTTGTGCCATACTCCTTCCATTTCTGAATGATCGCTTGAACAGTGCTCCGTGGGATGTCCAAGGCTTGGGAAATCTTTTTGTAGCCTAAGCCTGCTTTAAATTTCTCAATAACTTTATCCCTGACCTGTCTGGTGTGTTCTTTGGACTTCATGGTGTTGTTGCTCCCAACATTCTCTTAGACAACCTCTGAGGCCGTCACAGGGCAGCTGTATTTGTACTGACATTAGATTACACACAGGTGCACTCTATTTAGTCATTAGCACTCATCAGGCAATGTCTATGGGCAACTGACTGCACTCAGACCAAAGGGGGCTGAATAATTACGCACACCCCACTTTTCAGTTATTTATGTGTAAAATAATTTTTGAATCATGTATGATTTTCGTTCCACTTCTCACGTGTACACCACTTTGTATTGATCTTTCACGTGGAATTCCAATAAAATTGATTCATGTTTGTGGCTGTAATGTGACAAAATTTGGAAAAGTTAAAGGGGGCCGAATACTTTTGCAAGCCACTGTAAATTATGTAATATTGTGAGGGTGTTGTCACATTTTAATGGACACAAAATAACAAAGTATTAAAGAACAATTGTAAAATCTTCATTTTATTACAATTGCCCACAGTCATTATTGGCCAATATTGATATTAAAACGTAGGATTATAAATTATCAGTATCGGTTTTTAGTTGTTTATTAGTATGACTTTTATACCTTACCTTACTTTCATACCTTCATTCCTATGTCCCGTAGGCAGGATGTTGTGTACTTTCAAGTAAAATCTGGCTTTTTTTCTGGACACCCCTTCTATGTACATATACATACATATTATACTTATTTGGAAAGCTATAAGTCTTGTGATTCAATAGATGTATGCCAATTAAGGATATTATCATAACTGTAGACACAGCACGCGCTTTCGTCAAACCACTGACTCACAGTTTGTAGCCTCATATCAGTGCCATCTCAAACTAAAACAGCCGTTTTACATCCACAAGTGTCTTATTATTGTCCTCCAATAATAGTTAGTTCACAACAAGTCTGACATCCCGAATCCACCTTAAACGTTTGTAAATTCCTTGCTTTCGAGCATTTATCACAATGTTTTAATGGTAACTTCTCTTAGCATGTTTATATTAGTCACTGAGTGAAGTGCAAGCTTTTGACTGACATCTTTCTTGGTCCAATAGGTGAAAAGTACATTATTCTTACGTGTGTCTTTTAAAGCAGTTGCAGCACAGATGATTGACGCATCAGATAGCCAATGGAATGCTGTAAATCCAGATATCTCACATCAGGGGCGGGCTTTATTACAGAACTTGAAACTAAGGTGTAAATGGACTTATCCAAACACAGATGGTATATTATCATGCACCGTTACACACCAGTTAAAGATCCTTTCAGCAATGTGGCAAAACACACTTCTAAAACAAAATAAAACGTAGAGGAGGCCGTGGACCTTTGTTTGAGGAGAGACATGATTCTGACTAGCATTTCTAGTCAGAGGGGTACATCGATGTATTATGTATTCACCCTGGAGAGGATACATTTTCTGGCACATTTAGCCACGAAAGACCTTTAGTTAGAAAAATGAGCAAAACACAATTTTTTTTTACTGTCAAATTTGTGACGGTAAAGGGAATATTTAAGACTTTAGACCCAGTGTGTTTAGTCCAGCACTCCATTCTAAAGCCACTTTTAACGCTTGGATTTTTAGAAGATAAAAAGGCGGACATAGATTTGTTTCTTTTCCAGTGCCTGCCTCAACAGGACGCAACCTCAAGTCAATGACTTGATGCAATCTGCTGGGATTCCTTAAATAGAAAACCAACTAAAACTTTAAACTAATTGGAATGTTTGTATGATTGTATTGAAACGACTTTTCTTGTAAAGTGCCTTGAGATGACATCTTTTGTGAAACGGCGCTATATAAATAAACTGAATTTAATTGAACAATATCCAGCTATTTACGTGTCTGATCATACAAAAATAATAATGTGTATGTAATAAACCTGAAAACTCAAACCTCAAAATCAGATGTAAAATGAATGTTTTATGGCATATTCCTAATAACTGGTAGACTTGACGAGGAACACCTTTTGTAGGACCTAGACGGTGCACCTCTCCATTCTTATTATCCAAATGCAGCAGGCTAATGGATGCGTGGAATGGGGCTTAGATTGAGCATCAGCGTTGAACAGAGTAATGGGTCCATAGGAGGACATGAATGATCCTGGACCACGACTTGCTGCAGACCCAGCAGTCCTCCTCATTCTCCTGTGCAGTGTTGCACAAGCCTGCTGAGAGTACAGCGTTATAATGGCTCTCACAAACATGCGGAGACAGGGGCTCCTCATTTAGCCAAACGATCACTTAGCTCCAAAGCTGCAATGAGCTGCTGAAGCCCGCGGAGAGCAGGAGGTGTTTGAGGAGTTATTCAAACATTTAAAAAGCCAATAACTCCACTAAATCTGCCAGGATGTTTCATATTTACATTTGATTTTCTGAACCCCCCCACACAAAAACAATAATGTGGCAGAAAAAAAAATAAATAAATAAAAAAATTAGCACTCAGTAACATAATGGTATCCTCTTTGAATCTCAGCTGGTGTCAGGTTTAGACATTATCCATGGAGGATTTTAGATGGAAATTTATTAACCCTAATTGTGCTAATGATGGAAGGTGTTCTGCTGCCGTCATGAAAAAAGGTGCAGCGATGTTAAAATGAAAAACAATCAATGAAGGCATGAATTCACAAAACAGTTTTAGATTCTGAGTGGCTGTTATTTAATTTTTATTGTCAACATCTTTTTTCTCAGTCATTACTGCTGGTTTGCTGATAATCAGCACATCTAAATAAAAACATTGAAGGAATACTAAAATCTTTCTGGTATATCAGTTCATATAATGTAGCTGTATTTTAAAGCAATATTTTTATTCAAGGAAAGCCAACTTCAGATTAATAACTTAAATATATTTTACACTGACATGATTTACTGATCAAAAACGAAAAAAGTATCGGTGTTAAAACAATCCAGAAACATCTGCTATGACCTCCGAGAAGCAATTGCAGCACAAGAACACGACTTTTAACGTGTGGCTTTTTTTGAAAGGGTTAAAGAACAAAGCCTCTCCTATTTAAAAGGATTACAGCTGCATATCTTAGGTTCGCAAACAATACCCTTTGGACAGATGAGACCAAAGCAGAAATGTTTGGTCATTACTATAAAACCAAACACAGATTTATATCACAGACACCTGAACACCACTTGTTAAACACGGTGGTGGAGAGGTGATGATTTGGTTTTTTTTGGATCCACAAGAGCCAGATCCCTGCAGTATCAACCACTAACTTGTCTGTTCACCAAAGTATTATAGAGTCAAATTTGGGCTGTCTCTACAATGACCAACGAAGAAATGTCTTGATTTTAGAGACACAGCAAAACTGGAAGATTTTCAGCAATTATCTTAAATAAGCAATTATTGCTTTCTAGTGTCCACAAGAGCAAACTATCAGGCCATCCATAAAACCGCTCAAGGTTGGCTCAAACTGGGTCATCGACAGAACAATGATCTCCATCATAGCAGCAAAATACAACAAAATGGTTGAAGAAGGGGAGAAAGAAATTATAGCTTAGTATAAACCTTTACTCTGATTGAATTGTTATAGTGGCACACCAAGAGAGCTGTACAGAAACAAAAAACCTCTGAGAACCAAACCAACATTGTATACAGGAATGGGCCTAAATGTCATCATTTTAAAATCTGATAGGATTTTTGCTGTTGACTTATATGAAAGGGAACATACCAATCTCTTCCTTCCAATGAAGGAATTTCTCTTTCACGTTATATTATTCCGTGTCCTCAGACAACATAGCAGTGATATTAGTAACTGAGGTATACCCTTCAGAGTGTTTCACCCAATGACAGGTAGTTTCCCAAAAGAAAAGCAGCCATAGATTTCTGAATCATTTGTACAATGATGCGCTGTGGCTATGAGAAGGAGAATAAAATAAATAAATAAATAAATGAAAAACATCTATTAGTGTAGTAATTGCTGCACGATTAGCAGACGTGCTGTTTGGCATTGCTTTAGGTTTTCAACAGAGTTCTGGAAGAAATGGACCTACTGGAGTCTCCTGATACAATAGAGCTGCTTGGGTGGCCATACATCCTGCATGTCTTACTCCCCTTTTCCCTTCTCTTCTCCTCCTATCCCCCTCCACCCCCATGGGTCTCTCCCTCGATCAATCCTCCCCCTCCTTTGCCTTCCCTGCCTGGACTGGGACCAGCTGGCTTCATTAGAGGCCTCTTCCATTCCACATTGCCTGGTTTTGTCTGTTGCACATTTTTCGACTGTTTTATCTTAAGCGCTGTCCATCCACTGGACTCTCATACATATTTTCTTGGCATTTTTGCAGCCATGCAACTGGCTTCTAATGAAACAATCCATGTGTCCATTGTACAGCTTTTCCTTTTTTAATTAATCTTTGTGTCTGCCACCTCTCTTTTTTTGGACCCTCATTGTTTGCAATCACTGGGAGTGGATGAATTTTAATGCTCTGGACGAACCGCTGCTGGATTTTTGGGCAGCCGTTTGAAGGAACATTCAAAGTCAAACACAACCGGTGTACTAAGTTTTTGTCCTTCATCATCGAATGATATGCTAACATTCTTATATTTAGAGCACAATAGAACCAGTCAAAATGCCTTATTGTGTATCAAACTTTTTAAAAATCCGTTCTTAATCTGCTTAATCTTTTAAAAGCCCCATTATAGCTCAAAATTCAAACAGTATATTCTGTCACTGTGATTCTGTTTGATTGAGCTTCTCTTTGGACGACATCCACCTTTGATAAATGCACCAGTGACTTGCTCACCCTGCTTTTTTCCAGTTTGTCATTATTTGTTTTGGAGGGATAACGGGACTGGTGACTAGACCACAGATGGTTGTGTTGATTGTTTCCTGATAGGGTAAGGTTGATACACAGATGGCACAATGGGAACTGGTGTCTTCAATGGGCAGAAGGTAGTGCAGGCTAAGAGGTATTTACTGTTAAAGCCTATCATATCATTTCCAAGTATATCTTCTGCAAACCTGGCTGAAACTAACAGAGGTTCAGGGAGCTAAGATAAACATATTGCTGCCCTAAGGCCCAAACATGCCAAAACACCTTCTTGTCATGCTTTTTTTCTGGAAAGTTGAGGCTTGTTTGACATTAAATTATCAACTGACCTGTTAGAAGGTGTGAAGAGATCAGAATTATAGACCCAGCCAAAGCAAAAAGCTCCTTTGGGATGTTGTAAAGAAGTTTTAGTTGAGTTTTAAAGCAAAGGAGTCTGATTAAGAAATTAGCATGTGATGATATTTCAAGAAATAAGGAGTTCATTAGGTCATTTAAATAAATAAATTAAATAAATTAAATAAATGTTCTTGCCTTGTTAATCTTTTTCTATCCACAAAAGATTGTTGACCTACTTTCTGTGGTGAATGCAACTAAATGATTTAAATAAAAAATGCCTGAAACAGGCACAGAACTGCACAACATGTGTATCCAATTGACCCAGAAGACTGGTGATGCCCCAATCTGACAAGATGAGTTTAAAGATGTGAAGGAATCAATCGATTCAAAGATGGCTGCTTTAGAAGCTTGTTTTACTAACTAGATAGAGGTAGAAAATGGCCAAGCAGATGTTATTATATGTTGCAACAAGAGGGGAGTCAGTTAAAGCCGAATATTTACAGTTTGGAGTAAGTGATTGTAGTCACTTCTTGCCTGTGTGTAACTGGTGTAATATAAATATAAATTTTTAGAATGAAGAGCTGAATCTCGATGTAAATGTTTTGATTGATGGTTTTGCTAGTAGCTGGAGTGGACATGCATTATTGGATGGAGTTATGAGTTTTAAGTTATTTTTTATTACTTTTGTGTTTTGTAATGGGTATTGCTAATTGCATGTTAAACTTTAGAGCTATTTTGAGCCACTGTCCTCTGGACTAGCACACTTTCATAAATTAGATTATAAATCCCATGAGTCCTTTCTCATTACAGACACATTGACTTGTCAGTCTACTCTAGCTGTGAGAACAGTGTAAAGTTGTGTAGCATTATTGTACTAATATTATCAATAACATTTAATTATTGTTTCACATAGATTTAATAAACATTTTATACAATGCTTAAATTTATAGTTTTCGAGTAACATGCTTTTTGTGCAGACTTTAACCTAATGTTCTGCTCTTTATAAAATAGAACACATATAACGAGCAGATAAAACCTGGGTAGTCATTCAGGATTTTTGCATCATAGCAAATTATGTACATTTTGAAGCCATAACTTTTAAACCCTTGGTATACCTTGATTTTGGTAACCAGCCTAGGATGAGCAACAACCTTCTGTTTGAAAGTCTTATCAAGAAAGATATAAGGTCACCATAATCATGTATTACTTTTTTATAGTAAAGTCATGGTAACTAGAAAGCAAAGCATCTTGTAAATGTCACAATCCTTTGAGGTTTAGATTCCTTGTTGTTTATCTATGTTCGACCGGTCTGGCCATATTCAGTTCATTTTTCTGTGTTCATTATTCCTACAACAGTTTTGGCATATTTGCCCACTTCTTTGTGTTTAGTTTCTTGGTTTATTCTTCGTATTCTATTCCTTGAACATTTGAACTTATTTCTCTTAGAGTATTGTCAGGTCTTCCCTCTTTTGGCTTGTAGATTCTTTGAGCCTTAGTTCAGCTCCTGTAATGTTAATTAGTCTCTGTCCCTCAGTTTCGTTGCTTTCATTTTGCCACAGCTGTTTCTCATCACTTCTGATTAGGCTCTCTGGTTACTTATAATTTTTCACCCCTGCCTCAGTACTTAAGCCTCTGGATTTTTATTGTTTCTTTACTGGATCCTCCCATTCCTTTGCCTCTTTCTATGTCCACGCTACTTGTTCTGTTTCACTCATGCAACCCCTGTAAGTTCTCAGTTTTCTTATTAAAATCTTTAAAATGCCTTTTTCAAGTAGTTATTTGTGCCTTGGCCATGCACACATCTGCACACATCATGGCAGCAATACTACAATTTTACAAATCAGGATGCAATGAAATGACAATAAAAACATTTGAAGGTCAAGTATACCTAACCTCAAATATACAAAAACGCTAATTTCTCACTGGCAGAACAATTGCATTAGAGCTTATAGTTTTATCATCAATGTATCTGTAGTGAATCCCAGTTACACAGACTCTCTGTAGGTCAAACCCTTTTAACTTAAATAAAACCAACCTTCTGATACATGAAACAGGCACTTTATTTTCTCCATGCTTGTGCTTCTTTCATTCTATTGGCTGGTGAAAAGATTTAATCTAATGCTTTAATTATGGTTCACCATTATTTATTTATTTGATTATTTTGTAAATTATTTATCTATTGAATTATTAATTCTTCTTCATGACTTTCCACTACATTATTAATGACTTAATTTGAGATTATTGCATCAAGATGCCGCATTGTTGCGGTGTTGGATAGCCTTTTCCCATCAAGTCAGACAAGGATATTAAATCTCCCTCTCAGGATATTGTTTTTTTCTTGAAGGGAAAGAAGTAGAAAAATGATCCTGAAAGCCAGTTATTAACATACAAACTGTCGTCCTCCCAGATAGAGGAAAGGGATGATTAGTTTAATGATAAACACTGAACTACTCTTTGATTCATTGTTTTAAGACAAAAGGTGAAGCCGAATTATTTGTTTATTTATTGCTGGTTACAGTAATGAGCAGCAAATGCTGAATATACACGTTTTATTACCTGACTGAAGCTCTTGAGTTGCAACACTGCCTAAAATCTGGAAATAAAACTTACTTAAAACCAAACAGCTGTTCTGTTTTTTTTAAGGTTGATGGAGGTTGACGGGAATGTTTAGTGTATTTTGGACCATCCATCCTTTATCTACACCCGTCCATCATCTGCAGTGTTGCAGGGGGCTGGTGCCTATCTCCAGCATTCATCGGGCTACCCTGGACAGGTTGCGAGTCGATCACAGATATTTTGGACCAGTGGTAGTTTAATGAGGAAATGTAGCTGTCTTACAACAGGGACATTTTCATGCATTCATGCATTCACTCCTCCTTTTCTGCAACATACTAAAGTGACCATAGCCTTTTATTTTTACTATTACTGCTATTTATGGATAGATTTCCAAACATTCTCAGTTACGTTCAGATCAGGACTTTGACTGAACCACTCAAATACATAAATATTTTATTCTAAACAATTTCAATGTAGTTCTCGTCAAACTTTTAGGGTACCTGTCCTGCTGGAAAGTGAATCTCTGCCCCCTTTAGCTCCAATCAATTATTTAATAATTTCTGACCATCTTCCCTGTTGAAGAAATCCTTTCCCACAGCATGATGCTGCTACCAACATCCACTCAGGGGATGGTGAGTTTTGAGTAATGTTCGGTATTATTTTTAATATACAAAGCGTTTTGCATGAAGGGTAAAAAGTTACATTTTGGTCTCAGCTCACCAAAGCAACTTCTTCCAAGCCAAAAAGTCGTTTGTTTTTAATTAAAGAGGAAAAAACTATTCCCACAGCATGATGCTGCCACCTGCATGCTTCATTAAGGCAAGGAAAGGCAATTTTATTTGTTTAGCACACTTTCAACAACAAGGTGATTCAAGGTGCTTTACATGATTAAGAGGTAAAATAAAAATAGCAGTAAAACAGACAAAGCATATAAAGTAAAAACAGCAATAAAGCAAGAAGCACACACAGATACATCAAGCATGTAAAAACAGCAAGAATCATACACAAAACATGATACATCAAAGCATTACTCAAAGGCAGCAATAAACAGATATGTTTTTAGTTGTGATTTAAAAGAACTGTGTTTCAGCAGCTTTGCAGTTTTCTGGAAGTTTGTTCCAGATTAGAGGAGCATAGAAACTGCAAGCCGCTTGTCCGAGACTAGAATTAGAGAACCTGAGTGTTCTGGTGGGTTGGTATAGTAACAACAGATCTTCAACATACTTTGGTGCTAAGAAATTTCATGATTTCTAAACTAGTAAAAGTATTTTAAAGTCTATTCTCTGAGTTACAGGGAGCCAGTTTAAGGACTTTAGTACTGGCGTGATATGTTCTACTTTCCTGGTTCTAGTGAGGAACACGAGCAGCAGCGTTCTGGATCAGCTGCAGCTGTCTGATTGACTTTTTAGGTAGAACTGTGAGAACGCTGTTGCAGTAGTCAGTAATCCGACTAAAGATAAACGCATGGATGAGGGTCTCATCTCACCAGAGCAACTACTTCCAAAAATTTGTTGTGTCCCAAACAAGGGGCAAACTCCGCCGCTCAGAATTGAGGGCAACCCGGAAGTAACAAAAATAGCAGTTCACCCCTCATCCGCTGGGGGCTGGCTCCAGAAAGGAGCAATTTCCCATTGACTCCCATGTTAAAAAGGCCAACTTTACAGCAGAAATAAACCTGTTTACAGCCTGGTTCAAAAAACCATTTTAGGTTTAATAGGTCAGATTTATCGTCATGACAACTCTGAGGGGGGTGAATTTTTTTCTAGCTCATCCATTTAGACATAATTTAATCTTGAAATTATGAATAATTAGGGGCGTGTCCTTTTGATTGACAGGTCCCGGATGAGCCATCAGCGCTAAGGCTGGTGGCTAACGGTGGCTAACGGTGCCTAGCAGCTTGCCGCCATAGACTGCTTTCCCCCCCTGTTTGCTCCGGAGAAGGCCTTCAGCCTGGGACTCACATTAAGGCTTTGGCCATTTACTTTCTCTGAACTTGGACATCAGTTGTATCTGTAAACTTTATTAGTGTTTAGATATAAATCGTGCACTTATTGGACAAAGATGGCTTGCTGTGGTACTGATTGCTTTAACAGACCGTCTAAGAAGTCTCTGCTACATTCTTTTCGGTAAGTAAAATAATTTTTCTGTACGATATTTTGTAGATGAGGCTCCTGCTAGCTGAACTCCTAACAAAGTAGCTAGTTAATCACACTGGGAAACTACAAACTCAACAGGTGAAGATGTTGTCCATTTAAGCTAAGGCTGCTTGGTCGATAAGGCTGCTTGGTCGAACATGGGTTGAATTGATCACATTTCTTATTTACTTTACATGTTGATTTATTCAAACTCCACATAGTTTTAGTAAAAGCTATGGGCAAACAGGGCTTCATGATTTTATTTGACAAAATTATTGAGTTGGGCTCATTTCACCGTCAAAATAACGTATTGATCGCTTCGCGGTCAAGACACACACACACATATAGGCATATATATATATATATATATATATATATATATATATATATATATATATATATATATAATGTGTGTGTGTACCAGCACGTTATTTTGACGGTTTTAACATGTAAAGTAGATAAGAAATGTGATCATTTCAACCCGTCGACCAAGCAGCCTTATCTTAGAGGCACATTTGTTTAAAAAACAAATCCTTTTTTTCCCAACTAACTCCAGATATATTTCATAATTTGTTGTCAGAGATTTTTTACTTTTTTTAAATTAATAAGAGTCGTCAGTTAAGGCATTAACCATTTCTGATATGCTGTCATATGGGATTCACCTTCATTGTTGTACTTTTATACATACACCCATAAGTGTTATTTATATCTGTGTGCTCATTTGTTTACAGCACGTTTCTCTTGTTGTGGTGAGTTGGTTTCCAACTAAGACGGGCAATGTTGAAAGTTTAAGTTTTTAGTATACATTGTTTTTTTCCTTACAGACTATATTAATTGCCTAAAACTACAGGACGATCAGAAGAAGTACTTAAAAATATATGTGCATCACCTTTAATGCCACTTCTTTCATATCCTTAGGTGCTGTCCGTTTTTTATTTTTTGATTAAATAGACAACAAATGAATGAAGTTTCAGTTTTTCTTTTACACAGATATTGTTTCCATTTCAGGAAAAAAAATCATAGTTTTGTTGCCGCATAAGAAGTATGATTTGGCTTTGTAATATTACCTATGCCAAGGTTTATTTTAATATTGAGATTTTGAAGGAATTTATCAAATTCAAAAATGCAGTTCGCTGATTAATTACTTGATTGACTTCTGATTTCTTCCCTTGTTATATACTATTGAAAGAATTTTCAGTCATTATGCAGAATAAAACATTTATTTTTTTAAACACAAGATTCTATAAAAGAAAGGGACACAGATAAAAAAAACAAGGGGGGCCAGAAAGCAAAAGAGACTTACGTACCGTAAAATGGGGTTGGGGGGGGCAGAGTTGTCAACAGCGTTATGGCAACAGATGTAATTGTTGAAATAAAAAAACTACACCAACAACACATTAGACATAACAATCAGGGCTATATTTATATTTTTTGCTTTAACATCAATTGTTCAAAAGGACTGTCATGTCTAATGTGAGGATGCATAAAGATGGCAGCATTTAAACTAGGAATAAAAGAAGCCATAACACTGTTGACAAACTTCCTGGCCTTTTCTATTTTTGCTGGGTTTACACCCGCCCTCTATCAACGCCTTTGGGTGATGGAGGAGAAGATGATGGACATCTGAGGGTGGAGAAGGTTACGCTGGTGCAGGTCCTCCATCATCATGTTCACCAACTGGACACTGCTGACCGCCCCCATGTCATCTCCGCCACAGCTGATGATGAGGACATCTAGAGCTGCTCTTCCTCCTTTCCACCTCAGCCCACCCAGCCAAACCAGGAGATACGGAGGTCTGGGAGGCCGAGGTTTCCTCCGATGGTTTCTTCAGCTTTCAACTATGTCAGACATAGCTGTCTCCAATGATCCAAATGGCTATGGAGAAAAAAAACTAACATAATGAATGGAAGTTGCACAGGTGTGGCCTATTGGTTGAAAGTATAATACTATTAAAATTCTACATGAAGTGATGGAGACAGGTACTTACATTTTCTGCTTTGTTTGGCTGTTGTGGAGGACAGACATGCAGCCATTGTGACCTGGTAAACAAAATCTATAAAAAGAAACACAAGTGTCTTACTAAAAGTGCAACTTATCCCTTCCCAGACCTCAAATGATTAGTAAAATTCATACATTGCAGAATTGACTAGGATCGAAATTAGTCATATTAGCTGTTGCTAATCTACAATAGCTGTGGGAACAATTTTTTAACTGGGAGATCCTACATGGTAGTACAATCACTAACAATTAGGGTAAATACAAACAAATATTAATATAAATATGTTAACTATCCTAACTAACGTAGCTTGATCATGTATCTCATGCATAGACTAAATAGATCTCATACACTTAATAACTAAGTTAAAAATATTATTGAAAACTTGCATTACGTTAATGATCATTTCATTTGAATAAATTATTTCAATTTAAAGGTTAACTTACCGATTTAATATTGTATTTACAGCCTTGGATGGAAGAGGGTAGCAGAGTTGCTCTACTGCAGCTTTCAGGCTAAAGGCGCCCGCTAACCTCAGTTAGCTTCCGTTAGCTTCAGTTAGCTCCAGGCAGTGTTGCCAACTGTCTCCGACAGAAAGTAGCTGAAGTTGCCCCAGAAAGTCGCTAGATGTCGCCAGATGACGTCATACGCTAATTTGCATAATTATGATGTCATCACGTGATGACGATTGAAACAAATGAGGAATTTATTTTATTTAGATTAGGATTTGATCATACAGGTTAAATAATACATTATTTAAACATTATTTAAATAATACATTATTTAAACAGGGGAAACATGCTACAGGGAAATGTGACTTCTGTCTTCGAGAAGAGACTGGAACATGTTCTATTATTTTGCCTGAAGTAAACTGTTGAGAAACCTGGTAGCCTACAAAATTGACAAGATATCAAATTGCAACTGGACATCAAAGACCTTTAAAAAAATTAAAGTTCTGAAACATACATTTGCTGAGATATCTCAAGATGATGAACTTAATAGAGAGAATATAGATGTTTGTTTGTTTTTTAGTACTTTGTAAAAATAAGTAGGGCATATTTAGCATGCATCAAATGTTTCTTGCCAACCGCCATTAAACAGAAGTTTATTGCTTATATTTTCAGTGGGTTTTTTTTGTCATAAGTTTTAAATGTCCTACGTTTTTGAACTCACCATACATTTCGAACGTTCCTTAAATGCACCACAGGTGTGAGATGCAGCGTAGGACAGACAAGCTTCTGCCTTAATTCCAGTTGAAAGATCGGTTTTATATACATGCAGATTTATTAACTATGAAACAACTTCGTTTGTGAGTGGGTGAAATGAACCGAAAAAGGTTTATGATTGGTCAGTGGACATAGTCTGATCATGCTGCCTACACATGCGCAGATCATTCCCTTTCTGAGCGTCGGGAAGGAGCAAGCTGGGTCTCTAAACTGTAGGAAATATCAGCGACAAAGTTTCACAGAAAGTAGCTAAGGGTGGTCAGAAATGTCGCTAGATTTGTCGCTAGGCGCTTTTTGGAAAAAAAAGTCGTTAAGGGGGTCTGAAAAGTCGTTAAGAATAGCGACAAAGTCGCTAAGTTGGCAACACTGGCTCCAGGACTAGCTCCGGGCTACATCGGCTCAGAGTGTCAATCATCCGCCCCGCCCTCCCAGCGCCACTCTCAGCTCCACCTCTTTGCCCATTTTTGTATTTTCTGGGAGTGACGAAACGCGTGACGCAGACAAGATGGAGGCGGTGGGAACAGCCCATATGGCTTCATTTTTGCTCTTCAGAAACCAATGGGTGACGTCACCGAGGCTTCGTCCAGTAATTATACAGTCTATGGTCCCAAACATGGCTTAAAGCAAACAGGACTTCCTATCACTTTCTTTCAGCAATAACTTTTTTGTCATTCCTCTACAAAGACCTGATTTGATTGTGTGTCTAATAGTTGTCCTGTTTAACTACCTCCTGTGCTGTGGATCTCTGCCGTTTCCTCACAGTTATGGTGCGCCTCCAATTCCCTTGCCTCGTCCATTTGACTTGGTTTTGCTAGGGCAGGGGAATATGGTTTAAAAATAAAATCTCAGATCTTTTCATGCCAAATCAGATTTCCGATTTTAATGGGGGGGGACCCTATCTATTCTTAAAAATATATTACAAATGGCAGAAAATATTTTTTTTAATTCCTTCTATTTCAATCATCCCTTCTGGGAGTTGACCGGAATTCAAAGTCTAAATAAATACATGCCATAAAAAATCCTTGTAAAACAAGATTGTAGGCCTTAGACGGGCTGACATAACTTTGAACTATGGAAACCCAATATATGCATTGGTGACATTTTTTTCTCGATTTTCCAAAAATTAAATCTTCATAAACAGAAAATTTGATTAATCGATTGAATCGATTTATCACTTAGCCCAGGTTTTGCCATACTCTTTTTCATTTTTGAGATGACCCCAAAAGACCCCTATGATGAAAACGACAGATGGATTCAGTGTTCCCTCGCCCGGACGCGGGTCACCGGGGCCCCCCTCTGGAGCCAGGCCTGGAGGTGGGGCACGTTGGCGAGCGCCTGGTGGCCGGGCCTTTACCCATGGGGCCCGGTCGGGCTTAGCCCGGAGAGGTAACATGGGCCCCCCTTCCCATGAGCTCACCACCTGTGGGAGGGGCCATAGGGGTCGGGTGCTGTGCAGGATGGGCGGCGGCCAAAGGCGGGGACCTTGGCAGTCCGATCCTCGGCTGCAGAAGCTGGCTCTCGGGACGTGGAACGTCACCTCTCTGGTGGGGAAGGAGCCGGAGCTGGTGTGCAAGGTTGAGAGGTTCCGACTGGACATCGTCGGACTCACCTCGGCGCACGGCTCTGGCTCTGGAACCCGTCTCCTCGAGAGGGGTTGGACTCTCTTCCACTCTGGGGTTGCCCCTGCTGAGAGGCGCCGAGCTGGGGTGGGCATACTTGTTGCCCCCCATCTCGGCGCCTGTACAGTGGGGTTTACCCCGGTGAACGAGAGGGTAGCCTCCCTCCGCCTTTGGGTGGGGGGACGGGTCCTGACTGTTGTTTGTGCTTATGCGCCAAACAGCAGATTAGATTACCCACCCTTCTTGGAGTCTTTGGAGGGGGTGCTGGAGAGTGCTCCTCCTGGGGACTCCCTTGTTCTGCTGGGGGACTTCAACGCTCACGTGGGCAATGACAGTGAGACCTGGAGGGGTGTGGTTGGGCGGAACGGCCCCCCCGATCTAAACCCGAGTGGTGTCTTGTTATTGGACTTCTGTGCTCGTCATGGATTGTCCATAACAAACACCATGTTCAAGCATAAAGGTGTCCATATGTGCACTTGGCACCAGGACACCTTAGGCCGCAGCTCAATGATCGACTTGGTTGTCGTCTCATCTGATCTGCGGCCGCATGTTTTGGACACTCGGGTGAAGAGAGGGGCAGAGCTGTCCACTGACCACTACATGGTGGTGAGTCGGCTCCGATGGTGGGGGAGGACGCCGGACAGACCTGGAAGGCCCAAACGTGTTGTGAGGGTCTGCTGGGAACGTCTGGCAGAGTCTCCTGTCAGAAGGAGCTTTAACTCACACCTCCGGCAGAACTTTGAACACGTCCCGGGGGAGGGGGGGGGCATCGAGTCCGAGTGGACCATGCTCCGCGCCTCCATCGCCGAGGCGGCTGACCGAAGCTGTGGCCGCAAGGTGGTCGGTGCCTGTCGCGGCGGCAACCCCGAACCCGCTGGTGGACACCGGCGGTAAGGGATGCTGTCAGGCTGAAGAAGGAGTCCTACCGGGTCTTTTTGGCTTGTGGGACCCCTGAAGCAGCTGATAGGTACCGACAGGCCAAGCGGGATGCGGCTCGGATGGTTGCTGAGGCAAAAACTTGGGCGTGGGAGGAGTTTGGAGAGACCATGGAAAACGACTTCCGTACGGCTTCGAAGCGATTCTGGTCCACCATCCGGCGTCTCAGGGGGGGAAAGCGGTCTGCCACCAACACTGTTTACAGTGGGGATCGTGTGCTGTTGACCTCGACGCGGGACGTTTTGGATCGGTGGATGGAATACTTCGAAGACCTCCTCAATCCCACCAGCACGCCTTCCAATCTGGAAGCAGGGTTTGGGGACTTGGGGTCGGTCTCTCCAATCTCTGGTGCTGAGGTCACCGAGGTCGTTAAAAAGCTCCTCGGTGGCAAGGCTCCGGGGGTGGATGAGATTCGACCGGAGTTCCTCAAGGCTCTGGATGTTGTGGGGCTGTGTTGGTTAACGCGGCTCTGCAATATTGCGTGGACATCGGGGGCAGTTCCCTTGGTTTGGCAGACCGGGGTGGTGGTCCCCCTGTTTAAAAAGGGGGACCACAGGGTGTGTTCCAACTACAGGGGGATCACACTTCTGAGCCTCCCTGGTAAGGTCTATTCAGGGGTTCTGGAGAGGAGGGTCCGACGGATAGTCGAACCTCGGATCCAGGAGGAACAATGCGGTTTTCGTCCTGGCCGTGGAACACTGGACCAGCTCTACACCCTCAGCAGGGTCCTGGAGGGTGCGTGGGAGTTCGCCCAACCGGTCTACATGTGTTTTGTGGACTTGGAGAAGGCGTTCGACCGTGTCCCTCGGGGGGCCCTGTGGGGGGTGCTCCGGGAGTATGGGGTACCGGGCCCCTTGATACGGGCTGTTAGGTCCCTGTACGACCGGTGCCAGAATTTGGTTCGCATTGCCGGCAGTAAGTCGGGCTTGTTTCCAGTGAGAGTTGGACTCCGCCAAGGTTGCCCTTTGTCACCGATCCTGTTCCTAACTTTTATGGACAAGATCTCTAGGCGCAGCCAAGGCGTTGAGGGGATCCGTTTTGGTGGCCTCAGGATCGGGTCTCTGCTTTTTGCAGATGATGTGGTCCTGTTGGCTTTCGCTGGAGCTGTTTGCAGCCGAGTGTGAAGCGGCTGGGATGAGAATCAGCACCTCCAAATCCGAGGCCATGGTCTTGAGCCGGAAAAGGGTGGGGTGCCTCCTCCAGGTCGGGGATGGGGTCCTTCCCCAAGTGGAGGAGTTTAAGTATCTGGGGGTCTTGTTCAGGAATGAGGGAAAAATGGAGCGGGAGATCGATAGACGGATTGGTGGGGCGTCTGCAGTTATGCGGGCGCTCTACCGGTCTGTCGTGGTGAAGAGAGAGCTGAGCCAAAAGGCGAAGCTCTCGATTTACCGGTCGATCTACGTTCCTACGTTCCTACCCTCATCTATGATCACGGATACAAGCGGCTGAAATGAGTTTCCTCCGCAGAGTGTCTGGGCTCTCCCTTAGAGATAGGGTGAGAAGCTCAGTCATCCGGAGGGGGCTCAGAGTAGAGCCGCTGCTTCTCCACATCGAGAGGAGTCAGTTGAGGTGGCTCGGGCATCTGGTCAGGATGCCTCCTGGACGCCTCCCTGGTGAGGTGTTTCAGGCACGTCTCACCGGGAGGAGGCCCAGGGGAAGGCCCAGGACACGCTGGAGGGACTATGTTTCTCGGCTGGCCTGGGAGCGCCTTGGGGTTCCTCCCGAGGAGCTGGAACAAGTGGCTGGGGAGAGGGAAGTCTGGGTCTCTTTGCTTAGGCTGCTGCCCCCGCGACCCGACCCCGGATAAGCGGAAGAAAATGGATGGATGGATGGATGGATTGACCAGTGCTCCAAAAGTTGTTAGTTTTTGAAAACAAGAAAAACACATTTTCAAAGCTTTTTTTAGACCTGTAGATAAATAATGGTAAAGTCGCAATGTAAAACTTAAGTGAAGGGCTATTTCACTGTTTAAAGAGATATTCTTTTGAACAATGTTTGTGAAAACAACCCATATTTCACCACTATTTTAAATATTAGGTCAACCTTAGATAAAAGCTAGAGTGAGTAAGTTAAAGCTAACCCTACTGTGGTTGCAGAGACTTTAAACTTCTCCATAGTTTATACGATTTTTTTTGTGTTTGTATTTCTTTAATAAAGTAGATATTTTTACTTTTAATTTTTCATATTACAATGCGTTCATATAATAAAGGTATTTTACTTTAACTAAATTAACCTTTGTTTAGTATATTGGTACTTGGAATTGTACCATAATTTATTTTTCCCCTTTCAGGAAAAATCCTTATCTGACCTTTCATTGCCTGACTCGCAGGGGGCCATAATCATCTATATAAATGTTAAGTGCATTTTCAAGTGAGTATACATTTAGACAGACTAGTTCTAATCCTGGGTGGAGGGTCGTGCAGGAAACAGGGGTACTGTTGTCATCCAATCTTCTTATCACCTGAGCAGTCAGACATGAACGTCAACCCCCTTGCTAACAAACTATCAACCAAAGCCATTCTGTAGTACTCATTACCTGAAGAATCACCTTGCAGCACACATTCTCTGTTTCTGTGGGCATCCTGGTACAATTGCTGCAAGTGCACCTAGAAAATCGAGATAGGTGTGGTTATGTTTTTTAGAGTATTTAGATCAAAATAATGGTGTACTATGACCAAATGGTATTTGAATGATGGCACCTGTAATTCCAGCCATAACTACAATAGAATTATTGGGCTAGGTAAATGAATGACCTGGATTTAGCAGGGCGCTAACTCTGGTAAGGAGAAATATCTTACAAGAACATTGCAAAACGTCTTGATAGTGTAAATAGCCAACTCTTTTTTGTTGACCTCATCTAATCCTATGGACTTTCAGAAGTTCCATTTTGAGAATGACATGCCCAATACTTCTCTGCAATAATAGTGTAAATAGTCTTGATACCAAAATAAAACAAATACTTGTTTGATTAAATTAGAGGTGTAAATATTACAGCAGATGGTATGGTGCCAGACTAGCATTATCTGCAAAATAGGAAAATAGGAAAAAGTAGAGCCGCTGCTTCTCCACATCGAGAGGAGTCAGTTGAGGTGGCTCGGGCATCTGGTCAGGATGCCTCCTGGACGCCTCCCTGGTGAGGTGTTTCAGGCACGTCTCACCGGGAGGAGGCCCAGGGGAAGGCCCAGGACACGCTGGAGGGACTATGTTTCTCGGCTGGCCTGGGAGCGCCTTGGGGTTCCTCCCGAGGAGCTGGAACAAGTGGCTGGGGAGAGGGAAGTCTGGGTCTCTTTGCTTAGGCTGCTGCCCCCGCGACCCGACCCCGGATAAGCGGAAGAAAATGGATGGATGGATGGATGGATTGACCAGTGCTCCAAAAGTTGTTAGTTTTTGAAAACAAGAAAAACACATTTTCAAAGCTTTTTTTAGACCTGTAGATAAATAATGGTAAAGTCGCAATGTAAAACTTAAGTGAAGGGCTATTTCACTGTTTAAAGAGATATTCTTTTGAACAATGTTTGTGAAAACAACCCATATTTCACCACTATTTTAAATATTAGGTCAACCTTAGATAAAAGCTAGAGTGAGTAAGTTAAAGCTAACCCTACTGTGGTTGCAGAGACTTTAAACTTCTCCATAGTTTATACGATTTTTTTTGTGTTTGTATTTCTTTAATAAAGTAGATATTTTTACTTTTAATTTTTCATATTACAATGCGTTCATATAATAAAGGTATTTTACTTTAACTAAATTAACCTTTGTTTAGTATATTGGTACTTGGAATTGTACCATAATTTATTTTTCCCCTTTCAGGAAAAATCCTTATCTGACCTTTCATTGCCTGACTCGCAGGGGGCCATAATCATCTATATAAATGTTAAGTGCATTTTCAAGTGAGTATACATTTAGACAGACTAGTTCTAATCCTGGGTGGAGGGTCGTGCAGGAAACAGGGGTACTGTTGTCATCCAATCTTCTTATCACCTGAGCAGTCAGACATGAACGTCAACCCCCTTGCTAACAAACTATCAACCAAAGCCATTCTGTAGTACTCATTACCTGAAGAATCACCTTGCAGCACACATTCTCTGTTTCTGTGGGCATCCTGGTACAATTGCTGCAAGTGCACCTAGAAAATCGAGATAGGTGTGGTTATGTTTTTTAGAGTATTTAGATCAAAATAATGGTGTACTATGACCAAATGGTATTTGAATGATGGCACCTGTAATTCCAGCCATAACTACAATAGAATTATTGGGCTAGGTAAATGAATGACCTGGATTTAGCAGGGCGCTAACTCTGGTAAGGAGAAATATCTTACAAGAACATTGCAAAACGTCTTGATAGTGTAAATAGCCAACTCTTTTTTGTTGACCTCATCTAATCCTATGGACTTTCAGAAGTTCCATTTTGAGAATGACATGCCCAATACTTCTCTGCAATAATAGTGTAAATAGTCTTGATACCAAAATAAAACAAATACTTGTTTGATTAAATTAGAGGTGTAAATATTACAGCAGATGGTATGGTGCCAGACTAGCATTATCTGCAAAATAGGAAAATATGGATGTTTCCCTCACCTAATTGTTTCATTTTACTGTAAATTCATTTTACTGTAAACACCAGAGCATTTTTTTCTACAGAAAACAACTCACAAGGCATTCATTTAAGCTAGAGACCACAGCAAATGTATTGACAAAACTAGGGAATGAGACCTTTAAAACTGTTTTGACTTGTAAAACCTTTACTTCATTTAGTGAAGACAATGATAAATAGACATTCTTACTTTTTTGGAAATCTGTTTAAAATGTCATCTTTTTCTTGTGAACCCAATCCCATTTCCTCTTTTCTCTAAGCTCAGTGTACTGTTTCAGCTCTAATAATGTTGTGATGGCCTGCATTTGTATAGTGCTATTTCAGTCTGAGGACCACAAAGCACTTTACACTACATTCAGTCATTCACCGATTCACGCACACATTCACACACTCATGGAGGCAAGCTACATTGTAGCCACAGCTGCCTTGGGGCACACTGACTGAGGCGAGGCTGCCGGACACAGGCGCGGCGCCACCGGGCCCTCTGACCACCACAAGCAGGCAACGGGGTGAAGTGTCTTGCCCAAGGACACAACGACCGACGCTGACAGAGCGGGGATTCGAACCGGAAACCCACCGATTACTGGTAGGACGAATTCCTACCAGCTGTGCCACAGTGTGAAAGTTATTGACTAGCACTAAAAAATGTGTTTCACCTGTCAGAACTCTAATTTCAGTTCACACTTAGCTCACATACGCATTTAACTGACGTGTTTAGCGTTTGTGAGGTTGAACAATAATGGTGTGCCTTTAGATACCGACCTGGACTTTATGTTAAACTATATATTCATCATATTTCTGCTACTGCTATAATCTGCATTCAACTCAGTGTGCATGAGGTATTCAGTCTATAATCCTTCAGAAACTCTGTTTAAGTAATCTGTATACATTAGATAAGGACTGGAGCTTTATTATTATAGAAATTTAGAAACCTATACTCATATCTGTTGGCCACTTTTAATCTGAATGATATAAAAGCTTATTTCTGTGTTTTATCTATTGCAAGACACTAAAAAGGGATCTGAATATGAATGCATAACAAATCTGATGTCTCAGTCTCTCCTTTTTTATCAACTTGTTTTAAATAGGGCTCTGTGCATAAACCATAAACACTGATAGCATAATCTCTGTATCAAAGAAAACATAAATATATTTACATTCTTTAAGACGCTGTACATTTAAAAGCTTGTTGTTTCCCCTCTGTGCATTATTGACAGTTCAATTCATATCAGCCGACATCTCCTAAGCACTTCACGCCGGATCAGGACTGCAGTGTTATCTGGAATGGAAGTGGAAAACTAAAGGAAGCTGTCATGTTGCATTCAGAGGGAAGAGGTGTGTGCAGTGGGGTCTGATGTATGTGCTGCAGAGATAACAGTCCCGAGGCAGCACACTGGGGCGACAGAAATATTCCTCTTCATCACTCCAGCGCTGCCACTTGTACATTGACACAGATGATAACTGTTTGTACGCAGCCCATTTCAAAGGAGTACCATCCTCTTAAAGGCTCTCAGGAAGCAATTCGTTCTCTGCAGCAAAGGGTGTTAACATGTCAGATGTTGCAAAATGATAGACCTTTATTCATTCTTATAAGAAAAACAGATATTCACCCCTTTTTTAACCGATTAAGCAGAAGAGGCAGATATTTTTAATAAAAAAAAAATACAAACATAATTTCACACATGAAACTGTTCAGGTTAAACTTTAAAATCATAGCCCAGAAAAACCTTTTTTTCAGTCATACTCAGTTTTATTGTAGCTCTGTTTAAAAGAAAGTTTTTACACCGAGATCACAGTTTGTGACAAACAAATGTACCTGGTTTATGAGGCCTTCTCTATCACCAGAAATGCAAACATTTTTCATATGAAGATGGATATAACTGTCTTTAGGCGGACTTGCTTGGAGTCATATTTGTAGGTATCTCACAGCAGAGACGTCGGAGAGATTTCCATTCAGATGATTGGGCAAGAATTGTCATGAAGGATTCAAGCGTCAGTCCAGTTAATAGCTACTAAAATCATAATTTTGCTATCTTTAAACCTAAAATTCAAAACTGAAGTTGTCATAGTTAAGGCAAATGCATTCTTGTTTTTTTTTTCATCTTTCACTTTTGTGAAAGACGGTCGAGGCTATTTTATCAACCATTTGTTTATTGCCGTTGTCGCTTTCAATTTTTTAAATGTTCTGGTTCTGAAAATATTTAAATTGAACCTCAAGAGTATATATTTGTTGACATGGCATATTCAACAAAAACAGAGCCAAAACAGAAGATCTGTGTGCAGGGCACTATTTAGGGGGATGTGGGTCTCTGGGCTTGAGCCAATGTGCAGCCCTACTAAAACATCTGTTGGGGGACACAGCCATTGGGTGGCGCTAACCCACATTCTAGCTCCAACAGGAGAAGAAGAGAACCAGAGGTTTTATAAGGTGTTTGGTAAATGAAACAGAGCGGCTTCAGGCAGCTCGACATGAGTTAGCTGTAGGTTACATGCCCTAGCGAACCACCTGGGCCCGCCTTTGACTGCTTGGCTTCATGAACAATAAAGATATTAATAGTATTAATAGTATTCAACATAGAGATCGACTTTAAAACAGATAGTTTAAACACTAAAACTAATCTTTTAAGTCGTTTCTGAAACCGCCTTCTTGGTAAGTCGAAATACTAAATTAGATCAACATAATTGGTTCCCCCCGCTGTGAGGCCGTTAACGTCAACATAAAGTCTAAATATTAAATTAGATCAATCACGGCCGGGACCGATCCATAAAACTTGGTCTTTAAGTAAACATATTCATTCTGAACTGTGACATCATTATCAATTTATTGGTTAATGTTTCTACTTCTTTGCATATTTATCACTTTTACTGTTTAATTTTGGGTGTTAAATTATTATTCTTAGTGGTTTAGTTGTGTGTTACTAGCTTAGTGAGTTTGTTGCAGAGAAGCAACGAAGGTGGTTTGGTTGCTTTTTAGTGATGTCGAAAGTTTTGGGACATTTATAGCCTATGATCTCATTAAATATCGGTTATTGGTCATAACAAGAGTAATAACATTAGATATCAATATCAGCCTAAATTTTCAGATCTGTGCATCCCTAAAGTAACTTTATGGACAGAGTCCAGGTAACAGATTCAATCAAAAAAAGATTCCCATGAGAGCATCTGAGCATCATCTCATACCTGAACAGCGTACTCGATGTGTGATGGCACGATGTGGATTCTCTAGTTTGTTCGGATTTAATATTAGTTGAAATGAATATATCATTATCATCCTTTTAAAAATTGATGGGTAAAAATAGATTATGACCAGATTTTTTTGACCCCGTCAGTCAAAATTAGACAACAAATAATTCTATGCAGCAAGGATTACAAGCTGAAAAAGTACTGAAAAGTACATTTTTACAAATTGCATTTTCATGTTTTACTCAGTGAATGTCTTTTGTCTACACATCTCCTCTTGGTCTGACTCCTTCATATCTGCGTGTGTATCTCCAAAATGGTCAAAATCATCATGGTCTGAGTTCTAGTGCTGCCCGCCAAATGTCAATCCCTAGAATCAGAACAGAATTGGGTGAAATAACTTTTTTCTTTTTTTTTTTGCTTCCTGTTCTTGGAATAACGTTCAAAAAGTTACAAACTTGTTTTCTTTGGGTCAATTTAAAGGAGTCATGACCTGTAATTTTCACTTTTCCATGAGAAAAAATTTATGTTATGATTGCCTAACGATTATACACTGCCCGGGAAGCCGATATTTAAAAGTGAAGCGTTTGTTTACCCCTGGGTTCGTCAACCAGCCCACGTGCACGCGCACTCAAATACGTGGTTTTAGTTTCTGGCCGACTTGACGTCAAGTCGGCGCAGGATATACCATATATAGACATCACAGACCTACCTATGCTGCAGGAAGCGAAGCACCATAAAGAGCCGGCTCTTTCGGCTCCTCAGATTTTCTGTTGCTTAAAGTGTATTTATTACCAAAATTAATGCTAAACGATGTGTACCAAATGTACCAAAACAAGCAGGGGGGAATAAAAAAAAAAAAAAAAAAAAAAACGGCTCCCAATGACGAGCCGACTCCCATTGTTTACTTCAAAGAGTTAGCTCTTAGAGCCGGTTCGTTCGCGACCGACACATCACCGATTGGAAGTACGAACTCCACTGTGAAAGATGCAGAACGTTTCTTCACGCAATGATGCATGAGGAAGACATATTCGTGTCAGCCTTTTATTTTAATCAGCTAAATCAGCTAAAACCAATTCTACCAGAAACGTAGTGGAACACGTGAGTTGCTCTGTTGTTGACTGCCAGAATCAACATGGAATTTTTTTTTCTTTTTTTTTTACGCCGGAATCCTTTACGAATTTGGGACAATATCAGGCGAGGTTGGCATCGAAGCTCCGTTTGGAAAAAGGGGCCATTCCAACAATCAGAGACTTGCCTGCAATTGAAAAGGTAAGGCTGTGTTTCTATTGCTCTGCTGTGTGTAACAAACAGCAGCTAACTGCTAATGTGGCTATTGTATGCTAGCGGGAGCAGTAGATATGGGTTAAGCGTTACCTGCGGTGTCAACCCCCCTCCTTCCTGCCACCAATCAACGCGCCCCTCATTTGCATTATTACAATGCCCGTCCACCACAGCCAAACTATCGCATCAGATCTCACGAGACAGAAATAAGGGTCAGAGGAGCTCTGTGTTTATTTTTTTCAATTTTTTTTTTTTAGAAGGGCCTGAAAGACTATAATAGAGCGTGGGTATCCAAGGTAATACTAGGTTATGACTCGTTTAAAACACTTTTAAAAGAACGAGAAAACAACTCTCTTTGCAAATGTAACTGGTTTACGCACTGAATTATCCCAACTTGTGTTTTAAAGATCGTGTAATGGTTGTCTTCTTTATATGTCACTTTTCATTGTAACATGTATGTATAATTCTGTGTTGTTCTTGTGCTGCCTTCTTGGACCAGATCACACTTGGAAATGAGAGTTGATCTCATCTCTATCAGTTTTACACCTGGTTAAATAAAGTCTAGTGGGTTCAAAATTGAAAACTATATAAATGTTAAAAGAGCTTTAGAAATGTGGTTGCATAAGTGTGCTCACCCATAAATTAAGATGTGGTTGGAGCAATTGATTTTAGCATTCAGTCTTCTTTAATTCAACCCTGCCATTAATTGTAATAAATTTGATCACAAAATCAAATTTGCTACAATTAAAAACTTTGATTGCCCTCATGGGATTTCCTGTCATTTGCTCATTTGCATCTTTTAGATAAATCCATAGTTTAAAGAGGTTGCAAAAAAATCAACAGCACCATATTGTATAAAAGCTTCAGCCAGGAGAAGAGTTCAAAAGTAATTACATTACAGCATTCTGTATGTAATATGGCACAGCAAAGATGATCTTCATTAACTGGAGTAACTATGGGACAATGGTGACACTGAATACTCCTCACATACCAATGAAAAGACAAAACAAACCTTGTTCTACATGCAGACTTGCGGCACCTTGGTAGAACACATCCAGACCTGACTTGTGAGATCTTATGAGACAATGAGTTAAGGGGTTGACACCCCGAGGCTGTACACGAAGGCTCTCCAATTTATTTTTACCACAGGAGTGTTTTATAACTCCAGACGAGAAGGAAGAAACAAAAGAAAGTCTGAAGTGCAATTTTGTATCCTTAACAGATAAATTATCCATCGTGGGAAACCAGTCATTCCTCCCTGTATTTCTTTAAACCAAGCTTTGTTGTTTGTTTGTTTATTAAATATTTTTCCATGATACGACCATTCATTTTTGTTATCTGCTGTGGGTTTTGTAACATCGTCTAACTAAGGTTGTAAGCAGAAATATAGGCTGTACTCATACATCTGCAGTGACCCCTAGCAGACCCTAGTGGGTTAGTAAAGATGACAACATTTACGTTATAGAGCAGACTAGGATGTATAGGTTAGGCTTTATGGTTTGATGAAACCAAAGTCTAACTTTTGTACCACAATTCAGAATGGTATATTTATAAAAAACAACAACAACACAGTTCATCAACAAAAGAACAGCATACCAATAGTGAAGCTTAAAAAATAAGCTGTTTCATAAATAGCCCCTTAACAAACACAGCTGGGGTCAGCCATTTGTTTGTCTTATGAGTGACAGCAGACTCTGGCTTTGTGATCTTACCAACATTCACACCCATTTCACTCTAAAACCTGACGTTCTTTGCGTATAATTTCACAAACATCTGCTTTAATGAGTCCCCCCCACCTCCCCCAGCACAAGTCTCCCGCAAACTTGTGATTGACTTGACTATAAAAAGTAGATGAAACTGTAAATCATGAGACATATTGTAAGATGTACTTCTGTCTTCCGTGCTCCATAATGAAGCAGTCATTATGATTATTTTATAGGACTGAAGTTTTTAAAAACTACAAGAATGCATTACTCTGCATAATGAACAGATGTTGTGGCAACAAGCACATACATTATGCATAAAAAATTATTTCAATTTTGATTGTAGACGCTGATTTATTGAGACAAGCCTAGCTTACAACAGTAATGGATTTAGGATGTGCTTTTGTTGTTATTTCCATAATTAATAATAGGGAAGCAACACATTATATATGCTTTGTATTCATAAAGATAAGAGCGTTTGAGTTATAACAGATAAAATGCCGCTTGCTGAACTTTAGAACAGCCAGGATTAATTAGACGTAAAACTTAAACTTGTCTAAATGACAAATAAGACACAAATTCTCTTAATGTCTTCTTGCTTGTCGTCTGCATTTTGATATGCTGAAGAGAAGAGCACAACAGACGAGATAAGATAAAATAAAGGAAAGGAAATATAATTATCACAGCATGATGTGCTGTACAGTAACAGAAAGTCATTCTGATCTGTTCGTTATATTTCAAGATCAGAAATGAGTGAGTTTACAGAAAAGTAAATTGGGGATCAGATTTTTTTGTTTTTAATGGTCATTTTGTTGAAGCGTTAATTATATGAAACCAGTTTATGGATAAAATATAACATCACATTTAGGAATTCCAGGTTTACAGCTGCTAAATTGATCTTTTTGAGTTTTATTTCAAGGATATATCAAAATGTTTATGTACATTAACTATACATGATATGTAGTTTATTTTGTAAAGAAGAATCTGTTTGGTGTTTTGCATAAAGGTTGATAACAATGAGTTTTGTTGTTTGTTTTTAAACAACTCCCATATAGCTCAGAAACAGCTCTTAACTTTGACTCTGTAATTAAACTACATTTGGTGTATCAAATGTTTTGATGTGCTGAAAAAAAGGATTTTAATATGCCAAAGTGATGATGAAAGATGAAAATATCTCCAACTACATGTACTGAGAAAGCTTCGCTGAGCAGGTGTTATCAAACTTTTTTGGACAAAAAATACATTTTGTGTTTATCTTTTGTTTGATTGTTTTAGTACACTTTTAATGCTAGAAAAAATTATAATAAAAATAATTAACATATTTATAACATTTAAACTGAGGTAAATAATTTTTTTCTGAGATTAACTGCTTGGCACTGAAGGATCTTAGAAATGGAAACAAAATGAAATGACTACAAGTATTATAAATGATGGTAAAATTCATAACACTTAGCTGTCTTTACCAGTTTTACAACAGTCTGAAAAAAAATAAACCAGCATTAAAGGGGGGGGGGGGTATTATGCAAAATTTACTTTCTGAAGCTTGATATCCTGAGAACCTGTCCTTCCCTCATTAAAAACATACCTGAAGTGTTGCTCTGACCCATTCATTCATGTTAGTGAATGAGTCTCTGCTGGTCTCTGCTGGTAGTTCTCGGGGTTGCTGAAACGCCTGCTCCCACCTATCCCCGCCTTTTCCACCCATCTCCGCCTCCGGCTATACGTACTCAGTCGAGAGCCTTGCCCCTGCAGACCACCTCTACCCCTCCCCGCCTCACACAACTCCGGCTGAGTCCCAGGTGCAGTAATTATAACACACCAGCTGCAGCTGCGTGTCTTTTGTGGGATTTTTTTCCCGGCTCCGTGCATGCTGCGATGATGCACGGTATGTGACGAACTGAAGAGGGAGTGTCAGAAAGAGTAGGAGGGTCTTAGAGAGGCACAGGCGAAAATCAAAATCAATTTCTTTAAAGTGGATTTGGATATATGACGGACTTTTAAAAGACTTAAGGTGACAGTTTTATTGGAGTGTGCTATAGAAGGGTAATATGTGCCTGAAAGAAGCATAATACCCCCCCTTTAAAACAGATTTCACTTTAAAAAAAGTTATATAAACTATTGGCCATGTCAACAGTCACTGGTTCACTAGGCTACTTACAGTAAGCTAGAAATATTTTTGGCCTTGGTTACTTTCTCTGTTTTGAAGGTGATCCTGCAATTTCTATTAGTAAAATTACACTCCTCCTCCTCCTCCTCCTCCTCCTCCTCCTCCTCCTCCTCCTCCTCCTCCTCCTCCTCCTCCTCCTCCTCCTTCTCCTCCAGTAGACTCGGTTCGATTGGGGACCAAAATTGCAACATTGTTGCTGTTTTTAGCTGGTGCGGTTCGCCTTCACACTGCAATTTGTCAAACGGACCGAACCTTTTCAGCATCATATTTACCTCCTCATCTGTGGTGGCGCTGTACCAAGAATCACTGAACACGGGGAAACTTCCTGTTCCGTGAAATCTAAACAGACATGAAGTGGCATCATGTTTTAGTGGTTTTAGGATTGCTCTGTTGTCTTTGCTAAATGTCCCTGACAAATACGTTGCAGCACTGGGCTCAGCATGAGCAGAGAATGAGTAAATTTTTGCGCAGTTGTTTTGGTTTTATTTATTTTTTAAATTTTTATTTCTGCTTCCTGCTTTTGGAGAGCCCCCGGTCGGCGTGGTATTTTTATATGCAATCGAACCACATCAGAGTTCACTGCAACTAAGATTATTGGGTGGACAAGAGTTAGCTTTTTTGGCCCGCATCAGAGTTCGATTAAAGCGATCTAAACAGGGCTGGTGTCAATTCACCCCCTTAGAATACTGTGATGAAAAAAGGGTGCAGTGCAGTGGTGCAGTTGGTAGTACTGTTGCCTTGCAGCAAGGGGGTCCTGTGTTCAAATTCCAGCCTGGGGTTTTTCTGCATGGAGTTTGGGTGTTCCTCCCATTTATGCATGTGTTCTCTCCATCTACTCTGGCTTTAACCCACAGTCCAAAACATAACTTTTATGTTAATTGGTCTCTCTAAATTGTTTATGGGTAAATGGTTAGGGTTGGGTTATGAGTGTGTACTTGCATGGTTATGTGTCCCTATGTTGTCCTATGATGGACTGGCAACCTGTCCACGGTGTGTCTCGCCTCTTGCCCAATGACCGCTGGAGGTGGGTACAAGCCCCCCCAAAGGACAGCCAGTTTAGCTTTGCTGTATTTTTGGAACTGTTATCCTGCTGGCTGTCTCCAACTGATTTTCTTTAAGTACTGCCCTGTTTTAAGCATCACTCGCCTTCCCATCAACTCTCAGCAGCATGTAGGCCAAAAATGTAATTTGGTTTCATCTGAGCAAAGCTCCATCTTCTATATTTTAGCTGCTTCAGAGAACAGGTGGATACAGAGTGAGATTAAATTTAGCAGAATTGGATTCTATTGACAAAGATGATTTTTGAATCCAATGGTTGGCAGAACAAAAGCGGATAATAATTGTTAGATTTTTGTTTGTAAATGATTCTTTTAATGTATGGAAATTAATCCTTCAACTTCATATTTATGTGCTGCTTTGTGTTTATCTCACGTAAAAACACAAAAATACATAGAAGTTTGAATTTGCAAAGAGAAAAACTGAAAAAGTTAAAGAGTTTTGCAAGGTTGTACAGATTTTAATATGGTACCCCCATCAGTCTTAAAGACTCAAAAATATTGACATTCACATTACATATATTAATTTCATGTTAAAGAAGAAGTTTTGAGTGTGAAAAATATGAAAAAACTCACAATCATAATTCAAATCACAAAACTAACCAGTGCATCCACACACTGACTGGTAATGAAAGCTATTTTAATGAAGTTATTACTCTGATAAATTAATACTTGAATAAGGTATTTGTTGTTTCTAAGCTTTTAACCTGAGCTGCACCAGCAATGAATTCAAATCACCTGAATATTAAAGTAAAAGGCGCTACATGGTGATGTGAATATAAATGACTGAGATGCGTGTGTGCACGTGTGTGTGTGAATGTGTGTGTTTTAAGTCTTTTGTAAACATCTTTGTCTGGCTCTTGGCCCTTGAAGGACTGCAAGTGTGACCCTGTTTGGGGCAGACACATTCGCTTTGCCTCTGCTGGACGCTCCGTTGCAGATGTCTGCTCAACAGAGTAGAACCTTGTGGAACAAGTCCAAGGCCTGGTACATGAGGAACTACATGGAGTGGGACGGAGTTTGGCTCCTCACATTAGAATTAATGATTTGAAGACACATAGTCGGTGAATAATTGATTCCAGCCCCGAGGATGGTTAGGAGCTGAGTAAAAGACTAATAAATCATTTGTGGTGCTGCCAGTTGTCGCTTTCAATTATTTCTGGGTTTGTGATAAACTTCTGCACCTGCCAGCTGCTGGTCCCACAATTCCTTGGAGCAGAAAAAAGACAAGTTTACTCGAACTTTGCTCTCGGCCACGATGCAAACAGCTGCCCTGTAGCAAGCATGGAAGGACAAACACTGATAAAAATTTCTTCATTTTTAAATTGCATTGTAAATGTCTTCCACACTTTTCTGTTTCATCCCCTTTATTGACATTAATGTTGGACTAACCCCCTAATTTGCGATCAATAAAGTGAAACAATGATGTTAACTACAATGAATGTCAAATTTTTCAAAATTAAGCCTACACAATTACTTTTTTACCTTTCACCACATTACAACCACAAAATGAAATGTATTTTCTTGTTTTTCTTTCTTTATTAGTGTCTTTAAATGTTAATGTAAGAAAAATTACATGATTTTCAAAACTGTTCTGTTTATTGATCCTAAAAGTGTGGCATGTCTTTGTGTTCAGCTCCTATTACTCTACTGTTCACAAATAAAATCCAATGCAATCAATTGCCCTCAAAAATCTGCTAATTAGTGAGTAGATTCCACCTATGTGTTTTTTAATGCAGTATAATTACAGCTGCTCTGTGAAGGTCCCAGAGGTTTGTTAAAGAGCATTAGTTAAAATACAGCATTGGGAAAACTTTACATTTCACCTGAAAATATGAATAGAGGGGACCCCTTGTATTCGCGGGGGTTAAGGAGCACAGCCGCCCCAGGAACAGCTCAAATTTGCAAATACTTGAGACCTTCTCTAGAACCGGCCTGTTTTAATAGTTCAAACACCAAATATACCTTCATTAATGCATGTGGAAACGCACAGTGGAAATTGTGTTTGCATGACTACTGTAGCTAATGTATACAGTCTTCCTTCTCTCCACTCTTTGGGCCAATCAGCGCCAACAAAATAAATGGTGCTCCAGGATTTGCTGCTTTGTAAACGTCAGCCAATAGTGTGTCAAGTAGTATTGTGTCTAATTATTTCTGCTTCCCAAGCTGCATTTTCTTTCGAATTCTTTAAAAATGCTATACGAAAAAAATGGCTAATAATTCAGTTTATTTATATAGCGCCAATTCACAACAGATGTCATCTCAAGGCACTTAACAAGAAGTCAGGCACTTAACAAGAAGTAATAGGTGAACTCTCACAAATATTTGGAATTACGTTTCACAGAAAAATATACTAATAGGTAAATCTATCGATTGAAATCTATCGTATGATCTGATCAATAGTATGATCAAACTGTAAACTGACCTGAACATTGCAGTCTACCTGAACTGACAGGCTAGGCAAGGACAGCCGGTGGTACGTTAGTTGTGTACTTTAAAAATCTGGTCTTCATGGAAGCGCAACAAGAAAAAAATCCATTGTTCAAAGAATCCCAAATGAAGTCCTGTTTTAAGTTCACCAACAACGATTTAGAGCACACAGCAAACTTTGACCAAGGTACTTTTCAAATGAGACCATAATTAAATGTACTTGCCAACATGCAAACTGCTGTGTGTGGCAGAAAACTAACACTGTGTATGCCTAGAATGAAACGTGGTTGTGGCAGTTTCATGCTGTGGGGATACTCGTGAATACCAAACCATGGCATACTTTTAATTTTAGGTATAAAAACATTTGAAAACCACACATCCTTTCCCTTCTACTTCACAGCTGTACATCATTCATCTACCAAAATAAATCCCAATAAAAGAATTGAAGTTTGTGGTTGCACAGTGACAAAATTTGAAAAATGTTTAGATAATATAGATATATAAATTCTATTTGACTGACCTCATGTTCTCGTTCTAGTTGACTGTCAACCTGACGTATAGCTGTAGATTTGATTGTGCAGATTCACGTGGCCTCTGTAGTAAAATGTGATAATGCTCAAAGAAATAAATAAAACCAAATATGTCAGCTCCTCTTCAATCTGACAAGTATAAATCATACTGATTAAGGCTGTTGTACATTTTTATTTCATGTTTATTTGAATACAACAGCTTGAATATTATAGCGTTGCGGGACTGCATTTCTAGGTGTAAAGATGTCTTTTTAATGCAGCGCCACAACAACACATTGCCGTCATTAACATATGTGAGACTTGTCAAAAAATGTGTGTTGTTTTGTCACGTGTTTAAGTGAGCCTAATGCAAAATGCACTTCAAAGGAAGACCTTGTCAATTGAATAATTACTGAGTTATGAATGGCATGCTTCTTGCATAAGTAAACCTGGTACACAGTACAATGCACAGTTCATGGCTCTTTGAAGACTTTTGAAACATCTCCACAACAAAAGGGCCGTTTTTATTCTGAGAGAAATTCAATCAACCCAGGTCGTTAGATTTCTAAGACACTCCACATGGTGCTAATACAATCTAGCAACTATCAATGAAGTGATTCTGTTATTTAGGAGCTTTTTTAAAATTCAAACTCATTCATTCATTATGTGACACATTTTTCCTGGTATTACTAATTTTCCTGAAGTAGTTGCTTTAACAATCATTGTTATTCTAATTCACTCGAAGTTGTGTTTATAATAAATTGTGAAAAAGTTGTTGGACGCTATGGATTCATCATATTTCTAGACACTTTAAATGGCTGCATTTCAACTGAAACTAGTTCAATTGTGCTGGCACATCCTGAACACTCAGAAGGTCATAAATAAATGTTATTCCTGGGCCATAAAAATGAAAAATATGTGTAAAATAAATATGTTAAAATGCATGCAAGGTAGCTGAGAAAGCGGCTGATATTGTCTATTCATCCAAATAATTGTCACCAAGGTCAGATTTTATTGGCTAGATCCTTCACTTCACTCCAGATAATGTTTTTACCCATAACAGTAAAACTAACTTGCAGTAACTGTTAAAATGTTTTATCATTCCCATCAAACTCTATAGCTCTCCACAAGAAGTTGTCTGGCCCTAAAATGTATATTCAAGCTAAAGCTGCTATGTGGTGATTGAAGGGGAAGTTTAATAGTCAGACACCAGATACAGTAAAACAAACTCTCTCATTTAGCTCCAACACGGAGAAAAGAAACAGTTACAGCCAAATCTTCTTATCTTGGGAAAAGATACAGAAGAAAGAAGAAAAATTTTGAGCGAGCTAATTTTATTTGTATAGCACACTTTCAACAAGTTAATTCAAGGGGCTTTACATGATTAGGGGGTAAAATAAAAATAGCAATAAAACACAGACAAAGCATATAAAGTAAAAAAAGCAATTAACCGTGAAGCGCACACAATACATATGATACATAAAAACATTACTCAAATGCAGCTCTAAACAGATGGGTTTTTAGCCGTAATTTAAACACACGTAATTTTAGCCATGTTTGGTTCTAATTCCAGGGATGTTGAGTAGACTGGAATTAGAGGACCTGAGTGGTCTGGTGGGTTAGTATAGTAACAGTAGATCTTCAACATACTTTGGTGCTAAGCCATCCAATGATTTATAAACTAGTAAAAGTATTTTGAAGTCTATTCTCTGAGCTACAGGGAGCCAGTGTAAGGACTTTAGAACTGGAGTGATGTGCTCTACTTTCCTGGTTCTAGTGAGGACACGAGCAGCAGCGTTCTGGATCAGCTGCAACTGTATAATTGACAAAATACTTTTTTTACTCTTACTTTAGTAATTTCCTGGATAACTGCTTTTTACTTGAGTAAAAATATGTTGAGGTCATACTTTTTGGCTACTCTACCCACCTCTCATTCTGCTGAGAAACATGCTTTGCACAGAGAGAGCTTTTGTGGATAAGCAGAAATCCATCTTCTCCACCATTCAAATTGCAGATCCACATTTCCTGCATACGTTATTTTTGTAGCAAAAGTGCTCACTTTCTCTATCGCCAAGAAAAGCCAAACATCCATTGGACATATTGCTGTCACAAAAGTATTTTTGGCTCAGAAAACAATCCTTTCTCTTTTTATAGTCGGACATCATCATTCACACTAGAGAGGCACATCTGATTTTCAGGGCATGATTCAAATATCTTATTTGTTTTTGGGAAATGCATGTTTTGTAATAATTTATCTACTGCAAATACACGGCAAAGAGCAAAACAAATGGAGAAGCCGATTGTGTTTTATTCGTTTGTCATAGTTTCAAGATTTTGTTTTTTCTAGGTGTTAAACATGTGTTTTGGTACTTTTACCCAGTATCAACACGGTCTGGCAGCTGATTTATAAAATCGTGGAAAGGAATTAATTCTACAGACAAAAAAGTAGTAGTTGAGAAAACTGTAGTTATCCATTTTGTTTATTATATGTATTGAGTAACAGTGGACAACAGAGATAAAAATTGTTAAAGTTCAGAGCTAAGTTCTGCTTCATAAACATGTGACAACAAAGAGGGTTAAAAGCGTCCCTAATGAGAACATGATCCTCTTCAGTGGCAAATAAGCTCCTTTCAACTGTTGTGTTGAAGCTCCTGCTAAGTAATTGCTACTTTGGTTGTATAGTGTAGAGATAATATTTCATTTGACAGCTGATACAGAGCTTGGAAGCATTAAGTAGACAGTGCTGGAGTGTGGTCCATCTGTGATGGGGTGGGAGGGGGGCTGAGAGCCCCTCAGGGCCGCCGAGCAACTCAAACAGCATTAGCAAGAGCTGTCCTTGCCTTTACCGCGGCTTTCACGCCTCACTCCTCTTTCAACGTAAATAAGAGGCAACACAAGTTATCCATTTGAGATATTGAGTCGATACGGAGATAAAACCTGCACTTATGAGTCACAGTCATAAAAAAGAACAGCAAGGGACAGAGGGCCAATCTGTCTCCTACATTAGTGCAAGGTGGCATGAAGTAACCTTGTTTTACTAACTTAACCCAGTAGTGTGCATTCTGAGGTCAGTGATTATTTTTCTGATGTTGGTAATCATCCTTCTGAGACTCTTTGACATCTTTAAGAACAAACAACAAAAAATGGGTTGCAAAAAAATCAAGTAAAGCACAGAATAAACTCCCTTCTTTGTAGTTTTACGTTAGTTTGGGTTCAGCACAAAATGTATCCCATACAAAGCCTGAGGCTTAAAGATGACTCAGACAACAGAGCTGCTAAGACAATCACTCAGTACGTTTACATGCACATCTAAATCAAGCTTTTGGCAACAACAAGAAAACTTGACCAGAATGGCAGCCTCTATCCCAGTTTACATGTATCTCAGAAAATCTAATTATTGAATGCAGTGCGTTCGCCACAGTGACACTAGGTGGCGACATGCGCCCTTTCACGTTGGATTTTCCCAGTTGTCCCAGAGTCACACAGATAGTAAACAAATGCTGACAGCAGTGAAGCAGAGAGTAAAAGCAGGATATGCACAATGAGGGAAGAAATGGACGACACCAAAGCTGCAGCACAGAACATTTAGTGATTACTGTACTGTTTGATTGTGTTACACTCGTTTTTCTGCTGTGTTGTTGTGTACCGGTGCTGCTATTCCTGCTTCCACTGTCTCCTCACTTCCCGTGAAAAACTCTGCTAAGCCATGGTTAGAGTTTACATGCTGAGAAAATCGTATTATCTGGGTACCTTAGCTTGATTACTCTACCTCTAGTTCGGTCCGACTTCAGCCAGACTAAGGTGTAGGCTATACATAACTTTTAAAAGTCTGATTTCAATCGGACTAAGGATATAACTCCACTTTCTCTTACGCAAATTCAATATGTTTAGGTAGGAAGTAGTCACAACAAGAGTTTATTTATTAAATTATAGGTTAAAAAAAACGTGAGGTGAACTGAAGAGTAAATAGCATAAAAAACAATCCAAGACAACCTAAAGAGATGTGCAAAGAGCAGGGCCGGAAATAAGATAGTAGAGGCCCCTGGGCAGAATGTTTTTAACCCCCCCCCCCCCCCCAAAAAAAAATAAACAATTATTATTTAAACTTTCCCCACATTCTTGTAATACTACAGTTCCCATTTTAGGGCAACAATATCAAGACACAACAGTGGTGTAACTCCCTTGCATATGTAAGCACATCCTGCTTGATCTCACCCCAGGCCAGAACTACAATTCACATTGTTCCATACCTTAATCACAAAAACTCACTAATAGCCATTAATTTTTCTTTCCTGTTTCTCCTAATCTCAGAGCTCCTGCCTCTCCTCATTTGTCTCTCAGCGCTCTTTCAGTTCTTTTGCTTCTCCGCTCTCCAGTGCTGCCCTCCTGTGTCTTTGCCTGTCTTCTCCAAATATTCTACTCCTTTCTTGTTAACAAAGGTGCAATCTCTTCAAGTAAACTTGACCAATACTTTAAAACATTTGATGATAAATGGAAAATAAATGCAAAGTAAAAAAACGCTTTTAATTTTACATAATAATGTGTAAAGCTGTATCCATCTGTCAGAACTCTCAGAAACTCAGTTTCTCTCCTTTCTGTTTCTCACAACTAAAACCATGAGAACATGGTTTTTGTCTAGGAATGCGGAATATATCACCTAAAAACTGAATGACGGCAACATCCCACCTGAGCAGAACCTCCCGCCAGTACAGCGTCTCAACCTCCAGCTGTTTCAGTTCAACTTTCTGTCCCACTACCAGTGGCTGATGCAAGCACACTGATGCCATGATCTGAGCTTTCCTCATGATGACACACGCGTTCTGGATTCCCATTCCCATGCAACCTTATGAAATGTTAGAGCAGAACACACTGACGTCCACATGACTACAAGTAACATCCAATCCGCCTACTCTCCTTATTTTGTATAAAACGCAAGTCGGCGAAATCCCTGTTGATGAGAAGGGACTTTCTCAACGGTTGCCCATGCTGCATTCAAGTACACCTGAGAAACTAGGCTTTTAAACTATCAAAACAGCTCAAAAGTTCCTTAAGCATTTTTCCTTGTCAAATATGGGCACGACACATTCAAGTGTTGCATTGTTTTCTACTCTGGCTATACAGTATCTGCTTGTACAATTTTTGTAATTCAATAAAATATTCTGTCAAATCTATACTTTTAACTTTTTTAAGCCATAGAACATATTAAAATCAAATAATTTCAGGAATTCAAAGGAAGGAATTCAGGAAAAAAGATAATTTATTTTATGCTGATCAAAGTAAAATTAGTAATATGGGGGTTGGAGAAAAACATTTTCTCCAACCCCCATTGCCTGCATTAGCTGCAGAAAGGAAATAGACGGCAAAAACGAGTGAGTCAGAAAAAGCCAATGTCTTCTACCTCACAGGGAAAATTTGTATTAATGGTTTTGCCAACCTTGGCTTGCGACCACCCACGGGAAGACTATATTGATTTTGTGGCCAGGAGAGAGGAGAGTGCGTGTCTGCTAGTAGAAGCTTACCGTTAGCAACTCCACAACATGGCGGAACACATTCAGGCTTATGTTATTTGTGGACATAGACATCACCGTTGCATTTTTTTACCCAAGAACGAAGAGCTGAGCAAGAAACAGTTGGAATTTGTCTTTGAAACACCAGTAAAGTAAGTTAAGTTAGTTGATTGTTCGGAGGCAGCATAAGAGTCATATTGCCGTTAGCCAATCAGAGGTGAGATGTTTGCATATAATGAATATTATTGAGTAAGACTCATAATCCTGACATGTCCCTCCACCACTCCTCTGACAGACTGCAACCTCCTGAAATAGGAGCAAGAGATAATTGTTTCTACAGAAAACGACTCACAAGGCATTATGTCAAACTAGAAACCACAGTAAATTGATTGAAAAAATTAGGGATTGAGACCTTATTCAAAAAAAATACTTAGGCTCAGAAAAAGTTTAAGACGTTTAAGACTGTGTTTATTGATGAGGTAAAAAGTTGTTGTCAAAGTCAGTTTTGAGTGATATCCTTTTGTTACCTGCAAGTTAGATTATTTTGTAAGGCCCTTTTCACTTTCCAGCATAAGTTGGAAGCAGATGATCTGATCCACAGCATAGTCTGCTGGCTGAAGATCAGCAGGACTGCAAGCTGCCAAAGCTGCCTAGCGTTGTGATTGGCTGGGAAGAGTTGACAGAGCCGACGGCTTTGGAGTGAGTGGCAGCCGAGGTGGAGGGGTTGGTTAGCGGGCTGCGAGTAGAGAAAATAAAATGGGGGGTGGGGCTTGTGGGGTTGGGGATTTGTGGTTTGGGATCTGTGAGGAACAACAGCGTTGCTCCTGTGCGTCTGCTCCCTGACACTTCCCTAATCTGATAACGGATGAGGACAGGTTGCCTTCACGTACCTGGCAAGTACCTTCTCCAACCTGCACAGGCGGCTTTCGGTGGATAAGGCCAGGCTTGGCAAATACCAGCATCCTCTGGAGATTAGTTAAAGGGTGATTAATCATTGTTTAGGCACAGAATGCAGAGGAAAGAATGAGAAAGCGGCGTTCCACACCTCTGAAGCAATTAATCCCTGTGATCTCCACCAGGTTTGTCTTGTAGATAAGTCAAGGTACAAAACTGTTCCTAATTTATCAACCCACTCATGCCACACAGCATAAAACACACAATTTATTTCCAATCATTTATAGTCAAATTTTAAAAAGAGTGACTTTGCCACATCCAAGTGTGCCTTATATTAGCTTCATATAAACTAAGTACCGCAGATTACAATGGGAATCTTGTTTTATTGTGCACATCTGGTGGAGTCACAAAGCATTTTCACATTCGCTGTCTGAATTTTTGAGTGATTGTGGCATAAATCATTTTGCTAATCAGAAACATAAGTGACACGAATGCATCTCCCCTCTTGGAACAAAGAAGCAACATATGGCTCTAAAAACACTCAGGTCTTTTATTTCCAAGGTATATAACCTGTGCATAAACCAATATTATTGGACTGATTTGCATTTTTCTTTCATTCTGGGCTCCTTTTCAGATCTCATATCTCACAGATGACTTCAATAATGGATAAAACAAGCCTTTCTCCCTCGTTATATATTTGATTCTCAACTTGAGTGCAGTTAAGCAAAGCATAAGACTCGGCTCAATGGTTTGTTGCAAGGTGAATTATGGCACTGAAAAGAACATACACCAGAGTGCATGCTTGACAGATTTATGTAAATATAAAAACCACCACAAAAAGTACTGTCCCCCTCCTCCTCTAATAAACTGCATTAACAGATGAACCGAAAAACAGCGTTGATATGACAAGATGAATTCCTTTATTACGAGTGCGTTCTCTCTGGATCTCGCTGCATCGCTTCCAAATCATATTTGCCTCCTAAAATGGGAGGAGGAGGGGAGGAGGGACACATTCTTGCCAATAATAGTAAAATGGCTCCTGTTTTAATTGCATCATTACGTACCCAATATCAGCAGCCTGCCTGCCAATATCAATATTGCCATAACATGGGTGGAATATAGATGACCCTGGGTATGCGTGGGTCTTCCATGAGAGCCTCCATGCCAGGCTCATCCCACTGCCCGCTGTGCTGGGAATGGGAATGTAGGCCGGTGAGCGGCTCGTCTTTCTAATGTCCCCCCATACTCCCTTAATTGCTGACGGATCCTGTTTGGATTTTGATGGCGGCTTGGAAGCAGTGATCGCTCCTCATAGGAATTGATAGCTCTTTGGGGAAACATCATGTCACCCACTGTGTATGCTTGTGTGTCTGTCTTTAAATGTATAAGTGCTAATACAAGCTACATTTGTAATACCTAAAGGAAAGGCACTGCATAATGGATCCATAGATTACAGTGTCATGACTAATATAAAGTGGGATGACGCAGGTCAAGAAAGCTGCATAAAGGTTAAAATGATGAAAACAGACAAGTTTCCATCCTAAATAGGGGTTCACAGTTTTTTACAAAAAAGGTACAAGTTTGCTAAAGTCAAAAAGCTGCTTTGCATCTCTCATCAGATGAAGCTGCACATATGGCATGGCAACAAACATAGCAGTTAGTTACTGCCTTGATAAAGGAAAATTACATCTCGTAGGTCCCACCTCGGATGCACTTCACATATTCATATTAATGCATTCAAGACTGCAGAGTGAAAGATAATTTTCCTGCCTAAATATTTCATTCTAGCTTAAAATTTAGCTCGTAATTATAGCTCCCTAATGGGAAGAGCATCCAGTTTGTCCGTTTTAATTAGAATGTTGTTTAACTATTAATTATGTATCTTTATGTCACACAGTTTTGAGGCTAACAGATGGTGTAAGGGTTGGTGATGGGGTGGGATTTAGTTAGGATTAATTTACCTGCACACTCTTACTCAGATCCATACATTGGCAATACTATTCACTGTAAAGATGTGGAAGATATACAAAACGTAACAATAGCATTAATTTAAACTTGCTATACACAACAAGGTTAGACATAGAGTACCTCAGGGCTGTGTACTTATATATATATACTTCTCTCATTGAGTATTCCCTTTTTTTGTTAAAACACAAAAAGCTACTCACCATGCATTGTGGTTTCCACTCCAAATCCAGTATCCGTATGCTATACACTAAGCACACAGAATGAGGCAGGGATCTAGTCAGCATCAGAGCCACTGTCCTAGATGAAACATCCAAGCTCCAAGTATATTTTAGGAAGATGGCCCAGACGGATGAAGTGCTCGGTGAATGTCTCAGACAATGGAAAGTGGAAGAGAAGAAGCTGAAGGAAAGATCGTTGGAGAAGAAACTCTTGCATGGGATGTACCACTGACAGACAGTTGAAGTGACTGATATAACCAAATCATACCAATGGCTTTAGTAGGCCAGACTGAAGGACACCACAGAAGCACTGACCATGGCAGGACAGGAGCAGGCCTTGAGCACCAGAGCAATAGAAGCCCTGATCTACCACACCAGGCCAGATTCCAGATGCAGGCTTTACAAAGAGATATCAGAAAAAATCAAGCATTTCAAAACAGGGTGTAAGATACAACCAGGAAAGAAATACATGGAAAGGCATAACATAGTGGCAGGTACAGTATAGTGTACCGAAACATCTATGCGGAATACGAAATGTAGACCCCTATGTCAAAGTGGGAATCATCTCCCAAGGTGGTAAAGAATGACTGATCTTATGGGACCTGCACTTGAGATGAAGAGCCACCCAACCCTTCCTGGAGGGGAATGAGGGGTTGTGAGAGAGTGGTTTTTTTAATATAATCATGCGTGTGTAGTAGGGAAATAGTACTTTACTGAGATGATGGACACAGCAGAAAAGTCCAACGAAAAACTCTGGGAAACCATCAGAAACCACAACAAGACCGATTTGAGTTATTAAAAGAAAATGTGTCTCGCTGAAAGCTGAGCAAGATGAACTGTGGGATTAATGATTCAAAGGTTTTGCACAATATTGTATATAGAAGGAATGTTGTCCAGCAAATCAAAATTAGAACATTTTTGTCCTTACAGGTTTCTGATGGTTTCATCTCCAAATATCCAGTCCCCATCTGGGTTTAGCAGTGACTCATCCTTTGCAATCTTTATGAGCAGTGAGTACATTTATGATTGTTTTTCAGCATGACTGACTATAGTAAGTGAGTGTCAAACTCACAAACCTGGGCGTGAAATGCTACTGTGACCACAACATGAACTTCATGCACTGCTGAACTTTTGACCTCTTGAAGTCCATCAGAGGTCCCGGCGACATTTTTGTCGATATATTGAGCCCTGAGTTTCATTTGCATGTTGTTGTTGTTGTTTTGTTTTTTTTTGCACCTGTTTCAACTCTGGGCTCCACATTTGGCTGAACGTTATTTGTTTTGTCTCTTGATGATGGGCGCCTATGATTCATGGAGGGAGTCCAGGACATCTCGATCGACAGCTGTTGATAGCTCTGAAATCGAGAGGAGCAGTCGGAGCGTAACAATGAGCTCATTGCGCTCTTGGCTTGGTCGCCAGCCCAGCAAACCTAGGCACTGGGGGGGGGGGGGGGGGGTTTCATGAATTTCAACTGGGGCCACAAATGTGAGCGTGAATGGAAATTGCACAAGGGGACTAAACTACGAATGTATTACTAATAATGACAAAAAGATAGGGGAAAAGAAACATGTAAAATGTAGAGTGAGACTGTTAGGTAAGGCCAGTTTACTTATTATTCATTTTACTTTAATTCATGAGAAGATTATTTAAAATGCTTTACACAGAAAGAAAAGAACAGAGTTAAAGAAAATCACATTACAACAACGCATTTAAAGAATATTATTAAAATTTAGGCATAAAAAAACGTAATGTAGAATAAAAATTGAAAAACATTAAAAAAACTAAAACATGATTAAAAAATATACATAAATTAATATTTTTGACCTTTATGGTGCTTCAGTAAAGAACAATGTCTCCTGTCCCGATTTAAAGGACCAACAGTTTGTGTACATCTCAGGTTTTCAGGTAGTTGGTTCCAGAGCTGAAGAGCTTAGAAACTACATGTTGCCTCCCACTGTTTAGTTCTGGCCCTGGGAACTCTGAGTAAACGGGTCTCAGATGATCTGAGGGTTCTGGATGGTTCATACAGCATAAGCAGTTCTGAGATGTATTTAGGCCAAATACTGTCTTTTATAAATTGGAGCCAGTACAGATGTTTGAGGACAGCTGTGTTAGGATCCACTATCCTGGTGTGGGTCAGATCTCTGACAGCAGCATTTTGGATCCCCTTTTTTTTTTTTTTTTTTTTTTTTTTTACAGACACCAGTAAACACACCATTACAATCTGTCAACGCTGTTCAGATGACAGGAGGCTGACGTCTAGATGTAATAGACTTTACGCTGTTGTTAAGATTTAGGCATAAGTCCATACCACCTATGTTCCTTGCACACACTTTTATACTTAGCCCCATTGAAAAGGAAATTCCGAACTATCCACTTGAACTTTAGTTGACTAATGCCATGGTGATAAAATATAAAGTTATGTGTCATCTGCATATTTAAGGTAAGACATGATTTAGTACTAGAACATAATTGGAACTTGGGGGACAATATACAGAATATATACAGCCACTGAATAAAAGGTGCATGGTCCAGGAATGGAGCCTTGAGGCATCCCACATGTGGTCTGTGATTGCTCAGGTTTGTTACTGAAACTTTAAAGAAAGTAGTCCCAGTCGGCCGATAAAGAGCTGACCCAGTGTAGTGCAGTGCCAGACAATCCCACCTGCTTTTCTACTATCAATCAGAGAACATATCAGTCAAAGAATTATGGATACATTGATGTATTGCGCCCTTTTATATCTTTCAGTGCAGTCTTTTGTTTCTCTGTATTTTTCCTTTCCTGTGGTGAATTAGGTTTTCTGTCAGTGGAGACCCCTGAGATGAAGAGGAAGGCAAATATATAAAAGAAATGTGACACTTTTTAAATGTGAAAATACCTGACTATGAGACTGAGTCAGTCTCTATAGAAACATTCACCATTGCAGGCAATTGGATTGAAAAAGAAAGGGAAGACAGACTAAACATCACAAACTCAAAGAAGGGTATTATTCCATATTTAAACTGTTCTGCAGATTAAGAACTGGAATTAGGCATATCTCCATGTTGTTTTTGTCTTAAAACTGTCCGTAATACGACTTTAATTGGACCGCGTCATCCTGTAATAAGCTGTGGTTGGACAGCTTTGATGCCCGACCCCTCTGAGGTTACAGAAGCACCGGTGCCACATCTGAGCTCAAATTATCATTCTGGGCAAGCAGAAATCCCTCGGCTTAATTAAGGTGAATTCAACATTCCAGTTCATCATTGAATTTTATATAATGTCAAAGCTAGCTTTGCTTGTGTTGGATGGTTTTTTTTCTGTTTTATATTAAAACAGAAAACATTAGATGATTTTGGCATCCCAGTATTTTGAATATGAGCCCTCCTATTATGGGAACTCTGGTTTTGCGCAATGATTAAATGCTTAATAAAAAATGCATTGTTGTTGCCAACATCTGTACGGTACGGGCTAACGGCTCACTGGAGTGTGCGAGCCTTGTAAAGTTTCCAAATGCGCCGCTGAGAACCCTGGAAAGTTCACCTAAGAGTTTGCCCTCCTCATTACCGAGCTACTTCTGTATGTGCGATTAGACTGAGAACATCTTTAATTGCTTTAAAATCTGAATGCATGATAAGAATGGATTAATTTGATTTTTCTGTTCCTACAAGTAGCAGATGGTTTATGTCTTCAGAATGCTCATGTTGTAAAATGAGATCCCCAGCTTGTCTCTGATTGGTCACTGTTAATGAAGCATGCTGGGCTGATTATTGATTTAGAAAATGAGGACAGCACAAGTATTGTGCGTTGCTGTGATGAATTAAAGACAAGCTCTGTCTTATTGCTGACAGAAACCTAAATGAAGAACAAAAACAAATTCAGTTTCTCGATCAGGTGCCCCGTCAAAGTAATTCTGTTCTTTATTTAAAAACAGGCACTTTTATGGTTGCTTCTAACAAGCAGATGGTCGAGTTGACTTATTTGTGTTTTGTGTTTCTGAATGACCAATCAGATGCATGATGGGAAATGCAATGAGCTGCTTGTCAGGGAAGAGACAATTCACGGGAGAGAGGGCCTGTGGAAGCTGCATACATTCCCAATTTAGTCCCATCGCTGTGGTTTTTAAGGTTAGTAATTTTTTTTTGCATTATTATTGGCTGTTGCGAGAGCAGCTGTTCCCCAGCCTCCTTCCCTTCCGAATTACCATCTTCACACTGACAGACAAGCAGCTGATGGGGAAACTCGCTGCGTGCATGAGGAGATTCAATTCAGCAATGAAACTAATGTGTTGCATTGAGGGGGAAGACGTGAGGGACCAAAAGGAGGGGGAGGAGGTGGTGATCCAGGTCTGAACAGTGTCTGGTTCAGATCTGGACTGGATCTGGGGGGAAAAACTGCAGCCAGTTGGTCCCTGACAGGAGTCAGATCCATTTTATATTTATTTATTTACCTAATCATTTATTCATTTATTTATTCAGTTCCCCGGATACCCGAGTCTTGTTTTTGGCTGCAGATTCCAAACTGGCAGCTCTCCACTGCCTGTAATGAAAGCACTCAGAAACCACAGATACATTTTTCATATTTGAAAGAAAGTGGTGGGGGGTGGACACAATAATAAAAACGCCTTGGCTATAGAATATATTCCAAAGTGAAAACAGCCCATTCTCTTTCACAGAGAAGTCAATATTTTTATTTTATGTTCTTATACAAAACAAATACACAGGAATGAAATCTAATTTAAAATATTAGAAATGCTACAATAAGAGACTAATACAAGGCACAACATTTTTCACTAATATGTTTATTCTTATTTGTTTCAGTCCAGTATTTGTAATCAGTTGTTAAAAAGTATTTTCACCTCTTAAACTTTTCATTGTTTTGTCACATTACAACCCCAAACTTCAATGTATTTTACTGCGATTTTACACATGGAAGTGCATAATTGAAGTGGTTGGAAAATTATGCTTTTAGAAACATTTTTCAATTAAAAATCGGAAAGTGTGGTACGCATCTCTATTTAGCCCCCATTGCTCTCATAGCCCTAAATAACATCCTGTGCAACCAATTACCAGTAAAGTCCACCTGCCTGTAGTTTAATTTCAGTAAAAGTAAAATTGTTCTGTGAAGGCCTCAGATGTTTGTTGGAAGACATCAGTGAACAAACAGCATTGTGAGGACCAATCAACGCCACACACTTCACATTTCTGGCGAAGTTTTAAATAACGTTAGGTTTTAAAGGTTTCAACATCTCACAGAGCTGTCGCACCGAATAACTGAATAACCACAGACCTCCGAGCAAGCTGCTATCACACTGTGAAGCCAGCCTGATGTATTTTAGTGGTTCTAAATTCTGGTCCTCAGGGCCCGCGGTTCTTTGTGTTTTAGATGTGTCTCAGCTCCACCTGATTCAAATTATTATATTACCTCCTCAAGATGCTATCAAGTGATGCAGAAGCATGTTAATTACCTATTCATTTAAGTCAGCAGTGTGGCAGCGGGGAAACACCTAAAACACGCAGGACATTGGTTCTGAGGGCCAAGATTGAGAACCACTGAGGCATTAGGAAACAGAAACTCTTGCTTTTGATGCAAGAAAGTAAATTACTAAAATAAATTCCTTGTAAGCTCTTTTAGCCATATAATCATTCAAGCTGGGATCATTTTTAAAGGCAAGAATCAAAACAAAACTCAAGTCCTTCTTAAAAAGTAGACAAAAACACAAGTTCAACTGAGCTTTATTACACTCCCATTAACCCCAAGACTACCTTGAAAGCTGAAGGGCATTGAACCCACAAAAATCTACTGATCTTTCCACATAAATCGACAAAGGGTTACAATGTAGGCTAAATGAATTTTTTTCACCTTATTTCTTATCTTTTTATCCATACTGTTCTTGATTAGTCATTTGGTTCTGGCTAATCTTAAAGTATGGGCCTTTTAATGTAGTCCCATTCTAAATAGTGCATGTGTAACGGGACCAAGGGTGTGGGATTCACTGTGTTTTTCTCTGATGGAGACAGAGGTAACAGTAAGTTTTAACTATTGAAGATGCATTTCAGGCACTACAAGAGTAGGCTAGATTCTTGGCTCTGTAACCTTTTTTTTCTTGATTCTGTTAAACTTTAAGATGGAACTACATGATAAAGTAGGTATATTCACTACAGCAAATACCACCAATAAAATATGCCCAATGACTGTTTTAAATTAAGTTTTCTGTACCAGTTTTTAAAAGTTTATCATTTAAAAAATGTGAAGAAAAATGTTAAAAGACATTCGGAAAGCTTGATTTATGTTGGTCCAAATCAGTTAAAATCATTATTATAAAATTTGGAAGCAAAATATAAAGAAATGAGTGATGACTTAAAGCATTTACACAGTAATATATGTGAACTTTACACCTTATCCTTATATTTTGGGGACACTCATAAAGAACAAAAAAATGTTTTGTTGTATTTTTATATTATTTTGAATTACAAAACTGATCAGGGTCATGTAACACAAGGATTAGGGTTGTCATGTAAAAGCCAAGTTGAACTAAAGCACTTTCATTATTCAGAGAGTAGCGCTTGTGGATTTCATTCAAAACCCCCACTGTGCTCCATTTCCAGGCATAGAGGCCTGCAGTGTCCAACGCAGTGAGTGCCTTTGAGCCCAACAACAAAGTGCTCACTGCTTATTTGCTTACTGAGGTCTCCAGTTCTTGTGTTTTTCTACTGACATGCAGTGCAAACATTTTTAATTACCTTTAGCTCTGTGATATCAGCTTCCCTTGAATAACTTGCTGTGGCGTTTTACCACCTGTTACTAATAGCTCTGTGAATTTGTCACGGCACCAACGATGATTCAAACTAACACTGGGTGCCCCACAAGACCCACCAAGAAACACGGCAACCGGCAAACAGCAAGGCGTTTAGTGAGCCAAGGGAGCGCCTTCATGGATTTTTTGCATCATTAACTATTTATAAGTTGCCACTTCGTGTTATTTACACTGGACTGATGGTAATGCTGTTCAAAGCTCAAACGGCATGCAGAGACCTGCTGGGAAAGTAGGGGGAGGATGGTGCATGTGTGAATGTGTTAAATATTGTACTGAAACACCACCTGCAGCTGCGAACTCGTTGTGGGGTGAAAGGGGCGAGTTGGGAGCAACTCTGAGGGGACAAGGAAATGCAGCAGCTGAATGCAGGGCATGCAGACAAGAACTTGTGTAGTCAGTGCACACTGTGACTATATAATGTATAAGACAAAGCTAAACCACAAGCCACAAGGAATATTCAGTTGACCTGGTTTATCTTTAGCTTCAAACGAGAACTGCGTCATCATTTGCAGTAAACGTGTCACTTGAAGATATGCTAAGCTTTCAGAAGTTTCAAATATGAAATCTATCTATCTATCTATCTATCTATCTATCTATCTATCTATCTATCTATCTATCTATCTATCTATCTATCTATCTATCTATCTATCTATCTATCTATCTATCTATCTATCTATCTATCTATCTATCTATCTATCTATCTATCTATCTATCTATCTATCTATCTGGCTGGCTGGCTGGCTGGCTGGCTGGCTGTCTGTCTGTCTGTCTGTCTGTCTGTCTGTCTGTCTGTCTGTCTGTCTGTCTGTCTGTCTATCAACTTCAGACTTGCACAAAACGTAAAAAAATCCAAGTATTCAATCTCTTTCTGGCATGTAACTAAATAAATGCAGGTTTATTCAAAAGCTCTCATTATGTATTTCAAAAATATTATTTAAATTTAGTGATGTCTATTATTATCGGCCAAAATTGGCTGATATTGGCAAATTGTAATGTCAGAAATGATCCGTGTCAGTTTTTAATTTGATAATAACCCAATTTTTATACCTTATTTCATATCAAGCACATATTATAGCAACTCCTCCTCTCACTTAAAAAGTTAAAACATTGACAGATCCGAGGTATAGTTGTTGTGATATTTTTGTTTGGCAAAACTCATAATATATCCTGCGGCTTCTGCATTTCAATGCAAACCTTGAACATTTAGGTAGACATCTAGCGGCGGTATCAGTTTATGTTGGTATTGGAAATTAAGATTTCCCCTATATTGGTAAATTGTACATCATTAAAAAGCTGATATTGAGCATCACTAATTAGATTAATATTTTTAGCTGAGCTTTGATGTAGTCAAAGGTAATCAAAGGTGGTTTGGTGGTGAGTCTTAGGCCAAAGTTTTGCAAAACAATGTATTTTATTGCATTAGTATTTTCTATGTTATCCTGTCACACAGGGTGGCAGTCACATGGCTCCATAATAACTGGTAAAAATACAAGAACTTCATGCATTTGGCTTCAATGGGGAAGAAAATGAGTATGGTACAACACCCCGAAAATATGAAACATCCCATCTTTAGAAATGCCAATTTCAGGATTTATACTATGATGGCATTGGTACAGACATGTGGTTTTAAGGGAAATCAGGTGTTAAGCGGAACTATTTGGTAGTAAATAAAAAAAAAAAAACAATTGTAATCAAATCTTGTTCCTAACCTTTGAGCTACTAGAAGATTCTTATCACCACCAAGGCCTCATCCACCATTTATTTTATGAAAAAGTGAAGAAAAAAGCTAAATTATCAAACTAGCATTAGCATTCAAGAAGATAAAATCCTGAAATCGATTGAATATTTAGTAATTTTAAAGAAATCTAGCATTGTTAAGGAAATGTATTTAAGGAAACCAGAAAAAATGACGATGCATGATGATTTAATTGAAGATGTTTGGTGCACGTGCAATTTTTTCTACGGAGCTGCTTAGAGGTTGGTAAATTCTATGAGGGAACAAAGGTCAAATAAGCAAAATACTAAGGTTTCTCATATTCCTTCCCTTATTAGAATTTTCCAACCTATGATCATGCATTTTTCCATGATGAGTCACTGTATGATGTTGTGGAATTTTTCTTTTTATCAATGACCGAGTGGGAAATTAACATGATTATGTACGACTTCACTCACAAGTTAAACATTATATAGATTGATAACACATTATCTGATATATGTAAGCCTTTATTTTGGTTAATTATGATGATTTTCAATTCAAAGTTAATAAAAAATTACAAGATTAGAAACTTATATTAGACCAATTAAAAATATATTTTTAGTAAAGAAACGGGAGCTTAATAAAAAGTATTTTAAATACCTGCTTAATGGTTGTTTTTTTTCAAAAGGGTACTTTTAATCTGCCAAACGAGCTTCATTGAAACTCATATTTTATATTTACTGAGATGTACCTGCAGACCTACAAGCTGCACAAAGCACTGAAGTGGATGCATGAGTTCTGTGTCTGAGAAGAGAATGAACACCTGTTTATAAAAACAGAAAAGAACCAACATGAACCATTCGAAAGTGTTGCAGGCTGATTATAGCACAATAGGTTGCTTGTTCTTATTACCCTAGACTGGCAGACTGTGTTGTAGAAAGAACAATGGGAAATTCACTCAAAGACAAACATAGTACCAAGGTCTGGAAGAAGCACACGTTTTCCCATCAGACAGAACTTGATTAAACATACTCGGATAAAGAACTGTAAAATAAATCTGTGACATTTTTCTCTCAAACAGCTTACATGTAAATATATACTGCTTTTGATCAAGAGTCTCAATCTCCAGTACTCTAAAACTGATGCTCTGCAGCTTTTGTGTCTTTACTTCAGGACATCTTAACGAAATAAATTGTACTAATTCTTAAGGATGCAGATTTTAAGTTCTTTAATTTTGTCATTGTTTTCTCACGTAGTTTTATTTTCCATTTAAGATTTGTAATTGAATCACATGATCAATAATTTTACAATAAAAGTATAGTTATCTATCTATTACCATACAAACATGTTGCTTGTGATTTACCTACGTTAAATGAGCATTATGCTGATGCCAACGGTAGATGTCTAATCTGTGCACACATTCTCTGACTCTTTCATCAGCTCCCTGGAATGGAAAAGTAAATAAACAGTATGTGCACTTAACTCCAAATGTATCAACACAGAGAGTTGTCAAAATCCCTTTCACAGCCAGACTTGCAAACTGTAAATGAAACACTCAAAATGTCCAATCAGACAAACATCTGTCACATACTTCCTCTGTGCAGATGCTCAAAGAGAAACAAGTGGACCTGTCAAAAATAAACTCTTGAAGCAATAGAAAAGTCAAAGCATCAGAGATTAACAATAAAAAAAAAAAAATTATTTGCTTTTGATGTGACGAATAACAGGCTCCTTGGAGTCGCCTCCAGACACCTGCTCTGAACACTCGGGGACTTACTGCTGCCAGGAAACATTCGATACGAGTTTTCATTTTGTTGATAACTGCCGGGAGCGATGCCCAATCACACTGCTTTTAGTTTATCAGCACCCCGAGGCTTTTATATATGTTGGCCAGGAGGGATAACATCTTTGTAGGATTTTCATTAAGTTCCTGTTTCTTGTTGTCTGACAGGTCTGTGGCTGCATGGTCTCACTCTGCCTCTTTATTAGGGTAGGTAATGTGATAATAATACTTATATTTTTACAAGATGAAGTATAATTCTCCTATTGTAGGAGGATAACCTCATATTATCCTTGCTGAAACTTTGATTTAACTTTATGACATCATTAACGGTTATTGTCATTCTTGCTGAAAGTGCCATTTTGGATGTCTCCCACTAAAGAGAATGTATCTAGAGCTACCAAACCCCCAGGTACAGATAACATAGCTTGTAAAGTTTTATACATCATAATAATTTAAAAATCTCGGTGTATGTTGCATTTATGAAATTAAAAAAATAAAAGAAAGAAGATGAAAGAAGATGAAAGAAGATGATCATATCTGTATATCACGGAGAATGGAAACTTGTTTGTATAGCCTTTTCTCAGATTTTTCTGTAATTCTGAAAATTATTCAAGGTGAAATATATGCATACGCCACTAATAATTTGTGGTTAGAGGTCTTAAAGTAGTTGTTTTGTGGGTATGAACCTGGCCTTACCTAAGGCAAAGTTCACAGATTAGTTGGGTCAGTAGACTTTAGGCCATGTCTTTTATGTGGTTTATACAGGCCTTACGCCCCGCCCAACACAGGTTACAACACCTGTGTAAACTAAGTTGCAACCATGCAGTGTATTGACCCAAGACAACCAGCAGAGGGTGGTGTAGGCTATTGATTGGTACTTTTGGAGGCAGCAAAGAAAATACTTTTATACGGTTGAATGCCAAAATGGACATTAGAGCTTGGCTTAATAAAAACAAGGGCAAAGCTAGCACAAGCAGGGATGATGCTAATACCTCAGCAGTCTTTGACAGGAAAGTGCAACCTTGAGTGACATTTTGGTCCACACCCGATACCAGTCAGTGGCGTTTATGCACGACCGCCAACAGACATCAAGAAGAAGAATTGCGCTGCGTTTTTTTAGGCCAATATGAGCATGCTAACGGTAGTTATGATGAACACTTTGTCAGAAATACACACATGGAAGGGAATTACCAAGATTTTCAGCAGCAGATTATGTCGGATTGTGGACGTAAAACTTGTTGTGGACTAGCTTTTTTGTTAGAGTACATTCATTGTGGAGGTAAAACGACCGTTTTTGTTCGAAAGGCCTCTGCCTTGTCAATATTATGTGTATTTGAATGGTGAGTTGCACATTACCTTGCTTTCTGAGTGGTTTGAGAAAAGTGTTTACTGTCTACAGTTATGATTGTATCCTTGCATACATCATTGGAATCTCAATCATCTTAGTTTTCCAATGATGTGTAATATGTACATGTAAATAGAAAGTATTTAATGTACCACCAATGGAATGTAAAAATGAAATAGGGTTAGGCCAGGTCTAGCTAGGTCTGGCTTGATCCATTTTAATCAAGGTTAAATGTGTGTTTGGGATCATCGTCCAGTTGAAACACCCAATTTTGTCCAGGTTTTAATTACCTGACCAAAACTGTCACCCTCAGATGAAAGGTGTCACCAAGGTCCAAGCATATCATGAACTGGAAAATGGCTAGAATACCAATGTGCAGACACTCACATCGACGAGGCTTCTGGGGAAAGGTTTATTGGTCAGATGAAACAAATATTAAGCTATTTGACCACAGTGATACCAAATATGTTTCAATGAGTTAAAGGAGAGGAGGTAAAATCTAAGAAAAATGTAACAACAGTCAAGCGTGGAGGTGGTAGATTGATGGTGTGGGGCTCTTGTAGAGCTTCATCCAACGGCAACATTTCAAATCATCAGGTAGAAGGTTGAAACATGGAGATACCTAGATGTTCTTCTAGTACAATGATTTAACAAAAACACAAATGAAAACTGGTTTGTATGAGCAGACTACATGCCATAAGCAAACATGAGGCCCTTTCTTTTTGAGAACACATAAACACCAATAGCTTTTCTATACAGATAAAAATTGAGTTACTTACAGAAAAACCCAAACTACAGCAGTAGATTGCTTTTTTCACTGGAAAAGGTTTTAACTGATCTGTCTGCAAAACTGTTATGCATTATTAATAACCATGTTTTTATCTACTCAGCTGTTAAAAATACACAGAAAAATTTTAGTCTGAAGACAGAACAGTACATCTTCTTCAACAAGAAAGGAAAACCCAAACAGAATTACAGCACAGTTTCTCATATCTAGTTCTAGGAAAATGGCTATAAGTTGTATTAAATCTACAATCTATACCATGAGAGTTCCTTAGAGTGTTAGGTTTCTTCAAACATGTTCTTTGTTACACATCTTAGCTTTTTTGAAATTTGCTTCTTTGCAAAGGGGTTTTGCTTTCCGCTTCTTCTTTTTTTTTTACCGGAGGAGAATTTTGCCCCCCCAAATGTGTTCTTTCTAAATGTGTCCTCAATTATTTGCAGTTTAATTTCCAGGACTGAGTCATTTCCCATCACATTTGTATGGATACGTAAAGGAACATAGTGTTTTCGATCCAAACATCCCTTGCTTGTATCCACTTGTACTCACCTGCATCCTCTTGATAATGTTGACTTCTCTGCCTGTGAGGGCCTTGATGTTGGCTCACTGAATGCTTCTTTCTGCCAGTTATTGAGGCTTTTTTTCCTCACACTTTGGAACTGTGAATGTTACCTCGGTCTCACCCACAGTTCTGAGATTTTGTTCATGATCCCTTAATGTTCACTATTCCCATTATTGGGATGACATCAAACAGGATGCAATTTGACCGCTGCAATTTAAAATGGTAGTCCTCTGCTGAATCAACTGAGCTACTGATTTCTTAAAGTGCCTTATCCAGAAATCCATTTGAGCTTGACCTATTGCAGTTCAAATGTTTTTAAGGCAGTGCATGTCTCTATGCTCCAGTCAAAGTTTTGTAACCAATTTGCAGTGCCCAGGTGTTGTAGAGCTGTTATTTAATTTCTTTTCAAGAAGTATAATATAAAAACCAATCAAATACTTTTTTTCTAGCCTTTTTCTAGATTGGTCATTAATGACATTTATTAGGAGCACAGGTGACGTCACACTGTGTGAGAAAGCAGTCACTATAAAACAGGATTTTTGCCTGTTTTTTAAACGAAAACAATCTTGTATTTTCTAGAGAATGTCGATCCTTACCTGAACTCTGAGATTGCTATGAGACTCTCAACATTTCTAATGCATGCTGTATAGCAGACAGAGCTGTAAATGTCAAAAACATAAAAGATGGCATCTTTGCTTTTTTTCCATTTAGCCTTTCTGTTATCTGCTCAAACGCTTGCTCTCTCACGGCATGGAGTAGACATGTCGCAACATGTTGTTGGAAAGTTTTATTCTAAATAGCTTTTTAAACCTTTTGTGCTTTCAGTAGGAAAATCGTGTCAATATAATTTCATAGCACTTATGTGTGCTGTGTTCACAGACTGGAAAAAGATTGGATTTTTACATTTTCCAACTGGCTGCTGACTGATCAGAATCAGCTAATTTTGGTCAACAGATTTTTTGTCGTTTCTAACTAAAAGATTAACCCTTCTCCTTCACATAGCTGAAATTTCTCTGAAATAAAGAAAAAAATATTGAAATATTGAAAAACAATAATTTGGATAAAGTTGTTGTATTTTAGTGAGATTATTTAGCTTTAATGCTATCTTTCTTTCTTTCTTTCTTTCTCAAACAGAAAACTACAGATGGTTGGTGATCAAATAAAACATATTGATTGTAACTGTAATTAAACTCAGATTACTTATGTTGATCCAAACCAAAAATGTATAGTTTCAGAATTTGTTTAATTTTATTTATACTGTATAACCCTAGTTTCTTTAAATGTTCATTCCAAGGAGTCAGAATGAAGTGTAACATTTTAAAGTGATACAGATCCAGAAGGCCTTTTAAAGTTTTTCTTCTTTTTGGATATTTGCACTCATTTTCAGTCTAAAGCCTAATTTATACTTCTCCATCAGCAGCGGTCAAAAGACACACAGCGCCATCATTCCAACATTTTAAATGTCTGTCGAAAGCTATGAAGAGTGCCTGTGATTGGTCAGCACGCCACGTACTTTAAATTTCTCTACAGCACTGCTGGTGTTTAAAGGTTTAATACGGGATGTTGATCAGCATGGAGGAACAGTGTGCTATATAGCATATAGCAACTAGCATTTGCATCACCCGAACCTGCCAACCCCTCAATCCTGGCCGCCCCCTGTTGTCCTGTTGGGGAATTGCTTTGCAAGACTCCCCAGGTAACGGAGAAGTCTGAAAGGAAAACGCCTTCGTCGATGCGTGTGCAGGCCTGTGCGAACTTGCTGATGGAGAAGTATAGATTTAATCCTTGTACCCTTACCATGACAGATAATTGGGCAGTGGTTTCATGCTGTAGGTTCCTGCCTGGACTCCTTGTATGGAGGATTCCAGCTGGGACTGGAGCAGTTTGCAGCTAATATGTAGATTGGGACCTATAAGACTAGGGTGACAGTCCTCAGTGACAAAAATGGTGGATTTTCATCTTCGGGCTGGTAATGAGTTACTGCCCTAAGTGGTGGAGTTTAAACATATTCTGGTATAATGTAGAAGAATGAACCCGAGAATAGATAGACACGCTAGGTCAATGTCTGGAGTGATATAAAAACTGTACCTGAAGCTAAGCTAAAGTAATAAAATTTCCAGTTTGCATGGTGGAGATTAATTAAAATTTGAGCCCTTAACTTTTAACTTTGACAGGAAATATCCAGGTCCAAATGAGGTTTAAGTTCAGCATTAACATTTCTGTGTTGCGTTTAAAACTACACACACACACACACGCATACGGTGGCCCAGTTGCTGTAATAAGCTAATTCCTACTGGAACAGTTGTGTTTATCGGCTGGCTTATTTTTTTTGTTTGTTTTGTTTGTGAGGAAGATGATTCATGGTGACTTATGTTCACAAACTGCCAAACTGAAAAGTATTGATAGCGGATGGATTAATTGAAGATGACACTGTTTCTGTTGGCATCTGCACAATTTTAGAGGCTCACCATTTATTAAGACGACACTGACCTGAGGCGATGAGGTAATCTGTTTTTTGCACTCAAAATGCGAACTGTGTGTTAAATCCTTTAAAATATATTTTAAAAAACAGAGGGAAAACAGCACCAGGGTTTTAATGCGTCTAGATTGACACACAGATAAAGAGGATACAGTAATACAATGACAGCATGACAATCTTTCCACGCATTTTATGGTGACGAATAATCAAAAATCCTTTTATCAGTGACACATCAAGGAGCATTTAGTTTATGCTTCAGTTAATCCTATTGACTATTTTGTGAGTTCTCTGTCTCTTACTTGTTTCATCGTGCTATATTTGTCTCATAAATACTGAATATTTTGGCTTGACAAATTGCTGCACAGGAACAAATCCTATTAAGGTTTGCAGTTTTGTGTTTCCTGCCAGTGACATTCTATTTGGGTGTTGCATTATATACCGAGTTGTCATTAATGGATAATGAGAGTATTTTGTATTTTTAGACACTTCTTGCAGCATATCACTATTTTTTTTATTATTCCCAAACAATCCAGACTTTCCACTTTTGTCATTCTAATGCGCTACAAGATTGCTTTCATCTATCAATCAATTAATTAATCCTTCTTTATCCAGCACTTTACTGGAACGCCATGTAAGACAAGTCTTTTAAAGGAGACAAGTGAGCGGTTAAAATGTAAATATCAAAGACACTAAAGAGGCCGTCTTACTGAACCTGACACTGAAAGGTTTTAATTTAATAACTGAATCTTGATTGTTTTGAAACTTTATCTGCTGGAAATTCAATTCACTCTCAACAATGTTGTTCCAGTTTTCTTCAAGGGGGCAGACGTACTTCTAGGTCAGATTATCTTCGAAGGATTTGGGTTTACGTGAGAATTGTATTATTGCAGTTCGCCAGGATGGATGATCCGGCCCACAAAAGGATGTAACATAAAGAAAGGAGGTTAATTCAATGCGTGGGTCAGTGGGTTAGATCAGTGGTCCCCAACCTTTTATTCGCCACGGACCGGTTTAATATCAGACAATATTTTCACGATCCGGCCATTAAGGTGTGGCGGATAAATGATAACGGATGGTATAAAAACATCCAATATGTATTCGCAGCTTTATTAACAGCGTCCTTCTAACATCAAGCAGACAACATAATACGAGTAACATACATTCAGCCCCCTAACACTCTCTGGTCGCCATGGTAATATTTAAACGTACCTTTAATAATTCAACATTTACCACAAAAACAAATACAATCAATCAATTAACTTACCACAACGCTGAATCAGTGAGAGCCTTGGGCGTTTTCCACTTTCCAAAGAAACGATCGAGAGACATTTGATTTTTATCCATCTTGCTAATTTGTGGGATTCATTTCAGTGGTAACTATCACGTGACTAATACAAGCCTCTTGACGTGTCAAGACTGAGCTGTGTAACGGGGATATTCGGTAATTTTTCTAAATAAAACAGCGGTCACACTCAGATAATAAATCAAACGGAAATACTGGAGGTTATTTATTCTTTCTGTGTGGCCCACGGCCCGACTCTACATGACCCACGGCCCGGTACCGGTCCGTGGCCCGGGGGTTAGGGACCCCTGGGTTAGATGATGGTATAAAATAAGTTATGTGATGAGGAAATGCACTTCCAGCTCCTACAAGTAAAACATGATGGATAAGGAACATTTCTGCAAATTTTGCACACTTCTTGGTCCTAGAAATGTGTACAAATAATTATATGATCAAAACGTTGAATATATTTTTGAAGATGTGAAAACACTTTAGCTTAAACTACCATCTGTTGTCCTGTATGTACCAAGTTCTGAAACCTCCAAGTTATTTGAGATTTTGTCACTGGCAGCCATTTGCCACATTGGTGAATTATAGGAAGAGTGGTCCCCCCCCCCAAACTATGAAATCACTTGGTGCCTGTCAGTCTGCCTGTCTCACCCAACTAAGACTCCCAGACAACATCTCTTCTGTATTTTTGCCCTAATTCAGCGTTTCAAACATAATGTACACACTTCTCTGCAACATTCACCTATTTGCCTGAGAACCACCTCAGCAAATCATTTCCTTAGCTTTGGATCTTTGCAACTCCACCAGTGTCATCATGGGCCTTTTGGCCGCTTCTCTCTTTCCCTGGGATCTAAGTTTAAAATGGTTTGCAGTACTTTTAGCAGTTTTCTTATTTTGAATATCTCCACAACTTAATCCCTGACGCTTCTGGTGTGTCCCTTGGTCTTTATGATGCTCTTTGTTCAGTAATGCGTACTAAAAACATCTGAGACCTTCATAGAACAGTTGGATTTACAAATTAGGTGACCTCGGAAGGCAACTGGTGCATTGGGTTTTTATGGGAGCATCAGAGTAAAGGGGGGTGAATACAAATGTATGTTTTCAGTATTTTATGTTACAAAAGTCGAAAGACTATTACTTTACACAAAAGTTTGTGATTGCAATGTAAAAAAAAGTGCTGTGAGGTTAGGTGAATGGCATTTATTCGACATGCATGAAGGGGCAACCTGACTCCAAGTTGTCCACACAGTAGATCTTGTCTTTAAGAAACAATATGAGACCCTAAAGTAGTTTGATGTTTCCCTCAAAGTCTTCCAGTTAATACTCACAGTAACTGTTTACTGTCAACAAGAACATTTAGAGCTTTAAATGTCACCACTGTCATCCGCAATCAGTATTAATAATAAAAACAGCCTTGTGAATCTCAGTTATCACACCAAATATTCATGCTAGTTATGAACATGATAACTTAAATGTGGTTGTGCACAACAGATACAAGAAATAAGGAAAATAATAACAGAAAGCACAGCCTGATTTTATGTGTAGTACTTATGGGGTTGCTTCATAAAATAAATGCATTGTTTAGTATACCAGTAGTTGAGTCGGTAATATGTCCCCACATTTAATGGAAGGCTCAATAACTCAGAACTTTGACAAGTTTTGGAGGCCAGTATTATTCAGCTGAATGTCTTTCTTCTTTTCTCAATTAAATTTTGAACGTCAGAGTTTTTGTGTCACGTTGCCGAAAGACAAAGAGACAAACGACACCTCTCATGTTCACAACGATCCTCTTTCAGAGGGATAAAAGGAATCCCTAGATCTTTGTTTTTGGACTGAATGGCGATTCAAGACTTGCTTTTACTTTTAAACATTAAATATGACATTTTATCTCGTAGTCCAGACTAACAAATAATTTTTCCTGTATGCAAATTGACCAAAAATTTTGCGAATGTGGCCTCAAATAAAAGGGTTGAAAGCACATCAGGCGCTCTAAAAACTACATCAGCCCACTTTGCCACCTGCATTTCACGTCAAGCTCTCAAATCGCATCCGTCACAGAAAGTGAAAGGATGCAGGTGCAGGTGGTTTTTAAGCTGTTGTGGGTAGAAATAAACATCTTGACAGCTTGAAAAGCAGCCTTGTTGTCTTTGTTATGGTGAATCTGGTCTTTAAGAACTCTCTTTGACTTTTTGGACTCAGTCACGAGTGCCTCTGTCATGTTTAAATATGGATTTATCTGGATAATGTCTTAAGAGCATAAAATAGATTGTAAATTATATTTGATGTATTTTTCTCTAGGGCATATTTTTCTATTCCCTGTACATGTTTTAAAGGACATTTAATTTGCATTTGCAAGATTGCAGCTAACAGCAAAACCATTTTTCTTAATGTTTCGGCTGTATATTAAAAATATGTGGGTTTAACATCAAAAGGTTGTTAAACAGGATATCAGCTCTGCAAAATGTATTTCTACATAGAAGATTTACATGTTTTATATAATGTGAAATATAAAACTGTGCATATTTCAGAACGCAATTTTTTAACATTGTAAAAATATTCAAATGGGAGTTAGATAATATTAAGTAAATACAACTTTTGCAATTTCTTACTATGATTTATCATTTAGCCCCTAAATGCAGTTTAAACCAGATGTTTTTCTTTTTTATTAAATGTCTCTATCGTTCTTTCTTAACAGGTAAAAAGAGGGCCTGCAGAAGAACTGAGATGTTTAAACAGTTGTTCCCAAACCTTTAAACCTCAGATACCAAGGAATGGCATCTAATGATCTCTTATCATGCCACATTCCCTAGATGAATTAACTAATATGTAATTAATCAATTAAATCACATAACCTTGAAATATCTCCGAAACAATCTACAGCAGGCTAATGTTTTAAATTCATTCACCAGCCGTTAACATAACAATAGCCTGATAGATGATTACCTTGTGTGATTGATATTAACTTATAGAACCTGATTGCTAAGATTATACAAGACCATTGTCTTAGAACAAATGTAGACATTGTTGTTTATAGTTGTCATGTAGAGACTGTAGACTGTGTGGTTTGCCACAGAGCTTTATCCAACAGAGACGTATCACCATGTTTTGTTTTAGTTTGGGAACAGAATAAAAGAAACATCCATTGCTTATCCTCTTGGGATACCGTGTATCGCTTTTGCATGGGCTCCAGGCATAGTGTTTAATCATTTTTGTGTCTTAAAACACGAATACAGCCCAGAAAACCACAACAGTGTTGCATCCCTAATAATACTTCTCTAAGGAGCGAGATGGTGAAAATGTCCAAGTCTATTTCTTTTTGGGAAACTGGTAGTTGAATATTATTGGTTCTTTTCCGCTCAGGGGGGCTGGGTTGAGTCAAAGGCCAATCATTATTAGGTAGACTACAGGTATGTTTCGAAGACTTTAAAACCTGCCTTAAAATTCAGACAAGACATGAATTGTTGCCTTTGGACCAAAACTTCTGAAAAACGAACAGATTATTCAGTCACTTTGGGTGGCCTTAAACTCACCTCCAGTAGTAATGTGAAAAACTTTGGTGTGATATTTGATCAAGACATGACTTCCTTCTCTTACCTCTCCAATATTGCCAAAATTAGAAATATTGTATCCCGGTGATGCAGTAAAAATCTGTCCATGCAAATAGTAAATTTTTCCTCTTAGAAAGCACAGAAAAAAAATCTGTTAAAACCCTTCAGCCTATTCAAAATGTTGCAGTGAGAGTTCTGATGATAATTAATAATAAAGATATTCAATCTCTGTCATACACCAGAGCCCTGATTGTGCCACTGGTTCTTAACAGATCACTTTACTCTGAGTGCAGGTTTTTGGACAGCTGATGCAGCTGATCCAGAACGCTGCTGCTCGGGTCCTCACTAGAACCAGGAAAGCAGAGCACATCACCCCATTTCTAAAGTCCTTACACTGGCTCCCTGTAGCTCAGAGAGTAGAATTCTTAATACTTTTACTACTTTATAAATCATTGAATGGCTTAGCACCAAAGTATCTTGAAGATCTACTGTTACTATACCAACCCCACAGAACACTCAGGTCCTCTAATTCCAGTCTACTCAGCATCCCTAGAATTAGAACCAAATATGGAGAAGCAGCTTTACGTTTCTATGCTCCTCTACTCTGTAACAAACATCCAGACAACTGCAAAGCTGCTGAAACACTGAAGTCTTTTAAATTACGGCTAAAAACCCATCTGTTTAGAGCTGCCTTTGAGTAATGCTTTCATGTATCATATGTTTTGTCTGGGCTTCTTTCTTTATTGCTGTTTTTACTTTATAAGCTTTGTCTGTGTTTTACTGCTATTTGTATTCTATCCCTTTAATCAGGTAAAGCACATTGAATTAACTTGTTGTTGAAAGTGTGCTATACAAATAAAATTGCCTTGCCTTAAAAGTAGAATTGGATGCAGATCTTTCATTTATGAGGCTCTTCATCTGTGACTTAATACATTCCTTTTTGATAAATCTTATACTAAGAGTTTAGTTATGCTGCTATATATTAGGCCGCTGGAGGACATATTGACCACCCTTTCTCACCTTGCCACTTTCTTCAGTTATAAATTATCTACTTAATTATTGCTGCCATCACCTATGTGCCCACTGTCTGTTTTTTTCTGTTCATCGAAGTTATACCTGGCCTGATTTTTGTCCAAGCTATTGCTACCAATAACTTAATGTCCTCTTTCTACTGATGATAAACTTGACCTTGGCCGCGTTTCCCAAATGCGATCGGTCTTAAGGACTTAAGAAGGCTCCTAAGAAGTGTTCGGCTAAGAAGGAGCGCCAAGATACGGGTGTTTCCCAGAAGTGTTCTTAACTGCCTTCTTAGGAGAACCTTAAGATCAAGCCTAAGAAGCTTCTTAAGAAGCTTTTAACAGGAGCTGTCAACCGCGGTGGTGCTGAAACTGAATCAATCGATGCCAGGCTAATCGATCACCCACTCCTTTATCAGCGCTGAGCGCAGCGCGCAGTCACACACAGCGTTGTTTATAAGAACTCGCGATATTCATGATGAGTACAGAGTTAGTGAATTAGCTTCACATTGTGTGCTGTTAACCATATATAGATAAAATAAAAAGAAAAGAAAAGAAAAAATAATAAAAAGAAAACAACAAGGAGCCTAGTTGCGCGCCTACGCGCGTCTCTCCTCCTCGAACAAAGTGTTTGCACGTGGATATAGCATTAAGTTTATTTTTGTTTTAAGTGTGTGTGTGTCATTAGGTGTATCCAAGTAGTAATCAAGCCCATTAGCACATATATACCCCAATGATTTTTGGCATGTACACACATGTGATAATGGATCAAACTGGCAGCAAAAAGCGAAAGCGGACACCATCGTTTAACGTGGAGGAGATGGGCGTCCTAGTGGACGAGGTGTGGCAGCACCGTGAGGTTTTATTTGGAGGAACAAAAGGGGAAAAAAACATCACGGTGAAGAACCGTGCATGGCAGGCTACAGCGGAGAAGTTGTCCCCCTCCAGCCCATGTGGCCTGCGTGACTGGGGTGCTGTCAGAAATAAGTGGCAGGAGTTTCAGAGCCTGACCAAAAAGAAGAATGCCAAGGTGAGAAGGGAAGCCATGGGCACGGGTGGTGGAGCACCGGGTGGGACGACCCTCTCTCCCGATGAAGAGAAAGTCCTCTCCATCATAGGGAAGACGGCCTCTGAAGGCATCACAGGGGGCATCGACGTTGAGGGGGACGAGGGCCTCTCAGAAAGGGAGAAAGAGGAGCCATCCGGGAGCGAAGTAGGGGCGTGCACGCCCACAGGAGAGGACGACCTCACACAGCCGTGCCCTGTCCCCGTGCACCAACCAGCACAGCCCAGTGTCCGCATGCGGGGAGGCTTAACCATGCGGCCTGCAATAACCACCTGCACCTGCAGCGAGACGCTGGTGCGCCTGGAGAGGGAGAAGCTGGTGGTGCTGCGGGGGATAGAGGACCAGCTCCTGAGACAAACTGCTCTCCAGGAAGAGATGGTCCGGATGAAGCAGGAGAGGTTGGAGCTGCACCGGAGACAGCTGGCGCTGTCCGAGGCACAGTTCAACCGTCCCTCCATCTCCGTTCCAATCATCCTTCCCCAGGATTCAGATACGGGACAGTTCTATTTTGTTTTATTAGCATTACGCAATGTATCCCATTCAATTTCATTAATCAATCCCCCTTCATTGCAGCTGATGCAGACGCCAAGACGGCCCAGTGAAGCTGGAGACGACACCTCTCCTCCCCCATTATGCTTTCAATAAACTTTGGTTTCCTTTTCAACCATGTATTGTGTGTATCATTTTGCATTGAAATTAGTATTAAACCTAGCAACAAAAAGTCAGAGGCAATTTGTAATTTTAAGTAATTTATCTAAGCGTAGGTTCATGACGTGTGCTTAATGTGCGCCCTGACGTACGTGCTTCTCACTACTACTCACTCCAGCACAGCATGTTTTGCCGGTAATTTAATATATATATATCCAGAACCAGAACTGGTTCTGGTCATTTATTTCAGCCTTCAGGCCTGACAGTTGATATGGGTGGTGTGGTGGTTGTGGGTTTATTGTTTTGCTGATCAGTGCTTGGTGACTGGTGGTGAAGGGGTAGGGGCTGGGGTTGTTGGACCTCAGAAGAGGTTGACGAGTTCCTGTCTGGTCTGGGCATCGGCCTGATGGAGCACTGCTCGCACATCCTGGGGGGCGGGGTTCGGGGCTTCGTCCTCTGAATGGTCCTCTTCGTCATCCACAGGAGGCGGCTCATCTGCACCAAGGCGCACTTGCGTGGTGACAAGCGCAGCTCCCCCGACGAACGATGAATGCACCTGTAGCGGGACTTCTACCTGCCAAACACCCGTTCAACCGTCGTCCTGGTGCGTGTGTGGGCCTCATTAAACCTCTCCTCCTGAGGTGTTGCTGGATTGGTCACCGGCGTCACGAGGTAACTCCGGAGAGGGTATCCACATTCCCCAAGGAGGAAACTCCGACCAAACTCTCCTCTACCAGCCTTCTGCCCCACAGCGGAGTTGGCCCACATGAAGCTGTCATGTGTGCCCCCTGGCCACCTGGCGACGATGTCTATGATGAGGCCGTTGTGGTCCACCACAACCTGGGTGTTGATGGCCGCGTAATGCTTCCTGCTGATCCAGCACGGATCCACCAAGTAAGGGTTGAGGATGGGAATAAGGGTGCCGTCCACCACACCGATCACCCGGGGGGATCCCAGCCACTGCGTGGAACCCCCTGATGGACCTGGCGGACCTTGTCCCATGTAGTGGGCATCATAATGTGGGTACGGGCATGGCGCAGGAGTATCGGTGTCACAACTGCCACACTCCGGGCAAAATTGCGGCGGGTTGCTCTCTGGATATGTGGAGACACCAGAGTGATCAGCCGAAGGATCGTCGCACGGGGCAGCCGGTAATTTTCCTGGACAGCCCGGTCTGACAGTACGTCGAGTGGGGAGAAGTGCTGACGCACATAAACATTTATATAAACCGTCTGGCTCCGTGCTCGGCGACGCTGTTGACTAGCAGCGAGAATGTACTGTATTGCAGCCATGGTTTCTCACACACGCGGACTTTGGCAACGTCTTTATATAGAGTAGTAGGTGAAGCCTCTCTGGATTAGGTTAAGCTGAGTTCAATTACATGTGTGTCCTTGATATCTGTGAAATGCCATAGGGTGGTTGATGTTTTTTATGTATAAACTCATATGCAGATGTGTGGAAAACTTAAACGTGTACTTCAATAATATATATCTTTTCCTTCTCTACTATTAGCCTATATTTCTTGCGCCAGTGCTCCACAGCTATGAGTGTATTTCAACATTAAACATTGTTTTTAATTATTTCCAAAAGTGGAGGATATAAATTTCCCTGACGCAGCTTGATCACTGCAGCCTAGAAATCTAGACGCCCCTGGTGGACGCCTATGATCACTGAGCATTTGATCGCTAAGAAGGCTGTTAAGAGTGGGTCAGATCGATCTTACGTTTCCTTCTTAGTGAAAGATCTTCTTAAGCTAAGAGCGACTCTGGGAAACGCGTTCTTCTTTCACAGCGTTCTTAAGAGCGCTCCGAAGCAGATCTTAGTGCTAAGAGCTTCTTAGCTCATTTGGGAAACGCGGCCCTTGTCTGTCTGTGTTTAACACTTTCCCTCTCTCTCCTAGACAAAGTAACTGAGGGAGCTATTACTGTGGCTTACTCTGTTAAGTACTCTGTTTTTCATCGATTTCACTACTGTTTCAGAGCTTACATTTTTTATTGTTTCTCTCCAACATATAGCCACTAAGCAGTCAATGACACATACTATTACCTTTGGGTATTAGTAGACCAGTGCTTTTGTGTTGTTTTATAGGGTATTTTCTGTCTTCTCAAATCTCTAGTCGGTCGGGGGAGATGGCCGCTCATACTGCACCTGATTCTGCTGGATGTTTCTTCCTGTTTAAGGGAAGTTTTTCTTTCCACTGCTGCTATGTGCATTTTCAGTACGAAGATTGCAAAGTTAACAACACTTTGCAATCAGCTGTCCACTGTCATTCGCAAAAACTAATTTTAAAGTATAAATAGAAAAAAAGCTGATGGAATCAATTCCTATTTTCGTCGATTGTAGTAAAAGAGACAAAAATTTAGCAGAATTCTGAGTGCATCCTAGTAACACTACAACTTTTTTGTAGTGGGTCTAGTTTGATAACGTTTTGATAAGACAAAACCCAGGAGATGCTGCATAAGTAGATAACTTACCTAGGAAAATGGCAGTAAAAAAAATGTATCACATATTTTCACAGATCCATCTCATGTACCTGCAGTCTGACAGCAAAATGCTTTGTTAAGAACCAGTGGAACAATCAGATATCTAAAGTACAACAGAGATTGAATATCTCTATTATTAATTATAATCAGAACTCTCACTGCAACTCTCACTGAATAGGATGAAAGCTTTTAACAGATTTTTTTCTGCACTTTCTAAGGAAAACTTTTCTATCAGCATGTACAGATTTTTCTGCATCACTGGGATAAAATATTTTTTGTCAGTCATTTTGATAAATAGGCTACATGTATTAATTATGAACACTTCACCTGCTGTGCCCTGAACGCACTGCCTGTGCGAAATGTAAGCCGATTCTGGCTCAGTTGCCACACTACAGATGGGAAAGTTTTGAAATCAGGCAACATTTCTCCAATTGAAGTGATCTGATTTCTGTAACACTCTCTAAACGACATCTTTTCTGATCGCTTTAGTGGGAGGAAATCCCCTTATGCGCTCCTTCTGCGTCAGCAGTGAAGCTGCAGCGTTCTGGGACCGCCAGTCTGTGTCTGGTGCAGATGCGCTCCAAGGCTCCGTAACTCTTCAGTGTGAGGTCAGCTGCTGAATAGTTAGATGTATTGGGTTCAGTGTCCAGGTCTGAGATGATGCTCAGATGCGAATCTTTTTTTGTATGATTAGTTACATGAACTCTGTGCATAAAGCTGAAAATATTTGCACGTCTGCACCAAGTGGTCAGGGGTGGGAATTGTAATCTGTCAAAATGACCGATGGCCTTCAGATATTTCCAGTGCCGTTTTAAAAATAAACGGTCGAAAAAATTCAGTTAATGCAACTCCTGCGGGTATTTCTAATTTTGGCAATATTGCAGAGGTGAGAGAAGTAAGTCATGTCGTGGTTAAATATCACACCAAATTTTTTTCATATTCGTACTTAAGGTCAGTTTAAGCCCATCCAAAGTGACTGAATAACCATCCCTTTTTTTGATTGTGAACCTAAATGTTTGCATTTTACATTAAAATGAAAGTGTTGGCAATGCTGTTTCATTGTTTTTAGAGAGAACTTTATGGTTTATGCTCCACAGTATGTTGACTATAACCTTGTAGCTCCGTCTGGGGTCATCTGAAGGATGAATCCTGTTGTGGTGAATCATTTTCTCAGTTTTCAGTGGCATGAATTATGATAAATAATGGATCAATAATTCAACATGTGTGTCAGATAGAGTATATTTACAGGACCACCTGGAGTTGCCTGAATGTAGGTTACACTATAGGGAGTAAATAAATAATACAGCTTTAATTTAATTAAATATTCAGCTATTTGGATGATCAGATTTGCTGCTAAATTACAGCTTTCCCGCTGATAGGAGCTTGGAAATGGAGGAGGCCATTGGATACTGCAGTGGGAGCTGAGCCAGAGAAAGAAATGGCACAAGCAACATAAATGCCTCACTATCAGACATCCATAGGCATGTCTGTGACATGGAGAGGCACACAAATACATAAGCAAGCTGTATAAGCAAGTTGTATACACACTCTCACTATCATACAAATCAATACGTGTAATCACACATGCAAGCCCAGGTGGCTCATGCTGGCATACACCACCTCACCTGATGAGGTTGTATGCGTCAATGAACGCATCCAAAATAATGTTTACCCAAAGAGGGCTGGGGGGAGTTCACATTGAGAGACAGAATATTCCACTAATAATGTGGTTTGAATATGGTGCTGGTACATTTTACTTTCCTTCACGAAGGACACCTTCCCTAAAGTAGTTTAAAAAGGCTCTTCCCTAAATAGTTCTTATGGTTTTCTTTGAAGTTTGGCTGCTGTATCCCTTATTTTCTGTCCCCACACCTGATGTTGATGTCAAATAGTGGTGTATTTGCTTAGAAATATAAAGCGAATGTAGAGAATATATGGAGAATGAAAAGATGTACCTCGAAACAACTACAGATGATGAATAGTATCTGAAAGTTTTCTTAAAGGTTTCGTTCACTGAGAATCCATGTGAAGTTGTTCATTTCGACATTCATCACTCTGAGTTGCATCTGCATGGTGCATGGGAAAATATTCTCCAACCTCCATTGCCTGCATTAGCCACAGAAAGGAAATGATGAACGACTAATAAAAAGCTAGTCTCTGCTGCGTCACGGAAAAAATTTGTATTCATAGCTTCCCCCACCTTGGCTTGCGACAGCCCACGGGATAGCTGTTTTGATTCTGTGGCCAGAAGAGAGCAGAGTGCATCTCTCCTAGTAGAAGCTAACCGTTAGCAACTCAACAACATGGCGGAACGCGTTCGGGCTTGTACTATTTGTGCAGAAAGAGGAGCTGAGGAAGAAATGGTTGGAACGTGGAACACCACCGACGAAGTACGTTAAGTTGGTTATTTGTTCGAAGGCGTAATAAGAGTTAGCTTATCACATTTGCATATCATGAATATGAATGATTAAGACTTGTAATCTTGTCGTTTCCTCCACCCACTCCTCCGACAAACTTCAACCTCCTGAAACAGGAGCGAGAGAGCCTTTTTTCCACAGAAAACGACTCACAAGGCATTCATTTAAGCTAGAGACTACAGCAAATTTATTGAAAAAAGGAGTAAATGAGACCCTTAAGAAATAGGAAAACAAAATCTAAAATATCTGACGCAGGGCCTGAGTCCTGGTCTGTATGAAGGCCAAGAGTTGATGAGTAAATGATTCAAATTGCATGAAACTGGCACGTCAGTCAGTCAAAGCAATGCCTGAACATCACCAGACTCCATAGATACATAAAACAGTATAAATATGTCCTGGCAGGGTTTGTTAGGGATCACAATTAGGGTTAGTGTGGGCAGGTTAGTATGGAAAAGAACATAAATCACAATGGTCTACTGTTGGAAACAATGACTAAGCATAGGTTTGCTGTTGCACAGTGATGGCATTCATTTAAGCTAAGCTAAGCTAAGTTGTCCGCACTATGTTGTTAAGAGTTTGCCTCACATGTTGGGCAGTTGCACTCTATAACCTACTGGCTACATCCGAACCACAATTAAGTTCCACAAAGTTCTGGTCATGTGGTCAAATACATTGATGTGGCCTCTTCTGGGTCTTTTGACCTTCACTTAAGGATTTACCTGACTGTTGGACACTCGAGCAGCTGCGATCACTCAATTTGGGATGACACTACTGTATCTGTTTTGCAACCCATTCTAGTTCCATCTAGATCCTGCATCCTTGTGCATAACTTTCATCTTAACTTTGCTGTCAGTAAGTGTACATTTGAAGTCATTCATGTGTTACAGTGCTACACGACGCCTCACCGAGCTTCATTACTATTCTTTATCTTTTAAAAACGGGTGCAGTTGTTAGGATCAACTGTTAAAGCCAGGAGCGGTAGAGAAGAAAAAAATGGCATTGCTGGCTATGATATGAGAATTGGTAAGCAAAATGAGAAATGAAGCAATTAGAGAGGTTCACATATATTATTTAGCTCTCATTAGCTTTCTGTGACACTGTAGGCTCCACACCAATGAAAAGTGTTGGCCACGCTCAGACAATTAGTAAAATTAGTGGCACAGGATTTGGCATAGATTCAGGCCACATGGCCCAGAAGATACCAGACTGTTGTCAGTGCTGTAATGTATAACAGTGCACAAGAAATAATAGGTGTGAAAAATCACTGGGGCTACTAGTGTGTCAACCTGTATTATCTAGGCGACAAGGGTTTGTCCTCTGGACGGAGGGAACAGCAGCAGCCTCCTCTGATTTCTGCATGGTGCAGTGCAGTCGGCCATTTTGTGTGTGTCTCTCTGTCTGTGACAAAAAACAGGGGACAGAGGTCCAGGCGGATGGTAATTAGCAGTCTGGGTTGTGTTTGTTTTCATTTTGCGCATGTTTGTGCTGATAAAGTTTGACTTGCCAAAAAATCCCAGTCCCGTGCTGGATTCCGCTCAAGCTGTTCCCTTGCATCCTTCAGGAACGATGGGAAATCTTGTACACGGCCACTGGTCACAGCACAAACAGACGGTGGTAATCAGTGATTAGTGGACATGTTACAGTATACAGAGATAAGCCCACACCCCAACCCTTCATTGTGCATCAACAGCAGCACATCAAATAAATAAATAGCTGTGTTTGATGGGATGTGTCCTGCAAAAAATAAAAGCAAAAAGAGTACAAAGACCTTTAAAAAGCTTGCTTAAGGAACTTACATTTTATAGAAAGATGTAGACTAATAATAAAAAGAATTAACACGCAAAACAAACAACCCATTTTGTTAAAGCTGGCACAGATCTATCCCTTTTGGTTTTGAGCTTAAGGGTTCGCGGCCAGCTGCAAATGACTGCAGGTCCACATCCAACAGCGGAGGAGAGCTAAATAACATTCTGCTGCCTCTTTATCATTACAGAGAGGGGAGAAAAACAGGGGAAGGCAGAGAACAAGCAAACCAAATAAACAGGTGTTGTGTGCTTTAGAAAGAGCTAATGCTAACGTGTACTGGAATAGAGAGGCATAATTATACTGTGCTGGATTATGGAAAACATTGTGCATGTTAATTACACCAGGTATGCTCATTGATTTTCTGTTATAATACTTAAATGTGTCATTAATAATTCATTTTCCTGCCAGCTCGCTCCATTTTTCATGCACCTGTGTTGTTGTTGATGTGAATGACGCTGTGTCATTGCTGATGATGGCTACGCAGTTCATCACAGAAAGTAATTTCTGCGGTGACACCTACTTATTTGTCTTTTATGAGTCGCTAACAATGTCCACAATGTAAGGAGCTTCTCTTCTCTCACAGGCTGACCAAGAGGTGGGGCCCGTTTTTTTTCTTTTTCTTCTGGAAACTGTCTAAAAATACGTCTGTTTTTTAAAGCTTGCTGCTTATCTAAGATTCTTGATAAGATAGCTGCCATAAATAGAATCTTTGTGAAAAGGAAGTACACTTTATGTCAATTGTAGGGCTTTAAGTATCAGTGGATAATACCATGTAATATTACTTCAAGTGGACAAAAATCACAACAAATTCATTCAATAAACAAGGATCAAGCCAAAACAGAAACCCTCTGACTTAGTAACTTGTGGAACCGACTCGAGCAGAAATAAGTGTTGTGTTCTGCATGACTTTGTCCGTCTCTCACATTGTTCTGGATTAATTTTGGCCCAATTTTCAAATATGATTCAATGCAACCTACTCTGGTTCCAGGAAGACATTCAGTTGTAGTTACTTTCCCCTTTCGGTTTATGGAACTGTTAATTTCCATAATGTGTTTCTGAACAGGTGTTTCACTGAGTGAAGAATATTGACTCAAAGTGTGGACTATTAGTTTTCTTTTTCTTCTACGTTTTCCTCCACACTGTAAAAGGCTGAGTTTCTTGTTCCTGCTCTGGAAGCAGTACTTAAGGACAGCTAGTGGGACCTAAACTAAGCAGATGTACACCAGCCATATGGTGCTAGATATCATTGTAGAGGATTTTTGGATTTTAGGATGATTTTGCCTACTGTGTGGTAACTATACTTTTGCCTACAGAGTGGTAACCAAACCCAAATCATCACCATTAACTACCGTGCTTTACAGTTGGTATGAAGTATTTGTACCAATCTGCAGTGTTTGGTTTTATCAGATTGCTCTGGGAAGAAATATCTTCTGGCAAATAAAAAGTTATTCAAGTGTCCTCAGGAAAGACACGGAACATCAAATTATCTGCTGATGCGCATATTGCTTTATTAATGTATCTATTGTATTTTACACATGCATCCGAAATTGGGTCGTGGAGAGTAAATGGTTTCAGAGGGAAACCCACACAGTCCAGCTTACTCTGGGGAATCTCTAAGCATCCCCAGACCAGATGAGGTATAAAATTCTTTCAGCAGGTTCCGGCTCTCCTTCCAGTGATGGAGCTACGAAAGGCAAGTGGCCAGAAAGCATCGAGATCAGATGGACCATCTCAATCAACTTCTTTTGATCCTTTCATCCAAGCTCCCCACTAGATGACAGACCTCCTCAGACCATCTCTAAGGATAAGTCCACCCACCCTCATTGTAACTGCTTCTATCTGGAATGTAATTCTATCCATATCTTTTGACTATAGATGTGGGTCAGAGCATAAAAGGACCAGTACATCAAGATCTTCGCTTTTTGACTCTACTCGACTTTCCTCCCTTCTCCAAAAAGGAGCAGCACCAACATTACCGCAGATCGGGTTCCAATTGTTTTTCCATCTCCAACTCCATCCTACCATCAACATCACAAGACACCAAGGCACTTGATCTCTTCTGCTTGATGCCCAACACAGTTTAAGCAATCTACCTTTTTCCAGTGAAGAACCTTGGCCTCATACTCTCGTTCCGGCCGAAAACCAACCCAGTGAATGCTCAAGGTCATGGCCTGAAAATGCTAACAGAACCACATCATCTGCAAAGAGCAGACTCCGAGGGCCCCACTCTCCTTTTTACGACTATGCCTTAAGATCCTTTCCAAGAATATAATCAAATAAAATTGTGTCAGTATGTGTGGGCGTTTGTGTGTGCAGACAGGTAAGTGAGACATAGTCTGACCTTGGGCTGACGCTGCTAGAACATTCACTCCTTGGAGTTTAAGCAACAGTCCTAAATGCTTTCCTGCTTTCTTACTAGTTTGGACAAGTTGCTATAACTCTTCCCAGATTGACATTCAGCGGTCAACAGTTGCCCCTTTTAAGGTTGATGTCTTTCCATTTAGGTAATGTATAGACACACTCTTTATCATTTGAGCTTCACGTTATCATTACAGAGTGGAATATGTTTTTATATGTTTGAGGTAAGATTTAAATAATTTTGGATTCTGGGGAAAACTGGATCCTTTTTTTATCACATCCATACAAGCAAAAACCTAAAACTGAATTAAGGTGTACTTTTTTTACACTATACTGTATAGAAGGAACATTAGGACTGAGCTGGCAGGACTTAAAGCCATTGTCAAATGACTTTAAGTCATAAACAAAGAAAAATAAATAAATAAAAATGTTCAAAGTTTTTAAAAAAGTAAAAAAAAAAAAAAAATTAATTATTGTTTTTACTTTTTGTACTTTTGTAACTTATTTTTTACTTGAGAAAAGCAACAACATAATTTGAAGATTTTTATTTATTTATTTTTATTTGGTTATAACTTAAGGTAATTATGACCATTACCAGGTCATTAGTACAATGACTGAGTAATGACCAATTATCAGATCATTATCAATAAACATATTAACTTTTGTCCATTTTTGTTTTGTTTAATGCCAAAAGACATTAATGATGCTGACTTGGGCCTGTGGATCCAACATCTGTGATTTTTGAAGCTCACTTTGACACTTTTCCATTCCTCTCCTTAGGCAGTTAATCTGTCAGAGAGAAAAGCATGACAAGTAAGGAAAGACCAGAATCGTATAGTAAAAGTAAAACCCTAATCAAGTTTGTCCTTGAATTTTCACACCTGTGGGCTGCCAACATGGCCAAGTTGTTTGTGAATTAGAAGAATGTTTGTCCAGCAGCCGCTCAGCAGCATGTTCATCCCCCACCTTTTTTCCAGCATTGTTTGTCTTTTCTTTGCGGTGCCGAAACGTTTAAATTGCATTTCTTGAATGCCCGTTTCCCTTGAGGTGCAACGGCAGGTGTCTGTGGGAGAAATCGAAGGGAAGAGGAAGAGGCCCTGGAAGAAGGATAAAGAAAAAAAAGGAATGCGACAGATCTCATGTTGCTGAATTTATGCCCGGCTTTCTCAGCCTCTGTATATGCTCTTTAGCAATGTAAATGCATGCTGATGAACCTGCAACAATATGGCATATGTCTCGCAACTGCAGAAACTTTTTCCACTGTTAATTGTTTGGCAAAAGATGATAAACTCCTCAGAGTCCTGTGAGCGACATCCAAGTTGTGGAAGTTTATAGAAAAGAAAACATTTGATTTTTAGTCTTTTTTTTTTTGCTTGACAGGCTACAATCTGGAGTGAAAAACTCAGCAGAGAACCAAGAGGAAGCAGAGACAACAACAAAAATAATAATAATAATACAAGCTTTCTGTTTTATTTTTAAAATCAATTAACTAACCTTGAGATGAGCTTTGCTGCTGATAAGTGCTTCACGCTGCAGCCGAACCCCCCCCTCATTCCTCTCTGCTTTGAAAGAGGCTTCCTCTCCAGGCGCCAAGTAGCATATAATAGATATTGAACTGTAAATTTGAATTGAAAGCTTGGGTCATTGTGCCTCATTGACTTTCGACCACAAAAACCAAATGATGTCTTAGTTCAGAGGAATATATCAAAGGATATCAACAATTACGAGTCATAAACACGCCTGGAGACGTGCCTGGCGGGCGTATAGCAACGGGAATTAGCATGTTGAGCTGATAAATATGCATGTAAAGACGCTCCCAGGGGAATAACACATGTGTGATTGATAGCTTCGGTATTGAAGGATGTGTAAATTCTTTTTATTCTGGTTTGTGGTGGGGGGGTGGGTGGGGGGTGTTGTTGTACCTCTGAAATACATAGCACTTGTTAAAAGTTTTACCAACTTTATAATCCTTAATGCCACATCTGTTTGCTGTCTTTATAGCGCCTGTAAAACGTCATTAAATTATTACCACCAGCTGGCCTCGTTGCACAATAACCTCACTTATCTGTTATTCTCTGGGAATACTTTTGATTTATAGACCCTCTTAGAATAAATGATATTATATACATATGTATATATAAATAAACAAGGGGAAATGTGTTCTTGTAAATAATTCATGAGTTTCAATAAGTTACAATGAAGAAGTTTTTGTTTTTTTTCTCCAAGTAAATCAGTCTTATTTAAGTTTAAATGCCTAAATGATGTTCCAAATAATCAACCTGGTTTGCAGGTTTTTAATCTCATTATCCTCTGACATCAATTTATTGTAGTAAAAAAAAATTAAAAGTTACAATTTCTAATCTTTCTTTTTCCAAAATGAATCAATTTAAAACTAAAGGAAAAAAAGGAAAATGTTTCAAAGAATATCAGCAATGCCTCATTGCTCAACTCTAAAGGCTTCCAGCACCCCCTAAAGTCTGTGACGGGGTACTGACATTAAAAAAGTAAATACGGACAGAGTGGCAGTCCTGTGAGAAAACTACAAGAAAGAGTGAAATAAAATCTACACAAACAATATGCGACTGATGTAGAAGTGTGACTCTGCTGCTGCTGCTGCTTATAAATAGCACTCACCCTGGAGTGGTAATAAAGGCTGTTTGCGTAGCTGCTATATGTTTAGTACGTAATGATATATTATTGCTGCAGGTAGTGGGAGCATGTCCTATGTGCTCAGTTCTCTTGGGTGTAATTGCTTCAGAAGAGAAAAAAATGGGGGAAAGAGAAGAATAAGAAGCAAACAGAGAGAGAGAGAGCAAGTAGAGATATTAAAGATTAATAAGGTGTGTGTGTTAAAGCTGTAACTCTCAGGAGTGATACTTTTCATTTAGCTATAGTCTTTTATTTCCCATTGTGCTTATATTTTCGCTCACTGTGGATTTCAGGGTATTAGGAGCGATCCTGAAATGCCTGAACCAAGCCATGGTAGAAGCCACAAGAGTTCATTTTCAAGTCAAATTTTGATTTTATGTGTTATTTACAGCCACTCAATAACATACATTTTTAATTAATAGTGTCCTTTTTTGTTCTATTCTCTTGACTTTTGTAATGGATTTTTTTTCCTTATCTCAACTCTTATGATGACTTTTCAGACAGCTTTATGTCAAAAAAGTTGGGAAGTTCTTTTCATAGAAATCCAATTTATGACCTCAAACTGCATTAAAAAAAATTTGTCATGAAAAACACAACTAAGTGGATTACAAATACAGTAAATGAGCCACTGTGTTTTTATTTAAAGCTCATTTATTTGTAGCCTTAAAAATAAGGATTCATACTTACAAATATGACTATTTCAGTGCAGTAAATCTGCATGGATGGATGTTTGGATTTATAATATGGTCGCTTAATTCTTTAAATTCAAAAGTAAAATTGATTGTTTACAGTCAATTCACACACACATACAGACACACATACTGCTGCGATTCTGGTGTGAAGCTCAGAATAAAGCAGCCCGTGAATTTTGGCCAGGTTTCCGTGTCAGAAGCAGCCGTACGTATGTTTGCAGGGTTTAGAAAGCTCTTTCTTCACACCCTGCTGTTTTCCCCTGATAATTTAATGTCCGTATTCTCCTCTTCAGGCATTAAAACCCTCTGAACTCACATTTCTGTCTTTGTACTTGACAAGGCAGCACTGCAAGGCTGGGAAAGGCACACCAGACTCCGAAAGGCTTCTCTGTTGTCTTGCCTGCAGAGTGTCCAACCAATTACCAAGTTCAAATATGCATCTATCACACTGTTTCTGCTGCAGTCCTTTGATACGGCCACTGTTTGTACCAGACTTTCTTCTCTGTCACTTCTCAAACTGAGCTTTAGAAAAAAAAAATAATAAAGATAGAGGTGGATCACAACTTGTTACACTTCTTTATGTTATGAGAAAAATAACTTGACATGCAAGATATACCTTCTCCTGCAGAGATGAACAATTATTATCAAAGAACTTTGATTAAAATATTTTCAAAGCTGCTAAATTAAAGGTCTAAGATGGGATCCTTAAAGTTAAAGCATTGCATATAATTTAACTTTCAGACAGTACCATAAACATTGAAACATATTGAAGAATCACAGTAAAAATATACAAATATAGGATGTATTTTGTGTGGTCTTCATAAGTCTAAATGTATGACTGAAACATGCAGGATTGAATGGAATTTATAGAGAATTTATAATTGGTTATACATTGGATCTGTTTCTCCTGCAAAGTGCCTTGAGTTGACATTTGTTGGGAATTGTGAGTGATACACAAATTGAAAAAAAATTGAGAATTCATTTGGCTGAACTGAATGCGATGAAAAGATAGAAGTGTTTCATATGTGAATTCATTACTTTGCTGATTTACCTAGTAATTTATGAACAAAATGAGAAATTATTTCTTTTAAATTTTGATATTCTTTAGATGCTAACTCAGAGATCTGCAACATTTACCATCCAAAAAGCTAGTTTTCCTAACTCCAGCTTGAAAAGAACTTGTTTATCACAAATTTAACATGACCTTTGACAAAAGGCAAATTTTAATTGTGATAAATATGTTATAGGAAGTTTGTTTTTAAAGAACCATCATTTTCATTTCTATATTTAGGTTTTAAAATAAAGAAAAACACAAAACCTTTGCAAAAAGAAGATTGATACATTTGATTTTCTATAGCAGGGGTACCCAACCTCCGGGCCATGGACCGGTACCGGGCCGTGGGTCATGTGGTACCGGGCCGCAGGCCACACAGAATTAATAATTTCCAGTATTTCCGGCGGGAGGCAAGATGGCCAACTGAGCGGGGAAACTTTTCAATTGTTCTCCGTAAAGTTCCTCAAAACAACGAACAAGGACAAAACTTTCCAAACAAACAAGTTGGTTAGAACGGTTAAGGTTTACAAAACGTAAAGTAACTGATTTGAAGAAAAATAGAACGAAAATGACCTCAAACGATGAAGCTACCAAGAACGGGAGGATGATGAAAGCAAAAGGCGGGCCTCTGTTCCATGACTACGCTGCCATGGAAACCACTTGTGCGGGTGCGGACAAGCGGCAGCTTGAGGACTCTCCACAGAACACTCCGGTCATAGGAGCTCCGACGGAAAAGAGGGTAAAACCCAATAAAGAGGCTTCATTAGAGTCTATAATGATAGCTATAACTCGCCTGAACTCCCGCTTTGATAAACAAGAAAGTGGTTTGGAAGATGTGAAGTCCAAAATCAGAGAGAATAGTACCATGATATGAAGCCTAGCTAAAACACTTGAGTTTAATGCTGCCGAGATAAAAGAATGCAAGACAAAAGCGGCAGTCTTAGAAGAAAATATTACGTCGCTGGAAAAAGAAAACCGCGACTCATCAAGAGGTCCACAGCCGTCGCTGGAATTTAAGAATCAAGGAAATTAAAGAAAAGATGAACGAAAACATACGTGAAGATGTCATTGACCTACTGAAAAAAGTGGCACCGCGCATGGCAGGGAGAATGGATGACATCGTGGATGTGGTGCACCGTGTCGGGAAGAAGGAAGAGAAGTGGACGCGATCGGTCATCATCCGGTTTGTAAAAAGAAAGGACAGGGATGACATCTGGGATCTTACGAAGAACTCAGCTGTCTGCAATGAACCCAGGGTTTTCTTCACTGAAGATTTGTCGGAGGGCGTTAAACAAGCAAGGGAGGTGCTGTGGCCGAGGATCGACGAGGCAAGAAAAGCAGGAAAAAGGGCATACTTTCGGGGCCCTTACGGATACATAGACGGTAAACGGATCTAATCACCAAAATTTAAATATGCTCAACATATCGAGGAAAGTAATTTTTGGATAGAGGAGCTGCTTTGATGTTCACAGTTTAAGGGTACTCAGATTACCTGTAATATTTCTATAAACTGAACTGTTCTCTTACCTCGGTTGGGGTCAATTTATTTTTATTTAAACCTTTTTATGTTTCATCTAAGATCTGAACTATCTTTTATTTCTGTAAATACAAGAGGTCTGAAAGACAATGTAAAACGCAAGGTTACTTTTCCTTTCTGCAAAGGATTTAAAGCTCATGCTGTTTTCTTACAAGACACACTCCTGTGAAGAGGATGAGACTTTTTGGAAGAACCAGTGGGGAGAGAAGATTTATTTTTCACATGGGACAAATCGGTCTGGGGGTGTGGCTATATGTTTTCAACATTTTCCTGGAGAAGTAATAACTTATAAAGCTGACAAATATGGACATTGGGTTGTAATCCTTGCTAACTTGGAGGGGTCATTATGTCTTGTTGTGAATATATTGAATTCAATTCAGTTTATTTTATGCGCCAATTCACAACAGATGTCATCTCAAGGGACTTAACAAGAAGTCATTTCAATACATTTATACAAACATTCCAATCAGTTAAAAAGTTTCCTATTTAAGGAATCCCAGCAGATTGCGTCAGTCATTGGCGTGAGGTTGGGCCCCGTTGATGCAGACTTTCCAACCACAGCAATCCTTCAGCAATCCCTCATACTGAGCAAGCATGTAGCGACGGTGGAGAGGAAAAACTCCCCTTTAACAGGAAGAAACCTCCATCAGAACCAGGCTCAGTAGGAGCGGCCATCTGCCACAACCGTCTTGGGGTTTGAGAAGACAGAGCAGAAACACAGAAGGAACAGAATATACGGGTATAACAATTTAAATCAGAACAAAAGGCTGTTTGATGATATATCAGACATAATCGCATAATTCAAACTTTCTTATAATATTAGTCTTACAGTGTTGGGAGGGGATTTTAACATTGCACCGGATGAATGGTTAGACAGATCCCCGTCATTTTATAATGACCACCAGTATAACACAGTTCTTAAGATTTTTAAAGATACTCACTCTCTCACTGATATCTGGTGTCAAAAAAAAATGAATGTCAATAAACATGAATAAAACCTAATGGTGGTGCAAAATCAAGGATAGATGATTGGTTATTATCCCCTGAAATACTGGAATTTGTCACTAAGGTTGAAATAGCTGCAGCACCTTTAACTGACCATTGTTTAATTGGATTAACTCTCAAACCAAATGTTAATATCAACCACTATAAGAGCTATTGGAAATTTTATTCAGATTTATTATTGGTGGAAGAGTTTGTCAATGAGGTAAGAAATACATTATTGGAAATTTAAAATTATACAGAACTAAACACTTATTTTAAAAAATGGGAATATTTTAAATTTAAAGTGAGAAGTATTTCTATTAAACAGGGAAAAATCAGAAGCCAACGCCTAAGGGAAAAATAATATAACCCTAGCACATGAAATTAACATGTTGTGTAAGAGACATGATCTTACAGAAGAAGAAAAGGCTACTTTTTCAAATTTACAATCCAATCTGAATTATTCACTCAAAGAGCAAAGGGTGCTTATGTAAGGTCCAGGGCTAAGTGGATAGAGCAAGGGGAGAAAAACTCATCTTACTTCTACCATTTAGAAAAAAGAAGACAAGAAAAGAATAAATTGGATGTATTAATGATTAATGACAAAGAATGTCACCAAGCAAATATAATATCTGAAGAGACTTACAAATTTTATTCAAATTTATACTCCTCCAATTACACTCCTGAATCTTCTGAAAATTTTCTCGAGAATATAAGACACAATATTCCTCAAGTTGAACAGGGTTTTAAATTGTTATGTGATGCAGAAACACAACTAATAGAACTAGCACATGAGAATAATAATCTCACAACAACGATGAAGCAAGGGGTCATTACTCTCTTACCAAAGCCAGGAAAAGATAAAAGGTATAATGAAAATCTTAGACCCATATCCTTATTAAATGTAGATTATAAACTTTTCACTCAAATGTTAACCAATAGATTAAAGTATGGGATAGGAGATGTTATTAGTGAAACTCAGTCGGGCTTTATTAAAGATAGATCAATACACAACAACATTAGATTAGTTTTAGATTTATTGGATTACAACTATTTAATTGAAGATCAAGGTTTCATTTTTTTCCTTGATTTCTTATAAAGCTTTTGATCTGGTTGAGCATTATTTTATTTTGAAGACTCTTGAATTTTTCGGCTTTGGTAAGAAGTTCATTGACATGATTAACATGTTGTATAAGGATATACAGTTCAGTGTCTTTACCTGCGGGTACAACCAAAAGATTCCAGATAAATAGAGGGGTAAAGCAAGGATGCCCGTGCTCACCTCTGATTTTTATTTTAGTTGTAGAAATATTATCAACTTATATAAAAAACAGTACAGATTTGAAACCATTAAATGTTCTGGGCAGGCCTCTAATTATCACACAATTAGCCGATGACACGACAATTTTTATAAAAAATGCTGATCAGATTCCTCTAGTAATCAAGAAAGTGGAGATGTTTTCTAAAGCTTCTGGGTTACAATTAAATCTTAAAAAATGTGAGCTGATGGCCCTTCATGAGCACCCAAATTCAGACTTACATGGAATCCCTGTGAAAACTGAAGTAAAATACTTGGGAATTATATTGTCAAAAGATTGGAAAAGAAGGGAACTCCTAAACATTGAAAACAATATAACCAAAACACAACCTATTTTAAATTCTTGGTTACAAAGAGGTTTATCAATCTTTGGTAGAATTTTAATTACCAAAAGTGAAGATTTATCTAGATTTATTTACCCTGCATTTTCCCTAGCTGTCCCTGATCATCTAATTAATAAAATAAACAAAAACATTTTTAATTTTAAATTGAAAAATAAACATCACTATATTAGAACAAATGATGCAGTTAAACCCATTGCTGAAGGTGGTCTAAACATAATTGATTTTGAAGCTATGAATGGAACACTAGAATTAAAATGGATCTTATGGATTCTGATAGAAATGGCCTTAATTACTCTGTTCTCACAGAGAAATACAGTCTTAAATGTACCAACAAACAATATAATACTATAATTAAGGCTATTCCTTTAGAAATGTTAAATTTGGTGAAAGGTTTATTGAAGTATGATGTTGTAATATCTAGATTTCCTTTGATTATAATAGATGACATAGAACTTAAAAACAGAAAATGTTCAAACAAAATAATAAGAAGTGCAATAACAAATAAACTTCACCCACTTTAATTTAAAAGATTTTACACCCTCAATGATTTTCCAATAGATATACAAATGAAAATCAGAACCACATGTCTCTCCCTCCCAATTTATCCTAAAGCTAAAGACACTCATTTCAAAATTTTAAACGATATTTATCCCAGTATTGAATTTCTAAGATAACTTTTTAATATTGATTTAAACTCTTGTTCATTTTGTGAATGTGATATTGAATCTGTGGAGCATTTAATTTTTTTATTGTCATTTTACCAGAACTTTATGGAATTCTTTTCAACATTGGATATCAGAATATGTTAGTGATGCACCCAATATACTATACAAAGATGTCAAATTTGGAGTATTTTTGCAAGATAGCAAGAAAAAACGTTTTTTTACAATACTTGTATACTTTTAGTTAAACAATATATTCACAAATGTAAATATTTGAAGGTCAAACCACTCTTCCAAATTTATTTAAATTAATTTTTGCAATTTAGGAAAGCCTTATGTCATGTAAAAACTAAAGCAGCTACTATCTTCATTAATTTCATTCAATCTCAGGTATGATTACAGACCTCTTGTAAATGTGCGTTTTTTTGTTGTTTCTTTTTTTGGTTTATTTGTTTGTTCTTTCTCATGTTTTACGACCGTTTTACACTTTTGTAATTTAATTTGTACACTTGCTCAGTCTTATACAAATACGTAAAAGGTTGTAATACGGTTTGTAATGCCCTATTGATTGAAAATAAAGGATATTAAAAAAAAAACTTCCAGTATTTCCGTTTTATGTATTTTCTGAGTGTGATCGCTGTTTTATTTAGAAAAATGACCGGATATCTCCGTTACATAGCTCAGTCTTGACACGTCAGGGGGCTTGTATTGGTCACGTGATAATTACCGCTAAAATTAACCCCACAAGCTAGCAAGATGGATAAAAAACAAATGTCTCTCGATTGTTTCTCTGGAAAGGGGAAAAGGCCCAAGGCTCTCACTGATTCAGCGTTGTGGTGAGGTAGATTTTTCATGCACTATGTGTTTGTTTTTGTGGTAAATTTAGAATTATTAAATATTGCCATGGCGATCAGAGAGCGTTAGGGGGCTGAGTGTATGTTACTAGTGTAATGTCTTCTCGATGTTAGGAGGATGCTGTTCATAAAGCTGCGAATACACATTGGATTTATGTCTATTGGTATAAGTTTAAAAATAGTCCATTTTTATACCAACCGTTTATCATTTATCCGCCACACCTTAAAGGCCGGTCCGTGAAAATATTGTCTGAAAAAGGTTGATTATTTTAAGTGCAGGTCAAGATACGTAAAAAGTCTTAAAATACATTAATCTTTTTCCTAATTCCTTTATTTAAAAATGAAACACCAAGACTTTAATTTCCGTACATATACTCAGAGTGAAAGAAATCCTACATGGGAAATAATTGTTTTCAACCAAATCAACAGTAACAGAAGTACTGGTATCCCTGTAAGATACATACCAAAGAAAAACATAAAATATATATATCTATATCTATATACCTTTTAAAGTTGATCTAAGAGTCTGCAAGCTTTTAATCATTAGGCAATGAATTTCTCTTGGCATGACACTGAGGCCCATTTCTCTGAGCAACTCTTTTAATATGGGAAAGACAAGAAAACATGGAAATCAAGTGAGGCAGATAAACATTTTTATAAATACATCCAAAAACTGAGACACATCTTCCTCATAAAAGAGCAATTGATTTGTTGAAGAAATTCAAGTATTTAAATAAATTCAGATATCACACCAATACATTACTTTAAGTTTCATGTGCTGCAGTAAATCTAACATTTTTCTGAACTGCCAGGTGGTAGTTTACACTACGGAGCAAATCAAGGGACAGTGAAGGAAGCTTTTTGGTGTGTTCATTTTGTAGTCGGACTTCGTAAATTCCGACTTCCGAGTGGGGAAAAATCAACTGGAACGACCCCCGAAGTCACACTTTCAACTTGGAAAGCTGAGATTTTCTCTTGCTCCAACTTTGACTTTCAATATGGCCGCTCGTTGGGTCAACGACAGTAAGTTGTGGTGGAAACTTGTTTATTTTACAAGACACACTAGTAAGAGTGGGTCTAAAACTGATGTTACATGCAGAGTTTGCAACTCTACACGTAAAAAGATAAAAGTGATGTTTGCATGTGGAAAGTACAGCTTATAACAATGTTTATAAGAGGCACAGTACTACCAACAATGGCTACCTCGGCCTCGCCATATTAGAATCCCAACTTATCCAACTACATTGACTCAAACACTGTTCACTCAGGTGTGACGTTAAACCCAGCTCCGACTTCCGAGGTAACTGGAACGCTCCATTTTTGACTACTGTCCATTTTATATCTTTTTTTTTATATATTGTTTTATATCTATACAAATGCAGGCACTTTTGCTGTAGCCAAAAATAGTTCCTGCTTTAAATTTTCTGAGTTTTATAAAATATCTTCAACCCAACAGACAAGAGCTTTTTTTTAAGAGCGAGCTATTACAGTTCAGCTTGCTTTAACACTGTACTTCCACTGTTAGTTTTGGTGGTTGCTAGTAGCTATAACAACAGTCAGAAAACCAGAAGAAAGCATAGTCTAAGAAAATGCAGCATATTTATTGTTGTGAACTTGTTATGTTTGAAATCCCCAACCTTGACATCGATGTTCAACCACATGCAAAAGCAGTGATAGCAACTTCTCCAGCTCAAATGTGAGTTCATAAAGTAGAGTTATATTGTGATTTAGTCAATCTAGAGGAAGAAGTTAGTAGAAATATCATATGAAAGCAATAGTATGCATATCAATCCAACCAGCACAGTCCAGAGTGATTTAAAAGTATTTTGTGGTGATCACATTCTGCCTGTAATTCACCAGAGTGATCAATGTCTAACGCTTATGACATTCAAAACACTTCAATTCTGGCAGGATTCAGATATATTTACTGAGCTGGCATGAACCAGCATTGTTCACAGACATGCATTTGCACATTCTTCCCGTCTACAGTACTTTGTCATCAGAATAGCCCAGTTTCTATGAAGTAGCCATGCAGTGGTTGTATAGGTTTTCCTCCACATATTCAGTCTGTTTTGAGTCTTGTGTTTTTTACCTTATTTTAAGTTAATCTACAGTAAGTTTTCACAGAGCAACACATTTGGCCCCCCCAAAAAGTAAATTCAAGCTAAACTATACAGTTGGTGAATGGGAGGAAAGTTATAATTTAAAGAGTGTGCAGTCAAATACCCTCTTCTTCATTTGGCTCAGGCACTGAGAAAAAACTGTTGCAACTGAAGCTAATTATTACGTCTAAACTTGCAGGAGGATTGCTTGGATTTGTTTGGTACTGATTTAACACGATGTGCAAACATCAGCAGATGTTTTGTAATGACAGAGGGCACATGAAATATTGGGAACCGCTGTAAGGGAAAGTTTTTTTTTACCTTATTAACCTCCTGCTCAAATGCAATAGCTGTGGTCACCACAGGTTGTTTGTGCTCTGCTTAAACTAGGCTGTATCATAGCATAAACTATGAGATGGTTTGGAATATGATGCTAGTAGCCATAGCATAAACTGAGCTGTGTCCTGTTTGAGCTCCTTAGCTGAGATGCTCACTACTAGGGATGTGCATTGGCAAAAATCTGGCGATACGATATGTGTTACGATACAGGGGAGGCGATACGATATATCGCGGTACTATGAGTAAGACGATATATTGTGATTTTTAAAACTCAATTTAACGGTAGGAAAACTGTCACAGCATTCTAAATGTCCCAACCTGTTTCATGCTTTAACACATCGAGTTTTATTACTAGATCTAGTTGATCCACTGGAACCAAGAAGGTGTAAACAGCCACAAACTACCAGTCGTGCTTTTAATTTTACTACAAAAAGTAATGTCATCATTAATGGTTCCATTCAAATACAAAAAAAATCTTTTTTTTTGAATATCGATACAATATCGGGAAATAAAATATTGCGATATATCGGTGTATCGATATTTTTCTTACATCCCTACTCGCTACATTTCTTCTCTGTTGCCAATAATTACCCACACTTTCATTTAACTATTCACTTTCTCACTAAACATAAGGTTATTTACCGACCCATCCTCAGTTCTAGACAAACAAACGTTTGAATTTTCTTTTGGGAGATCTGAACAGAGTCACGTGAACAAATCGCCAACCCAACTGCAAACACATGTTGCCAACAGCCAATGAAAGAGAAATGAGAACTGGCACCATCTGTGAACTGGATTTTTCTTTTTTACTTTATTTGTAACTTTTCAACGTTACCTTTGTAACCGCAAAACAGCACTAGACATAAAGCAAAATATCTATAACCTAACTACGATTAAGTAGCGATAAAAAACAGCAGCAGAGTTGTTTGGATATTTAAGACTTAGAAACAGTAAATGATGAAGGACCTTATTTGACAACTCACTTATTGAACATTAAGATAATGGGATTTAATTTAAAGAATTTACAATTCTAAAGAAATATTTTTTGCATTCAACAAACCTAGCTTTCAATATTGCTAATAGTATTTGCACAATCCTGCCCAAACATAATTTTGTCTGTTAATATATAAATAATATTTTTTGAAAACTACCAACTAGGGCTGGGCGATAAAGCAATTTTATCGATTAATTCGAATTTGCCATTTAAGAAAATTTATTTTTGGGAAAATTGAGATTTTCCAAAAAATCTTCTCTTCACCTGAGAAGATGCTCTCTTGGGCTTCCGTAGTTTGGAGCAAGGTCAGCCAGTCCGTCTCTCGCAACGCGTAGACGTCAAAATGGCAACTAGCAAAGAGGAGCTTGTTCCCCAAAAAGTGACAGTTTCTTCAATTATATGGAACTGGTTCGGTTTTGCGACTTCAGACTTGGAGCAACGAACAGCACGCTGCAAAATCTGTTAGACGGCTGTTGCTACCAAGGGAGGGAGTATGACGAATGTGTTTCAACACCTGAAACAGAGGCTCTCCGTCGAGTGGGAGAAGTGCTGCTCTCTACGAGATGCTCAAGCAAGCAGCAGCTCACAAAAAACAGCCAAAAGACAAGCCACCATAGGGGAATCATTTTCACACTGTGTCCCTTATGATAAGACGGGTGTCCAGTGGAAAGCAATCACAGATGCCATCACAATTTATATTGCCAAAGATATGGTGCATGTGTATACAGTGGAAAAGCCAGGCTTTATTTACCTACTGAAAACTTTGGACGCCAGGTATGTGCTACCAACTTTGCACACAACTTTGAATTCAGGTAGACTCCCAAAGGACATATTAAAATAAGAGTTTCAAAGAAATAGATTCTGTCATTTGTTATTTCTGTTGAAGAAAGTAAAGGGAGAAAGAAAAAAAATTAATAAAAATCGGAAATCGGATTTGGTGTGAAAAAATCTGAGATTTTATTTTTAGGCCATGTCGCCCAGCCCTACTACCAACATTGACAGTCATATCAAAACCCAACACCTCCAAAAAATTCTTAGTCTATCTTCTACTACCGCCACCTACTGGTATGTTAGTTTCTTTAAACTGCTGTCCTCACAAGAGTTTCCTCGAGAGTTTGATGTGCTCCGTTTTAGGTGTTCTAAGAAATCTTGTCAGTCTGTGGTCCAGCAGCAGTTGCAGTTGTCAAGTGTGTGAGTCTTTCAATTCTTAAACAAAAACCAGTCTGTTAGTGTGAACACCTTGTATCAAAATCCATGACGACTGTGAAAGTCTTGTAATGCTGTTGTGATTGTAATTCCGAAAGCTCGATTTTGTATAGAAATGCGTTTTAAAACTACTTCAGAAAAACAATGGAACAGCTGACTGGGTTATTTATGTTTCAAACTTTCAAGATTGTTAGGAGTTCTTGCTTTAAAGTTCTTCAAGTGTACAAAAAGGGCTTTACATTTTTGCCTACATTATTCTAAAATATTGGTTCATAACTAGAGAAAAACCTCATTTTTAGCATGTACAAGAAACTGCAACAACAATGGGACTTCTTAGAAATTTTTCTAGAAAAAAAAACTTTGAGACACTTTTGGCAATAAATGTAAGTAATGTATTGAAATGGTTATTTTGTGAAGGCAAGTTTATTTTATTTTATTCTTTCTCCTCAGTAAACAGTTTGGTTTTATAAAGAAAGTGGCTCTTGATTTCCCCAGGGATTCTAACATGGCCTGCAGAGAACTACCTGTCAGCACACCTGAGCACCTCAGCACAGCTAACCGTTTATTGCTGACTCCCCTGCCTCTGTTCACAGAGGTGAAACAAGAAATATGTAATGTTCATTGACTTTGTTTGGCACTTGGGGTCCAGGGAAAACCCCTGAAGTGGCAGAATAATGAAAACATTTCAAAACTTTTCAACAGAAATTGGTGGCATTTTAATTTTGGTGGACTTGCCAAATATATTGTCGTTTTAATATTCTCTATAATATACATATTGTATTAAGTGTGTTTACCTTCCCACCCAGGCCAAACTTGTTACATTGAAGTTTACAACAAGCTCTTGAAACTTATACCCATTTTCGTTAGATGCACTGGAAGTTTTATGACACCATAACACAAATTCAGCATGCAATGCTTTTCATGTTCCACTGTAAATGTGCAGGTCTTAACCCTAGTTTATACTTTTCTTTCAGGAAGTTTGCACTCATACGCACACGTATTGACAGGCGTTTTCCTTTTATACTTCTCTGTTGTTGCAAAGCAATTCCCCACCAGGACAGCAGGGGGTGTAGACTTTTTCTGGCGGGTCTGCCTGCCATTGCAGTGACGTCTCTGGTCGACGACAGTTTATTTACTTCAGGTGGCCAACAGAGAATGAGCTTTGATGGAGCTGGAAAGCCTTATACTAGAAGTGCAGCACATTGAATACTCTAAAAATGCATGTTAACAAACACAGCAGTCTATCAGCGGTCTGACCTTGCAATATAAAGCATCTAGTAACCAAAAACTGCATTGACTACTAACTAGGTCAACTGTAGAGCCCCGTTCTGAAGAAATGATCTTTGGCTCTTCCGTTGCGTTCGACGAATAGTTAAAAAATTGGGCTCTACTCTGTCTGTCCATGCGTGCCTGTCGACGAGCCCTTGCGTCGACAGATAGCACTGAATGCCTCTGCACCAGTAAAAACTAGGGTTTAGTTTGTAAAGGGCTGATTCCTCTTATGGCAAATAAATGTCTCTTTTCCTCATCAAAACATGCATAAGATAGATTAAAGAAGAATCTGGCAGCACTCATTAGACCATGAATTTGATAAAGCTTAGTTTGAATGCTTATAAAGCAACATTGACAGCCCCGGGGATTGTGACAGCTTCTCCAATTAACAATTGGTGCTTATACAGTATAAGAACATCCGTCTGTGACTTATTTATGATTCCGTATGCCAGTTGTTGTCGTAAATTCTTATGTATGCGAGTGAATGGATTTCCACTGCTATGACAAGATTTTCCTCCTCCATCTGACCCTGCCATATGCTAAAAGATGTCTCTTTTGTCCATATTTACTTTATAATTATATACAGTCTGTTGTTTTTGACAATGCATCTGCAGAGAGAAATGACCAGAAACCAGATATATGCACCCCTTTAGTCTTATTTTTGTAAATCTTCTATCTATCTATCTATCTATCTATCTATCTATCTATCTATCTATCTATCTATCTATCTATCTATCTATCTATCTATCTATCTATCTATCTATCTATCTATCTATCTATCTATCTATCTATCTATCTATCTATCTATCTATCTATCTATCTGTCTGTCTGTCTGTCTGTCTGTCTGTCTGTCTGTCTGTCTGTCTGACTTATTAATCATTTTTCATTTAATTAATATTAGTATACAATAATGTGGTTACTTGGCAATATTCAATGTTTATTAGTACTTTTACTTGTATGTAATTCTATTTGGTCACTTTGTGTTTTTCATACTATAGGATGCAAAACAAATCTTATTAAGAATATGAATGAATATCAAGAAAAAAAGACAGACTGGTAAAAAAAATTAATAAGTGTAGTTAATTTATTTGAACAGAAAAAACAATAAAAAACCACTACCAAAGACCCAGGGGGTTGTAATTAATCCCATTTGAACATACATAACATACATAAGGTAGTCTAATTAGTTGTCAAAACAAATCGTTACACAAAGATGACATTTTATATAATTAAAATATACTTAATTCAGTTATTGTTTAGGACATTAAATGTAAGTTCAGAAACTGCAAGTTCAGAAGACACGTTACTTGTCTCAGTCCTCTTCATTAGGTCCAACAAGTAAGATGAGTAAGATGAGTGAGCCATAAGGCCTCTTGCACATAGGAATTGGTATGGGCTGCTATTGTAACCGGAGTACATGGGGTCAGATCAGTCTCATTAAGAATAAACTCATGCAGGGTTTTTCACAAATTCACATGCTCATTCACAAATGCACACGCTCTGGTTCACAAATAGAATTTTGAAGAAACACTTGTAATATAACTTCACAAATGCACACGATCTGTTTCACAAATGCACACGATCTGTTTCACAAATGCACACGATCCGTTTCACAATTGCACACCATCCGTTTCACAAATGCACACCATCCGTTTCACAAATGCACACCAGCCGTTTCACAAATGCACACAATCCGTTTCACAAATGCACACAATCTGTTTCACAAATATAACTTTGAGGGAAGCTTCAAATATAAACTCACAGATCATACGAATCGCTAAATGTGCATTTACGAACCACTTCTCATTTGCGAATCTCTCTGTATTTGTGAGATAATTTTGTGTGGTGAATTTTGAGACTGTTGTAATGTTGCAGGTCAACAAACGTCACCATTGGCTAATGAATCTGTCAATCAAATTTACGATTCTGATTGACAGATTCGTCAGCTAACCAATTTCTTCGTTTTCAGCCAATCGTATGGCTGCTTACAAGAGAGTTCTGACACTCCCATACACTTATATGGAAAGAATGGAATGCGGAAGTCACATGGGTCTGCAGCTGCGGATACTTCCAAACAGCGCAACGTCATCCTCGGTGTTTTGAAACTATTATTCCGGTAAGTTAATGGAACCACAACATTTTTTAGCATTGAAAAGCGTTAGCTGACTGCTCTGTACCAAAAATAAGTCAAGGGTCTTATTTAATGTAGCCAGTTTTGGTTAATTAAATGTGTTAATGAGCTGGTTGTAGTTTAACTGCCACTAGCTAATTGTGAGTAGCAGAGGTCTGGAAAAGCTTGACGACCTATTGACGAGTTTATTTCAGTATGTCAAATTCAGCTTTTTAAAAATATTCATCACAGTTTGAAAGAGGATATACACTTTTATATCTCATTAATTTTAATGCTTAATTTTTTTTGTGTCTAAAATATATTTAATGAGTTGCTGGTCACTGTATCAACGGTCTTTAACTGACTTTGATGCATCAGAGATGGAACCATAAATGGAGATATCAGTAAAGAAAAATGTGATTGTGAAGATGAGAAATTATTTCTTTATTTTTCAGTTAAACCACATAAGAACTGACTGCAATAAACTGCTGAAGCAAATGGCATACAGGATCACCAAAGAAACAAGATATGTTGTTTTCTTGTTTTGTGTCCTCCAAAATAATAAGAGCTGAATCAAGACATTTAAAGAACAGTACTTGAACACCATTACCTTTATAAAGTTGATATTTACTGCAGAACTGTTCATTTGCACTTGTTGATCAGAAATGACTTCATATCATACCAAAGCTAATGCAAGCATTGCAATCTTTTTTTTATTATTCCCTGAACATGCCAAGATTATGTATGATTAAAATAACACGTAGCATCGTTTAAATTAAAGTACAAAGGACAAAAAAAATCCCACCAAAACATACTATATATATATATATATATATATATAAATCTAAAGCTGCAACGCCATGGAAAAATGAAAACCTCCGAAAAATTAAGAGAAATTGTAGGGCGGCAGAGAGAAAATGGAGGAAAAGTAAAACCACAATAAACCATCAAATATACACAGATCTTCTCAAATTATACAACAATGCAGTGAGAAATTCAAGAAATTCATACCTCTCCAAAATCATCTCGGAACATAAAAATAATTCCAAAATCCTTTTTTCCACCATTGATAAACTTTTTAACAGAGCTACTACTGCATTTCCTAAAACCCCCTCAAACACTCTTTGTGAGGAGTTCGCAGACCACTTCAGAGGGAAAGTAGAAACCATCAGATGTAAGATTTTATATTCTCAGAGTAACATGGTTTTAGACAAATCTGAGTGTGTGTCTTTACCAGAGGAAAGGCTGGACAGTTTGTCCTGGTAGAGGCTGAGACTCTTGATAAAGTTTTCTCCACATGTGTTTTGGACCCGATTCCCACGTCCTTTTTTAAGCAATTTTATGGATCTTTTAGAGATGAGATTTTAACCATGATGAATTGCTCCCTTCAGACGGCGGTCTTTCCTCCCGCCTTTAAAGGGGCAGTAGTGAGGCCCCTGTTGAAGAAGAGCAATTTAGATTTTAATGATTTTAACAATTTTAGACCGGTATCTAACTTACCTTTTTTAAGCAAAACTTTAGAAAAAATTGTTTTAATTCAACTTAATGATTTTATTAATGAGCACAATGTCCTGGAGAAATTTCAGTCTGGTTTTAGGGTGAACCACAGCACAGAGACGGCCCTTCTAAAGATTTTAAATGATTTTAGATTAAACTATGATGCACAGAGGGTGACAGTGTTGGTTCTACAGGATCTAAGCTTCCTTCGATACAGTAGACCACACTATTCTTTTAACCCATTTAAAACAGACTGGCCTCTCTGGTGCTGTTCACAAATGGTTCACATCCTATCTCACAGACAGGACTTTTCTGGTAAGTTTAGATACCTGCCCCAGGGTTCGATTTTAGGCCCAGTGCTTTTTAACCTGTATATGCTCCCTCTTGGCAGTGTCATCAGAAGACATGGAGTCAACTTTCACAGTTATGCTGATGATACAGAGTTGTACATCTCCATGTCTCCCGTTGACACACGGCCAATGGATGCACTTTTTAACTGCATTTTAGACATTAAATCCTGGATGGCAGAAAACTTTATCCAGCTCAACCAGGACAAAACTGAAGTTTTAGTCATTGGTCCTGAGGCTCAGAGAGAGAAACTTTTACCAAAACTACAATCACTGTCTTTTAATCCCTCTTTACAAGTGAAGAACCTGGGTGTGATTTTTGACTCTGAGCTGAGTTTTATTCCTCACATAAAAAAATATTACTAAAATAGGTTTTTATCAACTAAAGAACATCGCCAGAGTCCGCCCCATTCTCTCTCGGGCCAATACGGAGAAGCTGATGCATGCTTTTATCTCCAGTAGAATTGATTACTGTAATGCCCTGCTTTCTGGTCTTCCCAAAAAGAGTATATCAGGTTTACAACTACAACAAAATTCAGTTGCACGTGTCCTGACGAAGACCAGGAGGCGGGAGCACATTACACCGGTCTTAAAATTATTTCATTGGCTCCCCGTACATTTCAGGATCGACTTTAAGGTCCTTTTAATGGTTTTTAAGTGTCTTAATGGTCTTGGGCCTTCTTATCTCTCTGAACTGCTTTTACCATATAAACCTTCGCGGTCTCTGCGCTCCTCTGGCAGCCGTCTCCTTGTCACCCCAAAAGTCAGGACACACAAGCATGGCGAGGCGTCTTTCCAGTTTTATGGCCCTCACCTCTGGAACAGGCTGCCAGAGAACCTCAGGGCTGCAGAGAACGTTCATGTTTTTAAGAGCAGGCTCAAGACTCACCTTTTTAGCTTAGCTTTTAACTGATTATTATTTATTACTGTTTGTTTAATTGCTCTGCATGTTTTATATGATTATATTTTTATCAGTTTTACTATTTAATCTTAGCACATTAATTTACTGTTTATTTTTATACTTTTATTTATCTTAATCCCCGTTCCAGTGTTTCCTCTGTGGGAGCCCTCTGCCCCGGGAGCGGTGGTCGGCTGTGGCTGCCTGGGTGCTCTCCAGGTGGAGCTTGGGTGGAGGTGGGGGTCTTGGCCTTGCCTCCACTGGGTGCCCTGTGTCGGTGCCTCGGCTGCTGCTGTTGGTCTACCGCTGCCGGGGCAGATGGCTCCTCTGATGGCGTTTCCTTGCATGGTTCATCTACACTCGGCCCAATGTCCTTTTTTACTTTTTCTTTTAACTGTGTGTGTGCATGGGAGATGGGTTGGGGGGAGGGGGGTATAACTGTGACCATGCTTTTAAATCTGTGGGGGTGGGAAGGGAAGGTGGTTTTATGTTGGGTCATTTTAATCTGTAAAGCACTTTGTGATGCAACTTCTTGTATGAAAAGCGCTTTATAAATAAAGTTTGATTTGATGATTTGATTGTTGTATTAAACAGACAAGAGGGAAAGAAGGTAGCTCAGGTTGACATTGAGTGAATAGAGATGAGTGTCAGGGAGGTTATTTGATGAAAGGTTGCAAAAAAGAGTGAAAGATAACCTTTGAAAGATGGTAGAGAGGCAGATATGATCGTTTGGAATATAATACTAGGGAAAGGGTGATTAGGAAAATGATGATCCATTGCAGAAAACAACCCAAAAAAGATCTAACAAACTGTTTCTGTGTTAGATTTAGTCATAAAATACAAAATGACATTAAACAAAAATAAACTCAATAGATTCATGCTTTTGAAATATTGTATTTGATCATTTACTATTTTTAAGATGTGTGTTTAAACTTTAGTGTCTTTATTTACCTGCAGTTAAGTTTCATTAGAGAACTAACCCCTGCTGTACCTTTATATAAGGCAGATTAGCTATAGGAAGTGAGACTAAAGTAGATGTGTTTGCAGATTCATGCACTCGCATGAGGGATGATGCATTAAATTTATCTACATCCCTCACTACACCCACCTGGCCTCATATTAATGATACCTCCTGCTGGTGTCAGTATATTGACTTTTCACCCCCCTTTCCCCAACCCACACATCTTCTTTCTATTCTAAGGCACAAAATGTCACAACAAAAGCATTTTACAGTTTAACATGACAGAACAAATGTGTCACCTCGCACCCTATTAAGGCATCAGCTTCACTAATTGCTGGTTACACTTGAAAACCGACTATTAATTTTATTAAGTTGAAACGCGGAACTGGCAAAAACGATAAGTGGTGGACAGGTGTGAAGCTTGAATAAATGAGGGAAAGGAGACTGAGAATGACTTGCTTTGTTGTCATGTTATATTGCTGAACTCTTAATAGAATATTAACCCTTATAGAAGCACAATAAATCTAGAGATGGTCTTTGTCAGCATATTATCTGATGTCCAATCTAAATAAGTTTGTGACCATCAATGCAAACAAACTGTCAGAGGAGGAAAACTTTACAACATCCGATTTCTAAAATGAATGCTCAAGTATAAGTTTCCATATTAATGATATCCGAACATCACTTTTATCTTGATGTTTAGGATTGTTGTCAATACAGTGATTTCAGTGCTGTTTGGTCCAAAATAGCCTATCTTTTTCTATCTCTATCAACAAAAACACAAGTTTATTAGCTCCTGAAAAAACCTTGATGTTGTTTCTCAGTTTTCCCCATGAATCTTAGGACGGGTGCGGTGTATCCTTTACTGCTCTCCATATCCCAAGATGCATTGCGAGCAGGCCGGGAGTTGCTCCAGCACAATGGCTGACGAAGGAGGAGACGGAGCGAGAGAAGAATACTGCTTTAAAAGTTTATTAAAATCTGGCAGTGCAAAAAAAAAAGGTTAAAGCACTTGTGTTTTAGCCTTTTTTCTCGTTTTCATCATAATCCGTTTTTATCACCATTTATCATAAATAATAATAGTAATTACGAATAAGCTGGTATGGCGGGGCCGTTTTTTTAAATGAATTGGCAGTATGATAATTTTTTTTCTTTTGAAATAAGCTTTTTTTTTTCGTTTTATGGAGCAAACAGCAGACGACAACGCTGATTAAGCTCAGGGGGGAGAATGAGCAGCTCTTCACTGGGGTCTTCGGCCGTTGTGGCATGGAGGTAGAAGTTTTTTACCCACTTTGTGCTTATGAGAACGCTTATTAAAAAAATGACAAAAGTGTGAATTACAAAAGTGAGGAAAAAGTTCACCACAAGTTCTACCTCCATTTCTGTAGCTTCTTCTGCTTAGCGCTGTAGCGGTTGCTAGGCGACAGACATCCGCCGAGGTAGGGGCGGGAATTCACCTGAAGACTAGAACCGTCCAAATTAACATCCGGTCTACCCGTTGAAGAAGGACCAGACCTGCTTAGACCGGTGAGGACGGGTCCTTAGAAGGATCCAGCCCCTGAATCTGGACACAGCCATTGTTTTTCTTAGGTTTTCAGCGTACTGCTAGTTTCAGAATTCAACGAGTACCAGGACTCATCAGGCTCAAATTATAAAAGAGTGGTTCAGGATGCATTAGGCATTGTTTTCCCACATGGATTAGCCACCACAGAGTCTGGGCCCCTTTAAGAATCTTTGGGATGTGCTGATGGTCGCACTCTCCCTTCATCAATACAAGATCAAAATTAATGCAACACTGGATAGAAATTAGTTTTGTCTCATTATAGGAGTTTATCCAAACAATGCCACAGAAAATGCGTGCCGTAATCAAAGATAAAGGTGGTCCATTGAAACATTACAGCGTGTGACCAATTTTTTTTTATTATTGTTTTTGGTGACTTCTTTTGGCCAGGCAGTGTATAATCAAACATGTTTAAGGTAGTTGAAAATAATTGTTGCCTAAAATGAGATAATAGTAATAAACATATAATTAAGAATATAAAAAGAAAAGGTTTCAAGCTCACACTCCAAATGGTACTTCATCATATTATTTGTACTGCTGGTAACAACGGTTGTTTCAATTTTAATGTTTCATCGGTTTTGAGGATAGTGTTTTTGATAAGATGTTTTGGGCCATTATAAAATCAGGTCTCACTTCCAATAAGGGTTTTAGAGTGATAGTTTCTAAAAGGACCACAAATAGGAATACTTCTGATCAATAATTTCTCAAGCTATTGATTAGATTTTCTACTTTCATCCCTGCTGAGGTTATTTAATTTCAGAGGTTGCCAACAAACACATTTCTGTCCACCACAGTCATTTGTTTTCCTCTAAAAAAAAAACAGCAACAACTTTCTAAACTGGGTGTAAAAAGTAGAGCGTGACAGCTGAATTTAAATATGAAATAGCTGCAGATTTGGTTTCAGACACCTTGTGCTGTGTGCAAACAAAGCCGCCGTTTCCACCGGAGAAAAGAGAATGCATTTAAACCAGCTCTTTGTCGTTGTTCACAACTGCGTTCCTTTTGTTTCCATTTGTCTCTTTTTTTGGGAAAGAGGGGGAGGTGGTGGTAAAGAATAGGATGAAATATTTTTAAACGGTAATTACCTGGCCGGGATCCGACATGTGCAGGGATTAATGGGTGACTGAGGAGCATCAGGTTCGGCTGTGTGTTGGAAGGTAAGGGGTTGTGTGGGTGTGTTATGTGTGATGGAGCATCGGTAGAACTGGTGAGGAGGTAGGATGGGGGGAACACTGAAAACAGCGAACCAAAGACTGGCAGAATTCTGCTGCTAGTGTCTTTTCTTTATCCAAGCTCAAGTCACTACTTCACGCCAAGTCCGTCACAAATGAGCAAGACAGATTTAGCCCTCTCGCCTCGTCCCACTCGTTCCAAATCCATTTGCTAAATGTCTGTTTTCTCGCCTCCTGAAACAATATTGTTGCATGTTTGGAGTTGTTTTTATTTCGTTTTTTACCTTCCCTACTTTGGCTCGCTCTGTTGCAAAAGTCAAGTTCCTACCAAGGAGTTAAGCAAATCTGTAATCATCCTTTGTTCAGAAGACGTTTTTTTGTGTAATTGACAAACATGAGCAATTTCCAATTATTCATATCACAACAAAGCATTGAGAAGTGTCTGCTCGGCCAAGCTTGCATCAGTGAAGTCGAAGAATGCTGCAGTGCACTTTGCGCTCAGAACTCAATTAAGCGTGTCCTTGGAGTACAATATCTGTGGATTCTTTAAGTCGTTTGGATGGTGCAGGGAGGCGATGGGGTGCTCTTACAGATGGCGTCTGACTCAGACTGTAATTAAACAGATCAGTGTCTAATACACAGTCTGATATCCAGCAGCAGTGCAGCTTTATCTCTGTGGGAAGAACTTCCTGAGGTTCTCAGAAGCTTCTCGAATTTGGCCACAAAAGCTGTAAATTCTGCTTGGTTTGGCTGTTATTAATACTCCTAATACTAATTGTTTTGACATGATAAATATTAAGAATTACTTTGTTTAAAATTAATTTCTCTGGATCTGTTGTTGCTTCAACAGTGAGTTGTGCCGACATAGCATATGCTCATATTTGTCTCTGGCTCTGTGTGGCTTCACTGTTGGCAAATGCACATCAAGTGTTTAAGACACATCAAATAAACCAAGACTTTTATTCTCAAAAGTGCAAAGCTGTCTAATTTGTCAAGAATTACATTTCATCTGAAAAAAAAAACTTGTCAACTTTAATTCTTTGCTTTAACAGCTTGCCTTTTTTTCTTCCAAATGTGACAAAGTTACATCATGCATGTCTTTTTCGAGGTTTAAGAAACAATTCGTTTGTATTCAGTTTAGAAAAATGTTAATTTCCATAACTGCATAGTTGAAAAGCACTTTTATTCTTTTATTTAGTACTTTTATTCTAACTTTTTACTTTTAAGTTTGTGAACATTTCTGAACATTTCTTTTAATTTTGAGCTTTTATATTCAGAGACTCTTCCCACTTCCAACTTCAGCTAAAAACCTGGATCTTATGATTTTCTCAAAAAAAAACAGAAACACTCAAGATCTCTGCTTAAATATATGCCTAAAACATTTTGATTGTAAAGCTGCTTTAACTTAGTGGAAAATAGTTATAAGTTGGAAAATAACTTTAAAGGGGCTATATGCAATTTTCTGAAATTTAAACTCACGACTGACACCTGTGGCCAAAAAACGGAACTGCTCTTCCTTCCTGCTCGCTCTTGTACGCCGGTCGCTCTCAATCTTCGATCTTTTTTGGGTACTTGTCAGGGGTTTAACTTTTTTAGTCATATGTGGAGTTACTGTTGGTGTCAGAGTTGTCCTTGGTCTCTTCTGTGTATTCGCATAATCCGTTGAACTGCTTGCGAGTGCTGACTAGCGGTGGTGGCAGAGTGATCTGAAACGTTTAACATGAACGCGCTTGAAGTCACATCCGCGGGAAAAATCCGACCCGACAGAAAAAAAATAAAAAATGGATACAGGCTTATAGGTGCACCCACTGTGAGCTGACAAGGTGTCGGTATGCTCATCAAGAGATGTTTAAGTCATAAATGGTCAAATAAAAAGGCTATTGTTATGTTTATTTCGGGGGAAAAGTTGCATATAGCCCCTTTAATACGCAAAATAAGACTTATCAGACAATGTGAGAGTTAAAAGTTTGGTCTCAATGACGGGTACGAATGGCTGCAGACACCCTACAAACTATTTTTGGACCATTTCCTTTAGCTTCCTTAAGAAAGCCTTATAAGAATCCAGCATTCGTAGCCTGTTCGTAAGATCGAGTCCAGGTCGATGATCATGTTAAAGATTTTCTATGAACGTGCCACGAAAACCCTCTTCATAGGGCCTCCTTATGAAGGCCTTAGGAACGACTGAAGAACAAGATACGATGTTTGTGGGTTAGTTTGGGTCAGGAGACCATTTCAGAATCCCACATTCCTACAGTGGCTGTAAGTATGTCACAAGAACACATTAGGTTGTTCTTGGGGGACTTTTACAGTGTCAGTAAATGGGTATAAACTGAGATTCGTTTGGCGTCCAAACGAATGCCCCACACTCCTCCACCATTCGTCAGGCTAAAAGGAGAAAATAAGGTGTTCTTTAGGCAAACCTGCATTCTCGTGGGTATACTGGCATTAGAGGTGTATCCATGACTGCACCCACCAGCATCGCCATCTTCTCCTCAGGGACTCCTGCCACTAGCCATATTTACATGGACACAAGTAAAAGCCTGATTGGAATAAAAATGCTTAATGTAAACACGCCATTCAGAATACTCTGACCCGATCACACTTATTCGGATCAACATTTCCTTCAGATTGAGACAGGTGGGTTATGCCTATTACGATTCAGATCACTGTGCATGTTAAACACTTCTCACAAATGTGGGTCATTATTGCGCATGTCTGTTACGTCATGCGTAGACGAACCTTACGTCGGCGTAAAACAATTAGGGGTTTGGATTAGAATTTGACTGTGTACACAAAAATAAAGGCTTGTAGATGTAAAACCGTGACCAGTAAAAATAAAAGCATCCTCTGAAAAACATCATACCTCTCCATTTTAAATAAATGCTGCCATGTTTGTTTACAACAGAATTCTGCTACTTCTTCTACTGCCATTCTCGGTATGTTAGATAGTTCTGCGCATTTTAAAACGATTTTTTCCGATGCGATGGATGTAAACACGGTTACATTTTTTTAGGGACCATGTACACAGTCTAATTCTAATCTGAACTATCTGAAGACATTTTGCACATGTAAACATACCTACTGCCGGACGAAAGCAGCGGCTACACCCACTAAATCTTCTTCCTCCAAAAAGCCCTGTGGGAAACTATGCCCCCGTCCACAAATGTTTATGAACTCCCAGATGTCATATAAACTGGGAGATTTTTACGAACCCATCTTTTGTAAGCTAACCTTTGTGAAAATAGCTTTAGATGACATGTGGGTAAATGCTCCATCCTGACTTCTCATCATAGTTCTTGTCACTATGGTCAAAAAGCTGTCTCTATCTTGAGTTAACATAAAAGGTTTCTCCAAAAGAGATTTGGCTCATCTAGATGTGCAGCTACAATTTCTGCCCAGCTTGAAAATGTTTTTGGAGCCGGGCCTTACCTTTTGGTCTGCATCATCTCAATCCATAGGGGGTGTAAAACTTGCTTCTTGATTCTGGTGTTTCAGAATATTGTTTATTGTCTGTGATGGATCCTTTCATATGAGGGGCACAGTTTAAGCAAAATACTTGAAACCTGGACACAACATGTCACTTACTACTATAGAAATGGCAGACAGAACTCAATTCTTCCGTGACAAATATGGGCAAGTTGCTGCATTTACTAACCTTGAAGCATCTCGGTAAAGAGAGTATCATATTCATTAAACTAGAATATGTGTCAGGTTGAAATAACAACCTTTAAGCAGGTTTTCATTGAGCCCACATTTCTGTATTGAAAATGTTTTTTAGTCATCTGATGTAATATTCTAATGTTTTTATTAGATATAAATGGAAAATCATCATAATTAACAAAAAACAAGGCTTTAAAACAAAATCATTTTAACTTGGGAATTCAGTTACTAAAATAGATTAACTTTTCTATAACATTCAAAGTTAGTGAATATGAATGTATTTTAGTAATCCAATTCAAAAATTGAAGAAAATCTGAAACATATTCAATATTATTTAATTCTTCACTCGTTTTAGTTAATATTCAGTCCGAACAATCTGAACAAAGAATCTCCATCGTGCCATCACACATGGAGCAGATGAAAACATGTACTAAATATGAACATTTTACCTGCAGTCTCACAACTTTCTCATGGTCTATGCACCTGCTTGTGCGTAAGGGAGGCTGAATCCGCTCCAGACGACTTTCCTTATTGCCTCAGCAGGAGGAAATCCACAGCATGCTCTCCTTCTGGATCAGTGGATATGATGCTGGTCTGTGTCGGCTGCTACTAAGCGCTCTAAAGCCTCCATAAATCTCCAAGTTGCTGTCAGTTCCTGGATAGCGTTGCAGTGAGTGCGGTGTCCAGGTCTGAGATGATGATGCTCTCATTAGAATCTTTTTTAAATGATTCAGTTTGCTAAACTCTATGCGTAAAGGTGAAAATGATTGTGGTTGCTGTCAGCATCAAGTGGTCTGTGGCGTGAGTTGTAAACGTTCAAAATGGAGGACGGCTGTTAGTTTGCGTGTCCACAGATGTTTCTGATTATTGTACTGATAAATAGAGGTTGCATCATACTAAAGTGACGCCAAACACAAACACTTTTCATATGGTGTTAGTTTTTGTGAATGCACTCACTACATCAGTGATTCTCAACCGGGGGGGGGGGGGGGGGACACGCCCCTAGCTACAGGATGGGAGAAAAAAAACTGAAAAACAACATTTGCAATTTTTTTTTTATTGTTAAACTACTGTCATAAAAAGTTATAGTTTTGTATATAAAAAACTCCTGAATAGAAATTAAAATGTGTTTGGACGGATTTAAAAAAAAGAAGTTTTGAACAAATTTGATTTGTTCGTCGATCGTGAGCGCAAATGCTGTTGATAAGCGGTTTCAGCAAGTCACACTAAAGTTCGCTGGCTCTCCAGGGGGCTGGTGTTACAGCGGTTGTATGAGCTCCGAGAGGAGGTGAAGTGGTTTTTGACATATATCAAATCAGATCTGGTGAAGCATCTGGATGACACTATATCTGGCTTGCGTCTCTGTCCTATTTGATCTATATTTGACCGCTTGAAGGGCCTTAAACTGTCTTTGTAAGGCCGCGAAACTCATGCTTTGCTCATTGCAAACAAAGTGCACGCCTTCAATTAAAAAACTAGACCTCTGGCACGGCCGCATCAGTGGAGGGAACTGCGACATGTTCCCCAGCCTTGTAGACTTTATCACTGATGCAGGCACGTCACACGATTTCTCCTCTCTGTTTCAATCAGCGTCTGAGCGCCTGTCAGCAATGAGAAAACTATTTGCGACATACTTTAAAGAGGATTATCGCTCTTTTGCGTGGGTTCGAGATCAGTTTGTGTGCACAGCAAATGAGCTGTCAATTTAGGGTGACAAACCGTACTCTTTTCCCCGGACATGTCCACTTTTCATGTGCTGTCCGGGGCATCCGGGAGGATTTATAGGCTGATGAAAATGTCCGCGTTTTTATTGTTTTCATAGGACCATGCTTAAACTGACTGGTGATGCATATATTATGACAGCCTTTATCTCATGTAACGTTCTCCATAGCTGGTTCTGATCCGTTTATTGACGCCACAAAGCTGTGCGCTGAGCTGCGCCGCGCCGCTATAAACTATAAAAAGCCTGAGCCAAGTGAGAGTTGATCTATAAACTGACTGTGGAGGATGAAGATGCACAGTAAACAGGGTAAGCACTTTATTATTGTGTTTTTTAGTCTGCAGCTGTTTACTTTTATTACAGTGAAAAGAAAATAATACTTGTTTTCTCAGAAGATTGTTTCAGATTTTTCTTCAGTTTTTGTCTAGTGCAATTTAAAAAGTAAACTAATATTGTTGCTGGTAACTTTTTTTAATTCAGAAGAGTAACTATTTCTATTATAATTTTTTTCCAGAGATTATAAAAATCATTTTCTTCTTGTGAAAACCTTTTTGAAAGTTTTTACTTAACTAAACTTTTCTAACCACATTGAGAATCCACACTTTAAATATGTTAAAATCAAAAGTCTTGGCCAAATCCTGAAAGTGTTTCAGTACTGTGCCAGATGTCCTCTTTTTTGGAAATCAAAATATGGTCACCCTATTGATATGCAGGAGCAGCTTATTGAGCTGAAGAGTGACAGTAAACTGAAGGAACTCTTTGGCTCCTCCCCTCTTTCGTCATTCTGGGCAGCATTGATGCAGGAATATCCTCCGCAGCTTGCAAAAGGTTGAGAACCCCTGCACTACATGATAGAGTACTGGAGAGGTTGAGCCGCCAATCAGAAAGTGAAGTTTTGTGTGATGTCCTGCTTCATTTTCTTACTCAATTATCCTGCCGCACCATAAGGAGCCCTGCTAACAACTGCCTTTGCATTTTTCCATTACAGTTTTAAAAAACCGATCAAAGAAAAAAACAAAAAAAACAATCCCCAATTGATTGTAAATTATATTACAATGAATCACGTCCCTTTTATTTCTTTGAAACATTGTACATCTGAAATTTATTTGATGAAGAGATTGCTGTGCAGAAACAAAATATTGTCCACAGTCCCTGGCTTTATCTGCACTCTTCGTTCCTGGATCGCAAATTCAGTCGCAGAAAAATCTCTCTCTGGCAGCGCAGGATGCCTAGAAAGCGGGAACATTCCGCTGCCAGCGCAAAGTTGGGGGAATATTCTGGCATGCTCTCTCCATAAACACAATATAGCAACACAATTCTCTTTGGGAGTCTTAAACAAAGTTTATTACATAATTTTTTTTCACCCACAGTAAAGAAACTTCAGCCAGACCCATGAAATTTAATTGATGTATTTTTCCATCTTGAAACGGGTACCAGCAGCTCTGCAGGACTCTGCCCAGAACTTGCTTGCTCAGATTGCCTTTGCTCTGTATCTTATTTATGTTCCTTACATTGAAAAATGCTTGTATTTCTTTTATTCCTTTTTCTTTTGATTTGTTGTTTTTCTCCTATCTTTATTTGGGTTTTCCTTTTTTTTTCTTTTTTTGATATTTGAATTGCTCGATTTCTTTAAAAGCCGTCTATGGAAAAGTGTTGCGAATTAGCACCTGTGTTAAAACACTCAAACAAGGCATCTGGTTTGTCCAATGTAATTTCTATGTCCATATAAAATAAACATTAAGTAAGTAAGAACGTGTTTGGATACGGACTAAAACTTTGACGTATCCACTGCGAAGAATGCTGCAGCATCTGCGCAGAAAGAAGCCATGACTGTATAAGAAAGTGCAATGGAATAATTTAAATAATAGTCCATTCAGACACTGATTATGTGGAAATTGTGCTGGGAGCACAAGTGGATGTTAGATCTGCGCTCCTAAGAAATTCTGCATCCGGTTTAGAAAAGTGGTGTCCCTGGCTAAAATGATGCATATGGTTGTAGACCATGTGCGGAATGAAACTGCAGTCGAAACCTTGTGAATTCCCTTCCAAAATTCTTTTGTAGGTTTTGCCTTACAATCTTTACAATTCTGCAGTTATTCTTGTTGCTTGTGCATCTTTTTTTCTAACACACCTTTTCCTTCCATGAAACTTCCCAGCAATATGCTTTGATAAAGATCTCTACAAGCCCTTAATACAAATAATTTTTGCTACGCATTTTTTTCAAGTCTGCAGTGAGAATGGTTGCTTGTGCACTCGTTTCATAACACACTTTTTCCTTCCACTAAACTTTCTAGTAATAGGCATTGATAAAGATATCTACAAGCCTTTAATACCACTCATCTTCGCTTAAAATTATTTGCAAGTCTTCCGTTAGAATGGATGCTGGTGCATCTTTTTTTCTAACAGACATTTTCCTTCCACTGAACCTTCCATTAATTTGTTTGGATAAAAATCAGTAGAAATCTTTAAAAACAAGGATCATTTGTACCAGTCACACCAGCTAGAGGACTGTCAAGACAGCAGTCATCCTCATGATTGAGGCGGTCACAACGTAGCCATTTTTATAGGTCTTTTTGGGTCCTCATAGGTGAGGACCTCGCAAGCGACCCTGATGTTGATGATTTAATAAAACTCATCAAAAACATCAGAAATAAATGCTTGAAATAAATGGTTCTAGGTTTGATGTATTTATGTGATACATGAGTTAAACTTTTTCTTATATTCTAAGTAAATGATAAAAATTGTAACCACTTTAAGTTATTCTAAAGTATTGAGCTTCACCTGCAGAGTGTAATACATGCAAATACAATGTTTTATATACATTACACAGTGTGTAAAACATTAAAGTTTAACTTGATTCAGTTTCATTTATGTGCTAAGCATCATACAGAATCCATCTAGTATATCTGAAGTCAAAGCTCATGGTAAGGCTTATCTACCGAAGAGAAGAACCCAACAATTTCTCCTTGAGTAAGCCCTCAGTAATGCTTTTAAAATAAATTTTGAAACAAAAGACTTCGAAAACACCTTGAGATTACTGAATTCAGTTAGTAAATGTAAAAGTTTTACCTGTGTTGTTTTTGATTCAGGGTTAAAAGCATCCTTTTCTTGTTTATGGAGTATTCCCATTGATGATGCATTTAGAAAACCCAAGGAGGCCTAGTGTCTTTTTCATCTGTGATTCAAAGCTAATGAATCACACTCATTAATCATTTTAGGGTGTAAGGTTTTTTTTTGCTGTTGCTTTAATTTTTACTCTCTTGGCAGTTTGAAAAGAAAGAAACAAAGCTGCTGAACATATGAAAAATCAAAGCACATATGCTTGGACTGCTCAGAGTTGTGAAACCGTGTCGTCTGTTATTTGAACAGAGCCCAGGAGAAGAATTGAGGCTTCTGAACGCTTTGTTGAATCTGCTAAATGTTGCAGTTCAGAAGGAGATGCTTTTTTTTGTTTTTTACTGTTGCAGACATTCTAAGAATCAGTTCAAAGAAATGCCATTTGACATTTAGCACCGTACTCTTAGGAAAAAAGTCAAAACTTGTTTTTCTTTGCGTATGACTTTACAAAACGTCACTTTTTACTGTTTTAGCACACTCTAGAGGGGAATCTTGGAGTTAATCGAAATAGGCTTGAACACTGCTCTTCTACATTGAGAGGAGCCAATTGAAGTGTTTTCTGGTTAGGATGCCTCCTGGACGCCTCCCTGAGGTGTTCAAGGCACGTCCCATCGGGAGGAGACCCAGAGGAAGATCCAGGTCACGCTGGAGGGACTATGTTTCTATGCTAGAGAGATGGAAGTCTGGGTCTCTCTGCTTAAGCTGCTGCCCCCACAACCCGACCCCAGATAAGTGGAAGATACTGGGTGGATGGATGGATGGATGGATGGATGGATGGATGGATGGATGGATATCTAAACATTGTTAATGTATCTTGATCTACAGCTTCTTGGTGGATATCGACTTCTGGACCTGTTGTCTATCCATTTTTGTCTTTTTCAACCTTGAAGTTGATAAGTTTGTTAGCTTCAGTTCAGTGCCTTTTCACAGCTGACCAAACATTTCAGTGGAGTAAAGATTTTAACACCTAACCACAGGTCCAAAATTTCAGCATTCTGATCTGGGAGTCATCACTTTTTCCTTGTAACAAAGTGCTCCAGCTAGCTGTAGCTGGAAAATACACAGATTATCATTAAGTAGTTCCTGGATTGTTGGAGCCAAAAGAAGACCCAGATCTCATCTGTCCGTGGAATTGTATTTTTTCCAAAAGATCATCAAGATTTGTTCTGGCAATTGGGAGACGGAGCGTTGGGTCCCATCTGGTCATCAATGACTTTGCTCCTCATTTGTTCTTGACTTCCTTTAGATTTAGAGCACATTGTGTTGCTTTTTGAGATCTGTTAGCCTACCTTATGTTTCTGGACAAGTTAGATCACAATTAATTCTTTATCCATCAGGTCAGACAGTTGTAGTGCCTGGGTGTGGCAAGTAAAATTCAACCAAAGCATGTTGTAAAAAGTAAAATCATCATTTGAAAACTGCTTTTTGTACTTTTTCTGTATCTTTTTCTTTCCATCTCTACAGGACCTGTACACCTCCAGGACACTTGGGCGTACAGGTCGGATCACAGCTGACCCTTCTCACCCTGGACAGTCTTTTTGACCCGCTCTGCCCAAATTGCCCGGAACCTCTCGCCATAAGAACAGTTTCTTCCCCCCTGGTGTTGGACTCATGATCAATGACCATTGATCAGCCTCTTCCCGACCTCCCTCTCTGTTTCAGTCACATGACCCTGTGTTGTGTTTTTGTATGTGTTATTTTGCACTGATCATAACCCTCATGTATATATTTTAACATTTTTATCCCATTTTATTTAATTTATTTATTTATTGCATGCTGAGAAGGGTTTATTTTGTGTTTGCACAAAGTACCGCAGCAATTTCCTAATGTTATGAACCTGTTCACACATACGGAAATAAAGCCTTTTTGATTCTTAGTCTGGTATTGAAATTAGTTTGACGATCTGAAGCAATTAAGTGTGACAACAAACAAGAACAGAACAAATCTGTAAGGGGACAGTTTTTCAACGCAATCATTAGAGTATCATTTTATTTATTTATTATATATCATGGTAAATTTATTACAATATAGCTTCAAAAATGTCTGAAAATGCTTAACTTTAACTTGCTGTAACTTGCAGAAGCCCTGTAATAAAAGTCTTTGTGGGAAAAAATGCATTTGATTGCATAGTAATTTGACCACAGCACAAATATACAGTTCCTCGCAAAAGTATTCATACCTCTACCTTTTTTTTATTTCGTCACATAGAGAGATTGAATTACACATGTGCACTCTATTTATGAATAGTGTTATTTTTAAAGGAAAGCTGTTGTACTGAATTTCATTTTGGGGTTTCACAGTAAAGGAAAAAAAACCCCCAATGCTTTTCAATTTCTTTTCTTTCAACAATTTTGAAACCTATGTATGATTTTGATTCACTTTACAACTATACACAAATTTCTGTTGAAGATATTACACAAATTCCTGAAAAATAAAAATTGAAGTTCATTGTTTTTATGTGACAAAATGTGAAAAACTTTGAATGTTTGAATACTTTTGCAATGCACTGTGACAAAAGCTCAAGTTTGCAAAAATTCTGTCCCCAACTGTACTTTAGTTTTAACATTGTTTTTGTTTCTCTTTGTCAATAAAAACTTACAGTATAAATATTCTGCATTTGCATCAGGTGATAAAGCAGCAAGTCTCATAACATGCTCCAATAATCTACCTACTCTAATTACTACAGCAATCATAAAATGTCAGAATGAAAGGCAATATAAACAAAACATAAAATTTGAGATGACAATATCGCACTGATTAATACGGCAATAATGATTCTGCAAGGCTAAAAAAAGTGCCAAAAAGTTTCCCAATGAAATTTAAAAGTTACTTTGTGTCTTTAACAGCTCCTTTGTTAATGACAGCAAACAAAAAAACAGAGAAATGGTTTATTAAAACAATGGAGATTTTAGTGTCTGATCACAAAAAGGAGACAGATGATTTTATCCAAATCTGTGGCTGATGAATGATGCAGCCTTAAGAAATAACGTCTAAGCTATCAAAAATCTGCGCTAATGTGATCTGAATCACATGCCAGAAATAATCTAATAGACCTATAATCTGGTTGCCGGAACCAATCCGTGCACGATAAGGGGTTTCTAAATTGGGTCTGATCAGTGGCAGCGTCACGTTGGGCTCAAATGTGAGAAAATATCTCCCAATAAGATCTGAAAACAACACGGAAAAAGGCAGCAGAGCGAGCAGAGGAATAGGCAGATGTAAAGATATACAGTACAGTGAGATACAATCTACTCCTGCTTTCAGCTCTCTCACGTCAACAAAGTGTTTTATCTGTAACGGTTTTAAAAAGAAACATGATATAGTGTAAAAACATCTCAAAAATGCCGTAGCGCGGTTTTATTTTCCTCACAACGCGTGGATTACAAGATTTAACGTCTAGTAAACAAACATCTTCTTTCTGTTCTCCATACCCTGGAGTTTACTCCCACATTTGATATGTTTACGTTGTTGACCCTTATTTGACATTTTCTTTGATATGATTACAACCGTTGCCGCTTTCCCTTTTCTCCTCCTCCATTATGAAAAAAATTATTAACATCTGCTACACAGACATCAGGAGAAGTCATGCGTGCCTTAATGGCCCCTTGTTTAGTCATTTATGGGTAAGCATGTCATTATTTTAGGATTTACGATCAGCCAGATAGAGAATGTGTTCTCCTACAGTTTCACCTAGCAATTATTTATTTTGATTTTTATGGGAACAAAGTTTTCTCTCCTCCCTCACTTTCCAATTAATGCTGACGATCAAGCATGTCTTAGTGCTTCACTTGAGCTAGTTTTTTGTTTTTTTTCTTTAACCACGCATACTGTTTGTCTTTTGTTGGAGTTGCAAACCTTCTGTAAACAGCCCACAATGCCTTGCAAAAATATTTATTCAAACAGAATTGTATTTATTAGGATTTTATGTGAAAGAATGCATAGCTTTCAATTTCTCTTTACAAATTAATACCTGGTAAGAATGACCCCTTTGCTTGAATACCCCTAAATTAATTCCAGTGCAATCTATCTTCAGGAATTACCTATTTAGTCCACCTGCTTGTAATTTGATTTTAGTTTACAGATTCCTTCTGCTTTAGCTTATTCGTCACACTTAAGTATTTTAGATCATCAAACAAATATCAATATTAGACAAAAATAAACAGAGAGAATACAACTTAAACAGGATTTCAGAATTACTAATACACTTCTACACAAATTGACAGGTCTTTCAGTCTGTAAAAGGCTACAAAACTATTTCTAATCCCAGCTTTCCGCTGGAAGCATAAGAGGCGCAAAACGTAACAGATGTGTTTCCCCATGAGCTAAGTGACTCATGGAAGGCCCTTCCCACTGGGAACGTTTTAGATGCGCATTGCCCGTGAATGCGTTTCATGTAGCTAGTCCCGCAAGATCACGAAATCACAGAATTGCAATGGCATAATTTTTTTGGGCCTGAGTGGCTTTTATTGACAGTGGACAGAGTTTTTTGAAGGGGGAGAGAGGTGGGGAAAGACATGCGGCAAAGGTCGCCCGGGATGGGACTGAATCGGTAGTTTGCAGGAAGAAAAATTTAATTGTAGTTTAATAAAGTATCATATTTTCACCATCCACTTCAAGAATTAGTTTCTCGTCATCCATGATAAAAGCCAACAAATCAGTCCCACAGACCGACTGACTTCCGGGCGTAACAGGTAATGATGTTTTTTTTTTTTCATAGTTAAGCAATTGGAAATCTGCACGTATCTTTTATTTTGAAATTTCCCTGATGCTTTACACTGCTCCTGTGTCTGATTTTATGTTTGGCCTGATCTAAAAGGCTCAGCTTAAGGTGTTCTGGAAGCATAGCACGTAAATGATTTTGGATATGGGTCGCAACAGTCCGCTTCTGGGACGCGTCTGATTCGCGCCTGATGGAAACGTTCCCATTGACTATAATAAGCTGCATATTGCGCTATGGAGCCATTACACACCACTTACGCATGAGCTCGAAAGCAGGGGCAAGGCTTTGGGACTCTCAATTCTTCACAGTGAAAGTCATTATCCACAAATGGACAAAACTAGGAACAGTGGTGAACCTTACCTTGGAGTAACTGGCCTACCAAAATTGATGACTAATCCAGGAGGCCAACAAACATCCAAAACAATACATGCTAAGTTGCATCTACAGAAGAGTTTCTAGGCAAAATCCACATCTGACAAACTGGTGGTATGTGATGGGCTTCTGTCATTTAGCAGAAGGGGATTTAGTAAATTTAAGATCAAGCTCACTTGTGTTATGCAGCAGCACAATGATAAACACCAAAAGGACGACCTCTAAATGGCTTTAAAATAATTTATAAAAACAAACTGATAGTTCTGGAATTGCCCAGTTAAAGTCTAGACTTCAATCCAATTGATATAACCTTAAATAGGCCGAATATGGTCGACAACCCTTTAATGCAGCTGAAATAAAACAATTCTGCGATGGGTGAACCAAAATTCCCTCATAGAGATAAAAAAAATAACAATTTCCAGTAACTCCAAACTAGGTATTAGGTTTAGGGGCTATTTACTTTTTAACATAGGGCCAGGTTAGTTTAGGTTGCTTTTTACATTGAAATGATCATTTAAAGCTGCATTTTGCATTTTGACAGATTATGTTTTTCTCATAATATAATCTGATTATCTGAAACATTTAAAAGTCACAAAAAGACACAAATCAAACATAGTCAACTTCAGTTAATTAATTAGTTCATTGATTTCGGTAACTAATTTCATTAAGTGAATTAATATAGATGAATTACACACAGAATGTTGTTTTTTAAGATATACTTTCTGTTAATTATGCTTTCAGGAGATGAAAACACGACACTTAAGATTAGAATATTACACCAGATCAACAACAAAGCATGTTTAATACAGAAATATGGGCTTAATGAAAAGTAGTTTCAATACCTGCTCAAAGGTTATTTTGAAAAAGTATTTTTAATTTCACAAACAACCCTCATCAGAATGCATGTACTAATTTATTGAATACGACTGGATGTAAGGGGCAAATGCTTTTTCACACTACTGAGAATCCGTAGCTAGCCTTGAATTCAGATTTTCAATTCAATTCAAGAATACTTTATTGATCCCAGAGGGACATTAAGTGAAACTAAAGAAGCCTCTGACTGAAAACACTCTGTTGTTTTAGGATAGTCTCATGAAGAGGAATTTTATGAAGAATCCTTCTTTGCATCATCATCTCCAGATGTTCCACAGTCGTCCCCAGAACAGAATCAGCCTGAATCTTCATCAGGTTGTTTAGCCTTTTTGAGTCCCTGGCTCTGATGCTGCTACCCCAACAGATGATGGCCGAAGAGATTACGCTCTCCACAAAAGACTTTTATCCAAAGACAATCCTATATTTCCATGTGAATACACGTTGCATGCTTTGTGCAGCAGAGGTTATCTGTTCAGTTCACCTCACGTTAACAGCTAAATGTCTTCTCTTCTTCATTCAGTCAAATCCTGCTGATATCAGAGGAAAAAACTTTTCAATGGTACCAGGCACACATCTGAGACGTACTCAAAAGAAACCATGAAGACAGACGCAGACGGATGTGACATGAGGGGGTAAAAGAAATCCATGTGGTACTTGCCTTTAATATATACCTTACCCTCAAGAAGGAATGCAAAGGAGCATTTCAATACTGATGAATATTTACTGTTTCTGCATCTGTGGCATTCTGCGTAAACCATTTCTGACATCCTGTCCCTTCACCCTGGAGCTGCCCTGAGGATGCCGCCTCAGCTCGGCGCCATCACGTTACTCAGTCCCTGTAGGTGCTCCTCCAACGCTCCATGAATTTTGTAGGGCCTGACAAGAGCAGTTACATCTACAGATGACAAAATCGGCTACAAAATTAGACTCGATGTGAAGTGCACCTGCTGCTTCGAAATGACTAATAGCACATAAGATGAAACAAATGGCTCTCCTGATAATCTCGCATGACAGAATGAGACTTTTTTTTTTTTTCAGAATCTACTCTGATCTATAGAACGAACAGAAAATAATTCCTCAGATCACCTTTGGCAAGTTCAGGAGAGCAGACGAAGCCTCTGACTGACTTGAACCGAAATGAGGATGCACAGAGAGTGTGTGGGGGGTTCCGATGCAAAAGCCACCATCTGGCATCAGCACGTGGTTGTGCTCACCATGACCAATTGTGTCATTAGATTATTGAATAATTAGAAGAGGGATCATGTCTACTCAGAGAACATGCCTTTCAAATGTATTAGCGTGTGTGACTAATTTCTTCATCACAGAGTTATGTATTAAGGAGCGGCTTTGGGGGAAACATCTGAAAATTATAATTAAACCAAACTATCCTATCTTTAGATGGTAAAAAGCTTTTACAATATAGTCTCAATATAAAAGTCTAAATCCCTGATTTCATGTGTGTTCCAGTTATGTTAAAGTGAGTAAAAGACAGGGATTTAAATGTGCCTCATGTTGCTCTGGGCAGTGACAAATCTTTTATTAATGAACACTGCACTTTGTCTTTGGTGATGGTGTCACTAAAACATCAGGCGATTGTCTTTGATGCCTCTTTTTGCTTAATCACCCAGTTAGATGAATTCTCTCTAGATTTATTACTGTATCTGATCGAGAACTTTCCTTATGTCCAGGTGGAAAAAAATACACACATTCTACAATAAACTACAAATTATATATTACACACATATATTAAGAGTCAACACCATAAGATAAAAATGTTACACAGACATGTGACTAACAGAAATAGAATAATGTGTCCTTGAATGAAAGGAGGCTCAATATCAAAAGCACCAGTCAGTATCTGGTGTGGCCACCAGCTGCTTGAAGTACTGCAGTGCATCTCCTCCTCATGGACCAGATTTGTCAGTTCTTGCTGTGAGATGTTACCCCACTCTTCCACCAAGGCACTTGCAAGTTCCTGGACATTTCTGGGGGGAATGGCCCTAGCCCTAACCCTGCGATCCAACAGGTCCCACACGTGCTCAACGGGATTGAGATCCGGGCTCTTCGCTGTCCATGGCAGAACACTGACATTGCTGTCATGCAGAAACTCACGGACAGAACGAGCAGTATGGCTGGTGGCATTGTCCTGCTGGAGGATCATGTCCGGATGAGCATGCATAAAGAGTACCACGTGAGGGAGGAGGATGTCTTCCCTGTACCGCAAGGCATTGAGATGGCCTGCAATGACAAAAAGCTCAGTTCGATGGTGATGTGATATACCGCCCCAGACCATGACGGACCCCCCACCTCCAAATCGATCCCGCTCCAGGGTACAGGCCTCGGTGTAACGCTCATTCCTTCGACGATAAACATGAATCCGTCCATCACCCCTGGTGAGACAAAACCGTCACTCACCAGTGAAGAGCACTTTTTGCCACTTCTGTCTGGTCCAGCGAAGGTGGGTTTGTGCCCATAGGCGGCGTTGTTGCTGGTGATGTCTGGTAAGGACCTGCCTTACAACAGGCCTACAAGCCCTCAGTCCAGCCTCTCTCAGCCTATTGCGGACAGTCTGAGCACTGATGGAGGGATTGTGTGTTCCTGGTGTGACTCGAGCAGTTGTTGTGGCCATCCTGTACCTGTCACGCAGGTGTGATATTCGGATGTACCGATCCTGTGCAGGTGTTGTTACATGTGGTCTTCCACTGCGAGGATGATCAGCTGTCCTTCCTGTCTCCCTGTAGCGCTGTCTTAGGCGTCTCACAGTGCGGACATGGCAATTTATTGCCCTAGCCACATCAGCAGTCCTCATGCCTCCCTGCAGCATGCCTAATGCACGTTCACGCAGATGAGCAGGGACCCTGGGCATCTGTCTTTGGGTGTTTTTCACAGTCGGTAGGGAAGTCTCTTTAGTGTCCTGCGTTTTTAGAACTGTGACCTTAAATGCCTACTTTCTGTAAGCTGTTAAGGTTTTAACGACCATTCCACAGGTGCATGTTAATTAATTGATTATGGTTAATTGAACATGCATGGAAAACATTGTTTAAACCCTTTACAATGAAGATCTGTAAAGTTATTTGGATTTTAACAACATTATTGTTGAAATACACAGTCCTGAAAAAGGGACGTTTCTTTTTTTGCTGAGTTTATGTACCAACCATGGTTTTTGTGAACTGTTACACCCCAGAAAATAACCTTTTATTGTGTTTCTGTGGGGAAAAAATTAGATGTACCAGCAGCAAAGTGACAGAAAAATGGAAACATACGAATTCACTCAAAGGTAAAAAATATTAGAAAAAGAAAATGAGAATAGGAGGATTTTTGTTTTTCCAGATGCCACAAAGGTAAACAAAGTTTTTAGATATGGCAACATAGCTAGCAAGATAATAAACAGTTCAAAAACAGCTTAAATCTAAACCTTTGTGTAAATAAGGCTGTTTTTATACCTATAGTTTATTTTTCTTTGAATCACCTTTTAAGTTTGATAACTTTAAACCTTTTATCAGTGGTTTGGTTTCTTTCACAAACAGAAAACTATAAGCAAACAAAAACCTATCAATAGATGGATTGATGGATGGATGGATGAGAACATTCAGCCTGTTTATTGGTTTGTTCTGTCCAGACAGGATTCTGTGTTCTGAACTTGTCAAAAAATATCGAGAATGTAATTTTGTTATTAGTGTTTTTTGATGTAATATTTCAAGCAAGATAATCACAGAAGTACACCACATGGATTTTTAAGAAGACCTCTTATATGTTGTAAAGGGCTTTATGATCGTTGAAAAAGACATGGGGCCTTTGTTTATAGTGCCGCCTCCCATAATGCATCACAAACCTGACTTCAGGAAGGCATTTGGCCAAAGCTTGGACTGAACACCTGGTAGTTGTGTTGAATCAAGGTCAGATCATATTCAAACCACAAACAAACCAATCTGGAGTTTGTTTGGAACCGTACCAAGACCACCTCCTTCAAATGCTATCAGTAAGATTGCTTTGATCCGTACACTAGTGCGATTGCTGTGTTGCAATCTACACAAACAAACTGCACTGAGGGGAAAATGTACCAGAGTTTATTTTAACCAATTGAACACCTCACCTTAATCCTTTAAGGCAACAAAGTTGGTGACACAAAGGTTTATAAATTAGGGTTTTCCAGGAACATTCTAACGGTCTCGTTCATTTTCTTTTTTCAATAGTTTGCTGTGGTCTCTAGTTTGAATGAATGCCTTGTGAGTTTTTTTCTGTTAGAAAAAAATGCTCTCACGCTCCTGTTTCAGAGGGTTGAAGTTTGTTGAAGGAGTGGTTGGGTGAAAACGGCAGGATTACAAGTCTTACTCAATATTTATGATTTCCAGTCCCCTTTCTCTGACTGACTAACAACAACGTGACTCTTATGCTGCCTTCTAACAAATACCTAACTTGACTTCCTTTGCAGGTGGTGTTCCAAAGACAAATTCCAACCCTTTTCTTCCTCGGGTCTTCTTTCTTGGGTAAAAAAAAAGCAACATTGTTGTGTTATCTCCACAAATAACACAAGCCCAAACGTAATAAGTATTACACAGTTTCTCAGTGAACGAGACCTTTAAGGTTTTGGAGATTGGAGTTTTAACTTAAGACCAGACTTGTTTAATTTAGTAGTTAGTTCAACTCTGATTCAAGATTTTTTTTATTAAAGCTAAAGTTTTTACACATGTCTGCAGCAGGTAAGACACTAAATACTCATAACCTCTCCACTGAACCCTACCTAAAAACTAACAGATTTGTTTACCATTATACATAAGATATATGAGAAGTCTTTAAAAATAGTTTTCATTTTATGGAAGTGTTGTGCAAATTTAAGATTCTTCCTCCAATCCCAAAGGAGAGTATATCCAAGAAAAATTAAAGAACTTCACAAAACATGAAAATTTAACAGAGCAATTCTTAAGTCTTTTTATATATCAATATAAGTTTCTGAATTTGCAGTCATAAACTGCAATGAGGTTTACTTATGTCTCATACTGTAAATTTAACCTAGTGCGATCTGTCACGTGCCGAAGTTTGGGAATGTACAACAACTCAAGTTAAGGTTGGTGTCTCCTTTTAACATCACGTATTTCATTTGTACAATTTACAATAGAGGGGGTTTTAAAAAAAGAGACAAAGCTGGCATCTAATTCAATTAAGTTAATGTAAAAACAATACTGTGCCAGTGCATATTATAATCTAATCGTATTACTGCATGCTTAACACAGTTAAACCCAGGCCCAGTTTAAATATGTTAAACAGAGCCTTATTTCAGCAAACTAGGTACATCTAAAATAATCCAGTGCAACAAATTTTGTTTACATTATACTTTATGGTATTAAGATAAAAAAGTTGAGAAGATAACTTTGTAGTCGCACTTTACTTTTAAAAGCACATCCTGCTTAGCCAGATCAGCAGTGATTCGTACAAGTGAATATTTTGTTAATAAAATGTTTTAGTGTTGAAAAAGGCTTAACTTAAATGTTTTTACCCTGACAAGTTTCCAATAATTGTAATAATTTCTTTTTAGATGTTCTTAAAAGCAGGAAAAAGAGTCCAACTACTGCATGTTAGACTGAACATAGGTAAAAGGATAGATGGCATTTTCTGAAATCGGGTTTCTTTGAGAATTTAAAAGCAGTCAATATCTTAGCAGCAGTGGATAGCTCTCTTAGCATTTGTATTCTTTAGTAAATGCACACTTTTGTTTTCTCTGAGATAATCCAGGGGCTGAAAAAAAACTTCTCGATGTTCCTGTTTACTTACATTATTCTTTTTTGCTTTTTGGCACACTTAGCTGTTTTAGATCATCAAATGACCTGAGTAAAAACAAAAGCCACTTTTCAAATAATGAAAACATTTATTGGGGGGATGTATCCAAACCAACCTGCCCTGTTGTAAAATACAAGTGGCCCCCTTGTTAAATCATGAATACCCACTTCCTGACCTGTAGAATCAAATAGTTAGTAAGTTACTATATATTTATAGTTATATTAGTTACTTATAATTGTTAATATTTAAAAATATATATATATATTTTCAAATAACAAAAAAAAAAACAGTTTTCAATAAATCAAAGAGCAAGAAGCAAAGCTTGCAGTAAACCTTGTCCTGTCCTTTAAAGACAGCCAAAGTCCAATAGCAAGGTAGCTTACCATTACCAGTGCAACACTTAGCATGGGAAATTGGCTGAACATAAACGGAGGGATCTATAACAGTGAGTGGCAATCAGCTAACAAAGGCCAGGTGTGACGAGGCTGGGGGTAAAACTCACTGAAGCAGCAATTGAAAAGTTCAAATCAGTTTTCAAAGAAATGTGCTTAATTATCAACACTTAGAAATAATTTTGTTGTGGTTAGACAATCTTTTTGTTTTTATATGATGGATCAAAATCCTCCTAGATGAAAGGTGGAATTCCAATAAGGGGAAAAACTCGTGTTCTACACAAATGAGGTAGGAGGTAACGGAACCTTAACTCATTTAAGCAGTTTAAACTAAATGTAAGTAAGACATTAGGAATAATGCTGATTTTTGTAAGTTACCTCTGAGGTATAAAAATAACAACATTGGGATTTCAAATCAAAACTCTAACATAAAATGTCTACAACTGCAGGTAATACAAATATTTTGTGCGGCTCACAAAAGAGTATTTAACAAAGCAAATGGTATTATTTTACATGAAATTTGTGTGTAAATTGTCTCTTTGCTGTTCGGTTTGTTTTGCATGCTAAACGGAAAGCTGGACCTTATTGTTTGGTATGCAATGCATACTGTTTATTGCTTAGTAGTTTACCTCAAAAGATTTAGCATTTCTATTTTTCTTGAACTAATGTTTGAAATAACAATTCTTGGCATCAGGAAATTACAACATATTCTGCAAGTTTTATTTTACATTGACTACCATGAAGACAAATGTGTCAATAAAATACATGATAAAATAATTAATAGAGTAATCAGGAGTGCAAGAAAAACGGACGGAATATAAAAAAATAATGATAATACATTTATTTAGAACGTTCAGTAGTGGATTTAGTGGATCCCCACCATTAAACCTAACGGCTTTATAGACCTAGATATCTGTTGTAAAATGACAAAAAACATATTGCTTCTTATAAAAAGATATTACAGACAGCAAATGCAAAATGAACAGCATTGGACTGAATGTGGACCCCCGAAGAATCACTAAATAGCTGAGGTTATTTGTTTAAGGACTGATTTAAACCAAGACAAAAAACGTTTAAAACAATCGTGATGCTAAGTTGAAATTTCTAATTTCTATTTTGTGCAATAGTTAAGTTACAAAAAGTTTTTTGACATCGTACATTAAATATAGCTAAAAAAGTCAAAGTACATTCACTCTAAATGTGAAGTCTTATGAAAGGACTCTTTCTTTTAGCTTTTAGTTTCTTTTAGCTTTGCTGGTTTGGATGTTTTCCATAACACATGCTTTCTTACAGTGCTGAATTGACAGTTTGTGGTTTGTGCTGTGATCACTGAGGTTTTTGTAACACCTACCCCAAAGGAAAGTGTGCAAACAATACTTTGACCTTTGCATATACGTTTGATTTAGCTTCAGTTAAGTGATAGTACGTAACACTGGTTTGCACTTTAGCATTTCAGCCAGCTGCTAAAGAGTGTTCAGCACTGGCTATTATATCTTCCACACAATCGCCACCTTTTGTACCCTTTGTTGTGTCGCTTAAGGCCCTGACCTTTAAACTCAGAGTCCTTTAAACTGTGAATTGAACAGTCACATTTATTGCAAGTTATTCCTCTAAATACAGCCAGCATTTGAAACTTTTTTTTTCCATTTTTTTAAGGCTGCAATATAAATGTATTTGTATGAATAAATGTATAAATATTTGTATGAATAAAAATATATATATTTGTATGAATAAACTTATATATGGTATTACCAATAGGAATGTTTCTTTTTTTTTCCAACATATTATGATGTCTTTATTGTTGAGTTACTGTTATTTATGTTCTGTCAAGGTTGTTTTGTAATTATTTTAAAATGTCAATAAAAAAAATTATATATATTTTAAAAAAAGGCTGCAATATAAAATGTTGAAGAAAAGTGTCAGGTCCGTTCCCTTGTCAGTCACACGGGCCTGAGACTCATTTTGACAAACTTTCTGACTCTTAGGATGCACTGATTATATAGCATTTCTAGCCACTTGTTGAAATGATTTATGCTCTTTGCACCGATGTTGCTCAGGTCCAGATTTTTCATTTAATTACTAAATTAGTCTTGCTGTTTTTAATTATTGCAAGGTCCTGTATCCTTCCTTCTTCAGCTTTAATCTTCAGTCCACATTAACACACAAGAATAATGTGGTCACCCAATTCTGCTGTCAGGAACTCCATCCTTATTCAATTTTTTTTCTATCTGATGTTTAGTAGGTGGATGATGCTGAGGTTTTAGGGTTGCACTGCATCTATGAAATGCAGTGAAAGAAGTGTTGAAATCAAAAACATACTGCAACATGCTAAATTATGCCAAACATTACTGCTGAAATTATAACATAAATTTTCATAGGCCTTTTTATGTTTTAAATACTGTTTAAGAGGAATATCTGTATTTTCTGAGTTATTTCTTTAGCTACACCTTCATCTATCTATTTGGGATTCAAGAAAATATAAATTTTAATTTTATTTTTTAGAATTTGAAAGGAACCATTTATGACAGTAATTTTTGTAGTAAAATTAAAAGTATGACTGCTAGTTGGTGGGTGTTTTCACCTTCTTCGTTCCATTGGCGATCTAGTAATAAACTGAATGTGTTTTGTATGAAAGAGCTTGGAGTGTTTAGAATGCTGGGACAGTTTTTCTACAGTTAAATTAAGTTCACAATATTCTTACTCATAGTAATATCGTATCGTCCCCCCTGTATGATGATACATGTCGTATCACCAGATTCTTTCCAATACACATCCCTACTATCTACATACCTTGGGTATACCCACTTATTCTTGCCCACTTGTCCTTGCCTAGCCGCAGTCATTGGTTGATAGGCTTATTTCATTTTTCTTTTGCCAGTCCTTCACAGGACAACCCATAAAAACCCTGCAGAGAGACACTCATACCTAAGGGCATTTTTAAAGAGACCAAGTAATCTAACTGTTATCTCTTTGGGCTTTGTGAGAGAACCCATGCGTGCATGGAGAGAACATGCAAATTAAATGCAAAACTACCCTAGGCCAGGATTCAAACCTTGGACCTTCTTGCTGCAAGGCAACAGTGCTACCAACTATTCCAACGTGCTGCCTCTTTTTAATTTACCTAAAGAAAATTAGTTTTAAATATATAAAATACATGTTGAAACTGTGTTATATAGGTCACTAACATATAAAATTTAATATTTTAATTCCAGTAAAAAACTATTCTCCACATTGTACTTTAAAAAGTAGAGACTATCTTTTTGTTTCCATTTTTGTTTTGATTAAGGATGCCTCTGTCTACAGAGACGGGCCAACTTGTTTGGCTAAGTCTGTCACACTGCTCATCATTCTCACTTCTTTGAAATGGTAGTCAAACATCCTCTGTGCATTACCCTTGACAGCCAAATGGGAGCTTGTGTGGCATAACAGGACAACACATCTTAAGTTAAGGCAGATAACAAGATGCTCATATTCCAATCTCAGAAGTGCACAACAGCAGCCATAGTGCACTTGCACTTGTCTGAAGCTCTCTCAGTCCTTGGAGTATCAGCTTAGCTACACTCTACCTGCTTTTCTTTCTCTCTAAGGTTTTGTTTTCTTTCCTCTTAAAAAAGTTCTCCTCATCCAGACCTCATGCATTTTTATTGCCATCTGGAGAACACTAACGGGTCATAATGAGAGGGCTTTAGTAGTACAAATCGCTGTGGAAACTCACTCAAAGTTAACTTGACTAATTTGACAGACCATGACTTGTACATTTCAGCATGTATAGAATGAGGAGGGACACATTATTTCATATGATGGAAATATCCAGACAGCATGTGGAGAGAAAAGAAACCTTGGGAAATGGAGATAGTTTGCTAAAATATGCATCAATATATTGTGTGTACGTTTGACAAACACACAATCACAAATAATTTTGCTTGACTTGTGCACCCTTTTCTCTCCCCTTTTCTTTCCCTTTCCCAGGAGCAGAGAAGTTGATGGGCTGTCCCAGACGTCAGTTGACATTTTGTCCCCAGTCCAACCGAATGCAACATAAAAAGCTCACTCAGGCGTGAAACCGGGAGGAACGCCGAGCTCATCCTCTGCCCCTAGCGCGCACCTCTCGGTGGGGGAGTGCAAGGTGAGCACAACTTGAGCTTGTCATGGCTGCACGCCTCTGACAAACATAAGTAGATGCTAATGGCAAATTCGTGACAGAGCAGAGTCCCACCACCATATGGCTAATTGCCACAACAATATCTGCTGTGTTATTAATCACATTTTCATAGAGTGCCATGATAATTGGAATAATTAGAAGGGGAGCAGGCACTGGGATGGTTCAGCAGCATTTCTAGATTAGAAAAAAAATATATAATCCTCTCTTCCTTGTCACCCAATGTTTGTCCCCCCATTTAGCCCCAAAATGTTCCCATTCTTTGTCTTCGTATTTCTTGTGGTCTGTAATTCTTCTTTTGGCCTCTTTTCTCCCATTTTTCAGCCTCCTCACTAATCGCTCTTTAGCTCCCCATTTCCCCATCTTGTTTACAGTTCTGCTGTAGAAGATAGAGCTGATAATTAATGAATACAGCAACTTGCCTTTCATGGGAACGTTGTGTGGGACTTGCTCAGGGGGTGTGGCTGGGCCATTTCAGGTAACTGAATGAGGCCATGTACCCTGCTGAGTCTGAACAATGAATATTTGGGGTTTAACCCTTTGTATAATCTTCTGTGGAGAATGTTAAGGTTAACTGCTTCAACACTGCTTTCAAGTTTGTGATGTATGTTGGCACATTGAAAGTATATGTTATGCAGGCCTAAAGGGGAGGATATTAAGCAGATTTTGTTGAATGTCAAGTCCTGTCATGTATTTTTTTTCTTCCATAAATGTATAGTTTTTGGCACACTGCGTTTGAATAGTGCATGTGTATTGGGATGAACAGTGTGGTCAAGGGTCATTTATTATTATTATTATTTTACATATTTAAATATCAGCTGGGGATGAAATGAGTGTCAAGTGGTTAGGTAATAATTAGCCAAATTAAGCAGGTTGGTCATGCTGTCAGTTTCATTTTCAAGTGCCCAACCTTCTGAGGGAAGTGAATCTTCATGAGTACATATGGTATACAGAGTTGTATGAGAAAATGTAATGTTTTTACTGGATCATCGGTGCGACTTGCATGTTGAACATCGTGTGTGAGAGCTGTAGCACTCCTGCTGTGGAATATTTTGACAAGTCCACAAGAAGCCGTTGAAACTGTAGGATGCTGGAGTATTATTTTCCTAAAAACCGGTTCACATTGTACGTTTTTTGGCCGTTGCAAAGGACTGCTTCATGTCACACTGTGCAAGAGAGGTGGTACGCTGTACGGTAAGCTTTCAGTGAGTCAAACTGAATGATGTCTCGCTCTAACAGCACACACCAACGAAACAAGCAAACCTCATTAAAAGCAGACAGTTTCTTCAGATGGCAACAATAAATTGTCAATAAATCCGGCTTCTTTGTTGCTCCACGTGTTCCTGCGTTTAGCCCATAGACTGTAAAATTCCTCTATTGTTGCTAATGTTGATACTGCTACTGTCGCATTGTACTCTCGTCACTAGTTTTTTGCATCCCTCCCATGGTGTATTTTTGTCGATTGTAGACCGGAGTCGCTCTTTGAAGACTGTCGGAGGCTGGATTTGGTCGTGAGAGGGTTCATTAAGCTTTCAGAGTACCTGTCACAGTGGACGGCCACAGACCTGCGAATCAGGATCACGCGCAGAGTTTTTTTGTTATGAATCTATTCACAACAGAAGATTTGTCTACGACTGCTGAAAACCACACACTGGTCTTAAGGCAGTAAATCTTCCCATACCATTGCAACAGAAGTGTGACAACAGTATCTGAATAAACTTTGCAGAATTGCAAGGGGGACTGAAACCTATCTTTGGGGTTTTTGACCAAGAGGTGGGGTACACGCTGGGCAGGTTGCCAGTTTCACACCATAAACAGTTTGGTTTGATGTATGAGAAGATTGTGATTCTTTGTCAAATAAGTTTAAGGGCAGACGTTTTGAACATTGTAAAGGCTAGAGCAGCTAAAGCACCAGCTGAAGTGTTATGTTGAAAAGTCTAATGACATCATCACTTTCTGACCCATGAATGTAACTGTTCAGAAGAAACGTCATTATCCTAAATGGTATCCTACTTAGCTGCAATGCCCTGTTGGACAGGGGACATCCCAGTAACTGAGCATCCCCCGTGTCCTGTTATCAACTTTTTTACTTTCTTTAGTATAGAAAGTACTCTTACATCAGTTATTTTGTTCTGTGTTTCTGCTCTGTCTTCTCGAACCCCCAGACGGTCGTGGCAGATGGCCGCTCCTACTGAGCCTGGTTCTGTTGGAGGTTTCTTCCTGTTAAAGGGGAGTTTTTCCTCTCCACTGTCACTACATGCTTGCTCAGTATAAGGTATTGCTGAGGGACTGCTGTGGTTGGAGTCTGTACTTTGCATCAACTGGGCGCAAGTGCCAATGACTTGAAGCAATCTGCTGGGATTCCTTAAATAGAAAACTAGCTAAAACTTTAAACTGATTGGAATGTTAGTATTGAAATTACTTTCTTGTAAAATGCCTTGAGATGACATCTGTTGTGTATTGGTGCTATATACATAAACTGAATTGAACAACCAGCTTCTTTAGCAATGACCTTTCGTGGCTTACCCTCTTTGTGGAACATGTCGGTGGCTGTCTTCGGGGTATTTGTCAAATCTGCAGTCTCCACCATGATTCTGTTGGCCATAATATTTCGCCATTACGTATGATTTAAAAATGTTTAGGTGTACTATTCTGAGTTTCTCAGACACTGAATTTTGGGTTTTAGTTATCTGTAAGCCATAATTATCAAAAAAACAAGAAATAAAGCCTTGGGATATTTCAGTTTGTGTAATTAAGCTATGAGTTTGAATTTCTGAAATGAGTGAAAATATTCAACTTTTTCATCATAAATTTTTTTTTTAGATGTATAATAATAAACTTTATTACAGACTCACAAGTCCAGATGAGACACAAGACAATATACACAATACAATAAATATATAAAAGACACATTTTATTTTTTTTTTCACTAAAAACTTTAGAGGAGACAACTATACCAATGTTTCCATAACTTGGACTTATACAGTGCAGTGTTAAACTTATAGATGCATGTGCAGTTTATGTGGTGTGTGGCGTTTCTTTGATGTAGCCGAACGAAGACTGGCTTCAGTCCAGGAAAGTAGAGCTCATCTCCCGCTATTCTAAAGACTTACACTGGCTCACTGTAGCTCAGAGAATAGACTTCAAAATACTTTGACTTGTTTATAAATCATTGCATGGCTTGGCACCAAAGTATGCCGAAGACGTGTTATCAATGTATCAAGAGTTATACAGTATGAAGTGCTGAATGTAGTTAACAGAAATAATACCAAAATGGAAAGCACAATACTGTAATTCACAGATTCACAATAGTGTACAATAGCTGGCTGAATTTCATCAGTAATGACTGTTCTTGGTTGTTCTCGTCCCTTTCTTCCTCATCCACCACCTCTCATGGATTCTTCCTCCTCTGCCTCTCTGTATGCGTCCATCCATTGTAGATAAATCTGACCTGCCTGAACAAAACTGACTTTTATTCTGCCCAGTTGGTAGGATCCCATCACCAGATACATGTGTTGATTTTTTTTTTTTGTGATCAAATGTTTATTTAACAAGAATACAAGTTACAACCTGTGCTGATTCGACGGGGTAAGCCGTATTGCGTCATTTCCTGTTGTCACTGTTGCGCTCCCTGTAAACTGTTTGGTGTTCAGAGTCTCTTGAATTGATCTTATTTTCTCTCTGCTGAGCCCTTTCTAAGTTATTTTAACACACAAGCACACTAAAACACACGTTTTGTGGTGGTGTACTTTACGTTTTGGGAACTCCTTGTGTTTCACACAGCTTTTCTTGGGGTGGTAAGGTCTCGCTAGCTCAGTTAGCTTAGCTTCATTGCGGCTATGGCTACTCTTCTCTCTTGCTCTCTCTGTCAGATGTTTAGTTACTTCCCTGCCTCCTTTAGTGATAATGGTAACTGTAATAAATGTAATATTTTTGTAGTTTTGGAGGCGAGGGTATCAGAATTAGAAGCACGGCTCCGCGCTGTTGAAAAACCAGCAGATAGCCGAAGCCCATTACCCAGCGCGGAGCCAACAAGGATAGATCCCCCTAGCTGTCCTCCGGTAGAGCCCGCGCAGCCGGGACCTCAGGCTGGTTGGGTGACTGTACGTAGGAAGCATAGTTCTAGGACCCAGCCCCCGGGCCACCACTAACCGGTCCGCGTTTCTAACTGATTTTCCCCGCTCAGCGACACACCCGCTGAGAAGCCGACCCTGGTAATTGGCAGCTCCATAGTCAGAAACGTGGCATTAGAGACACCATTGACCATAGTCAAATGTTTGCCAGGGGCCAGAACGGGCGACATCAAATCCTACCTGAAACTGCTGGCTAAAGATAAGCGTAAATACAGTAAGATTGTTATTCACGCTGGCGGTAATGACACCCGGTTACGCCAATCGGAGGTCACTAAAATTAGTGTTGCTTCGGTGTGTAAGTTTGCCAAAACAATGTCAGACTCGGTAATCTTTTCTGGTCCCCTGCCTGATCGGACCAGTGACGACATGTTTAGCCGCATGCTGTCATTCCATCAATGGTTGTCTGGGTGGTGTCCTGCAAACGATGTGGGCTACATTGATAACTGGAGAACTTTTTGGGGAAAACCTGGTCTGATCCGGAGAGACGGCATCCATCCCACTTTGGATGGAGCAGCTCTTCTTTCTAGGAATATGGCCGAATTTATTAGTCCTCCAAAACACTGACAACCCAGGGTCCAGACCAGGAAGCAGAGTCGTAGTTTAACCCACCTCTCTGCTGCTTCTGTACTGTTACCCCCCCCCCCCCCATTACTCTATAGAAACAGTGTCTTGCCCACGGCCAAAATTAAATGGATTAAAAGTTAAGCCAACAAAAGCAAATTATGGAAGTCTCATAAAAATAAATACAACTTTGACTAAACAGAAAAATAAATCTATTAAATGTGGTTTATTAAACATAAGATCTCTCTCCTCAAAGACTTTGTTAGTAAATGACTTGATTTGTGATAATCACATTGATTTTCTTTGTCTCACAGAAACCTGGTTGCAGCAGGAGGATTATGTCAGTATAAATGAGTCAACTCCTTCAAGTCATTTAGATTTTCACATTCCTAGAAATACTGGGCGAGGAGGAGGAGTTGCAACCATTTTTCGTTCTGATTTACTAATTAGTCCCAGACCAATTGATAGCTACAGTTCTTTTGAACATCTAACCCTTAATTTTCCTCATCCAAGTTGCAAATCATTAAGACCATTTTTGTTTGTGGTTTTGTATCGTCCACCAGGCCCTTACTCTCAATTCTTGGATCAGATCTCATATTTTTTATCTGATTTAGTATTAAATACTGATAGGGTTATTATAGTGGGGGACTTTAATATTCATGTGGATACTGAAAGTGATAGCCTAAATGCAGCCTTAATGCTATTTTAGACTCAATTGGCTTTACTCAAAAAGTACAGGGATCGACCCACTCGGGCAAACACACTTTGGACCTTGTACTGACATACAGTATTGAGTGTGAGGAAATAACAGTCCACCCACATAACCCGGTCCTGTCTGACCACTTCTTAATAACTTTTGAATTTACTTTAACTGACCATCTTAAATCTGAAAGAAAATTTCATTATAGTAGAGCTTTATCAGACAATGCTGTAACAATTTTTAAAGAATCTGTTCCATTCTTACTTTCCTTAGTGTCTCAGGGTAACACAGTGGATGGCAGCAATTCTATCTCTAACCCTTCAGAAATTGATGATCTGGTTCACAGCATTACGTCCTCATTGCGTTTGGCATTAGATAGTGTAGCCCCCTTAAAAAAGAAAGTGGCTAGCCATAGGAGGCTGACTCCTTGGTTCAACGCAGAGTTGCGTACTTTAAAGCAGAATACTAGGAAGTTGGAGAGAAAATGGCGCTCTACACACCTAGAGGATTCCTATTTAACCTGGAATAACAGTCTGCTGCTGTATAAAAAGACCCTTCGACAAGCTAGAACAGCATATTTTTCATCATTAATAGAGGCGAATAAAAACAATCCTAGGTTTCTTTTTAGTACAGTTGCCAAACTTACAGAGTCATAGCTCTGTTGAGCCAACTATTCCCCCAGCTCTTAGCAGTGATGATTTTATGGGATTCTTCGTAAATAAAATTAATTCTATTAAAAATAAAATCATTGGCATCCTCCCAAACATGATTACTTCTTCCTCAGTAAATGAGGCAGTATCGGAAAGAACTGTAGAACCTCATTTGTGCTTAGGCTGTTTTGATTCAGTCGAGCTTTCGGAATTATCAAAAATATTAGCCTCATCTAAACCTTCAACTTGTATGTTGGACCCAATTCCAACCAAATTATTTAAAGAAGTGTTCCATTTGGTTCCTGGCCCCATTTTGGATATGATGAATCTATCCTTAGTAAACGGATACGTACCACAGGAATTTAAAATAGCTGTAATTAAACCTTTACTCAAGAAACCTTCCCTTGATCAAGATGACTTAGTGAATTACAGACCTATATCTAACCTTCCTTTCTTATCCAAAGTCCTTGAGAAAATTGTTGCTAATCAAGTCTGTAAGCATTTAAACAATAACGAGCTGTTTGAAGAGTTTTAGTCAGGTTTTAGAGCTCATCATAGCACTGAAACAGCACTGGTGAAGGTTACTAATGATATTCTCATGGCCTCAGATAATGGACTTGTGTCTGTTCTGGTTTTGTTAGATCTCAGTGCTGCTTTTGACACAGTCGATCATAATATTCTCTTAGAAAGGCTTGAACATGTTGCAGGGATCAAAGGAACAGCACTAGGCTGGTTTAAATCATATTTGTCTGATAGATTCCAGTTTGTTCATCTAAATGATAAATCTTCTTCACTCTCAAGAGTTACTTGTGGAGTTCCACAGGGTTCTGTGCTTGGACCAATTCTGTTCACCATATATATGCTCCCAATTGGTAGAATCATTAGACAGCATAGGATAAATTTCCACAGCTATGCAGATGATACACAACTATATTTATCCATAAATCCTGATGAACCCAGTCAGTTAGGTAGATTACAGGCTTGTCTGGAAGACATAAAAACATGGATGACCTTAAACTTTTTGCTTTTAAATTCTGACAAAACAGAAGTTGCTGTCTTTGGACCAGAAGTTCTTAAACAGAAACTGATTAGTCAATCACTTCATCTGGATGGCATTAAATTGGCCCCCAGTAATAACGTAAAGAACCTCGGCGTTATTTTTGACCGAGACTTGACATTTAAATCCCATATTAAACAGGTTTCTAGGATTTCTTTCTTTGACCTCCGGAAAATTACTAAAATTAGAAACATCCTGTCCAGGAGTGATGCTGAGAAACTAGTCCATGCATTTGTTACCTCAAGGCTGGACTACTGTAATTCTTTACTATCAGGAAGTCCACAAAATGCTATTAAAAGCCTCCAGTTGATCCAAAATGCGACAGCAAGAGTTTTGATGAATATTAAAAAGAGAGATCACATTTCTCCTGTTTTAGCTTCCCTTCATTGGCTCCCTGTTAAATCCAGAATAGAATTTAAGATCCTTCTTCTTACATACAAAGCCCTTAATAATCAAGCTCCATCATACATCAGAGATCTAATTGTTCCTTATGTTCCTAACAGAGCCCTTCGCTCTCAGACTGCAGGTTTACTTGTAGTTCCTAAGATTTCTAAAAGTAGAATGGGAGGCAGATATTTTAGTTATCAGGCTCCTCTCCTGTGGAACCAGCTCCCAGCTTTAGTCTGTAAGGCAGACACTCTGTTTACTTTTAAGGCCAGGCTTAAAACTTTCCTTTTTGATAAAGCTTATAGTTAGAGTGGCTAAGGTCATCCTGAGCTATCTCTGTAGTTATGCTGCTATAGGCTTAGACTGCTGGAGGACAGACTTACCAATTTTCTTCACTCTGCTACTTCCTTTTCTCCTACTACTCTCTAGTTGTATTACAGTACATTCTGTTATTTCGACTGTTAACTTTGTTTTCTCTGTGTTTTTCTCTCCATAGAAGATATACCTGGTCTGGTATCCTGCTTGGCTGCAATGCTCTGTTGGACGGGGGGCATCGACTGGGATGATCCCCCCAGTAACTGAACATCCACTGTGTCCTGTTATTAACTTTTTACTTTCTGTAACATAGAAAGTTCTCTTATATCAGATCTTCTGTTCCTTCTGTGTTTCTGCTCTGTCTTCTCAAACCCCCAGACGCTCGTGGCAGATGGCCGCTCCTACTGAGCCTGGTTCTGTTGGAGGTTTCTTCCTGTTAAAGGGGAGTTTTTCCTCTCCACCGTCGCTACATGCTTGCTCAGTATGAGGGATTGCTGAAGGATTGCTGTGGTTGGAAAGTCTGCATCAACAGGGCCCAACCTCACGCCAATGACTGACGCCATCTGCTGGGATTCCTTAAATAGGAAACTTTTTAACTGATTGGAATGTTTGTATAAATGTATTGAAATGACTTCTTGTTAAGTGCCTTGAGATGACATCTGTTGTGAATTGGCGCTATATAACTAAACTGAATTGAATTGAACCCAAAAAAAAAAACATACATGACACATTAATTGACAATAGAGACGGTACATGTGTTGAATTTTGAGTTTCTTTGTATAAAAGATAATGGCTCTGTTTTAGTTGTTTTCACATTTTGCTGCCAGTGTTTACAGTTTTGCTACACAAGTGTGAAATATGTTTAGTGACTGAGAATGTTTAAGGTTTTGAAAAATAGAGTGGATGAGTTTTGCAAATTGTACCTGAACAGTGCATAAAGTTTGGCCAAATCAGTGTTTGATTCGAAAAATAAGTTTAGGCCACTGAGAATTTGGTTTAGAGAATGGAGTTTAGTGTTTAGCAATTCAGAAAAACTGTAATAGTTGGCACATAATTCACTTTAGTGTGTGAGGAGTAAAAAAGGTGAGGTAAACGGATCAGACTGTATCTCAATCATGGTAAGTTAAACATGCTAGATTTAAATATTTTATTTTTTTGACAAATCTGGGTGGTGTGAGTCCCTCACTGGTCAGTGAGCGGCTCACTGTAAACAGGAGGAAAAGAACAGCCAGGCATGTTAGTCGACTTGTTACCCCTCTTCTCAAAATTGTATGGGTGGTTGGCAAGCATCAAAGTGGTGCTTTTGCTGCTGTTTATTGCGTCCGTTTTTATTTGACCCTTCATCGGGTGCAGCTGTTTTGTGTGTTATCCCCAGAGTATCAGGTGTCAAAGCAGCTGAAACCTTTCTGTATGTTTTCAAGATCTGTTAAGACTGTAAAAGCTATGTAGTGTGTCCCCAGCTTAACATGGTATTTCATTTTCATTTTGCCTTTGTGTTTGAGGTTATTCCTATTATTTGAGATGTTATTTTGTTGTTCATATGAAGACTTTGGGGAACAAATGGTTCAGATTTGTAGATTTACCTATAGTAATTTTTTTCTAAATATATAGAGGGATTCTATAATGACAAGACCTCTTTACTGAATCAATTAGCCTTATGGACCTTCATTGTAACATTTTTTACACATTCCCCCATTTTGGCTTATTAACACTTCAGATGACAACCAAAGACGAAGCTATTTTTTTTCTTTCCCACCTCCCACTCATACACTTTTTCTTCACAGCTCTCCCTCCATCATCATCCTCTCCCTCTGTCATCCACAGGCTTGTAGCCTACACAGATTCCTTAAACTTGCGACACTGGTCAAAGTGAAAAGAAAAAGTAAAACTAATGGAGATTAATTTAAACATGCCTTATGAACCTCAACCGTCTCAAACCATTTCATAAAGGTTAAATGCTAACCTTTTGGCCCACCCATCCCCATCAGCGCAGATGGCTGTGACAACTGACACATCTGACGTAGCAGTGGGGGCAGTGTTAGAGCAGCGGGCCTGTGGGGTTTAGCAACTGCTTGCCTTTTTCAGTTGTACGCCTCAGGAAAAAAAATATACGCCTGGAACAAACACAGTCTGACCTAAAACAAGTTCAGCTGGAGAAGCGCCAAGGTCGTCTTTAACCATGCAACGAAAACCAAGCATAACCCACGGAAGGCTGTCAATCCAGTTGCCATTGATACACATAGCACAGAGCGTGGCTTTTAATAACCTCACACAACCAATTAGCCTGTGGATTGCATGCAGTGGTGCGGTAGATCTTGACCCCCTCAGGCCTTTAGGCATGGTGGAACAAAGCTCTGAAACCATTTGTGGTCCTTTGTCAGAGGTGATGTCTGAATGGGGGCCAAAACGTGCAACCCAGATTGATAAAAACGCCTTGGCTACCACTGCAGATGTTGTGGATGGCAGAGGAACAACTTCTGGCCACCAGGTGATACAGTTAATCATGGTCTGGAGATGTGTGAAACCCTGCGATGGAGGCAGAGGAACCACCAGGTCCAAGTGCACATGATCAAACCGCTGACTGGGAATGGGGAATGGTTAAAAGGATGCTTTAGGGTGTATTCAGACCTGCACTGTTTGGTCCACTTTAAACGGACCAGGGTTCGTTTCGAACGCTGGTCCGCACCTTTTATGCAGGTGTGAATACACACAAACGAATCCTGGTGCGGATCAGAGAGCCGGACCGAAGCCCACTTTTTAGGTGGTCTCGGTCTGCTTCCAAACGGACTCTGGTGCGGTTCGCTTCAGGTGTGAATACAAACCACTGTCGATCCGAACCAACTCAAGGATACATGTGCCTTTTTGGGCTTAACAAGCCACCGTAGCAAGGTAAGTTCATACCTGATCCTTCGTCTTCTGTTTAGCCACGGACACGCGAGCACATAGTCTCCTCGGGTTACTGCACGCATTCGCCGACGCTGTTCCAAAATTTGAAACAGAGTGTTGCGAATCCTTCGTTGAATGAGCTGCTCTTGACACTGATATGATTTTCCAGCTCCAATAACTGCACAGATATGCAGAGCAGGAATGCAGCACATAGGACTTCCATGTTTGCCTCCATTTCTGGGTCTGTGCTCTGTGTGCCCCCCTAGTCATTGCTTTCCAATGGCGGCGCCGATCGTCACACACGTGGATGTGTTTATAAAATATAGTTCACTTGGAAAAAGTACTGTGTGAATGCGAACCGCACCAAACGTAAATAAAATAAGTCCAAAGGACCAAAGGATTTTTCTGGTCTGAATGCACCCTTAGTGTGCCTGTGGACCTTGGCACGGGAGACATGCCGCAGGCCATTCCTTTACAGCTTCCCGCAGTAGGTCAGAAGGTTGCATGTTCAGATTATGTCGATGTCACCAATGTGGAGGAGTAAGGACTACGACACAGGAGCTAGGCATGATCACCTTGTTTACTCAACCCTAACTGAAGAACAGAATAACAGTAAGTCAGAACACATACAATAATTGTGCCGAAAACATTTTTAAATCCTAACATCCTGTCATCTAGGTGTGAGTGGAGGCCCCTGGTGGTCCGCCATGCGACCACATTAAGAAAGCTTGACCAATCAACTAAGCGTTACATTAAAACTGCATTAAAGTGAAGCATAGCATATTCAATACGTCTAATGGTTCTCCAGCTGTAATTGAAGTTTGTATTTTGTTTTTAACCACTTTCTTATACATTTTACTCCATAACAAAACGCATAACGATAGCCAGTCCTAAAATTTTGATGCCATAATAAATTGCACATACCAATTAAAGAGAAATCTGTATTCCTTAAAAACTTTAGATAGAATTCAAACAACTATGTGACTTGATTATTAAAATAAATGAATGTTATAATTTTCTAATTTGTTGAGATTCACCTGTAGATATTGTTTGGATGACAAGGTTCAAGACAGCAAGGAAGTTAACATCCAGGTTGGTTTGGACGGGGTGTTACCTTCTACTGTTACTCATTTACAGAATCTGATAAAGGTATTTTTATTTTTAACTTTTTATTAGACTGCCCCACCCCTATGCAACCCCGTCAGCTATTTTGTCCACTCGTCAAGTATCTTGGCGCTATCTTGCTGCCCCCTCTTCTTTCCTTAGTTCCTTCTCCCCAGGGTAAGCCGGGGTGAGAATTATTCCCTCTCCACAGAGCAACAATTAAGGGCTCGCTGCTGGGCTTTATGGTCAGAGGAGCAGCTGTTTTTTGCCATTCCTAGCTCTATAACTGTCTGAAATGAGAACGAGGGTGGCAGAAAATCATCATGGGCCCCTCCTAATTCTATACAGCAGCCATAATTCTTTTCCGTTTATTCAGCATATATCACATACGTCTCTAAGACGACTATAAACATCTAACATCAGAGTATTTGATGTCTGTGGGACAGATTGGTGCTGAGGGAAGGCTATAAACATCTCCTGCAGGCAGATGCTGAGAAGGACCAAATAATTAGGATGATTCAGTTAACCTGAGTGGGTGGTGCTGAGGACCTTTTTTTAACACTCAGTCCAGAAAAGAGGCAACAGGTTGAAAAGTAAAAGAATGTAAAAAAAAAAGAAGACAAAATATTTTTTATTAATTTTAAGAATTTCTCTCAAAAGGAAAGGAAAATCCCGACTGCAGCCGGGAGTGTCAGACAGTAGGACTAGGAACTATGCCACCTGCGGATGTATCAGCGGATCCGAAGCTCTGTGATTCGTTTGTGCCATGCTCCTCCTGACCCTGTGTGTGTGTGTTTGTGTGTGTGTGAGTGAGAGAGAGTGTTTTTGAACTCCTGGCAAGATGGCAGAGAGCAGTAGCACAGATTTTGTATCGTGGAAGTACGGACATTTTAATTTCGTCAACAAAAAAGAAAATAATATAACGGTAAAATGCACACTCTGCATTGGGGAAAAGCGTTCTACCACAAAAAAATCTAATTTTAAAAAAACATCTTGTATCCGAACACCACTCTTATCATGCTACCCGGGCTGGGTAGGTGTTTTGATTCATGTCTTCTGTGATCAAAAAAATAATAAAACGCTATGTGGAATAGCCTATTGCTGACTGTCTTTCCTGTTTTTATCCGACAGTTAATTTAGTTGGATGACTGACGTTATTCATCGTCAGGACTTCTCGGTGGATTTAAAAGAGGCTGTGTCAATTAAGTTGCAGCATGTGCGAGACGCTGCGAATTGGCTTTAAATTCTTGGTAACGCATAAGTACTCTAACTAATTACTTTTAATTGATGGTAACATTGTAACCTAATTAACTACTTTCCAAAGTAACTATACCCAACACTGTTGTGGAGTTGATAACTGTTAGATTCTACTAGCAGAGTTGCTAATGGTTAGCTTCTACTTACAGAGACTCGCTCTGCTCTCTCCTGGCCACAAAATCAATGCAGCCTTCCTGTGGGCGGTCGCAAGTCACGTTACTGTAGGTAAAACCATGAACACCAATTTTCCTTGTGACGTAGAAGGGACTGGCTTTTTCTGACTCGCTCATTTTTTTCATCTATTTCCTTTCTGTGGCTAATGCAGGCAATGGAGGTTGGAGAAAATGTTCACGTGCAGCATGCATATGAAGCTCAGAGAGACCGATCATATTTAAAAATGAACACCCATTAACGGTTTCTCAGTGAATGAGACCTTTAGGTTTTGCCTGACATGTGAGTTATATAATCTGTATAAAAAGTTATGTTGCACATCCTGTCATGTTTGTGTAAAGGAGGACCCAAACACAAACAACTGTGTAAGATGAGTTGGATTTAATAAAGGTAAAAAATAAATGACTTACCAGGTCAGACTGAGTACATGGGAATAAATGCTGGGATCAAGAAAGGGCGAATGAAGACTGAGAATTCAAAAGAGAATAAAGGAAACCGGAGAGGTTAAATATACTGAGGAGGACTGAAAGGGACAGGGAGGAACCAGAGGACTAATTAGTAGAGAACAGATGCAGGTGAGAGGGAGAGAGCAGGTGGAGGTAATCAGTAGCTGGGCAGGCGAGCAGAATAGCAGGCAGAAAACAGTAGAAAAACCAAGGGATAAGCATGTTGTTTGTTAAACTGGGTGTAAAGTAGCATCCCATTGGATCACACCTCACCCCGGAAGATGGCAGTAGTGTACTAAGCATCCACACTGCCAATAAACCTCATAGAAGAAGAAGAAGAAGGCATAAACAGAAGAGAAGACTGGAAAGAAAATAATTCTAAATGAGAGAAGAACTAACTCTAAGGTAACCAAGGATGTAAAAGATCTAAGAAAATAAGAATAAAGGAGCCCAAGAGAAACTTAAAGTAAAAGTACTAAAGAACAGGGAAGAGAGGAGAGGAACAGAAAGAAACACAAGTTTAAACTTTAGAAAAAAAATTAAATCAGAGAACAATAATCCTAATGAGGAATGTAGAGTGAAGCTGACAGATGAGATAGAGAAATAACTAATAAAAGATCAACACAATAAAATAAAAATAGAAGTGACTTCAGATAAGAAAGACTAACGCAAGAGTAACTGAGATAAGACCAAAGTAAATAAATGAGGAATCCCCCAAAACAAGAGAAACTCTGAGTACAAACACCTGAGGGTAAAAGAGGAGAAAACGTAGTGGAAGGAAAAACACTAAGTAGGAGGAAACTCAAACAACACAAACCTTTAAAGAGCCTAACACTAATAAGACATGGTCAACCGGATGAGGAACTGAAACAACTGAAACTCAAAACACAAACACCTAAAAATCCTAACACATCCGACTCTTTGTGTAAAAGGTCCTCTTTGTGATCAGGTTTTTGGTAACAAAGTGACCAAAGATTCAATCTAATTTGTTTTTTTGTTTTTTAAACTGTCCTGTGTTGAACCCACACTGGTTCATCTCAGGAGTTTTGAAGACTTGTTAATGTCTGATTTTTAGGTCATAGGTAAATGCTGTAAAACACACAAAACTCCAAAAATAGTCAAGAATTGGTAGGTGGGTATGCTCACTTGAACAGTTTCTCACACATATTTTCACCCATGATATATGACAAAGGTAATAAATATTACCTTATTTTTACCTTTTTATATTGAGAAAAGGCCTGATTGCTAGCATGATAAAAGTTGAATCGAAAGTTGTTTGGGATCTTTACAATCCTGTGATAGGAAGAAGCCTATTGATACTAAAAATGATTAATAAGTGGGCAAGGGCTAAAATATATATTAGAAACATGAATACATCAATAATCTTGATGCTGATAACTTTGATAGTAACTATTAAGTTAAAATAAATTTCTAACTTCCCCTTCATACAATTGTTTATATTAGTTCAAACTGTGTAGTTTGTTTGTGATGCTAATCTATCCTAAATACACGATTGAGCAGCTTCCTGCCATAACATAATTTTATCTCCCTGTCCTTTCTTTTCTTTTCTGGCAGCATGGTTTCCTTTTGGTGGGAAATGACAGGACTTTTTGTGTGTGGTGTAAATAAATGTGAACCTTTTTTTTATATAAACTCAGCAAAAAAAAAGAAACGTCCCTTTTTCAGGACTGTGTTTTTCAACAATAATGTTGTAAAGATTCAAATAAGGGTTTAAACAATGTTTTCCATGCATGTTCAATTAACCATAATCAATTAATTAACATGCACCTGTGGAAAGGTTGTTAAGACCTTAACAGCTTACAGAAAGTAGGCATTTAAGGTCACAGTTCTAAAAATGCAGGACACTAAAGAGACTTGTCTACCGACTGTGAAAAACACCCAAAGACAGATGCCCAGGGTCCCTGCTCATCTGCGTGAACGTGCATTAGGCATGCTGCAGGGAGGCATGAGGACTGCTGATGTGGCTAGGGCAAAAAATTGCCATGTCCACACTGTGAGACGCCTAAGTCAGCGCTACAGGGAGACAGGGAGGACAGCTGATCATCTTCGCAGTGGAAGACCACGTGTAACAACACCTGCACAGGATCGGTACATCCTAATATCACACCTGCGTGACAGGTACAGAATGGCCACAACAACTGCCCAAGTCACACCAGGAACACACAATCCCTCCATCAGTGCTCAGACTGTCCGCAATAGGCTGAGAGAGGCTGGACTGAGGGCTTGTAGGCCTGTTGTAAGGCAGGTCCTTACCAGACATCACCAGCAACAACGCCGCCTATGGGCACAAACCCACCTTCGCTGGACCAGACAGGAGTGGCAAAAAGTGCTCTTCACTGATGAGTCACGGTTTTGTCTCACCAGGGGTGATGGACAGATTCGTGTTTATCGTCGAAGGAACGAGCGTTACACCGAGGCCTGTACCCTGGAGCGGGATCAATTTGGAGGTGGGGGGTCCATCATGGTCTGGGGTGGTATATCACATCACCATCGGACTGAGCTTGTTGTCATTGCAGGCAATCTCAATGCCTTGCGGTACAGGGAAGACATCCTCCTCCCTCACGTGGTACCCTTTATGCATGCTCATCCGGACATGATCCTCCAGCAGGACAATCCCACCAGCCATACTGCTCGTTCTGTCCGTGAGTTTCTGCATGACAGCAATGTCAGTGTTCTGCCATGGCCAGCGAAGAGCCCGGATCTCAATCCCATTGAGCACGTCTGGGACCTGTTGGATCGCAGGGTGAGGGCTAGGGCCATCCCCCCAGAAATGTCCAGGAACTCGCAAGTGCCTTGGTGGAAGAGTGGGGTAACATCTCACAGCAAGAACTGACAAATCTGGTCCAGTCCATGAGGAGGAGATGCACTGCAGTACTTCAAGCAGCTGGTGGCCACACCAGATACTGACTGGTACTTTTAATTTTGAGCCTCCCTTCATTCAAGGACACATTATTCTATTTCTGTTAGTCACAGGTCTGTGAAACATTTTTAGTTTATGTCTAATGGTGTTGACTCTTTTAGTGTTCAAACAAATATTTACACACATTAAGTTTACTGAAAGTAGAAACATTTGAAAGTCAGAGGACTTTTCTTTTTTGCTGAGTTTATAAAGGTGGGGAAACGGACCTCAGAATGTTGTTGATGCAAATCTCCACATGGATATTTTTTTTTAATTCTGGCATAAATTAGAAATTGAAAACTACAACAATAAAACATTTAGATTCTTTTTTTTGTCTTTTTGAGGTCCCCTTTCTGCATTGCAACCGTGCAAGGGGGGCGGGTAATGGTGCGGGTAACAACCCCCACCCGCACCCACCCACTGTCCAACGCCCCAGGATATCGGACAACAGATTAGTGTAAAGGTAGGCAGAGTCTGAAGGAAAAACTTTAAAAGATCTTCAGAAAGCTTGAAGAAAAGTTTTTAAAAGGATTCTAAGAAAGTCCGGCAGCTGTGAGGGCAAAACGGTACAGTAAAACCACGTTCTGACACCATGTAAATCTGTACCTTCCTCTCTTGAGACTGCTCTCCCATCCTCATCTCTGGAGGTGAGCTCTAGGTTGCTACCCATATTAGTTTGCTTTCCACTTAATGAAGCGTTGGAGCATGAAGGTCCAAGCACTCCTAAACAGCGCATTCATTAAACCGATGGTGCTTAATGATGACGGCAAAGGCACTGGCGACCCATTGGCTCCCACCGAGTAGAACTATTAGCTGTGTAAAGCCAGCTGGGGGGGGGTGACTCAAAGGGAGGGGGCTGACAGACAGTGTTGTCCCGAGAACATTTAGCCCTTGTTAAATGACTGCAGCAAAGTCAGTTATGGATCCTAAAACACTGAGAATTTTTTTGTGTGAAACTACATAGAACTGGATCTCTTGTTGTGTTTGAGTGTAAGTATTCATTTTAGAAAGGTCTTGAAAGATGTCTTACGAATAAAATACTAACAATATTTAAAGTATTTATATACAGTTTTTTGTTTTTTTTTGGAGTATTATCCTATGTGGTAGTAATAACAATTTGCTTAAATAATTCATCCCAAAGAAGAAAAAAATCCATGTAACAATCTTTAACTTGTAAAGAAATACTGCATGTCTATTGCATTACAGTATTTTCTCAATATACAGAACTTAGAAATTGAGCTGAAAATGAATGTGCATGGATGAAAAGTTTTATTATGACTGATTAAGACCAGTTTAATTCAACAAACTGAGCTCTGCTTCCATTTGGGTTTAAAAGGTACACCTATGTCCTGGTTCAGCGTGTGTGAATGGCTAACTATCAAAAAAAGTTTCAGTAAAAAAATTACAGGTTCTTGTATTAAAACAAGATAAAAAAAACAAAACTATATTTTATTCATTTGGCTTAACTTTGTGCAAGACAAATGCAATACAGAACCAAATAACTTCTCAGTGGGAAATAGTAAATGAATGGGTTTATATTATGTTGCTCCCTCTTCTCGTGGGACACTGTAACTAGGTGGCGCTTGTTAAGAACCTATCGCCATTTATTTGGTGTCTGATTATGAAGTAGTATACTGCATAGGCTGTATGGCAAGGTATGAATTAGTTGCGAGCTTGCAATATACACTACCCCCTTCATGTTACTGTTAACTCCATACATGTCACTACCAGCCACGATTGCATTAGTTTGGTGGGGATTGCTTTAGGTGGTACCTTCATCTACTCATTTTCTGTTGTGAAACTTTACAGGAAAATACAAAACTTAAAAAAATCATGTAAGTTTCCTCTTCAGAATGAGAGCTAGAATTGCTTGTTGCAGTCAAAATAATTTAACTTCATGTATCCGTAAATGATTTCTGGACCTTATGGTTTGCTACAAATAAAAGTACAATTAGCTAGTTTCAGTTTTTGCCAGTGACTGTCTTTAGCATTGTCTGTAAGTGTTTGTGACATTGCTTTACTTGAAGTTGATACGAACTTACACGTATGCACCAAAGTTTTAGCATATTTAAGGATGTACATCAACGACTTTTGCTTTCTGAAAAAAAACCCCCATCTCAAACAGTTTAAAAGTTTATTGCAATAATAGCTCGGGCGTGTAACAACAATTTTTTTATTGATTTTCCTTTTAAATTACAGTGTATCCTTCTACTAAGCAAAGTGAAAGATAATCCTATTCAGTTACTCTCCATCCATTTTTGTACCTGTCTAAATCTACCTGTCCATCACAGGTGCAACACAAACATAGAACAAATGACTGTGTACTCATACCTAAAAGGTCATTAAGAATGATCAATGGTAAACATGCATGTTCTTGGAGAATGGGAGGGAACTGGAGAACATATGTATGAACATGTGTGCACAAGAAGCTGTTACAAATGGTGTCTTGTGCCTCTTTAGAGACATTTCAAAGACCCCTTCACTGTAAGATGCCTTTATTTTTTTATATGAACCTTCTATTGCACAACCTAAATGGAAATGAGACTTAATACAAAGTTTTCAAATAATCAATAAACATTTTAGCATTTTTTTATTTAGTTTTTATAATATTCGTGAAAATACATAGCTACAAACCCTGCAATGTTTTTAATTCATGGCTATGAATGTTTTTTTTGATAAAACATGGTAGTAGGAAGGATGAAATGTAAATGCATGGCTGCAAAATGGAGATACAACTTGGTGAAGCAGTAAATCACCATATTGGCCATATTAAATGTCCAATTATACCTGCTAAACAGGGATTTAAACAAGATCCACCCTCCTTCAAAAATATGCTACTGATTTAGGCCTGAAAAAAATAAACAAACCCTGCTACACTTTTACAGCTATTGGACTTTTTTTTTTTTTTTTTTTGACTTAAACCTTGTCTGCTACAAACGTTTTCATTACTGGTCTAAAAGCTCTAAAGGTACTTTCCTGGCAGCAAAAAAAATGCGGATCTCATTACATGTTCCCTTTTTTATTTCAAACTCCAATACCTCTGCTGTTATAAAGGAGCTATAGTATCGCTGTTTTCTTTGTTTTAAAAGGGAGTGTATTTTTTGTTTGTTAGTGGTGAACACTTTAATAACACAGTTGTACCTGTTTACTATCATAATCTTTCATCTTCATTGTAAAATGTGTCTTTATTGTCTCCCAGACAGAAGTTTAATGTTGAAGTATAAGCATCAGAACTACTTATGGACCGCTCTCCAGTTCTAAGCTCTATTTTGTGTTTGGTTTAAAACTATGTGTGGGCACTTTATTGCATAAATGAAGCATGTATGTGCACAAAAAAATGAGTGCACAGTCTCACAGACGCGCGCACACACACAGCCAGTTATTTCCATGCAGCCCTCTGAGGACAATGTATCCAAAATATATTTACAACAGATGTTTCATTTTATTTTTCATGATAAAAACCAATTTCAGAAAATTTACTTCATAATGGATAGAGCAAGTTTTTCTTCCCTTTTCTCTTTCTTTTTGTTTTCTAAGGTCTGTTTTTGTACTGTGGGAGAAGTGCGCCCCCTAATGGCTGCAAGTGCTTTGTTTGCCAAATTCTGTTTTGCAGTGTAAATATAAATTAAATGGTTGTGGAAAAACGGATGTCTGTTTCTCTAAAAGATGTCAGAATGACTTTAAATTAATGAAATTTGGTTGCAAATATTATAGAACATTATGCAAAATGAAAAATTACTTGAGTACTGAAATGTTTAAATTCTCTACTATTTTAAACTTCACAGTGCCTTAAAAGTTCCCAAAATAATTTCAGTAATTAAAAGTTTTCTGTATTTATTTCCACTTGTTGGTAGTTTTTTTTTCAATAAACATTTTCAAAATCTTGCTAATACGGTGAAATAAAAACTAAAAAGCCAAAGCCACACATTTTCATTTTAGTTGCACCTATTTGCAGATATGCTCATAACCAAGTGAAAGGAAAATGAAAAGGATGCAACTCTCAGACTTATTTAAGAGGAACTTTTGAAAGAACCAGAAATGTAAGAGGGACAAGTCACCTCCATGAGCCAGCCGGATGGGTAGAAAAGGAAAAGGCTAGGGTGCAGAACAAGAGCTGGAGAGGCTGCAAGTGTGTGTCTATCTGTGTGTGAGAGGGCTAAGTGAGGTCTTTATAAATGAAAGCAGATGCCTGGCATTATGAACTTGTCGGGTCGCAGATGGAGATGGTGGTGATGGAGCACTCGACTCCCTGGATGGTTATCACTCACTCTTCTCCTTTTTTTGCCTCTCAACTGCTGAGGATGAGGGAAGGAAGAAAAAGAGGGAAAGTGAGTTGGAGCTAAAAAGGATACAGTGACATGAAACAAGAAATAAGAGGAATATTGTGGACTTCAGATTAGGTGACAAGAAGCTTGATTTAAATAAAGACCCTGCATACATTTTACTAGAAACACTTGAACCCCTTTTTTCTTTCTCTCCTTCTTGTATCCCCTCGTCTGATTGATATCATTGTCTGTGTGCGGTGATTGATTGGATTGCCTGCGGAACATCATCCCGCTAACTAGTCGCTCTGAGAAGGGCGTTTGTCTCTGCCATTGATCTCCTTGTAAATGAAATGTTCCATTTCCAGTGCATTTTATTGTTAAATGCAGTTCATTAGCTGCTCTGAGATTTATGGCCAAGTCTCTTCTCATGAGCTCCAAAAAAAAAAAGTAGAATGGGGAGCTCAAGAGAGACAGAAGAAGAAATTGGAGTTGGGTGGGGCCGAGTGATGCTTCGGAGCTGCTGTGGACTTGATGGATGCAGCCGAAGTTTGCAGTGAGATAATGAATGTAAAGAGGAACGTTCTTAATATGGAGTAGATACAATCAATATGGACATCTAAACAACTAAAGACGAATTTTAAGTTTGAACATATTTCTGTAGATCTTAAAGCTAAAAAATAGTTTTGTTTTACCAATTTAAGCTAAAAAGTGAATGGTTTAACATCTAGTAGGCATCAAAATTTATAGCACATTATAAAAATCAGTGATCCCCAAAGACGCTAAAAAGCCTCACAAAATAATTACAATGAAAAATGATTAAAAAGAAAAACGGCAAATTAACTGATATTTTTCAATATTTGTTAATATATGTTAAAGCTGCACTGCAGTTTGTTGAATGCCACCATGTTGCCATTAGAGGAACTGCAGTCTGCAAAATGCGCACTCCTGTTACGTTAAAGCACATGCTCATGAGCCGGCTGCAGCAGCGACATTTTTCACTTCTCCATTTTCTTCTAATGTTATGGACATGTCTACAGAAGAGGTTTTAAAATAATTGGTAATGATAGGAGAAAGATTTTATGTGACGATCTAAAAAACCGTGAGCTTCCAGTGTAGCAGTGAGCTGCATAGTTTTGGACAAGTTAAAGGCGATCAAGTCCTTGTTTGTTGAGAGACGTGTAATGTGTATTACATATGACAAGATAAATTAAACATTTATTAAACCATCTCAATGTCTTTTGGCACCAAACTTCTTAGTTTGAGGATATTTCCCAAATTACAAAAAATTGTTTTGGGCAAGTTACTTTAAGAATCCCTGAAGAAACATCGATCTGTCAAACATCAACCATTGTTTATCTATTTAGAGCTATACAGCCAAAAAGGCGACCAAAGGGCTTCACAATAAAAAACAAAAATATAGTTAGCAATAAGAAAAGTAAAGAGTAAATTGATTAAAATCAAAAATAAAAGCAGCAGCACAAGCGAACACAAATAAGAACAATAAATATAAAGTTTGAATTATATGATTTTGTAAGATGGGAACAAATAATAACTTAAATACAACAGAACATAAAGGTTTCAGCCAGGGGGTTTCCTGGACCTGGAAACATTGGGGGCTGACCCCACACCCTCTTAAAGGAATCTGGAGAAACATACGCAGTAAAAGGCTTTTTATTAAAGCTTTCTTGAGCATTGTGGCACCTTGTTTGAAGGCAAATACAGCGATATGTACTTCAAAATGTATTTATTTTCTAACTTAAACGTGACAATGTAAAGAAGGTCTCTAAAATCAGTATTAATATTAGGTAAAACAGGATGATAAAATTAGTCAAAAGGTAACAATTATTTTCTTTTTTTTCTTTCCCTTACAAGCACAAAAGTTAGTTCTGTGTCAGGTTGCATGGTGGACCTCTGTGTCTGCTTCTCTTTTCATCATTCTCTGTCCTGTCTAGGTCATCTCTGTAAACTAAGTATAACATCAGATTTCTTTTATCTTAATAGATTCATCAAAAGGTAATCATAAAAGGAACTGACCTTTGCAACATCATTAGCTTTCAAGTGTCATTTGTTTGGGGGAAATTTGGTCAATTATATAGTTTTAACTAGAAAAGCAATCAGAGAGCGCAGACCTCCACCAAGGCAGTACAGTCCCAGTCAAGACAGAAGCCTTGGCACTCAGAACAAAAGTAAAACTGTTGATTTAATCAGTGATGCAGTCTAGTTTATTCTAGTAGTATACTCTGATTTGTTTCCTACCAGACAATCATCGGTCAAAATGTTAAAACAGTCATTGATTAGTCAGTGATTTTAATACTGCCCTGGTTTCTGAGGGAGCTCCTTCTATTCTGTATTTATGAAGATGCCTACATTATCACTTCTTGTGTAGATAATAGTCTAATGAATAAGACAGAGAAATATATTTAATTAGTATGAATTATTTATGGTTTTTAGGTATTTATATTTATATCAATCTTTAAACCCCCATGTTGTGATTCTGATGTCTGTCACTCAGTCTAGGCCACGCCCCCTTTGTATTACAGCCCTGCTTTTATTTTAGGGTGACACCCCAAGATCATCATCGGCCCCCATTTAGCCCTCTTTAAAAACTTCCTAGATACACCCCTGCTTACCAGTCTTAATGAAGTATTTTTAGGCTTATATAAACATTATATAAACATTATTCAAGCATTATTACCTATAATCATTTTGAATACGACTAACGGAACAAGACTCGTTTTAGGGTTCAACACAACGGGTCTGATCCACATGAATAAAAACCGTTATTAATTCAAACTCTTAGAAAAGTCTCTGTTTTGGAGCTTTGTGCAGAAAGTTCTGGTGCTGCTAAAAGCAAGCGGCCAGTTACGGGCCGGGAGAAAGCTTGCAATGAGCTACACTGTGGGGTGATGAGGAGACATAGTGAGACACCGATCAAAGGGGAGACGCAGACCAACGCACATCGGTCCAAAATGTCAGAAGATTTTGTCCGACTGATGTGTTTTCGCAAACACTGCTGTGAATCTGCCTAATGTTCATATAATCTGAAGACATAAGGTATACAAATTGTTTACCTGTTTTATGTGTTGGCCCAGAGTTTTGCCGTCCACTGCCAGCCGTCGCAACTAAAGAATTGTCCCTCTTATTTCTGTAAAAAATCGTCTGATGTGCATTTTCTGTCAGGACAGCTCTAGAGGTTATATTAAACATGGACTGTCAGCCAATAAGACATGGAAAATTCCCTGCACAACTCCTCTCTGATCGGTCATACCGTCGGGCCTCAGGAAATTACAAAACTACCTTCTTCGTTAATGTCATAGGGCAGCTCAGTTAATGTAAACTTATTCCTTCTGGGGTGAAAAAAAAATGTTCGGGGCTTGAGGAGAAACGTTTGGCTCTAGAGCCGGGAATGCCCAGTCCAGGCGACCCAACTGGTTTCAGCACTCCTAGGTTTTTAATGCCTGGCTGAAACGGTGCGTTTTAAGTCTACTTTTAAAAAGTATTATCTGCACAAAATGCTATTTGTGGGTCACAGTTATGGCATCACAAATAAAAAGAAGAGCTGCAAGTGGCTCAGTGTTGTTGCAGCGAAGTGCTTGACACAAAAACAAAGGTGGAGGCACAGAGGAAGATGGGATGCCACCGCCAGAGTGTGTTTGTCACTGGTGGAGAAACCCAAGAGTGGTCCACAGCTGGGGAGGAGAGGGATGCATGGTTCCGGCAGGTCAGTCGATCTTACACCGGGCCCAGTTCAGCACATAGATCTAATACGAGTTCTCTAGGGAATCTAAATCAGTTTATCAGCCAGTCGACATCATGGACCTGGAAATCTTTGTGGACTCTAAAAACTCCCCCCATCTGGATCCTGCCATTGGATGAAATTCAAGAGCGCCAGCACATCCATTGTTCAGTGTTACACCCCTGGCTGAGCTAGGGATTTAGGGGTAACATAAAAATCCTGAGTCAGGGTGTAAAGTAGGAGAGTACATGTATTTAATAAGAGATTCAGGACAAAGTACAGCTCTGGTGGATAAGCCAAGTATTTAGAACAAAAAAAGGGGGGATACAGCACTGCAGTCAGCTGCTCCCCATTTGCAAGCCAAGCAGAGAGTCTTTTAAAGGCCAAGGGCCCAATCAGCAGGTCTCATTGGTTGATGAGGTGCAGCTGGTTTTGAGTGGCATGGTGAGTCTATTGCACCCAGGTCAGGTCTGAAGAGCAGACATCAGGGCGGGGCTTCACATGAAGGGGGAAAAAAAAACAGTAAAACACAAGCAGAAGTAAACAGCCTTGGCTGTGAAAACAATTGGCCGTAACATTCAGCATTATGTATGAGTGATACTGTAGTAGTTATAGTTCTACTCAGTAATCACACCTAATGCTACACACCTTATCAGAATTAATATACCAAAAAGTGCAATTGCAATTTAATTTGAAGATGTACGAACATACTGTGATATAATTCTTAAATGCAACATATTTTCATTCAGTTTCTCATTTTTATTATCAGTTCAAAGACTGAGGTGAGGATTGACAGTTTGTTTTCTGTGTGTGTGTGTGGGTCTACAGATCTGAAAACGTGGCTTAAATTCACCATTTGTCCTATCATCGGCTCCGCTGCCAATTTCCTCGTGTCCAAAAGGTGCGTAAGCAAAAGTCATAGTTTGATTTAAGTTGCGCACATTTTTCCATCACATTTTTTTTCTATGAATCACAAAGTTTGCATAGAAAGTGATTTGCTCAACTTTCAGACCTCATTTTGTGCGTAAGCAAGATTTTTAAATGATGCCCCAGGTCTGGTGGCTGCAAAACAAGTCCAAAGAATTACCCCTCCACCACCAAGCTTGACAGCTGGTTTGAGGTCTTTGTTGCAAACTAATAAAACTTCTGATTTAAAAAAAGCGGCCCCTATTTATGGATGATTACTTCTATCTTTAAAATCTAAACTGATGTAAAACATTGGGGTGATTTTACTTTTTAACAAGTGTACCTTGTCAAAGAGGGGCTGCATTTGTGGATGTAACATCAACAAAGACAAAATACTAAATAATATGCAAGCATAATGTTGATTAGTCAACTTATTTCAGCATTGATGTCTCTTGGAGTTTCCAATAAACGCAGAGGGCATTATGCTTAAATCTCCCAAAGCAAAACTGCTAACAAGCTCATAGACTAATATCTTAATTATTACCTCTTTATTATTACTTGAGAAATCAAAAACAAAAACATGCACATCTGTTAATATTTTGTTTGTTTTTTCCTCATCACATTCTCTACTTCAGCTGCCTATCCACATCTATCCCCGTGGTAACTACAATTTATGCATCCTATGACTTTCTTTGTATTTCTTCGTCTGGAAAAAAGACATCACTGAATATTAGAAAAAAATATTGTTACAACTTGTTAGCACCCCATTATTCGCTTGAAGTTGCAAACCACAGGAGTCATGCCTTGTTTTGGGGTGTACGGTAACATGTTTACTGCAGAGTGTTGATTGCTATTGTGTGCATCTCTATGGCACTTCCTCTGAGAAATCTTGTCAGTCAGATAGTAACTTCAGGTTTTTGACATGTGCTGTTGCATTTCTTTTCGAATTATGTTAGAGATGGCAAAAAACACAGCTTCAGCAGAATAATTTAGACACCAAATTCCATCTTTATGTAAACAAAGTAAATTTGCCATTTTTCTGATGATATGCCACCTCATGGAGAAATATTTCAGAGCTTCAGTACTGTACAAAAATTTTAGGCAGGTGTGAAGAAATGTTGTAAACAAAGAATGCTTTCAAAACTGGAAGTGTTAATCATTTATTTTCATCAACAAAAAGCAGTGAATGAACAAAAGAGAAATCTAAATCAAATCAATATTTGGTGTGACCACCCTTTGCCTTCAAAACAGCATCAATTTTTCCAGGTACACTTGCGCACAGTTTTTGAAGGAACTCAGCTGGTAGGTTGTTCCAAACATCTTGGAAAACTAATCAGAGATCTTCTGTGGATGTAGGCTTCCTCACATCCTTTTGTCTCTTCATGTAATCCCAGATGCACTCGTTGAGATCAGGACTCTGTGAGGACCCTACCATCACTTCCAGGACTTCTTCTTTACACTGAAAATAGTTCTTAATGACTTTGGCTGTATGTTTGGGGTCGTTGTCCAGCTGCAGAATAAATTTTGGGCCAATCACACACCTCCCTGATGGTATTGCATGGTGGATAAGTATCTGCCTGCATATTTTTCAGCATTGAGAACACCATTAATCCTGACCATATCTCCAATTCCATTTGCAGAAATTCAGCCCTAAACATTCAAGGAACCTCCACCATGCTTCACTGTTGTCTGCAGACACTCATTATTGAACCGCTCTCCAACCCTTCGACGAACAAACTGCATTCTGCCACAGCCAACTCTGTCAAATTTTGATTAATCAGTCCAGCGCACCTGCTGCCATTTTTCTGCACCCCAGTTCTTAAGTTTGTGTACATACTTGAGTCACTTGGCCTATTTTCCACATTGGAGGCTTTTTGGCTGCAACTCTTCCATGAAGACCACTTCTGGTCAGACAGTAGATGGGTGTACCTGGGTCCCACTGTTTTCTGTCAGTTCTGAGCTGATGGCACTCCTGGACATCTTCTGATTTCGAAGGGTAATAAGCTTGATGTGTCTTTCACCTGCTGCACTAAGTTTCCTTGACCAAACACTGTGTCTACAATTCTCAACGTTGCCTGTTACCTTGTGCTTCTTCAAAAGAGCTTGAACAGCACATCTTGAAACCCCACTCTGCTTTGAAATCTTTGTCTGGGAGAGACCTTGCTGATTGAGTATTAGTAAATTGTGTCTTGTTGCTGTGCTCAATCTTGCAATGACATGAAACTATTTTCACAACCTCACCTTGGTAGCAGAGTTCGGTTGTTCCTCGTCCGGTTTTAAGCCTCTTACACAGCTGTTTCTGTTTCAGTTTTATTTAAAGAGCAACTCACCCCCCTACCAGAGTCTTACTCCACCTACATTTCCGGTTTGAAAAATGTGGCAAAAAGAGGCGTTGCCTGGCAGACCGAGGGGTCTGGGAGGCATCAACACTCCTTAATAGTCCAACCCGCTACGGAGCTGTGGCCGAGACTGGGCCTGTTTTATACTTCACAGGGGCAAGATGGCTAGCGTCAGCCATACTGGCTGAGCCAGTAGCAATGCCCGATTCAAGTGCAGTGTAAAGTATTAATCTGAAGAGGGTGCCACACTGGTTGATTTTTGGTAGAAAATTTATATTTTTACAAAAACATACAAGAATACCAAGAATAATGACCAGACATGTAGGCAGCACTATTAGACACTCATTTACACAGTTTATCAGGAAAAAACGTTGATTTTTGGGGTAAGTTGCACTTTAATGACTGTGTTTCAACCTACGTGTGACATTGATGATCATTAGCACTGTTTGGTATAATTGGTTGATCATACACCTGACTACAATCCTACAAAATCCCTGACTTTGCACAAGTGTACCTATAAGAATTAATGCTGGTTTGAAGGCAAAAAGTAGTGACACCAAATATTGATTTGATTTACATTTTTTACAAAGGTTCCATTAGTTGGCTTTTGTAGCCCATCGGTGTGGATGAGAGAATTTCTTCAATAAATATATTGATGTACACCTTTTCTTTTTTACATAACTGCAATCTAATGTTCTATAAATATTGCACACAAAAAGGAAATTTTTAAAACAAAAATTATCATAGCCCAAAATTGATGTGCAAGTCATTTGTGCATGTCGATGTCTACTTCAGCTATTCAAGTCAAAGTAAAAGGTAGATTTAACAGATCTAACAAAGATAGCTTTAATAGATCTAACAGATTTTATCATAAGGAATAACACTTTAAAAGCAAAGTTTACAAGGAATTCATAGATTTTCCCAGTTTGAGTTGTTTGATCCATTTCCATCAAGAACCAAGTGAGAAAATATTACTCATTCAGGGTCACTATGGCCAATCATAAGAAATGTGTTGATCTTATTGCTCGGTTCAGCCTGTTCTACACTTTCCGAAATATAAGGGTCAAAACCACAGAATAAATTTTGCCTTCATTATTTGAATTCTTAGTTGGTTTTACTGTGCTGGCGCCAACATCTCCACTTCCCGTCTGATTTCAAACAAGCATTCACCATCAGAGTGTAAACGTGCCACCAGTGGTGACGCCAGGACCCCGTATTGTTCCTCATCCATATTCAATCCCTCAGAGTTGGGACTGGGAACATATGGTAGCGACTCACGCTACATCTCCCCCTCCTCTGTACAAGAGAAACAAATTCAGAATTGGATTTAACACTTCAATTCCCTGCTGACCAACAAGGCTGACACAATTACTATGCTGGAGATGCCACACATGCAAACAGACACACATTTGGTGTAATCCAATTAGAACACTGCCATTGTTGATTGTGTATGTGCTGCTGGATGTGTTTTACAGAGGGAGTTTAGTCGAAAAATTCATAAGGCAAAAGTTTTCAGCATGTGCCTGAAACAGGGAGGAAAAGAAAAATCATGTAAGGAATTGAAATCAGGGAAGCTGTTTAAACTTCTTTGACAACTTTCTGTGCTGCTGAAAGTGAGTCTCATATTTACCTGGAATAAAATAAAACTATTTTAAGTACCATTTACTTTCACAGCTTTTCATTCAACAAAATCCATTCAGCTTGATGAAGACCTATATATTTAAAAATGTCCAACTGCTTTGAGGAAAAAAAGCATACTGATTCTTTGTGACAGATCAGCTCTTAAAAATTGTAAAACTTGTATTTAACTGAAAAATACTTTTTAGCACTTTGAAATTCATTGACGGGACACAGTTTGGCCCTCTCAAAATAAAGCAACTAACAGAAAACAGGGAGCTACAACCCAAGAGACGGTCAGGGGATGCAAAGGATTTTCTCATCTTTGAATCAAATTAGTTACAGTAAATTGAAGCCAGATTTATTTCCCAACATTACTTTTGATGGGAATTTGAACTACGTAAAATACTTGTACAATGTACACTGTACAGTACAATGCATAATTTAAATATAGATTACATATTTCCTAATTTATTACCTACTGCTACCGGGTACTTCATTAAAAAAAAGTGGTTTTCTGGAAAAGTTGAAGCTGTGTATGTGTATATCTGAATACTGTATAGAAAGAGATCTTTTTTTTCTGTCACACTCTGCCGGTCCAAATTTACTTTATGTCAAGAAAACCATTTATCCTGGACTGCCATTTCTTTCAACCTGATTCTGCTAGCTATACATGTAAATATGTTGCCAATAAATAGCTAATTTGTTTGAAAACTAGACAGACAAAGCGCAGCCTATGAAAAAACACAACGTTGAACTTAGGGTTCCCTCACCCTGACGCGGGTCACCAGGGCCCCCCTCTGGAGGCAGGCCTGGAGGTGGGGCACATTGTCGAGCACCTGGTGGCTGGGCCCCATGGGTAAAGGCTCAGCCTGAATAGGTGACATGAACCCCCCTTTCCATGAGCTCACCACTTGTGGGAGGGGCCATAGGGGTCAGGTGCAATGTGGGATGGGCAGTGGCTGAAGCCGGGGACCTTGGTGGTCCAATCCTCAGCTGCAGAAGTTGGGTCTCAGGACGTGGAATGTTGCCTCTCTGGTGCGGAAGGAGCTGGAGCTGGTGTACGAGGTTGGGAGGTTCCGACTGGACATCATCGGACTCGCCTCGATGCATGGCGTTGAAACCTGTCTCCTCGAGAGGGGTTGGACTCTTTTTCCACTCTGGAGTTGCCCCCGCTGAGAGGCGTTGAGCAGGGGTGGCCAAACTTGTTTCCCCCCCATCTCCACACCTGTGCGTTGTTTGTACTTATGCGCCAAATGGCAGTTCAGATTACCCACCCTTTTTGGAGTCCTTGAAGGGTGTGCTGGAGAGCGCTCCTCCCAGGGGCTCCCTTGTTCTGCTGGCAGACTTCAACGCTCACATGGGCAATGACAGTGAGACCTGGAAAGGTGTGGTTGGGAGGAATGCCACCCCCCCCCCCCATTATGAACCCTAGTTGTGTTTTGTTATTGCACTTCTCTGCTCGTCATGGATTGTCCTTAACGAACACCATGTCCAAACATAAGGGTGTCCATATGTGCACTTGGCACCAGGATACTCTAGACCGCAGCTCGATGATTGACTTTGTTGTCGTTTCATATGATCTGCAGCTGCATATTTTGGACACTCTGGTGAGGAGAGGGGCAGAGCTGTCCACTAATCACTACCTGGTGAGTCCGCTCCTGTGGCGGGGGAGGATGCCGGACAGACCTGGGAGGCCCAATCGTATTGTAAGGGTCTGCTGGGAATGTCTGTCAGTCTGCTGTCAGAAGGAGCTTCAACTCTCACCTCCGGCAGAACTTTAAACACGTCACGAGGGAGGTGGGAGACATTGAGTCCAAGTGGGCAATGTTTCCTTCCTCCATTGTTGAGGAGGCTGACCGTAGCTGTGGCTACAAGGTGGTGCCTGTAGCAGCGGCAATCCTTGAACCCGCTGTTGGACAGCAGTGGTGAGGGACGCTGTCAAGCAGAAGAAGGAGTCTTATCGGGTCGGGTGCCCCACAAACACTGTTTACAGTCGGGGTGGCGCGGTGCTGACCTCTACTTGGGACGTCCTGAGTCATTGGACAGAATACTTCAAGGACCTCCTCAATCCCACCAGCACGCCTTCCAATCTGGAAGCAATGTTTTAACCACCTTGGGGACTTTGTTAAAAAGCTCCTCGATGGCAAGGCTCTGGGGGTGGATGAGATTCCCCCCCCCGAATTCCCTAAGGCTCTGGATGTTGTGGGGCTGTGTTGGTTAACGTGGCTCTGCAATATTACGTAGACATCGGGGGCAGGTCCCTTGGATTGGCAGACCGGGGTGGTTGTGCCCCTATTTAAAAAGGGGGACCACAGAGTGTGTTCCAACTACAGGGGGATCACACTTCTGAGCCTCCCTAGTAAGGTCTATTCAGGGGTACTGCAGAGGAGGGTCCGGCGGATAGTCAAACCTTGGATCCAGGAGGAACAGGGCGGTTTTCGTCCTAGTCGTGGAACACTGTACCAGCTCTACACCCTAACCAGGGTCCCAGAGGGTTCGTGGGAGTTCGTTAAACCGGTCTATATGTGTTTTGTGGACTTGAAGAAGGTGTTCCATCGTGTCCCTTAGGGAGTCCTGTGGGGGGTACTGTGGGAGTATGGGGTACCAGGCCCCTTGAGGCTGTTAGGTCCTTGTACGACCGATTTCAGAGCTTGGTTTGCATTGCCAGCAGTAAGTCGGACTCGTTCCCGGTGAAAGTTGGACTCTGCCAAGGTTGCCCTTTGTCACCTTTTCTGTTCATAACTTTTATGGAGAGGATTTCTAGGCGCAGGCAAGGTGTTGAGGGGTGTTGTTTTGGTGGTGAAAGGCAAAGCTCTCGATTTATGGTCTGTCTACGTTCTTACCCTCCTCTATAGTCACAAGCTCTGGGTAGTGACCAAAAGAATGAGATCACGGATACAAGTGGGTGCAATGAGTTTTCAAGGTGTCTGCGTTGGAGATAGAGTGAGAAGCTTGGTCATCCAGGAGGGGCTCAGAGTAGAGCCGTTTCTCCTCCATATTGAGAGGAGTCAGTTGAGGTGGCTCGGGGATCTGGTCAGGATGCCTCTTCGACGCCTCCCTGGTGAGGTGTTCCGGGCACATTCCACCGGGAGGAGGCCCAGAGGAAGACCCAGGACACGTTGGAGAGATTGTTTCTCGGGTGGCCTGGGAATGCCTTGGGAGTCCTCCAAGCTGCTGCCCCCGCTATCCCAACCCCGGATAAGTGAAAGACGATGGATGGATGGTTTGAAAACTTTTTTTTTTTCTTGTAAGCACTTACTGTGATCTATATTCTAGTCTGTCCATATTTTTGCCAGAACTTTTACTTTGTCCTTATTCCACATTTAGCCTTTTCTCCCAGCCGTCTTACTGCATGTATTTGTTCTGGATTTGTTTACCCAAAATGCTCTACGTTGTAGTCCCTTTCTTGAATTTTCTTGACTTGAAGCAGATGGAGACCTATGTGGTTAGATATACCAAAGTTAATTTCTTTGAGCTGCACCAGAGTTGGATTGGACATTCACAGTTCTCCAAACAAATTGGACTTTCTGAGCAAACGAGGTAGAGTTTTATTTAATGGTGCTGATATGATTGCACCCTAAAGTAGAGTAAACATTTTCTGTTTTTTAATTTCTTTATTAAATTATTTATTCTTACTAAATAACTAGATCATCTTATTTTTTTTTTCAATTCAGGAGTTTGCATACTCTTCTGAGGCATGCTATCAAATTGTTAAAACTCAGACAACATGAAGGTTTTGTAAGGATATTTGGAGGTACATCTCTGGAGGCTTTTGAACTCGGGACCTCAAAAACACTGCGTCCTTGTGACATTTTTGAAAAATCAAAACAAATCAGGCGAGATATCGGGGTAAGAATTGTGGACCTCCATATATCTGACTAATCCTTTGGTATGGTTTACAGTTGCCAGAAGGTCCCACGTTCATCTGTCCAAACATTATATGCAGATATTGACAACATGGGAATATTAACCTTCATATTGCTCAGGAAGGAGATGAGTTCTGTGTCCCATAGATGAACTTGTTTTGTTGCAAAATCAGCATTTTGGGTGAAAAGCTACTCAGCAAGGAAGAGGCTATTATACCGAAAGCAACATAAAAAGACAGATTACAGATTGCAAATGCATGCAGCCTTCTGGAGAAATGTCCTGTAGTTTTTTAATTGTTTGGCTATACTGAAGATACATTTTAAGAAATCAACCAGAAGGTTAGATTTTTGTTTTGTACTTAAGCTTACAACCAAATTGATAATAAAGTAGGTTTAGGAGTGTAACATTGATGTTTAAATTTTCCTGCCCATCAAAGTTAAACTAGTGTAGTCTATTTCTGCACTTTCACATCACCAAGAGCAAGGGCCTCCTGTAGGTCCTGAGATGATACTTTACAGTTTTCCGAGACGCCTATTAGCATCTCACAGTCTCTTCTTGGGGTGAACTTGCTTGGATAGCTGGACCTGGGCATGTTAGCAGTTGTTTAAAAATTTTCTTCCCTTGTAAACAATTTTACATACAGTGGAATGGCTGATTTTAAATTCTTTTAAAAACTGTTTAAAATCCCTCACCACAGTCATGAGCTGCAACAGTTTTCCTAACGCTTAAGACTGCTTTTTTTAAATCTTACTATGGTTTTTTCACTTATATAGTTTGAAGCACACTAAGAAAAAAATCTAAGCTTTCAACAGGGCAAATCTCCTTCAAAATACTTCCTTTGCCCTCTTTCCATCCATCTCTTATCTATACCCACTTATCTTTGCAGGGTAGTGGGAGGGCTGGTGTCACTGGGCGAGAGGCGGGGTACACCCTGAACAGGTCACCAGTCCATCACAGGGCAACACAGAGACACACAGAACTAACAACAATGCACACACATATCCATACCTAAGGGCAATTTGGAGAGACCAATTGGGTACTGCCTTAGGACTGTGGAAGGAAGCCAGAGTACCTAAAGAGAACCCATGCATGCACTTTTTTTTAACAGTTTGGTTATATTACTGAAATAAATCTGTATTTATGTCATTTTTAGCTAATTTTAAATACATTTGTAGATTTCATGCATTTATCTAATGCAGTGGTCTTTAGATATTCTTTTTAAGGTTTTCTGCAAGAAAGTGCCAGCAAAACTCTAAGATCTGCTGCTATTTGGAGCACAAGTGTTTACTGTATATTTACTTCAATATATCCTCAGTTGTATAACCCAACAGCATAATGGATTTTGACAGACCTCTCATTCCACACACTAATCGCTCCTGCCACCTGATCTATGACCACTGTGCAGCTTATTCACGTTTGAGGTTCAGCTCCCTACAGGGTGATAAAAATCATACTTAGTTCCTGTCCTAACGGTCTCTGTAAAGCAGGATTGAGGACTTTGCAAAGAAGATTTGCCTCCAAGGCATCAGCTTAGGTTTCACAACATTACATCACCTGTCTAATTTATCTGCTTGTTTGGGCTCATTTCATACCTGCATCGAAGTGCTGATAAAAGGGGTCTGGTTTCCCCCTGTGTGTGTGTGTGTACGTGTGTGTGTCCGTGCATGCAGGGAGGCAGGTATTAGCCCTGACAGATCGCACTGTTAATTGCTAATTGTGTTTCTCATTAGGTGCAGGGGTGACAGGTGTTGTTAGAGTGTTGTGAGTTCTTTCGGCACTCTCCTGTGAATTGCACCTCCTCCCTGCACACCACATTGACGATCCGCTCACTAATGGTTCCCCGGAGAACTCCCATCAGCCCCTGGGCTCGGTGCAGCGAGGTTTCGGCTTTAGATACTGTGTAGCAGCAACAGCCGCTCTGGGAGGTCTCAGAAAGCAGATCTTTGTCAAAGTGCACTTCCTGTCATAGCCAGAACAGTACTGTGCATTTATAGTGAATTTATTGTATTTTTTCTTTTATTAAAACAATAGGTCTGGTAAAGGAGCAGAACTGAGTATAGACCTCATAGACTTCTTCACAGTTACTACTGTAAACCTATAGATTTGGAAGTAAAGTTTTAGAAGAATATTCGCATGGCCCGATTCTCACATCCCTGCTACTGCATAATGGACTACAACAACTTTAGATATGTTTATATAGATTACATTGTCCTCACTCTGTTTTGACTCTATTCTGTGAAAGTAAGCTGAAATACTTCTTCACTGAGAAGAGATAGTAGACAGTAAATGTGTTTACATGTGCATGTAAATCGAGCTATGACAGTAATCAAGCTAATACCTTAACCTGAATGGGAGCCTTTATCCCAGTTTACATGTCACACAGAAAATCGAATTATTGAATGAAGTGGGTTTGACTCCCTTTTGTGTTAACATTCTTACGGTTGACTTATAGGGTCTTATAGGGACAGATTTCAGTGTGTCAGACTGCGCAACATCTCGTTCTCACTCCTAAGGTGCATTTTCATTGGTCAATGGCAGACCAGGGTCATAGAATTTCTGACTCTGCCTGAAGACTGCCAAGGGCTGGTTTTGGTCGTACAAGCAATAAATAAGCTGTCGGGGAGCACGTCACACTACATGACCTCAGGGCTGCCATTCACATGCACACTCAACATTTTGCATCCCAATTCTTTTCACGACAAAAGAAAAGGTCTAGGACAGCTGAAATCACAAAGTATGATCCCAGTTTAAAGGAGCTATATGCAATTTTCTGAAATTTAAACTCGCGACTGACACCTTTGGCCAAAAAACGGAACTGCTCTTCCTTTCTGCTCGCTCTCGCAGCGTGCGCTCGTTCGCCGGTTGCCCTCAATCTTCGATCTTTTTCGGGCACTTGTCAGGGGTTTAACTTTTTTAGTCTTATGTAGAGTTACTGTTGGTGTCAGAGTTGTCCTTGGTCTCTTCTGTGTATTCGCACAATCCGTTGAACTGCTTGTGAGTGCTGACTAGCGGTGGTGGCAGAGTGATCTGAAACATTTAACATGAACGCGCTTGACGTCACATCCGCAGACAGCGCGGGAAAATCCGACCCAACAAAAAATAGAAAAAATTGGATACAGGCTTATAGGTCACTGTGAGCTGATAAGGTGTCAGTATGCTCATCAGGAGATGTTTGAGTCATAAATGGTCAAATAAAGAGGGTATTGTTACGTTTATTTCGGGGGAAAAGTTGCATATAGCCCCTTTAAAGAGGCTACATGCAATTTTTCTGAAATTTAAACTCTCATCTGACACCTGTGGCCAAAAAATGGAACTGCTCTTCCTTTCTGCTCGTTCTCGCAGCGCGCGCTCGTACGTGCACACTTCACAAGTCATTTCTTTCCCCTTCTGATGGTCTGTTAAATCTTAAGTCATCACCACATCTAGACGGCTAAATGTACTCAGTTGCTGCCTTGTGATTGGTTAATTTGTTATTTGTATTAACAAGCAGCTGGTCAAGTGTGCCGTATGCACGTTTATATTGGTGTGGGGTTGCAGTGCTTCAGGAAAAACAAATCAATATGCATTAGTTATTAGTCCATACTGGCCCCAAAATATTACTTAGCCCTGCAAGATTTGTGGGAATATGTCTCTTGCGGGTTATATTTGATTAGTGATTTTATTTGATCAACTTGCACTTACTTTAGTATCTGTGACGTTACAGGAAGAAGCGTAATGAATGTAAAAACGTGTAATTGAGGTGTAACTTCCTAAGAGACAATTGCTCGTGTATCAGTAGAGGTGTCTTAGGATTTGAGCCTTTATGTATCTTTTTTTTTAAGCCTAAGCAATATAGTTTTCTTACCAATATGTAAAGTTCTGTCAGGAAATGCAGACTTTAACACAACCTTTTTCATTTTTCATAAAGGTTAGAACAAGGAATGTGTTAACAGTAATAAAAAATTAAGTCTTGCAGTAAAGCTTCCAGTCCGACGTTAAGCTGCCTCATTACTGCAGAAAACATGTTTTGTTTCTTAAATTTACCTCCTTGGTACATGCTTGTTCTGCCCTTCCTTCAGTTTTCTGTTTTCCATCTAATTTCTGCTCCTGTAAAACCTTCGAACATGCTGAATACATGTTCGATGTATGTCTAAGTCTAAGAAACAAGAAAGAAAAGAGACATTTAATGGTGTCTTGTTTACTTGTATGTAAATCTAAAATGCCACAGAGCAGATCAGCAGAGGTGAGCAGAGGTGAAGAATGTTGCTTAATTTTAAACCTGACATTAAAGTTTAAAACTGTAAAAGCAATAATGCTAATTATTATTAAAGCCAACAGTATACTGTAGCAGAATATTTGGGTCCAGACTTGTAACTCTTTGAATTAAAGGCTACTGTTTTAAGGGTTATGCTGCTCATATAGTACGACTTAAACTAACACATTTTATGTTCTTGTTAATTGCTTGCTATCAGAAAAAACTTGTGACAGGATGTTTATAATAGAAAATCCAGCACTTGGGACTGATTGTTTTGGTGTCTGGTAATTATTACTGAACAGACCCTTGTGTACCTGCTTGGCATACTGCTTCGCCTTTGTTGAGCCTTGTTGTCACCGGCTACTAATTACAACCCAATGACTAAAACCTCTGGATGGTCGTGAGTGACACGTGTCCCCATGGTTTCAGCCGCCTGTCCCTCATTGCTGCTATTAGATCAGCGCTGGCTTCACTTGGCAAGCATTATTAGCCTGGGTATTAGCTTTAGGCTGACTCACTGTGATACCTAGATAAGAGCCTGTCACAGCACCCTTGTGGATGTTCATTGTTGGAGACCTCGAGGGATTTAGTGCAGCTTGGAGTGCTAATAATAATAATTACCCCCTCGGAAGATGTCTTGGTCCCTGTCTGCACATCCGTGTTTACAGTCAACCTTGCAAGGCTCCCCAAGTGCTGATAAGGCTGAGCTCAGTGAGCTGACATTCAATGTGACCCATGCTCCAGTTCAGTGTTCAGCTGTTGGCTGGTTTAAAAATCAACAATAGGGTCCCATGTTAATGTTAAAGTGCCCTGCTAAGTTAGCTAGTCAAGTTTCACAATCTAAAGGTAAAACAACAAATTGGCAAATTTATTTTTAGTCTTTATAGGACTTTGAGATGAGGGCTTTAAAACAGGAATGTAAGACATATTTTGCAAATCAAAGATCGTATTCAACAGTTTGAGCAAAGAATAAGTACTGTAATTTTCGGACTATTGAACGAACCTATATTTAAGCCGCATAAGCAGAATTTCAAAAGAAAATACATTTTTTACATATATAGGCCGCACCTTAATATAAACTATACATTTTCATGTTGCAATATGAGATATTTATACAGAAAGACGGTACTCTGAGGATTTTTTTTGTTTGTTTTTAATTTAAGACATGCTTTATGCAAACTCTGCCTGAAAATCGACAGTAAGGCATCAATGCAACAAAACTATAACATGTCTGGTTAGAAAATAAAACATACTTTAGCCTACCAGAAAAGTCATTGGTCACTATCTTCATCCTTCTCTTGCCTATTAAAGCCACTGAAGTCATCTTCTTCAGCGTCTTTATACCTTTGAAAGATTTTGTCATTTTTACACTGACTCAGTTCTTCCCGCTGCCGCCTCCTACGTCTCCCCATTGATTGACGTCAAGCATGTGTATATATATATATATATATATATATATACCCACACACATATATATATATATACCCACACACATATATATACACACATATATATAGTCCACCGGTGAGCTTGACCAACCCCGGTCATACGGGCGACTAAAATACTCTGCAGGGAATCAAGTCCAGTGCCCCAAAAACTGATCAGGCCCAGAAACACCGCTGATCCACCGCAGCCTCCAGCCCGACACCCACAACACACAAACAAGGCAGGAATGCCATCTGCAAGTCGACAAAGAGAATTGGCTCATATAAAAGGAAAAGTGAGACTGAGAACAAAATGCTGAGTTCAACTCGTATTTTACCCAATGTATGCATGCAGGGACCATAAACTTGCAAATGGCTTCTACTTGTATAGCGCTTTATCTAACCCCAAAGCACTTCACACTATATTCAGTCATTCACCCATTCACTCACTGGTGATGGTAAGCTACATTGTAGCTACAGCTGCCCTGGGGCAGACTGATAGAAGCGAGGCTGCCGTACACAGGTGCCACCTGGCCCTCTGACCACCACCAGTAGACAAGGTGGGTGAAGTGTCTTGCACAAGGACACAACGACCGAGACGGACTAAGCGAGGGTTCGAACTGTTACAGGATGAACTCCTAACTCCTGAACCACAATTGTCCCAAATGTATTTAAAGAGTAACTAAACCCCTTTACCAATGCAGTCTTTTAGTTTCTGGGGATTTTTTTTACATTTTGGTGTAAACTTGTGTAATTCTACACTTTTTGGTCTAAAAACGTCTTAGTGCTGCCCTCTTAGGGTTGAACTGTGGCTACTGCATTAGAATTTTGTGATTGGTGGAGAGCGGTACATCTCTACATCACAGGCATTGACTATGTCACAGCAGCCATGGTCTCACAGACACGCCCCGTGGGTTTGGGCATAAAACTATCAGACATACAAGATTCTATAAAAGAAAGGGACACAGATAAAAAAAACCAAGTGGGGCCAGAAAGCAAGAGACTTATGTACCGTAAAATGGGGTTGGGGGGGCAGAGTTGTCAACAGTGTTATGGCAACAGATGTAATTGTTGAAATAAAAAAACTACACCAACAACACATTAGACATAACAATCAGGGCTATATTTATATTTTTTGCTTTAACATCAATTGTTCAAAAGGACTGTCATGTCTAATGTGAGGATGCGTAAAGATGGCAGCATTTAAACTAGGAATAAAAGAAGCCATAACACTGTTGACAAACTTCCTGGCCTTTTCTATTTTTGCTGGGTTTACACCCGCCCTCTATCAACGCCTTTGGGTGATGGAGGAGAAGATGATGGACATCTGAGGGTGGAGAAGGTTACGCTGGTGCAGGTCCTCCATCATCATGTTCACCAACTGGACACTGCTGACCGCCCCCATGTCATCTCCACCACAGCTGATGATGAGGACATCTAGAGCTGCTCTTCCTCCTTCCCACCTCAGCCCCCCCAGCCTAACCAGGAGATACGGACGTCTGGGAGGCCGAGGTTTCCTCCGATGGTTTCTTCAGCTTTCTCAGAACTATGTCAGACATAGCTGTCTCCAATGATCCAAATGGCTATGGAGAAAAAAAACTAACATAATGAATGGAAGTTGCACAGATGTGGCCTATTGGTTGAAAGTATAATACTATTAAAATTCTACATGAAGTGATGGAGACAGGTACTTACATTTTCTGCTTTGTTTGGCTGTTGTGGAGGACAGGCATGCAGCCATTGTGACCTGGTAAACAAAATCTATAAAAAGAAACACAAGTGTCTTACTAAAAGTGCAACTTATCCCTTCCCAGACCTCAAATGATTAGTAAAATTCATACATTGCAGAATTGACTAGGATCGAAATTAGTCATATTAGCTGTTGCTAATCTACAATAGCTGTGGGAACAATTTTTTTAACTGGGAGATCCTACATGGTAGTACAATCACTAACAATTAGGGTAACTACAAACAAGTATTAATATAAATATGTGAACTATCCTAACTAACGTAGCTTGATCATGTATCTCATGCGTAGACTAAAAAGATCTCATACACTATTAATAACTAAGTTAAAAATATTATTGAAAACTTGCATTAAGTTAATGATCATTTCATTTGAATAAATTATTTCAATTTAAATGTTAACTTACCGATTTAATATTGTATTTACAGCCTGGATGGAGGAGGGTAGCAGAGTTGCTCTACTGCGGCTTTCAGGGTAAAGGTGCCCGCTAACCTCAGTTAGCTTCAGTTAGCTTCAGTTAGCTCCAGGACTAGCTCCGGGCTACATCGGCTCAGAGTGTCAATCATCCGACCCCGCCCTCCTTGCGTCACTCTCAGCTCCACCTCTTTGGCCATTTTTGTATTTTCTGGGAGTGACGAGACGCGTGACGCAGCCAAGATGGCGGCGGTGGGAACCGCCCAGCTGGCTTCATTTTTGCTCTTCAGAAACCTATGGGTGACGTCACTGAGGCTTCGTCCAGTAATTTTACAGTCTATGGTTACAGTCTGTTACGGCAAGCCACCAGTATTAAAAATAAGGCATATGTAAACACCTTGCCATACATGGCTTGTCATAGTCAGTATGTTGCTGCCATGCACACGGCCCCTCCCCTCACCTAACATGGCCGCTCTGTACAAAGACATGGCCGAAAACGGCATTGCGCCAAATGACAAGATATATAACGATTGGCAACATTTCTAAGACTAACTGTAAAGGCCAGTTTTTTGTTTATTAAAGGAATCATGACCTGTAATTTTCACTTTTCCATGAGAAAAAAGGTATGTTATGATTGCCTAACGATTATACACTGCCCGTGAAGCCGATATTTAAAAGTGAAGCGTTTGTTTACCCCTGGGTTCGTCAACCAGCCCACGCGCACTCAAATACGTGGTTTTAATTTCTGGCCGACTTGACGTCAAGTCGGCGCAGGATATACCAAATATAGACATCGTAGACCTACCTATGCTGCAGGAAGCCCGCCCTCCCTCTCTTCCTTCTCCCCCTTGCTCCTCGCTCCCTCATATTCAGTCGAGCGCCACCATTACTGAATTCTAGTGATGGGAATTCCAGCTCTTTTTGGAGAGCCAGTTCTTTTGGCTTGACTCACCATAAAGAGCCGGCTCTTTCGGCTCCTCAGATTTTCTGTTGCTTAAAGTGTATTTATTACCAAAATTAATGCAAAACGATGTGTACCAAAACAAGCAGGGGGGAATGGAAAAAGAAAAAAAAAAACGGCTCCCAATGACGAGCCGGCTCCCATCGTTCACTTCAAAGAGTTAGCTCTTAGAGCCGGTTCGTTCGCGACCGACACATCACCGATTCGAAGTACGAACTCCACCGTGAAAGATGCAGAAAGTTTCTTCACGCAATGATGCATGAAGAAGACATATTCGTGTCAGCCTTTTATTTTAATCCGCTAAATCAGCTAAAACCATTTCTACCAGAAACGTAGTGCAACACGTGAGTTGCTCTGTTGTTGACTGCCAGAATCAACATGGAAATATTTTTTCTATTTTTTTTACGCCGGAATCCTTTACGAATTTGGGACAATATCAGGCGAAGTTGGCATCGAAGCTCCGTTTGGAAAAAGGGGCAATTCCAACAATCAGAGACTTGCCTGCAATTGAAACGGTAAGGCTGTGTTTTTATTGCTCTGCTGTGTGTAACAAACAGCAGCTAACTGCTAATGTGGCTATTGTATGCTAGCGGGAGTAGTAGATATGGGTTAGATATGCTGAAGCGTTACCTGCGGTGTCAACCCCTCTCCTTTCTGCCACCAATCAACGCGCCCCTCATTTGCATTATTACAATGACCGTCCACGACAGCCAAAGTATCGCATCAGATCTCGCGAGACAATAATACCTTCAGAAATAAGGGTCAGAGGAGCTCTGTGTTTATTTTTTTCAACTTTTTTTTTTTTTATAGAAGGGCCTGAAAGACTATAATAGAGCGTGGGTATCCAAGATAATACTAGGTTATGACTCCTTTAATATAAGCCTGTTTAGTTACGAGTATTATCCAGTAGAGGGCTCTGTTGCCTAGTCAGTGACGAGCTGAGCTTCCTGCTCAGACCCGAAAATCAAGGTCTTGTAGCGCACATTTGCCAGAATGCAGCTCTCAGCAAAGCTTAAAGCGGTGTAATACCGGACTCCAACTAAATTAGCACATATCAGCCCTTAGAAGGTGGAGCGAGGTACATGTTTTAAGCTGTATTTGATTAAGTTGTTCAATGTATGTTGTACTTTATTTAATTTATATTGGAGTTCATATTTAGAATAAGCATCTAAGTAGATGTATTTTGTGTTTTCTATTTAGTTTTCACTGTGTATTGGCACTGTGAAATGAATCTTGAAGTGCAAACACTACACCTGTCGAGGCTCTCTTTCTCTCCCTTGGTCCAGGGGAATGCTACACTAACAGAAATCAATAGATCATAGAAAAATTACGAAAAAAACTGTTGCGACTCCTTAGCTTTTTGCAGAGAGAGGACAAGGGTAAGACTTTATCTATTTAAAATGAAGTGATTCACAAAGACAGATCTTGGCATATGCATAATTTTTTTTGCTGTCCTGTTGGTAGCAAAGTAGTTATCCTTAGTAAGCATATTGACTGAGGAAATCCATGTAAAAGTACTAATACAAAAGCAACAAAATAACTTTTTAATTACAGAGAGAGAGCACAGTCCAAAAAAGCAAAAAAATATTATTGCAAACTTGATGTGGGAAACACTAATATAGCAATGTGGACTGTAAAATTGGATTTTTGTTTCTTTATGTTGATTTTAAAAAAATAATAAATATATCTATTATAGCTCTGATCAATTCTTTGAATCATGTTCATCCTGCAGCCAGTTTTCCCCATTTGAGAACTGCTGCTTTAGGCAGGAAGGCTGAATGCTTCCATTGTTGAACTTGTTGCTTTGGTTTTATTGTCTGCTTGTTTTTTTTATATTATTGTTACATACAGTATTGTTATTATATGTGCGACTTGTTTTCTGTTGGTTTGTTGCACTCTTTGATTTGATTTAATAATTTTGTTGAAAGAAGCAAATATGAGCTACAGACAGAGAAGGAGCCAGCAGCAGCAGAGCTGTTCCAATCAAACGTGGAAATTGGTCAGTTATTTAAGTAGACTCTTTGTGTGCCAGAGATTATTTTACTAAAGTATCGCATCTTGTCTGGGCTAAGCCAAGGTACTCCTTAAGGGCTGGGGACGCCCCTGCACACCTCCATTTCTGATGATTCATCAAATGTTATCAATGGTGGTGCTCATAACCAGGCTCCACAATCTCCTTCTCAAACTGTACACATAGGCTCAATATCTTTGCTCTCAAATTTCTGAAACTTTCCTCTATCATATGTGTTCTTTAAGACTTTTACCCCATATTTTAATATCTTTCTGCTTTCCTTTATCATATCCTTTTACACACATACACACAAACACCACCACAACAGCTCCCAGCTGGAGGTGAATTCATATCTCAGGGGATCTTTTTATTTTCCAGCACACACAGCAGAAATGTCCAGAGCCAATTAGCTGATTATTTACGCTAACAACTTCACCAACAACCTTTACACTGGATGACTGACTGAGTGACACACTGCCAGCCTTTTGGTTTGGCACTTGAATCGAAGCGTAAAATGAGGGGAACCTCCCAGAGGAGTAAATTACTTATTTAGTGCATGGCTTTTTTAATGATAACCTGTCAGTGTCATTCACTTATATCATACAGAAATAAAATTGAAATGTATCTCATTTATTCTAATGGGTATTATAGTTTCCGTCTGTTTCATCAGATTAAACTTTTAAAACCAATAGATGGTACATTCTGTTTAAAAAAATTACTTGTGGACGAGGGTGTAATGTTGACACACTTTGGAAATCACACAAGCAAAATGGTTGTTCGTCTATTGAATTGGAATAATCTTCAGACTACAACAAAGCCTAAGGACAATTTAAAGCTCTTTTTAAAGGCTTAAGTAACTGAAGCATGCACCTTCTACTCTTAAGCTGTACCTTGTGGCTGTAACTTTAGTACATGTTAAATGTGCATGGATTAGAATGGTTTCAAAAAGCTCTGTTTTTTGCAGGGCTATATTGGTTTGTCAATTCATAGCAACACAAAGTGCAGAAAGTGTCCTCGCTGCATCTGAATTCTGCAAAAGCACAGCTTGTGTGCATCCATGCCTAGAGCTGCAAGTAGCTGTTGTGGTGCACTATGGGATTTGTAGCTTGATTTGCGTGTGAGCTTTGAAACCAACTGGTGGGCCATTAATCATAGACATATGAAATACATTGGACCTCCGCCTATTCGTGGTTCAGTATTGGCGTATTCTTCGGTTAAACGTGACTCCAAATTATAAGCAGATTCCCTGATTTCTTTATTGGAAGGAGAACCTAGTTTCTCTCTAGTTTCCAGTCTGTTGCTGGATTTTTCCAGGATTGAACGTTTTTGTTTTGTTTATTCTTCTTCAGATCAACTCTGACCAGCTTCCCTGTCTTGCTGAAGAAAAGCACCCGACAGCGTAATGCTGCCACCACCATGACTTAAACTAGGGTATGTGATTCATAAGAGAGAAAGGCATTTTGCATTCAATCAGTTAACAGCTCACAACATTGAGCAGTAGATATATCTCTCAGGTTATTTACTTGCCTTATTTATTGTAGTTCTTCTATTGTCATGTTTTTATATTTTAAATTTCATAAGGTTTCCTTCCCTCAGCTGTTCTTTTCCTGCTAATAACTAAATAGAACAAGGCTTTTCACTCTTTCAAGATTCATTTTCTGGTTTCTAAATGACGCAGGACCCTGACTGAGCGGAGATGGTAACAGTAACACTGTCGCTGATCCTGAGGTCCAGCATCCATTTAGCGAGCTGTCCTGCAGCAGTTTCTGGTGTTAACACACTGCTCTGATGATGGGATGTGACAAGAGTTCCCTAAGCAAATCTGAAGTGTCCACACACATCTTTGTCCCCCTCATACAGTTTGCTTTAGGATTTAGAAATTAAACATAACTGATGTACAAATTATGGGCATTAATATCACAATAATCCTGAAATGGTAAACTGTAAATAGCTGTAAATCACACAGTGCTTCTATGTAATTTGGAATGGTATTGTTTTGATTGAAGGATTTTCCAGGTCAAGTATGGAAAAGTATAATAGAAAAAGAAAATTCTTGCTTTATTCCATATATCCATCTCTCTATCTATCTGTTCACCCATCCTTCCAACAATCTGCCTGTCTGTATCCTCTATCTGTTCAGCAGTCTGTACGTCCATATGTTAATCAGTTCATCTGTCCATCAGTTTATCCACATTTCCATCTGTCCAATTGCATATGCATCCATTGATCTATCCATTTAACCATCCCCTCATTAATGTTTCTGTCCCTCCCTCCATCTATCCTCCTACCATTTCATCTGTGTATGGATCCGTCCATCCGACTCAGGGTACCGCGAAAGAAACTCTTGCAAAAAAGCTGGATATCTAGTTAAGCTGATCTTGATCAAAGCTTATCTAAAAATCAACAAGAAAATGGATATCCAAAAGTAATTGCAGCAAATCCAATTTCCAAATTATTTAGATTATTAAGTACCTAATAATAAGTTACTTCATAATAGAAGGGCTGCAGAATATTCAGTACAAACATCAGCCGCCCAGAGCAAAACTGATCCTGACCAACTTCCAACTTGCACTGTTTAATTACCCATTTTTAGCCTTTTTAGACTGTGTTGACAATTAGCAAACAAACTGTGTTATTCTGTAGTCTCTCATTGCCTGAAATTGCTGCCAACTACTCTGAAGCCTGGATCAGTTCCAGCAGAGCTTTAAACTTGGTGTGGATCCTTGTTTTTAACTGACTTCATGTGCCATTTATCATACCAGTCTTCACCTGAGGACCCCCACCCACTCCTCCTCCTCATGGCACCACTAAACAACAAATCTCTCCTTCCAGCAAACACTGTTTAAACAACCCGGTAAACATGTCTGTCTTCATTCATTACCCTGCTTCTCATCATGATCAAGCCTCTCGATTTAATGAGGCAAATAGATATTTCTGCGGTGATTGTCTCGCTCTCCCACAAAGTATTAAGACTATTAAATGGACACATCTGTTTTTAATTAGGAGCTAAAGTCACCTCAACGCTGCCTTCCATGTTTATGGACCCTGATTCCATCAAGGCTTCCTCAGCCTGACAAACAATGCAGCACACTGTGGTTTGGAGTAAACAAAGAGCTGTAGATGTGATCTGCAATGAAGGACAGGGGATATTGATACTCTCCTCTTTACAAACAAAGAGAATCTTCCTCTCCTTAAAGGATTTAATTACATCAAACATCTGATATCTGAACTATATAGGGGTGCAAGGCAATGCAATAAAGGCTACCAACGATTTAATGATAGACTCACTGGGTTGGGGTCAAGCATTCTGAAGAAATAAGCTGATTTCGATGCAAGTTTTTCCACATGCAGACCCATTTTAGGTATAATGAGCTGGATGACAAGGAGCCATGGCTTCTAGAATGGACACAGTGGGACATAAGTGGTGACATCACTATCAGAGAAATTCAACATCCAACATGCATCCAACAGTGAGTCAAAGCAGAGGGTGAAGGTCACCAAGACAACATAGATGAACCAGAGGTGTTCAAACCTTGTCATGTGGGCCAAAATCAAGTCAAAAGTACTTGGAGACCAGAAAACAATGTTTTGTAAATTCTAAAATTACAAAGGAAATATTTTGATTGTTTTCAAATTCAAAATACTGTATTGATCCCAGAGGGAAATTAAGTAAGTAAGCAGGTATGTTTTTTACTTGCTCAGCAATAATGTTTTTAAAAAAGTACTTGCAAGTCCTTTTAAAACATGCAGTGGACGCCTGCTTGTCGCGGTTCATTATTCGTAACGTTTCTGTGAAACGCAGCTCCAAATTATTCACAAACAATTAACATATTCATGGGTTTTATATGGAGCATATGTAAAATATTCGAAAGAAAGTACAGTTTGAGAAGCTGAAATTACCTATTTTCAATGCTAACTGACAATACTGTAGGCAAAGCACCCAATCCAGCAGTGCATTTATCTACTTGACGCTGATTGGCTGTACCCTCAAGCGCAGAGATGAGGAAGACCGTAGTTGTTAGTTTCTGTGGTTGTGCTAAGACTGTTTCCACTGTGCATATTAATGCATATTAAGGTATATTTGGTGTTTTAACCATTAAAATAGGATTTTAGCTATTTGTGGATAGTTGTTGTACCGGAACCCCACGAATACTGGGGGTCCACTGTATTCCAATATATAGAATACAACTGTGTGAGTATACTGCAGTCACTTAGTGGTAGCAGCAAATCAAGTTTTAATCAATCTACTTCTCTCTCTGCCAAAGCCCAACTTAGATTTTATTTATATGACAATAAGCCTCATCAGTATCCTCTGAGGTAAACTTTGAAACTACAAAAAGAAGGTGTCACGTGAGTTCACCATCTATCCATCCTTTCAAGCCTGTGTGACTGTTTGCATTTACATACGGCACATCAAAACAAAGGTTAATTTCTGACTCCTTTAAGTATTTCTTTCCTTTTTTTATGACCTAGCGCCATATGCTCAGAGCACCACATCAGTGTTTCTTCACGGAGGAGAGAAGCGGTGCATTGTGGGAGCAGGGTACCGCATTCCCCTGGCATGGAGTCAGAAAGGAAGCGGGCAGGTGTGATAATCGCGGAGGGCGTTCCCAGCAGAATAAGACATGCTTTGATGAAAACTCCAGAGAAGCTACGGAGAGAGGAAGAAAAATGGAGGCAGCTTTCTGTCTGAGTTCAACCTGCCATCTAGTGGAAATCCCTCATTTAGGTTCACATTTCTGCTTAAACTACTGGCCAGATTCGGATCTTAGTTACTGCAACTTTCCAGGGAAAGTGGATATTTTTCTCTTTTAACATAGACAGTGAAAATGCTTCAGTGATTAGACAGTAGAACAGGATGTAAATGCCCTTTTGTAGGGTAATTCAGCTGCCACCTTAATTCACCGGAAATATGCCAAGAGATGCTTATGCTGGCCTGAAAACAGCAGACATCAAACATTAAAGCAGGTCATGGCTTTATTTAGAAAGTGGAAGACCTGTGTAGACGAGATGCAGCTAAAGGGAGACCCTCCATGTTACTTTGCAGTAATTCCTTATATCCACCAGATGGCAGCAGAGGACAATTCATCTATTGCCGAGCCATGGCCGCTTCCTTTACCAGTGAAAAGGTGATACTTTATCTTTGAAGAACTTTAAAATATATAAAGCAATGCATTTACATTTGTGTAAGTTTTCCATAGTGTTTGTGTTGTTGTTGTATCATCCTACAGAGAAATAAGTGATATTTATCAGTTCTGCATATTTTAGACTGGAACCATTGTGAAATGTTTGAAATAATGTTGTTTGAACAATGGATGGCAGAAAAACAGGATTTAATGCAAAGGAGTTGTAATTTAAAATAAAATAAAAATGCAAGCTCTAATTACCAATAGAACACTGAGTACGGATTTTAATTAAATTGGATTCTATATCTAATTAAAAAAAGAGATCCATTAATAATGTTTTGAACTTTAATTTTAAAAGATCTGTCATGTTCAGTGGACTTTAGGTATTAACAAATGTAGTTGTAGTGGAGGACATGTTTAAAAAGTTAACCAGAGGTGTCAAAAGTATTCACAATCAATACTCAAGAAGAAGTATAGATACTAGGGTTTAAAAAGTGTCAAGTCAAGTTTTTTATTCAAGTAAAAGTAAAAAAAAAAAAAAAGTATAATTTTTTTTATTTATTACACACACACATATATATATATATATATATATATATATCCCTCCTCTTTTCCACCTTTAGAGGAGTGGTCGATCTTTAGTTTCATATATATATATATATATATATATATATATATATATATATATCCCTCCTCTTTTCCACCTTTAGAGGAGTGGTCGATCTTTAGTTTCATATATATATATATATGTGTGTGTGTGTGTGTGTATATATGTGTATAACTGCATAACTGTGATGCTGATATATATATATATATACACACATACAGAGGGAACATTTCTCTGATTCAAGTGATCAGAAGTCGGAAAGACTCAGAACCCAGTCTCATATCGCTTCAGTAGCAGAAAATGTCGGAGCATGCGCTGTTTCGCACGGGTGTTTGGCACAACACTGGGCTCTTTGAAGCGCGTCTTTAACCAGCCGTACCGGTAACAGTCACATTCCAAAGCCTCCCGGTCTTTGATGATGCTCAGATGGCTTCATGGAAATCTTCTTATTATAAATTTATTGATTCAGTTATTTGTACTCCGCGCTTTAACTCAAACCTAAAAATGTCTGCGCATCTGCACCAAATGGTCAGGGGTGTGAATTATAATCTGTCAAAATGACAAGTGGCCTTCGGATTTTCCGTCACCGTTGAAAAAAAAAAACGGACTGATATGGAAAATATTCGGTTAACGGGACCCCGTGTGCACAGTACGCAATGGATCGGATACAAGCGGGGTGTCAGAATGGTAGATGTTTAAAATTATGATCAAACCGCTGTGAAATTCTATCTAGTTGGTGCATTTTTAGATCGTTTTTTTGTGTGTCTTCTTATTAAAGACTTAATGAAGCAGGAGTAACGAGGCTATTTTTAAAATTTATGGAGTAGAAAGTACAGATAATTGCGTGAAAATGTAAGGAGTAGAAGTAAAAAGTAGGCCCATAGATAATTACTTCAGTAAAATATAAATACCCAAAATTTCTACTTAAGTAAGGTAACGAAGTATTAGTACTTCGTTACTTGACACCTTTGAAGTTAACACGTGGTTCACCTTCTTTAATTCTAATGTTGAAATGAGACCCTAAATGTAAGCAAGTCTTACCTCTGAGGTTACGGCTCAGGGAAACCTATACATTCTGATATTGTTGGCCTCCTTCAATTAATCTAAAATCAGTTTTGATATCTACAGTAGCTGAAAGACCCAAAAGTGTCAACAGTTTCACCATCTAGCTGCTGATATGATTGAAGTTGAAGAATTTAGTAGCTTTCTTTTCATTTTTCCATTCAGTTTCTGCAATATACCAGTACCATAGCATTGAAACAGCCCCAAAGCATGATGCTTCCACCTCCATGCTTGACAGTTAATACTTAAGTTTTTAAAGCCTTTAAACATGCTTCTTGTTATTGAGACCAAACAGCTTGATGTTCTCGTCTGATTCACCACATTTTTCTCCTGTAGGCAACAGGCTTCTCCATGTGCGCAACTGCAAACTTCAGTCAAGTTTGAAGGTGTTGATTTTGGAGCAGAGGTGGTTTCTTTCATATGAGGGTGACGGTTTGTTTTTTCTTCTGAATTTTAGCAAAACGGTGACTTTATGTGGTGTATTTGAGACATTTTCCACACATAGCCATAGGTTAATGCTGCAACATTCCACACAAGCCTCTTTTGGGTTCACCGTTGCATGTTCTTAAAGCATATACAGCCCCTTGTTTATTATTCATGTGACAAACTAAGGGTGGTTGGGATTGGATATTTGTCACAGAACTATATTATGAGAGCTGACTGAGGCTTCTGAGAGCAGAACACTGCAGGTTCAGTTTTAAAAATGACTGATCATAGATCAGAAAAAAAAATCAGGTTGCATGATCATCAGTTTAGGTATGTGCTGGTCAGGGAAGCAGCCTTGTTGCCAGAAACCATTTCTGACATTTCCCTTTTTTGGACAAACTTTATGCGTTTTCCTATGAGGAGCATCCTTTTGTTGCATTATTTGCATAGAAATGGGCTCTGCTGCAGGTCATGTTCACTGAACCCATGTTATGTTTACAACTTTTTTTTGCCTTCTATCTGTTTTTCCTCAGGGTTCTTCTATCACAATAAGCAGATCATTGTTTTCATAACGGCTGAGTTATTTTTAGGACAGTTAGGTGGCTTATGAACGACTCAAACCAGTAACATCTGACTGAATATCAGCGAGCACAAATAGATCTTCAGCACAAACACCACTTACAGGCATTGGTTCCTGGTTGAAAACAGCACCAGAGCAATAACTGGGATGCTGATTGTTTCTGTGAATGAATCATTTGACCAAATATACCATATGTGGGTCAGTTAAAAAGTCACACTATTGATTTATCCATTAGTCATATAAACTACCAGCCCAGTGTTTCATACAGGAAAAAAGTTTTTTTTTAAACACACAAAAACCCCCATCAAGGTTACTTCACGCTAAAGAAAAAGGAAAAATCTGAATGAATGTTCAACCTTTAAAACGAATGAAAATTCCTACTGCATGCTAAATGTATATATAAACTACTCTGCAAAAGATGTTGAAAAACCCTGTATTTCTTCTTTTCGATCCAGTCAGCCAGATTTTATTCTATCCTTTTTCATCTCAGACTGAAAGTGATAGACCCATCCTTAACCTATCTTCAGCATCCTAGCTGAGGGAAGAAGGTTCAGATTTTATGGTTATATGTACCCCTCCATTGGCCCCTAAATGACCTGATATCAAGCTATGTTCTTAACAGAAAAACTGCCGCAAAGTGCTTGACTGTGGACATGGTCAACTTTTAGAGAGAGATTTTTCTTTCACCAGTATGCTTACAAACATTAAGAAATCGACAGAAAAGTGACACCAAACAAGGCATGAGTTTAAGGACAGTTTATTTAATTGGCAAGCAGGTTGATTCAAGTTGGTGTTCATACTAAAGGCTACTAGATGTCATTCAAGAGGACTGTGTTAAAATGCTTCAAGTAATTTTTTGATACAAGCTTCAGTGCGTCAGTAAGCTTAATTTGGCCATCACTATCAAGAAACCAAATGCTCACCTTCTTCCAGGAATAAACACAACACCCTAGCAGCCAGAGGTGTATGGTCAAGACCAAAGCTCTGCAAAACCTGCACACCAGCCATTACTGATTCTGAGCAAGGTCTGACAAACTCTGCAGGTTTGCCACCCCTTAAATACTCTGGGCCTGCCTCATTGGCTAAATGGGATGCGGCTGCACCCAGCTGCACTGCCCATAACAGAGTGAGAGGGTAAGAAAAAAACCACGCACGGAGCTGCATGTGACATCGGCCATAATGAGATAAGTTAGCAGAAATAACTGCATGAAATGCATTACTCTGTTTAAAAAAAGAAACTTTCAATTATATTCTAATGTAATTTCTTGAGGTGCATTTGTAAAAGTAGAGGTTGATGCAAATTGATGGAAGCATCAGTTGGATTGTTGCAGTTGTTTAATGTTTACCTCTCTCTGTGATTAACATGATTTGTGTATAACAGTTTTTTTAGTGGAATAAACTTCACTCTCATTCACTCTGTTGGTTCTGCAAAGTTACAGTTTTATGAACTTCCTCTTTTTCTCTCTCTTAAACAAACGGTCAGTGTGACGTTCTGTTTCCCCTGTTTCACTTTTTCACTGTTTCTCTCCTGTCTGTTTTCCCCCTTCTAACAATGGATCATAACTCAGCCAGGAACTAGCTGCTTCAGCTATTACATTAATATCTGTCCTGGAGTTTATTGGCCCGCCAGCCTCTGTAATCAAGTCAAAAGAAACCAAGCAATTCTTCTTCTTAATTGACAGCGCAGCCGAGGTCTGCTTTAAGAGTAGATGTCATTCCTCCTTAACAATTACATTTAATCAAAGGGAGTATTAATTATGGTGTGGGACTCTTTCAGTCCTTGACATGGTACCTTTGAGCAAGGCAGACAGCCTCTGACCTCAGTATGACATCAGCTGCTGTTACTCGACATGTTTTGGTCCCCGCATTGTGCGAGAAGAAGGAACCATTATGTGTGCAGAGGCAGGCGGAGCACAGTCACAGTTTGTTTGTAGGGCTGGTGAGGTCTGACTGTACAGTTATGGCGTTGGTCCAACCAGAGCCACGATGTTCAGTGGTAGGAACAAGTCGTTATTGTGTCACACTCTGAGTAATACAGTGTGCTGCAGTGTGACATTGTCCCCAACAGCGGGGCATTCAACTCCACTTCCTTCCTGAAACGCCTGGCAGCTTAACAACCTCACTGCTTTAACAGCCGCCCTGATCCAAGGCAGAACCCTCACTTTGAGCGAGCTTAGACTAAAGCAACAGGTTAACATTTTTCTTTAAAAAAAGGATGTTTGCTATAATTAACTAATTTCAATCCAAGCATTTATATTTTAATCTCTTAGAGATTTTACAGTTTTACATGATGAAAGTACTTTTAGATTAAATACTTCGTTAGAAATACTACCCCAGAATGAAAAAGTACAAGGGTTCCCTTTCCAGCAACAGCAAGAGGGTTAATCCCAGACTGGAGTCTTTCTGCAATGAGCTTGCATATTTTCGCTGTGCATGTGTCAGTTCTCTCCAGTTTTCTCCCACAGTTCATAAACATGACTGTGAGGTTGCTTGGTTTCTTTAGAGCAGAGGTGGCGCTAGAAGTTTTTGTTGTCTATCATTTTAACCGCCGGGGGTCATAATCTATTTTTACCCGTTAATTTTTAAAATGACAACATATTCAATAGTATTCATTTAAATTATTATTCCATCCAAACAAATAACTACAAAAAATAATTTGAACAATTTCACTTAAAGGTACAGTGTGTAATATTTTTACTTGTTTACTTTCAAATTCTGTGTATCCCATTCACAAGCTTGTGCTTTTTCATATTTTTTAAGTATTCCTATTAACTTGAAATTTTAAATTTTTATATACATAAACTGTGGTCGACCCTCTATAGTCATGCGCCATCTTGAAATACGGTAGCTGTTTAGGGACACACAAGATACAATGCTTCACATTTTGTGTCCTCTCTTGAAAACACAGATCTTCAAGAAGTTGTAGTGGTTCCCCTTCCCCCTCTAAACTTTGTGTGGGGGATGGCGCCTGTTCTCTCCATGGCAGCCTGGCTGGTTTGGGGAGACTCTGCTCCTTCCTCTTGGGTAGCTTGCCCTGCTTCAGCCACATGTGACACACCTCTGCCTCTCTGTGCTCGACCTCGTCTGTGTCATTTGCCTGTCTCAACTGACACCGACTCGTCGGATGAGAGGGAAAAAAAATACTACAGACTCCACTACCTTGTATATATCCAAAATGGCAAATATTCTAACAGCTAGCCTCAAATATATAAAATAAAATAAACAAAACAATATAGTCTGCTTGTTATATGAGCTTGGAGTCATTACAAATTTGTTAGTTGCTGTTAGCCATGAAATACAGCAAACATAATTAACATCAACATAGAAAACATAAAAAAACTGTTTTTTTATCACTCAACACATATTTAGATAAAAAGATTTAAAAATATATAGATTAAAAGTAAAGACATGATCGCTGGATTGAAAGCTGGAAGTGGTTGACATATTGCCCTTTTGATGGTGGCTACCGTAGATGCAATACCTACTCTGAACTTCGTGGCGCTAAAGAGTCAAATATTTTACACACAGTATCTTTTAAAATACAAACAGTTCACCTGCTTCCTGACCTACAAGTTATGGCTTCAGCGGGAGGAAATCCCACAGCATGGATCACTGACGATAGCTCTTCAACACACAGTTAGCAAGATGTATTGAGTTTGGTGTCTAGGTCATGGAAATAGATCGATTGATTTAGTTATCTTAATTTTATTTTTTACTGTCTTTTGGATGCAGTCACATTTTTGTGTCTTTAAGAAACACCATAACTACATCCAAACCTGTAAAATTATTTTAGTAAATGTGAAACCCCACTACTTTAGTGTGAAGCATTATTTGGTCAGTTTGTTCAGGGTCTAAAACTAAACTCTTTGTTTGAGGACATTAACCACTTCATGGTTAATAAAAAAGCAACTCTTAAAGCTTAGTGTTCTGATGGCTTAGGGTGATAAAAATGTTTCCTCCATTAAAGTCTCCACAGAGAAGCATGTCTAACACAATCCCATCCCTTGAGTTGAGGGAAAAACCATGTCATTGGCTGCTGCATCATCCAATGCAGCTGCCAATTTCCTGGACGTTCTGTGGTGTCTCTCTGAGACGGCCTGTAATTGAGCCCAGGGATGAGGACTGAGAGTCTGCGCTCATTGATGCTCCTCTGAACGGTGTTTTTCATACGCCTCGGTCTCTCCTTTAACTACAACATGAGGCTCGTGACTCGGTCACAATCACTACGCTGGCAATAAATCTGTGGTAGTGGCTCTGTGTGCTTCTGAAGAGCTTCCCAGAAAGCGTAGAGATAGTGCTCTGGAGCAGATCATGAAATATTTACTGAGAGAAGATATGATAAGAGATAACTGTGCTGCATTTTATGTTGTACATTATGCCTTCAGGCTGAAACATTCCTATGCAGAAGGCATACAGTAAAGTGGTGGTAGCAATTTATAGGACTGTCTGCAGGTAACCTGTTCACTTTCTGCAGAGCATACTTCATTCAACATTTTTTCTCAGAGAGTTCAGTTCATTTTAAGAAGAGGAGAGGTTGTCAGCAGTTAGTATATAACCTGCAGGTAGATGACTATTTGAACAATGTCTGAAACTTATTTGTTTGGACCAGATAGCTAAAAAGATTGCTTTCACCACAAATTTTAATACTAGACAGATTGACACCTTAGGCGTTTGCAGTGATGGCAAATTGTACTGCTACATCACTGTGGAGGACAGTTTACTAGTTAAAGACTGAACTTACAAAACTTTCTTTTTCTTTTTTAGGAGAAAACTTTTTTTTTCCTTTTTTGAACCTGAATGTCTAAAAAAAAAATCATTTTTTGCCATTCATAGCTAGACTTCCTGATGTCCCAGAATGCAGGTTTCCTTCATGTGACACAATTTTGATGAAAATGGTGTCTGCAAGCTTTTCTTTCGGGGTGACCATCGCTACTACAAAAAGATTTTAAAAAGGCACATAAACTGAAACCACAATGCAGAACATCATCTGAATGAAGGACTTTTGGGCTCAACATTCTTAAGAAACAGCAACACCGACCTGCAAGTTTTGTCTTTTATCACTGTGTTAGCGTTTAACAGACTGGCCAAAAATTAAGTCCCACAGGAGATGACATTTTTTCCTTCCAAGCTCTTAGTTTCCATTGTTTTTGACCCTTCACCCCACAAACTCACATTATTGTTTCAGTATTCGTCTGCTCCTTCTGATTAATGGGGTTCTGAGCTTAAATACCATCTCCCACCCAGCTAAAGGGGGGGTTGTATCTGAGATGAAGAAGTTTATGATGGATCAATAACCCTGAGGAAACGAGGAAGATGAAGATGAAGATGATAGATTGGGGTTATAAAGCTGGAAGGAAGGATGGATGTGGGTAAATTTACTGACCTTTACTCCTTTTGGGACATCATACGTTAAAGGTGTTCGAACACTGTTCGGGGGAAAAGCCCCATGTGGCTGTAAAGGCCAACAATGATGCACACTGAATCAATTAATGCACAGGCCTGTCTCAATGAATGTATTATTTATTTGATATCATTTTTTTTAATATTTCAATTTAAAAGTAAAACTCCTATTACATAAACATGTTACAGACAAAATCATGTATTTCTGTGCCAGTTTGTTTGTTTATTGAATATTACACAAGGCTACTTAAAGGAATGGTTTTATTACAGAAATGTTATGTTATGAACAGTTGTCCTACAGAAAGTCACTAATTTTCCACAAAGGGAATAAACCATGAAATGTAATTGCTGAAGAAGTTGTCTGTTTAAAGTGTTCTATTAAAGAATATAATTGGGAAAATTGAGTGGAAGGAGAAAGTGTGCTAGAAAGGGAATAATTGCAGCTGAAGTCAGCTTCAAGACACTGTTGTATTCATTGCATATAGGCTAGAACTAGGGGTGTACCCTAACTGTACATACCTTGGCTTCAATTTCCTGGTTCGGATCATTTTCGGTACAGTCAGGGAACAAAGTAGAGGGAACAAAATGATTCTGTGTAAGGAGATTTTAAATCAAACTGCATTTGCAGTAAATGTTCCAACAAAATGTTCTCAGATGACTTGAAAATGTACATAGTAAAATATAAAATGAATAATGTATGACAGTTTAGCAAAATGTAACATCAGTACTTTGGCTTTCTCTTTTAAATAACTTAAATCATTTTAGTGCGCTGAGATTAATGTTTTACATGGTGCCATTTTACTCTTGAACCAGGGACAACAAAGCATTTTACCTGGGCTAAGGAGAAAATGGTCTGGACTGTTACTCAATGATTCAGACCCAACATCCTGAATATGTCTGTGTGATGGCTAAAGAAGGGCTTTGCTTCACAATTCTCTCAAGGCTGCAGCCATCCCAATTTCTTGTACAAGTTTTTTCCTACCACACTTTGTCCATCCACTCAACTTTTCATCTATATGCTTGGATACAGCACTCTGTGACCAGCCAGCTTCTTTGGCAATTACCTTTTGTGGCTAAACTCTTCTTGCAGAGGGTGACTGCTACCATCAAGTCTGTATAGGCCACAAAAGATGGCCCTTTCTGCATTAAAACTCCTTTAAAAAAAAGTTGTATGTAATGTTCAAATTTTTGAGAAACTTGATTTTTCAGTTTCATTAGCTATAAGCCATCATCAAATTAGAATCCCCAGGGAGTACTTCTGTTTCAGCTCTTTGTTTTACAACTCCTCCAAACACTTCAAGCACCAGAACTTCATTCTTAAAAACACAGAGAATGATTTAAAATTAAGACATTGCGCTCCAGACCAGACACATCCATCCAACCAGACGGACCCATTTGTCTTAATCTCTCTGTTGATACTGACTCCTTCTGGAAGAATGTCTCCTTAGAGACAGTGTTTACTGTCAGAACCTTCAACTCTTATACTTCTTTAAAATGTAAGTACTCTCTAGTATCTAGTTAAAAATGTAAGATCCAGATGACAGTGATTTTAATTCCATGCTCACACGCTGATACAGATTCTTGGACCATATTTCCATTTGTTCAACAGTTGAAGCACTTATTGCTCTAAATTTACTACAGTAAACCTGCTCCTTTTAAATCTGCAGAAAAGGTTTGCAAGCTGAAGCCACGGACACTGATCTGAGTGTTTGTTTTAAATACACTCTGCAGCAAATTAAGAGCGCTTCATCCAACGAATTACAAACGAGTACCCTCAATCTGAACTTGGCTATGGTTTTTTAAAAGCCATTTTGTGTTATAAACATCCAATGACATTCTAAGTCTTGTTAAAAAGCTCCTTTTAGAGTGCATTAGAGTGGGGCCATTGTGGCCCATTTATGTTCTTTACACACATTTAACAGGTTGCAGAGCTGTGTGTATTGAGGCAGTGAAGCAGCAGAGAACATGCAGGTGAGCTTTTAGCTCCCAGTAGGACTCCTGCTTTCAGGAGATCTCAAATTTTCTGGCTTTTTTTTTAAACAAAAGATTCAGACATTCTCATTTAAAGAAGAGAACTTTTATCCCTGATTCAACCCGAAAACGGGGATCGGAGCCCTTATCGGGTCAGGATTAAAGCCAATTGATGATTCTGTATTTGCAGACTGAGGTCTGCTGAGGTGACTCGGTATACAAATAAAGTTTATGTGGTTTGCTGAACAGCTGGTGTGTCCATAAAGAGGAGCCAGCTTTCCTGCGTCAGCTCTCCGTGTTTGTGAGTGTGCAGACGGAGGTCCATCTGATATAAAGCGTGGCTTTATTTCCCCAGGCTCTTTCTGCACCGCTCAACACGCGCACACATAATCAATACTGATGCATGTGTCCTCTTACACTTGGAATAAGGTCCGTGTCCTTGAAAATCGCATTGATGTGTGGCTCTGAACATCAGTTGTGACTCATACATTGTACTGTGCAAAATGTTTTGGTCAACACTTATTATTTTCACCTATGCTTCCTGTAAATTAGCAACTTTCTTGTCGTCTTTTAAAGTGGCACCCTTCAAAAATGTACCAAATATTTGAGAAATTCGGTTTTACAATGCCTTCTAAAAGTGTTTGTATCCTTTAAAATGTTGTTGCCTTACATCCACAAACTTAAATGTGTTTTATGGGGATTTTATGTTATAAACCTAAAGGTAATCCAGGATTGCCCTATACTTCTGTTCGTCTGACAAACTTCCCTGTCCCTGCTGAAGAAAAGAATAATGCTGCCATCACCATGCCTCAGTCAACACATTTGCATGCAGTCAGAGAAAACCAAATTTTTGCCCTAGTCCGACTGAATTGACTTTTAAAATGCACGTTATACACCTTAGTCCAGCTGCTGTCGAACCAAACTGGCCTACTCTTAATCGAACGAGAAAGCTAAATTTCTCTGACGAGAACGCATAAGTGGGAATAACAACACTGGTATGACAACAACACAGTGGCAATGAGTGTAACACAATCAAACAGTGTGATACTTACGATGTTGTCATACATTTCTTCGCTCTGTGTGCATATCCTGCTTTTACTCCGTCCGCTTCACTGCTGCCAGCATTTGTTTACCGTTTGTGTGACGCTCTAGGCAAACCTCTCTGGGCCTAGAGTCTGTTTAACTGCTCTGCATGTTTTACTTGCTTATTTTATTTGTGTTTTACTACTTAGTCTTATGACATTTATCCACTGTTTATTTTTAGATTTTAACTTGCTATTTTAATTTTTCTTCCAGTGTTTCCTCTGTGGGAACTTTCTGCTTCAGGAGCGGTGGTCGGCTGTGGCTGACTGGGTGCTCTCCTCGGGTGGAGGTGGGGGTTTCAACCTTGCCTCCTCTGGGCGCCCTGTGTCTGTGCCTTGGCTGCTGCTGTTGATGTGCTGCTGCTGTTGATGTGCTGCTGCTGTTGATGTGCTGCTGCTGTTGATGTGCTGCTGCTGGTGCAGATGGCTCCTTTGATGGCGTTTCCTTACCTTACCTGGCTTATCTGTACTCGGCCCAATGTCCTTTTTATAGTTGCTCTTAAGTGTGTGCACACATGGGGGTTGGGTTGGGAGGAGGGGAGTATAATTGTGATCATGCTTTTAAATCTGTGAGGGAGGGATGGGAATGTGGTTTATGTGTGGTCATCCTTAATCTGTAAATCACTTTGAGTTGAAATCTTTGTATGAAAACCGCTTTTATAAATAAAGTTTGATTGATTGAGTTTGATTGAAAACTGCTCTTGCACTCCTGTTTCTGAGACAAATTCCATTCTGTTTCTTTGTCACCCCGTTGTTTTTTCTCGGGTAAAAAAAAATGCAACGCTGATGTGCTATCTCCACAAATGACAGAAGCTCGCAGACTAAAGAGCATCAACACCAAGCATGCAATCAAACCTACCAATAAAACAACCAAACACGAAACACACAGAACAGGTGATCAAATAGAGACGCCGGACCTGACTCCCGTTGAGCCACCTGACAGGTACCACCAAACAATTAATCCCCAGTATCTCTGCGATGCACCCATCCCCATCCCAGCCCACCATAAGCAAAACAAACCTCAGACACACCCAAACCACCACACCACATATGCAGCAGCGCACCAAAACCACTCACCAGTGCAGCCTCTCTGGGCCCTCCCCCGTCAAATATTTGACCACAAACCAAACCGCCATGATCAGACCACAGAATAAAAACCAAAGAACCCACCCATGACGCACAAGCAAGGACAGCTCCACACCTCCAGTGATCCCCAATACTCCCGACCACCAGTGCCCGACCAATCCAACCCAGTAAGTAACTGCATGATGCAAAGCACAGGCCCTCGCCACAGCACGCCACCAGACCAGGTAATCCTCCAGCTGCAGAGTGAGCGGAAGAACCGCCCCCGGGCCGCATCCATACAGAGACCCCCATCCTCTGCCCCCTCCCTGCCAACTGTTCCACACGAACACAGATCGCCCAATTAAACAAAACCCCTGCATACAACACGACAAAAGAACCAAGCACAGCAGTGGCCACGAGTAGGACAGGACAATGAGCAACACCACAGCAATTCACCAATCCCCCCCAGACCTCACCCAGAGAACTCACCCCTACACAGGAGGAACAATACAACCCAAAAACCTAGCCCTGCTTTAAAATTCTCTCCAATTGTATCTTCTCCAACCATACCTATTTCAAATGATTAATGACCTTTTCAACATGCAAAGTCCTGCACATACTTGATATAGATCCGTCCGTCTCTCTTCTTTCACTTTTCCGGGGTCGGGTCACAGGGACAGTAGCTTAAGCAGAGAGACCCAGACTTCCCTCTCAGATTGGAGACTTCTTTTTTTCAATAGGAAACTGTTCATCAGAACGAACAGAAATTACATGTGGGGTGCCCCAGGGCTCCATCCTGGGCCCCCTCTTATTTAATATCTACATGCTCCTGTCAGGTTTGTGTGTTTAAAGAGGACCCAAAAGCAGAACGTTAAATAACTCAGGTTTAATTAAATAATAAATTACAAAACTTACAAAAATCCCAGGGAAACCAGAGAGCATGGAGACCAGGGAACGTGGGAAGACAGACCAGGGATGAACAGGGAACGCAGGAATCAGGAAGGGAGGAAAGACAACGAACCAGCGAGTTGTGACTGAGTGTGGACTGTATTTATACTGAAGGGGAGTGTGAGGATGAGAGCAGAAGGAGCTGAGGACTGATTAAGGGAAGCGGTTGCAGCTGAGGGAGTGAGCAGGTGAAGATAATTAACTGGGATAGGAGGTAAAAAGGCTGGGAGACAGAAGACTCTTAAGAAGAAGGAGCTGATCTCGACGGAGATTCAGCAAGCCATAGATCGGCTTTTCGACAGGAAAGAAAACTTGACGGCGGGTAACAAAAGCTTACAGAGGTCGATTTTGGCGAATGGTTAAAGGTTATTCATCGGGAAATAAGCAGAAAACGAATGGAAAAGATAAAAGTCTTGGGAATTTTCTGATGGTCAGAAGAAAAAGATTATCTTTGGAAGAAATGGCAAGAAGGAAAGAGGGACAAACAACGGCGGGTAGGCACAGCTGTGTGGTGAATGAGAAGGAGTGGGGAGAAGTGGGGGATTATGAGAGTGAGGATAGCAGTATGGAAATGAGTTTTGGACAGGAGTCGATGAAAGGAAAGAGGGGAAACAATTCAGATGAAGATACAACTAGGAAACAGAGAAGGGTTGCATTAATTGAAAGCACAGATGAAGAGGAAAGAGAGTTTAAAATCATTTTGAGATTCAGTGAGGGAAATGGAGTGAATACAGTGAATCCGGTGAAGCTAACTTCTATCTTAAAAAATCAGGTTGGTGACATAAAGTTAGCTAAAGTCCTAAGAGATGGAAATCTGTTAATAGTGTGTAAAACTGAGGAACAGAGAGAGAAGGCTTGTAAATTAAGAGATGTGGGAAAACATAAAGTAATCAGTATGAGTAAGGTGGGAATGAGTGGACAGGGACCGAAAGGAGTGATTTGGGGAATACCTGTTGAAGTAACAATTGAGGAATTAAAAAGTAATTTAAAAGGTGCAAAAGTAAAAGACGCAAAAAGATTTACAGAATTCCGAAATGGAATAAAAAAAGAAACTGAATCAGTGTTGATAGAATTTGAAGGAAATATTCTACCATATAGAATATTTTTGGGATGCATGTCATACATTGTAAGGGAGTACATTCCAAAACCAGTCCGATGCTTTAAATGTCAGAGATTTGGTCATACAGCAAATTTTTGTAAAGGAAAAATTAGATGCCCAAGGTGTGGAGAACAACATAGTTTTGAAGAATGCAAAAATAGGACAAAACCAAAGTGTTGTAATTGTGGGGGGGATCACAGTGCAGCTTATGCAGGCTGTCAAGTGATGAGGAGAGAAATGGAAATACAACAAACTAAAGTCCAAAATAAAGTCTCATATGCTGATGCAGCTAAAATGGTGGGGAAGATTCCAGAGAAACGAACTGAAACTAGAACGCAAGTGTCTCCTCAAGGGATGGGGAGAGAAGGAAAAATGTGGATAGATATGAAAAAACTAGTTACATTCATAGCAGGAGTAATAAATGCGACAATGGAAACAAAGTCAAAAACGGAAAGGATTCAAATCATAGTAAAAGCAGCTGTAAATCATTTGGACATTAATGAGTTGTCTTGGGAGGAGATCAGGAATAATCTAAGTGCTCATACAAGCCAAGAGGGGGGTGTGGGTTAGTGAATGGTACTAATTTTACAATGGAATGCTAGGAGTTTGATAGCTAATGGTCAAGAGTTTAAAAGATATATAGATGAATTAGTAGATAAACCAGATATTATATGTATTCAAGAAACATGGTTAAATAAGAAATTAGAATTTAAATTATTTCCATATACAATAATTAGATGTGATAGAGGAAATGGTATTGGAGGAGGATGTGCTACTTTTATTAATAATAATCTGAATTATAGAATAATTAAAATAGGAAAAGAAGAAGAATATATAGGAATAGAAGTTTATATAAATAAGATGAAGTTATATATAGTTAATTATTATAATCCATGCAAGAAATTAGATATTAATAATCTTAAATTAATTTTAGAAGGTAATTATAAGCATGTGGTATTATGTGGAGATTTCAATTCCCATAACACATTGTGGGGGGGAAATAAAATAGATAAGAATGGTGAGATCATTGAGGAATTCATAGATACTATGAATTTAGTATGTTTAAATGATGGTAGAGGGACAAGGATTAATGTACATACAGGTAAAAGTTCTGCTTTAGATCTCACTCTGGTATCAAATCAAATATCAGGAAAATGTAATTGGAACATTCAGGAAAATAATTTAGGGAGTGATCATTATATAATTTTCACAAAAATTTATGAGGATAAAGTATTACTTGTGGAAAAAAGAGAAGGAAGATGGGTATTTAAAAAAGCTAATTGGTATAAATTTAGAAATATATGTGAAAAAGAACAGGGTAAGATAAATTTGGAGGAAGATATAGAAACAGTGGAACAAACATTTAGGAAAGTAATAATAGAAGCAGCAGAATTAACTATTCCTAAAAGTAAAGGAACCATGAAAAAGAAGAATGTTCCTTGGTGGAATGAGTATTGTGAAAAAGCAATTAAAGAAAGAAATAAAAGCATGAAAGAATTAAAAAAGAGACATAATTTTGATAGTTTATTAAAATATAAAAGGTTACAAGCTGAAGCAAGGAGAGTTATTAAATGGGCTAAACGGGAAAATTGGAGGGGTTTTTGTGGTAAAATAGGAAGATCAACATCAATAAGTGAGGTTTGGGGAATGATTAGAAAAATGAAAGGAGTGTATAGAGAGTTTAAATATCCAGTAATTAAAATAGGAGAAGATGTAGCTATTAAAAATGAAGAGAAAGCAGAAATGTTAGCTCAAACATTTATTAAAATAAATAGTAATGCTAATTTATCAGAAGATAGATGGAGAAGGAGAGAAGAGTCTAAAAAGAAAAATTATGAGGAATTAGATGGAGGAAAAAGACTAACAACAATAGAAATTCCATTTACTTTATTTGAATTAGAGCGTGCAATGGGGAGAACTAAAATAACATCACCAGGCAAAGATAATATTAATTATGAGATGCTTAAGCATTTAGGGGATAAAATGAAGGCAAAATTATTAGGAATATATAATAACGTTTGGGAAAGAGGTCATTTACCAAAAAATTGGAAAGAGGCAATAATAATTCCAATAATTAAACCCGGGAAAGATCCAAGTAATCCAGAGTACTATAGGCCAATAGCACTGACATCTCATTTAGGGAAATTAATGGAAAGAATGATTACAGATAGATTGAATTATTATTTAGAAAGTAAAAAAATGATAATAAAGTACCAAAATGGATTTAGGAAAGGCAGAGGAACTATGGATTCAATAGTAAGTTTGGAAAATGAAATCAGGAAAGCACAAAACAATAAAGAAAGTTTAGTTATAGTTTATTTTGATATAGAGAAAGCATATGACATGGTGTGGAAGGAGGGTTTATTGATTAAATTAAAAAGATTAGGGTTTGAAGGAAAAATATATAATTGGATAAAGGATTTTTTGCTTAATAGATATATTCAAGTAAAAATAGGAGATAAAACATCAAAGAGATATAAGGTTGATAACGGGACTCCACAAGGAAGTGTGATCAGTCCAGTTCTTTTCTCTATCATGATCAATGATGTTTTTAATGATATAGGACATGATATTGGGAAAGCATTGTTTGCAGATGATGGAATAATATGGAAAAGGGGAAGAAACATAAAATATTTGCAGAAAAAAATTCAAGAAACAATAATAAAAGTAGAAAATTGGTCATATGAATGGGGGTTTAAATTTTCAGTGGAAAAAACAAAAAGTATGGTGTTTACTAGGAAAAAGAATGTAAAAATTGAACTTAATTTATATAGGGAGAAACTGGAGCAAGTGCATAGTTTTAGATATCTGGGGGTTATATTTGATGAAAAATTAATTTGGAAGGAAAATATTAACAAAATAGAAGAAAGATGTAAAAAGGTAATAAATATAATGAGATGTTTAAGGGGAAATGAATGGGGAGCTAGCACTAAAGCTTTAAAACAAATTTATATAGCAATGATCAGGTCTGTTATTGATTATGGGAGTATAGTATATAGTTCAGCATGTAATACATTATTAAAAAAGATAGAAGTAATACAAAGTCAGGCTTTAAGAATATGTTGTGGAGCAATGAAATCCACTCCAATAGTTTCTTTGCAAGTAGAAATGGGAGAGATGCCTTTGAATCTAAGATACAAATTAAATACACTAAATTATTGGGCTAATGTACAGGGAAGTGAAGAGGATGAACATGTGGTTAAGGAAGGGATGAAAATGGGAGGGGAATATAATAATAGGAAATATGAGAGTATGATCTGGAAATCATGTAAACTAGCAGAAGAACTTAATTTAAAAGATAAAATATTTGTTAAAAAATTTATATATTCACCTACCCCAATTTGGTTATTGCCAAAAATATATATAGATTTTTATATTCAAAATGAAATGGGGAGGAGGAAAGGAAATGGAAAATGGGATTATATTGTTGAAAAAAGGTTAAGTGAAACTCATAAAACATTTATGCCTATTTATACGGATGGATCAAAAGAATTGGGTAAAGAGACAACAGGATTTGCTTTTTGGATTCCAAAATTAGGTAAATATAATAAAAGTAGAGCATCTAATAACCTATCTATATACACAGTGGAAATGTTGGCTATTTCATTTAGCTTACAGTGGATAGAACAAAATGGAATTAAAAAAAGTATCATATGTTCAGATTCAATGTCAGCATTATTATCAATAAAAACAATATCATCAGATAAAAGACCAGATATACTATTTGAAATATATGAATGCTTATTTAGAATAATTATGAGAGAGTTAGAAATTAGATTTATGTGGGTTCCAGCACATAGAGGAGTAGAGGGTAATGAAGTAGCTGATTATTATGCTAAGCAGGCAACAAAATTAAGAACTACTATAGAGGTACCTTATAGTGTAGCAGAAATTAAAGCAGTTATTAAGAAACAGATAATGGAAGAATGGCAAGAACAATGGGTAAGGGAAGAGAAAGGAAGGCATTTATATAACATAAAGGGAAAGGTGGGTAGAATGGAAAATATTCAAATGAATAACAGAAATCAAGTTATAATTTCAAGGATGAGATTGGGACATACAGCTTTAAATAACACACTTTATATAATAGGTAAGCATAGTACAGGATTGTGTGATTGTGGGAATAATAGAGAAACAATAGAACATGTATTAATTTATTGTAGAAAATATATATGTAATAGGAAAACATTAGAAGAAAAATTAAAAGCCAAAAAATATGGAGAAATTAGTCTAAAGAATTTGTTAAAGGGAGAGACAGATATATATAGATTAGTAATTGAATTCTTAAAGAATAGTGGATTATTAAATAGAATTTAGTGAAAATATTGATACTCCCCTCTACGACTCACACTCCCATACAGTAGGTGGCGGTAATGCTCCTAAAAGTCGGTTGCCACCCGCCAATAAAACAAAAAAGAAGAAGAAGAAGAAGACTCTTAAGAAACTAAAGATAAGTCTGGAAGGGAATCTAAAGGAAACACTGGAAAACAGAAGGAAGAAATAAATAGTAAACTATCTAGAGGGAAGAACCTAAGGAAACAAATGAGGACACAAACAGAAGGTGAAAATATCTAAGAGCAAGAAGAAGAAACAGAACCAAGGAAGTGCCAGAATAAACTAGTAGAAACAAAGAATAACTAAACACGATAATAGAACTAAATAAGGAAAATAACTAACAAAACACAAACACCTAGGAACCATGACAGCTCCCACTAGCCCAGATTATAACAACCAATAAGATTAGCTACCATAACTATGCAGATAATACTCAGCTCTACATTACGATGTCACCAGGTGACTTTGAACCCATCCAAACCATAAGTAAATGCATTGAGCAAATCAATGGATGGATGTGCCATAACTTTCTCCAGCTGAACAGAAACAAAACTGAAGTAATTGCTTTTGGACCTAAAGAGGAACGATCAAGAGCCAGCATACAGCTTCAGTTAACACAGCTAGAAACTACTGATCAGGCCCGAAATCTAGGTGTAGTAATGGACTCAGACCTGAACCTCCAGCGTCACATAAAGGCAATAACAATGTCAGCCTTCTATCACCTGAAGAACATTTTTAGGGTTGAAGGACTGATGAAAGTAGAGCACATCACCCAGTTCTAAAGTCCTTACACTGGCTCCCTGTAGCTCAGAGAATAGACTACAAAATACTTCTGCTAGTTTATAAATCACTGAATGGCTTAGCACCAAAGTATGTTGAAGATCTACTGTTACTATACCAACCCCTCAGACCACTCAGGTCCTCTAACTCCAGTCTACTCAACATCCCTAAAATTAGAACCAAACATGGAGAAGCAGCTTTCAGTTTCTGTGCTCCTCTGATCTGGATCTGGAGTTCTTTTAAATCACAACTAAAAACTCATCTGTTTAGAGCTGCCTTTGAGTAATGCGTTAATGTATCATATGTTTTGTGTATGCTTCTTGCTTTATTGCTGTTTTTACTTTATACAGTGGCTTGCAAAAGTATTCGGCCCCCTTGAACTTTTCCACATTTTGTCACATTACAGCCACAAACATGAATCAATTTTATTGGAATTCCACGTGAAAGACCAATACAAAGTGGTGTACACGTGAGAAGTGGAACGAAAATCATACATGATTCCAAAAATTTTTTGCAAATAAATAACTGAAAAGTGGGGTGTGCGTAATTATTCAGCCCCCTGAGTCAATACTTTGTAGAACCACCTTTTGCTGCAATTACAGCTGCCAGTCTTTTAGGGTATGTCTCCACCAGCTTTGCACATCTAGAGACTGAAATTCTTGCCCATTCTTCTTGGCAAAACAGCTCCAGCTCAGTCACATTAGATGGACAGCATTTGTGAACAGCAGTTTTCAGATCTTGCCACAGATTCTATATTGGATTTGGATCTGGACTTTGACTGGGCCATCTAACACATGGATATGTTTTGTTTTAAACCATTCCATTGTTGCCCTGGCTTTATGTTTAGGGTCGTTGTCCTGCTGGAAGGTGAACCTCCGCCCCAGTCTCAAGTCTTTTGCAGACTCCAAGAGGTTTTCTTCCAAGATTGCCCTGTATTTGGCTCCATCCATCTTCCCATCAACTCTGACCAGCTTCCCTGTCCCTGCTGAAGAGAAGCACCCCCAGAGCATGATGCTGCCACCACCATATTTGACAGTGGGGATGGTGTGTTCAGAGTGATGTGCAGTGTTAGTTTTCCGCCACACATAGCGTTTTGTATTTTGGCCCAATAGTTCCATTTTGGTCTCATCTGACCAGAGCACCTTCTTCCACATGTTTGCTGTGTCCCCCACATGGCTTGTGGCAAACTGCAAACGGGACTTCTTATGGTTTTCCTTTAACAATGGCTTTCTTCTTGCCACTCTTCCATAAAGGCCAACTTTGTGCAGTGCACGACTAATAGTTGTCCTATGGACAGATTCCCCCACCTGAGCTGTAGAACTCTGCAGCTCGTCCAGAGTCACCATGGGCCTCTTGGCTGCATTTCTAATCAGCGCTCTCCTTGTTCGGCCTGTGAGTTTAGGTGGACGGCCTTGTCTTGGTAGGTTTACGGTTGTGTCATACTCCTTCCATTTCTGAATGATCACTTGAACAGTGCTCCGTGGGTTGTTCAAGGCTTGGGAAATCTTTTTGTAGCCTAAGCCTGCTTTAAATTTCTCAATAACTTTATCCCTGACCTGTCTGGTGTGTTCTTTGGACTTCATGGTGTTGTTGCTCCCAACATTCTCTTAGACAACCTCTGAGGCCGTCACAGGGCAGCTGTATTTCTACTGACATTAGATTACACACATGTGCACTCTATTTAGTCATTAGCACTCATCAGGCAATGTCTAGGGGCTGAATAATTACGCACACCCCACTTTTCAGTTATTTATTTGTAAATGGAATCATGTATGGTTTTTGTTCCACTTCTCACGTGTACACCACTTTGTATTGGTCTTTCACGTGGAATTCCAGTAAAATTGATTCATATTTGTGGCTGTAATGTGACAAAATGTGGAAAACTTCAAGGGGGCCGAATACTTTTGCAAGCCACTGTATGCTTTGTCTGCGTTTTAACTGCTATTTTTATTTTACCCCTTAATCATGTAAAGCATCTTAAATGACCTTGTTGTTGAAGGTGTGCTATACAAATAAAATTGCCTTGCCTACAGCGCCCGCATTACTGCAGACGCCCCACCAATACCCCTATCAAGCTCCCGCTCCATTTTTCCCTCATTAGTGAACAAGACCCCCAGATACATAAACTCCTTCACTTGGGGCAGGACTTTGCCACTTTCCAGCTCAAGACCATGGTTTTGGATTTGGAGGTGCTGCGAACCTCTCCAGCGAAAGCTGTAGATCCAATCATTTAATTCAGCTGCATTAAAGCAGGGAAGCACCTAAATCATGTATGTGGCCTGGCCCCTGACTAGTGCAGTTGTTGACTTCTGGATTAGTGGGGAAAGTAAATATCAAAGCAGGGCGAAAATAAGGAAATTTATGGAAATCATTTAAATTGAGTGATTTCTTACTTTTTCGGTTGAGTTAGTAGGCAACAAAGAAAACGCCTCAGTGACTTTGATATGAACTTTACCAGCCCACAGCGTTGATTTACCCCCCCAGCATGAACAGTCCGTTTGGCACAAGAGGAGAGGTGAAAGGTCAAGGTCGGGTGGTGCATCGACTGGATTGTACCAGCCAGAGGGAACTCATCAGGGGGCAGTCATAGAGCCAATGATGATTGGATTTCACAGATGTAACCATGTACGAGCTGCACTGTGGAGAGCTGACCTCTCATGGAGAAAATAATGTTGTGAAGAGGACTTAAAATTCCTTTGTAGATGTTTATGGTGCCTGACAATATATTTCTGTGAATTCAACCTAAAGAGCAGAGTTATAGAGTTCTTTATATCAATAACTTTATCATGTTTTACTTGGTTTGTCTCACAATGGGAGGAATTTTACTTTTTTTTAATCGATACTCTGCTGTCAACACCCATTTCTCACCAGAAGCTTTAAGATGGTCCTCCAGATTTTTACATGTTTAATTAGATCAGTAAGTAAATGTTCAAAAAGTACACTGCCTTTATTTTACAATGGGCTTTCCAAGGTTCCTACTGTATATTTAGTTTTTGTGCAGCTTAATGCTTTGGAGAAGAATAGAACAAAAAGAATGACTGCACAGTTGCGTACTTGGTAGCACTGTCACCTTTCAGCAAAAAGGTCCTGGGTTGCAGATTGCAGCTTTTAGGGGAATATATCGTTTTTAAACATGACTGGTAAAAACAAGTACAATATGCCCCAAATTCCCCCAAAATATAAAAAATTATAGAACCTGAGTCCCCAGCTGCACTATTCCAGATTTTTCTGTTAAACAGTAATTTTTGATCTACAGAAAATTAGGTCAACCAGACTTTTTTGTTTTCAAAATATGCTTGTGGTCTAATTAAATACTGTGATGAATTGGGCTTTATAACTGAAAAGTATCAGCATGACAATAGAAATTAGTTTCAGAGTCTAATCATTTTATCAGTGTAAAAATAATTAGTCCTGGTATTGAACCCTGTGGAACTCTATAACAATAACTGGTGGATAGGTTTAATTAATTATTCATTGTTATTAATTTACCATCAGCATAAACGTTAATCTGTTAAATATAATTTGAACCAATACTCCTGAGTTCAGACCCGAAGCCAAAATGATTTGTAAAGTAAACACCTGGATGAATGAGTTATAATGCGTCTTAAATGTGACTCCTTTAAAGATGTTAAGAAATTATATGCATCACAGACGTGATCATCCAACACTGTTTATTCAGAGGTTGTTGTTTAAAACTTGACAGATTAGACTTGAAATACAGTTGAGTTGTTTTAGTTGACATTTATTAAGAACGCTGGCACAGCACTGATGTTCAGAGACGGCTTGCTGGAAACACCAAGAAGTGTGGACAACATTTGGAAAAGCACAACTTCGAACAGAAGGGAGGGAAAGCTACTCCAACAAAACATTTAGGGCTGAGAAGTGTCACTTTAGACTGTGACTGCTCACTTGACTGTTTTTGACAGATTTGTTTACTCTTATAGGTGTAAAACACAGAAACAAAGTGATGGGCTTTTCATTTTCTTTTTGTCTTAGCTCAACCGGAGAGTGTTTAGTCACTTTTTGTATTGAGTGTAATAAACTTTCACCTTGGGGAAAATTTCAGTTAAAACCCTCGCTAAGGATTAAACATAAAAGCCCATTATAATCTGTTTTTAATAACCACTTTTATTAGCTTCAACTTGACTAGGATTCATTACACATTTACTTCGCTGGTGTTCTTCTAATAAGATATTTAAATAAATCTGAACATGAGATAAAGTGTAGTAAAATAAATACACAGATGTTTAAAGCAAATTGGTAGCTTTAAGCCAATGGGGTGTATTACTTTGTATTGCGGAAATCCACTCAATAGAAAATGATAAAATGTATTTTCATGACAATACATGGATTCTTAAGGGAGTACTTAATTTTAAAGCTAATAATGTAGACTTGGTTTGCTACCGTTTCAGCTTCTGCATGTTCGCTGATGCAGGAAAGTAAGACATGAAAATGAGAATGGCTAAAAAACTCTTCTCTTACACCTAATGTAAATAAGCTGGATGAATTTACTACCAAACAGCAAAGCTAGTTGATGCGATTTTGGTCCACAACAAAAAAATCAACAATGAAGTCGGATGTAAACAAATCAGCGAGATATTGGTTAGGGGGGTTTCTGGGACGTTAGGACCACACTGGGCTTTCCATTATCCACAAAGGAGCATAAACGTTCACTGAGGGTTAAAAGCATGCATAACACATCCATAGTGAGATTATGGTGGTTTATCATCATAGTGGCAGCGTATCATTATTTGGGAGTCACTCTGCAGGACGGGTTGGTACGTGGTGGTAATTTCTTGTTTAGTGTGGTGAGGTAACATATCAGGGGGAAAAAAACAATTTGGCGTAGTAGTTTCATGGGCTTAACTTTAAGGATGTTTATCTAAATCCACTGCAAAAGGTTCCATTCTAATTGGTCATGAAGTCCGTTGCAGGTTCTTCATCCAGTGTGCAGCCTCCTGAGAATTTGTAAACCTGCTAAACCTTTGTTTTAACTGCAGAATGACACTTTATGGGGCAAACTCAAAGGGTAGGTGACTGATACCTTTATGATTTTTATCCTACGTCATTTTACTTATTGCCATAAAATAAAAAGTAAAAGCAAAACCTAGCCAGGTGGTTCTAATAATAAAGCTTTCTAACACCTCAGCCTAAACAACTTAAAACACGTTTTGTATTGACCCCCTAGTTATTTTCCTTTGCAAAGTATTTTTAGAACTGAAAATAAAAGTTTCTATTAATCCTATCTGAGGTTAATTTTACTCTAAAGCCCCTATAGTTAGTATCAAATATGTAAAGATACAATTTTTTCAGGTATTCTGAATTAAGGTATTTTTTCTTGAATTATTTACATGCTTATTAATTTAAGAGAACTTCAGCGCTATTCCTTAATTGTTAGCCCAGCATCAAGGTCTCCGCCGGTTATTTGCAGATGATTATTCAGTCATGAAAAAAACATTCATGTCATGGACTGTTTTAGACAGTCGGCTGTGATTGTTGTTAAAGAGGCAAATTTAATGGGAGAGTTCCTTTATCTTTGACTGCTGTCTACTGTAGGTAAGGAGGCACACTCCAGAATCACAAACTGAAAATTAGTGGGAGATTCTCAGAGACAACAGGCTAACAGCTACCCAAACCAGTCATGTAACATTTTTTGGCCCTGGACAAACTGTTAACTTTGCCCATTATTTGAGTAAAAACACTAAAAATGTAACTTAAATAATGATTTTAAAATGGCACGTCTTTCTTTTCTGCTGGACATGCGAATGACTGACATTCTTCTGATTATGTTAGTTATGGTCTAATAGATGCAAATAAAAGTAGTTTAATAGGTAGATTAAAGATAAAAATTACTTGGACTTGACTTGCACATCAATACAAATTGACTAGTGGTGATATTACCATTGAGAAGTGTGGTCATGTCAGTTTTAGTCTTTGGGGACTACATCTCATCCCTGATTATGAATACAGTATGCTACAACAGCTAAATACATTTCAGGTTAAGCTTTTGGTTACCCTGAACAGTTATCCTAGACCAGCATCTAGAAAAGACCAGGGGATTTTATGGCCCCCCAGACCCCATTCAGCTCTTTAGATGATCCAGACTGATGTTCCATAATATTGTGCAGCACCATTCCTAAGTAATAATCCACCAAAGCTGAAGGTAAAGTGACTCTGTTTGACGGCTGTTCTCGAGCCGTCAAACAGCTTGAATTAAAATTATCACACTAAACACAAAGGAAACTACTAGAAGTTCACTTTAGAACTTTTCTTGTTTTGACAATTGATTTTTAAAAATATAATTACTTACAGATGATATAAAGATTTTATTGTCAGTGTGGCATGTAATACAGTGGACCCCCGGTATTCGCAGGGGTTAGAAACCGCGATTGGTTAAAATCTGTGAATACTTGCTACCCCCTCTAAAGACGCTCATAACAGCCTATTTTAATAGTTCACGCACCATATATACCCTAACATGCATTAAAGCTGCTGTCTGGAGTATTTGAGGGAGAGATTTTTTGGATCCAACATACCAAGGCCCATAACAAAACACCTCCCCTCCCTCATGGTCCATCTAGCCCCACCGCAACAATTGTGCACGCGCATCACCTGTGGCGTTACAGCAGATCAAAGAGGAAAGCAGCAAGCGCTATCGAGCATCGCCTGATTGCATTATGTTACGGACATTTCAGAGGTGAGCGAGTTCTCCATGAATCACGCTCTCTTCCAATATGGCAACTGTAAACAGGAGTGGCCTGTGTGCTCACATCCATCCTCACAGGTTCGCTCGATACACATGTAAGTTGATTGACAGCCGACAATGTGGAAACTCAAATTTTATTGGCTAAAAAAATTTGCAGATAAGTTTGAAATGCATAGAAGTCTATGGGAGGATGGCGGGACTTGGGAAGAGTAACAAATGTTGTGGAGCATTAGCGTGTATCAGTATTGAACCCCACTATCATTTTAAAGATTGATTAAACTTTGATACATAAATATATTCTCCGGACTCCAGCTTTAATACGATCAGTGAACATTTAGCACTACCGCAGAAGCTAATGTTTACAGTCTTTCCTATTTCTGCACCAGGGTAAAATAAATAGCAATCCTGGATTGGTTGCTTTGCAAACGCCAGCCAAAAGTGAGTCAATTACTATTACATCAAATATTGCAGCTTCCCAAAGCTGCATGTTCTTTGGAGTATTTTAGATAGTCACGTTCCACAGAAAAATCCACGAATATTGAACCGCGAACAAGTAGGGGTCCACTGTATATTGCTCCTTTGGAATTACTAGTTAAGAGTAACAGAGTAAAATCATATTTTGAGTTTAATAATTAAATATATTTTTGGGTTAAGATTTTAGCCAATGACCCGGTCACAAAAAAAAACAATGTGGACCCGCAAGGGAAACCCAATTGTCCTTCCCAGATCAAGAAGTTTGTTCTCAATCACAATTGGTAGGAATGGTATGGCTTTTATTATTTAAGCTAGAAGCATTAGAGCGAACACTATGAATGCTTCAAAAAAGTATACATAGAAACAAGGTGGATATAAAGTGGTCATAACATTAAAAGAATAGTTCAGGATAACTGTCCAAGTATGAATAGTTTTAGCATGCATTTAGCTGTTAACACAATTTAAATTTAATTTCATGTTTAGCCTAGATGTTTGGCTCAACTATATTAAGTTGGACAATGAATGTTTGAAATTTCCAGAATATATTGTGAAAGATTATCATGTATAACAAATCAAAGGCCTGTTGTCTGCAGAATGTTTTAGCGGTTACAGTGCTGAAGTTAGCATAGCAAAACAATTTAAGAGAAACAATTTGACAATTATGTTATGTAAGAAAGAAGATGTAATAAAAACTTAAGTTCATGATCAAACCACCAATAGAGGTTTAAATTTGAGGTTTCAAGGGTATAAGTCACTCTTACTGAAGTCTACTGCAGGTAAGACATCAATAGCTAAGATGTACCTCACACAATTCCACTTTAAACTATATAAAACAAACTTAATTTTGTGCTGTTCTGTCACCGGAAAGGGTTTTAAAATGGTTTTCACTGAGTATTAATTAACCATAATTTCAAATCAAGAGATTTATATTCCAGCAAAGGGTAACAAACAATGTTACTCCCGTCAGCAGCTTATTACAAATAGAATTGATTGTAGTAACTTTAGGTACACGATGAGTTCCCTGAATATAGAAAATAGGGGAATATTTTTTAATTACTATGTATTATTAAATGGGAAGTAAAAGAAAAAATTTTTTTTATATGGTTTTCTTCAAAAAGCGTACTCCGTCCATCTAACCGTTTTTCTGTGAAATGCTGTCCAAATCTAAAATCGCGTATGATAAACAGTATGTGTCTGCAGATTATTACAGGCAACAACTGATTTGTCATGTTCACATATTTGTTAGTTGACCTGGTTTAGTTTTATGGTTTACCACTATAAGCTCCAACATAAAAGTGAACTTTGGTTTAAAAACTTGCCCTGAAATAGAAGCACATCTAAACAAAGAACGAACATCCTTCCATGCAGCTGCTGTTTCAGAACACTGAGACTGGACAACAACATGGATACATTCTCTCTTCTTCTCTTGCGTCTTTCTGTCTCCTCGTGTTGGAAGTTTCCCAAAAGGAAAAGCTCGGCCTCTTCCTGAAATGTCCGCGCACAAAATAAAACTTTGTTTCTCCTACGCTTGTGTTCGTATAACTTTTATAAAATAAATCTCATATTTCCAAGTATACAATAATAAAATGATGCACTCTGCAGAAAAAAAGGTCACAGGAAACTCTGTATATACACATAGTTTACTACTGTTTTGGCAGACAAGAACATGAACAGGTCCAGAATTGTAAACAGCTCTTTACTCTCATTCTGAACATTTTTGTTCCCACTCCTCAGTCCCTGTTACATTCACAGCTCAAGAAAATTGTGCTTTAAAAAAATCCTTGCAACAAACCAAGGCCTTCTTTGTTTCCTCTGGTCCACTATGTAGAAGTGCTCGTGTTTGGAGTCTGGAACAGTCTGGGGGCCGCTGGTTCACTCAGCTCTCCTGGTTCATCCAGGAGATGTTGAAAGGAGCATCAGGAAGCAGTTTAATTTTAGTTAGATGTTTGGGAAAGTTGAAGAGTTGCATGATCTTATTCTGTTTTCCAAATCTTTTCATATTTGGATAAATGTTTAGGATCCTTGATCCTTACTCCATTTTTATGGGTCTAAAAAGTTTGAACTGTGCTTGAGGTTGAGGAATATCCGAGTCGAAGGGTGGAGAGTGACAGCACCTGGGTGAAAACGGACAGAGGAACTCCGGGGTTTGGAGTTGCAGAAAGAACAGAGTTCAGAAGCGACTGCAGGCAAGCAACGGAAGCTGAAGTCTTCAGTTTTCCTCATCCGTGAGCTCCTCCTCCCCCGTGGCTTTTTCTGGAATGGCATCCAAGCTGCGCCGGCTCTTGGAGTCCGTGGAGCCAGAGGACCCACCCACCATTCCTCCTTTGCTCAGGTTACAGGTGAGCGCTGAGTAGTGAATCTGCTTGAGGTTTTCCTGGACTTCACTTCTGGCATGTTTTAATAAGTCAGCTTGACCCTGAGGGCACAGATCAGTGATTACAGGAGGAGAGAAAAGAGGATCAATAATATCCATGCGGACAGGCAATCTAGTCTGTGAATCTATACAAATATGAAACCTAATATTGGAAATTGTGTCTTTTTGGGTCCCAGAAGATTTGTACAGTATATATTATCTTTAGGCTGGGTACCAACTGTAATACTACCTTAAAATGACCATCAAACGTCAAAACAAAACTTGTGTGTTGTCTGAGTTGGGTATTTACTTGAATAACTCGTGGGGAATAAATATACTTTTAGGAGTACCTTTACTGCACAGTACTTTTAGTTGAGTAATATTATTGTAAAGTATCGCAACTCTTGAGTAAAATTTCTGGCTCCTCTACCCACCATGAGTAATTTCACTGAACGAAGAACAAGCTTGTTTTACCCAAAAATGCACCAGACATACAGCTAAAGTTTGTCAAATGAGACCTCTTGTTTGTACACAAGCTTTGTCCTTTTCTATCTGCTGAGCCATTGGAGGTCAAGTGAATATACAGTAAACAGTAGATATTGTCACTGGAAGTAATTTACCCTGTACTTAAAAATATATATACATTACCTAGTCTAAGTATTAGTTCTATAAGTTTCATGTTTTGGGTTTCATCTGCCTAAATTTATTTTGTAATTATTTATTTGTATTGTTTGTATTATTTTAGTCTTTAAAATATCAGAATATGCACATATTTATATTTTTGTCTGTCTGACATTATTTTTAAATATTTAATCAGACGCTCAGAACAAATGGTTAATTAAAAAGTTCAAGGTATCACATCTTAGGTAAATGCCTTTTTCCTCTTCATCCTTAAAATTGATGGTAAAATATGTTAATATTCATATCTGGTGCATCTGTCAAACAATTTTCACACAAGTTTCTTTTGTTTTGCTTAAGGTAAACGAGATTTAAACAAGATGTAGATGAAAGGTTTACAGAATGCATGCATAAGTCATCTGATGCTGATGTAATCCACTCGAAGTCTCTGACCGAATAAGGCGGACCCCTGTTTATGGTTTCATGTAGCTTAATAGTCTCTGAATGTTGCGCTTCCTGCGGTAAAGATTCTCACCTTCAATATGGTGATGTTCCACGTGAAGCTCTCCACCGTCTTGTGCAGCTTCCTGCCCTTCAACCCTTCCTTCACAGCTAGATCATGCAGGTTTTCATGAAATTCCATCGCTGCGAGAAAAGAGCAATAAAAAAAGGATCAGTGGGTTTGTTAAGAGAAGCTCCTGGGTGACTGGAGTCTGGGATCTGAGGCTTTTCACAGTGAGAAAGCACATTGAAGCAAAGATCACTACGACCGCCGTCAACACTCCGCTGCAGCAGCAGAGTGGTCGAGTATGGGTCTATGGGAGGCTTTCTGCGTTCAGAGTGATAATAGATTAGAGAGGTCTTCGGTGTATAATTAGAGGACAACCTGAGAGGCTTGCAGGTAAAATCACCAGTTTGTTTTATTAGTTGCAAAACCGTTCAGTGTTTTTCAACCAGGATGAACATAAAAGCAAAGTGGACATCAGGAAAGCTAAATGGATGACCCGGGCTTGAGGCTTTTTAAAAAAAAAATTTTTAACCGAAGGCATCGCAGCATCCAACAGAGGATGCGTTTGTCTCCCGAGGAGCTTCCTCGACGTGAAACATGTCCTTAAGAGAGGACATGTCTCATGTTGAGCCTGCAGGAACCGGAACCCCAATTCACAGAGCGGTGACAGGCTTCTGCACAGAAACTCCTTCGGAGAAAACAGACGTTTCCGCTTGGAGCAGGTCGCAGCCCCTGTCTGCGCTGTTGCCATGGAAACATGCATGTTCATGCGCATGAGAGAGAGAGAGAGAGAGAGAGAGACGGGGGGGGGGGGTAGGATACCCCTTAATGAGAAATCCCCATGCTGATGCAGATTTTGAGGCTTGAGAGCATCTGACCTCAGAGGATTTTTGCCATCCTGGACGAATTCACCGCCTGCTTTTCAGATCTTGAAGGGATCTGAAGTTTTCCAGCTGGAAACATGCAAAAATTCTCTCTTTCAGTTTCAGCTTTACAGGTCTAAACACAGCAGCTGCTGCTGTGCACATGAGCCGTGACTGTCATGAGGAAGGTGCAGAGCTTCCTCTGTTTCTCTTTCACACACAGACACACACAGCGGGGCTGCCTAGCAACACTGTGTGGAGTCTGGTGGAGAGGAAAAGGGGAAGGGCTCTCTTAGCAAAGCATGAAAAAATGGTGCAGGATGACATCTGTACAGTATGGGATTCTTCTGACTCCACAATATTCTGTTGGATCAGAGCATGCCCTACATCTTTTTAAAGATTAATTACAAATTCATCAAGAGATTACTGAACTCACACCAAATGATCCAGAAAATTTCATCAGACATGCGTGAAAAGGAAAAGCGATGCTCGATGCGGGGCGCCCTTCACTCTCTAATAAGGAACTGTCAACATGTCTTCCATATAGAGAAAATATTAGAGACTAAAGCTGCCTTATACAACTGATTGGGGTTTATAATAACATTAAAAATGTCAAAATGTTTTAAAAGCTCATAGACAACAGACTGATCCATTTTTGATTCAAACTCAAGATGATGCATCCTAAACCAGGCATCATGAACACAGAAAAATGTGCATAAGCGTAGATAAAACTGCAGCATTGTGCACAATGCATCTTTATGCAAAGGCTGCTTGATCATGGGAAAAATTATAATCACGATTATTTGGCCAGTACTTAAATGATGAATATTTCAAGCAATTATTCAGAATTTGGAAAAACAAGACATATGTTGCACCTGAGGAACAAAATATTTTCCCCTGACAAATCAAGGAAGTTATGTAAAAATGGACTATATAAATTAAAATATGAAAAAAAAATTACTACATAAATTATTAGACATATTAAGAAAATGAATAACTGTCCTAATGAATTATAAAGGAGGCAACAAATTAGCTAACATTTCAGTGCAGCAATCGAAAAGTCTGTTATTTTAATTTTGGCAAAAAATACTCTCAATACCTTTGTTGCTTTCGGTATTAGTTGTTAATACAGTAGTTTCTAAGTTTAGATTTTCATTCGTTGAAGTTTTTTTTTGTAGTAGTAGCAGCGGTAGAGTGGTCGAGCAGCAAATCTTCACATGTTTTTGATCTGCGTTTTCAAAGTGTTCGCACACAAATGAACTGACTTCACTCTGGTTGTTTCACCATTTCAGATGTTTGCAGTTTTGGTCCCGTCGTACCAGACTTCTTCATAGTATGAAATGGTGCTGCTTACCGCCAGATGTTTTCAGACTGAAAAATGCCTCAATTTGTCCAGCCAGGGGGGGATGTTCAGCTCTTCTGTCTGCCAAATTTGCTTCCTTTGACTTTTCAAAGTAAGAGTGCATGATGCATGTGGGTTCAGGGTTGGAAACTGGCAGAAGCATAAATCATTCGGGAGCCATTACAAAATAAAAGCATTTTAGCAAAGTGGAATATGCCACAATAATATTTTTAAAACAGTTTGACAATGGTATTGTCTTTGTGATAGTTTGTAGCAATAAATATGACTTTACAACAATACTCTAAGCACAGATTTACGTGATTAATTTAAGTTCAGTTTTAAAAGCGTTGAGCACCCTACCTATGAGAGGAATCACAAGAACATGAAACACCTCCGCTCTAAAAAGCGATGAACAATTCCTGACGAACAAGAAGGAAAACCTTTGGATTTTTAAAGGCCAATCTGATGTACAACAGGCAGTTTCAGGTTATTTTCCGATTCAGTAGAGAAGGAAATGTTCGGTTGGCACACTAAAATGAAAATTGCACAACTAGCTGCTATATTAATTTTTGGTTTTAAAACCCCCTACATAAATGACCAAACGGGAACTCCCAGGAAATAAATTTGGAAACTCCTGACTTATTGTATAATGTATGAAGATCAGGATAATGTTGATCATTTTACACAGTTTTCTTGCTGCACTGAACCTTCAGCCCAGAACCCAAAGATATTTCTTTCTTTCTGAACTTATATAACAAGTGAAGTCTGGAGCTGCTCAGATGCAAATGGAGGTTTGGATTTCTGCTTACATTTGACAAATTCCAGATCCTCTTTGTTTGAGATCTTAGACAGATGCCCTAAATTATAAATCTTGTAAAACTGCTTGCCACTACATAGTGCTCTATTTAATTTAATGTACAATACCATCTAAAGGTGTGTGTGGCTGAGTACCATCTCCTGTGTGGATGTTTGCGGTGGAAGAACACTAGGATGGGGTGGGATATGACTATTGTGGTATGTAAAGTAAAAATACCAGATTGATAGTATTTGCACAATCTGTTTTTGATTCATTAACTTATCAAACTAGAATAGAAACCTAATACATTTTGTGGTGATTTTCAAGGGCTTATTGAGCAGAATATCAAACCCTTTTGCCTTTATACAGTAATAGAAGTAGAACAAGCTGATATTAGCTGTTTTTTAGTCTAGCTTTGTGCTCAGGCGCAGTAAAGCCCAAATCAGTCACACACCAAGGAGATTTAGCCTTAAACTAAGCTTTACATTTTACCAGCATGTTAGTAGACTGGAAGTAATATTGTAATAATAGTCCAGCCTGAGTTCATACTTGAATTAAAAGAATATGATGGCAAAGAGGCTTTCCAACCTCAAAGACTTGGAGCTCATTACCAGAAAAAATTAGATAAAATAGAAGGATGCAAAAAGCTGCTCAGCAATAATGAGAAGGTTAAATGCTAAAATCAAATTATTTCCCTTAATTATCGAGGGAGGGTAGAATTTTTTTTTTTTAAATTAATAAAAACAGATTTTTATTTAATTTTTTACATTTGACTCCCTTTGTATATGGATTTGTTATCATTTGAGGGGTGCTAATCTCATTTTCTATCAAAAACGAACCTTATGTTTGAATGAAAATATTTTTAAATCTAAAACTTTCAGGGGTATGATTAATTTTGAGCTTTTTTTTTTTTTACGTGTCCTGTTTGGCAGTGTGGAGCTCAGAATTGGTGTCTGAGTACCAAGTAGAAGCCCAACAGATTTACTTTCACAAGCGGAGCAGTACAGCTTTTGCTATAGTCCTCCACTTGATATATGTGTGAAAAATCTTTATTATGAATTGTTGGGGTTTTTATTTCCTGATGTTATGGACACGGAGACGGAAAATTAAGGAGAAGAAAGAAGGAAGATGAAGAAGAGAGGTAGGAAACAAAATGTCAAGAGAGAGGGTGAGTTGAAAATACAAGAGAGGAAGGGGAACAAAGAAAACACAGGAAGACATTGAAGTCTGCCTCTATACCCACAGGACGGCAGAGAGACGGAAAAAACAAAACAAAACACGAAAAAGGAACATCGACAAAACAAACCAAACATTGTGAACTAAGCATTACACAACCACATCACACAAAAATAGATATAAAAATACAAAAACAATGTCACAGAAAAACTCATGGTACCGATTAATCAAGCTCTAGTAATGATAACCTCAGCCCAAGAATATATCCTTAAACACCAGAGACCCCGCATCTATGTGTGTGTGTTAACATGCTGGTGCATATAAGGTTTCTCCAGAAGAGTGTTCGATAGCTGGTGTGAGCAGAATCGATGCAGACATGAAGGAGATCGGAGCAAAGACGTCCAAAGGACCCCCAATCCCAAACCTGGCACCTCTAAAAGAGGTGCCCCAACCAGACAAAGGAAGATATCGGCCCAGCGCATCGGCCGACCGACACACCGGCCCCCCCAGGCCCGGCCAGGCACGCACCAGGTCCGAACAGGATTGACCACCGATGCACCGGCAGGCAGGGGCCCCCGTCACCGGCGGGGAGTGACGGAGGGAAAATAGGCCCCCCATTAAGTGTAAGGCCTGAGGTGCGCCAGGCGAGGGGGCAGACCAAGATCCAACCTGACAGGTAGACAAAGACATACAGACACAGTCATACGTTCCCTCCCTCTTAAACCCATACATTCTCACTGACTCACCAAGACACCCAAAAAAATGACGCTGTACCCTCACTCACACACCCCATGCACACTTTATGCTCCCAGGTCCAGGTACTGATGCCCCAGATTAATTTTGAGCTTAACTATGGAACCTACAGTAAGCTGGTTTACAGATATCATTCATAGCTTAAAAACTGTCATTTTAAAAGCGTGTTACCTGACGCTGGCACTCTTTAAGTTTTCCAACTGTGTCTCTCTGTGTTTTTTGCTAGCAGAAATATTTCAGAACAGTCGACTTTGCCTTTCTTGTACACAAGGTGCAGCAACAGGTAGGGAAGGTACTATGGCACCCCCTCTGGAACCTCGTTAAACTGTAAGAAATGTTTAGCTGTTTTATAACTGATATTGTTTAAGCCTTTGTATACCTCGTTACCGTTCTGATTGGTTACATATTCTCAGTATTGTTCCTCCGGTTTATTCTGCCCTACAGCTCATACTTTCTGGGTGCTCATGATGTTATGTCTGATCAGTGAACCATTTCATCAGTCTTTTAGAATGTTTATCCATACTTAACCAGAGCACTTCAATATTAAGATTTAACAAGTTATGACTATCCATGAATCAGATTATTCATACTTTGCAAAAAAAAATTTATTAGCTCTAAACTCCGGATTGTTCCAACTACAAAAGCTACGTGAATTGACCCCCAATAACCAGTCAAAAAGGCAGAATAATTTAAATATACTGCAGAATAATAACTGGATTGGCAATATCTGTGCTTTCTGTTTTTTATGTGCACATGCAGCAGTGTTTTCACCTCTATTTTTCTCTGTTCTTCTAATTGTGTACATTTGAGCATTTCCTTCCTTCCGCTGAGATGAGAACAGAGGAGTGGTGGAAATGACAGGAACAACAAGAGGAGTTCAGGTTAACGCGTGTTTAACAAAAGGACACATCTTTTGTAGGTGAAATATGTCGTGTGGCAGCTCTGTCCAGTGTTTGTTACTGCTGTCGGAAAAACACTGACAGTGTTTGTGACAGCATTAGGTAGTTCAGGTTTCTTTAGTGAGAGACAGTACAGCATGCTGTCTTTCTTTTAAACATCTGAGACAGAATGCAGGAAGAAAAAAACAGCTCTTCCTGCAGCAAATCCACCTCCTTCCTTAAGGTTTATTTTAGGAGCTGACACGCCACCAAAGGCACTCCTACTAATATAACATTGATTTTCCAAGTTTGCCAGAACTGATTGGAGGATACTCTTTCTTTAAAAAATGATCAGGAGAATTATCGCTTGTAAAAAAAATTATACAAATAATGAAAAAGCATTTAGATCTCTGTCCTTTGGCAGATTTTTGCTTTGTATTCTGCAGGGAAGACAGTAATTCTGCATTTGGTACATAGAAACGTGTGCCGATTGGGTTCTTCTGCAGCAACTTCAGCCATCTAGATGCCCTCAATGCTAAGAGGGACCTTAGTAGAGTCTATTAGGGGAAGTGACATTCCTCCCATTAGTGCCACCAACACCTGACTATGCAGGATCTGACACTGCCTTTTATTTTCTGAGGCCCACCTGACCTGATGTTATAGATTATTCACAACTTCAGTAGTTGTTTATGCTGAAACAGTCTGCTTTCTTTATGGGGGAATCAGGTTTGTACTGACCCAGTTTCTACAAAACCACACCGCGTGCACACACAGAGGTAGAAGCAGCGGCCTGAGCACGTCCTCCTGCACTGGAGCATGCACCCAAACACATTGCTTGGATGGGGAAAAAATGCCAGTTCTGGATGGAGGATAAATCATTGTTCAACTTCATGGGTTTGCCATCTGTTGTGTCCTACTTTGGAATTTGTTGCTGTTGTTAGATAATCATGTAGACGGCTCTTTGAAACCGAAAACCCCACAAGTTGTTTGGTCTGTTTGGGGTTTTACTGGCAGCTCATCACGATGCAAGTTGTTTGAAAAAAATTTTTTCTTTAAGTTGTTTATTGTTCAGCTCATTCTACACAGTTAAACTAGATCAGGGTTAGTCAACTCCAGCACTCAAGAACTGATATCCTGGATGTGTCCCTATTCTAACATAGCCAAATTAAAGGCTGAATCACCCCCTTAGTATGTCATCAAGTTTAGCAGAGGACTGGCAATGAGCCATTGATAAGAATAAGGTGTTAAAACAGGTGAATATTCAAAAAAGGCAGGAAACCAGCTCTTGACACCTTGAGTTGACTGTTAATGCACTGGATCTTTTAGACTTTCCAATTCACAACATGTGCATGGTTTTATGTCCTGAAAGACAGTTGAACTAATCAGAGCATAAAATTGTCATTTTAATAACCCAAATATAAATACCTGACAGACCTCCCACCCAAGAGTTATCTACAGGAATCCTATGGAACATGAACAACAGGTAGAAAGCTCAACAGAAGGAAATGCACACTTGCAAGTGCACCTAAACCCACAAACTATCTTTCCTCGAGTTCAGGAAGATGTAAACAAAAAACAGATAAAACTGGGTCATTCTGACCTGACATATATGCTGTAGATTCACTTGAACCTAAAATAGTGCATGTTATTGTAGAGCTGTGACAAACATCACTGTGTTTATACAAGCGCTACATCTCTATATTAACACTGTGATGACACTTTGATGACCCCTCCCACATTAAAACCCGTTAATGTTCCAAGGGCCCGCCGGCGGGCCGAGCCCATTTCCTAGTTTAAATCCACCGATTTTCTGACTTCTAACTTTTATGAACCTATACATATTTTATATTATTGGAAAGCTAAGAGTCATGTGATTCTAACTAGGGATGGCGATCAAGGATACAATCATAACTGAAGACACAGTGAGCGCTTTTGCCAACACAAACGTTCTCCTGATGGAGGTATAAAAATATGGAACTCACCACTTTGTAGTCCAATAAACGTGACAAAACCGATCCATTTCGAACAAAAATGGTCTTTTTACATCAATAAGGGTCCGATTAAAGTCCTCCGATAAAGTGATTAGTCCAGGACAACAGCAAAACCAATAAAAAATGTAAAACAAACAGTGAAAATGCGCTCCCGAAATGTCTATGGTACATCTCCAACCAATGGCGCATGGATGGAAAGTCACGTTATGGTAAGTAACTCAAACCAATCGCGGTCCAGAACTCTGATGATTGACGCGTCGAATAGCCAATGTAATGCTGTAAACGCAGATATATAACTTGACCGAGCGGACTTATTCGCAGCCATAGTATATGACGTTCGTAAAATGTCTTATTCATGAAGAGATTACGCACAGTGCGTACCAGTAACATACTGTTTCAGCACCGTGTCCAAACACCCTTTATAATCAAAATACAGCATTGGAGGAAGCCGTGGAGCTTTATATGAGAAGATGAAGTTATGATTCTGATGATATTTTTTAATTCAGTGAGGACTACGGCATTTACCCAGGAGATGGCGCATATGGCACACTTTTGACCACCTTTGACCTGTAGTTATAAAAATGTGTGCAGAATACTAATTTTTTGGTTTATTGCTGTCAAATTTGGTGTGGATGAAGGTAATACTTCCGGCTTTAGACCCACAGTGTGTTTTAGGTCACCACTTCTTTTTAAAGCCATTTTTACAGCATGTATTTATATAAAATAAATAATCGGACACAAATAAAATTATTTTTCAGTGTATTAAAATTCATATTGCTTGGTAACAATAGCACTCAGAGATATTAACACAGTTCTGGGATACATTTTAGAGTGATTGCTTTCCAAATAGACCCCAGCCATGTCTCTACTCAAAATGGTTCAAGAACAGCTTTAAGTTAATTTTGGGTATGCGTTTAAAAAAAATGTAGGGGGGAAATTGCAGGAATTTTAAGGGGGGGTTGGGTGGTGGATCCAATGATGGACAAAACAGCACAGAAAGTGAGAAATGGTGTTTGAACATTCGGTCAATGTTATGTTTCAGACGGTGAAAAATTTCAAATGTCTTGAGATCTGTCGGCGAAAGTAGAGTAGGTCTACATCAGCCATTTAGCTGATACAAACATGTTGGTTTGAATGTCTGGGTCGCATACTGGCACACAGATGAACAGTAGACCATCTAAGGAGTAGAGCAGCTAGCTAGCCTGCATTCACAAACCTTGTATGTGATGAATATAAGCGCACACAAGGGGAGAAGGTTCTGTTTGATTACTCCTCTGCTGTAGCAACACTTCTTGCTGTGTGTGTGTATGTATATATATATATATATAATCTGAAAATACATTTTATTACCTTTTCAAGACATTTTCAAGACCAAAAAAAAAAAAGAAGACTTTATCGCAATGCACTAATGAGCAATTTTTAAGTTGTATTTTGTGATTCAGAGAAAAAGAAATGCATTTTGCAAATAAAACTTTAACCAAAGGTAAAGTTTATTCAAATGAGTTAAGCATCTGTGGTTAACCACTGTGCAAATAAACCCCAAAATCACCTCAGCCCGCTGCGTTGGTGTGCCCGCTAGAGCCACTCTCAGATCAGATGTAGCAGAAGACGGGGCTGAAGTCATTGCAGTGGAGGTGGTCGTGTTGGGGAGTGGTTTACTCACAGGTGTTGCATGAGTAAAGTTGCTCCTGCTGTCACAGTAAAAGCTTTACAACAAAAACTGGCGATTGATTGCTCCGGATGTTCACGCTGGCAATTTTGTGGCTATCTCCATTAATGTGAGATTTGATTCTTCTGGCCAAGAGTTGGCAAATTTACACGTCCCCATTTTTGATAGTACAGTACAGCACCGCTTCACTGTAAATTAGCGGGTTCTGTCGGTGATAGTTCATGAAGTCACATGGTACGGAAACCCAAGTAAACAGCCGGCATAAAAGAACAAAAAATTATTTTACTAGTTAACTTGGGTCTATTTTTGATAAACAAACTTCTTAAAAACATGTCAATAATATCGAAATTTAAAACTTTCCAAAATCGATTGAAGATTTTTTAAAACTTTTATGGTCTAATCCTCAAATCAATTAATCAACTTGTAATACTTTTCAAGACAACATGGAAACCCTGATATAAAGTTGTTGGAATGCCTATTTATTTCCTCATCAATAGCGCCACATTTGATAGGAGAATTCGATTCATATGAGCTTATTAATACGGTGCTAACAAAAGATGCCAGCAGCAGGGTTGAGTATGTGGGTGGTCACGCTCATCTAAAAGGACAATCTTTTACTGTTGGTAAGTATGTGATAAAATTTTTTACATTAAGCTAACATCTCAAGCCCTGTACACTAAAGTAGCGCAACCATTGCTAGTAACAAAGAAGCTTTAGACCAATCTGCTTGTTTCTAATCAGTACTGCACAGAGGTTGGTTTTCTGGAGAAACAGCAGAAGGGTGGTGGGAGAGGTGGACATATGGCAAAGCCAATGGATCTATAATAGAGTGCTTATGGCAAGCTCTTTGTGCATCTAATATAAATTATCCTTCCATCAGACCACCACAATACACTTTATTGATCCTATTTGATTTTTAAACAACTGTCATGTTGTGTTAAAACAGTGTAACAGCATAAAATTTATAGTTTAACTATGAATTGGGTGCATTGCACCGCTAACACTGAAGTTACTTTAGACCTTTGCAGAAGGAAAAAAAAGAACCTAAATTTGCATTTACAGAATAATATCTATAATACTACACTGTGAGTTGATATTGTGTGCAGAATTTTATACAATAAAAGAAATAAAATATTCCTTATTTCTTTTATTTATTCCTGCGTTAATAAATGCTGCTACCGTCTAGCTGCAAACATATAAACCATTTACGTTTTGCTATATAGAGAGCTTTTCCATGCTAACTCTTGATGACAAAAGTAATAACTTTAACTTTAAAAAGGAGAATAACTTGCAGCTGATCTGCAGTTGTCTTAACTGCGGAGACAATAGAAACCAAAGGAAGGTTTAAGGGGGTTTAATGATGCTCCATCCTTATATCCTTTCAATCTCATTAAGGACTTAAACAGGGTTACTCGGTCAAATATTAACCTTTTTACGCTACTTAGATTTCACCTTTAAGAGACAGGTCACACAGATAGTAATAATTATACGGATATACCTAAACCTCTAGTCAAATCTAAATTAATCAGCTAATCGTTTAAACTGGAATACCTGAGAGTGGAAAGAGCTGACCATCCTGCGTGTTTTCTCAAATCTTTGAACTGAATAAACTTCGTCCCTGACCTCACTAAGTCAATATGTTACAACAGGCTCAGAGATAAAAATTTCACCTACATGCTATTTTACCAGGTCAGAGCAGTGACTTTGTAATGCTGGGGTCGAGGTCAGCAGAGACAAATAAAAAGGTCAGCGTTTAATATAGCTGAAAGGAAGTAAAATGATAACTGGGTTCATAATATGCATGCCAGAGACTGCGTGATGGGGTCATTTAACCACTAAGGTCAACCAATTGAATTACTTATTTTACTACTGATACTTTCTCCAAAAATGCACATTTATAAAGCATTCAAGGTATAAAGTATCCAACCCTCCATCCTGGCACTTGGCACCACAAGCCAAGGTTTGACCAGAAGAAGAGTTCCTCACAATCATGAAGCAACAAGCTCTAATTTTAAGCATCTGTAGTGTCAGGCGAGCAGTTTGTTAGTCTGTTTGCTGGTTTTTTCCATTTTGTTAGCACACAGTGTGTGAATCGGAACAAAATTAGATAAAACCCTGAGGTTACAGCGTTTCTCAGGTTGGTTTCGACATACAAACAATGGCGTGATTTGCTTCCTGGACGTTTTTTATGGAAAGCATTTTAGTTTTAGTCAAAATCTGGATTTATTTACTAAAATCTAACAAAGGTTTTCATACATATGCCTTACCTGTTTTCTGAGTTTGCAAAATCCTCTCATACACGCTGTCAGAGCTCTCCAGCAGGGTCTTACTGGTCTGGATCATCTGAAAAGAAAATAATTAAACAATTTTAATAACTGCTTTTAAGAGAGGTGAATATTAAAGTGTTGTCACCTTGTGTTTTTCCATTTAAGGAGGGCCGGGAAAATAAGAGGTTATTGCAGGGATGTCTGTGGGCGAGGTCGCTTAACTGCATCTTTGCAAACCAAAATTAAAGGAAAGCACACAAGAAGTAATTCGATTTTTTTATTTGAGGTAGTTTTGATTTCCTTCAAGCTGTGACTATGCCACATTTTACAGAAAATTTTTTTAATGGCAACTCCTCAGCTTGGCTTTAAACGGAAGCGTTGATCATCACGGTCAACTGATGAAAACGTAAACATGTCACTCTGCTGCACATCATTAGCATGTTATCTGTGACAGAGCAGCTTTGAAAGAGGCTAAGTTTAGCTCCTCTGGTGCCATGCTCTGCCCTAATTGAGTGCATAAACTCTGCTGACCCGCAGACTGTCAGAACTTTCCTGATGATCCATTTACATATTAAAGAATGTCTCCTAAAGCTGGATGCAGCCAGCAAATATTCTGCTGAAAAAAAATATTTCAATGGGAGGTTAGAGATGGAAGAGCAAACAAACACAATCGGGTAAAAAAAAGGAGAAAAAATACATATTTTTTATTAATCATCCAAGGAACGACTTGGATGTGATATCTAGCTTTCTACATGGTACCCAAGATGACATTTTAAATTAATTGTTACTTCATTTCCAATGTCAGTACAGTACAGGCATGCTTGTGTTTGCAACACTGTAGTAACTGGCTTGCACATGTACTTGTGTACTCCTGAAGTGCCCATTAAGGTCATGTCAGAAAGCTATCCTCCTGTGCTTAGCTGCTGAGATAGAAAACTGGATTTCACTGAAGATGAATAGACAAAATCCATAAAAGTAGCCATGTTCCAACTAATCAGCCAGTGATTGAAATATGCACATTTTCCCTTTCTCGGCTCCAACTGGTGATTGTCTGGTCAAATACTAAAGTAACACATTTTTCCTTTAAGCTTTTAATTAAGTAAATTGAACTAAAAATCTAAATTTTACCTATAGCCTCTGTAGTAAATTCAACCACAAGGATTGTCATTATCTCAAAGTATGAAACTCAACAAAAATTCACTCTATACCATTTTTAATACATTACACTGTCCCGTCACTTTTTTAGACCAAGATTGTGAGCACAAACAATAAATCTGACTTTGGTTTCAAGTAGTGTTGCAAGAATTCACTGTTTTGACTATTAACCAAGGTATGAAACTAAGGTTAATTCACCATTAATACTTCCCTAGTTATTCGAATTAATGCCATTCGTCTTGGAGTTCTTACGATTAGGCCTATATATTGCGTATCTAAATACTGAAACTCATAAATTCCTTTTGATGCAGATTATTTACAGAAGCCCATCTTAATTTCCCTTCTTCAGCTTTAGACCAAAACTGGTGTAATTACAAATTCTCTGTTCCATGTGTGTTAAAAATATCATGTTTGCCCAGAGATTACTTTAATTTTTTTACTTTAACTTTTTTGACCGTGGTGTATTCAAAAGGCAGCAATAAGCTCTGTGTGCAGCTTAATTTTTTTTAAACCCTTACAAATGTTTACAGAGATTACTTCTATTTTACAAATTTAAGCAATACATAGTTTGTGAAATTCAAAACTTTTTATAAAATGTTTTTATGTAATTTATATGTTAATACAGTTGTGATAATAGTGAACCCTAAATATTTCTCAGACTTTAATTGTACCACATCATTTCTAATTGTAGCAACCCTAGTTTCAAGTAGGGAAGGGGAATAAATTGATTGATTAATCTTTCTGTTTATGAACATTACATTTTTTGGGGGGGAAATTCATCAATGCTACTTGGGCTCTTATAGTTAAGAGTGATGTCAGGCTACACAGGGATACCATCTTGTTTTACAAGGATACTTTACAGCTTTTATTTTTTGTTGGACTTTGAATTCAGGTCAGCTGCCAAACAGGATGATTGAAATAAAAGCAAGTTATTGAAAATGTTTTTGTCATTCGTAATTGCTTTAAAAAAAAAAAGACAGCAAAAAAACAGTACAATCAGAAATCAGATTTGGTATGAAAAAAAAGGATTTTTATCCATCCATCCATCCATCCATTTTCTTCCACTTATCCGGGGTCGAGTCGCAGGGGCAGCAGCCTAAGCAAAGAGACCCAGACTTTCCTCTCCCCAGCCACTTGTTCCAGCTCCTCGGGAGGAACCCCAAGGCGCTCCCAGGCCAGCCGAGAAACATAGTCCCTCCAGCGTGTCCTGGGCCTTCCCCTGGGCCTCCTCCCGGTGGGACGTGCCTGAAACACCTCACCAGGGAGGCGTCCAGGAGGCATCCTGACCAGATGCCCGAGCCACCTCAACTGACTCCTCTCGATGTGGAGAAGCAGCGGCTCTACTCTGAGCCTCCTCCGGATGACTGAGCTTCTCACCCTATCTCTAAGTGAGAGCCCAGACACTCTGCGGAGGAAACTTATTTCAGCCGCTTGTATCCGTGATCTCGTTCTTTCGGTCACCACCCAGAGTTCGTGACCATAGATGAGGGTAGGAACGTAGATCGACCGGTAAATCGAGAGCTTCGCCTTTCGGCTCAGCTCTCTCTTCACCACGAACGACCGGTAAAGCGCCCGCATAACTGCAGATGCCCCACCAATCTGTCTATCGATCTCCCGCTCCATTTTTCCCTAATTCGTGAACAAGACCCCCAGATACTTAAACTCCTCCACTTGGGGAAGGACCCCATCCCCGACCCGGAGAAGGCACGCCACCCTTTTCCGGGGGAGTCCAACTCTCACTGGAAACAAGCCTGACTTACTGCCGGCAATGCGAACCAAACTCTGGCACCGGTCGTACAGGGACCTAACAGCCCGTATCAAGGGGCCCGGTACCCCATACTCCCGGAGGACCCCTCACAGGGCCCCCGAGGGACACGGTCGAACGCCTTCTCCAAGTCCACAAAACACATGTAGACCGGTTGGGTGAACTCCCACGCACCCTCCAGGGACCCTGCTGAGGGTGTAGAGCTGGTCCAGTGTTCCACAGCCAGGACGAAAACCGCATTGTTCCTCCTCGATCCGAGGTTCAACTATCCGTCGGACCCTCCTCTCCAGAACCCCTTAATAGACCTTACCAGGGAGGCTCAGAAGTGTGATCCCCCTGTAGTTGGAACACACCCTGTGGTCCCCCTTTTTAAACAGGGGGACCACCGCCCCGGTCTGCCAATCCAAGGGAACTGCCCCCGATGTCCACGCAATATTGCAGAGCCGCGTTAACCAACAGAGCCCCACAACATCCAGAGCCTTGAGGAACTCCAGTCGAATCTCATCCACCCCCAGAGCCCTGCCACCGAGGATCTTTTTAACGACCTCGGTGACCTCAGCACCAGAGATTGGAGAGACCGACCCCAAGTCCCCAAACCCTGCTTCCAGATTGGAAGGCGTGCTGGTGGGATTGAGGAGGTCTTCGAAGTATTCCGACCCAAAACGTCCTGCGTCAAGGTCAGCAGCACACCATTCCCACTGTAAACAGTGTTGGTGGCAGACCGCTTTCCCCCCTGAGCCGCCTCGGCAATGGAGGCGTGGAACATGGTCCACTCGGACTCAATGTCCCCCGCCTCCCCCGGGATGTGTTCAAAGTTTTGCCGGAGGTGTGAGTTAAAGCTCCTTCTGACAGGAGACTCTGCCAGACGTTCCCAGCAGACCCTCACAACACGTTTGGGCCTTCCAGGTCTGTCCGGCGTCCTCCCCCACCATGGGAGCCGACTCACCACCAGGTAGTGGTCAGTGGACAGCTCAGCCCCTCTCTTCACCCGAGTGTCCAAAACATGCGGCCGCAGATCAGATGAGACGACAACCAAGTCGATCATTGAGCTGCGGCCTAAGGTGCCCTGGTGCCAAGTGCACATATGTACACCTTTATGCTTGAACATGGTGTTTGTTATGGACAATCCATGACGAGCACAGAAGTCCAATAACAAGACACCACTCGGGTTCAGATCGGGGGGGCCATTCCGCCCAACCACACCCCTCCAGGTCTCACTGTCATTGCCCACGTGAGCGTTGAAGTACCCCAGCAGAACAAGGGAGTCCCCAGGAGGAGCACTGTCCAGCACCCCCTCCAAAGACTCCAAGAAGGGTGGGTAATCTAATCTGCTGTTTGGCGCGTAAGCACAAACAACAATCAGGACCCGTCCCCCCACCCGAAGGCGGAGGGAGGCTAGCCTCTCGTTCACCGGGGTAAACCTCAACGTACAGGCGCCGAGATGGGGGGCAACAAGTATGCCCACCCCAGCTCGGCGCCTCTCAGCAGGGGCAACTCCAGAGTGGAAGAGAGTCCAACCCCTCTCGAGGAGACGGGTTCCAGAGCCAGAGCCGTGCGCCGAGGTGAGTCCGACAAGGTCCAGTCGGAACCTCTCAACCTCGCACACCAGCTCCGGCTCCTTCCCCACCAGAGAGGTGACGTTCCACGTCCCGAGAGCCAGCTTCTGCAGCTGAGGATCGGACCGCCAAGGTCCCCGCCTTTGGCCGCCGCCCATCCTGCACAGCACCCGACCCCTATGGCCCCTCCCACAGGTGGTGAGCTCATGGGAAGGGGGGCCCATGTTACCTCTTCGGGCTAAGCCCGACCGGGCCCCATGGGTAAAGGCCCGGCCACCAGGCGCTCTGCAACGTGCCCCACCTCCAGGCCTGGCTCCAAAGGGGGGCCCCGGTGACCCACGTCCGGGCGAGGGAACACTGAGTCCATCTGTCTTGTTCATCATAGGGGTCTTTTGGGTCTTAAGGATTTTTATTTTAAGCCATATTGCCCTGCTCAGTTTCAAGTGCTCACCATGTGCAGACAATAAGCACAAATATATACACTTTATAGGAAATAAAATAAAGGATAAAATAGTATGTGCATGTATGTGTTTGTTACCAACATTTTCAGGAACAAAATGGAACCATTTGTCAATATTTATATTTCATAGCGACCAGGCGTCAATTTTTACTCTGAGGGGGGTGGAGTCGTAACAAGGTTAGCAGCAAGTTGATCATTTTTAAACATAATGTTGGCCATTCGGACCAGAACCTCTCGACATAAGAACAATTTCTTCCCCTCTGCTGTTGGACTCATGAACAATAATCCTAAGACTGTTCCCACCACCCGCTCTGTTTCAGTCACATGACCCTGTGTTGTGTTTTTGCACCTGTCGGATTTTGCGCTGAGCATAACCTACACTCATGTATATATTAATCTGAGTACCCAATTTTATTTCTATTTATTGCATGCTTAGAAGTGTTTATTTTCTGTTTGCAACAAAATACCACAGCAATTTCCTAAAGTTGTGAACCTGTTCACACATATGGCAATAAAACCTTTCTGATTTCTGATTATATTCCTTGGTAACAAATTCAGAAAGTGGTTATAAGAGTGATCAGTTCTCACCAATTTCTGTTGCATAAACATATGTGACTTAATGCGACCATATGTGTTGTATAAGTGGTTCAATGCTGCAGCACACATTTTTACGCTTCTTAGGGAGGACATTTCACTTGCATTAGACAGATTAAAAAAATAAAAATTAAGAAAAACGGTTGACATAAAATCTATGTCAACTGTGTTTTTTTTTTACAAAGTACGGTTATTCAACATGACATCAAGCATACATATTAAACATAAAACATATATACACAACAAAAGATAACCTGCGCCATCTACCAATAAATAAAAGAAAAAGGGGCTTACGCAGAAGCTAATAACCAAAATCATTTACTATAATAGCAAGTTGTTAGTTTTACAATAAGGTTGTGTATATGCTTCATGTTTAACATTAATGCTTGTTATCATGTTGAATAACCAGTCTCCTAAATATATATATATATATATATATATATATATATATATATATATATATATATATTTTTTTTTTTTAAATCCACGTCTAATAAAGTGAGTGACTAACCAAGGCATGCTACTCGTTAGCCCCTCCACTTCTAACGCAAGTGAGTGGTCTCCTTCTTAGTTGCCAGCCTGTCATTAATCAAATCAGTAGCTGGCGTCGGGATGGAAATGGCCTCCCGCGGCAAGGAAGCAGCCACAGATGGGTGTACAATAGTCTTAATTTTGGCCCTAAAATACCACCATACTTTGTTTCTAAATATGTTCCTAAGAGTCTCCCCTCTTAAGGGCTAAAATGCCATTTCTTTTAGCACTCTCCCTACTCCACAAAAAACAACTGGGACACCATACATCTTAGAAATGTATGATCAAAAGTTTTTTTTCCTTCAAATTAACAAATAAGACATTGTGTTCTATGGTTTCTATTATACTTTTTTTTTTAATACAAGCTCGATTGAAGAGAAAAACTTTAAATTGTTTTGAGGACATCTTTAGGGACGTTTAGGGTGTTCAATGCAGCCAGTTAATTATTTAGAAATACACAGTTGGGACTAAGTAAAATCTTCAAGTTACGTAGAACCTTGCCTTTCATGTCTAGCAAACTTAATATGTTCCAATAGTTTTCTGTCTTTCTTCAGATCTGTTTACAAGATAGAAACTATACACTAAATTACCACCAGCTGTATCCTCTAGTGGCTTGTTAAAGAAAAACACTGTCATCAGCTGAAGCTGTGCTTTCAGTTTGTCTCTAATTAGTTACACTCTCTGACACATTTAAAAAGGTTATAATGGGGCTTTTGATTTTTTTGGTTTTCTGGGTGCATCTAATGGTCTTTTGTGTATGTAAAGGGTGTGGAAAGTTTCAAAGTCCTCACCCAGGTGGTTATTATATTCGACAGAGGACTAAGCGGCTTTATGTTCGTATTCTGGACTCCAAAAGTTTTCTTCTAAACCTAAAAAACAAAACTTGATGCTGGTTTTGACCACCACTTCACCAATTAGAGCAGTATGAGAAAATGAATGTGGCTATTAAACATACAAACTTATTCAAACAATTAATCTTTAAACATACAATAAAGATAATCAGCTTATACAATGCAAACATCTGAAAAAACAAAACAATAAAAACCAAACAGAATCCCGTTTTTTTGCAGCATATTTACACAGTCCATGGCCTGTTGTTGGGTGCTATGTGTGGTACAGATAGTTGCACAAGCCCAGTAACATGAATCACCATGTTATTCTGTGAGCTGTAATGACAAAGTGCTTGTATTTCTGCAGCTGCAGTTGCAGCACTTAGAAGCTGTGATTACCTTCCTGATGGGCCAAGAAAGTACTGTCATCACGGCACACGCAGTGTCTCAAATATATATAGAAGAGACATGTTTGAGTTAACAGGGTGGACAGGGCTTTATTTGGGCACTAAAAACCTCTTAACTACTATGATCATGTCTATTACTGTAATTACTTACATGTTAGCTTGGTGATGCAATTCTTCATATAAACAGTACAACAGGTTTGCACGGGCCAGATCTCAAGTATAAATTTGACATATTTAAAATAAATAAATAAATGTAGTGTAGTGAGTTTGTAAAACCAAGCAAATAAAAAGCGTTTAGACAGTCGATAACACACCTCTGAGGGCATCCATGCTGTATCTGAATGAAAATACAAGTCGCACATGTGATGTCGGCACATTTTTGTTGCGGGCAGTGACGTTGCGAAACCTAAAACCCCGGTTATTTCCACAAGCAAACGCGTAAAAATGAGAATTCGCTAATCTTCACTTTTTGTCTGAGTTTTTAGAGACAATCGTTTTTGATGCCCATTTCATGTGAATGACAGGCCAAATCGTTGAGAGGTATCTTCGTTTTGTGAGATACCTGGCTACGTGTGGACAAGGCCTAACTAAAGAGACATGAGGAAATAATCTGGTATTTCACAAGCTACTGATAGGAAAAGGGTCTGTATAATTTAAGATACCCAAATAGCAGGAGTTGTGTGGATGAAAAGGCCTAATCGGTGGAAGAGTTCAGAGGAAAATGTGCTTGGGATCGGTTCAAGATTATTAAAAGGCAGCCATAACTCAGTCACATTAACACCAAGTTGTGCAGGATACCTTGGAGTGAGATTCTTACACTTCTAGAAATCTCAACTTCTTTTCAGGATCACTTTCTGTGGAGGATTCCAGTGCAGACACACAACATACCAACATTAATAGCAGATTATCCTCATTAGCCATGTCTCAAAAACACAAGTCAAGTTGTATTTTTTAAATTTCTATCTTAAACACTACTTACAACACCTACCAGCATAATCTCAAATCAGCATTAATAAACAACAATACAAGCAAAATTTAAACACGTTTGTCGGATAAGAAAAACGTGTCTTTTGCAGCCTGTGAAGCTGGAGCAGTTAATATAATTAGCTGCAAACAACCTCTGCTGTTGTTAGCCATATGTTAGAAGTATGGCAATAATTAAACAATATTCACAGTCACTGTCATGACACTTGTATTGCAAGGAAACACCAGGCAAAATCTTTGTTAGTCAGTCCAGATTGCGCTACGGCTTCACAACTCAAAGAATCTGGTCACCATCACCACATTTTATGAATGTGTAAAACACAAGAGAACATAAGAGACCATATTATTTAGAGCCATGAGCAGGCATCCCACTGAGTCTTGAAACCTTTTTTAGGAAAACCGGATACAAGTGAGAACCAGATTTTGGGACAGTCGGGGTGTGAAAGCCCACGTGGTTTCTATGACACCCTCCTACAGAATTCCTCAAATCAGAGTTCCTAAAGCTTCCAGTCTAAATTTCAATAAAGGCTCTGACTCAAACCTTTAAAATTTCCAAACTTTTTATCTATTTTTCATGTTTCAGTACAAGGCTATAGTGAATATTTACAATGAGTGTTTAGCCAAGTTTCAGCCTTTAATTATCTCTGTCCTTCAAAAAACTATGAAACCAGATAGTATTCAAAGCTAAAAAACAGAAACTGAACCTACTCTCAAACCAAATGGAATATTCTTTTGTTTTAACATCCAAGTCTCATAAAGAAAATGCCTTCAGAAATTCAGATTTTCATTGTTTAGAAATTAAATGGGCACTTTGGAAATAAAAACTTCTCAAATGTATTTTCTTTTTTCCATACTAATGGAAACCTAAAGATTTTTTCTATTTCGATTGGCCAGCTAGGTCAAAACTTGAAAAATCTGATATTTTTCTGATCGGTGAAGGCACCGGTCATGCAAACAACAATTGTCTTCAGTGGTGACATTAAATGAGTAAGGAAGAATCTGTGAGACGCTGCTTGAAATGACAGAGGAAAGATAGATATGTAAGATGCTATTAAAAATGAAACTCCAACATATTGAGACATGTCTAGTTCATTCAGACTGCAAAAAAGTGAGAGAGTGCAAGACTTTCAGCAAATAACAGGAAGGCTGAACGTGTTACAGCAAAGTTGCATTGTTCTATCAGTCTAAACTTTAAAAGTATCATGGAACATATTTGGAAATGTTGACAACCTTTTGGAAAAGAGTGAAGGGAAATATCTTTCTCTAAGGTGTATTCACAAAGACTGCTGTAAGACGCCAAAGCCAATTTAAAATGTCTTTGATGATTGAGCCTTTATTTTAAAATATTGGTAAAACCCTGTTTTAATGACTGCTCATTCACACAAGTAATGCAACATCGCCTCTATCATATTCTTCATGAGATTTCGGAATAGGTTAGGATCTGTATGGTCAGGTAAAACATCTACAAAAACCAGAGATCAGAAATTAGCCACAAAATATAATCACTGTAAACGCTGAAACCAAATGGAATATTTTTCCATTCCATCCCATCCATCCATTATCTATACAGTCTATCCTTTCTTTTGGGGTGGGGGGCGCTGGTACCCATTTCCAGCAGTCATCGGGCAAAAGACGGGGTACACCCCGGACAGGTCGCCAGTCCATCGTAGTGGCAACTCTGGTGGGACTCAAACCCACAACCTTTTAATTACAATCTTTTTGGAATTTCTGGTGGTAAATACACATCATTTACATTGCTGTGGCTTCACATTTTGATATCTGCTTATGAACAGAGCCTCCAACTTTCCAATGCTCAAATTCTAACTCAATTTATTTGATGTTTACCCATGATAAAGCAGCCAGTTGTAACCACTGAAGCCAATTACCAAGCCTTTCAATTCAAGACTGAACCAAGCAGAGCGAGCCACTTTAATCAGTCTGCATCTAGGTCATTTCAATATGGTACCTCTTTAAATGCACTCAACTTAGAGTCTCAAAGGGACTAAGATTGCAACTAAAATAGCCCAGGTAAGTTATAGATAGCACATAATTGTGTTGCTGTGTAATTAAGGTTGCATATGGAAATCCAATAAGCTGATTGGCCTGTGAGAAACACTTTTACACATCTTCAGTAAAATTGTCAGAAATGAGCATTGAGTTTGACTGTCCCAATGATCCTAGTAGCTAAGTTGTCAGGGGCTTTCTGCCCCTGGTAGGTTCACCCATGGCAAACTGGTCCTAGGCGAGGGATCAGACAAAGTGCAGCCCGAAGACCCCTATGATGAGCATCATAAATTGACTGCGGGTCACCGGGGCCTATGAAACCAGGCCTGGAGGTGGGGCACGTTGGCAAGCGCCTTGTGGCCGTCCTTTAACCATGGGGCCTGGCTGGAATCAGCCCGAAGAGGTGACATGGGCCCTCCTTCCCATGAGCTCACCACCTGTGGGAGGGTCTTGTTGGCTTCATCGCAACATGATTTACAGCTTTCGCTGGAGCGGTTCGCAGCCGAGTGCGAAGCGTCTGGGATGAGAATCAGAAGATAGAAGGCTGACCTTATTATTGCCCTGTATGTGACCCTGTAGGTCTAAAGATAATTACTTCAGTTTTGTTTATATTTAGCTGGAGAAAATGTATTTACCCAAATTGTTTTTCTGTCATTTTCCCCGCCTTCAGGTAAAATAAAAAGGACCAGTTTAGACATGGCCATGGTGTTGGAAGAAATGAGGGTGGCAGATGAACGGTCCACTGCTGTGTCCCGGTGCAACGTTGCTTGTTTGGTGAAGGGGAGGCGGATCACCAGGGAGATGAAGACTGAGCAAAGGAGAGTGGAGTTGGCTAAGGAAAGTGCCTTCAATCAAGCTTTTTTGGGACTGTTTCGTGGCTTGGTGCACGCAGTCGTAGACAGGCACAAATAAATAGTCTACCAAAGACTTCACTTAGTTGTGTAAATATATGTAAATATTTTTTTCTATTTTAATAAAGTTTGCAGTGTTACCAAAATTACAGTCAGTTATCCATCCATGGGGTTATACATGTGATATACTTGGGAAAAAGGGAAAAACAAAACTGAGACTTTAACAGAGGACCTGCATCAGTCATGATTTAGCAGTCAGAGAAGGGACTTGTCTTTTGCACTATAGTGAACTTTGTGTGTTCCCATGAATTAATAGAGGTAATGGTGAAAAAGGTGTGCACTGAGAAGTAGTGGTAGTAATCAAGATAATTATACTGGTAAATTTTTATTACTCAGTAAACAGCTTTTTATCTTTACTTGATAAAATAATTATTACACGGTACATACATTTTTATCCTAACTTTAATGATAATTGTGTTATATAAAATGTATAGTGTTGTGTATGAATCTTAAAACTGCCAATAATACGAGTTTTTCTTGAATAAAATAAACAGCAAAAATACCATAAATACAGTGTTTCCCGTTACCTCAAGGAAATGTTTTTATAGTGTACTGGAGGGATGAAAAAATTATAAACACAATAAATGCAGTTCAAGAGCTTTCTTGCATTAAATGGAAAACAGTCAGCTCGACGCACAGCTCTGGAAACAGTCTCCTCCACTCTAGCGTTGCCCCCGCTGTGAAGCGCCAAGCAGAGGTAGGTGTACTTTTTGCCCCCCATTTTGGGAACTGTACTTTGGGGTTTACCCCAGTAAACGAGAGAGTAGGACTTTGGGTCCGGCCCTCTAATCTCTGGTGCTGAAATCACAGAGGTGGTTTAAAAGCTCCTAGGTGGAAAGGCCCCAAGGGTGGATAAGATTCAGCCAAAGTTCCTTAAAGAGCAACTCACCCCCAAATCAATTTTTCTTTTGCTGATAAACTGTATAAATGAGTGTCTAAAATGCTGTCTACATATTTGATCAATATTTTTGGTATTTTAGTAAAAACATAAATTTTCTACCAAAAACCATCAGTGTGACGCCCTCATCAGGTTAAAACTCTACGCTTGAATTTGAAAGGGCAAGTGCTATTCGGTTTGCGGTGATCCTGCCGCTGTGTGAACAGGCACAGTTTCAGCCACACAACCGTAGCGAGTTAAGAGTTGCAATAGCAAGGAAGTGTTGACGCCTCCCAGCCCTCTCCCCCTGCCGTCCCTTGGTCCGCCAGGCAACACCTCCTTCTGTTGCATTTTTCAAACCGGAGATGTAGATGGAGTAAGACTCACTTAGGGGGGGGTGTTGCTCTAAAAGGCGCTGGATGTTGTGGGGCTGTGTTGGTTAACACAGCTCTGCAAAATTGCGTGGACATCGTGGGCAATTCCGCTGGATTGCAGACTGGGATGGTGGTCCCACTATTTAAAAAGGGGTGTGTTCCAGCTACAGGGGGATTTCACTTCTGAGCCTCCCTGGTAAGGTCTATTCAAGAGTTCTGGAGAGGAGGGTCAAACAGATAGTCGAACCTCAGATTCAAGAGGAACAATGCGGTTTTCGTCTTGACCCTAAGCAGGGTCCTGGAAAGTGCATTGGAGTTTGCCCAAACAGGCCTGAGGGGAGTACTCCGGGAGTATGGGGTACCAGGCCCTTTGAAAGGGGCTGTTAGGACCCTGTACAACCAGTGTCAGAGCTTGGTTCGCATTGCCAGCAGTAAGTCGGACTCGTTTCTGGTGAGAGTTAGACTCCGCCAAAGTTGCCCTCTGTCACTGACTCTGTTCATAATGTTTATGGACAGGATATCTATGCACAGCCATGGCGTTGAATGGATGTTGTCCTGTTGGCTTCATCAAACCGTGATCTACAACCTTTGCTGGAGTAGTTCATAGTCAAGGGTGAAGCAGCTGGGATAAGAATCAGCACCTCCAAATCCGAGACCATGGTATTGAACCGGAAAAGAAGAGATTGCCAAGCATAAAGCCGCGTTCACACCGGTCAGCGCGTCCAGGCAGCAGGGCAGCTAGATTACATGCAAGTCTATGGTATCTACGCATCTAGTGGGCGTCAAACTGCCAAGCAGCAAGTCGCGCGCGTCGGCGCAGCTGGCATCAGCGCGTCCACGCAGCTGCTGCTGCTGCTCAAGTTGGGAAAATTGAACTTTCGGGCAGCAGACGCGCGGCGTCAACCAATCAGAGCGACTCGTTGTACTGACGTAGTAACTCCTTCCATGGGGGAATCGGCAAATTTTTTATTCAAGATGGAGGACAAACTGATCGTCGCTGTATGTAATGTCCGTGAACTGTATGACCCGTCTTCGTCTTTTTACAAAGACAGGAAGAGATCGGATCTGATTTGGAGGAAGATATCGGAGGATATTGGAGTGCCAGGTAAGCAGTTAAACATAGAAAAAAATATTTTTTCTTTTAACTTTCTTGTTATGTTAGCTAACGCTACGCTAGCTAACGGACACTTCTCCACAACTTCGGGGTTGACTTCCAGTCTGCGGTGAAACATTCTCCACTGTGCAGACCAGATCCCGAATGCATCTTCCACCACCAGCCGGGCCCGGGAGAGCCGGTAGTTGAAGACGCGCTGCTGATCCGACAAGATCCACCATGTTGTAAACAACTAGCAACAGACAAATCCACGCCCGCACGCTGACGTAATGACGTGACGCGCTGATGCCCCGACGCGCCGACGCAGACCACAAGTGTGCAACCAGCTGGGTTTTAATTTTAAAGCGTCGACTTTCGTCCGTTTGAGCGATTTGACGCCTGGACGCGCTGACCGGTGTGAACGCGGCTTAAGACATACTAGTGCCTTACCTTTGTCGTTGCACTAATGTAACGCCATGTAGGTGTTTGGGTTTAACCCCACCTGCCCAGTGAGAATCCAACTGGTGGTGGAAATACTCTCCTATATACGCCTTACCAAAAAAAGTGTGTAACAAACTCCACCGACATGTGCCGTACCGCTAAGAGGACACAAAGTTCTAAAGTCCCACTACACATTTCAATCAGGGTAAAGTCTGGAATATGAATGAGTTGTTAAAACAACTTATGTTATCGTTCAACCATTCTGTTGCAGTTTTGTTGGTGTGTTTAGGATTATTGTCTTACTGATCACCACGTTTCAGCCAAGCTTCATCAGTCAGACAGATGAGTCTTACATCTGACACTAAAATACTTTGGTATACAGAGATAGTGATCGACTTATTAAATGCAAGGCACCCAGGTGTTGTGGCTGTAAAAAAAAAAAGCACTACACCACCAGACTTGACAGTTTGCATGAGGTGTTAACACCTTTTCTCAGCTGAACTCCAGAGACTCTCTTAGTGCTTGAAATTCCTTGGAGAGAACTTCCACCAGGGCAAAAGGGTGGTTAGCTTCTTGTCGATAGAATCCAGGAAATCGGTGTAGCTTTTCTCTGTAGAAGGGGTGCCCAATTCCGGTCCTCAAGGGCCGGTCTCCTGCATGTTTTAGTTCTTTCCCTGGTTCAGCAGACCTGAATCAAATGATGGCTCATTAGCAGGCATCTGCACTTTGGCATGATGAGGAGGTAGTTGGACCATTTGAATCAGCTGTGTTGCAGCAGAGACACATCTAAAACTGGCTACCCTTGAGGACTGGAATTGGGCACCCCTGCTGGGGAGACGGAGGAAGTTCTGGCACACAGAACTCTGATCGAGTGCAATTTGATGATGGTGTGGCTGGGATTGCGGAAGAGTATTGTGGTTTGCCCATTACTATGTTGTCAAAACACTCGTCCACATAGCTCTCCAGGCTGTCAAAGGTTTCCTCCTCCAGTTTGTTTTATTTTAAAATACGATACAGTGGTTAGTATTTTTAACGTTTATGTGTTTGGCTTGGATTTGATGTTTACCAGTTTCCTCCCATATCACTTGTGCACAACTCTCGCGAGATCTCAGCAGCTTATCCTCTTCCCTTCTGTTTTTGCTCGTTGCCATTGTGTTAACACACACACGAAGGCTGCAGATCTACAATATTCCTATTATAGAGGTTGTCACACCTGCAAATCATCAGCTGTAATTGATTAACAACAACCGGCTACTTTTTTCCCTGTTAAAGTCTAGGTCAGCAGCAAGGGTGGATTTAGTTTTTCAACTTGCTGCTTTTCTATTATAGCTTCATCTTTGTTTATTAAATACCAGGAGTATAAACTGTTGTTTTACACCATTCTGTTCAGACTTGACTTGTTAATAATCTGATTAAATTTTTGTTCTTTTTTGTTATGACTTAATGTATGAAAACCAAAATGTCTGAAAGAGCGTGTACAATCAAAATTAGAATCGAAGATGACAATTTATTGAAATGAAAGTGCTAAGTTGAGATCTTTTTCTTGGTCGTTTGCCTAGTTTGTGAGGTTGTTTTTTTTCACCATGAGCCAGAAGAACATTTTCCGTTAACTGTAATGATATTTGTAATGATCTCAGTGGCGGGTTGCATAACTTTTCAACATTGATTGTATTACTTAACAGAGTTCCAGCCCTATTACCTAATCATTTCGGCATGTCCCTATTATATTAAGAAAAGTCAAGATATCGATCTAATAGGAGGCAAAGCTGGTTTGCTGAGGGGAAAATTAGCTATTGATTGGGGAATTCATACATAACCAAACAAAAGTTCCAAGAACAGTTTGTTTTCTTTCCTCAAACAGAAATAAGAGGAGGAAATCATTTTTGCTCCTCAAATTTTTAGAATTCTTCATTTCTTTAAGGTTGTCAGTCTGAGACGATGAAATTGACCTCTCCTGACCATTACTTACCATATCATAGGTGGTGACAACCTTTTTCAGGACCTCTGGGAGCAGGCCTTGGAGCTCCAGGTTAGGGTATGATTCAGTAAGGTTAAACACCAGCAGTGGGCTGTTGTCGGGTCCTGTCAGCCGAGGGGAAAGAGCCAAGATGCACTGCTTGAGGTTGGCCACAGCTGAAAGGCCGCAGAGCTCTTTAAAGGACACTATGGCATTCTGCATTGAGGAGACAAATTACAGACAAATTAAATGCAACTTGTTAAGAATACAAAGCATAATATAATGCAAAACTGGGTTTAAAAAAAATGGAACTTTAAAAAAATATATATGTTTCAGCTGCATTAAACAAATAAAAGCAGCCATCTAGAGATCAGCTCTGTGACAGAGGGAGAGACTGGAAGCCGTCTTCGCCAGTGAGAACTTTCAGTTTGGCACTTGTTAGCTGCTCCAAAGCACCCAATCCTTCTGAACTGACACAAACATCAAGTGGGAATGAAACATACACCGACGAAAACCCTAAACTTCCTGTGAAAGGCCAAAATTAACCCTAACATAAACAACCGCAGGGACAAACTGTGACGGAGCGATCAAGATGTGTTAGTCTCATGGCTATTGGCTTGTTATCTCACAATGCAGCAACATAAACAGAAGGACTAAAATGCAGTCTAATATAGCGCCTGAAGCATGAAAACATGATGCTGAACACAGTGTGGCTAGATGTGCTGCACTGTTTTTCTTATGCAACTTTACACTACTTTAAAGATCCTTTTTAAAATGTATGGGGAAATGTTTGTGGTTATATTTTTCTGTGTTTCCTCAATTAAAATTCACCAAATGAGTGACTAGCATTAGCATTTCTGATGTGATCTATTTTACCTACTCAGTTATGTCAGGATTAGTGGTGCAGCTAAACATTAGCTACTAGACCCCAAACAGGAAATGGTTTTAGACGGGGCAGAAATTCTAGCATTGATATACTGGCTGATTATTTTCTTAATATGCTAATACTATCAACAGTTTAGTAGAATAATGAAAAAGTATGGCCATGGGTCGTCTGCAGTGATGCCTTGAGCTGTTGCATCCTTCACCGATATCTTTACGTGAATGCATGCAGGACTGTGGAAAAAGAAATCTGCCCCCTTACAGAATTCTTCCCTTATATGATTAAGATCGAAGTAATTTTAACGTCAGACAGTGGCAGTACTTCAATGATGATTCCATTATTAAGAAAAAAAGCTATCCTGGCTTTAGGTTGTTGGTAATGGCTCCTTTTTAAATCATGATTTTACCACGATTAACCAGATTTGTCCATTCTGCTTTGTAAAGTAACCCCTATTCACTCGGATTGGATGGATAGCATCCATGCATACAGTATATCAGTTTTCAAAATTTGACACAAATTCTCAATTGTTATAATATTTAGCCTTTGACTTGGTTGTTCTGATAAAAGCTTTGAATAAACCCATTCTACTATAACTCTAGGTGTTCAGGGTTGGTGTTCTGTTTGAAGGGGATGTGTTTTGCAGCCTTTAACACCTCTTTTCCAGTATTGCCTTGTATTTAGCTTTATTAATCTTTCTATTAACTCTGACTGGCTTTGCTGTTGACATCAAGGTGCAATATTATTTTTTACAACACAAAATTAATCGTCTGGTCCGTCAGTTAAGGACATAAACTGTTATGATGTTTAGGTAGACAGCCATGTCTTTGTAGGTTTGCAGTTGTGCTTTATGGTTTCCATGTTGAGATGATGGATTTAATGATGCTTTGAGAGTGAGATGTTCAAATTTGGGATATTTTTTTACATCCAAAGAATGAGAGGTGAAGGGAGAAATAGGATTTGGCCCATAACATGGGCCTCATAGTTGACTGTTTCTTTCTAGTCCACCAAAGAGACGATGCTTCAGCAGTGGTTTAAGAGGACAAGGAGAAGAAAAAAGAAATCTTTGATGAAAGAAGTTTTCATCAAAATCAAAATTTTTAATGACTTTACATCTGTGGGAAACAAACAGGCAAAACTATGTAACTGATCAAGTCCTCCTTTCACTGTGTTGTCACTTTGGCTGGTACTGACAATCATATTTTTTTACCTGGTTAATCTAAATGATAATTTCTTCTTTAGAAAAGCAATATTATTAATTTACTTATGATCAATTCATTCACTATTTGTATACAATATAATAAAATCCAAACAAGGATATGAATTGTAGGATAAAATACAGTCTGTGAATTTGTTAAAAATTACAAATAAAATGACAATGCTCAGCATGTCAAATATGATGAGACTGAACTGGATATAAACACAAATGGACCTCAGTTCAGGGATGAATGAAACACCAGAGGCAAAAAAAACTCATTCTATATTGATTTCAATGTAATGATAGATGCTTTAACTTTAAAATTACTGGTACAGAAGGGTCTCTACCTATTCGCAGTTTTGTATTCGCGGATTTGCCTATTTGTTGATTTTTCTGTGGTACGTAACTCCAATTTATTTGCAGCTAAAATCGTAGCGATCGTAGCAATCGTAGATGTTTTTCGTAGCGCATATCTAAAATGTATATATATTTTTAAATACAGCTTGGGAAACTGCAATGCCTACATGTAATGCTGTGTCTTTAAACGAGACTTGAAGATCAAAATGAAAGGGGAATGTCTGATATCGAAGGGGAGTTCATTCCATAGTTTTGGAGCAGATCGAAAAAGTTCATTCACCACGGGATTTACAGCGAGGTCTAGGAATCTGAAATAAATAAAGGTCAGGAGAATGGAGGGGCCTACCTGGAAAATATGGAATAATTAGCTCTGAAATTTTTGCAGGGGACAGGCCATTCAGAGCCTTAAAAACAAACATTAAGATGTTGATATATGGCTTGTGCACTATTAATATAGGCTGTTTTTAGGGGGTATCAAGTATTTGCGGACGGCTATGGTCCCTCACCCGCCTGAATACCGGGGTCCACTGTATATTTTTAATTTCATCCAATTTCTAGAAGAACATTTTTCCCATTATCTGCACCAGTAAACGGGATTTAAATTGGGAATTGCCTTCAGTTTGTGTACAATGTCTTCACAATAAGACATACAGGAACCACAAAGCGCATTCAGAAGCCCAAAAAAATAATGGTATTTTATTTGCTGGGTTATCAGTGGCTCCTGTACCTAAAGCTCTATTTATCATTGTCTAATTTGAAGGACTGTCAGCATTTCAAGGATTTGGCCCTTTCAAAACTCTGAAAACTTTTTCTAACTTCATTTGGCAGGCAATCAAACTCTTCACATTGCCATGTTTGTTTAGAAACTGTAGCTTAGATTGACCAGCCAAAACTAAACTTGGCTGATGCAGACACACAAATTCAGACAGAAACAGACGTACTGCTGAAAAGTGCACCAGGGACTTACCTCACACACGGCATTTTGGAAGAAAACTATTTTAAGTTTGGTAAGAAAATGTAAGTCATACACATTAAGTGGACTAAAATATAGAACAAGACAGAATATTTCAAGTTGTCAACCAATATGTCAATTTCAGTGAGACACAAAAAAATCTCATTTAGTTATTATATCTTACCTGCATGTTTTCTCTGAGGTCTGTGGCCTCCCTGAGTGGCAGCAGGGCTGTTTTAAAAACCTCATCGACACCCTTGATTTGTAGCACTCTCATACTAGCGTACTCTCTGCTCTTTTTGCCTTTCCTTACTGACAGTCCCCTTTTGTGTGGCTTTCCTCCTCCTCTTCGATTGGTAATGGCAACATGGACGAAAAGCAGAGTATGTGGCAGCAACTCTCCTGTCAGGGACTGCAGCGGGACATGGCGGAAACCCGGCTGGAGACACTCAAAGGGGATTGTATACTGGCCAATAAACTCATCTCCAATATAGTCATCATCTAGAACCACGAAACGCACCATTGCGAGCTCAGGGAGGTTTATCTGAAACTCAAAGCTCTCATCAAACAGCGGGTTGTCCCCATTCTGGTGGACCGTTTTAGTCCTCTGTTCTGCACAGTCCGCGGGAATGCCATGTATTTCTACGTACACATATGGGTCCACCACATCTCCTTTAGCACCCGAGCCTTTGGGTTTGGGGAAATTTTGCCCGCTGATTATCTTGATGTGCAAGAGCTGCGGAGAAACCCCAGGCACTGAATCTTTTGTGTTGGCACTGAAATATGAGACCTGCTCCCTCATGATGGCCGGACGGAGGACATAGCCGGAGTTGCCATTCTGACGGAACCAACCAATGTTTAAATCCATCATCAGCCCGGGAGTCTGGTAGTTCATGGCTACAACCTGGCAGCCGCATTTCCAGAAATCTTGTGGATTCATGTTGCTAGAGTCGATGCGCATTGGACTTGGGTAAACCCGTGCAAGAAACTTCTTGTTGTAGTTGACAAAGTCTCCAGGGAAATCACATGCACAGCGAGTGGCAAACACCTCATTGAAAGAGCATAGCTCCCAGGGCTTCTGCTTCTGGAAAGATGTTGGAAAGTCTTTGAACTCCACAGATTTACACAGCGTCACCAAATCAGAGAGGTCCTTAAGCAGCGGAATCTTTTTGTGCACAGTAGTTTGCTGCTCCGCAGACTCGATGCTCATTCTTTGAGACATCTCTGCTCCCTCGTCCTCGTCCGTCACTTCTCCTTCTGAAGCAGTACAGTTTGTATCCAATTTCTTACCCTTCAGCAGGATCTTTCCCTTCAGCTCAGATGGAGACGGGAGGTAGCAGTCTTCGAGTTTCGGAGGATCCACATGGATTCTGTCTCCAAGGATCTTCTTCAGATGCTGAAACATGACTTTCTGCTGCTTTACAGAACAATGGTTTTCCAAACAGAGAATCAGAGGAAACTCTGAGGCAACAAAGGCATACTTATTGATGACATCTATGACACTGCGGAAAGCAATCTGTGAAGTCATTGTGTGACCAGTATAGATAACAGGCTCGTTATCAGCCCCATCCCAGACATCCAGCTCCACGCAACGACAACCCATCTTCAGAGCACGGATATAGCCAGTTACATCTGAAGGACCTCTGAATTGATCCTCTATCAGGTACGTGTTGTGGGATGCATTGATGTAGTAGTGAGACAGAGGCTGGTTCATGTCTTGGCAAACAGATTTATGCTCAGGGTCAAATATGTGGCACTCTGCAGACATGAGATAGTTAGAGAACCCATCAAGTGAGAGCCATCCCTTCAGCCGGCCCTCTTTGGATGGTTCATACTTGTGAATGACATCTAAGCTGGTGTCTTCACTGACCTGAGCCATTCCCTGCTCTGCCTCCAGAAATATCATTAAGTCCTTGGTATCAAGAAACTCTTTATTACTGGAAAACTGAACAAAAAGAAAATAAATCTCTGGTCTAATGCAAAGATCATGAAAAACTTCAGCAAACTCCTCTTTTGTCACATCAGACCCACTTTTGTCTTGAGCTTTGTGGAACTCCTTGAACTTTAGTTCTATTTTCACACTTTTAAGTCCCGGGTTTAGTTTCTTTATTAGCTGCACAGCAGCAGATATTGCTATGTGTTTGTTGTGGTTAACGTCTTCTTCATCAAAGAGGTCGCTTAGCCAAGATGAGCGCAAGTTGTTCTGACTGCTCTCGATCATATTCAAGGTATGTTTCCCATAGGAGATCAGGTACCTCAGACCCGTCACCCAAATGTTGGCTACATCTGCTGTGTTTGCCACCAAGTCCAGGGACTCATAATTCTCCCCAAAGATTATTGAAAAAGCACAATCCTCTGATATCTGATCATAAGTGCCGTTAGTTCTAAAAGTGTCTGTATTCTTGCCCGTCCGGACCTCCTTGATGGACTTGACATCAATTTTTGCCTTTTCAGACTCTTTCTTTGTTGGCTCCCATCTCAGTGATTGCATGTCGGCGTCGAGCAGAAAGTAGCGGTGGTAAATGCGCGAGTTGGATCGCACTTTTTTCAGCTCCGAGCCATCCACCATGGCATTGATGCAGTCGCTGACCCGGCTAATCTTTTTCTCAGTGGGCATGCTGCTGAATGAGACAGTCTTCTTTCTTTCTTTTCGTTGCCTTCCATCCTGAAAAGAAAGAGAGAAATACTGTAAATAAGAATCATATCATGCACAGCACAGTCGTCAGATGTTTTACAATTGCTCTCATGAGTGTTTACTTACACATCATTAAGGTGCTTAAGCCTTTGTTCTTGTACAAGCATAAGCCAATAACCACACAGCTAACACACAACTCAAATAAGTTGAATATGAAAAGCATTTCCATTGGGATCAGACAATTACTGGTGTTAGGGTTTTTGAAAAAGTTTCGCTACCGAGAACACGTAAAGTTATCTTTGCAAACATAGCACTGTCCCTCCTCCACCAATTTCTGTGTCTTTGAGCCAGACAGTCACCTGCCTAAAAGAAATACAGATTCAGCTGCTTGGAAAGCATAATAAACATGGATATTCTTTGTCTGGAAACTCAGAGCATCATCCATCACACTTATTGGATAATGGCATTTTAAAATTACACTTGGTAAGCAATGAGAATTGTCTGTTGTGCAGCAAGTGTTGGTTCTACCTGAACAGAGAGCCTGACTAATGAAGCAGCTAATAGCAGCTAGTTGTATTATTTTCTGTACAATAGGCACTTGAAAACTAGTAATTTTAGAAGGTCTTTTTTGAAAGGGTTGAAGGAGAAAATCTCTTCTCTATAAAAGTGGCAACATACATTTTATTTAAAAAGTAGCATCCATGAACCATCAAACTTGTAGAACTACCTCCTTTGGAAAGATGAGACCAAAGTATAGATGTTTGGTGGTAATGCATTGTGTCATGTTTGGAGAAAACCAAAGATAGCATACTACATTCCCTCAAACACCTTATGCCAACTGCCAAGTGCTGTGGTGGAGGGGTAAGGATTTGGGCTTGTTTTTGTAGCCACAGGACTCTGTCCCCTTTTAAAATGCAGCAGTGTTGTATCATTTTCAAAATTCGACTTTGATTTGGTTCATTTACATCTCCTCTGCACGCCTTTCTGATTAATGAACATGGCGATGAGTGGGTGCAGTTGGCTCAGCTGGTGCACACATCTGTTCTCTATTTCAGTTTACTTTGGCTTTCAGTTGACTGCTGTCAGTGAGCCAAACAAGTTTGTTAAATTAAACCGGTTTGTTTCTCCTGTTCTCTTTACAGTCGTTTAGTATAGGGAATTTAAACAATTTTTTTTACCTTTGAACAGATGCTCCTCATGTGGGTTTACTAATTAACACCTAGGGGAGTTTGACTCAACAATCATAAAGGTTAGGGAGGATTTTAATAGAGATAAACATTTCAAATATTAAAATTTTAGTTGAAAGCATGAGAAAAAGGTCTAAATGGCAAAACATTTTGCGAAGTCAAAATACTTCGATAAAAGCCATACTGACAAAATGAGCCTAAAGGCCTAAAATCAAAATATTTGGAAGAAAAAATACATCAAAATTACAACATTTAGAGAATAAATTGCCCAAATCATAATCATAATGCCAACTGTTATGAGTCATTATAGTGGTGGTTTTCAGAACTTGGGAAAATGATGTGCTTCGATAGAACACAGTGATCTCAGCATTGACCTTTTTAAAAGGCATTATTTTCACTTTATTCCCAACACTGACTTTAACCATGAAATATCATGTTTTTCTTTAAAGATACACTCCAATTAAAACCCGTGTTTTTCTAGTATTTCTGCTTTCAAATCGCTGTGAATCAGTAGCAGATGCTAAAAGGCTGTCTAAAACAGACTGCGTTTGTGACATAGCAACCGCACTGAGCGGGCTACAAGCTCCTGCTCCGCTCTGCCCCGCCCGCTCAGGTTCTGAGGAGTAGAGAAGACGATGGCGGATCAACACCTGTGTGCTGTAGCGGGTTGCAATGCTAAGAAAAATGATATTACTAGCTGTCACCAAAACCATCTGCAGTGAGAGAGAAATGGATTAAGTGTATTGGTCACAGCAAGATTAAAAACCGGACATCGGTTTGCAGTCAACATTTCAGAGAAGACTGTTTCACCAACTGGCAGGGGAAAAATTACGCTTCGCCAATGGTTCCGCCCACGACACAGAGGCGAATTGCTAATGAGCTACTGTCACTCTTCTGAAGCTATGTCCTCGAAAACGGAACGGGTTTTGTGATTTTGGTTAAAAACGGCATAATCATAATTTAAAGACCACAGAGAACACTTTAAAATAGCTCAAAAAGATGATCGTAGTGGGTCTTTAAAATATTATATTTAGTTTTATTCCCTAACGTAAAATTTTGCCTTTTTAATCAACTTTTAAACTTAATTCTCAATATTTTTACTTTTCTTAAACTGAACCTCAAAGAAAATTACATTTCACCCTAATACTCCATTGTTGGAAACGTGGGACAAACTGACCTAAAACAGTATGAATGATAATAGTTTGCAGTCCCCTCTACTTTAATTTTTAGGACTGGGGAAAGGCATATCAAGCATGTGAACCTGCTGAATAAGGACATGGGGTTGTAAAGCAGAAAAGTACTGCTCCGTGTGCATTTCTGTTCACTGTAATTAGGTTTCGGCCACTCACCACCTCCCGCAATGAGCATCCAGCCCTCTCAACGCATTTTTAAATGTCTTTGTAAAGTAAAATAAAATAAAAAACCTCAAAGCCTTGCCAGGCCCCATCAGAACCAAACACAAGCAGAACCCTTCCCGAACAACATGAAGTAGGGCCTTGCCTGGTACATTGTCCTCCCTGGTTCCTTTTTTGTACCTGCTGAATAGTTTCTCTGCAAAATCTAAGCACCGACTCTGCAGGGTGACTTAAGGTAGCTGTCGCTGCTTATTATAGAGATACAACAGGGAATATCCCCCAGGAGAGTGTCGCCCACTCAAATCCAGCCATTTGCAGCAGACGAATGCTAACATTTTTCTTTTTTCCTTTTTTAACCACAGGAACACTATTTTACATTCTGGACTGTTGACACCTATTGTGGACATTCTGACAATCCCATATTAGCCATAATGTGTGGGCCTAATGGTACTGGTTGATACCAAAGGAATCTATTATCTATGATGTCGGGATAAAAATAGAGTGGGCTGCTCTCCAGCAGAAACCCCTGATCTTATTGTCTTTGGGGAGCATAGCGGAGCATTGAAACCCTTTCAGATTCATATGTAATCAGACTCAGATGTTCAGTCTTTATATACTACAGGACTAAGACTTTGTTTTCTTCTCTTAGCCCTTCCTTACCTAAGAACACTATTTGCTGACAATGTTAACAATGATAAATGTCCCATGTCTGCTTACTGTTTCCCCAGTCCCAGTGATCTCTGCACATAATCATCACTCAGCACTCTGGTACACTGTGTTTACATGTCTTTGTTAAATATCAATAAAATTTACAAAGTTTTGTCTGAAGGAAAGAGTAATCTACCAGAGCCTAAAACAAAGTATTTTCATAGTATGTGAAAGACAAGAAAAAAGTCATTTCTGAGCAACAGAAACAACAAACATTAAAACGTTTCAAGGAAGCTGTCGGTGAGGACATATAAAACAAATTAGGCCCAAAATAACCAAAAATAGTTTATCTATATCCTCATCAAATGTTCTGATGTAGTCCAAGAGAACAAAGATCGAAAGGTTTAAAGTTCTTTGAGAATCAACGATGGGGAAAAAAATGCTTTCTGCTACTTCATCATGCAGAAGAGCAGCTTAAATCTAAAATAATGACTGCAGATAATCCTTATGATCAGAGACAAAGGATGTGTAAGTTTTGTATTCATGGTAACATTGAGTTATAGTCACATTTTTTTATTACCAGAGTGTTATTTAATACCTACTGCAGGATTTCCTTTAGCCAGAAAAAAAAAAACTTCAAACAATTGTGAACACTCCCTTTTTTGTCTCAAGGTTTCATGAGTGGAAGAATACTTCTTATGTAACCGTCTCTTTTTGGTCAGGTGGTTGGAGGTGTTTTCCTCTGCAGTTTCTTTAGTCCTAAAATGGTATTTTAAAATACAAGACCTGCATAATCACAAAGAATATTTTTAGCTTCATCAGACAGTAGTTTACAGGGTACAGAGTCTTCTAGACCAAATAGACCTTATCTATTCATCTCTTTATCCGGAACCCTAAATTACCTTCCAACCGAACTATAAACAAGATTTAACAAACTAAGGAGTTTAATCTTTCTTTTACAGTGTGACCTTACAGGAGTTATGTTTAAGGTTATAAACATGTTATGAGTACTGTTTGTTGCGAGCACAAACTGAAAAGGACATTTCATCACTGAGGAATTACAGCACCAGTTAGTACATGTTTTGTCAAATGTATTGATCAAACTTTGCAAAGCGCAGTTACACACAGTCAACACAAAGAACACTTTGTTTTATTCCAAATTATAGTCAAAAACACATTAGCTCATCCATCATTAACACAAAAACAACTTGGTTTAGAACACAAGGACTGAGCAATGCCCTATCATTTACTTTTCACCCTTATTTTTTGATTACAAAATAATTAATGCTTGCACTATGAAAGAGATTTTGTTTGCCATAGTTTTAAGCAGTTTTTCCACCATCTGTCTCATGAAAGCATACATAAATACAGCAATTTGGTTTATAAATCATGACTTTACGCAATCATCAGTGTGTTCTTTTTAGCAGCCCAGCCGCATTGGCGATCCTGATTGACGTTTGCCCCTGATAAAGTTCTAAGACATTTAGGATTAGGCCAATACCAAGTCAAAATTAATTTTAAAAAATCAAGTTAATACAATAAAAGATTTAGTCTGTTGTAAAAAAAACAACCCCCCCCTCAAAATTGGACTGCTCTTGGTGGCAGTAGGTTGGAGTAGCTCTTAAAAACTCTGTAATTGAAGATAAAATCAAATTAATTCCTAATCTGAAACATGCAAAGCTTTATCTGACTCAACACAGCAGCAATCTTTAGTAAAGTCACATCTTGCTCCTATAAGTACGAGGATAACGTTAATATGTTCCTCTCTGTTTTGAGATGATTTAACAATTTAGCTCAGAACATTTTTTACATTGCAGTTTATCAGTTGTAATGGTTTATCAGTCTCTCTCATCTCTTTTATTTAAGAACTTCACTCACATAGAGCAGGCTAAAAAAGTATGCAAAATAACAAAAAAACAGCCTGGAATTTCAGCTTTTACTAAATTGTCCTAGGCATTATATATTTGCACTGTTTTTCTCATTTCAAATAATTAAAAAGAGAGACGTCTGTAATGTTCATCATAGGTAAACTTCAGCTGTGAGAGACAGAATGTAAAACAAACAAAAATCCAGGAAATCACATTGTATGAGTTTTAAAGAATTTATTTTTATAATGGTGCATACCACAAGTATTTGGTAAATAACAAAAGTTCCCCTCAATACATTGAGCTCTGTCATTGCCAACCAAGGTTACATTACAAACGTTTGCTGTAGGTCTTCACCAGGTTTGCACACATTTAGCCCTTTTCCATTGCAAAGAACCAAAAGCCTGTTCGGAGCTGGGGCTGGTGCTGGAGCCAGAGCTTTCACAAAACCTCCTTCGTTTTCCATAACAAGGAGCCAACTTGGAGCCACCGTGAGCTACGGCGTTGCGTCATCCAAGCGTCACTTCAGAAATTACGCGGGAAGCCGCTCGCCGAAAATAAAGCATGTTGGAGTAGCTCTGTTACTTTGGTTCATATTTTTTTCTTTTTTAAAACTTTAATTCTTCCATTTTTGGTAGAAACATTGTTTTTGTGGACAACTGTTCTCTCTGGTTTTTAATGCTGTGGAGCTGGAAGGATTTTTGCTGATACTTTTTATTTTTGGACATTTGTTATGATGCATAACCATGGCAACAAGGTGGTTTACAACTGGCAGCAGCTGATTAACATTACAAAAGCTCAAATAATACCTCAACTACAGCCACAAAACCCTGATGAGTTGAAAAGAAGACGCCATAGATCCAGAGTATCCTCTACATCAGACAACTACAGAGCGTCTTCAGTCAGAGGCTTCTTCAGATCTTCAGATACATGGCTCCATTCTTCCTTTACTTAATATGAATCAGTCGTCCTGTCCCCTTTGCAGAAAAGCAGCCCCAGAGTATAATGTTTCACAGTGGTTATGGCGTTCTTGGGATGCAACTCGGCATATTTCCCCTCCAAATATGACGAGTGGCATTCATACCCAAGCGTTCTAATTTGGTCTCATCTGACCTTAAGACATTTCCCCCAATCCTCCTTTGGATCATCCAGATGGTTTCTGGCAATCTTTAGACGGGCCTGAACATCTGCTGGCTTAAGCAGGGGGACCTTTCGACCGTTGCAGGATTTTAATCCATGACGACGTGTGTTACTAATAGTAACATTTGTTATTGTGGTCCCAGCTCTCTTCAGGTCACTGACCAGTTCCCCCGTGTAGTTCTGGGCTGTTTCCCCACCGTTCTCAAGCTCATGTGTACCCCACGAGGTGAGATCTTGCATGGAGCCTCAGATGGAGGGAGACTCAGTGATGTTGTATTTATTCCATCTTCCAATAATTGCTACAACAGTTGATCTCTTCTCAGCAAGCTGCTTGCCTATTGTAGATTGGCTCATCCCAGTCTTAACCTGGAGTCATTGTACAGCTCTCTGGTGTTGGTGGAGGTGTGACTGTTTTAAGGTGTGGGCAAGTGTCTTTTATACAGACAGGTGCCATTAATACAGGTAACGAGGGTAGGAATTCTTGCTTTTTTGTAGGTGCTAAATACTTATTTTCTGCACCATTATACAAATAAATTAATTCAAAACCATACAATGTGATTTTCTGGAATTTTTTTTTACATTCTCTTTCACAGTTGAAGTGTATCTATGATAAAAATTATAGACCTCCCTCATCATTTTGAGTGGGACAACCTGCAGAATCAGTGGCTGGCCAAATACTTTTTTGCCCCACTGTATATTTCCCTGTATGTTTTCTGGCTAAGAGCATACATGTATTGAGTTCAAGGAAGGGTAAAAAATGAGTATGCAAGACGAAGGAAATAAAGTCTAAGTATGTCCAACTGCTGACGGATCCCAAAAGAGACTGAATCCCCTAATGGAGTGAAAAGCACATCCTTCTGGCTCAATGAGCAGTTATGAACAGATCACATGGGACCCATTACTCTTTGCTCTACTGTTCCACCTATACCATCAACAGTAATGACCTGAATCTCACTGCACCATACATCAGCTTTTAAGTCCAGCCTTGACTGATGATAGTAATGTAAATCAGAAGAAGCAATATTAATGGAAATATGTAGTGACCAATAAATAAGAGCGAAGTGCGTGTACTGCTGCCTGAATTATCTTCTAAAGCTGCTGTAGATGAGGAAAGCAGCAATATATTCTCCTCCAGTACAGGTTTAAAAACAGGCAAAGGATATGAATAAGCTCACATGTCTCCTGAAATATTAACATTCAAATTCCTCGTCTACAGGTTTGGATATGCATGTCTCAAGATGAAGGGTTGCTACAGATTTGTCATGTCAAATTTTTAGTCTTTTCCAGACTCAAATCACAGAGATTTAAATCCTAGCATGAAAGGAAGAAAAGAACAAAGGTTGGAAGGAAAGGACAGACTGAAAGTCATAATAAAGAACGAAGGACAGAAGGGAGGAACAAAGGAAGAAATTAAAGAAAGACCAAAGAAAGGAAGCCACAAACAAAAGATGAAAGGAGGGTTGGTGGACAGATGGATGCATAAACGGTAAGAATCAGGAGGACACATTTCTAGACAATGCTTTTAGACCATCAGATAAAACATGAAATCTGAAAAGATAAAGATGTTTACATAATGTATTATATTTAGGACCTTATGAAATCTGTTTTTTCCCAAATTCCAGGTTTCAGTTTTAAATTTTTCTGAATTCCACTTTTTCCATTCCAACCATATTTATTAACCCAAACAAGTGTGCAATTATAAAAGGAATGAAAACAATTAAACAAATCAGTAGCCAAAGAGATCCACATTTACTGTTTATCAGGTTTTTCAAATATAACGGTGCTGTGGTTCAAAAGAACAATGAATGATTTTACAAGCCGTTTAAAAACATTTCCCTGTCATTTAAAGAAAAAGAACTTAGACATTTTGTGAAAAAACACATAATTTAAAAATGCTTTAGAGTTTAAATCAACACCAAAATGTTTGACAAAGAAATCTGCAAATGTTAAATCCTTCCATAATGAGCAGGATCTTTGTTCATTTTTATTTCCTAACTCTGTCACAGACATCTCCATTAAAGTACATGATGCATGTACTGTATCATATACATGTAACTCATCAGAGTAAAAGAGCAGGTGTTATAAAGAGCCAACACGGAAAACATTGCCTCTCAACATATAATTGATAAAGAAATCTGAAACCTCTGTCGTGAATGTGTTTGCTTCTTTTTCATTATACCATAAAAATAAATCTAAAAATGCTGAATCCACAAAACTCTGTCCCAGTCTGAACCATATTGAAGAAAAGTCCCTAAACAGTTCATAGGTTTAAAACAAATTTTTACCACTTCATCATGTCTCGAGCTACAGATGTCGTAAGCACAGGAAAGCAGAAAACCAACTTATGAAACCAAGGATAAGAAAATGCACCAAAAGATTGTTGTGCTCAAACGGGTGGTGAGTGACATTACTGACATGGACAAGAATAACAACAATATGTTGTCAAGTTTTCAAGGCCAAAATAGTAAGCTCCAACAAGAACCACCAGACTAAAATGAGTGTCAACTTGTTAAGATTTTTTTTCAAGCTTCATATGTTTTCTTTCCTCTTAAACTTCCTTTCAACTACTCGAAACTACTAAAAGACATTTAATTTCCTTTAAAAAAAACACATACAAAAAAACATTAGTTATCTATGTAATAAGAGCTACATAAACTAGATGGCTTTCCTGTTTTTAATTGTATTAACATGGTCTGATTTTGATACAATATTCGTTGTGTGCATTTACAATTCAATAGTCCTCAAGAGTAAATTTCCTGTCTGGCTTACATGAACATTTTGGGACTTTTTGGTTTCCCAGCTGCAATATAGTCAAATGAGGAGCCTAGTGTCACGGGGTGTGTGGAGAATGGACCCAAACGCACTCGCTGAAGGAAGATGCAGGATGTTTTATTAAAGTGAGGAGATCGTGATGATGGTGGTGAACGGACACTGGACATCGGGCTGGAACGAAGAGGCAGGAAGACGACACACCATGGGGATGAAGACAATAGAGGACTAGGAGGAAGGAGGACTAGGATGATCCGGCCGGGAGTGAAAGGAAGTGAGGGGTCTTAAAGGCAGGAGGTGAGTAGGATCAGGTGTGGATGATGAGACAGACAGGTGAAGACAATCAGGCAGGAATAGGGCAGCGTGACAGGACCCCCCCCTTTAAAGGTGGATTCCAGACACCGTGGAAAGAGTGAAAAAGAAAGGGAAGAGAAAAAAAAACAAGCACCCTTGCCAGGGTGGGTGGAGGGGGCCCACGGAAGGAGGGCCCCGAGTCTCTTTGGGTACGCCCCTGGAAGTCTGGCGGACGGCCCCGGCGGCGGCCCCTGAGGACCTGGAGGTCGGGCGGACGGCCCCGGCGGCGTCCTCTGGCTGGACGGAGGTCGGGCGGACGGCCCCGGCGGCGTCCTCTGGCTGGACGGAGGTCGGGCGGACGGCCCCGGCGGCGTCCTCTGGCTGGACGGAGGTCGGGCGGACGGCCCCGGCGGTGTCCTCTTCTGAGGGTCAGGTAGTGCCAAAGATGCCTGGCCGGTAAAGGTCGGCCGAGACAAAGAGAGTCTGGAGGCTCGGACGCCTCCTCAGACGGAGAGTTTGGAGGCTCGGACGCCTCCTCAGACGGAGAGTCTGGAGGCTCGGACGCCTCCTCAGACGGAGAGTCTGGAGGCTCGGACGCCTCCTCAGACGGAGAGTCTGGAGGCTCGGACGCCTCCTCAGACGGAGAGTCTGGAGGCTCGGACGCCTCCTCAGACGAAGGTTCTGGAGGCTCCGACGCCTCCTCAGACGAAGGTTCTGGAGGCTCGGACGCCTCCTCAGACGAAAGTTCTGGAGGCTCGGACGCCTCCTCAGACGAAGGTTCTGGAGGCTCGGACGCCTCCTCAGACGAAGGTTCTGGAGGCTCGGACGCCTCCTCAGACGGAGAGTCTGGAGGCTCGGACGCCTCCTCAGACGGAGAGTCTGGAGCCTCGGACGCCTCCTCAGACGGAGAGTCTGGAGGCTCGGACGCCTCCCCAGACGAAGGTTCTGGAGGCTCGGACGCCTCCCCAGACGAAGGTTCTGGAGGCTCGGACGCCTCCTCAGACGAAGGTTCTGGAGGATCGGACGCCTCCTCAGACGAAGGTTCTGGAGGATCGGACGCCTGATGAGAAGACCGTTCTGGAGGCTCCAGCGACGGGGACGGGTCCTCCTTGACCCTCCCTGGGAGCTTCAGCGACGGGGACGGGTCCTCCCTGACCCTCCCCGGGAGCTCCAGCGACGCATGGGGAAATGTCCATCGCTGGAGAGCCGCCGCTGTGACCGCCAGAAACACGGCAGCCACAACAACGGCAGGCTCTGGAGCTGGAACGGGCTCTGGAGCTGGAACGGGCTCATGGACTGGAACGGGCTCATGGACTGGAACGGGCTCATGGACTGGAACGGGCTCATGGACTGGAACGGGATCTGGAACGGGCTCACGGACCGGAGCCGGAACGGGCTCACGGACCGGAGCCGGAACGAGCTCACGGACCGGAGCCGGAACGAGCTCACGGACCGGAGCCGGAACGGGCTCACGGACCGGAGCCGGAACTTCCCCGGGAGCGGCCCCACCTCGGCGGCGTCGCTGTCTGCGGCGAGGCGCTCCCCTGGAGCAGAGGTAGGCCGTCTTGTCCCCATAGAAAAACTCGAAGAGGTCCTCCTCCCTGATGTGAGGAGCCCCCGAAGAGCCAGCTGGAGGAGGGACAAAGACGGCGGGGGAGAGAACCGGCGGTGGGTGCCACGCGGAGATGGAGCCGACGTTGGTGGTCCGTGTGGCCGCGCCGCCCTGCTCCTCGCTCGCTGAAACGCCGGTTCGGCGGGTCCGTCGCCTACGGCCAGATGGTGGAGGCGGAGAGGGCGGAGCGATCGTCTGGTCCAACGCCTCCTGGCGAATCCTCTCCGCCTCGCGCCGCAGATCGGCGAGCTCCCCGGCCAAGAAGACACTCTGGAAGTGAGGGAGCACTCCGAGGATCTCCCCGGCTCCGGAGACCCGCACAGGGAGGTGAGGAGAGGCAGCGAGTCTGGCCAGGTTAGCCCAGACATCCTGGCGCAGGGCGGCGATCTCCTGGGCGAGTGCTGGGTCCATGTTTAGGGCCGGATCATTCTGTCACGGGGTGTGTGGAGAATGGACCCAAACGCACTCGCTGAAGGAAGATGCAGGATGTTTTATTAAAGTGAGGAGATCGTGATGATGGTGGTGAACGGAGACACTGGACATCGGGCTGGAACGAAGAGGCAGGAAGACGACACACCATGGGGATGAAGACAATAGAGGACTAGGAGGAAGGAGGACTAGGATGATCCGGCCGGGAGTGAAAGGAAGTGAGGGGTCTTAAAGGCAGGAGGTGAGTAGGATCAGGTGTGGATGATGAGACAGACAGGTGAAGACAATCAGGCAGGAATAGGGCAGCGTGACACCTAGACCTGATACAAGCCCAGCTGCTTCTCTTTGCCATTTTATACTAATCAAATCATGTCAAAATGTCATGAACATCTGAAGCCCTGCACTTTTCAAAATAAACTTCTCAATCAATTTCTAAAATGAGAGGTTTAAAAAAAAGGTGAAGCCAATGCAGTTTGACCAACATCTACTGATCAGCCTTTTTAACTAAGCAACAAAAATATAGCACTCTACAATACCACTACTGACTATTCAGATATTCAATCAAACATCGTAAATAGGCTGAAATGGACTGGTGAATGTGTCCAGGGTGTACCCAACTTTCTCCCATTGAAAGATGGTCACCAGCCCACCTGCAAGGACGATACAGTATGGAAGAATGATAGTTGGTTGTTGGGCTGATGTGCAGAACTGAAAACAAAATTAAAAATCAAAAAATTTTTAGTTTTTTTTAAAGTAAGATATTAATTGATAATATTGTGAAAGGCTGTAATAGCCAGGCTCAAAATAGCTTTTTGTGTTTTAACTCAATTGCTCACCATCAGTTTAAACCAGATGACTATTTATTAATATTTTCAAGTCCAAAACATTTATCAGCTATTTTTTTGTTTCTCCGGATTTTCCAAGTCTGTCAAGTTTTTAAATACCCACTGTGATTATGTACCTAGTTCCATGAAATAATTTAGGAAACTAAACAGTTATGACCTTGCTAAAAATTCTATATCCATGGCCTTTAAACACAGTAATAAAGAGCACTCCAATGCACCGGAATGCAAAGCAATTTTCTGAATCTTTAATGTCTCTTCTCAGAGTTAACTGCAGTGTAAGCAGTGTTTAAATACTATAGATCTCATTGGACATTAGTGGCAGACTGTTAAGTTATAAATCCATCTTCTGCTTGTTTTGCATCACTTTAGTTGGTGATGTCAAGGTGAGCTTAAATCCTGAATGATGTGTATCTGGAGGTATACAGAAGGTATAATTATTATAACTACTCAAAGCCCCCCAAACCACTGCAGAAATATGATTAAGGCTGATGAAGCTGAAGCAAATCAAGGATTACTTTAAAGCAGGGGTTGCCCAAATCTGGTTATTGAGATTTACCATGCTGTAACTTTTAGATGCCTCATCAGCATCTTTGAGCTCGGCAGAGACCTGGTAACGAACCATTCATTTGATTCAGGCGTAAGGGATGCATCTAAAAGTTGCAAGATAGTAGGTTTCGAGGACTGGACCTGGGCACCCCTGTTTTAAAGCATTATTCATGAGTCAACTACAGAATATAAAAAGCAACCCATACCAAGTTAGTAGTAGATGTTGAAACAGAACAATGATCCCAAACTTCAAGTCAAAACTGGGCTTGAATTAGATAAACAGGTTTACAGAAAGGTTCTGAAACATCAATCCCAAAGCTCTTACCTTAGCCTCTTTAAAAATTTGTCAACTATGCTCAAATATTCATTCCATTGTTAAGTGGATGTAAACTTTTAAGTGCAACAATGTACAAGAGTAAAAATGTTCAGTGTCACCTGAGTCATGGATGTGCCTTTTAAACCTTTTTGTTCGATGAAAAAATAAAAAGCACCATTCAGAAAGAGATAATTTGTTGGTTTAAGTGCGTATTGACCTATTCGGCAGAGTAAACCCTCCTCTTACACAAAGAGTCCATTGGACAGACAAGTATCTCTTTAGTCAGGAGTTCTATACAACATTGAATATTTTTCTTAGAGGTAGAGACCGGGTTTTACAGATCTATATTCCCCTTATGCTCTGTAATGATTGCTCTTAGCTTTTACTGCACACATGTTAACAAGGTGGGCAGAAAGAGCAGTCAGAGAAGTAATAAACAAGCCGTCTGATTGTCCAGTCAAAAACAGACTACTTGGTTAAATGAAAATCATTTAAAAATGTAAAATACCAGGAGTATTAATGAGTTTGGGCATAACTGTATTTACCAGTCTTTTTGGCAAAACATTTAAACAATGATCAAAGATTAAGCCTACTTGCCTGCACATTATTGGGCCAAGGGTTTATTTACGCCAGCCCTGTTTCGTTCTCTTTAATTGAACTCTAATTTGCCCAGAAAGTCCGGTTCATATGGGGAGGTGTGAATGGGCAATCAAACTCTAAAGCGGACCAAAAAAGTGAGCTCTGGTCCGCCTTAAAACCTAGGCCTCTGCTCAGTTGAAGTGATCTCTGGTGGTGATTCATTGCATAGGTGAATGAAAAGCAGGCTGACGGACGTTCCAAAAGCAGGAAGTGGACTATAGCGCCGGACATTCCAGGTAAATACAACCAAACGACAAGTCTGGCTCTTTCTCTGCTCAGAGCAATCCTAAAACCGCTAAAATCTGATGTCACTCTGTTAGTTGACATTTGACAGAACAGGAAGTGTCCCTGTGTTCATTTCTCCTTGGTGCAGCGCCACCACAGGCGAGGAGGTAAATATGTTGCTCAAAAGGTCTACTGTACTATCAGGTATGAAAACGACCAAAGTCTAGCTTAAAAAAAAACATACAAACACTTAACTAACCTTGTCCATGTCAAGGTCAGTTAAGTGTTTGTATATTTATTTAAACATAGGAACTAAAAATGAATCTTTGCTAGAGAACAATATTAACACAACCACGTATGTGTACCAACACTGCTGCTACCTGCTGTCCAATGTGCTATCCAAAACAGTTGCATAAAAATTCAAGCTGAGGGCAATGCATGGGTAGGACCTTGTATTGATTACTCTTTTAAAAATATCCCACAGCAATTCTAGAACACACAACTAAGGGTAACCATTTTCAGATGGAGTTTACACACTGTTGGCCCAGCTAAAAATACATTTTGCATCCACGAGACAAGCAAGACAGACATTATGAAAGCAGTTTCTAAGACAAGGGAGAGAAGCATTTCTTCTAAGTGCCTTGACCTGACATAATAATTTGATGCAGTGTGGTTAAGCCTGTGAAGTACTTGTCTGGTCTCTCGGCACTGCTGGTCCACCATAATTAGCACATTGCTTTCTGTTTTAACAGAGCGATTCCACAGTTTTATCTTCTGACAGAACTGTGAAAAGACTAGAAAAAAAGCAGACAAAGCAACCGAATGGTTTTATTTATTTGACAGGATGTGAAGTGAGACACAAAGTGGGAAGCAAACTGTAACCATTGGGTCATTATTGCTTCTGCCACTGGCCACCCACTTACAGGATGGTTATAATTCACCAATGACTGTACTGTAGTGTGAAAAATAAATGTAGCCCACAGAAACCCCAGAATATGTAGCATTTATGTAATTCAAAAACACGGTGATTTACTTTTACCACTAGAGTTGAATAAACCACTGTAATATTTGTAACACGAGAAGATTTTTAATTAAATCTGTGGAGACTAAAATCAACATTAGTTCTTTAGGTCAGCTAGACACTAATCCCATTTACAAGTAATTAATAGTTTACTTTTCATAAAAATATACACTAAGAAAGTAAAAGGGCTAACAACATTTATTAAACAAAAACTGTTTGGTGTTGGCAGGTGGAGTAGTGGTGGGTGGGCGCCTTATATGCTGACGCAGCAGTCAGGGGTTCGACTCCTGACCTTTCACCTTCTCTCTTTGCTTTTTTCCATTCTGTAAACTGTTAATAAAGGTCACTGGTACCACATAATCTAAATAAGTCAAGAGTTAAATAAAAGCTGTTATTTTGTCTAAAGAAATAGTCGAAATCTATATAAGTCAATTTAAATGGGACTATACCACCGTGTCTATAGATGTATTACTATTGTGGCAGAAGGGACCTTCGACACTGAAGCAATAACAGGAAATTGCCAACAAAGTTAAAGACACTGGCGTGAGAACACACCATGACTGTGACTTTTATTATGGCCGCATTAAAAATAACGGAAGCACCTTTACAAATGCATAGCAGTGACTTCAGATTCATTGTTTTTTTAAATCTAATCTTACTTTTGTTTAATTTCAAATAGATTGTGCAGAGGTAGGGTTGTATGAAACAGGATGGAGTGTTTAGAATGCTGTGAGTTTTTCTACAGTTAAATTCAGTTTTAAAAATCACAATACATGGTCTTACTCATAGTATCGTAATATATCGCAATTTATACCATGGTGTGGGTGAATACTCGATTCTGATTGGCTGGAGGGTGTAGGTTAAAAAGTGATAATGTACACCTAGGAAAGGCGTCCCGTCAAATTGCCTGATGACAGTTCTAAATCATTGTGCTGGCTCAAACGCTAGACGGTTACCATGGCAACGGAGACAACGTTATTTCACAGTTGACTCATCGCAACAGCAAGACAGACAAAACATGAGTGATTTTATCATTTCTTTTAACTTATTTGGTGGGTTTGACAACTTTGAAGACTGGGATGGTAACGTAACGTAAGGTAAAGACAATCTCACTTCCCATCACTGATCAAATGCGTCGCTTTTCTCTAGTGATCAACTACAACAGCAGTGTAGGTTGGCAATGGTTTGCTTTGCTGCTTTACCATATTTAGTACTTATGTCATCCAGGACGTTTACTACTTCACTGTTGTAGATACAGGAGTTTAACTAGGGCTGCACAATACATCGAGAATACATCATCATCGCAATATCAGAGTGTGCAATATTGATATCGCAAAGTACTATTTGGAGTGCAATAATTGTTGTATAATATATTCCAAATGTTATGAACTTGCACTTTTCATGCTAATGTAATATATGGTAAGTTGGACAGAGTCACACCAGCAGATGCTCACGTTGGACACTAATGACCAAAATGCTAAGGGTCACAAAGTGATGGAGCAACAGATGAGAGGAAAAGAGAGAAAATAATTCACTAATATTATTGCTAGTATTGAGCAGACTTGTAACATTTACCAAAAGAGGTAAGATCAGTGCATCAACAAGATGGCAGCAGTGCAGCATACCTAAAAGTGCTATTCAAGTCATTTGTCAAAAATTCCTGTATTTTTTCACATCACAATATATATCGCAGGGTTGGAAACATTGCAATGTCAGCCCTAAGCTTTACTGACCTTTTAAAGTAGCTCCCAAATATCAGTGCCACTTGTAACATTAGCATGTAGCATTAGCACATAGCATTAGCACAGCTAGCATATGGGACTTGGAATGCTTGTTAATAGACTTAATGTACTTTGCCTGATAAGGGGGCAAAACAAACCTTGTCAAGATCAGAACATTTTTAAAAAACTGGATAGTTTCTTTTTTGTTACATCTTCTCTTTGAGAAGCATTTCTACAAATTACCGTATGTGTCTTCAAGCCTGTCTGCATGTGGACAGGAAGTGCAAACGCAGCAGTAAAATACATTCTTTTATACCACAAAACATAGGTACTGAACAATCAGTCCTTCCTAGCAGCTCGTTTGCTCATCACTTAGGTCTGAGTCAGGCCTTCATGTTGGCTTGCACTCTCCAGCCTCTTCAGTTTCTCTCCATTTTGTTTCAAGATAAGCAACTGTAGGCCATTTAATCTGGGGAACTAAGTGGCAGATAAATGGATTGCTGTGCACATTGCAGTAGGACCAGACTGCAACGTGCACAGCAGTCCATGCAGGGAAGGCATGGATAAAGACGTAAAGACGTAAAAGGTACAACATGACCATCAGGGTCACCAACACAGTAGGAAAAAAATCAAAATAAGCAATTGATGATTTTACACACAAAAATGAGTGCTAATCAATAGGGATTTATTGGACAAAGACATGTAAACTGTATGCTTACAGTATAACTTGTATCGTTATCAATTTAAAAGGACATAATGGTTACTTTATAGGTGCATCACATTATTCAGAAGAAAAATTTAAAGCCCAAACATATTTTTTAAAATTGAAATTTTATTACATTTAAATTTAATTTAAATTAACATTTTGAAACATTTAGATCTGCCATAAGGTAGTCCCTCTTCACGGAGCAGATAAATACAGACCCATTACAAAGTTGTACACCAGACAGGTACCTCCTAACTATTATGGCTGATATATTACGTGAGTGTGGCTGGTATTGTCCCAACCACATCCTCTTAACACTTCAGAGAAATTGTTTAACAAGAACTGAATGCTCTGATGGTGAGAACAACATGGGTTTGTTACCGCTGGTATCCAAGCTTTATAACCACCATCTCGCTGCAGCATTTAAACAGTTGTAGCTGGTAGGAAAAAAAAAAACATAACCTGTTCTTCATGCAAATGAAATCATGGCGTGCAATACCTTTTATTTTTTTATTTAAATATCCGTTTCTGACAAGCAGGGAAAAAATAATTTAGCAACCCAACAGCTGCATCGTTAAAGTAGAATATGTTTTGCGTGCTTTGCTTGTTCATAAATTAAATTCTCCTTTGGGTTTGGTTTTTGGTGTATCGTTCACAATTGTTATGGATGACATGTTTTGGTCCATTTCCAATCAGGATTAAGAGTTAAGCCTCATAGACCTTGGTAACAGAACAAGTACCCATTATGCTTAAGCAGACATTCATTTTAGCATGAAGTGATCTTAATATTTCCCTACTCTGACTCAGTGGACATTTAACCCATCTGTGTGTTGCATTGGTAATCAAATGCCACAACTGTCACGTTTAAATGATTCGAGCTAGGTTTGCTTCTTTCTTGTGCCTCATCACGACGTCTTGCAGCAAGCAGCCTGACATAACAGCAGAATCATTTAGGCCGATTAACATTTTTATAATGATTTCTCCTTTGGCACTGGACCAGTATGCCAAACGGAACAAAGGGTATTAGAGCCTAAAGCAACCAAAAAATAATTTAAGAATTTAAGAGGCCTTTCTTTGGGAAAAGATTTGTGGCAAAAGGATCAACCAAAAAATAAAATCCCACACAACAATATAGCAACCAAATGGAACCATTTCAGAAGCAAAAATGTGAATTTCAAAAACAAACAAAAATCACTCTGAAACAAAATAAACTAATATATCAGTAAATGTTTATATTTCAAAACCAAAAATTTATTTTTACTTCTTAAATATTATTTTATTTCATTGACACAACTTTTTTGTTCTTCACGTAGTTCGGCGTTATTTAGAATATTTAGGGTTTTATTCTGAAGAGCATGTTTTGGTTCTGCCGACTAGCTCTTTGCTTTTGCTTTAGATAGAAAGTCTTAGTTGGATAGGCTTGTCAGCGCACCGATCTGATTGGTTTCGATCTCTTCAGAATAAAAGCCTAAACAGTCGAAATAACGCAGAATTAAGTGAGAATCAAAAAGTTGTATAAAAGAAATATAATAAGGATAGTTGGGGAATAAAAATAAATATTTGGTTTTGAATAATAAATATTTACTTATGAATTTGTTTACTATTGTTTCAGAGTGATTTTTGTTTGTTTGTAAAATAAAAAAATTTTCTTCTGAAATTTTCTACTTAATCTGGTATATTTTGTGTGAGACTGTATGATTTGGTTGATACTTTTGGCTCAAATTGTATCCCATACATTTCTCTATCCTGTTTTCTTTCTAGTGACTTCATCTAAACCCCAACTGCCTTCAATAAGTAGAAAAAGAAATGTATCTTAGGACATCAACAGAGCACTTATGTAAAAAGTGACTATCTCTTTGAAATAAAAGTATCTTAATTGGTCTGAAAACAAAGATGTCGTTCTTATGAGGTAAGAATTACCTTGACAGAAATGTCAATACTCCTCCAATCAATACGCAGGTAGAAGCTGGGTTAATCTCCAACACCAACATTGTGTCAAGAATGGTTTTTTTCTGTGAAACCTGCTGGTTTACAGAAAAGACAGCTTTTCGATTGCAAGCAGAAACACATCCCTGATTTATTCACTCACATATCTGGTAATCTTATTGAATGATCAAGTCCCTAAATTAACTAAAACACGCAAGAGACCTTCATTTACAACATAAATTCTGATAGATTCCAAACAAACAGGCAATATAAATTCAATTCAAATTCAATTCAAAAATACTTTATTGATCCCAGAGGGAAATTAAGTGTTGGTATAGCTCATATAATCAATTCTTTAAGGAATTGTTGTAGATAATGATGGCTGTAAAGCCATGTTCTCTAATTGGTAATTAAATCTTTGACACTAAATAGTCATTTTGGACTTCAAAAAGGCTAAATACAGTCTCTCAAGCAAAAGTAAATAATTGTAAATGTTTATTTCGGTAAAACCAAGTTGAACTTTGGTTCCCAGGCAATAGGAGCAAATTTAGAGAGAAATTAACATATATAGAGCAAAAACAAACCAAGGAAGAAAGAATGGTTAACTAAACTGGTTTGACTGATGACTAGCAGGTTGAATACTGAAGTCTTTCTTTTTTTCTTTTCTTTTTCCGATCAGCAAAAACACGATAGCTGAAAGGTCAGGTTTCTGCAGTAGCATTACAAACTCATTTTTACATTCTGGTCAAGATGACCTGAATAATCTATGTGAGATAATTATTTATTCAATAGACTGTGGTCCTGAAATTGTCAAAACATGCATTGTTTATGATCAGATACTATTTATTTAAATGTATACTAATACATTTCAAATACCCATTAAGCAGTCAACTTATTGAACTAGTTTAGAGCCCATTAAGCTTTTGAACTGCTTCTCAGGAGAACTTGAATAGACTCCAGTGAAACACACAAAGCCAGCATCAAAGAACCTCAATCACAATCAAGCTGAATCAACTGCAATTGAGACCACAACTAGCTCTTTCAGCAAGACTACTTTTTGCACCGACTCTGCTTTGAATTCATAGACAAGAATCACCAAGATGTCCAAACTACACTATTGAACCATCAGCCTCCAAGTCTCAGAGTAACTTCAACGGGGAGGCAGGAGAGTAATAGTAGGAGCCTCGAAAATTCCCCGGGCCAAAAGACAGTAGGACAAGAGTTAAGAGTTTCTTTTGATTGCAGTCATTATGGTTGGAAACTTGCTAAAAAATTCATTTTTTTCCTTTTCCTCTCATCTACTTAAGACAGGTATTTAGAACTACAAACTATGCATGAAAGCCATTTGTTTGAGCTTCAGAGCTAGACACAAATAAAAGATGAGTTAAACCTTAAAGGGGCTATATGCAATTTTCTGAAATTTAATCTCGCGACTGACACCTGTGGCCAAAAAATGGAACTGCTCTTCCTTTCTGCTCGCTCTCGCAGCACGCACTTGTACGCCGGTCGCTCTCAATCTTCGATCTTTTTCGGGCACTTGTTAGGGGTTTAACTTTTTTAGTCTTATGTGGAGTTACTGTTGGTGTCAAAGTTATCCTTAGTCTCTTCTGTGTATTCGCACAATCCATTGAACTGCTTGCGAGTGCTGACTAGCGGTGGTGGCAGAGTGATCTGAAACATTTAACATGAATGCGTTTGATGTCACATCCGTAGACAGTGCGGGAAAATCAGACCCGACAGAAAATAGAAAACATTGGATACAGGCTTATAGGTGCAACCACTGTGAGCTGACAAGGTGTCAGTATGCTCATCAGGAGATGTTTGAGTCATAAATGGTCAAATAAAAAGGCTATTGTTACGTTTATTTTGGGGGAAAAGTTGCATATAGCCTGTTTAAATCAGCAGAATGTTCATTCTCAGTTCTTTTAGGAATTACCCTTTAAGTATTGGATGTCACAAATTTTCTTTGTACAATTTGGGCCTGATCACATGATTTTTAAATTATCTAAATCAGGCCAAAATGATTGGATATAACCTTATAAAACCACAAGCATGATGTTTTAACTTCATTATGTGATACAGCTTGTCAAACGGAATGACAATGGCTTGGTTTTAATTTCAATAAGTTCCACTAAAATAATATTCACTGTTGCATGGATGACAACAACACCGTAACGTCACAATAATAACATTAAAGCTGCGAGCAGCCTCGAACGGCCCTCGCAGCAAAGCACCGCTTCGGCCTATGTCGCGACCGCATGACCCACGCACTGCCCCCTCAACCCTTCCACTGAGCCTGCTGATCAAGTCTGCATGAAAACGTGTTGAAAATGCAAAAAAGGACAGTTTTCAAACAAAATGGCAGACTTCCTGTAGGGTATGGGCCCTAGCTTCAAAATAGTTTAATACGTCTTCATAAACTAAAATCACTCAATAAATGTCACAATCCTGGTTGAAAGCAGTGCTTATTACTGATTATTTTAATGCTTCTAGGGGGCGCTGTGGAGGATTTAGGCCATCCCCACCCTATATTTGCATAAATATGGGTTAGGGGTTGGACGAATATCTAGGTTGTTTAATTTGGTGCAGATCGGGTGATGAATGTGGAAATTAGAGGTAAACTTATTTCTATGGCGTGACGCCATGATTCGCTATGCTACGATAGCCACACCCTCTTTCAGACACCCTCAGTACTGGCCAACTAATGACCCCATCCTGTTTTCAGTCACTGATCACAGACAGATGTTGATTAGGTAAAAGGAGGCAAATACTGATTTTTCCATGTAAAATATTGAACTTCCTGTTCTCAGGGGGCGGGGCCTAGGTCACATGAGCAAAAGAGCCTATGAATGTGTTAAGTGGTGGTATGTGATGAGAACCAGGAAGTTTGGTACAGCTGTGATCTTGTGTGTTGAAATCTAAGGGTCTAAATCATAATTATATAATATGTAGTTCAATCTAAATTTAATTAATTCAAATACAATCAAATTCAGCTCCACCTACAATCACATCAGAGCACAAAACTATCAAATCAATTTTCTCAGAAATCCAATAGGTAAATAAAATTATCAATGAAAGCACAAAAAAAAATGTACAGAGAAATTTGCAAAAATCTGTTATCCTGAGCAAGCATGTGACAACAGTAGAGGGGAACCACTCATTATTAACACAAAGACACCTGGTTCTGGTTCTAATGAACCAGAACCAGGTTTGATTGGAGCAGACATCTGCTGTGACCAGCAAGTGCTCAGGTGAAATAAATAAAAATCAGACTTATTGGTTTACAAGTACATAAAGTTAATGGCAACAAAAGCTCTAACCATGAAAAAGATAGCTGAACACAAATGCATTGGGCCAGGAGTACTTTTTAAATAAAGAATAAAGCACGCTAAGTTAATAATACCAATAGCTTCATCAGTTTCTCCACCCCAGAAAAGAAATATGGCATAGTATAAATCACATTTATTGTCACTCATTTTGAGTAACATTTTATTTATGTAAATACTATTTACATACTCTATGAAAGAACAGAATATGGATTTGGACAAAAATCTGGATTTGAAAACAAAACTGCAATCAGGGATTCAATAACCCAAAGGCTTTCTGGGTAAAAGTAAAAAGTGGCTACTTGTGTTTGAGTAAAGCATTTGAACAAAACAATCTGCACTAAGATAACCAAGGGCTCCATAATGATCAACAGTAAAGCACTAAATCCAGGTTCAGGGTTATCTGCTTAAAAGAAACAATGTTTTTTTGATTTGCATGAGTGGAGCTCAAACCTGACACCTGAAAAGGGAAATAATGTACCACATGGAATCAGTCAATGTCCAATTAACTCCTCCAGTCCAACTCTGATCAATCTAAATTTTTAACATTAGGTTTTCTACACAGACTAACGCAGAAAACAGCTGTGACCTTTACGGGTCAAACATTGCCTGTTTCTACCTTTTGATCTCAGAGCTTCTAATGAAGTCTACACTTAGGATGAAGAACAACCTACATTTTCACCCAGATGGTCATTCTCCTGGAGTTTGTACATCTACGGACATGTTTTACCACACATACCTTTCAAAGAGCAGAAGAAGAAAGGGCTTTAGAATAAGGGAAAAACTTTAGTAAAGCATAAATAAACTAACTCAGCGCTAGAAGTTAAGACTTCTAAATGTCCAAAATTAATACCCACATACATTTTTGGGCCCTGCTTTTGGTTGCATAAAGATTTTAATTTGAAGATATATAAATGATAATGGAGCAACATGACAGTGGACAGTATTAACTCCTGTACTCAAATCATTCACACATACTGTTGCACAACAGACATAGTTAGGCATTAAGCTCCAACTTTTTTGCATAAACAGTAAATCTCTAAGTAAGAAATCCAAATGGCAAATAACTGTACCCTAAAGAACTCACAGTTTCATAGCTGCTGAACAAAGCTCTTAGGCTATGTGCACAAATAGCCGTTTTAAAAAAAAACGAATGTTTTCACAACCTCGTTTAAAAAAAAATCTCCATCCACACCTAACCGCATAAGTGTGTTGTTAAGCACATTCATAGACATGCCAAACCTGTAGGGGGCAGTAGTTCCCCCAAATCCTATCCACTCAGAGTAACTTTCTATGTTCTAACTTCTACATAGAGCAGTAATTAAGCTTGTAAAAACAAGCAAGCAAAAAGCGCTTGGACAATCGATGATGCCAACACATCACTGAGGGCATAAATCCTGTTTCTGAGTGTAAACACAGGTCGCACAAGTGATGTCGGAGCATTTTTGTCACGGAAAGTGACGTTGCGGAGCTGAAAACTCCACAAGCAAACACTTAAAACGGAGAAAACGCAAATCTCCGCTTTGGCCGGAGTTTTTAGAAATAATCGTTTTCTGTGATAAAAATGGGGTTTTCGTGTAAATGAGAGGCCAAACCGAAGGGAAATATCTGCGTTTTTCCTTCGTGTAAACGGGGCCTTAAAGCTGGTTCACGCGGCAAGATTTTAAAATGGTTGTATGATGTGCAAAGCTTGAGAGACCACAGAGATGGCGCTAAAAACAATTGTGGATATAACAGTTTTGATCCTACAGTGTGTGGTGTGCGTCCACACGACGATGACGAGACACTGCACACGGACTGATTTTACTCACGAGCATTCCAAGCTCGGACAGGAAATCTCACAAAATCTCACGAGATAAAACGTGACTAATAAAGTCAAAGAAGGAAATAAACATTTAAATATGCTGAGTATGGAGATTGTCAATTCAGTCCAATTCAAATGTATTTATAAAGCACATTTAATACGACATAGTTGCCCAAAGTGCTGTACAAGTAATAAAAACAATAAACAGATTTAATAAAATAATTAAAACAATAGGAAGGAGATTGTATTAAATTATCAATTAAATGCCATGCACTGATTTCTTATATCTGTACAAATTGGCATTGTCTGATATACTGAAACTGACTAACTCTATTTAAATTGGATGGAACTGGTCTGCATGTAATTAGATTTGTATAATCTGACTGAACTGAATCTGGATCCGTTTGGACTGAATTGCTGTGGCCATAATTGTATACGAATTAGACCCATTTTATTCTGTAAAGCTCCTTGAGATAACTTTTTGTTGCAAACCGGTTCACTATAAATGAACTGATTTAAATTGGTCCATCCAAAGCCCATACTGCTCCCCAGTAATCAATCAGAAAACATCATTAAAAAAATGTTTTTAATTTAAAGAAATATCTCATCTTCAACATGAAGACATTTTCCTGTACTGCACTTCGTACTGCTTTGTCCTGTACTGTGAAAGCTACAGCAGCACTCACAGTGTGTACATTACAAAGCTGCTGACTGTAGCAACACCAACATATCTCGGAGGCTTTCAACATATTTTCAGCTAATGCAATGCAAGGAAGTGTCATCATTTGTGATGTTCTTAAGCAATACATTTCAACATGTAATGAAAGAAATAAAACACAGTTTTCAACTAAAAGCTAAAACTGTAAGATCACATCAATGTAAAATCGTAATATATACATATTTCCCATGAACTACTTGTCTGTATGCTGGACGGCAAAGTCATTTCTGGGTCAGAGGTTTTCTGAGGTCAAGTTTTTTTTTTGTTTTTTTTTCCCAGCAGTATGAGGCAGACAAAGCTCCAGTGTGCAACACTGAATCATAAATGAGTACAAGTCCTGCATGGCAACTTAATAAAACTATTTAATAAAACTATTTAATAAAACTATCCAAATCTAATTTTCCATTCACATCTTCTAATAGAAACCTAGACATTTGAAGACAGGTGTAAAATTCCAGCAAATTATTGTGAGAAGTTTTAAAGAAAATATTTTTAAATGATCTTATGTATTTTTCTCACATTTATTAAATAATGAAAATTCAGACAGTGAGAAAAAAACAGTTATGCGTCATTTTGATACAACATCTTCAGTGGGCATTGGCACTGAGTCCGTTAATGCAGTGTTTTTCAACCCTGCTCCTCGAGGCACACTGCCCTGCATGTTTTAGACGTTTACCTGGTTCAGCACACCTGATTTCAATTGACGGCTAATTAACAGGCTTTTGCTGAAATGCAATCATCTGTATCTGGTGTGTTTTGAGGACCAGGGTTGAGAAACACTGCTTTAATGTAATAAAAGCTTCCTGGCAGAGCGATATGGACATTTTTTTATGTATTTTCTAAAACTGACATAAACTAAAGCATAAAATTCCTGTAAGCATTGTGGGACATCATGGATTAAAGGTAAAGATGTAAAAAAAAAAAACATTTTCTGCTTGCAAATATATTGATGTACTAAACCCATTTGCAGTACTATTTAAGAGTGCAAATATTTTTTACTACGAGCATTAAATAGGGAAAATAAAACTTGCACTACTGATTACAATCTCTTCATCATGTAAAAATGCTTAAATAACACTGGCTCCACGCACTGCCTGACTTATTGAATTTCAGAGCTATTGTCATTCTGCGCTTTTCATTGTAGCTGAATCCATGTCCAGTACTACCTGACCATAATCCAACTTGTTAAATACTCCAGTTTAGCTTTGCACATACAAATACTCTCACACACCCACCACCTTAAGAAGTCGGGATTCGATCTTATCTTTTGAGAAGCCGGAGTGTCTCCTCTGAAGTAACTCGATAGAAACCAGGATGTAAACAGAGCACCCATGGTTCTAAACCGTCTCCATTGGGTAAAATCGCAGAGGCTGAGAAGATTATAAGTTGTTTGACATAATCAAGGATGTCATTAAAATACTGAATATTTAAATAAACTCGTAACAAGGCTCTTCATTTTTAATGTGAACATCAAACTCCTTAGAAGAACTGACTACAAAAAGAGGGAATTGGGCAGAACTCTTTTAGAGTTTCTTTTTTCTGATGTGAGTATTTTGGCAATAATTAGGGATGTAAGAAAATATCGATAAGCCGATATAGTGGGATATTTTATGTCCCAGTTTTGCATCGATATTCAAAAGCAATGTACCAATTTTTTTTTTTTGAATGGAACCATTAATGATTACAGTAATTTTTGAAGTAAAATTAAATGGATGACTGATAGTTGGTGGCTGTTTTCACCTTCTTTGTTCCAGTGGATCAACAGGATCTAGTAATAAAACTGGATGTGTTAAGTATAAAACAGGTTGGAGTGCTTAGAATGCTGTGACTGTTTTTCCACAGATTCAGCTTTAAAATTCACAATATATAGTCTTACTCATAGTATTGCAATATATTGTATCGACATATTATATCGCCAGATTCTTACCAATACACAGCCCTAGTAATAACTGTCAAAAGATTTGTCAAATTAAGAACACAGATGAGGTCATTTCCATCAGGAGAGAAGTGTTTCATTAGTGGAGAATAGTAAACACAAACGAAAATGTTTTCTTTAACAGGGACATATGCAAATTTCACTTTTTTCATCCATTTGTATTGCCAGCTGGGTCTCTGCTGTGCTATAAACACGTCAACCATGATTAAAAACCATCCATCCATTTTTTTGCAAGTTCTTGCTGTCAGAAATCCTGTGCTTATACAAGGCCTTTCAAAAAGTGCCTTATTGAAACGTCACAATAAGCGCAGTTTGCATATAACCGCCCCTGACCTGTCAAACCCCGCCCACCCCTTCAAACTCCATGCCATTCTCATGTGTGGCAAACCCGCAGCCTAGTAACAAGATGGGGGGGCATGGTCTGCAATTGTTAATTTTCATAAAAGTGACATAGCCCTCTAAGAGCTCATTCTGAAAGGGACTGAAACTGTCAAGAGTTGAGCTGGTGAGGTCGCCTTATGTGAGTGATTTTATGCAAACAACTAAATTAACATGTTTTGTACAGACCATAAACCTACTACAACTTGCTTCAAAAGAAGCATAATATGTCCCCTTCAAAGGATCTAATGTTAAATAAATTATTACCTGCGGTCTGTTTACATCCTGGTTTCTATCGAGTTACTTAAGAGGAGACACTCCGGCTTCACAAAAGATAAGATGGCATCCAGACTTTTAAAATAAGAAGGTGGTGGGTGTGTGAGAGTATTTGTATGTGCAAAGCTAAACTGGAGTATTTAACAAGTTGGATTATGGTCAGGTAGTACTGGACATGGATTCAGCTACAATGAAAAGCGCAGAATGACAATAGCTCTGAAATTCAATAAGTCAGGCAGTGTGTGGAGCCAGTGTTATTTAAGCATTTTTACATGATGAAGAGATTGTAATCAGTAGTGCAAGTTTTATTTTCCCTATTTAATGCCCGTAGTAAAAAATATTTGCACTCTTAAATAGTACTGCAAATGGGTTTAGTACATCAATATATTTGCAAGCAGAAAATGTTTTTTTTTTTTACATCTTTACCTTTAATCCATGATGTCCCACAATGCTTACAGGAATTTTATGCTTTAGTTTATGTCAGTTTTAGAAAATACATAAAGAAATGTCCATATCGCTCTGCCAGGAAGCTTTTATTACATTAAAGCAGTGTTTCTCAACCCTGGTCCTCAAAACACACCAGATACAGATGATTGCATTTCAGCAAAAGCCTGTTAATTAGCCGTCAATTGAAATCAGGTGTGCTGAAGCAGGTAAACATCTAAAACATGCAGGGCAGTGTGCCTCGAGGAGCAGGGTTGAAAAACACTGCGTTAAAGGACTCTGTGCCAATGCCCACTGAAGATGTTGTATCAAAATGACGCATAACTGTTTTTTCCTCACTGTCTGAATTTCCATTATTTAATAAATGTGAGAAAAATACCCAAGATCATTTAAAAATATTTTCTTTAAAACTTCTCACAATAATTTGCTGGAATTTTACGTCTGGCTTCAAATGTCTAGGTTTCTATTAGAAGATGTGAATGGAAAATTAGATTTGGACAGTTTTATTAAATAGTTTTATTAAAGCGGCCCACTCAACCAACCTGTATGACGTTATTCATGGGCCCCCTTCCATTGTAGGTCCATAGGATGGTACGGTTAAGGCAAAGCTATTGTCTTCACACAATACAGTACATTGAATGGGGAAAAGAAAAGTGTCACTGCACGAGTCATACTACAGCGTCACGTTTGTCGTCACACTTGTATGACGCAACTTTAATGGTTTGGGTTTAATCCTGCCTCCCCAGTGAGTCCAAACAGCGAAGGAAATGCTTTCCTGAATACGCCGGATCATAGTGTACAGAACCGCTCAGTGGCAACGACGCATAACTGACCACATAGAAAATTTAAATAATGAACACTTTGAAAAAGGTTTGTTCATAAAAAGTAGGATGCTTAGTATCAAACCTAGGTCTAAAAACAGCAACATTATGTTTTTGAATACAGACAAACTGCCTACTGCTGTCTTTGTCCAACTAAGTTTAAGATTGTCGTTTGCATTGCAAGAAAGTACTACCCAACACTACTAACACTGTTCTGCTGCAATTAATTACCTGTGGTTGTATTATTTTATCAACAGCAAGACCCTCTGTTTAGAGGTAGTACTGCACTGATATTCATCCAAACCATAAATTGCATAAGGCAGTTGCTACAATTACATTGTTACATTCTAACAATAACCCGCTTGCGGTCAGAAAAAAAACCTAAATGTGTATTTAAAGACAGCACATAGATCACATCGATCAAAACAGCACATGCTGCAGATTTTATGCTATAACTGTACAGTGCGACGAAAAAAGCAATTTTTCATACGTAGCATCCGTGCGACAGCTTTGCAAGCTGCATGTTTTTTTAACTGTAAGGAAGATGCAACTGCGACAGATGAAGCGATGGTACGTCTCAGTGCTACATAGTGGCTGTAGTCTATTGTGATAACCAAGTGTTATTATATCAATGTATTTATTAGCCTTATATAAAACAACAATCCCCACAATGCATGTTTCCGTCTCCGGCGATACAGATACTTCCTACAAGGAGTGCGAGACGTTTATGTGCGCATGATTCAAAATGGAAAATCCACAAATACGTTAGTTGTGCAGCAAGAGCTTTAACACAATCATACAGTTGGTGAGTAACAGAACCATCACTGTTCCCAACAAACTCAATAAGTGTTAGGCTAACTTGCTTGCTGTTATCTGCACTGTCGTCTCATTTCAAATAACACTTCTGCCGTTATTCAACTAAATAAATTCAAAAATGCTATATTGATCCCAAAGGAAAATTACGTTTAGTCATAGCTCATTTGATTCACATTTTTTCAAGGTGTTGTAAATGCTGATGGCTGTGGGCAGGAAATATCTCCTGTAGCAGTCTGCGTTACAGCAAAACTGAAGAAGTCTCTGACTGAAGACACTCTGTTGTTGTATGATAGTCTCACAAAGAGGAAGCTGAGGGTTGTCCAATATTACACATTTCTGTTTGTACAGGTTTTTATTTGTCACTTTTTGTAAACAGCCTGTTCTTTAACGAAATAGACATGTTTAATTTGTAAATATTTTTAAATTACCCCTTTCTTGAATCGGAATATGTCATTTTTAATAACGTCACTGTATTTTAGTGTTGTAATTTTGCCCTTGCTGTACACTGTTATTCCTAATTCTGTTTTTTATATTGTTTGTTGTTTTTTTATCTTTGTGTGAATCTGTCACTTTGCTGTTTGAATTTCCCCAGTGTGGGACAATTAAGGGAATTTTTCTTTTGAAAATATTTCTTGTTGTTGTGCGTTCTTTGTATGCATTTCTATCGTTTGTGTGTTCAAGAAATGGGATGCACTACAGTTGGTTTTTAGAGATTGTAAAATACATTTTGTGTTGGTGCTATAACTTTTTTGTCTGTGCTACAAAACCAGCAACCTCTGTAGCACCAGTTCTATAAGTTAAAAAAGTTAATGTACAGCCCTAATTCAGTAGTGAAGCCGCCATCACAAATTGAAGAGAAGAACTTCAACATCAGGCGGAGGTAGAAAATCAAACAGAAAGGGGGGAAAAAAAGGATATATTTAAAGAGGTCTTCAGTTGGAAAATGTACAGCCTGCTGAATCTCCTGCTCAGACATGATGTGACAAATAAGCCATTTTTGTCACATCAACTGATTCTTTAACTTTACTTTGAGGTCATGAACTTTTATTAAGTCCTTATCTAATTATTAATTGCTTAGATGACTGTTCCATGATGTGACTTCAGTGAAATTATCATCGATAATCAAATAAAGTAAGGTTACAAATCAACTAGAAAGCCTTAATACACCCCAAATTATATTTAGTAGTAATATATTATCTCACTAGTCTAAGCAGACTATAATAGCTCACACCTCTGAATTTCTTTAGGATGATTTAACAGTATTAAGAAATGGAAACTGCCAAACATTTGTGCAACCTCTCAACAAAACCTGAAACTTGCATCAGAAATATCAGATCACTGACTGTGGTCATGTTGTTGCTTTGCTATGTCAAACTTTGCGCTTAAGGGTGGGTGGGTGTGTGTGTGTGTACATGTATAGCTATACTTGTGAGGACCAACCTTTGACAGCCCACCACCCTTGTGAGGACATTTTGCCTGGTCCCCACAATGTTTAACTAGCTATTAAACTCTACTAGTTAGGTTTAGAGGTATGGTGTGAATTAGGTTTAGGTTAAGGTTAGGGTTAGGCATGTATCAGTAATGGTTAGGTTTAGGGAAAGTGTCTGGGTTAGGCATAGTAAAATCAATGGAAGTCAATACAATGTCAACACAAGTATAGCAAGACGTGCGTGTGTGTGTGTGTGTGTGTGTGTGTGTGTGTGTGTGTGTGTGTGTGCATGCATGTGAGAAATGGGTGTTTTAAATGTTAACATCTTTTTTTTCCCCAATTAATCTCCAAAAATAGAATACTGCAAAAAATTGTTAGTTGTGTAAATGGGTAGCACACCTTCTGCTTCAGCTATGACATACAGAATCACTTTTTTTTTTTTTACTATATGGACCAAATACAGGGTTCTTCCACATTTATTACAAAGTTCTATACCTAGATGCAAATTTCTAGATTCTTCCCTGCATTGTGACATTCTGGCCATTTGAGGACAAAGTATCACCTTTTGACCTGCTCGAATTGTAGCTGGGTCCTTTTGTCTGGACGTCCCACAATATTAAAACAATGCAATGCTAAAACTGGATCCTAATTGTTGGCTTTTGTTGCATCTGGACGAACTTAGATCACCTTTATTTCAAACTCTACAACTCTTGAACTTGTCAAATAAGGTAGGAAGCCCCTTAAACTGGATACAGGTTCTCAAAAGCAGACTTTCTAAACTTTTGTACCTTTAAACAAAGCAGTTTTAGTGCTTTGTTTGCATTTCAGACCCAGTTTAAGCCTGAACAGAGGGCACAATGGCTTAATGATTGTTGAATCAGGGTCAATTCATTTAGTAACTCAAAAGACTAAATAATGATGGGTAAAATGTTAAAAATCAAGTGGTGATTTGATAAATTAATAAGCACACGAATTGAAATAATAAAAATGAAATTCTCTCCATTGATAAGGCATTCGACTTTAATCGTTTACAAACTAAGAGAAGGAAGAAAAGACTGGAAAAAAAGACCCATACTCAATTCCTGTATTTTAATACTTATCCAGACCTTACTGAGAATTAGTAATAGACAGTTACCAAATTATCCCTGTATTAAACATTTTTTATCATACAATCCAATTTTCTTAAAACTCAAAAGAAAAAAATATTGTTCTTCTGCTAAAATATCATAGCATATTAATTATTACCGTTATAACCATGTTGTCGATAACATTAATTTACCTTTATTTTAATAGCTAGACTCTAGCAAAAACTTTAAGACCTACTAAATGTAGTAGTAATTTATTAGTGCTTAATGGACCTTTTTGCTATTCTTCTCATCATACAGAAACATGAACAACAAAATCATATTAGCTGTTATGTTTGGTTAGAGTATGAGGTGTTAGGAGTGAATATTACCCTATTGGCCCTCGTTTCAGTATGAACATCATGACTGTTTTGGGTCGGTCACAATCAGAAGTATTTCCAAACAGCGGAATTTGTCGGACTCCTGCTGCTTCTGCAGCCGTCTTCGTTTTGTTTCATCTCCCTATATGAAGTCGTTCCACAATCCCTTATTACCTATTACAGTTTACACTGCTTACAGGGTCGTGACTACCTCCCTAGAGGAGATTAGGAACGTAACATAGGTGGGATAACTTCAATGCTCCATTCCATGTCAGTACTTTAAAGTTGAAAGTGAGGTATAAAGAACAAGTCTAGATCTAGAAACAAAGCGATGATCTGAAAGCGACTTTTCATATCCTAGTGGAATTTATCTTTATGTACATAAAACTGACACTGGTATTATGGTATTTCTCAGGGATAATGCCTCCCTCTGAAAAGATCTTTTCTACCATACTCAACCAAACTGCGACGTGTTGTATCTGAAAATGTATGTTTATATTCACATTGCTTGTATAATTTTTAAAACTGTTTAAAACCACAAATTCGACAAAATCTATTTTTACCTGAACATTTCGGAAAGTAAATCAATAAATCAGCCTGCTAGACTGAATCATTTTTACTTTTGAGGACCACTTTTTTGAAACAGAACTGAAAACAGTTGGGATTGTTGTACAGAGATTAGAAATGTACATCGACAAAATAATCAATCGATTCATCCTTTAATAATACAGCTGATTTTTGTGAACTGCTTTGTTTATGCCTCTGACTAGTCCTCCTGTTGCAACTCCATTTGTTTTTACATGAACATGCATATATTTAAAGTCTGTGAACTTGGACATAAAAAGTTGATAACCACCTTCCCATTAACACTGAAGCGTAATCTTCAATATCAGGTTTGGCTCAGCTGGGTCTCTTTAGGAAAACATGAATAGGTTGAATGAGATTACAGTGGACTCCTGGTCACGTCAAACAAACCAACCATAATATTGGCTGTCTGGATCTCTTTATTGTTGGGGTCAAGGGTTAGGATTTTTCTTCTTCAGCTCTCACACATTTGTGATTAAGTTTCTACATCAATACAAAGACGACAGTAGCTCCAATGACAGTCCTGTGATTGACATCAGTGTGTGGATCTGATAATATACACACACCGACAAATAACTGAAGAAATCATACTCGGATTATGTTCAGACTCAGCACAGGGTGTGTACCTGATGACCTAGATACTGGTGTGTGGTTTGAGAAACACCTTGTTCACCACATGCACCGTCACCCCAACAGGAGAGCTGGAAGATCAGCTCCAGAAAGCACATACCGGACCGCCCCAACTTCGAAGATTACCTTAATAATGCTGCTCCTGCGTGGTATCTCAGATTTGGCATCCGGCCCCCCGGGGGTGTTGGCGTTTTCCACGCCGGCTTGGCTGCCAGGTGTGAGCGGGGAGCCCGAGCACATCATATTCTCCGAAATCCCACAGTCTCCATTCAAAACCGACACATCGCAATGCGTCTTCCCCGCAGCCTCGTCGCTGGGCACGGTCGTGTGCCCGAAATTCACCGGAGGGAGCCTTCCGTCCTCCCCAAACTCCGCCATAGGCACTTCGATCTCTCTCTCTCTCAAACACACACACACACACACACGCAGCACCCAAAAACAAATATCTCAGCTTCACTCCAATATCCCGCCCAGCCTTTTATTATTATTACTACTACTACTGTTATTGTAATTATTGCGTCGGTGTAACATGTGCCGTCTCATTTCTCGATGCTCATATCCGCCAGGTTCCTACGAAATGAGGGGCTTCCTCCGTGCACCGAGCGCCGTCTGTGAATTACAGAAAGGATTAATGTTAACAGCAGCAAGGAGCCCCGAGAAGAAAGCACATTTTGTTTGCACTGAGCAGATTATCACAACACAGCGCAACGCATGCACCACTCTTTTTTTTTATGTGAACGGCGGAGCGAGAAGGCGAGTGAAGAGGGGGGGGGGGGTGCCTTTTACAACCCTTTATTAAAATAAAAGAGCATTCCTGCAGGTAAAATAATCCCCTCACAGAACTCATAATTAGCTAGATGTGTCCCGCACCCCGGCTCTGTGTCTTACCTCTACAGCTGCTGGGTCTCCCCATAGTCACAGCCCGTGTTTCAGCTGAAGTTGTTGCTCCAGTAGCCTGAGGAGCAGACTGTCGTTCGCTTTCTGTCAGCTCAGCTAGTTAGCAGGCTAACAAAGCTCACTCACTCACTCACTCGCTACTAGCCGAGGGAACTGAAGTTTCTTTCACAGCCGACCTGAAGTCCGACCGAGAGCTTCTGCTATTGGTTGACGGACTGACCCGTCTCCGTCGGCGAATCGCCGTGGTCGGCACCGGTTCGGCTCGGTTTTACGAGCGATAAAGAGCGCAGTTAAATCTGTCATGCGTCGTTACCAGGGAACAAACTTGTGTATGTCTCGTGAACGCGCACTACACAATTATTCTGCACACCACGCACCTTTCTCTGGGATTTTCAAAACAAACACTTCAATATATATTAGAATATAATCAAAAGGTGTATTTATTTCTATAATTAAATGTAGAAAGTGAACTCATGGATTTATTGCACACATGGTGACAGATAGTTGAACCAATAACCTTTTCTACAGATGCCTGAAGGTGCCATTGTCCGTACAGTTATATGCAGGAACAAACGGCGTGGGAATTCGCCATCAGGGAGGAGAGAAGGAGATGGAGTCTTTGTCCCCCACACCGTGTTTTGTTGGATAATGAACGCATCAACCTTAGAACAAAAGGTCTTGAGAAGATTCAAGCTCAAGCTGGTAAAGAATGTCCACAGTTGAACAAATCTTGCACCGAAAGGGGGCTGAACGGCCATTCAGCAAGGAAGATGCCATTACTCAGAAAGCAACAGAAAAATCCAGATTGCCATTTTTCGAATTCACTCACAGACAGAGACTTTAGTTATGGGTGACATGTTCTGTGGTCTGATGAAGCTAAAATTAAAGCATGTGGGCCAAAATCCCAGCAAACTATTCTAAGAGATGTGGCGAAGGACTTTTGGCCTAAGTAAGGCAGCTTAGAAGGTGATTCCACCTGATGCTAAGGAAATGTGTGTAAACTTCAGAATGTAAATCACTGTTTTCCAAATAGAAATAATCTTGGTAATGTTGGTAATCCGAACCAGGAAAAGGTTTGTTTCATTTAATGGCAGATATAATATTTTTATAGTGTGTGTAAATATCTGACTTCAACTGTAGTTTAAACTTTCATGTCTGTTCTTTTTAATAACTGTTTATTAAAAATAGATTTTTAGCCCATCGGTCTCATCTACATTTAGTTTAAAGATCTTAAAAAGTGCACTCCATTTGATTAAACTCAACCACATTTAGACATTAGTGGACATTATTCTCCAACTTTCACTTTTTCAACCAAAATGTTATGTTATTTGCCAAGTTTTTAAATCTCTACTCGCTAAGCTGCGCTCTTGGGCTAAGTCTGGAGAAAGAGTGAACAGGAACGTAATTCAAGTTGCTTCAGGGCCATTGTGAAGTTCCCATAGCCAGTGATGATTTGGGGAGACTTGTCATCTGATGGTGTTGATCTATTTTGTTTTATCAAGTCCAAAGTCAGCACAGCTGTCTAACAATATTTTTTGAGAGCTTTATTCTTCCTTCTATTTACAAGCTTTATGGAGATGTTAATTTCATTTTCCATAAAGAGTTAAGCAGTCCATACTGTTAAAAGAAACAATATTTGCTTTAATGATCATGGTGTTGGTCTGCCTGACTGTGGAGAAAACAGACCTCATCTGAAAAATAAAAATAAAAACCCCACAGATAATCAATGGAGGATTATCATGAGGAAGAAGAGAGAAACCCGACCCAACAAAGCAACCTAGTGCTTTCGTAACACCTCAGCAGAGACACAGGCTGATCACCTTCATGCCACACCGCCTAATGTTTTATGTTTTTATCAGCTTTTTGAATTGCCTTGTTGCTGAAATGTGCTATACAAATAAACATTCCTTGTTTTGCTTTAATGCAGTGATTCATGTACTGAATGTGTATCAATAGCTGAAGGCCATAATGATCAAAATTACCATTTGATACTACCTTGTGTGTAACGAATCTGAATAATATATGATTTGCAATCCTCCTGTCCATTTAGCAGAAAAGCACGCCCAAAGTCATTTTGAGTTTCTCCCATTTCCTAATATTTGCACCAACAGTTGTTGCTTTCCCATCCCATCCCAGCCTTGTGCACGTCTACAATTTTGTCCATAGTGTCCTCTTTGGTCTTGCCCACGGTGGAGAGGTTGGAGTCTGAGTGTGGACAGGTGTCTTATACGGGTAGAGAGTGGAAAATAGGAAGGCTTCTTAAAGAAGAACTAACGGGTCTGTTAGAGACAAAATTCTCGCTAGTTGGTAGGGGAGGAAATAATCAGTTCATGCAAGAAAATTCAAATTAATTGAAAATCATATAATGTGAATTACTTCGGTTTTTGTTTGATTTAGGTTCTTCCTCACAGTTGATGTGTACCTACGAAGGAATGAATCACATGAAGTGTACACTTCTTTAATTTGAAAGGTAACTAAATCCGTTATTGCTACTTTTTGTTTCAAAATGAGACTGTGGAACATATTCAAGTGTTGTTGGTGACAGTTTTACTGGAAGCTGCATGTGATGAATCCTAATGAAGTCATTTCAAAGGCTTGGCTCACATGACACTTGTTTATCTGTCACATCGTGTGCCTTGCTGATCTTCTTTGTGTGGGCAGCAAATACAGAAAAAAATTGTGCTAATCTCAGGAGTGAAGTAATTTAACAACCTCTTTTGCTGTTGTGTCAGATTTGTTTTTGGAAAATAAGAACTCATCCTTAACAAAAAAAAAAGGAATCTTGAACTGTTGTAGTTAAAGGCAGAACCCTAAAGTGATAGCGATAGGTGGTTCAATAAAAAGGCTGCACATGGAAAAAGTAAGTGTAGCCCATAATTAGGCTACATTTTTCTAAAGAGTGTGAGTAATAAGGCTTAAAAGTATTTAATTCGTGTTATTCACAGACAGCTAGTTCAGACGAAAGCACATGAGCACGATGGCGAATATTGAAGAAGGAAATGAATTGTATAACAGAGCCATCTGCTGGGCCATATGTGTACTGTTTTTGCTCTAATGAGGAGTTCCTTCTTTATCTGCAGTTTATTTGAGGCTGGCATGTAGTTTAAAAAACTAAATTTAGCCTCCATTTACTCTGCATGTGCATTTCTAGTTGTCTGTGGTGATACCAGAAAAACACTTTATCGCTGTTGTACATTCCAGTTGCCCAGAAACATTTCCACTTTAATTAACTGTAACAACCGCAGAATGCAGTTGCTAAAAGCATTGTGGCATTAATAGCCACACTTAGAGCCCTGCTTTTATTACTTTGCCCATCCCTCTTTTTCCAGTTGGACAGCACTAAGTCTTCTTCTATACCATACCAGAGTTTTGGTAGCATACAGAGCGTGGGGAGTCCAAAGTGAGGCCCATAATGGGCTCACTTTCTGTGCTGCCCACAACTTTAATTAAATAATGGTAAAAATCTAGCCAGCAGCACAGACAATTGACGCAGACTGACACTTAAACAAATTGTGTGTGTTAAAGTTCTCTGTTAATATGGCCATATGATTTGAAACACTGTGCTACTGAAAGACCCAGTGATGACTTAGTTTTCAGGCAAAGGTTACAAGATTTCGATTTGAAATGCCTTGGGATTTCAAAGATATCAGGATGCCACACACTCTTACACTGATTCCTAGAGCCCACACCAGAAAGATCCCCACACCATTACAGTTCCTCCACCATAAATAACACTAGGCATGAAATATTTCCCCACATATTTATCCTTTTTTAAAATAACAATCCTAGCTGGAGGTTTTGTTGCTTAAAAGCTTATTCTTGGTCCCAACCGAATAACTCCACATGCTTCTGTTTGTATTAGCATGTAGGTAGGGTCCAAGTTTTTCTTTGTGACATAAAAATTGTTAATCTTACATGTTTGGCTGGTGTTGGCCAGAGGGGCCAATGGAGCAATATGGCAGCCTTGCTTCTGTCGGTCTGTCCCAGGGCACCTGAGGCTACAATCGTAGTTTGCTTCCACCAATGTGTGAATGTGAGAGTGAATGAATAATGGAGTTGTAAAGTGCTTTGAGGGTCTCAAAAAGCATTATATAAATGCAAGCCATTATTATTAATATTATTATAAATAAGAAAATAATGCTAAAATACATCGACTTCTAGATGGATAGTGGCCATCTCACCTCTTCACAATGTCCTATCTTTGTAGTTTAGTCAGCCCATTTTTTAGGAAAAAACCATAAAATGCTCATTGGGAGGATACTTTATGCTCTCAAGCACTCCCTTCTGTAGTTGTATCTAAAAAAAACCAAAGATAACACTCTGACAGACAGAAAGATATTGGGGACTACCAAACAAATTGATTATCAAACAGCTATTAGTTGAAAACGAGTTGCTGAGAAAGGTAAGGATGACAGATGTTTCATGTCCTGGCAGGTCTTTGCTGTTTTCTTGAAGATATGGCTGTTATAATCTGCTGCAGCGCCAGCAACATTGTATATTACAGTTGTCTGTGCTATGAAAGAAACTGTAGTTTAAAGGAAGATATTTGCTCTAAGAATCCTGTTAATCTGGTTTCTCTTAAAAGTATTTCTGCAGCACAGATAATGAACAACACAGCTTATAAATATGACTTTGCAAAATCAAGGTGTTGAAATGAGGAGAAACAATGTCATAACAGCAGGTCAGTGTACAACACTGAATAACTAATATCTTAACTAAAAGTGCTGCAAAAGCAGAACACCTTAAATCAAAGTCAAACAAAGCCTGACCCAAACCAAGAGAGGGAAAACCGGGTGGGAAAATATGAAGGAAATGATATACAGAGGAAAACAGAAAGGAGTGTGTTTCCATGGAAAAGATGAGCCGTGTTGGCTGCAGGTAATCTAACAAGGAACAGAACAGAGGGGAAATTAGAAGGCCTGAGGGTAGGAAAATCTAAGAAAGAAACAAGTTTGTAATGTAATGGAACCAAAAAAAACCAACAAAAAAATAAAATCATATTTACGCAAAGTCCAAAATCTTTCAATAAATTATTGTTTTAATAAAACATAAAAAACACCTGAGACTTTTGTACTATATTATATTTATATTGTTGGATAATTTTTCACTTAATTCTATATGCCAAGTTTTTAGATACTATCCCCTTGCGGGAGCAAATATATCTGTCGAACTGAACAATATTAGTTTTTCACCTAAAGAATCGAAATATATCCATTTAAATAAGACAGGATAAACACAAAATATCTCCGTTTTAAATGATTGTCTTTATTGTACTTTGCAGGTCAAAGCATCAGGCATTATATTCAGTACAGATAAAGTACACATGCTGAGTATGTGAAATTCAAGCATTGTTGTTCTTCTAATATATTGGAACAATCTCAGTGGTACATTTGCATGAAGCAGGACACCAGAAATACACCAGCGGGTTGCTGCATCCATTGAAGACTTTCAGTTTGGGACAGTTGATGAAGCTGTTTATATAAGGACATGGATTGGCTGGGAAAGAGGAAAAAATAACAATTAGGGTACCTTTTAAAAAATAAGAACAAGTTTCTTCTCTATTTCTTTCTTCTTTTCTGCTACTTACTACAGAGTTTGTCCACACAGTTGTTTGGGCAGGAAGCACATGTGGTTCCAACCTTGTAAGGTGGCCATCTCTTAAAGTTTCCACTAAAGGATGACGATTGTTTATGTTTTGTAAAGAAGAGGATAGTCTTATTCAAAAATGAATGAAATTCTAATTTTCCCTTAAAATACTCCACACAATATCTTATAATGACAAAATGGGAATAGTAAAAAAAATAAAAAGGTCTTTGCAAAATTTTATAAAGGTAGAAAGCAAAAAAAAAAAAATAAATAAATAAATAATGCTTCAGATACTGCCATTTTTATAGGAAGCCACCTGTGCTAAGTTTAGTTTTTTGGATATCATGTGGAATCAAACACATTCATCTATATAAGGTCTCACACTTTACAGTTCCAATAAGAGCAGAAACCAAGAAATAGATTGTGTCAAAGCACCAATCTCGAGTAGATACAAAAAACTTTTAGCAGCACTGAATGTCCTGAAAAACAATCTGGTTACCCACAATTACCCTCCCTAGATATGGATGTCCCTCCAAACTCTTTAAAAAGAACTGCTTTGCTCAGATAGGTGACCAATAACACATTGGTCAAGTAGGTCGTTGTGGAGACTGAACCGCTCAGAAGGTCAACCATTTCCAATGGACTTAACCAATCAGGCCGTTACAGTAGTGAACAGATACACAGTGCATCACAATACTCTGTAAAACACTCTGAGATGCTATTTTGTATGAAAAGTGCTTTATAAATAAAGTTTGATTTGATTTATGCATCTAACTTGAATTTTGCCAGGACATACCTTAGAAATACCTCTGGTCCAATTAATCCAAAATTAAGGATTCTGACCTGTACTCCCAGCATCACGTCTGGAGAACAGGCACTGCTCATCATCTGGCTAACATCATCCCTACTATGACACATAGTGGTGGCAGCATCATGCTGCTGGGATGTTTTCTGTGGCAAGAGCTGGGTGACTATTTTGCATAGATTGAAGGATTACAGCATTTAGCTTTAAAGAGATTTGAGAAAACCTGCCCTGGCAGGGTTGGAACACAAACTAATGCAAATATGTATTACCCTACACAACAATGAACTGAAGCACACAGCCAAGGTTAATCAGAAGGGGCTTTAGGAGCAGTCTGTGAATGTCCTTGAGTGGCCCAACCAGAGCCTGAGCGGAAATCCAAATAGAAAAAGGCCTAAACAATTTCTACCAATGCAATCCATCTATTCTGATTGAGTGTGGGAAGATCTGATTAGAAGAATGGTAGAAAAAACCTGAAAACATGTGACATACCAAAGAAAACCTGAGACTGTCAAGGCTCCCCAAGGTGTAAAAAAAAAAGCATTGAGCAAAGGATGCAGATGCTTATATACATGCATTTTCCCCCCATTCATTTACAAAAATTCCAAAAACGTTTTAAACTTGCCAACAGTATTGTGTGTTGAATTTTGACAAATGAAATCAATTAAATCAAATGCCATTTGCAAAAAACTAATGTAACAAACTGTGGAAAAAGTGAAGATCTGTGCATACAGTTGTGACCAAAAGTTTTGAGAATGACACAAATATTAGTTTTCACAAAGTTTGCTGCAAAACAACTTTTAGATCTTTGTTTCAGTTGTTTCTGTGATGTACTGAAATATAATTACAAGCACTTTATATGTTTCAAAGGCTTTTATAGACAATTACATGACATTTATGCAAAGAGTCAATATTTGCAGTGTTGGCCCTTTTTTTTCAGGACCTCTGCAAGTCGACTGGGCATGCTCTCAATCAACTTCCGGGCCAAATCCTGACTGATAGCAACCCATTCTTTCATAATCACTTCTTGGAGTTTGTCAGAATTAGTGGGTTTTTGTTTGTCCACCCGCCTCTTGAGGACTGACCACAAGTTCTCAATGGAATTAAGTTGAGTTTCCAGGCCATGGACCCAAAATTTCAACGTTTTGGTCCCCGAGCCACTTAGTTATCACTTTTGCCTTATGGCACGGTGCTCCATCGTGCCTAAAATGCATTGTTCTTCACCAAACTGTTGTTGGATTGTTGGAAGAAGTTGCTGTTGGAGGGTGTTTTGGTACCATTCTTTATTCATGGCTGTGTTTTTGGGCAAGATTGTAATTGAGCCCCTTCCCTTGGATGAGAAGATACCCCACACATGAATGGTCTCAGGATGCTTTACTGTTGGCATGACACAGGACTGATGGTAGCGCTCACCTTTTCTTCTCCGGACAAGCCTTTTTCCAGATGCCCCAAACAATCGGAAAGAGGCTTCATCGGAGAATATGACTTTGCCCCAGTCCTCAGCAGTCCATTCACCAGACTATGTGCAGAAGATCAATCTGTCCCTGATGTTTCTTTGCTGCCCTTCTTGACACCAGGCCATCTTCCAAAAGTCTTCGCCTCACTGTGCGTGCAGATGCACTTACACCTGCCTGCTGCCATTCCTGAGCAAGCTCTGCACTGGTGGCACTCCGATCCCGCAGCTAAATCCTCTTTAGGAGACGATCCTGGCGCTTGCTGGACTTTCTTGGACGCCCTGAAGCCTTCTTAACAAGAATTGAACCTCTTTCCTTGAAGTTCTTGATAATCCTATAAATTGTTGATTTAGGTGCAATTTTAGTAGCCACAATATCCTTGCCTGTCAAGCCCTTTTTATGCAACGCAATGATGGCTGCACGCGTTTCTTTACAGGTCACCATGGTTAACCATGGACGAACAATGATTTCAAGCATCACCCTCCTTTTAACATCTCAAGTCTGCCCTTCTAACCCAACCAGCCTGACATAATGATCTCCAGCCTTGTGCTCGTCAACATTCTCCCCTGAGTTAACAAGACGATTACTGAAGTGATCTCAGCAGTTCCTTTAATGACAGCAATGAAATGCAGTGGAATTTTCATGGCAAAGAAGGACTATGCAATTCATCTGATCACTGTTCATAACATTCTGGAGTATATGCAAATTGCTATTACAAAAACTTAAGCAGCAACTTTTCCAATTTCCAAAATGTATGTAATTCTCAAAACTTTTGGCCACGACTGTACTTTAAGGCGGTGGAAAATAAAGGAAAGATTTTCTTAAATCACATGTAAAAGTAGCTAATATAATGGGTGTAGAGGATGTCACGTACGCTCTGTAATAATGGCAGCCGTAGAAGTAGATGTTGTTGGGGCACAGGGCAAGTCCACATCCCACTTTGTAGGAGCTGTTCCACACCACCTGGCAACAAAACAATTACTGGTCATTTCTGGCACTGTTGCGTTTAGAAAACGTCGAAGAGAGTATTTTCTTTAACCACCTAAGACCTCTGGACCAGGGGGAAAATAAGAGTGATTTAAAGTGGAGTGTTTCTCATAGAAATAATAGTCTGATAAAAATGTTGCATAGATTGGAAACAATTCTTTGGTAAACGCAGCATTGGTCACACAATTCAAACCTAAACAAAGTATTAGATTTATTTATAAAAAATTAAGCATAGGAACAATATTACCAATTGATGCATTTCTAAGAACAAAAATCGGGCCAGAACAGTTTTACTGTGAAGGTATCTAGGAAGTCATAAACTCCACAGATAAGATGTAATTAATGCACATTTGCCTGTAGCTACTGTTGGAAAAAGGAGACATGGCTTGCCCAATGTATTCCCAAATCCTTTCGAAATCCTTTTCCAGACTCAGTTTCAGTCCGCAGGTCTCAGGCAGTTTTAACATTTTTGGCTTTTCATATAGAAACCAAAAAATGGGATGGACACAGATAGTCTGATGAAAGAATTAATGCAACTTTTGCATCTTGATTTTGGAAGAAAAGTTGGCATAAAGAGCAAACTGGTTGGTGCAGCCAATTTTTAAAAATCAAGACGTTTATCATGTTGAAAACAAGAGTGGAAATAAAGTCTGTAAAGATAAATTATCGTCGATAATCTTATTTCTTAATTTTAAAAAAATTGTACTACTGCAAACCTGGTATGGTTTGTTTTCTAGAAGAGTAAAACGTCAGGACACCCTATCCCCTAACAGGTAGTCCATATTTACCATCTTTGTTTGATATAACCTCAGTCAGTGGGTTTACATGCGGGAAGAGAAAAAAATTATTATTGCCTTAGTTTGATTAGATTTGGACTTTTGAAATTCAAATATAAACCTTAGTCTGGCTGAAGTCGAACCAAACTGGCGTCCTCTTAATCCAGCTAAGAAACCCAGATAATGCAGTTGAAAAACAAAATTTCTCTGATGTATACGACGTCCCGGGTTAGTTGAGCTATTTTTACCTGAGGACTGCCCCTTTCGGAAATGACAACACCGCGGAAGGGGGAATAACAACACCAGTATGACAACAACACTGCAGTAGCAAAAAGTGTAACACAATCAAACAGTACAGTACTTACAAAATGTACATTGTTGTCATCCATTTCTTTGCTCATTGTGCATATCCTGCTTTTACTCCGTCTGCTTCCCTGCTGCCAGCATTTGTTTACTATCTGTAAACAAATGCCAACAGGAAGAATGCCGACGTGAAAGGGCGCATATCGCTGCCTACCGTCGCGGAGTCAAATGCACTCATTCAATAATTAGATTCCCTGACTGACGTGTAAACTCGGATAAAGGGTCCTATTCTGTTTAAGGTATTGGCTCGATTATTGTCATAGCTCAATTTAGATGTGTGTCTACACACACTGAGTGGGAGGCTTTTTGTGGTCAGCCAACAGTCACTGTCATCAGTCTAAGGAAATTTAATCTTATTTCATCTGTCCAAAAGACTTTGGACAGATGAAATCAGTACTGATTTTTGTCTACATGCTCTCTAGAAAATTTCAGTCTGACCATCATATTTTTCTTTGAGAGGAAAGGTTTCCTCCCTGCACACCTCCCATGAAAGTTAAACTGGTGCCGTCTCTTTCTGACTGTAGAAGCATGCACTTTCATATGAACAGTAGAACAAGAGTGGTAGAGGTCAAGTGATGACATTTCAGGATTTTGGTTAATTCTTCTAGCACCTTGAGGTCTGCTATCAGGGTGAACTTGCTTAGATTGTCAGATCTGGGCATCTTATCAGTTGTAAATGGCCTTTATTTATGGGGGATTTGTTGTGGCATAATGAGGAATTGGATGCGAAAATATTCCTAAAAAGCTACAAAAATGACATCCTGTCAAATTAAGATGGCCATGATCATCTGAGGAATATTTCTATCATCTTGGGAATCTGATATGACAGATATGAAACAGACTGTCATTGAATAGATAGATTATTTTTTTTTTAAAGGAGTGAAATCAACATAGATAGCATCAATACTGTGGTTACCTGTGTGTAGTGACCGATGGGGTGTCCGTTGGTGGATCCATTGGGATAACGATAGTGTGACTTCTCGTCATGCCAGGCACTAATTACTCCTATCCATGAGGTTTGGGAGGATGAATAGAACAGATTCTCACCTAATTCATATCCTGGGTAATGAGGGGAAACACATGGCAGCACTGATTAATGAGTATCGGCAAATAGTTTTTTTGTTTTTGTTTTTATCTCTCATGAGATTACTCTATTTGTATAAAACAAGCTTCATTAAAAAGCCTATTGATGACATTCTCCTTAATGATAATATATATCACCTAATGTCATTTATTATTAAAAGAAGACATGATAAATGACAATAAGATAACATTCCCAGTATCTGTGACTGCTTTTAACTCAAGGACAGTCGGTTCAAAAAGAGCTTTTACACTAATAGAGGATATATTTATGGTCCTGAAGGATGCAACAGACGTCAAAAAGAAAAAGAGAGGATTAAAAAGAGGCACAACATATGTACCATCAAGCAGATGGGTGCTGGCTGGTCCATGACCAAGAGTACATTTGTCAACCCAAGCCTGAGCACTGGCTGCTAACTCCAAACTGTAGGTCTGAAGGGGAACAAAAACAATTAAAGGTTTACTTTAGGTAAAAAAAAAAAAAAAAAAAAAAAAAAGATTAACTACAGTGGAAAAAAATACAAAACAAAACAGACTGTTCTACTGCTTGGACCCTTTAGTGCATGAAAAATCGGTCTTAAATCCTCTGCCAAATTGGGGCTAAAAAGGGTCTTCCAACAAGACAATAAACTAAGATAAAAAGCAATCAGGGGATGGATAGGAAACCCATACTGAAGTTGAGATAATGGCAATGTCCAAAACTTAAAACAACCAAATAAACTTGTACAAATTCTCTAAAATGAAAGGGGTTTTAAATTGTATTTGGAGATAATCAGAAGTTAGCTTTTTATGCATCTTGATGGTTTCACACCTGAATTCTTGGGGGATTGTTGGCATCTACTATATGTAGTTTGCAGGCTTGAGCATTTTTAGTCTATTTAGACACACCTAGCATTTAGCAGACTTCAAAAGTAAATAAAAATCAAAGTATCTTGATGGTCAAGACTTCAGCTAGATTTGTAGCACCTGAATTATAACTTAAATATTTCGCCAACAAATTCAAATGTGCCAGATAACTTTGAGCAGTGGAACAACAACAACAATCTTCACAACACTGATTCTGAAAAGCGGCCTTTCATTTGTTACTGTCTTGCTGTGAGGTAACTTTGTTGACTTCGCTTGCTCAGTTGCAGAAAAACAAATGTTAAAACGGATGTTGAAGAAGGTCCGACCATCATCAGCATGTCGGCGGCAGGAGGCTCAACTGCTCTCCTGAAGGCATTGTGCACATCTACGATCTCGGACTGCACTGTTGTGTTCTCTGGGCAAACATCTGCGCGCACACAAGAACATGCACACACAATAAGAACCGATGTGTAAACAGCAGATTAAAGACACAATGATCGCTGACATTTACTCTGGCGGCTTAAGATATGACTAACAAACACACCCTGGTTTAATTACTCTGAAATGGCTCGACTTAACAAAGGAACACAGAGACAGGACTGAGCTAAATCCACTAATCTGACTGGGAGCAGTATTGGCAAGGTTTCAGATGAAGCTGAAAATAAAACAGCGCAGCTAAACCCGCCTGCTGGATTTAACTGGGCGCTTACCTTGCTATGAACACACGATGATGTGAAACCATGTGCATGAGGGAACGAGAGAAAAAAAAAATCAGGTTAGTTTATATTTTTTGATACAAAGATGTGAGTAAAGGAGTTTTAACAACTCAATGAACTGCTGGGTTTTCTATAATGTACAAATTTACACCATGAATTTCCGGTTAATTGCTTCCTGAAAGCATCTGAATTCCTGCTGAGAGCTTAGTGCTTGTTTAACTTATTTTTTCCAATGTTCCTGCTTTAAATTGTTGAAAGTGTTAGGATAAATCAGATAAAAACAATAACCAATAAAGCTCCATATTTAGTTTGCACATTTTGTTTTGAAGCCTGTATTAATAAAACATTTATTACATTCACTGACTACTGAGAGACGTTGAGCACTCAGAATTTGTTTTTTTTCTTTTTCAGATTTGTATGTAATTTGGATTTCTTGGAGAAATGTGATGGCTATGTAAATGATGTGATTGTGAAGATTTGCTTGAATTTCTGCCCTCTTGTTCATGAATGTTTAAACTGTCCTGTTCTGAAAGAAACATGCTCCTGTTCTGGTCAGCTCGAGTAAATCAATACATTTCTTTGTTCTTGTGACATACAGATTAGCATTATTTTAAATAACCTATGTCTGTTTGTATTTTTGTTGAATTTTGTCCTTTAAAAAAATATTTTACATAAAACTCCTCCTTGAAAGGTATTTACTTAAATGTTGTACAGCTTCATCACATTTAAGTTGTATTTAAGAACACTGGATGGATTTCCGAAATATTTAGCAACAATAAAACACATGAAAGCGCTTTGTGAAACATACCAGGAAAAAAGCATGCTAACTTAGGATATATGCACTTGTTGAGCTAATTGACACATACCTGAGTTCAGTGCATGCTTTAATAATCTGAATATATTTAGCCACTCCTGGAGTGTAGAAGCAAAACACAAGAAGGTCTTAAACTCAACTAAATTCAAAGCATAGTGTAGTTAGGATCTGTTTTGAAGATAACAGATAGTTAAAGTTTAATTTTAAAGTATAATTTCCACTCGCTTTGCACATTACAGACTCAGATAATTCAAGGTATTAGAGTTGCACTTACCACAACACAAACAGTGTACACATCTTGGAATGTCAAGATGCAAATCAGGATGACAAACATCTTCCCAACAACAAGGAAGATACCTCTGCAAAAGAAGTGTAATACTGTAATATTCTGCACAGCCTCTTGACTCTTGTTTGTTTCTTTTCAATAACATATTCTACTCTAGTAAAACAAAACGTTTCTTAAATGAGTTACTTTGTCTTTTTCATTTTTTGTTTTTAATACAGCATAATCATAATTGCAAAAATAACAATAAGATACGTAAATTTTTAAGTTAAAGCGAAACCTGTATGAGGTTTGCCTTCTCGACAGCTGGATGTTCTTCTTAGATAAATCTGTCCCCTCTGAACTGACATACCTGCTCCCTGGTCTTCTTTTCCTTCTTCTGGAGAAGGTGAGTTAAATATTTCCTTCTCCTTTTATAGAGCCGCCTCATGTGGTCAGTGTAGTCAGAAATCCAGCACATTCCCATCCAGGTGATAATGACGCAGCATAAACCATGGCTTTACACAATGAATCCTGAACAAAAACAGTAAAATCCATCTCCTTGCTCTAAAGACGCCTTTTCTACTGCAGGGTGCAACTGACAGGTCATGCATAATGAATTGTTGAGCCCAGGGGTTTAGTGAATTCCTGATATATTAACCAGTATTTACACAGTGGAGAATGGAAGCACTGTTGAGTTCAAGGTAAACAAAGGTAAAGGAGAACTGGTAGCATACATTAAACTAAATGTCATGTATGTAGATGGATACAGCTTGTGTAGACTGAAGACACACCCTGTCATAATCTTTGCACATGATGCAGGATAAGAAAAAGGTTATTCTGAGGAGCAGAGCAGCAGTGTCAACTGGAGTTCGGACATTTTGTGATGTGCTTTAACATTATAAACATTTTATAACAACATCATTTTAAGCTGAAGCGCTTGATATGACATGTTAAAAAAAGGACACGGAGAGCGCAGAACTCAATGCATGATCAACCCCGAACCACCGAATTGAATTATTTATAGAAAATATGTAACATTTAATCCAAATCTGTTCATAATTTTTTGAGCTATTTTGCTAAAAGAGAGAGAGATGCCAACATGAGCTCCATGAGGCAATAAACTGATGAGATAAATATTCCGCCAAAGTAAAACTGTTTAAGTGTTGCAGTTCCCCCGTTCTACCTCTAGGTGCTGTGTGTACACCATAGACTGCATATTACATCATCACCGTTGCTTTTTACGACATGACAGCACTGAAAAGAAGTTATCTTTTTTGCAAAAATAGTGAAAACTGGATTTTTTACACGTACACTTTTCAAGTAAAAGCCATTTGTGACTAATAACCCTGCATGTAACCAAAAAGTTTCTAAAGTTTTACCAGGAGAACCTCCCCCCCCCCCCCCCCAAAAAAAAATTAACTGATTAAATGTTGATCACATGCATGATTCTGCAAGTGACAAAAGGTTTTACAGCTAAAATAATATTTTCAGAAGAAAATGTCTGTCATGAAAAACCAGTGTCCTTCATGCATTAGGCAGTTCTAAATGCAATTGCTTTTCTTGCACAGACAACAGGATTGTATAAATAGAGTAACAAGTACTTTATTTATTTAATGGTCATACCCGTACAGCTACAACGTCTTAACTTTACATCTGTGTTAGCAAGCTCTTCCTGTATGTCTGTTTTCTCGGTTGTACTCAGGTTTTCTCTTTTAGTTGAAACATAAAAATTTTTTTAAGGGTAACGTTTTTATTTTAATTATCTAATTATATTTATTTTGGACTTAGCAGTGTCTAGATTCTCAAACCTATAGAGTATATAAGTATATATAGTGCGATATCCCATGATGGTAGGTAAAGGATTCCTAAATGGAATTAAATTTTATTTACTTTACTGATTGTTATTTTGGGCTTGGTGGTGGATCAGGTGGTTAGCTGTATTTTCTCTGCATTAAATGTGAAATGCAAAGTTCAGTCAATTTATCTTCTGCTGTCAGTGGTAATAAATGTTAAGTTCAACGATGCATATCATGGGTGTAGCTCATTATGTACCATTGGCTTTGCATACATCCAGATGGTTCTCCCTACACAAAACTCTTTTTCATAGAGTCAGAAGGACTTCATGGAAAATAGCTCTCATTATGATTTCCTGATCAAGACAAATACTATTGGTCAGAGGAAGGTATACATGAGGGACATTCACTTTGATGTATATAGTTGCTGAGATGACAAGGAGAACAATGGTAATAGGGCTCATTTTGTTCAAACTAGTTCAACATGATCATGATTAACAGAGAGAATATCACTAAGAAAGAAAGAAGAAAATATTTTCTGTCTAACCAGTTCGTTAAAATAAAATTAAGAACACAGCACAAAGATTATTTTCTTTATTATCTTCTTTATCTAAATTGTCTTTATGTCCTATTTCAACACTAGGGGGCACTGTGTCATCTCTGATGACAGGAGGTGTTGAGATCCAACAGAGGAACACAAAAATCTGACACCTTGAATAATAACAACCAATCCTCTGATTTAAAAAAAAACATTAACAATGTTTCTCTTAAATTAGAAACCACATTCAGTGATGTGTTTTGTTCCACTACTTCTCCCATCTAATTAGCTGTCTCATTCGCTCAGATCAGACTAATGCTTCCATAAAACAGTCTGCATAAACGGCACACTTGGCTGCTCATCTTTATAACTGGTTTCACTCCATTTGTCACATTTCAGTTCACCAGCAGATAAAACCCCCCACATGGCAGCTTGACCTGTCGGGCCATTTAAGGCTGTACGGTCAAGCTTTTGATGCAGTCACAGCCTGTTAAGCACACATAATACACACTAATAAAGCATCTAAAGAGCAAAAGCTGACAATGACATCCAGTTTTATAGTTGGGCTTTTTTTATCCTCAGGTAAATAGTGTTGACAGTTACACAGAGGGAGATCATCAGAGGCTTTTGAATCTCTGAGCCAAGATCTCTCACCATTTTGGTATCTGTTAGAGTCCCTCCCCCACCTTTTTAAATGGTTAGAAAACAACATTAACTGCTTCAGGTCTCTCAGTGGTTTATGATTTGCCAGAGTGGCCGTTTGAACCTTTTATCTTTGGAGGTGGGGTAGAAATGCCCTTCCAAAATTGGCCTTTCTTTGTCCAAACCGAACAGAAATGTGTTGGCAGATTCTGCTAACAGGGCTGGTGATTAAAGCCTAATGGGGGCTCCTGATGTGATAGCAAACAGAGGCAGAAAATGTCCATCTTTAAAAGAGACATATCATTAACTTTGAACCCTGTAGAAAAGTTCTTACAGCAACATCTGAGCAGGACACTGAGAGCGTACTGGCGAATGGGGGAGCAGATTCCCTATTAGCCAGAAATGAGTCAAGAGGAGCCCTGAGTCATGACCACATTAGATGTACTGGTAGGTCTAATCATGTTCAGCTTTCTCCAGTCATATTGACATCAAAAAGCAAGTACTTCTTTGGAGTTTTCTTTAGTTAATCAGGATATTTCTGACTAGCTTGAATAAAAAAAGAATAAGCAGGGTAAAGGCAAGTCTTTTTTTTTTCTCCTGTCAGCTTATGCAGACACTATGGTGGGACTGGTTCCCTTATAGTGTATGTGGCAGATTTGCTCTTCAGAAAGAGGATGCTATTTTACCTGTTTTTAGAATGTTTTTATGACTTTATTTAATTAGTGACAAACATAGCTTATAGCTGGTTAAAGTGGCAGCAAATTGAAGAGGCCACTGCAATCATTAAGCGACAATGATACCAAGGATGGAGAAGAAAAACAAGTGTTTGGGTGAAGGATGGAAAAAATAAATAAAAACAAATAATTAGAAAACTGCATTTCTTATTAACTAAGGTAATCTTGGTCTAATATTACATTTTTTAAATGAAAAGTTGTTTCAGTGGTCTCACACATAAATTGAAATGTCCAAAAACAATGTAATATCTAAAACTTTGCTGGGATGAGTTAAGTACTGTAAATGTTCCCATTATCATTGTGATAAGAACTGCTGGCAATTAAATTACCAATACAGCTACAAGTAGGACACATTTCGTTACAAAGAAGCAGAAGGCCTCATTCTAAATTATCCTTTGTCCCCAAACTGAAACAAAAAATTTCTAAGTAACCGTATTCATCCATAACCTTCCTAAAATCCTTGAGTAGAAGCTGCTTGTGCTTTTAAAAATAATTTCTATTTGAAAACATCTCTGTTCAGAGCCCACCATGAATTATCAAGTTGGAATTCATGTGGTAATCCAATAAAGTCTTTATTTTTGATTGAGCGAAAAATCTGTTTCTTTTCATTTGGTTTCCTTTATAAAGCTGAAAATAAGCTGCATTGCTAATGGACAAAGGACCATCGAGATACAGTTTAAATTAAAAATTTTGAATTTGATTAATGAATCTCCTTGATGAAAGTGCAGCACAGAAATTCTGATTGAACGTACAATCCCTCATTACAAAAGCATGTTCATTACACAGCAGCTCATTATAACTTATAACTAAATGCAAATGGCAAATGTAGACTTTGTTCTACATCCAACGTGATGCTCATGTTTTCAACATTTCTGCAAAAATTTAGCTTAAAAACCTCCTTAACGGAAACAGACATACATTTCAAAATTATTAATTAGATGTTAATGTTAATGATGCATACATGTAAATTGTAAAAATATGTGTGCTTTGCGAGGAACCCCTGAAAATGAATAATTTTGATGCTTAAATAAAATGATTCCTTTACAACGAGCATTTAAAGGCATATCAGCCCAGTCTGATGTCTGTTGGTTCCAGTTTCCATAAACTGTTTCCACCAGAACTTCAAGAACATTTCCAGTAGATTAAATTGAAAATTTTAAAGTTATTTTGCAATTGAATAAAGGCAGCCTGAATTGCCAAATGTACTATTCCAAAAAGCCTCTGCCGTCTCCGATCTGCTGTCCTACGTAAAATAGTAATTTTGTAATGGCTGCGAAGAAACGTGGTAGTCTGAGCAAAGCTGCAAACAATATGTCACACGAGCTGTAGACACACCCCTTTACATAATCCAACCCACTTCAACGTCAGGAATATATAAATGTTGTTGGCACTAATGCACCTCAATGTTGTGAGCCAGTTGCAGAACAACACTAGCTCAGCAGATTTTAACTAATTTAAAGTGTGCATTCTTTATGTAGTTAAAATTAATAGTTAAATAACAAACTTCAGATAGGCTTTCACAAGTACAAAAATGAGTTTAAAATCTCTAGAAATTAATTAATAATAGAAATAATTACTCTTCTGAATTGACATTCAACTGAATTTAACAGTTTCTATTATTGGCCTGATGGTTTTTTGTAAGACCTGTAATGGCAGAAAATCCTCAGGGTTTCCATAATAAAGAAGACTGAATCCGAGAAAGTGTTTAAGTATTTAATACAAACATGCTTTGGCCAAAACATGGAGGGGACAGAGAGTACTCATGCATCACCCCACCCAACCATTCTGACTAACAGCTTAAATAGTATTCAGCAATCACTGTTTATCTCTGCAGACGTCTTCTCCAATTTTTACGCCCAGCCTCTGGACAGCTGCTCCATGCGAGTCTGATAGCGAGGCATGAAGCAGCACATCTGAGGCTGGACAGCTATCTTGCTACCCCGGCGTCTGTCTCTCTGGTGACCTGACACATCTTTATCATAACATTAATCTGGAACAATAACTTTGTCATCTTTCCCTAGATGCATTCACTAGACAGAGGATATATACTGAAATTCTAATTACCTAAGAATTTTCCACCACAGACCCTTGTGCAGACAACAATCATGGACACAGATGGAAGGTTTAAATAGTTTTTCGAAATTTGAAGTGGGCATGTGGATTCATCCAAGTTTCAAGGGGAGTCCCAGTGCAACACTGGCGAGAAGAGATTGGTGGTTATAGATGGTAGGGCAATGCGGTGACAAAGGAGGAAAATATTTTACTATTGATTGAACTGTGGAGTTTCCAGGTAGAAGGTGAGTTCATCCACAGAGGTTGAGACTGACTGGTGTTAGTGAGTGGAGCTGGATGGTAGTGTTATATTTTTGATACTTTCCTCCAGGAAAAAGACAAAGATGACTGAACAGCAAAAACCAGGGGAGAAGGATATAATTTTGACCTGTTTGTCTTGAATTGAACTGACCTAAATTAAAATGAATTTGCCACACTATCAAAATTTTATTGCATGTGCACATGTCCTCATTTATGAGTAGGGACAAAAAAATGGATAAGAATGTTTTCATTGTTTTTGACATCCAGTTCCCAAAGCCAATGATGGACTTCCATAAAGTAAGCTGATGTTTATTTCCTAAAACCTTTGTTAGTCAGGCTTGTATGTTTTTAATGTCTATGGACTTGTTTACAGGGTCTACGTTCAGGGAACTAAACCCAAATCCTGATACTGCCACCCTCATGCTTCACAAATCATCTTCATCTTGTCCACAATCTGCATTACTGATTTGTGCACAAAATTGTTGAATACATCTTATATTTCCATGCAGATGATTCTGTAATTTACTACTGTTCACACTTAATCAAGCAAGCATTTGAATTTCTGTTGTCTGCTGTTGGTGCAGTACAGATTTGTCTCAAGCAAAAAAAACAGTTTTTAAATGCTGGAAAAATCCAATATAATGCTTTATTTAAAAAAATATCTGTACCTTCACCAATCCTTGTAATAAAAATGGCCCAAGGTAAAACTCTGGAGCTAGTCACCAGTTAAAGGTACCTGGGAATAATTATTGATGGGGAGCTTTCTTTTAAACTTCATATTGAACACTCCTTAAATGTATGGTTATATACACACTGGGTGACTCTGGTTTACAAAGCTGTTAATATGGTTCCGACTTACTTATGCATTTTTTGCTGGAGAACTGAAAGTCATTATGCCTTAAGATCGAATGACATTTTGTGTTTCTCTGTTCCTCTTGTTCAAACGGAAACAGAAAAGCTTTCAGTTTCGTCGCTCCCTCTATTTGGACTGCCCTCCAATCCTAACTGAAACTGTGACACTGCTTCACGAATGTTTTCTGCTCTGTCTTAAGATACAGACAACAGAAATCCTTCGAACAGTGCCTTTGTTTTAAATCTGAAATTCTTACTGTAATAATAATTTCTGCACTTTATTTGTCAAATAGTTTGCACTTTATATATTTTTAAAGTAAGTTTTTGTTGTTGTCCCCTAAGATGTGTGCTGCTCCTTTCCTTGTTGAAGCAGTCTTGATCTTATTGGGTCTTTTTTCTGATAAAATGAAAATTTAACAGTAATAAAATGAAATAAAAATCTTTTTAAAGCTATTCTGGCACCAGATTTGTTCAGAATCTTCAAATATTGTTTTGGTGTTTTTAAATCACGCCTAATAACCTATTATTTTCCTCAGGCTTTTAATCCCCAATATCACTTTTAAGCAGCCTTCTTTTTATTTCTTCAGTGCTTGGCATATTTTAGGAGAATAACGTTATTTGCCTTATTTTATTGGTGGCTTTATTTTAGCTAATTGTTTTAAACTGTGTTTGCTTTTCCATTTTTGTATTCTATTTTTTCCCCCCTTTTTATGTCTTTGCCACTTAAAGCACTTTGGTCAGTTGTAATGCTGTGTTGAAAGCGCTCTATAAATAAATTGGTATGGTATGGTATGAAATCTTTGCAAGGCTGATGAACACAAGCACCTCATTTTCAGGTGCTCATGTCTTTTGTTTATATCATGGTAAACCTCTATAAATGTCACTCAAATTTTTTTTGGTAGATCCTCGTTCTGCCATCACAATAGTGTAGTACTGAATGTCATCAATTAAAAAAATATGGAGGTGCAATCTGTTCTTTATTGGCTCTTTATTCGTTTTTACCCTGTCTGTCACATTGGATGATATTTTGTGTGTGTGTGTGTGGGGGGGGGGGGGGGGGGTTACAAATTTTGTAAGTATGTTATAAAAATAAACCTTCAGAAAGAAAACATGGCTAAACTTGATATTACATAAATGGTTAAGGATTCAATTTTATATTTTGCTGTTTTAAAATGGAGCCAACCTTTTTCATTCCTTGCAGGATGTAAGACTCTTTATGAGACATGTAATCTCTTTGTGGTTATCAGACATGAAAGGAAAATAATCAGACTCCTTCTGCTGATACCTCATTATTTTCCTGCTGCTGTTTGTGCCCATTTGGATTGCACATGAAACTTATGGATGTCAGTCTTGGTCCATTAGGGGGCAGCAGAAACACACTCTGATAATTGGCTTGTTTACGTTTCCTTTAATCCAGAGAAACAGGAGGATGCACATTGTTGTCTGTCTGCCTGTTTGATGTATTTATTTCAGTCTTTTACCTCTCTGCTTTAAGCTTCACCGAACTCTGTACGAACTTTTCAGCCTGTTTGGCATCCAAATGATTATATGCAATGTTTTTATGCCTCGATGAGTCCATCAGGGTATACACCTGAATCCTGAATCATGAACCAAAGTTGCAGAGCTGAAACCCTCTGTAAAAGCCCCTCAAAATTATAATCTTATACTTTTAAAGGCAATACAGATGTTTGCTCTTAACAAACATAAATCTCTGCTGGTGCTCTCATTTTTTGTAATTTATGCAATAAAGCGGGTGCTTTTTTGTGCTTAAATTGCTTTAATTTGCTATTAAATGTCATAACTCTCAGGTTGAGGCATTATATTGACCCCAACCCCCCTGCCTTATAGTGTATAGTGTGTTGGTCCTTGCTTTGCTGCCAAAACTGCTCTGACCCATCAGGGAAGGGAATATCATTTTCTTCTATTGCTTCCATGCTCAATTTGTAACGCTGAAGTGTTATCTTTTTTTTTTGTGGTGAACGCAACAAACCAGCTGTGTTGCTGTTCTTCCATTGTTCCTTCCTTTGTTACCCTTTGACAGGTACTGAACACCGCAGAGTAGGAGCCCCTCACAAGAACTGCAGATCTTGAGATGCTCTGACCCAGTCCTCCAGCCATCACAATTTAACCCACGTCCATCTAATGAAAATCTTTAAGCTTGTCATGAGTTTAATTGTTTTTTTGGATTTGTGTTACTCTAAGTCCCTGTTCATTTTTGCTGTATTCCCTTAGTTGAATATGTATGACCATTACTGATAAAAGACAGGAAAAACCACTTGTCCTCTTTCAAATGTTTCATACAGTAAAACAAACTAGCATCAGACAAAGATAACCACATGATAATACAAATTGCACTTTTCAAATGATTTAATTTCTCAAGCGAAGAGACATGTTCAATCCAACCTAGCCCAATATGAAAATATAGTTGCCCTTGTAATAACTGTGATTAGCCACATATTGTGGTTCAATTTCAGTCAACGGACTTTGGCTTGATCAATTCAAGACATTTAAAATAACAAAATCTCCTAAATTGAACCTAACTGTCAACATGAAGTAGGCTAAAATATCTCAAATATCAAAACACATTATACCCCAGTCTAAATACATTCAAAATTAGATATCCATCTGAAAATGGCTTTAAAAGCCATTGACAATGACATGATCACTGGGGAACCTTCCAGACCTTTTGGGCAATTACTTTTTCACATAGGACTAGGTTGATTTGGGAAGCTTTTATACCTTAAAATTAAATTAAAATAACCATTTGAACTTGAAACTGAAATTTGTATTTAGTCATGTTGTCTTTGTCTGAATTTGATTGATGATCTGAGAAATTTTAAGCGTGACAAAGCCAGAATAAAATAGTTTTCACTGCACTGTGAAACTCTTCACCCACACCATGCAGGTCTGCATTATCGACTTTACATCTTTCTCTCTAACAAATTATTGATCTGCCCACCTTTTCTTAAGTCTTTCACTCCCTAAACAACACCGGCCAACCTCCCGGCAGCTCTTGCCTTCCTCTAAATCTGGCATTTCCCATATAAAGCCCCCCCGCCTTTCCTCCTTCCAGCCTCCCTGTCATCCCCCTCCTCCTTCCCGTTCCCTCTCCTCAGATGGATTCTTCAGTCAGTCGTGTGGAACTGGAGCGGCTGCAGGAGAGACAGACGCAGAGAGAGGCTGCTCAGAGCAGACGCTGGGTCAGAGCGCTCAGTTTGCTTCAGACAATCACAGGGCAGAGAGAGACGAGTGTACAGGAAAAAGAGGTAGAACACCACACAGTGAGATAGGCTGTAGAGAGAGAGAGAGAGTGAGAGACAGAGGAGGGAGGTAAATATGTGACAGGATGTGGTTTCCTTGAGCTTGCACAACATACTTTGAGCATGACCTAAACGCAACGAGTGTACAAGTGTGTTTGAGCTCCATTGGGTGCTGAAGAGGGGGGAAGACGAAGCCAACCGCTGGAACTGTTGTTTCTGCTTGTTTCTCAGACGGAGGATTGTGTTTTCCCTTCAGAGAGCCAGCTCCTCTACAACCTCCATCAGCTTGTTGGTCCAGATCTGAAGCAGTGTTCTTTCCTTTCAAACCTCTAAAGTAGAATGAGATATTCTTAAAGGAGTTTTGGATTTGTCTCCAAGCAGTGAACTTCTCAACCTGATTGTGAAACAGGTAAGTTTGTCCCTCGTTTCAGCTGCTCAGCATGTGTTTATCTTAACAGATGTTTCGCTTTCTGCACTCCCGCCTGATTCTCTGGATAGCAGCCACTGTAAACTTAAACCACATGGCTGTAAGTGTTTACTGTGCAACAGAGAGCTGATTCACACCACAATCCATGAGTGTGTCCGACACACAGCTTTAAATCCACAGCCACCACATGCAAGATGTTTGATCGTGGCAGTGCAACATGCAAATACACACAGTCATGGTACATAAAAATAGTTCTGGTTATGTGAAGTGTGAGATTGCCCACAGATTAAACCCAGATACAAATTCTGTCGCTAGTAGAAAGAGAAGTTGATTTGCGAACTGTTGCACTGTACAATCATGAGGACAAACTGAGCAGAACCCTGGATTCAACAGCGTTTAGAAGCACCTGGCAGACTTCATCATGACGCTGCTTCAGTCCACTGAAGTCTGCAGACAGTTATTTCTGTACATCCCTCTTCAGGTCCAACATTAGGAGTTCAAGGAGGTTGAAGTCTGGACTTTGACCGTTCTGTTGCGGCATATTGTTTGTTTTCTTTTTCAGTCATTCAGTTGTATATTTTCTATTACGTTTGGGATTATTGTCCTGTTAATGACCCAGTTTGGATCAACCTTCAGCTGTTGGACAGATGGTTTCTATATGTTTTTGGTATACAAAGGAGTTCATGGTTTGCTAAATAAATCCTGTGGCTCCAGAACAAGCACAAATCACGTCATTATGCCTTACAATTAATATGAGGTATTTGTGTTGACATGCAGTTTTCTCCAAACATGATACTGTGTTTTGTGGGCAAATATCTGCACTTTGGTCTTATCTGTTTAAAGCTGTTTATGGTTCATTGGTACACTGGTTATGCTTCCATATGCTTTTTTAGAGAGCAGAAGCCGTCTTTATTTGTTCCTTCCTAGCAAGCTATGCTTTTTTTATAGAGGTTTTCTATTAATCCTTTAATAAATTTATCTTGGTTTTTTTTCGGGCCATTGCACAATCTGACTTTTGTCTCAATTTATTGAAATGTCCACTTCTGGGAAGGTTGGCAGCTGTCTTAAATGTTTTACTCTTGTAAATAATATTCACTGTAGAACAGCAGTCAGCAAAATTTACAATGCAAAAAAGAAGTGTGAAGACATGTTAAAACTGGCTTATCTTATTTTCTTTATGTTCTTTATCTTAATTTTTTTTAATGTTTGTTTCTTGTTTCTATGTCAGCACCGTTAAATCACGACAAATTCCTTGTAATGTAAATTACTTGGCAACAAATCTGATTGTGATTGTGATTGTGATTCTCCTTTTTTAAACAAAACAAAAAAGCATCCCTCATCAATTTTCGGTAAGTTATTAAAAGCCGAAAGCCTAAAGAACCACAGATGGCCCCTGGAGCCAAAGTTCACAGATCTCTGCTGTAGAATCAGGGCCAGACTGGGACAACATTTCAAGCCATCACAGGTGAGAATTAGGAACATCTGTCATTCAATTTCTGCTACAATAAATTGAGTAATCCATCATATTTGCCATTCAAAATTGTTTTAAATTCCCAAATGACAGTATATTTGATCTAGACTATGACATTCCCTTTATCAGCCTTTCATTTACTTAAAGGGTAATGATTTAATGAGACTAGTTGCACAAGGTCAAAGTTCACACATATTTTAATAATGTATTGAATATGAGAACAATAATTTACTTACAAGGCTTGTTGAGGTAAAAAGCTATTCAAGTGGTTCATTTTAGTCATGTAAACACACAAATGATAATGTAGAAAACAGTGCTTGCGTTTGAAGCTATTTCCTTCAGGAAATGCAAATCTATTTTATTTTGAAATTCCCAATGCATTTTAAAATGTCTATGAAATGAGAATAAGCACCTAGGCCTACTAACAATTGCCAAACATACACAAGCACCTTATAACTCTCAATTATAGGTCTATGCTCAGTTTGTTACTCTGTACCTGAAGAGCCTTTGCCTTCACTGGGCTGTTCCTCTGTAGTAGCACCCACACTGGTCTCACCTTCGAACCACACAAACGCATATGCCAAACATGAGCAATGAAAACCGCATATTAAAGCAGCTGTCATGTAATGAAAAGCACAACCATTTGACCTTTGCGTGCTACTTTTGTTACTTTCGTTGCGATTTCCTTTAGTCCATCGTCCTGTAAAGGGATGGGTACCGAAACCCGGTATTAAATTGGCCCCGGGGCTGATTCTGACAGTCCACCCGAACCAATAAGCTTCAGCCTTATCGATCCTCTTAACGGTAAAATTAAGGTCGTATTCATGTTTTGCGGGAGATATAAACACAAGCCAAACACTTCAGGCCCATTGCCGCCCACTCCTCCTTAACAAGCACACACGCTGCTGGGACAGAGTGGTGACTGCTGCGCGCTCACGTGTGTGTTCGCCTCACAGATATGATGGTAGAGCGAACGAAAATAGATGCCGACAATGCACGCTGTCACATATGTAATAAAAGCTTTGCTTGCAAAGGCGGGAACACAAGTAATTTGACCAAACACCTTGCCAAAATACACCAACTACAAACAAAAAGATGCACGGTTTGACCCCCTGAGTGCTGCAGCAACAACAACCCCTGAATCAGATACAACACCCGTGAAGCATGGACATAAGCTTGCTATTTCATTCTTACAGTTAATAAATGCTGGATATTTTGAACAACAGCTTCCTTCTTATCTAAGTTTAAAACATTTTTTTCTAAAACTACAGTTAACCTGCTATTTTATTCTTACAATTAATAAATGCTGGATATTTATAAACAACAGCTTCCTTCTTATCTAAGTTAAATTTTTTTATCTTAAACTACAGTTCATTATTTGTGTTTTTCCTCTTTTGTTTTAGTCTTTCAAAAAAAAAAAGTACCGATAAGGATACCGATAAAGTACGATACGATAAGGAGTATCGTTAAGAGTAGTAGTATCGATAAATCCTTAACGATACCCATCCCTAGTCCTGTAGACTATTTTAAGTGGTCAAAACTATACAGAGAAAAAAGGTAGGTTGCTAGTGTCATAGTGTGGCAATGCCCTATGTTGAATGAAAGTTAATGAGCAAGAATCACTGAACACACTCGAGGACACGCGGGTTATGATCAGACAGTGTATAAAAGACCCTTCAATGGTATTAAATACTGCTATTAATTGTAGCACTGACTCACACACATAAAGGTGTTAAGAGGACTTGCATCCAGTTAGCATTGGAATGGGGGGGAGGGGAGGATACCTGACAGCTTGCTTCCTGTGTTTGTAAAAATATCAGTACGTTTACTATATTTTGCCGCATCCTCCTCCAGTGCCTCCTTTTTCCAGATCTTTTCCCTTTCTGCGCCACCGCCTTTCCTCTTTTTCTTCAACTCCATAATATAACAAAATTATCTTTCTCGTGTAGCAGCTTAGTGATGAACGAGTGCACTATTGCTGGCTGCGTAGCCTACGCATGACGTCAGATTGGTGTACTCTGGCCTGGGCCATCCAAATAGACCTCAAATCTTTTGGCCAACTTATCAGGAAAAAGCCAACCAAATTTGGCATATCATGTTTTGTACATGACCGCCAAGGTACAATTAGCCCTGAGCAGGTCATTGGATGGACCAGGCCACTAAGGCAGCGATTGTAATTATTTATTCATTATTTCTCGGGGCCAGGCCACTTTGGGCCGCAGGCCACCGGGAAATCTCCTGGTGCTTCCGACTGCCAGTCCGTGCATGTGTAGAATGAAGGACATCAGATTCTTCGATGACCTTGTAACCCTTCTCATATTGGTGGTCTCTCATACCTTGTTCACACATAGCCGGGTATCTTACAAAACTAAGATATTTTTCTACGATTTGGCCTGTTATCCACACAAAAACACAAATTTCCTGCATCAAAAACGATTGTTTCTAAAAACTCCGACCAAGGTAAAGATTTGTGAATTCTCCTTTTTAAGCGTTTGCTTTTGGACAGAAATAACAGGGGTTTTAGGTTTCGGAACTTCACAGTCCGTGACAAAATGCAAAATACCATAATTTGGAGCCCTCAGAGATGGGTTGGCATTATCGATTGTCCAAGTGCTTTTTACTTGCTTGTTTGTACAAGCTCAATTACTGCTGTATGTAGAATTTAGAAGGTTGAAAGTTATTATGATTGGATAGTATTTGGGGGAATGTGCTTAACAATGGATTTCTGCGATTAGGTATGGGTGTTTTTGATTTATTTAAAGAGGTGGTGAAGATATGCGGTTTACAAAAAACCCGGCTACGTGTGAACATGGCATAAGGTCATAGCATTTGTCTTTCCACCCCGGCATTGTTTTAACGCGCAACTGTAATCAGGTGCATTTTTGTAGCAGCCCCTGGTCACTACTTTCTATGTTAAATCCTATAGAAAAATGAAGGTTGAACTTATTTTGTCAAGGTCTATCAGGACAGCCATGGAAAGTGTTTCTGTTATTTTAAAAGTCATGCCTGCTGGTAGATCCCTTTCTGAATGTTAACCTGGTTGCTCAATGTTCTCTGAGTCAGACATTCATTCAAGTGAGCATTCAGCTGGAGGTTTAAAGGGAAAACAACTTGAAGGACGGCAAGGGTTGTAGGAGGAGTTTAGGACTGTTGGGGGGTTGGCAGGGAGGGATGGTGGGGGTAGAGAGGAAGAGCCGTGGTTGAGATGAACCAAAAAAAAAAAGACTGTGTTCGATGGAGAAAGTGAGTGAGAAAGCTCAGTCTCAGTAAACTGCTTTTAATTGGTTCCAGCTGGTGAGATGTGGAGGACAAGCCGGCGATAACTCGACTGCGCAGGAGGGTCAGGAGTTTTCTCTTACACACACACACACACCCACACACATGCTTTGTATGAGTAATACTGCTAATCAAATGTAATCCATTAGGCTTTTTTTTTTGCGTAGATCATATTAAAGACACAAGATGTGGAGTAACTTTAAGGAATTGTAAATTAAAGACTTAAATTGATTTAAACTGACGTTTTATTAACCTGAATCCTAAGTGTCAGAACTTGAAAAGCTAGATTTAAAGGTTTTGGCTATCATAGGGTTGAAGGAACATAATTTAATTCTGAATTTTCTTTCTTAACATTACTGCAACATAAATTTTATGGATAAGTTTAATGGTTAGAAGTTTGACTTGAATAATATTCGAGATAGGACCATTATTTGCTTGGTTGTGCAAGTCTATATTTTACAATATATTGTTTAAAGTTTATCTCACTGAAACGTAAAAGGTAACCCCTCAGAATTTTATATCTTAATTTTCTGCCCAAAAATGAACTTATTCACATTCCTTTAACACTTCTCACACTTATTAGTTGATCATTTAATCAACTGCTTCATTTTTACCTCCATCTAGACCTGTTACACCAAAGATCAAACATGAGTCACATTAGGTCTTGGGAGCAAAAATTCCAGGAGGGAAACCAGAAGATCTGTCTCCAGCAGCACTCCTAAGTGCCCCCCCCTTCCAATCTCTAAGGCTAAGTCCAGTCATCCTGCAGCAGAAGCTAATGTCAACTTTTTTTATGCTGGATCTCGATATTACATTTATGATCCATATCTCATGACTGAGGGTCAGAATGCAGATAGAGTTGTAAATAAAAGGGTTCCACATTTTGCCTAAGGCCTTTCTTCACTATGACACACTAGAGGAATGCTTCTCCAACCCATCTATACATCTCCCGCTCCATTTTGCTATCACTCTTGAACAAGATGCTGAGATACTTGAACTACTCTACTTGAGCCAAAGACTGACCCCCTCCACCCATGTCCTCAGACTTTTAGGGGCTGACTTTCATCCCAACCATGTTACATGATACTGAATATTTGAAGTTTCTTACATTGCTAAAAATTATGATCCCAAAACTGAAATGTTGGTTAAAATATAGTTTTCCGAACCCTTACCCTTTAATCTAAACCTTAAAATCAAATCCAACTGCTCATTAAGGCATGTGAAGCTTTGAAAATAGGGAAATATGTCCTCCCTGTGATACTTTCAGACAAAAAGGCATTAACACAACCTGCTTGACAAAAAATTAACCTTTCAATTAAATAATCCAGTTTCATGCTAGAAATAGAAAAAGCATAAAGGTAAACATAGACAGTGCATACATGCGTTCACAGATTATAAAGAATCATTTGTGTTTACGAGAACAAATTTACTGCAGACGCACAACTCATCAACACGTTCCGACCAGCACATGTGAGCATGGATACACGCTGCAGAAATGCATGTCTTCCTAAATCCACCCGTGCATGTCCATAGACACATTAAGAAGAGAAACAGCTTTCTATAGAAATGTCCTCCCTGCTGGCTACTCTGGAGCATGGCCACTGTAAAAGTGACAGTGGTTGTGGTTTTTGTTCTGATATGTCGAACCAAAATGGGAGCCATTAGTCAAGGCAAAAGGTTTAAACATGAACTATTATAAACATTAGAATTTAAACTGCAAGGGAAAGGGCTCCACTTACCAAAGGAAGAAAATAATAGACATGAACGTAGTTTTCCCCGTTGAAGCTGATTTACAGGTCTTAAATTCTAATCTATATTGGCTTACACTAGCATTTATCCCTGCTCTTTGAGGCTGAATGCAATGTCACAAATGGTTAAAAATTGAAAATTATACCAGCTTTAATGTCATTCCTCCAATAGTGCATGCCTTGGGTTCACATAGTAGGAAGCCCACAGAGCTGACCCATTCCTCAGTTCTTTGTGTTTCCTTTGAACCTGATTCTGAGCTCTAAAAATTTAATCTTGATGAGCATTACTCATATTGATGTGAATAAGAAAGATGATTGCAGAAACTAATGAGCTCCTTCTAATGTTAGAGGAGGTGTTTTGTAATGATTAGCTAATCCAGCTATTTTATTTGGCACAATTTTTTATTAATCGTTTTATTAACCTTTATTGATGGCTGTAACATTTACGAAAGTGGATTTGCGACCTCTGTTAGTAATTTTATATTGTCACCCATAATAAACGTTGCAACTATTAAATCTAACAGCTAAATACCACTCAGAGTATCATTTTTATGATGAGCCCAACATGTAGAGCTTTGTGAAAGTATTCACATCCCCAATAAGTTTTCACGTTTTGTTAGGTCACACCTTCAGTGTCTTTTATTGGGATTCAGATCAAGACAAAGCAGCATATAATTGTGTTCACTTAGCATCATATTTCTCCCAATAAACTCTTAACAACTTTGCTGTTTGTTCTGCAGAAAAGCATCTCCACAGTGGGTTCATTGTGAGGAGCAGGGTTGGTTTTCCGCAACATACTGTATATGTTTTTGGTATGAAGGCCAAACTATTTAGTTTTGGTCTCATCTAACTGAGATCACCTTATTCCACAAGTTGACTACGTCCTCTACTTGACTTTTGTCAAACAGAAAGAATTTCTTGTGGCTTTCTTTTACAACAGTTGTTTTCCCGTCCTTCTTCCACAGACCAATAGAGTTCTCTTCTTGACTGTTTCTCTGACAAATATCTCCTTTTCCAGCCCTTTAAGTGTAGTTGCGCATGCATGTCTTGGTAGGTTTGCAGACTTGCCACACCCTTCCCATTTCCCTATGATACAGGATATATTATTGTTTTATAAAGTAACCGTGCTTTAGTTGTGCCTCTCCACAACCAGACCTCTGACGGCTTGAGAGAACAGCTGTATTTACACTGAGAACATATGACACAGAGGCAGAATCTGCTGAAGGCAGATGGCTGTGCTGGATTTTATTTAGGGTCATCAGATTGAAATGGGGACCAAACACAAATGCACAAAACACATTTGAGGCTTTTATTTGAGAAAAGCTTTAAAAGCTTCCTTGACATTAAGGACTTAGTTTTGATTTCGTACCTTTAACTTTACTACTCATTCAGTTTAGAGCAGGGGTGCCCATTTCTGGTCCTCAAGGGCCGGTCTCCAGAATGTTTTAGTTCGTTCCCTGGTTCAGCACACCTGAATCAAATGATGGCTCATTTGCAGGCCTCTGCAGGACTTTGACATGTTGAGAAGGTACTATGACCATTTGAATCAGCTGTGTTGGAGCAGAGACACATCTAAAACTGGATGGAGAATGGCCCTTGAGGCCCGGAATTGGACACCCATGGTTTAAACCTGCCGCACATGAAAGCAATATGCTGAGCAAAAAGTAATTTGAGGCCGTTCGCTCAGCAGATAGCTCGCTGTGTGCGGCAAATTTTCGGTGAGTTTTCTGCGTCACGAGGCGTTGAGGTGAAAATCAAACAGGTTTGACACTTGAATATTTCCCTTCAGCACACAGCTCACGTAGAGCGCACAGAGTGAGTTAAAAACTTAAAGCGATTGTGTTGTTTGGCTTTAGTCATTTGTATAGACATGTTTCGTAACATAACTTTGGAACAAATTATTAATTTATTCAATTAAATACCTAAATGAAAAAAGATCGTATAAGTCATAGATAAATAGCAAAATTTTTACCAGGTTCTGTTTAGTGCCGTCACGGTTGCTAGGCAGCTGGACATTTGCTGATGTAAGGGCATAAATAAATCTGAAGGCTAGAATATCCAATTTCACACTCGCTCACTTTGGGTTTTTGCAAAGAACCCGGTCAACTTAGGCTTGGCCGTTCGATGGATGCAGCTCCTTATTTTGGGCACACCCATTTCCTCAGGTTTCTTTCACATCTTTATTCAATCCATAATTACTTTAACCTGGTCCCTATTGCAATAAGTTTCCCAATCCCTCAGCTCCTGTTCCCTCTCATTTTTTGCCAAATCCTGTTGTCTTTCATCCATTCTGCTAGTTTAGCCTGTTCTGGTTTTTGATTTTGTTCTTCATTTAGTAATTTTTTTTATTAAGTTGCATCAACTCCTTTTTGTTTGCCTGCATTTGCATAACATCCCAATCCAACACATTGGAGTTTGTCCTTGTAACATGACAAATTGTGAGAATGGTTAAATCCTTTTGCAAGGCAATGCATTTGCTTATCTTGCATACAGTTGCTTCCAGTTTCCTTATTTAGGTTCTGGGTGTATTTTCTTCCAGCGAGCCACTGCATCGTTTATTTTCTGACAGCGTGTTGACTTTCTTTCGCTTCAATCTTTTAGCAAACATCTACTTTAATCACTTTCTGTTTGCTATCTGATCTAGGCACTGTGAATCCCTCTGTGGCATCTGAAATTTGATTAAGGTAATCAATGAATCATGTACACCATATTGTGCTCTCTGTTGTATTCAGTGTATAGAGACAAACAAACACTAATAAATGCTGTGTTGGTTTTGTTATTTCTTATTTATCTTTTTTATGGCTATAATTTCTTTTTTTGTTTTGGTTTGATGTTTCATTTTATTTTTTACTATTTTCACAAACAAACAAACCTATTGTGGGATATAAAGAAGGATAACAAGAGTTTGGTTGATGTAATGGCAATAAAGACTTTTATGTTATTTTTGAAATAATAATGAGATATTAGGGAATTATTGACATTATCTAGTTAAACCAGATAATTCATTTTTTAATAATTGGTACTTCTTTTGCATTTAATCTGCATCAAAAAAAGACTTCCTGGTTGAATGTTGAATTTTTTACATCTAAATCTGCCTGGGATAAAAATAACGTTGAGCCAAACTGTATCTTCCTTTCTCCATTGCAATAGATTTATATATATTATGTTATTTGAGACTTGCCTTTACTCCTAACCAATGAGGACACATTGAAATGATCTCTTCTATCATATAAAAAAATAAAAGTCAATATTCAGGCTGAGGTGTAGCTTTGTCTCAGACTAAAGAAATAAAAGCTGAGCTCCCTAGATATTTCTTTCAGGCAAACCGACTTACTTTGTAATGGGTGGTCAGGAAAATTGCAGCGGTATTGATTGGGTAATGTCCAACATGAACATGTCAATAGGGTGCATAAAAATCCAAGAACTGTGCTGAACCAAGCGTTAATAAAAAATGACCTGCCCAGAGCAATTTCACAGAAAGCAAAGAGCCACTCATGGGAAATCTCTTCTAAACCCCTTGTGTTATAGAGAAAATAAGAAAGACCAGAGAAACCAAAGAATTTCCTATTTTTGCGTTTTTATTACCTTTAATGTATTATTTGTTGACTAAAGTCAACCAAAACGTTTCCGGTGAATATAGATATGTATTGTTTTTGTTTTGTTTTTCATATTTCAGTAATAAGCAAACGAGTGATGATGCTTGAAAAAACTGGAGGGGAGAGCTGAGGTAGATGAAGGTTTGGTACTGAATGGAAACAAGGAATTTTTCCAGGAGATGAGGAGGGATGGAAAGCTTACAGGGACCGGGAAACGAGAAGAAAGGGAGAAAAACATCCAACAATGAAAGCAGGAAAGGTTGTGGAAGATTGGTGCCTATTCTTTTCCAGAGATGAGGATGGTCGCAGAGGGTTTTGTTCCCATGGCAATATTTCCCTGGATGGGAGTGTGAATGTGGGCATTTCTGTGCGAGGACGGACCGGGCCTTGAGACTGAGAGGAGATGAAGGTGGGCCAAGGCTGTCACGCTCTTTGGAGACACTGGAAGCCTTGAAACAGCACAGAATCCTCTGACAGGCTCTATTGTTTATGCGCATTCTCCTCTACTCCACTCATCATCTTTCATCCTACTTGTATTTATGTCAAAATCGTCTTTTTTTAAAATATGTATCGCCCTTGGATGCTTAGAAACTAAAATAACTCAATGAGATATAACATTATCACATTTGGCACCCCGCCTCTCGCCCCATGAAAGCTGGAGATAAGCACCCCCCCCCACCGTCAACGGAGGGGGGGTACAGAAAATGGATGGATGGACATTTGGCATCCATGGTCATCTTTTGGGGTATCATTAATTTTCAAATGTTATGCTTTCTACAACTTCAATTATTTGGGTAACAGTTAACTCCTTATTTTCATTTCTTTGTTTTATACTTTGTTTTTACAAACCAGACGTTTTAAAATCCGAAGGTCCTCCAGAGTTTTTCTTTGGACACTAGCTGCTCTTCTAATTGTAATAGTCCATTCTGACAATTTTACAAATAAATCTGTTTCGTACCTATTAATACCTCAGCCATGAAAATGCTTCTTAACTCAAGTGATGAGAATGTATCTTTAGACTCTTTGTTACCAGAAACTTGTCTTATTTTTTTTTTTAGATAAATCTATAAACGTGTCCTTTACACTTACTGGTAATGGTTGCATGGTAAATTTTGTCCTTCTTTTGAGTTCAGTTATTCAGGGGGGAATTCCCACATTTCAAAATATTTTTCTTTCCATGTTGTCATTGTGAGAGGACTTAGTAATCTCCTTTTAACAACACCAAGATTGGAGCACACAGAGAGAGGGGTCTTTGACTATTTGACTTTGACTTTTTGACTGCATAATCTTTGTGTCAGTTTCCTGTCTGGCAGTGTGGTGCTCATAATTGGTGTCTCCAAAGACCATGACCCAGACCATGACGGACCCCCCACCTCCAAATCGATACAGGGTACAGGCCTCGGTGTAACGCTCATTCCTTCGACGATAAACACGAATCCGTCCATCACCCCTGGTGATACAAAACCGTGACTCATCAGTGAAGAGCACTTTTTGCCACTCCTGTCTGGTCCAGCGAAGGTGGGTTTGTGCCCATAGGCGGCGTTGTTGCTGGTGATGTCTGGTAAGGACCTGCCTTACAACAGGCCTACAAGCCCTCAGTCCAGCCTCTCTCAGCCTATTGCGGACAGTCTGAGCATTGATGGAGGGATTGTGTGTTCCTGGTGTGACTCGGGCAGTTGTTGTGGCCATCCTGTACCTGTCATGCAGGTGTGATGTTCGGATGTACCAATCCTGTGCAGGTTTTGTTACACGTGGTCTTCCACTGCGAGGATGATCAGCTGTCTTAGGCGTCTCACAGTGCGGACATGGCAATTTATTGCCCTAGCCACATCAGCAGTCCTCATGCCTAATGCACGTTCACGCAGATGAGCAGGGACCCTGGGCATCTTTCTTTGGGTGTTTTTTCACAGTCGGTAGACAAGTCTCTTTAGTGTCCTGCGTTTTTAAGAACTGTGACCTTAAATGCCTACTTTCTGTAAACTGTTAAGGTCTTAACGAGCATTCCACAGGTGCATGTTAATTAATTGATTATGGTTAATTGAACATGCATGGAAAACATTGTTTAAACCCTTTACAATGAAGATCTGTAAAATGATTTGGATTTTTACATTATTGTTGAAATACACAGTCCTGAAAAAGGGACTTTTCTTTTTTTGCTGAGTTTATATGTGTAAGAAATATTTTTCAGAAATTGCTGAGTTTTTTTCTTCTTTTTTTCTGATACTATGGACACAGATGCATTTTTTTTAGCATCCAGAGTCCTGGCTCTTGGGTTCTCTACCTTCTCTCAGCTCAATGCTAAAAGGTTTTCTTTAAGATTGTGGTCTAAGGACTGAGATGACTTTGGAAGAACATTGACTATGAGTTTGCCAAGCCATTTTTCTGTTGATTTGGTACTATGTTTGGATCATTGTTTCAATTTTCTGGCAGCGGCAATCCACAAAGTTTTGGTTAAAGTGTCCTGGTATTTCTTACAAGGTTCATTTAGAAGAGAAATTAGACCATAGCATGACTGATCCTTAATCATAATTGCAGGAATGAGACGTTTTTGTTTCAATTCAAATAAATTAATATTAATTCATTTCAATTCGTATCAAATGAATTTAATTAAATCCTATTAAGCTTATGTAAATTTACAACAAAAGCAATCTAGAAACATTTAACCCCTGAGCTCCAGAACCCGATCTTATTTAAATCCAGTAGTACATAGTAATTCAATACAATCAATGAGATCAAAGGCAATTATCTAATGTCAAATTTTATGCTCTCATGGTCTAGTTAAAATCACAATAAGTTCTGCAAACTCCACGTTTGTGATCATAAACCAGAAAGGGTTGTTTTTAAGACAAAAAAAAACAACAACATTGATCTTATGGTTGTTTTGGAGACTTGGAAATCTCAAAGATACCACCTTTTGCTGCAGTTCTCTAAAAATGACCTTTGGATTAAAACATTTATTTTAATTACAATCCAGTTAACTGGACATGATGGTAGATAAAGATTTTCCTCCAACTTTAGCTCTCACATTTCCAGCTTTCCAACCATTTTTTATTGTTCTGAGTGTAGATATGGATATTTTGGGCCAGATGTTAGGTTTTTGTAGCCATTTCTTACAAGGACGACATGCTTTCTTATCTTTCCCATTCTGAAACGTGTGCTTGCTGAATTAATAAAAAGTTACTTATGTTACATTTATTTTATAGGATATGTTCACAGTACAGTTTCCTCATGCGGGGTTATTTCCACAGCAAATAACACCTTCAAATGGAAGATATAATTTTTCTCTACTGGATTGAAAGTGTAATTTATCAAATATTTCTACAAATATTTCCCATGAGTGTTAACAATTGTGGAAATGCAGTGATAAACTTAAAATAGCTTAAAAAGAGCTATCAGATGAAAAATCATATGAACATATGAACCAGTAAAGGATGATGCATCTCTCAGGTCCTGTATGAGGAACTCAATGAACTTATTTTATATTTGTTTACGCTTGTTTCTTCTATTAGTTTTTAAGCCTGCATTGCAAAATATGCTGTCAAGAACAGAGACTAGACTAAAAGTAAATAAAAAAGGCAGCCCGAGTTCAAAGAAACAATTTGAAAGAACTGCAGAAAACCAGGAGAACAAACAAAGAGGGTACTGAAAATATGTATACACCCTCAGGAAGCAGCATGACCATTACTTCACATTTAAAATCAGTGAAGTGGAGGAAAGTCTTGTTTCTGATCTGCTGAATCTGCAAATAGGTTCACAACAGCCACATCATGTAGCACATGTGAATGTTGGAAGGAAGGAAGGAAGGAACTAAGAAGGGAAATTCCAACTTCAACATCAGTATTGTTTTGGGGTTTTAGTTACTATGTTTTAGTTACTATGCAGCACCGCCGGAAAACTGGCAAAGAATTATTGCGTTCAGATTTTTCAGCGTGAATATCCCGTCAATACACCTAAAAACATGTTTGTCAATGAGACATTTTCTTTCTGGACAGCTTTTCCTGGTTAAATCTGATGCAACAAACACAATCTCTGTTAACTGACATAATTTGTCCATCTGACGTCAATTCAACCTACACTACCCATAAACAAAGGCGCCTTATCTATGTCAGAGATAACAGCGATGTAGGATGATAAGGGGTTCTTTCAAATGTTAAAATGACATACAGAAGCACATGTATGACCACTTTTCTACACCTACAAATATCTGAAATTAGAGAAGGGATTTTCCCTCATTCACTATGAGCAGAGGAAACCACAAGTGTGTAGAGCGTGTGTCCCATTAATCTACTTTAGATGTGCAACTGATGTGTAAAGCTTCAATTCAACATATTCACCAAGGTTCTTTTACACTAAAAGCTTTTTTCATTTCTATTTTTTCATGGTTTATGTTGAATATTATGCATGTAGCTATTTGTGTAACTGAGAGACTGAGCATAAATGCCCAAAACCTTTTGTGAAAGTAAGTCTTGTTACTAAAAATAATGCACATTTGTGTATATTTCCCCTGATTTGAAAATGGTGGACCCATCATCTGATTTAAGAAAATACTCTAAAAATGACTTGAAACTTTATTAGTCGAGCAAATTATTTCGTACACTATATAAACTTCTACATTTCCCTTGTTTTTATGTTTTGTCTGAGCAACAGCTCAGCTACAAACACTCCAGGTGGGTTTAGTGTGAACAAATTGTGAATATGTAGGAAAGGACTATTAAGTGGAGGAATATCAGTCATCCGGCCTGTTTCTTTTCCAAAGACTCTGTGTATCATGTAAGACAGCATGCCATCACAAACTGTAAATATTTGATTTTTTTTTAAACTAGTGAATATATTTACTGAATAAAAGGTTGTATTTTTCTAAAATTTTCAGTGAGTTGAATAAGTTAAATAAGTGCCCACAAAGTTATAAATCCAGCATCTACTGTTGATGTTTTGTTCCTTCAGCTCCACCTCATTAAATTTTTTTTTATGATTCCTTACACACATAATCATTCACCTGCACTTCCCAGTTTGCACTTTTAATAAGTGTTCACCACCAAAATCAGCTCAGAGCTCGACTTTTCTTGTTGGATTAAAAAGATCAAACCTCTAAAACCGGCCCAGAGCACAGAGGAGATGAAGTATTAGAAAGCAAACTGAAGAAACCAGGCTTAGAAATGAGACTACATGGAGGAAGAACAGGAAAAAAGTGTCCTAATTAACATCTTCGCCTATTAATCCATTCTGAAGCTCACCAAGCTGCTGGGTTTGATCTGTCCAACGCAACTATCAAAGCGATATAACGCTGTCCTGTAATGTAGGGGGAGATCTTAGTCAGGCTGCATTAAGTGCTGTCACTAACACTGAAGTCTGATAGGCTCTTTGAATGACCATCTTTCATGCTGAAGTGCGACTTTCTAATCTAGAATAACTGTAATTTAAAGCTCCATAGGCCCGTTTCGCTGCATGAATAGTGAATCAAATGAAACGATCTAAAGACTGCCTCTCAGTGACAGCTTTAGAAAAACAGACTTTCTGTGAAAATCTGCAGCTTTACCAGAATTTTGGAGTCTTATTAGACAACTGTTCTGTTGTATCTGTAGCAGGATAGATGCTGCACTAATGACAAAAATAGAAAATTACAAGAAAGGTCTCAAAATAAAGTGAAAAAAACCCCCAGAAAATTTATTTCACCATTTAAAAACCAGTATATGGTTTCATTCAAGTGATACAAATTAGCTGTCTAACCCTAATATAAGTTGAGAGCAGTCACATCTACACAACAGGTCTACTGTTTTTTGTGAACATGGTTATAAATAGTTACTGCAACCTGTTTAAAACTGATTTTCTAAAGTATTTTGGTCCTTTTTAAATTACCCAGGAAGAACTAAACACTTTAAAATCTAATGTTCCCTTTAAGACTGATTGTCTTCACATTTTTTAGCCTTTTAGCTCCAGATGGATCTATTGCACTGCCATAGACCGGAGTGCATGATAAAATTTACATCCCAAACACATTAGTCACAACCACACAGTGACTAACATTGTGGCTAACATAGTTTCAGTTTATTTTATGCCTGGAAACATTATGGAGATGATACCCAGAACGGTGAGATACAACCCACATGTTTGCTGGACTGCAGGAGTCAAAACTATACAATGCGATGGAGAGCGAGCAGCTAGCTCCTGTGCCTCCTTTTAAAATGAATTTGACATGTCTCTTTATCACCACAGCTTGGTGCTTCTGTCAGTTTCGGAGGCTCAGTGGGAGAAGCTTCAGACACAAATGTGTTGCTGTGTTTTCACGTTGCTTGCTGAAATACTCCTGGATTTGCAAGAGCTGCCATGTTTTTGTTGATGCACCTTAAAGCAAGAAACGCATACAGATGCATCTAAAAAACTTAAAACATCATGAAAAATGTCAGTTATTTCAGTAACTCAATCTAAAAGTAATAATTATGGTTACACACAAAGTGTTTCTTTTTAATTAGATGATTATGGCTTACACTTTATGAAAATCCAAAATAACTATTTTGCTGAATATTTTTCAGAGCAATAAAATAAGATTTTTAAACCAATGACTTTCAGATCTAAGCTACGGCCTACATGGGTAAAGCTGCTGAGTTGAGAGTTATCCATCAGCCATTGACACTGTCCACAAGAAAGTTAAGCAAAGAGAGATCACTGCTAAATGACGTCCACAGAGTATCCTATCCAAGAATATGAAGGGAAAGTTGAGTCGAAGGAAAAATGTGAAAGAGTAACTGATTTCCGAATTATATGCAAATTTTACTTCTTTCTAAAATGAAGACTTTGGAGCACTGAGCAACAGTCCAGTCCTTTTTCTTGTTCTAAGCCCAGCCAACATGCTTTCACTCTGTCTCTGGTTCAGTATTGGCTTAATACAAGGAACATGAAAGTTGTGACCCATGCCTTGGATGCATCTGTGTGTGTGTGTGTGTGTGTGTGTGTGTGTGTGTGTGTGTGTGTGTGTGTGTGTGTGTGTGTGTGTGTGTGTGTGTGAGTGTGTGGTGGCTCTTGAAGTTCTGACTCCAGCCACAGTGCACGTCTTTTGAATCTTCCCCAAACTCTTTAAAGTTCTTTGCCTCACAATCCTCTCAAAGTTGTGGTGATCCCTTGTTCTTTCCAAAACAAAAAATGGCTTGGATACAGTGCTCTGGGATCCGCCATCTTCCTTAGCAATGGTCCTCTGTGGCTGTACACCTTTGTTCTGAAGACAAAAACTAGATGTTAGTGTACCTTTGGGAGGTTGTGTCCAGAAAAGAGGTCTTGGTTTGACATCCATCTATAATTCCCTTCACTTTGTCTTCTGACAGGTAATCGAGCAGTTACTTCTTAATATTTGAGCCATATCAACTGCTTCAGCTGAAACTACATAAATGGTTTCAGTTTAATACTGTGCACCTAATTCCCAGAGTCTTTGACCCGTTTGATCACACTGAGAGCAGAAAGCTGGACAGGCCTCGGAATGACAGACTTCTGTTAACTGACATGTAGAAATCACAGCGGTGTTGTTGGCTATCATGCTTAGCACGACTCAAAGGGCTCCTCCAGTGACAGTAGCCCCTGAACTAAATTCTATCAGGACCTGCAATGGATTTGCCAGCTTTTTCACTGAAAAGATTCTAACAATTAGACAGTCGGTCTGTACCCCAGTACAGATCCCACCACCAATGTTATACGCAATTAACACCAATGTAGAGAAAATTTAAAAATTCCATGAATTAAACCAAAAATACCTTGAAGGAATCATTAACCAATTAGGCTCCTCCTCTTGCTGTTAGATATCCTACCCACAGTTTTCCTTAAGAAAGTTTTCTCTGTCATTGGGTCTGATCTGATTCAAATAGTGAACTCATCCCTCCTGTCAGGTGTCTTCCACCAGTCTTTAAAAACAGCAGGTATTAAACCACTGCTAAAAAAGAATAATCTGGACAACACGTTAATGCAGAACTACAGGCCAATTTCTAATGTTCTATTCATGAGTAAAATTATTGAAAAAGCTGTTTCAACTGTTAAAAAGCTTCCTAACAATGACCAACCGCTTTGATATTTTTCAGTCTGGTTTCCGTGCTCACCACAGCACTGAGACTGCCCTCGTCAAAGTTTTCAGTGATATCCTATATCCTGCTGTTGGACCTCAGTGCAGCATTTGACAATGTTGATACATTATTGGGACGACTGGAGAGCTGGGTCAGACTCTCTGGTACAGTACTTTGCTGGCTCGAGTCTTACCTAAAGAAGAGGGACTTCTTTGTTTCAACTGAAAACAATTTTAACCGAACAAACAGAAATCACATGTGGAGTGCCCCAGGGCTCCATCCTGGGGCCCCTCTTATTTAATATCTAAATGCTCCCCCTAGTTGGGATTATAACAACCAATAAGATTAGCTACCATTACTATGCAGATGATACTCAGCTCTACATTACGATGTCACCATGACTTTGAACCCATCCAAAACCTAAGTAAATGCATCAAGCAAATCAATGGATTGATGTGTCATAACTTTCTCCAGCTTAACAAAAATAAAACAGAAGTAGGGCCTAATTCCTAAAGAGGAACGATCAAGTGTCAGCGCACAGCTCCAGTTAATACAGCTAGAAAATACTGATCAGGCCCGAAATCTAGGTGTAGTAATGGACTCAGACCTGAACTTCCAGGGTCACATAAAGGCAATAACAAGGTCAGCCTTCTATCACCTGAAGAACATTTCTAGGATTGATGTCACAACAAGACCTCAAAAAATTCATCCATGCGTTTATCTTTAGTCGGATTGATTACCGCAACAGCGTTCACATAGGTCTGCTTGAAAAGTCAATCAGACAGCTGCAGCTGATCCGAAGCGCTGCTGCTCTTGTCGTCACTAGAACCAGGAAAGTAGAGCAAATCACCCCAGTTCTAAAGTCCTTAAACTGGCTCCCTGTAGCTCAGAGAATAGACTACAAAATACTTCTCCTAGTTTATAAATCACTGAATGGCTTAGCACCAAAGTATGTTGAAGATCTACTGTCACTATACCAACCCCCCAGACCACTCAGGTCCTCTAATTCCAGTCTACTAAATATCCCTTGAATTAGAAACAAACATGGAGAAGCAGCTTTTCGTTTCTATGCTCCTCTAATCTGGAACAAACTTCCAGACAACTGCAAATCTTCTGAAACACTGAGTTCTTTTTAATATTTTAGTTATTAATACTCATCTGTTTAGAGCTGCTTTTGAGTAATGTTTTCATGTATCATATGTTTTATGTGTGCTTCTTGCTTGATAGCTGTTTTTACTTTGTATGCTTGTCTGTGTATTACTGCTATTTTTATTGTCTCCCCTAATCATGTAAAGCACCTTGAATTACCTTGTTGTTGAAAGTGTGTTATACAAATAAAATTGCCTTGCCTGGCCTTTAAGATGTTTTGGTTTATAAAGCCAACGTTAAGTGCATCCCTGCCCCAACAAAGCAACTCGATCTCTGGCTTATGATCTTGGATAAAACCACTTATCAAATAAAACCTGAAAATGCCATTTCCGAGAGACAAAAGGTAGAACAAAATGGCAGAGGGATCGTTTCTAATTCAGCAGAAGTCAAATCAATGGTTCTCTCCCATATACTGTATATATGACGTCCATCTCACATGTAAAGTATCCCTAAATCCCTACCCACCAGCTTTCAGAAACACTGAGGTAAGGGAGGGCGAGTGGGTTCTGAAGCTGCCTGGAATTCCTGCATTAGAGAACTTCCAAGAGAGAAAGTCTCTCCTAGAAGTCATAAACTCCTCACAGTTCCTCTGTGAGCTAACCTCTAAAAATACATCTGGTCTCCTTCACCTCATATCGCCTTCTTACCAGTCTCAAGAAGCATTCCTTTCTACTTTTTCCTCATCCACTTTGTCTTCCTTTCACATCACTTACTTGACCTCTCACTCCCCATCCTATTGTTCTGGCTGGCTCATCTCCGTTCCTTGCGGACTACATGACAGAGCCGCACCCACCGTTCTTGTTGTGGCTTCAGGATAGAGGGAGAAATGACTAGTTATTTACAAGTAGCTGCAGGCAACAGAGGAAATCCAACAGTTGGAAAATTGAGATTCTTTAGGTTCTGCTTTCTTTCATGCCAGAGTAAATCATGATAATTTCTGGTAAACTGCAGGGTGATAGCTCTGTGATGGTGAGGAGAAGGGTATAAGTGCTTTTAAGGACTCTAACTGTGCTAACTTAAAGGGGTGAACTCCGCCAGCAAAATCTGAAGCCTACCCGGAAGTCACATAAATTGCAGTTTCAGGAATTGCTTGCTCCAGAAAGGAACAAGCTCCCATTGACTCCCATGTTAAAAATGCCAACTTCACAGCAGAACTATACATGTTCACAGCCTGGTTCAAAAAAACATTTTAGGTTTAATAGGTGAGGTGTACTATCATGACATCTCTGAGGGGGGTGAATCTTTAATAACTCATCCGTTTATTTGTAATTTAAGCTTAAAATTATGAAAAATAAGGTGCCAAAAGTGGCCCACAGCAGCAGAAATAACAAGATCAAATGGAAGACGCATGGTTGCTGCATTTCTGTGTGCTATGTTGTTAAAAAGTCAGAGTCAGAGTCAGAACCAGACATGGAGAAGCTGCGTTCAGCTTCCATGCTCCACATGTCTGGAACAAAATCCCAGAAAGCCTCAGATCAGCTGAAACACTCAGTTTATTTAAATCCAGGTTAAAGACCCACCTGTTCTCAGCTGCTTTTGATTTGATTTTTATTCTAAGTTTTAAATCTGCTTCTTTTAAGATTTTTTAAGATTTTTTTATTTTATTTTTTTAAAATCATGGTTTTTATTCCTGTTCTTTTGCTTTTTCTGCACCCTACTGTAATGCTTTTGATGTTTTATGCAAAGCACTTTGAATTGTCTTGTAACATGAATTGTGCTATACAAATAAACTTGCCTATAAAGTGCCTTGCCAGCAACTCTTTCAGTTTTACAAAGCAAGTTGTTTGGTGATGTCTGCTGATATAATTTCCCTCTGAGTTACAACCAATCAGCACAAAATAACCACAGCTCCCGCCCAGTGACTCTACCGGGCCATTTCCGAGTATATACCCCAAGGCTGGTACTCGTTTGGTTCCTGAAATGGCCCAGAAAACGGCCTGGTAAAGTGGAGACACTGATCTTTCTATTAACTGGAAAATCTTTTTTGGATAATTCCTTCATTTCAGACCTCTTGCTGTCATCAAAAAGCAACAGGTTGGGGATAGGAGGCAACAGAAACAAACTTTTTACTTTAAAAGTTAAAGATTATATCTTCAGCCAATGGGTGAATTGCACAGGTTTTTATAACAAGTTGATAATTAGGTGGTATTACTTTTCCTAAACTTACAGGTAGGGGAGAGGTGGCGTGTTATTCCATTTTTAATATCATCAGGGAAACCCTCCTACTATGTTTCGTATCTGATTAAAAACAATTTAAACTGCAGGAACAATAAGATGGAGGGTATTGCAAAATTTGAAACCATGGCTTTGTAAAAACCTTGTTAAACCTTAAAACCAGAAAGGGATGCAACCCATGTCTGGAATTGTTTAGCACCGCTGAAGCTTTGCTCACACAGATTTAGATACATGCGTACCTGTTAAAATTACAAACCAACCAGAGTCCATTCCCTTTTCTGGAGCTTGTAGAGATAAGAGTGTGATTCATAAAGCTCAACAAAGACATTCATGTTCAAGCCACAGGAAACTGTGCTTTTCATGACAATTGTAATGAATCTTTTGCTTCATCTCTCACTCCTTTTGCTGCTCCCGGCACTCTTGTCATATGCTGATCACCTCTTTTCCTATTCAGCACGCTCTAATTGCATGCTCTTTCTCTCTCTGGACTCTGCTTGCCATGCATTACCTGCTGCCCACCCCCGCCCCCCGTCTTTTTAGATGAACAGTCTCCATCCTGGCCACCCAACACTTCCTCTCCCTCCCTTGATTGATTCTCACCTTTTCCATTCTCGCTGTTCACCTCATTAACAGAGCCCCCGTCTGCTCGTTTCCTCTTTCGCCACCCACTCCTTCCTACATCCCTACCCCCCCCCCCCCTACTTCCTGTCCTGTTGTCTCTAAAGCGACAGCAGACTTAAATCCTGCTGAGGCCCAGCAACATTCCATAATTAGATGGGAACATAATAAAGAAGCAGAGAGGGTGTCTCATCAGTTGAGGTGGAAGCAGAGGGCACTACTGCCATTTGTCCATCCATTCTGTCTGGAGTTTAATCAGAAGCACACAATGGGATCCTGTGGCTAGGCATTCATATCAGAGTCGATTCAGAACCCCTCACCATCTCCATTTACCCAAACCATCAGCAGTAATTCAACAAGTGTATGTGCTGGGACAAATCGGTTTAATGCAGTCATACATCCGACAATATGATTGTTTCTTTGAAGGTGGAACTTTTTAATTATCCTTGTCTGCAAAGGTTTTTACAGAGGTTGTTGTCTTAAAACAAGAAAGCAGCAGTTAGATTATCTCGATTTGCTCCTATGGCCTCCTGAAGGAAATTACTGAAGCTATGCATTTTTAATTATCAAGTCAAACTCCCTATTTTCACTTCTTTTTGACATAACTTCTCATGTTTTGGGACAAAGTAGTCTTCAAGTGTTCCTTATAAAGATGGCTCGGAGAAGAGCTGCTGCTCCTCTGCATTGAAAGGGGTCAGCTGAGGTGGCTCGTACATGAAGATGGCTCCTGGATGCCTTCCTTTGCAGTTTTCACCAGGGCAGATGCAGAACTTGCTGGACGGACAATATATCCCAGAGATCTTTAACTCCCGGTCTTGAGGCCCAGTATTCCATATCAATTGGTTGAATTACCTCTTCATCATGTAGCCAAGCAACACAGGGTCTTGCTCATGACCTGATTATTTGATTCAGTTTTGTTGAAGGAAAGACACATCTAAAAGTTGCAGGACACTGATCTCCATAGACTGAGGTTTTAAACCACCGATATACTCTACCCTGGGAATGCCTTGTGATCTTCCTGAATGAGCTGGATTGGTTGCTAGGGAGAGAAAGAGAGGGCTGGATGGTGGGACAATTGTTTGCAGTGTTACCTCACAGAAAGATGCTCCTGGATACAAATTCTGGTCTGGGTATTTGTAAAGTTTTGATGTTCTCCCTGTACATACGTTGGTTTTCTTTGGGTTCTCCGATTTACTGCTGCGGCTAAAGAAATGCATGTTTAGGTTAATTGAAGACTTGCTAAGACTAAATTAGATGAGACTTGTTGAATGGTTGTTATATGTGTTAGCCATGTGATGGCTCTGCAACCTGTCCAGGGTGTACCCTACCTTAGATTGATTTGCCTAAATCATGAAGGCACCTCCAGAATAAAATGTTGCTCATCTCTAATGCCTTGTTTCCAATGAGCGGTCCGGTCCGACTCGGTCCGGTCTGGCCCACCTTTTTGTCTGTTTCCCTTGTAAAAGCCGGCCATACAGCAGGTCCGTACCGGTCCGTTATTGGTCCCCCTTCAGGTGTAGGTCCACAGGACAATGGTCTGATACGGTTAGGGCGGAGCTACTGGCGTCACATAACACAGTCCTTTGATTGGGTGAACTCATAAACCCTGCACTAAGTTTAAACTTCACCCTCTCCTCTTCTTCTGTGTTGTTCACGCATCACCCACATCCTCATCCCTCCAGTATGACGCCACACAAGCGTTCAGGGTAAACCCCGCCTGCTCAAGGAGAGTTCAGTAGGCAGTGGAAACGCTCCCATGAAAAGTCAGAATTACGCAATAGCAGAGTGGACTCGACCGAGCCGCACCGTTCCACTCAGTGGAAACTAAGCTTAAGAGTACCTGTTTTATTGTTCTTGTGCAGTTTTCTTATTACATCTTACTGTTCTCAAACAACAATTACTGCCAGCAGTAGAACTAAGCTGAACTATATCTGCAGTGTACTATAAATGTGTTTTTAATGGCCTTCAAATGTTCAGGTTTGTAAGATGCCGTTCTTTTTAACTAACTTTCACCATTTTATTGAATGATCATCTTGAAAAGGGCACCAATAATAATTCTGCAGCTGTATCATATCTGCCTGTTGCCATCTTCAATACTGAGTACACTTACATCAAGTGTTCATTTTACTGGTAGTGTGTCTTTTACATTTCCGTGGAGGGATCCGAACCCACTCTTTTTTGGAAAGTTGTTTTAACTCAATCACACAGGAAGATTTACTAGCAAAATGTACTGCTTAAGGTGACTCAGTTGGACTTTTCCACTTAAAATTATGTTTAAAAGAAACAGGTATTAAGAGATGGCTGGAGATTCCCCTTCAGGATTTTATGGTTGAGAACAGATTTTATTTTTCCATTACTAACAGTACGTTGTGCAGGTCCTGAAGCTGCAAATCAGCCCAGGGGACCACCATCACCATGATTAGACATGGTGGCAATCAAAGTGCAGACTTAAAAGTCCAAGTTAGAATCTGTTGGACTTGCAAATTCATTTGCAAAGAGTAATGAGCAAAAATCTTGGCCCTACATGTGCAGAGCCAGGATACTCCAGCTATGATGGCGGTAAAACATTGTTTAGAAAGTATTGACTCAGAGTGGCTGAAAGCAAATGCATTCTGCAAATCAGAAAGGTATTTGTAGATTTGTTAAAAGCACCATGTCCTTTTCTTTTAATACCATGATTGTGCACTACGCAAAGTTGTTCTGTTACATAAAATCCCTAAGAAACACTAACATTTTTTGTGCTGAATGTGAGGAAAGAGGGAAAGGTTGACAAAAAGACAGGAGGTGAAGATAAAGGTGCTTAGATTTTGATTAGGATTCACCAAAATAGACAGGATTAGAAATGATCAGACAGTAGGAGGACAGCTCTGATTGATCTGGAGACAACATTGGAGAGGTGGGTGTAACATATTTTGGATATATGCAGAGGATGGACAATGGATGTTTTGTACAAAACATGTTGAACATGCAGCTAGTAGGGAGGAAAGGAGGAGCAGTTGGGAAGGTGGATATGCAGAGGATTGTTTTGACACGGGAAGATTTAAGGATGGGGTGAGAGGAAGCTGTTAAGACCCCCAAATGGGAATGTCTGATGCAGCTCTTATAACTTTCCTGTTTTTGATTTTCTTGTGTTCAGCAGCATCTGCATAAGACTGACAAACTGTGGAGCCATGGGCTGTGGGCTGCGAAAGATGAAACCGGCGTCAGACGAGAACAGTCCGGGAAAGATTTATTCCACTCTTAAGAGACCACAAGTGGAAAGCAAGGTGGGCGTGGCCTACACATACCGGTACCTGGACTTCCTGATTGGCAAAGACGGTAAGATCTATTGTTGACTTTTATCGACTTCCGGCAGATAATTTCCACATATCTTCCCTTAATGTCCAAAGAGAGAAAACGATCTCTCCAGAGCTCCACTGTTATCGATCTGTTATCCTTACAGGCTCATGAGACAGATACATTACTGTCATTTTATTCTGCCAGGTGGTAGAAATGTGAATTACTGCTCTTTTGAAGGTTGTGATGATTCACCTCACTTCATGATAAGGCAACAGAGTGTGAAAGGCCGATCTGTAGGACAATATCTAACTTTATGCAGTGTGTGGACGTGCTCAAATAATGCTACATCCAGTGTGATTAATCTGACCTCTGAAAATGCCACTACACTCCATCCCCAGGAGAAAAAGCATTAAGGACTCCGGTGCAGACGAGATTTGTCACTCATGGAGTAAGAGCACACTGGCTGTAATTTTCATCACAATTTTCTTGTAATGACAGAGTGTTAATTAGTGCTTGCTGTATGGCAGCATCTATTATAATTTCACCCCTGACAGTTAGTCAGTCATGATTTGTGCTAATGATATAGAACTTTTCAGACTAAGCCCTGTCCAACATCCAGCCACATATTATGTATACCAGAGTCCATCCTGCAATGGTAGGGGAAGCAAACAAAGTAAAAGAACATCACCTAATTGTTTGGGAAGGTGTTGTTCAAGGTCACATGTGTTATCTTGAGAAAACTGTGGCCAGAAGTCAGTTTTACAAAGCAGGTGAAGAAATTCTGAAGGCTTCCTTTTCTTTGCATGAGAATATGAAGGTGTGACACCTACCATTACAAAGATATCCAACTTGTTATGGATAGCAGAAGCCTGTAAAGTTTCCTTTTCTTCTTCCAATCTCTCCAATCAAAGGTGTTTGTAATAGCCATTGGTGGCCATTGGTTTCTGAAATGTTCTGTGTCAAGAATTGGTATTGTCTGGGGTAGAGCAGTCATGCATGGTTGTGATGGACTCCCACTTTGTTATGAATTAAGCTTAATTAAATTACTTGAAAAGTTGAATTGTTTCTAAAGTATAAAAATAACAGCTTTTGGTTATAATTGTGTCAAGTTTTGGTTGAGAGCACAATCTAAAAAATTAAAGAGAGAACAAGCAAAATGTTTTTAGAAATTTAAGGCACTTTATTAATGTTTGCATATACAATAAGTTGTTCTGGCACAAATGCAAACAATATGATATGGGTAAAATGTATAAGTTGCTTTATATTCACATGTTTGCAAATAACTAATGCCTTGGCAGTGTCATTCAAGCATATTACAACTCTAACGCCGAATGGAAACTCCAGGAAGGATAAATACACATAAAAATACTTTGAAAACAACAGAATTACAGATTTACTTCACAACTTTTATTATCAATTTTTTTCCAGAATTTTACATTAAAATTAATATTTCACTGTTGTTTTGGGCCATAATGTCCCTAAAGGAAATTACTGTACTTAGTATAAGAAATCTGCTGATAAATGGACCTTTTAAAGCTATTTGTACCAAAACCTAGCCTAATTAAAGTCTTGAAAGTTGGGCTAGCTCATTTACAGAAAGCCTAATAACCTTTAATAACCATTAATATATTTGTGTGTCCAATTCCAGTCCTGAAGGGTGATGTCTTGCATTTTCCAACTTGTTTCTGGTTTTAAACACTTTTTTTTTTTTTATGGTTCATCTCTAGACTTATGGCAGAGCTCAATGATACACTGGAAGATAACTCCACCACTTTAACCAATTTTGTTGGAGCAGGGACATGCAAGATTTAAATAGCAAAAGTTAAACTCAAGTCTAAATCTGACAATAATCAAACAAAACATAACAAAAATATTATGAGTATGTACTTCTTTTAAAACATAATCTAGCAGGGAATAATTTGCTTTTTTAGGCAATTTGTAAATAGAAAGTTTAATTTTGTATTTGGGTAATGGGAGTACAGTCAAAGGTTTGCTTTACATACTCACTTTTTTTATACTGAACCAGACCTAGAAACTGTTGACAATTATCTTTTAAAATGGGAACTTTAGACAACGGGTAACCACATTAATGCTAGTGACTTCTTAATTAAAGTCTAAAGGTCCTTGCTTGCAGCAAGAACATGTAACACAGTTTGGAATTTTCAGCTCATTATTGGGCTTGTTTACTAGACTAATACTATTAACAATGCAAGACATGCATTTCTCAATGTTTTAAGTATTCAAACGCTGTAGCAACAAACGTACTTTTAGAGTTTATTCAGAGTTATCAGTGTCATTTATTTAATGACAAACAAGAGGTTGGAGGTATAATTAAACAATTTATTACTGCAGACTTTTAGTTTGTCCCAACTGTTTTTTTGAATAGGAACTTAGAAATGTCAACCTTAGAGCGAAAATTAAACACTTTACATTTTCTGCTAAGCAAGTAATAAATAGATCATCATAAGCATTAGCAATGCTATTATAGGTGCTTCTGTTTGTTTTTTGCTTGCCTCTTCTAATTAGAGGATACCACTCCTGTCACTGACAGGAGTAAAAAAGATTGTTTCTTACCTTTGGCAGTTTTGCCAAAAAACATAAAATTTTCTCAAATTTTCTTCCACTTTGATTATCCCTATGATTGCTTTGTTACAATTCTCTGTGACATTCAAGCACATCAAGAGCTATTCATGAAATGAGCCTCAAAGACACTGTACATCAGGAACATTATGGTGTATTGCAGCATGTCAAGAGTTGACTGACAATTGGCTTTAATACACAACGGAGGCACCAACACAGAAGATTACTGGATTTCACCTGTGGGAAGACATGAAGTAAGGATCCCACGTTCGGGATAAAACCCTGGAAAGTTGTATGCATAGCCTCCCAATAGCCTCAGTACATGGGGCATCTGCCAAATCTCTACGTTGTCTGACGCCCAGTTATCTTCTGGATAGTTACATTAATTGTCCTCGCTAGAAAAGCCTAAGGCATGAATTTGTGTCTTTATTTCAGCTGTGCGATTGACTGATGACCTGTACAGCTGTACCCCACTTTTCACTCGTTGACTGCTCGGATAGAGTCCAACCCCCAAGGTCCCTGAATAGGATTAGGCAGGTATAGAAGATGGATGGATTGATAAACACACCATACTTCTTCCCCTCTCTGATTATCCTTTATTAAGGAAGAAAGAAAGTCAGCTGGCAGAAAGGTTTGGGTTAATATAGGTTTAGGCATGGTATTAGAGTAAGATTAGGGTTAAACATATAATGGAGGTCATAAAGGTTGAGGAAAGTTAATGGGAAATAAATGCACCAGACCGAGGGGGAGCCTGACTGCTATATATGGCCGTCACTTAGCTATTTCTGCCCCCGACAGTTACGTCTGAAGTGGTAGTGGGTGGGGGCTGGGTGAGGTTTGTTGTCGGGGGGACTGCAATGGAAGCGGAGGGAGGCCACAGGAAGCAGGGAGATGTAGTGAGCTGTGTGCTCGTCCTGACAGTTGATTAGTCTCCATTAGTTTGTTAGACTGACTAGGTGGATAGATAAAGGAGCCCAGGAACGTCCGGGGGGCCAGACATCCTTTGAGACCTGACATGAGGGCGGGGCACAGATTGGGTGCCTTATTATAGCATACTGTGTGTGTGCATGTGTGTGTGTATGTGTGAGAGAGAGACTCATGGTCATATTTTTATTATTAGCTTCAAGTACGCTCTATAATGGTGGGGGTTTAGACCTTACTGTAATCAGTTTTCTTTCAGCCACTGTCAGGGCGCCTCCAGTCTGTATTTTCATCTTTGTAATGTGTGTGTTTGCTGGCTTCCCACTGGAGCACATTAAATTAAGGAAATATGTATGTACATGTAGCCCCAGAGTGTGAAATATTCCATGCATTCAGCAGATTTTCAGGTTGAAGGGTTACTGTGTAACTCGTGGCTGTAATTACTCTGTGTACCGTGTACCAAAGTGAAGGTAATGATTCATGTGTCTGACTTTTTTCTACAGGAAACTTGTAAAATATTTAAAGATAGTGAAAGATTATGAATAAGAAAACAGGTGGTGGTACCGTAGAGCTGGAAAGCCATAAACACAGAATTTCACATAGTTTGGTAAAGACAGATCCCTAGTTGATTTTTTTTCCCTTTGTTACATGTTGGGTAGTTAAACTTACTTTTTTGTCAAATAATGCATTGTGTTACCAAGGTAACATGTGGATTCTTGTATCTTTGCTCCATTATCCATTGTAACATTTGCTTTTTATTTAAAATCAAGAGTTGATCTGTTTTGTGTCAAATATTTCAGGGTACCTTACAAAACAAAGAGATCCAATTTATATCCAAAACCATTTCAAATTAAATTCAAAAGTTGTTTAAAAAATGTAAATATAACTCGTTTCATGACCGTTTTAATAACTTCTTTCAAAATAGGATGTGAGTTAGAAGAGAAGCAGCAATTCTGGAGTGAACTAGATGATTTGATGCAGTGTATCCCCAGAGTTGAGAGGGTGGTGATTGGTGCAGACTTTAACGGACATGTTGGGGAGGGAAAAAGAGGTGATGAGGAAGTGATGAGCAAGTTTGGTATCCAGGATGAGGACAGATGGTGGTAGACTTTAAAAGAAGGATGAAAATGGCTGTTGTAAATATTTTCTTCCAGAAGAGGTAGGAACATAGGGTGACTTATAAGAGTTGAGGTAGGAGCATTCAGGGGGACTACATCTTATGTAGAATATGTAGACGTTGGAATTTGAAGAAGATTGTTGACTGAAATGTAGTGGTAGGCAAGAGTGTAGCTAAACAGCATAGGATGGTGGTCTGTAGGATGAAATTGATGGTGAGGAAGGTGAAGAGAACAAAGACAGAGCAGAGGACCAGATGAATAAAGAAGAGTGTTGTGAGTTTTTCAGGGAGGAGAGGAGACAGGCTCTTGATGGCCAGGAGGTGCTCCCAGATGTCTGGACAGCCACAGCTAATGTGATTAGGGAGACAGGTAGGAGGGTACTTGGTGTGTCATATGGATGGAGAAAAGTAGCTGAGGAGAATTGGTGGTGGAACGATGAAGGCAGAGAAAGAAGTTAGCTAAGAAGAAGTGGGACACTGAGAGGACTGAGGAGAGTAGACAGGAGTACAGGGAGATGCAGCGTATGTTGAAGGTAGAGGTGGCAAAGGCCAAACAAAGGGCATATGATGACCTGTATGCTAGGTTGGACAGTAAGGAAGGAGAGAATGATTTGTACAAGTTGGTGAGGCAGAGAGAAAGATGGAAAGGATGTGCAACAGGTCAGGGTGATTACAAATAGGAATGGAAATGTACTGACAGGTGCAGAGTGTGTGATGGGAAGATGGAAAGAATACTTTGAAGAGCTGATGAATGAAAAAAACGAGAGAGAATGTAGAGTAGAAGAGGTGACTGTTGTGGATCAGGAAGTAGCTGAGATAAGAAAGGAAGAAGTTAGGAAAGCTTTGAAGAGGATGAAGAGTGGAAAGGCAGTTGGTCCGGATGACATACCTATGGAGGTCTGGAAATACTTTGGAGAGGTGGCAGTAGAGTTTTTGACTAGGTTCTTTGACAAGGTCTTAATGAGTGAGAAGATGCCTGAAGAATGGAGGAAAATGTTCTAGTGCTGATTTTTAAGAACAAGTACAGAATTGTGGCAGCTACATAGGAATAAAGCTAATGAGTCATACAATGAAGCTGTGGGAAAGGGTTGTGGAAGCTAGGCTTCGGTCAGAAGTGAGCATTTGTAAGCAGGAGCATGGTTTCATGCCAAGAAAGAGTACTACAGATGCAATTTTTGCTTTAAGGATGCTGGTGGAGAAGTACAAAGAAGGTCAGAGGGTGCTGCATTGTGTATTTGTAGATTTAGAGAAAGCGTATTACAGGGTGCCGAGAGAAGAGCTGTGGTATTGCATGAGATGGTATGGAGTGGCAGAGAGATATGTCAGAGTGGTGCAGGACATGGATGAGAGCTGTGAAACAGCAGTGAGGTTTGCTGTAGAAATGACAGAGGAGGTGGGACTCCATCAAGGATCGCCTCTAAACCCCTTCTTGTTTGCTTTGGTGATGGACAGGCTGACAGATGAGGTTAGACAGGAGTCTCCATGGACTAAGATGTTTGCAGATGACATTGTCATCTGCGATGAGAGCAGGGTGCAGGTAGAGGAAAAACTAGAGAGGTGGAGGTCTATCCATTCATCCATCCATCTTATTCCGCTTATTCAGGGTCGGGTCGCGGGGGCAGCAGCTTAAGCAGAGAGACCCAGACTTCCCTCTCCCCAGCCACTTGGGCCAGCTCCTCAGGAGGAATTCCAAGGCAGTCCCAGGCCAGCCGAGAAACATAGTCCCTCCAGCGTGTCCTGGGTCTTCACCTGGGCCTCCTCCCTGTGGGACGTGCCTAGAACATCTCACCAGGGAGGTGTCCAGGAGGCATCCTGACCAGATGCCCGAGCCACCTCAACTGTTACCTCTCGATATCACCTCTCGATGTGTCACCTCTTGATGTGGAGGAGCAACAGCTCTACTCTGAGCCTCTCCCGGAGGACTGAGCTTTTCACTCTATCTCTAAGGGAGAGCCCAGACACCCTGCGGAAGAAACTAATTTCAGCCACTTGTATCCGTGATCTCGTTCTTTCGGTCATTACCCAGAGTTCGTGACCACAGATGAGGGTAGGAACGTAGATCCAGCGGTAAATTGAAAGCTTCGCCTGTCGGTTCAGCTCCTTCTTCACCACGACAGACCGGGACAACGTCTGCATCACTGCAGACGCCTTGCCAATCTGCCTATCGATCTCCCGCTGCATTTTTCCCGCATTCGTGAACCAGACCCCCGGATACTTAAACTCCTCCACTTGAGGAAGATGTGGAGGTATGCACTGGAAAAGAGAAGAATGAAGATTCGTCACAGCAAAACAGAATACATGTGAGTAAATGAGAGAAACATAAGTGGAATGGTGAAGTTACAGAGAGTAGAATTAAAGAAGGTAGAGGACTTTAAGTACTCTGGCTCTATGGTCCAAAGCAATGGGGAGTGTGGAAAAGAGGTGAAGAAGGGTGTACAAGCTGGTTGGAATGGATGGAGAAAAGTGTCAGGTGTGATAAAAGGGTTTCAGCAAGAATGAAAAGAAAGATGCACAAGAGAGTAGTGAGACCAGCAATGTTTTATGGTTTAGAGACAGTACCAAAAAGGAAAAGACAGGAAGCAGCTCACGTTAGATGTTTTGGAGATAAATCCAGAGAGGCCAGACTGAGATGGTTTGGACATGTTCATAGAAGAGACGAGGATTATATCAGTTGCTGAGGTTTGAGCCACCAGGCAGGAGGCAGAGAGGAAGACCAAAGAGGTGATTTATGGATCTGGTGAAAGTTAGTTGGTGTGAGGGCAGAGGATCCAGAGGACAGAACAAAATGGAGACAGATGTTTCGCTGTGGCGACCCCTGAAGGGAAAAGCCGAAAGAGCAGAAGAATAACTTATTTCATGATGAAGTCTAAAAAATGTTCGCAAAGAAAATTTCTTATACTAACACCTTATTTTGTGCAAGACTACTTTATCATAGTTTGTACGTATTTTCTTGATCTAACAAGTCTGGATTTTCCCTAATAAGTTAAGAACCCCTCAAAGACATTCACAGTGAAAGAGAGACTCTATTGGGGGCTCTGTAGACAGATATTGATTTAGGGAAGGGCTGTGCAGAGAGCAGCTGAAATACCAATGATTAAATTCCATGATGTTCAAAGCAAAGTGCAAAATTTATGAAGCATGAAAAAAACCCTAAAGGTATCATTCACAGAGAAAGCTTGTAATAATTTTTCTTTTTGAAATATGATTGGTCACCCTGGGCTGCACATGCATGGTTCTCGTAAAATATTTTTTCAACCCGAATTGCCTGCATTAGCCACAGAAAAGAAAGAGATAGGTAAATTAATGAATCAGAAAAAGCTAGTCCCTTCTATGTTACAGGGAAAATTAGTAATCATGGCCTCGCTCACCTTGGCTTGTGACCACCCATGGGAAGGCTGTATTGATGTTGCGGCCAGGACAGAGCAGAGCTTGTAGAAGCTAACCATTAGCAACTCCACAACATGGTGGGACATGTTCGGGCTTTTGTGGTATTTGTGGCAATAATACATCAGCATTGTAATTTTTACCCAAGAAAGACGAACTAAGGAAGAAATGGTTGGAATTTGTCTTCGGAACACCACCAGCGAAGTATAACGCTAAGTTAGTTATTTGTTCATAGGCAGCGTAAGAGTCACGTCACTGTCATTCAGAGGCGAGACATTTGCATATCATAAATGCTAAAGAGTAAGACTTGTAATCCTGTCATTTTCCGCCAAGTTCAACCCCCTGAAACAGGAGCACGAGAGCATTTATTCCACAGAAAACGACTCACAAAGCATTTATTCACACTAGGGACCACAGCAAATTTGTAGAAAAACAAGGGAATAAGACTTTTAAGTATCTCTTTTAATAACTATTTGACCACTTTGGGGGACTCATTGACTGTAACAAAAAGTAACTCACTGTCCATACAGAGCAGCACACTGTATATTTATGTCACCCTTCCTCCCGATACACATGCACTATATAAAATGAGGGTGCATATTAAAGCAACACTAAAGAGTTTTTTTTTACCTTAAAATAATGTTTCCGAACCCGTGTCAGTGGTTGATCAACTCATAACAGGGTGAAACGGCACTTCTGCATTCGCTTTGCGGCCCTCTATCGGCCATAACAGCACTATGTAACTTTGGGTCGTCGGGTAGCGGTTTTGTAGTTCAAATGCGACTTGCTTTACGGCAGGCTTCACAAAAGCCGGTAGGTGCAGCGTCCTGCAAGGCTCTCTGGGTGGAGCATACTCGGCAGGTACATATAAATGGAAGATACCTAGCAGCAGGTAGCTTGAACAATTGTCATCATGATGGAGCCGAAATTGTATTCATCTGTACACCGGTGTTCCGACTATCTGTGCAACCTGCATGCACATTTCGATGTTACGTCACAATTCGCTTACTCAGCAAATCTGTCATCAAGAATTCCTACCTGAAAGATCCATTTGGTCTGTTTTATTTCTTTGAAGTTTATGGTGAGTTTTATTCAAATTATTTTATTACTGGCTAATTTTTATTCAAAATATTTTAAGGCTTTCCTTTAGCTACTAGTTTCAAGTTTACATGACAGCCCTTGTAGCCTATGTTAGTTTCACTTCTGTGATATCGTTACACTGCATGTAAACAAGTCCCATTCATTAGAGTCGTACAGTAAATACGGCGTATTTTGCGGCCTATTTGTGCTTATAATCATAGGCTACTACATTTTAATATTTTGGAGTAATAATACTGCTGTCTGCTCTACGTCTTACTGGCTTGGTATATATTCATTAGCTGCTTTACAAACTAACAGATTTCCAGAATGTGCTATTCATCTATAGGCCTATTTAACAGGTAGGATATTCTGATCATGGTTTTTAGTGCATCTTTATGTGCTAGTTTTAGCTTTATATTAAACGGGTAGCATGTTCTGTGGATTGAAAGAAAAGTTTTCGTTATTCATAAGTTTTTGCTATGTTAGGCATTACTGCTAAACTGCCACTTTAATCCCGTCACTTGGAAAATATTTCCGATGATTATGTTTAACATCAAAGCTAACAGTTGTTGTTTTCGGCATGTAAACATACTTTTCAAGGGGTAGCACCGACAGATGCGCGCTACGGTAAGACATTCTGATGAGGTAGCACAGATCGTCAGAACAGCTGTCAGTCATGTAATAAAGAAATTAGACCGTATCACGTTATAACGTCATAGTTTATTGTAAAAACGTGAAACTATCACGTTAACGTTTTAGTTTCAAGTGGTTTTCACGTTTTTACAATAACGTTATAACGTGATACGGTCTAATTTCTTTATTATATGGCTGACAGCTCTACGCCGCCGTACATATGACATGCTGAAATATAGAAAATGTACCTGGGATGAAGACATTTGACACAAAGGCTGCCCAAGACGTGAAAATCTGTAACGTTATATTGTATCGTTTGTAAATGTGAATCCCCTGGTGTAACCATAACATATTTTGCGACAGTAATAGAAAACAATACACTTTTCCCAACTGTAGGGGGACCCAGAGAGCAAAACTTACTTAGTGTTGCTTTAAAGAATGCACATACCTTATAACCATGGAAAGGGGTTGGTGTTTCATAAAATGTGGTTAATTTATTCTGTTTGGACCCAACAAGACAGCCTTACACTTACATAAGCAAGAATAGGAACAACGTAACAGCACTGAATTGTTTCTCAAGTCTTCCAGTTCAAGCAAAGGAGGAAATAAAATCTGTTGATGTCTGGGAAATTATTATACTTGGGTATTTTTAACAATTCTGAGACCATGTCCACATTAATTTTAATATTTTTAAACACTAGGAAACTAGGACTTCCATCAAAACACGTCAATAAAAATAGAGACGGGTGCCAAAAAACTGAGATTTTGAAAAAATATATTTTAAATTGGACATTTTCAAAAACTCTTTGATGACTTGATATCTGGAGACTGTTAGAAATAATTTCAAGTTGCCAAACCAAAACCAGTAAGAGCAGTTTGCTCAATAAAATGAGTAAACTTTTCAAACTGTTGGCTTTGGTTCAAAATGGTCAACTTCCTGTATTGTTTGAACTTCGACACTAGAAGAGTTTTTTGTAGTTTGTAGGAGGTTTCATGTGTGTGCCGAACTCCATGAACCTGGGTCAAAGCACAGACCAGGGCTGGCGGTTTCAACTCTTCAAGGGGGCGCTGTGTGCACTTTTTGCCACACCCACATAAATATTATGTAGATATATGTTTTGGCTGGAATTATGATTAATATTTTCTGCAAACATCTGCCACAGAATTAGATCATAGCATGGCTGCTGCCATTGCTACCGCCACAGTGTCCCTGCAGGTTACTCACCAGCCGCCAAATGTACAAAAATAACACCTTTCAGTGCAGAAACACTGATGAGAGGAGAGAGAAATTGGTGAGGAGCTGCGTGTAATAAACCCGTTCTAAATATCAGCGTGGGCCCACCAATGAGCTGCTGTTCAGTTTCAAGGCCATTCTGATTCATCCATTCCTCTCTATAAAAAAAGGAAGCACTTGGCTGTTCTCGTGTTAGATGGTGTGGAAAGCGACCATTTCGCTCTAAATGCAAGCGCTGCTGACTCTGGGATGTTATTTTCCACAATGTGATTTTCAGATGTTTAAAATGCCAGGAGGGATTGAAACATTGCAAACTTGCTCAATATGCAGGATGTCTGTGGCTTTGTACGCGCGGGGAATACTGCAAAATAAAGATGCTGCCCTGGACATTGATGCCGGTTAGGATGCACTCACGCACGGATCCAGATCCAGACACACACAGCGTTTGATATCATCTCAGGAACGAGACACCTCATTTATATGCAAAGCCCCTGGAGCCCCGAGTCCCCTTGTTAATATGAGCTGAAGAAGTGGTGGCAGGTGACTAAGATGCCCCCCCCATTCATTCCAATCCTCCGTCTATTATTCCTCTTAAACATAAGACTGAGCTGCAGGATGGGTCAGCAGAACTGACACGCGACAAAGTTGCTTTTCTGAGGGGAGATTAGTCCCTGGATGGCGGGGGAAGCCTGGATTTATCCTCCGGCTCCTCTGCTTGAGAGGTGGAATTGAATCACAGTTATTGAAGGGGACAATGACATTGAAGACTGAATTCACGGTCATGTGGTTTTTATATTATATTTCCATTATAGCCCCAGTGCACAAGGTTTGGCAATGCAGCTAGAATTAGAACATGATTTTAGGTAAGATGCAGCCAAACTGAGCAGAATATAAACCCAAAAAGTTATTTGGGTTGGAAAAAAAACTATGGATAGTAATGATAATAGTGAGTATTTTTCCGGTATTTGTGGGATTTTGTGGGGAGCAATGGTCAATGGCTTAAGATATAATTACAGAAATCTAATAAGACTGGGGGATACAAACTTTCAAAGGCTGTCTTTATGCTGAGTTTTTTTGCTCAAGAAATAACCCAGGGGTGGATCATTTTCAACAGAAAATCCTACTTCGGCTCTAAGACAACGGTGAAAGCTGAGTCTGGTGTCCCCCTCATTTTTTTAAAATTAGTGGACGCTGGCCCACTTTTTATTTAAAAGCATCGAATCATTTCCCGTGGTCAGACAAATTTACTGAGTCTATTCATTCTAATTCATTTGAGCTTTTCCGACCCACAAATTAAAAATCCAGTAGCCTATTATAATTTCTGCCCCTACTGTACCCTTCATTGTTGTTTGGTTCAGCCTGACTCATTCTCTGCATTTTATTCTTGTAGGTCAGACAGTATGCAGCCAAGAACAGAAAACTTTAACCAAAGTAAGAAGGGACAATGATTCAGTGTATATTCCTGGTGAAGCTAGCTGTGCTGCAGCACTTATTCTCACCTGTACACAAACAAGAGCAAATAGAAACTCTTTTAGTATTAACATTAGAAATTAATGATGATTTTTATAGAAAATTAGGGCTGCAAATGTATCTCAAATTTCTCTTTATCAATATCACTGTATGCAATACCAAAATTGCAAAGGACTCCAATAAATATTAGGTAATTAACTAGTTACCATGCCAGTTATATAATTGTTTAGGCTTGTTATTTAATGGAGCATCAGGAGGGCAACAAGATGTTTTAGTAAAGTCATTAAAAACTACAACTAAGTAATTTATTTGCCAAAACAATAGATCTACACAGATGCAAATTTTTGAAAATGACTTTGTTGGAATGAAAATTATGATTTTTTGTTTTTACAGTTGCAGGAACCCTATATGAGTAATATTGTGCAGATGTTTCATTTGACACTCTAAACATATACTGTTTCAAAGCAGGCTATAGGTTCTGTGCTTGATCAGGTTCAAAGAGAAACATCTCTATTATTCAAAACATTTTCACTTTCAGCTCAACATAGCCAACTAAGATGTTACTTTTTTAATTGTATCGACAGCTTTCCAGAGACCATTTTGTAGGGTAAACCAAGTTGTAAAGCTACATCATGCATCTTCCCTTTTCCGTTCTGACCTTGCTCCTGCATTTCATTTCATAATGACATGCCCATGACTGCAAAGTTGCTTAAAAGTATTATACAAGTCTTAATTTATTTACATTTTGGTTCAGGAAAGCAAGACATCTTTGTAATTTTTTTATATAATTAATTCAAAGTGATCTAACAAGAACATCTGAGATCAGAGATGCGTCCTCCTACAGATTATCTTTTGTGTTACAAGTAGCTCTTTGACCTCTTTATGTGTAACCTTGTTGGAACAAAAATCCTATTTTTAGTTTGGATTTTTTTTATGCATTCATCCAAAGAAAACAACAATAACAACAAAAACATTCCTCAGAAAACAATCAGTTAATTTTTCCCTTTCCTAATTTGTACTTTTGTTTTGTCGCAACCTACTTTCAGTGACCTCTGGTTGGTAAAAAAATGATTTTGATGCCCTGTGATAGACTGGCGACCTGCCTGACTCATTTAAAACGTTGGCATTAACTTGTGTTAAATTGTTTCTATTTTAAAACATAAATGTTCCATTGCTGGAACTGCCCTGGCATAGCCGGCTGCCGGCAGAGCCCATGGGCTTGTCGCTGTGACCCCACAGGGCCCCTGCAATGTAGCTGCGAGATTTTCCCCTGGGGCTCTCCTCTGCTCCTCTCTTGAGGGGTGTGGTCAGCCCTTCTTTGGTTCACCTGGGGCTCCTATGCCCTGGGGGTCCTTTGGATGTCTATGGCTCCAATCTCCCTCGTGTCTGCATCGATTTCTGGGAGGCGGATTGATGGCTCTTCGCACCAGCTATTGAACTTTCATATGGAGAAACCTTATATGCACCAGCATGCTCATACACACACACACACACACACACACACACACACACACACACACACACACACACACACACACACACACACACACACACACACACACACACAGGTGTGGTGATTCCAGTGGTTACATACGCACTATTGAGCTGAGGTAACCACAAATGCATCCTGTATTAATCAGTATCATGAGCTTTCAGCAATGCTGTTGTTATATTTATATATCTATTTGTGTGCATGGGAGTTGGGGGGAGGGGTGTATAACTGTGCTAATGCTTTTAAATCGGTGGGGGAGGGAAGTGAATGCGGTTTTATGTGAGGTCATTTAAATCTCTAAAGCACTTTGTGATGCAATTCTTTTATGAAAAACGCTTTATAAATCAAGTTTGATTTGATTTTATCATTGTTTTATCCCTCTCTCTGCCGTCCTGCAGGTGTAAAAGGAGACTAGGATGTTTTCTTGTATTTTCTTTGTTCCCCTTCCTCTCTTACAGGTCCTTCTCAAAAAATTTGCATATTGTGATAAAGTTAATTCTTTTCCTTAATGTAATGATAAAAATTAAACTTTCACATATTTTAGATTCATTGCACACCAACTGAAATATTTTAGGTCTTTTATTGTTTTAAAACTGATGATTTTGGCATACAGCTCATGAAAACCCAAAATTCCTATTTCAAAAAATTAGCATATTTCATCCGACCAATAAAAGAAAAGTGTTTTTAATACAAAAAAAGTCAACCTTCAAATAATTATGTTCAGTTATGCACTCAATACTTGGTCGGGAATCCTTTTGCAGAAATGACTGCTTCAGTGCGGCGTGGCATGGAGGCAATCAGCCTGTGGCACTGCTGAGGTGTTATAGAGGCCCAGGATGCTTCGATAGCGGCCTTAAGCTCATCCAGAGTGTTGGGTCTTGCGTCTCTCAACTTCCTCTTCCCAATATCCCACAGATTCTCTATGGGGTTCAGGTCAGGAGAGTTGGCAGGCCAATTGAGCACAGTAATACCATGGTCAGTAAACCATTTACCAGTGGTTTTGGCACTGTGAGCAGGTGCCAGGTCGTGCTGAAAAATGAAATCTTCATCTCCATAAAGCTTTTCAGCAGATGGAAGCATGAAGTGCTCCAAAATCTCCTGATAGCTAGCTGCATTGACCCTGCCCTTGATAAAACACAGTGGACCAACACCAGCAGCTGACATGGCACCCCAGACCATCACTGACTGTGGGTACTTGACACTGGACTTCAGGCATTTTGGCATTTCCTTCTCCCCAGTCTTCCTCCATTCTCTGGGACCTTGATTTCCGAATGACATGCAAAATTTGCTTTCATCCGAAAAAAGTACTTTGGACCACTGAGCAACAGTCCAGTGCTGCTTCTCTGTAGCCCAGGTCAGGCGCTTCTGCCGCTGTTTCTGGTTCAAAAGTGGCTTGACCTGGGGAATGCGGCACCTGTAGCCCATTTCCTGCACACGCCTGTGCACAGTGGCTCTGGATGTTTCTACTCCAGACTCAGTCCACTGCTTCCGCAGGTCCCCCAAGGTCTGGAATCGGTCCTTCTCCAGAATCTTCCTCAGGGTCCGGTCACCTCTTCTCGTTGTGCAGCGTTTTCTGCCACACTTTTTCCCTCCCACAGACTTCCCACGGAGGTGCCTTGATACAGCACTCTGGGAACAGCCTATTCGTTCAGAAATTTCTTTCTGTGTCTTACCCTCTTGCTTGAGGGTGTCAATGATGGCCTTCTGGGCAGCAGTCAAGTCGGCAGTCTTACCCATGATTGCGGTTTTGAGTACTGAACCAGGCTGGGAGTTTTTAAAAGCCTCAGGAATCTTTTGCAGGTGTTTAGAGTTAATTAGTTGATTCAGATGATTAGGTTAATAGCTCGTTTAGAGAACCTTTTCATGATATGCTAATTTTTTGAGATAGGAATTTGGGGTTTTCATGAGCTGTATGCCAAAATCATCAGTTTTAAAACAATAAAAGACCTGAAATATTTCAGTTGGTGTGCAATGAATCTAAAATATATGAAAGTTTAATTTTTATCATTACATAATGGAAAAGAATTAACTTTATCACAATATGCTAATTTTTTGAGAAGGACCTGTATATCTTCAACTTACCCACTCCCTCTTTACTTTTTCTTCTTTCTTTATCCCCTTTATTTTCCATCTCCGTGTCCATAATATCAGAAACAAAGAGAAAAAAAACTCAGCAATTTCTAATAAATATTTTTTACATACATATATCAAGCAGAGTATATAGCAAAAGCCGTAATGCTTCACTTGTGAAAGTAAATCTGCTGGGCTTCTACTTGGTACTCAGACACCAAGTCTGAGTGTGACACTTCCAGACAGGACACATAAAAAAGAAAAAAAGGAAATTATAACATTATACCTTCTTAATTTTCAAAATAATCGTCAACAGTTTGTAAAAATGAATTTAAAAAAACAGATAAATATTTAGGGCTGCACAGTGACTCAGTTGGTGACATGCAGCAAAAAGGCCCGGATTTTAATCCCAGCCTGGGGTCTTTCTGCATGGAGTCTGCATGTTCTCCTTGTGCATGTGGGGGTTCCCTCCAGGTACTTCGACTTCTGTCCACAGTTCAAAAACATGACTGTTAGGTTAAATGGTATTTCTAAATTGCCCTTAGGTATGCGGGAGTGCTTGCATGTCTCTGTGTTGCCGTGCAATGGACTGGCGACCTGTCCAAGGGTGTACCTCGCCTCTTGCCTGATGACTGCTGGAGATAAGCACCACCCCCCTGCAACCCTGTATACGATAGACAGTATAAGTAATGGATGGATACATGTTTGATCATCTGTTAAATTAAGCTGAAGGATAATGACATGAATTCATCTTTCACAGCAATTCTGTGTTTTAGTATGATTAGACTTCATGCATCCTGTGTGAGAATGTTATGTTTTCATTAGAGACTTATAAACAGACTAACTAAACCTTTACACTAATTGGAATGTTTGTATGATTGTATTGAAATTACTTTTCTTGTAAAGTGCCTTGAGATGACATCTGTTGTGAATCAGCGCTATATAAATAAACTGAACTGAACCTGGGGAAAAAGACTTGAAATTTGACATGAACTTAGGCAAAAAAAAGAAAAAAAAAGAAACAAGCATGCTTTACAGAAGACAATCGGTAAAACAGTGAGATGTATTAATATGAAATGCCAAGACAATGGTGCAAATTTAGGCTGGTGTCATCTCTTCTTATTTCAATCTAAACTGAGTTGAGACTCGTTTACCGACATAGATGTGAGAGCAGTGTTTTAGGCGTGTGACAGAACCGGATCTTAGCAGGCTCAACATGTGCAACTGCTGACAAAGTTTTGAGCAACAGGAAACACAGATTTTCTGTCCGGCTCCTTCCTCTTTCCTTTCTGCTCAGCAACATGTTTCAGATAAGCTCATTTGGTCATGCTTTCAAAAGTGCTGTTTGTGTGAACGAAATGTAATTTTGCTCACGCAGAGAGATATCTTTTCCCATGATTTGATTCAGGTTGTTTGAGCGCAGGGTTCGCAGCTGCGTGCCAGTTTTTGTTGGAAATAAGATAAAGGGTCAGAAGGATGGTAATACAAAGCAGGAGAGCAGGTGCAAGACAGCAAATACGATTCAGAGACACTTTTGGACGTGTTGAGCATTTGTTTTCTGAAACCCTTCAAGATGTCTGAGATTCCAGTCATAACTGGGATTTCTTAATAAATCTTATCGTCAATCCCAGTCCCAGTGCATCAACATAACAACATACCCTGGGGCTCTGTGGGCTTTTAATTTTTAGATCTGAACTCAGTGTTGTCGGAGGGGAATCTGCGTCATTAGACGGGTAACTTACTGAGTGTCATGAGTAGAGAGGAAATGAGGGGAGAGAGATTTAAGCCACGATAGGGACTGTTTGTGGTGTGTGTCTACAGTTGTACTCATGTGACATTCTGTGCACACGCTTTCCTCGGTGCATGTCGATTTGTCTTGTGTTTAGATTTGTTTGTACTTCCGCTGCATTTCATCCAGCCGTCCTGCTTATTTCATCCTCTAACATGGCCTGTAGGCCTAACTTGCTGTTTTTTCCTGCCTGCCTGACAGAAAATACGCCTGAGCGCCCCCTCAAAGCTTTATTGGCTCTTATTGCCCTCTCACTCAGATCCAATATGCCAGTATTGATTGTGTCGAAATGCAATCAGGGTCTCCACAGCAGAAGAGCAAACAGTCTAAATTTAACAAAACACCTCCGCCGGTCTGCAGCCTGCCCCTGAAAGCACCTCCCATAGAGGAACAAATGTATTTATGTGTGCGCGCGATAGGGTAGAGGATCTTTCTCAGCTATTTTTAGAATCCAAGAAGCCTGTGAGGCAGCAAAAGAAGAATATACAGGAAGTGACCTCAGCTTTGAACTCCCTTCCTGCCAAGTGGACAAAGGAAAGTATGTTTTAAGGTTCAACATCAGATCCCAGAGGGGTAACACTATTAAGCAAGGTCAAAACAGATGGAGTTTGCTCATGTTTACTGCTGGACAATACCTAAAACTCCTCACAGGAACACCAGCAACTACGATGGGAGCTTTGAGCCTAACTCAGTTTTTCCTCCTCAGGCTCTTTGTTCTTCCATACTAAAACAAGAGGTTTCACACGCCATTTGCCACATCTATTAAAGGAATTACACAAACACTTTATATGCAGGAACAGCAGGTTGCATGAACAGAGAGGTGTGAAGAATGCAAAAATTATAATAGGGAAACTGCTGCTTTGAGAAGCGAAGAATGTTGCAGAAAACAGTGTGAAAGATGGAAGTTAACTCTTGCCTGGGGCGATGGTTCTCAACTGGAAAAAGGTGCACTGCTTCCTCTGGGTGACGAGTTACTCTCTGATTCAGGTGGATGAGTTCAAGTATCTTGGTGTCCTGTTCACTAGTGAATGTAGGATGGAGTGGGAGATGGAGAGATGGACTGATGCCACATCTTTAGTGAGGTCGGTGCTTCTCACACGTGTCGTGAAGAAAAAAGCTAAAACCTTAAATATCTTAATGAAATATGAATCACAATGTTTTCTTTAGATTTGCAGCTTTTGAAAGGGACTTAGACGGACAAACATTGACGCAAACACTTTAAAGAATCATGTTGACCATATTACATATTCCATTTAACTCAAATGAAAGCTGAACCACGGTTCTACACTATCACAGTATTAACACAAATATTTAAAACAAAAATTATAACACAATTATTACAAGGCTGCTGCAAATATATGTTGCTTTACACAGATCTATGAATGATTTCTAAGATATTTATTATTATTACGGTGATAAACAGATCAATTTCTCTAGCTATGAATGGCTTAAAAGATCAGCAAGTACATTTAACTTCAGTCTCAAGTAGTGAGATACACCTATATTCACTGAAAAAAGAGAATCACATTAAATTGAATTAAGTTTATCCAAATAATTTCATTACGTTTATTGAGTTGTCAAGTTAAACAAATGTAAATAAATTAAGTTGGATGATATCAATTCAATTTAATGTGACCAATTAATGCAATTTATTCAAGTTGGAGCTGCATTCTCTTTTTTCAGTGTTCAGTGTCAGCTAATACAGTGGGCTGTTTTAAGGTTGTTTAAATGTTATTTTCTCTGATGTAATAATTGTAAAAGCTCTGGTTCAAAAGCAATACCTTAATTTAGACTGAAATAAATGTTGGATCAAATACCTAATGGGTTTAGTTCTTAAATAATTTACTAGAATGATCACTTCATTGTCCCGAAGCCTGATGGCTACTATGACATATAATGCAAATTGTTTTCCGCCTTACTGTAATAGCTTGCTGCGCTACAATGTTACTGCTAGCCTGTACATAAACCAAAGCAAAAGTGGGAAATCTTGTTTCAGCTCAATATCTTTTCATATATGTCCTTTTAAAAAAATTTCATTCAAAAACCTTTAGTGTATGATGGAAAAAAATGTATGCTATTGTTTTAACCTTTCATGTGGACGTAAGCTATGCTAGCAGTAGTTTTACAGTATGTGTTGATGGAAAAACAGACAGATTCATGTAAAGCTGTGAAATTGTAATTTCTGTCCCCTATGACGCCACAACTAGTACAATTTTTGGTATTTTCTTAGCTTACAAAGAATTCAGTGCTGTCCTCTTATCGCAACTGCTATTAATATATTTGCTTTGTCTTGGCCTGTGAAGCACTTGTGTTCTTTAATGGTACTTTTCTGTAGTATCTAGATGTGATACCACAGAGTCGTGTAAATAGATATAGATGTTTAATGCTGATTTTTTTAATTGAAAAAATAATAGAATCACTTCATAGTTTAATGACAAACATCTTTGTGACGCTAAAACTTTAATTTCCACTTCAACATAATTGGCAGACACACTTCAAATGTGAATTGACTTATAAATATTTAGATATTTTTTTATAGGATCCAGAAGTTTAATTGATTTGGGGAAAGCTAAGGCGTTGCTGCTGGTTAAAGGACCAAAACATAAACAGGTTTGATGCTGCGAGGAAAAGCCTGCTTGACATTCTTCCAGGGTTTGGAAATGATTTTATGAGCTTAAGAAGTTCAATGATTTACTCGTCTTATAAATGTGCCATGTGATCTCTCAGCCAAAGTGAAAACAAACAATCATTGAAAGATGAATTCTTAGATTCCTCCCAACATGAAAATTGACACTCACCATTTCTGTAATTTCGTTGAGAAAAATAAAGCTGGCAGAATACTCTGAAAAACGTATTACTGTTGTTGATGATGAAAATACTTTATGTGCTCTTCTCGCTGTGGTGAGTCGACTTTTTTATATTTTGATCAGCCTAAATTTGTTCCACCTGTTAAACTCTGTCCTTTTCAGAGCACCTTAAACAACCTTGGGGACTCTATACAGCCTGATTATGATTTGCATGACTAAAAAAAAAAGACATTTTTGTCCTCACAAACACAACATCCTTGTAAACAAGCATGACTCATGGAAGAAAATTGCTTGTTTTTCACCTGGCATTAATCACTTTCATTAGAGAAAGTGTCTTTTTCTGTTAGCAGTTAACTGAAAAAGAAATGAAAAACTTTATTTTTTTCCCAGAAAATAATAGTCCCTGCCAACAAAACAAAGGTTGTTTCTTGATGAGCTTTGGTGCATTCACCGGAGCGTTTCCATTAGGACTGTCAATAACATAACACAGTGTATGTGTGGTATTGAATTTCCATGCTGTGTTCTCAGTGGGAGCACAATTTGAAGTCAATCACTCTACTGTGAGAAAGATTATTCACAAGTGGAAAACATTTAAGTCAGTTGACAATCTTCCCGGGTGTGGTTGTAACCTCCAAGATCAGATCTTAAAATGCTCAGTGAAATAATAAAAAAAAAGCTCCATCTATACCAGGGTAATTGTTTGGGCTTGGTCTGCTAATAATGGTTCTGACAACCTGTTGGATTATGAGGTACTCAGTTATTCAATTAAATTTCTGTATTTTGGTGTCATTTTTCCTTATAAATAATGACTTGTTAGAACCACGTTAAAAGGAAGCAATCATCGTACAAGCACAAAAAACTTATAACAACTGCCAAGCATGGTCTTGGAGGTGTGATGGTCTGGGCTTATGTCACAGCTACTGGATCTGGGAACATTATAGTCACTGAACCTGTCCCAACAATTAAGGTAATCTTTTTGTACATTATTAAAAATTTAAATTTTAAGCCGTCTGTACAGCAACTGAAGCTTGGTCAAAAACTGAATCATCAACAAGAAAATAACCCCAAAAAAGCAGTGGAACAAGGAAATCTGTTGTGTATGTCTGAGAAGTTGAGATATGACTGAAATAATTTTAGAATCTGGATAAGCCCAGATCATTTTTGAAGTGTCCTTCAAGACTAAGGTGTACGTTTATTTTATTATAACTGAATATTAGTATGAAAAAAAGGGTTCAGATGTCTATTTTGTTACATATCACTAAGGATTTACTGAAGACTGACAGGTAATAAATAACTTTGACTGACTGACTGACTGGGCATTTATTTCCCCTCATGGACCTCTCAGATATACAATAAAGTGCTTGATAAGCAGGTCTGCTTGCTTCAAACAGCCTTCTAACAATTCTTATGACATCAAATATCTTTGTGTCATAAACTGCATACTGTAAATACCCAGCCCTGAGGAATACATCGGGACCCAACCACTTGTGGTTGACAACTATTTTCTTGATATTTTGTGGGTGGATGAACTGGTGGTTGTTCACCTTTTCAGCAGCTTCAAACTGCAATCATGTGTTAAATACTTCTGTCTAAATATTCCAGTTAAAAAAGAGACAGTGATTTAGAGAAATTATAATTATTTTTTGTTGAAAATTGGTTGTTGTGTTTGGCTTTGTCCTTGAGCCAAGGTTTATTCCCACTTCCATTAACCAGTTCCAGCTTCTTGCTCCAGACCTTCTGATGTTGCCCGCACCCTTCCCAGTGGATGTGTTAGGAACTGGGCGCCAAGCATTTATCAAAAGCATATTTGAAGTTCACTCTAGTTTGACCGATTTGGCATGTCAGTTTCCTGTTTCTGAAGCCCCACCCCTCTGTTATAGCCAAACTCTCAGCTCCCCTTTTAGGAGTCACAGCATCAATAAGAAAGACGAGGCTCTTCTATTAATGTGTTTCACAAATGGATTGGACAATTCAGAGAAAATGCAGAGCTGTAGTGACTCTTAGGAAGCAGATGTTGTACAGATTACTCTATTTCCCTCTTTTCCGCATGCACACACAATGCACAGAGCGAGTCAGATAGAAACAGTAGACACCTATAGTGGCTTGCAAAAGTATTCGGCCCCCTTGAACTTTTCCACATTTTGTCACATTACACCCACAAACATGAATCAATTTTATTGGAATTCCACTTGAAAGACAAATACAAAGTGGTGTACACGTGAGAAGTGGAACGAAAATCATACATGATTCCAAATATTTTTTATAAATAAATAACTGAAAAGTGGGGTGTGTGTAATTATTCAGCCCCCTTTGGTCTGAGTGCAGTCAGTTGCCCATAGACATTGCCTGATGAGTGCTAATGACTAAATAGAGTGCACCTGTGTGTAATCTAATGTCAGTACAAATACAGCTGCCCTGTGACGGCCTCAGAGGTTGTCTAAGAGAATGTTGGGAGCAACAACAGCATGAAGTCCAAAGAACACACCAGACAGGTCAGGGATAAAGTTATTGAGAAATTTAAAGCAGGCTTAGGCTACGAAAAGATTTCCCAAGCCTTGAACAACCCACGGAGCACTGTTCAAGCGATCATTCAAAAATGGAAGGAGTATGACACAACTGTAAACCTACCAAGACAAGGCCGTCCACCTAAACTCACAGGCCGAACAAGGAGAGCGCTGATCAGAAATGCAGCCAAGAGGCACATGGTGACTCTGGACGAGCTGCAGAGATCTACAGCTCAGGTGGGGGAATCTGTCCATAGGACAACTATTAGTGGTGCACTGCACAAAGTTGGCCTTTATGGAAGAGTGGCAAGAAGAAAGCCATTGTTAAAAGAAAACCATAAGAAGTCCCGTTTGCAGTTTGCCACAAGCCATGTGGGAGACACAGCAAACATGTGGAAGAAGGTGCTCTGGTCAGATGAGACCAAAATGGAACTTTTTGGCCAAAATGCAAAACGCTATGTGTGGCGGAAAACTAACACTGCACATCACTCTGAACACACCATCCCCACTGTCAAATATAGTGGTGGCAGCATCATGCTCTGGGGGTGCTTCTCTTCAGCAGGGACAGGGAAGCTGGTCAGAGTTGATGGGAAGATGGATGGAGCCAAATACAGGGCAATCTTGGAAGAAAACCTCTTGGAGTCTGCAAAAGACTTGAGACTGGGGCGGAGGTTCACCTTCCAGCAGGACAACGACCCTCAACATAAAGCCAGGGCAACAATGGAATGGTTTAAAACAAAACATATCCATGTGTTAGATGGCCCAGTCAAAGTCCAGATCTAAATCCAATCGAGAATATGTGGCAAGATCTGAAAACTGCTGTTCACAAACGCTGTCCATCTAATCTGACTGAGCTGGAGCTGTTTTGCAAAGAAGAATGGGCAAGAATTTCAGTCTCTAGATGTGCAAAACTGGTAGAGACATACCCTAAAAGACTGGCAGCTGGAATTGCAGCAAAAGGTGGTTCTACAAAGTATTCAATAATTATGCACACCCCACTTTTCAGTTATGTATTTGTAAAAAAATTTTTGAATCATGTATGATTTTCGTTCCACTTCTCACGTGTACACCACTTTGTATTGGTCTTGCACGTGGAATTCCAATAAAACTGATTCATGTTTGTGGCTGTAATGTGACAAAATGTGGAAAAGTTCAAGGGGGCCGAATACTTTTGCAAGCCACTGTAAGACCTGCTTCTGTTTCCAACCCGTCCCATCAAGGGGTGGCAGTCATAAATAAGGTGCTGATTGGGGTCGATTAGCGCGCACATTACGGTGTGATTGCACTAACACACACGTGGGGATGTAGAAAGCGATTTGCGAGTGTGATGAATTTGCAGTGATGGAGGAGAGATGAGGGAAAAGCAATCAGAGTTCATCATCCCCAGCTGCAACGTGGAGGGAGAAATCTCTATTCTTCTCTGATGAGGCCAATACCCCCCTGATGAGGTAGACCTGATACTTTATGATTATACATGTACACAAGGTGCCGCAGTGAGGGAATAAGCTTATTTTAAGATTTGGCTCTATATTTACTGTAAAGCTGAACATTCTCACAGATTTGTATCTGTGCAATTGTGAGAAATAAAAAGAAACCCTCACACCTTATTTCAAGGATTTTATCTTTTAGGTCATATTTTAAAATTATTTAAATCAAACCTATAAAAACACAACAAAGATTAAAAAACAGACAACAGCTTTCACAATCATTTTATTTAAGTATATATGATTTGTTGCTCTGCTTATCCTATATTGTAGTCCCGATGATCCTTTATTGCCGGGATGATGATAAAGGATGCCACAATGCAGAACAAAACGTTATAGAAACTGTTTTATTCCCACTGCTATAAACTTCCTCAATAAGGTTTATGTTTTCATGTTTATGTCTTATGTGGAAATGTCTTGTACTTATGCTAAATGTTGTGACTCATTTACTGCAAAGCATGTTTACCTTCGGGTATGAATAAAGATTTAATTAAATTGTGCTTTGGATCATTGTCCTGATGATAACCCAATTTGAATCAAGCTCTAGCTTTCAATCAGTACAAAGTTTTACATTTATATATTAATTTTTTTCTCATCTTTAATAAATAAAAGCTTTGTGGGTGCCTCAGGACACTTGAGGCTAGATTTAAATAATCCTAGAACCTGGTAAACACCAGATCATCATCTTTTATTTCCTAAAATTCTGACTTCCGAAGTTAAGAGGGTGTTCCTTCTTTCCATGACAAAAATGGTAGCCTTTTACAAAGCATTTGTTTTGAAACAAGTGATTTCTATAATTTTATTCTGCACAAAAAGAACTCCTGTTGTAGTTTTTAGTTTTGTTTTCCACCTGAAAAAGAATTGAACTGTTTGAAAATGTGAGGCTGCCATTGTAAAGCATCTCATTTTCAGCCTATTGTTATAACTGCAGAGAAAAGACAGAGACAGGTGTCACAGAGGCACAGTAGATGGTTAATTATGAAATGGATATCATTCACACACGCACACACACTCCATCATAATTACACAGCCGTCTGGTATGTCACTTGCATGTGTGTCTACTATTGTTGCAGAAGACTCGGATGACAGTGGTGGGACGGAGGTTCAAACCAGGAGAGGCCACCTGTTGATCAGTGAGGTCCCCATCTGCAGCAAGATTAAAGTGCCAGAGCGGGGAATTTCTATAATTTTTTACGTAATTATTTCTGAAGAGAGCCGGTGATGGATTAGTTCTGCGTTTCTATTAGCATATGCCTCTGTCTGTAAATCCCAGCGGCCCACCAGCGCAGTTCAATCTGAAACCAGCCATCCATTTTCCTCCTCCTCAAAGAGGGAATTAGGATTAGATGATATGTGGCTTTTTTGTTAGAATAGAACGCTGAAATTAACTTTCTTTTTGAGGCTTTAGATGACTGTGAAACAGTAGCTGAACTGATTGGCCAGAAACTCGGAGAAGACGTTAATAATCTTCATGAGATGACTTGTAATAACTTCACAGGCTTTAATGATAACCTGTGATATTTCTGGACAGATCAGGTTTAACTGGTTTGTGAGAAATGCACAAACCCTGGCAGTATTAGAATTCTATGGTATTCACTTAGTTTTATTGTCTTCTATGCCTTATATTTGTTATCTTGACATGTAGATTTAAGCAAAAATATTAACATCTGTCAAACTTAGTAGTGTTCAATAGAGTATAGCACACAGTAATCCATTATTCCTATTCCTTTTAAATGATTGCACATGTAGATATTTGCTGGTCAGTTATTAACTCCATGTGTTCTTTTAGCCAACCTACAGTTGGTAGTAGCTTAAAAACAGAGATACCTTAATGAGAGTGATGGATGGCATCCCTTTAGTTTCCAGCCCATGATTGTTTTTTGTGATCAGAAATATTCACAGAGAGTTGGATTTATTTCCATGTAAGCAAGGGAAAGGTTCTGTTGCATTTTTAAGCCATCTGACAATTTGCAACAACAGGTAGGAAGTGCCCAAATATTTTTTGCTCCTTACAGTCACAGAAATTTTTTTTTAGTTCGTTGGCATCTCTTCAAAATAACTTTATACTCGAGGAACAGTATGACTTATAATTTTAGCAGTTTTGAAACTGATTTAATTTTTTTACTTGGTTGTATAATAGCATTGAATTTCCCAAATATTTGAGACATGCATAAAAAGCAACAAACATAAGTAATTTCATGAAGATGGACAATGGAGCTTTGACATGGAGGCTTTGTCTAGTTTTATCTGTTATATTTCATAAAAGTTACCTGGTAAACACGAATTAGTACAAAGAAATACATGAAAACAGGCTAGGCAAAGTTTTCAGAGCAGTGATCTGCAGTCAGGTGAGGCACTGTCAATAAAAATACAATAGGTTCTAATAATGATCAGAGAAAATCAATTTGTCCACTTGACTGTTCTATAAATTCTTGTTTCCTGTCGGCAAGCGTACTCTTATTTTAAGCATTGAAAAGACTGAAAACAATCAGAAAATTTAAAAAAATCCAGTCAGAATGAAGCATGTCAGACAACTCTATGAACAGGTCTGTATCTTATATGTTTGTAGGGCGGCTGTTACTCAGTGGTAGAGTTGTTGGCCTGCGACCCAGAAATCGTGGGCTCGATTCCTGCTTCCACCAGCTACATGTTGTTGTGTCCTTGGGCAAGACACTTCCTCTACCTGCCTACTGGTGTTGGCCAGAGGGGCCGATGGTGCGATATGGCAGTCTGCTCCAGGGCAACTGTGGCTATAATCATAGCTTGCTTCCACCAGTGTGAATGTGAGACTGAATGAATAAAGGGGTTGTAAAGCGCTTTGAGGGTCTCAAAAAGTGCTATATAAATGCATATTCGACTCCAGAGAAGTCAGTGTCTCAGCAGTCATAAACCCCACCACACGTCTCTGGTTCAGAGAGTATTATACAAATTTTAAATGTTTTTTTAATGACATTTTATCCCCAGAGATCATGGAAATTTGCTACTTGACTACTAAAAAGGGGGCGCATTAGTCAAGTGGGTTACCAAGCAAAATACATTCCTTTAAAAGTAAAAGAGCAAACAAAAATAAAGGAAAATGTTGAAAGACCTTTAGAAAGCCTAAAAAACAATTTATCAAGAATGTCTGACTGCTTAGAAATAAAACATGAAGGAATTAAATATGGATCAGTACTTTTGTATATAAAACTGAATGAAAAGATGCAAGAGAAATATGCAGTTTTACTGCTGCTGCAAAATCTAAGCTTTTGACTTGGATTGCAGTGGAAACAACCATAACAATGGAAGAAGTTAAAAAAAAAGAAAAATATTCAATATCTTTTGAGCTTTGGTCAGAGCCTGAATCCACATGTGGAAAAAAGCAGAGGGTTTGGAGATCAGCAAGTGGAAACAGACCTGATACCAACTTTAAACTGCTCTTCAACAGACAACAGACCCATAAACAGTTTCATAGAGAAAAGCTGTTTGTAAGACTGAAACTATTTAGCAATTTGTTGATGTTTTTATAGTGTCTTTGTGTAAGTGTGGAACAGACTGACTGACAGTTGGCTGATTGAGCCTTTAAGAGACACCTTTGCAGTGTAACACTGATGTTTAGGGGCTCCTTTAATCTGGTTTTTATTGGTATTTTAGTCCCTTCCTTTTAACAGTTTCATAGATCCGTGTTAACGGACTAATGAAGACCTTTCTCCGGCCTTCATTGCTCCCTTAGGAGATGATTTCTGCTTGGTAGTAAAAGTATTGCTGTCGAGTCAGAGGACAGAGAGGGACTGTTACAGTTCATCACTCCTTGGCTTTTCTGCTATTTGTTATGATACACTCACAAACTTCAATGTATTTTAATGGGATTTTAAATGCGATGTTCATTTGTATTTATACCCCTGGATTTAATGCTTTGTGAAATCACTTTCTCCAATTACAGCTGCTTGTGCCGGATAATTTGGGTACGAATATGTGGACCCTTACACCTCTAATCACGAAAAAATTTAGCAGTGTGTTCAGATTGCACTTTAGCTCCCTCTTTCACTCTTAACACTGACACCAATCCTGTTTCTGTATAAAAGTTCAGATTTGCTTCTTGGTTGAAGAGTATCTGATTTGGCATTTTGGGTTATTCTCCATCAGCAACTTTGATTTTACCTGAGGAGACAAGCAGATTAATTTTAAATGGTAAAAAAGGAGCTAGGATCTTCTTGGATTGTCTATCTCAGTATGTATGTCTTAATATCAGAGCAGAAACTAAATTAATGTGCTGATTACCTTAAACTTACCTTTACATCAATTCTGCAGCTATCATTTATCATTTATCAGCTGTAGTTTGTATTTAATTTATAGTTGAGGTTTTAAAATGCATAGAGCTAATAAAACTGGATATATCATCATTTGGTACAATGAATGGGTGAATAATTTCTTTTGAAATCCAAAATTGAGGGAATTTTAAAATTCTCCACAAACAATTATATCGTTCCTCAATTTTCAAATTATAACTGGAGTAAATACCATCTATTTGTGTTTCTTCTTGCATGAAAAATAGTTAAGTTGCTTTACCTCCTAAAAACAGATGAAAAACATGAAAACTAATAAAAAGCTTTGATGCTGTAAAGGTGAATGAAACAAAACAGATGATGTAAGGGAGAAATTAATTGTAATGGATATTCAGTCTTCACATGTTAGAGATTTTTCACCTGGATTTACAAGAGGTCAAAGTCCCATTAAGTCTAATGTCCTCTGGAACTTGTTTCCGCTATGTGATGCATGATAATTTCCACTCTGGCAGAACTCATCTACTGACCAGAGATGGTTAAAATCAGTTTTCCGTTAAGATTAGCTACAACATTGACAGAACATTTTCTACCTGCATCTGTAAACGGTCTGCATCTTCTCTGCTGCTTTCCAATAAGACTCATGTTTGAGAAATCAGACCAGGAAATGACAAGGGTCATCCCGCTGGTATACATAAAAATGGAAATTAGTCTTCTTCCTTCCATATTTTAATAAAAAGGTGAAATAAGCACAAAATAAATAAAAAAATCAATTTTTTCTTTGACGGTCAGCAAAACTTGTTGGATGTCAATATGATAAGAATCTTCTCAGGGTGCTACAAATAGGATGAGACTATTTTCTTTGCACTCTGAAATGATTAAACCTTTAACCTAAAACAGGGCTTAGCAATGAGGTAAAACAACAAATCTGTTATTCATTTTTGATTATTTAATCTGTAAATACCTATAGCTTTACCAGAATGGAACAGTGAAAGACATTTCAGAGTTAGAAACAGAGGTGGTTTTTTTTATAAAGTTTTGCAACAGAGCCCAAACCTGAGAATGACTTTCGTCAGTTCATTTACAGTGCATTGACTGCAGCCTTCAAAGTAAATTATGCCCCACAATCAACAACACAAAGCATCTAATGGCAGACCAAAGGTACCACCAAAGCACCTAAAGCCCATCACACCGCTTAATCAGTTCAGATCTTTGCTTTAAAATTCAGATTTGCACTGTTTTGAATTGCAAATGTAAGGAAACCTCCCTCCCAATCAAGAAGACACATCCTGGCAGAAGATGCTGTAAATGTAATTTTGACAGGAGGGTAATGTTGGGGTGCGTTGTATGGAAAAGCCTGCAACATGTTGTTAGCAAAGCACAGGAAGTAAGAGCAGCGCGTGGTGCCCGAATGCACCGTTGTTTAGCAGTCCATGGGCTTTGATCAGCAACCTGCTCAATTACCTCAGCTTATTTCTCGGGCGATGTCTCCAGGCAACTGAAGTCTGTCAGTAGAGGAGGTGGCGTCAAGCGGACAAAACGCACTCTGGAGGCCTCCTGTCAGAAGACTGTTGATGGAGCCACACTTCAATTCCTCAGAAAAAAGGGACAGAAAAAGAGAATGAAGCATGGGAAAAAAAGATACAGACCCTTTATTCTATTTATATATAAACCTTTTTACTGACTGAACAAATTATTTGTAGTTTTCTCCCATCAAGACATCCTGCGCCTTTTCATTTAGCCGTGTGGCTTCAAAATGCAGTACAGTCAATAAGTGAAGCAAATAACAGATGAACCTGCCTCGCTTCACTCCCCATCTCCCATGAAAGCTTCTACAGGAGCGTCGGACAGAGATTTAAAGATGTTTATGCTTTCCAAAATTTGCCTAAGCTGTTCTGTCTAGACAAAGATAAAGCAATTGCATCAGCTTTAGTAAGCAATTAAGGCTCTTTGTCTTGTCTTTATGTTCTCAGAAAATATCAGTAGTTTGCTTTCATTCAGCAACACGATTGATAGTCACTCAGCTACCGCATATACCTGGAAACTGCCCAGTTCAACCACAGTCTGGTGCCAGTAAGCGGCAGAGTGTCTCTGTCGGTGCCGATTGGTGGTAAAGCACCCAGCTCAAGGGCATATTAACTCTCTGTAAAGGAACATTAAAGCAAGTTTAGAGGACACAGCAATTTAGAATTCAAATTTTCCACCTGGCAGACAACAAAACATTGTTAGGGCAAGTTTTTAAACGTTTGCTGTACAATTCTGGATACCTTAGAAGTGTGCTCTAACTGCTAACTGAATTCAGCAATTAATTTCATGTTCGTTTAAGTTTTGCACCCACCATGACCTGCTAAGGGTGGTTTTGGTGCTCAAGCCTTTCTTTGTTCTCACTAGGCAATAGACAATCATTCATCTATCACAGAGAAACACAATACATGCAACCTTTCACGCACAATGTAGGTAGTTTTGGCATCTATAGGCACAAATAGCAAAATGCAACCTAATTAAAACTCCCACTTTACACCCTAATATAAACAATAAAAATATTTCTGAGGAATTTATACTGGTTTAACTCATCTGTTGAACTCAAAGCAGATTTCAGATATTTGTGATATTTTGTATTGGATATCTAAGCTGTAAGCTTTTTATTTTGAGAAGAATCTCTAATCTTCCAAGAAATGTTGGGAACTTGAGGGTCTCCCTAAGTCAGAGTCTGAGAATTGAGGCAAGGTCATTCTATTACCTCAAAAAGACTTCTGAAGCAGAGAACCAGGGGATGTTGTCTGTCTTGTCTTTGACATGGCTTTTTAATGTTGCATGGAGCAGTAGGACATTGCCTGTAGAGTGGGAGACCACAATGCTTAACTATAGATTCTACTCCAGCTATTGAGGGATGACACTTTCTAGCCTTGCTGGGGAAGCTACTCTAGGTTCTAAATGGAAGCTCTGACCAATTGTCAAACCTTGGATCCAAGTAGAGCAGTGTGGGGTTTGATCTCGCCATGGGACAGAGGACCAGATCTTTACCATGGGTGACTGTGTCTCAGTCGTTGTTTCCGTGGGCAAACCACTTCACCCACCTTGCCTACTGGTGGGGGTCAGAGGCCACAGTGGCGCCAGTGTTCAGCAGCCTCGCTTTTGTCAGTGTGCCCCAGGGTACCTGTGGCTATAATGTAGCTTGCCATCACCAGTGTGTGAATGTGTGCGTGAATGGGTGAATGACAGAATGCAGTGAAGTCCTCAAGGACTAAATAAAGCACTATACAAGTACAGGCCATTTGTCATTGTCGAGTTCCAGAGGGGTATGTTAACATATAATACATACAATAATGTTGTATTGTTGGCATAGACAGCAAGAAGACTACAAGAGAGCAATAGATGACCATGGGTGACCAAGGTAGGATGTTCGTCAGTGGGTTGCCGTTTGAACCCCCGCTCCATCCGTCTCTGTCGTTGTGACCTGGGGCAAGATACTTCATCCGCCTTGCCTGCTGGTGGTGGTCAGAGGGTCTGGTGGCGCTTACCACCGTCTATGTGTGTGAATGTGAAGTGCTTCGCAGTCCTCTGACTGAAAAAGCACTATACAAATGCAGGCCATTTACCATCCAGAAGCCTTTCTAAAATGCCGTGTGCAGAACCCCAGCCTCAACACCCAGCTCATTTAAGACCCTCCCAGACCTCTGTTCACAAGTAGTAGTGGGATCAACATAGCAGTGCTATCCTCTGCCTTCTTTAGGCTGAGCCTGGACAAATTTTAGAAGGTAAGCTTGGGAGACGAGGTTGCTTGCTTCATCCCCCTTGCAAACCTAGGGCCCGGTGGCAGAGTGGATCTGTTCTGTATAAGATCACCTGTTTACTGTGATATTACAATGCCATGGTCTTACTCAAGAAGAGCCACTGTTTCATCGCATCAAATAATTTGGAGGAGGTAAATAAGGCCTAAGTAAAGGTGCACGTCCCTGTCTTCTTTCTTAAAAGTTTTTTGGGGGGATTTTCAGAAACAGAAGATACTACCATCCTTTCTGTCATGGGAACACTTCGGGATCCCCCAGGATGACCTATGGAGTGTCACTGAATTACTGGGTGTTTCTCATTGACCTGATGCTTCTAATAGGTTAAAGGTTTTCTTAATTTGACAGATATACCTGTAAGTCACAGCATAAGCACACTTTTAACCACTGAAGTCTCCTTGTGACTGTTCCTTTGTCATAAAAATCTGTATGGAGGTATAATTTTTCTTTGCCAACATGCAAGCTGTAGGGTAAGGGTTATTAAAGTCATAAATAGACACACTGTCTTTTATTTTTATTTTCAGAAGAGGGAATCTACATTATGCTAGCTTGAGCTAAGTGGGAATGTGAGTATTTTTTCACCTGTTCTTTAGTGTAAATTTTACAGTTTGATGAGGCAGTTCAATGACCAAACCCTTGAAGCAGTTCAGTCCCACCTTACAAGCTCCGCAAGTGTCATCATGTCCAAGAGCAGACTGTTCTCCTCGCCATGCAGGTGTGATCACATCAGTGTTTCTGCGAGAATGAGAGGCGGCAGAGCGCAGGAGGTGTGAAGGCACAGACAGTGTTTGTCTACAGTCTGCGAGTGTGCAGGAAATTCTGTTCTGTAGGTTTTTATTTCCATCTAAAATGTTCAACATTTGGTTTATGGGTTAAAGACTTGAATTGAAACAGAAAATGTTTGTATTGATAAGTTATATTGAACAAATAAATGCTGTTCTGTTTAGAGGTTTAGCTTCTGACACAATCTAGGTTTTCATCCTGCTGTGACTGGTCCATGCACTTAAAGGTTAAAAATCACGACCGTAATACAGTGAGGGAAAAAAATTTCATGTGATCAATAACATTTTCAGCTTTTGTCTCAGAAATGAATTAATTCCAGTCTGAGCTGTCTGGAAGAATCTAAAAGCGCATTTTCTCTTTTCAGTTTCGGCCCCTCAGGCAAAACTCAAACAGCATTTTCTTCATCCAAAATAGAGATGTCTGGATGACAGAAAGCAGTCAATTTCCCCCATTTGTTTGGCACTATAGTAAAGGCAGTTCCCAGCTTTTCACTCTGATCATCTTGTTAGCTAGTTTAAGGCAACAACAAACTAAATAAATAGAAAATACTTAAAAATAAAAATAAAAACTGGGTACCGACCTTAGCTAAATGTTTACAGATGTGAAAAACTTTTACAATATTGTTTGGAAATGACCCCAAAAGAAGATTCTAACTTGTATAAATTTACAGTTCTGCTTCTTAGACCTTCGCAGAATTCATTGGACTTTCTCATGTCTGAGTTTTTGTCAATCCAGTGAAACTAGCAGATGGTCAGTAAGGTATATAATGGTACTGTCATGGTTACCGGAAGACTCTAAAGCGAACAGACTTCACTCAGCACACAGAAATCAGTAAAATAAAAGTTTATTGTCTTGAAGGGTATTTTCTGGCGGCGGAGGAACACAGTGGGCCTTGGGGTAGGAGAATCGCTACTGGGAGAAAGACGAGAGATAAGTGACGTAGAATAACAGAGGGGTTGGAAGAAACCTGTTGACTTGGGATACATGAAAGACTGGGTTTACTCCAAAGCGCGCAGGGAGTTTCAGGCACACCATGGATGGACTAATGACTGATTTGATGAGGAACGGACCTAGAAACCTGGGGGAGAGTTTGCTTGAGCTACCTATTAGCGGAAAATCTTTGGAGGACAGCCAGACCTTTTGATTGGAAGTATAGGTGGGCGCTGTGCAACGTCGTAGATCAGCGTAGTGTTTATTTTGGGCTGAGGTGCGTTGCAGGGCTGCTTTGGTCTGTTCCCAGATTCTCCTTCAAGACCTGATGTGAGAATAAACAGATGGAATGATAGATTCAGGGACAGAGTTAGGTAAAAAGGAAGGTTGGTACCCCAACGAGGCTTCAAAGGAGGATAAGCCGGATGCTGTGTAGATATGAGAGTTGTGTGAGTATCCAACCCAGCATATTTGGAGACTCCAGGAGAGGGGATTTGAGGAACAAACACAGTGGAGAGCATATTCCAGTTCCTGGTTTAGCCTCTCACATTGGCTCTGTGCCCTCGAGCCAATGTCACCATTCTCCAAGGGCAAGTTTTATGGCCAGGATCTCATGATCACCAAATTCTTGGAAGGCTTGGTCCATCTCAGTGGTCCAGTGGAAGGTCTGTTTGGTGGAGGTGAGAGCGATTAACTGGGCGACCACAATACTGAAGTTGTGAATGAAGCGTCTGTAGAAATTACCAAATCCTATGAAACGTAATTGTTTCCTGGACTGGGGGGGTTGGCCACTCCTGAACGGTTGAGATCTTCTCTGGGTCTGTCTTCACCTGGCCAACCCTTGAAGATATAACCAAGAAAGTTTATGGAGTTCAGATGAAATTCACACTTTTCAGCTTTTACAGACAAACTCTTTTCCATGAGTCATTGGAGCACCTGACGGACGCGGTTTCTATGTTTGGAAAGACAGTTGGAGAAGATCAGAATATCGTCAAGATAGACAAACACAAATTCTGTTCAGGAAATCTCTGAGGACATCGTTTACTAGATTTTGGAAGACAGCAGGAGCATTAGTCAGGTCAAAAGGCATGTACCCACAAATAAATAGATACAAATCTGCAGGATGCAAGTATATTGTCCTACATGCTTCAACAATGTCCTGCGTGAGACAGTTCCACATCTGCCCGTTTGGTAGACGGAGCTCAAAGGTTTTTGCGTTGGGGGGGAACCACAAAAAATTTGCGCTTAGGGCACCCAAATGGCTCGCACCAGCCCTGGTTACACCCTTATAGTCAGTTATGATAATGACAGGCCTTGACCCGTTAAATCTACAGCACCAGTGTATGTGTATATTTGAACCTCTGCACCCAAGTCTTGCTTTTTAAAATCAGTGTAGCTTTATAAGCATTCCACCCTGAAGAAATAATGTAAATAAATCAATATAAGCCCAAAATGACAATTACATAACTGATTCTGAGTTTATGGTTGCTAATAATCTGAATTGTAGCAACATAATGAGGAGAGGTTTATTCACCATCATGTGCGTCAGTCTCGCTCCCCATATGTCAGCTCTAGCTGTTGAGTAAGTGAAGTGCAAAACTTGTCTTTTTATAAAATCTGATGAAACAGCTTTAGATATGGAGAAATATGTGAAAACACAGTGTGAAAAGAAACGATGCAGTGACAGAATAAAAATATGTAGGTGTAAATCAGCGTCAATGTGAGAAGTGAAAAAACTGCAGGCCTTAGGTAGAGCCACTACAAGTGTATAAACGTCTGTGTCAATGAGCGAATGAGTGATTAAGTGTATAAGTCAAAGGGGAAAGAGGTGAGTACACTAAATGTGTATGTGGGTGAGGAGGAAGAGGGGGAGGCACCAACAGACCCAGTGACTTTCCCACTTACTCATTAGGTGGATAATTAAAGCACAAAGCTTTGGCCCCAAGGCTCCAAAGAGCTGCACTCTGAGCTACTGCTGCTAATGATGGCGTTCTGGACCTCAGAGAGATGGAGAGAGAGAGGCGAAGACGGAGGCAAGGCAACATAGATTAGTTCTCACAGCGGGAGCGTTGGCGGCTCCTCACGCAGAGCGGGTTGAAAAGGCCGAAGAGTCTATGCTGTTTGGGATGAAGTGTGTCTTTTTTTTTCTCCATTGTAATGTACGGTTTAACCCAAACAATGGGGTGTAACGCAAATATGTGCAACACAGCTCTCTGTGCGTAAATATATAAATAACCTGTCACAATTCAGTTTTAATTTCAGTATTTTGTGCTAAATTAGATAAATATTATTGAAATTAGCTATTAACTGTAATAAAATCAGTTAACAGAATTAACAACAAATTTGAAAACTCAGTTTCTCTTGTTCTCACTCTCTTCTCTTGTACAATATTTCTCAGTTGTTAATTTCCATCTGGAAATTCATGCTGCAGGACAAGTTTAATAGAATTTCTATGAGCTTATTTAAGACTTTCAGCACAATGAAATTCAAAGGGAATCACTGTGCATACAGTATGAATTTCCATGTAGATTATTACACACATCTTCGCTAGGCATTACATTAGAAGGGTCATTTTACCTTTAAATGTCATTGGAGGTAATAACATGCTACATTCTTATGTTTATAGTTCTTTTAAACATATTCTCCCTTCTGCAAATTTATTGTTTTTTTTCTTATCGTATGGATCAGCTGTGGTTTAAAACTTATTTTCTTTAGTTAGTAATTCTGAAAAACCTTTACCTATGCTAATTACATTGTGGGTCAGTACATTGCTGTGTTTGAAATGTTCAGTCATTGCTTGTCTGTAAGTGACGGTAGTGGTAATGAATGAGGGCAGTCAACTTAAAACTTCATTGGGGCAGTAATGAGCATATTACTTTCAGGGACATAGTACCAGAAATAATTTTATGATACAGATCTACATTTAACTTTATAATTTGAAGTAATGTATCCACTCACACAAGCGTGGACTATGGTCAGGGTCTCTGAAGGGTTTTTAAAAGTCAGAAACTCTTAAATTTCCTTTTTAAATGTTAAATATGTTCCGATTTTCAATTATTAATTATTACGTCTTGCATTTTTTTAATGCATCCATAGCAATCATTGTTTCATGTATTGTTCTAGCTAAGGAATTAGACTGCTATTAGAGAAAGAACAACTATATGCCTCATGATGCAGAACAGAAAATTGTACTGTTGGTAGGGGTTCATGGTGACTTTTAGCCTTTCTAACAAACCAGTGAAGAAACTTTGCTTGTAGAGCTGCCTTATTGTTGTTTGTTTAGGGGATTGGAATCAAAACACATTTTGTTGCATTTTCCGCAACCAACTCTTTTGGCAGAATGTATATTTAAGAAGTTCCCACCTCGACAATACACATTTCACAACTAGGCTAAAACCAATTTCCAATCATGGGAATCCAATCCAATGAGGGATTGCTGGGAAGTCAATGACACAACGCAGGCGACTAGGGTTGGGCATCGTTTGAATTTGGACGATTCCGAATCCAATTCCGATTCCTTGTTTCGATTCCGGTTCCAAACGATTCTCGAATTCCGATTCTTTGAAGGGACAGGGTCTTTTTTTTTTTTTTGCATATTTTAAATGACCTACTTTAAAATACACTGCTTGTTTACACTGCTATTTATTCTTAATCATTGCGTGTTGGTCCTACATGTGTGTATATTGAGCTTATTTATTTACTTGCACAGTTTCTTTTTTTGTTATGTGTGTGTCTTGTTTTCATTTGTGTTTTTGAGGGCTGATGCTGCAACAAGGAAATTTCCCTTATGGGATTAATAAAGTATTTCTATCTACCTACACACCCATAGGTAGTATTACTTGATGAAATAGTCTAAACTTTACTTTACTTAATTTAATTACTTAATTTCCCTTAATTTACTTTACTTGTGATCAATTAAGTATTTTTGAATTGAATTTGAATTGAACTATGGAATTGGAACATGGATTTTAATTCTATTAACTTTTTACTTTCAATGAATCTCTCACAGGGCTGTCATCTATGGACTTGGGGATAAATATTACAATCTTTTTTTTCACAGTGGTCAAATTTCTACAGGAGAGCTTTATTTTTCAAAATGTCATGAAAACCGATTTCCAAACATCCTGCATGTCTGTCTGCAGAATATTGAACTAAAAATAAGAAACAACTTCAACAATCCCGTTTAAATTAGCTGCAGGAACATTATAAAATCTAGTTGTTGCGTTTCCCTCGGTTGCTATGGGGAAAAGAAGAGGCGGAGCACATCGGAGTATTGTCAGCTGCCTGGCTAACGTTAGCTTAGCAATCTCAGACCGTTTGTCTATGGAAACAAATACATGAGCTAACGTTACCTGGATATTTGCACTTGAGTTGAACAACGGTTCGAGTATAACTTGTTTGCTGCCGTAATGTTGACATCAGACGTATTTTACTGACCGGATTTGGACTGCAGTGCGGCGCTGGCCTGACTGTGGGAACCGGAAGGAAGAGTTAATGAGGTAAGCCGGCGCGGTCGGTTATTTCTTACAGGTATAGCACTGAGCGCTGTTGTTTTGTTTGCTAAAGTGAAGAAATCTTAGAATGTCTCCACACACCTTCCATGATTGCGCAGTAACGCTAACAATTCTGGCGGATTCTTCTTCGTTGGTATTGGGCGGGTTCTTCTGGTCGGCGGACTAGGAATCGAAACTAGGAATTGTAATTTTAAAAATTGAACGATTCCGGGAGAATCGACATATGAGTCCCGGTTCCAATCGATGCTCGATTTTCGATGCCCAACCCTACGGTGTCTACTGTTGCCACATGTTCATCTAGAAGGAGTGAATGCTGTCAATCAAGTCAGGGACTTGATGCAATCTGCTGGGTTTCCTTAAATAAAAAAAAATCTTAAACTGATTGGAATGTATTTATGATTGAATTGAAATGACTTGTAAAGTTCCTTGAGATGACAATTGTTGTGAATTGGCACTATATAAATAAACTGAACTGAATAACTGTTATGGTACAGTACTTCCTGAATAGACAAGACTACTTTGTAAAATTTTATGTTTTAAAAATACTTTAATTTGACCTACATGTTTCTTTTCACTGTAAGTAAACCAAATATTCTGGAGTGACCAACCCAGATTCCCAATTTGAATACAATAGAGAATCTTTGGAAGGATCTAAAGATTAGTGTGGCCTTAAATTCTTAAACACTTGAAGCTCATCACCAAAGCTGACCTTCAAAATACCAGCAGGAACCAGCATTAACGATTGTCCCATTGACTGTTGAGAAGAAAAAAAGAATGTTCGATATGAAACTTTTCCCTCCTTAATTCTTAATTGATTCTTTTACTTAATTCTATTATTTTTGGAGATATGCCTGTCTCATTTCCAGAAACAAACTTCCTAGGGGTATGAATAATTTTACCTGGAGCCATTGACTTACAGGCCAGAGCAAAAAAACAAAAACAAAAACAAAAAAACCCTTCAAACAAGATACGTTTACTAATTAAATAGGACTTAGGTTACTACGTGATTTAAGTTTTAGGTATTGAGGATGCTAGTGAACTATTTTTTGAGCTTTATGTAGGCCTTACATTTAGCTTATCTAAACATGTCTGAACATGCATTAACCTTCACCACGAACAGATCGGGCATAACATTACAGTGCATGGACACCCTTTTGCTGCAGTGTATTCTGACAAATTCCAATCAAAACCAACATGAAGTTATTTGGTAATCTACAGCTCATCTGATGAATTGAACCACATGGGCCACTGTACTAGAATTAAAAATTTCATAACAATGCTATGAAAAACATTCTGTACTTCTTGACAATTTTGATACTGCTGAATGTTTTTAAAGGCATGGGATTTTTACAAAGATCAGAAAAATATAATCAGTTTAAGTAATTAAATTTTTTCTTTATCTGAATTTGTACAAAAGTATTAGGCAATTTAGCAACTGTTACTGTCAGTGTTACTTTTTTGTATAATAAAACAGTGAACAATATGGTGCTTATTGGAAGTGCTAATCCTGTTGACAGAAGTATGAACCTCGGGAGTATTTTGGAGACAAGTTTTTTTAACAGTGTTTTGATCTGATCCATGCCATTGTATTCAGCAGCAGCCCTGTTCAGTTTCCTATTCTGATCATTTTTGTAACTTTCAGCAGGGTGGTATGCCACAGGTTCAAACTAATTTCTGGATAACTTGTATCAGCTCCAGTCTAGGTTTTAAAAAGTTGTTATAAGACTCAAAGGTCTTCATTTCTTGAATTAACTCCATTTGGTAACAATTAAATATCTTGCATGTGGAGCTTTTTTTTTATGTTACACATTTTTTTATTAGTCAAAGCCACTAATTCCCTTAAGAAGGGGTGCTGGTCCTTTCACCTGTTTAAAGTTGTGTTTGTTTGGGATTTTGTTCATGTCGAGGGCAAAGGAAGCCATGTGCCTTTGGGCATTTTGCACCAACCATGCATCAATTTGTATTCACTTGGGAACTTAGTTGTAATGGGGCTAGCAGCAAATTGCAAACATTTAAACAGATAACGCTGACTGATGCCATCCAGCCTGTTTAATACTTTGCTGTTGCACATAGGGGAGCTTTACTGACCTTTTTAAAATGCTCAGAAACACCAAAGTGTCTGTCTTTAAGATGCTTCACCAGATCCTTAATACCTTTGTAGCCACCAGTGTGTAGCACAGATTTCATAAAGAGCTTATCTAGGACTTTTCCTGTTCCTCTATCTCATAAACAAGATCCCTCTTAACCACACTTTTGTCTTTGCTTTTTTCACTTAGGTGTTATACACAACAAATGTTTAAGCCACTTTAAAAAACAAATATATCTGAACTAGAAATATATAATCACTTTAATCCTATAGACATATTCAACATTTTGTTACATTCTAGATATAACACAAAGTAGAGAAGTTCAGTTTACTCTACCAACTGGTAAAAAAGATTGCTATTTAAGGATGTCCAGCCAGTTGAATCAGTCGCTGACTTTGCAACAATCTGCTTTTGAGACCCACCCATGTTATAGGAATTTTAAACTTTCAGCACCAGCTTACTGTTATCATTCTCATCTTTGTCCCGTAGAGCCTGGCTGAAAGAAGGCTGCTGCACTTTTCCTTTGCTTTTAAGATGGAGAAGTTCAACTGTTTGAAAATATTTCTACACGTTAATTACTTATTACCAGCACGATATATGTCACAGATTTAACAGATGTCAAGACTTTACAAGATTTGGGGATTTATAGAATTGCAGTGGAAATATCCAAATGGTATAACATATAAATATTTCTTTTCAAAATGTATGGAGACTTATTTGCAGAATAGACTGGGATGAAACGAAGGGTGTTTTCAGGATGATAAATTAGTCACACTGGCTTATCAGAAATGTGATCCATGGGTAAAAGTTTCAGCTGTAGACTGGATAGAGATAATACACAGCACCACAAAATGCATCAAAAATAAACTTTACAATGGCTCAGTGTTAGTTCTTGCTGTATTTGAAGCATTGGTTTTAACTCATACCTATTTTTCATTTCACCAATCTAGTCCTGATATTTTGGTCCTATTTGAACCACTATCTTGACACTAAAGACACACGATGATAGAAAAATATAGAAAAATAGTCTCTCACTTATGGAGGCAGAAAAAAAAGGTTAAGAGCTAAAGAGACCCTTCAAAGATTTGACTCTTCTCAACTCAGTGGGGAATGGTTGTAGGCTTTTTTCATTTCTTCTTTTATTTTTTATTTTTTTATTTTGGTGTTTGAAGAAGCAGAACAAGTCAGGAGTGAGAGCTGCAGAGACGGACAGATTTCCCGCTGAGAGCAGAGGCTGAAAAATAGACTAAATGTACCGAGGAGCCATGTGGATAAAGTCCAGACGGGTGAGAGGAATCAGAGCTGAAGGAAGAGGGAGAAAAAATAAAAGAAGCGGCTTACAGACAAGTCACTAGCATTTCCATTTTGAGCCTGTATGAAGGCTAATGACTCAAGGCGGGCTGCTGAGACAGAGCGAGGTTCCTGCAGGTGGTCCTCACAAGAGTGGAGAGCTCCTGGGGAGACTAAGGCCATTTTAATTGGAGACTGAATAACGATATGACTGCTTCCCAGAGAGATAGCAGGATGGTGCCTTCAGTTCCAAAGGGCCAATTATAGTATATTCATGTTGAATAGGCTTTATTAAGGAATTGTGTGGGAGCAAAGATTAGTATCAGGTTTGTTTTTGATAATTTTTATTTCATTTTAGTCTATGAGCCAATATCCCATTAATAAGTATCCTCAGAGTGTGAAGACAATCCCTGGCAAAAACGGTTATGTACTAAATTAAGCCAGAAGGAACGGTCCAATTCGAACATAATCTTGCACATATGCAGTATGACTATTATCAATTAGCAAGGAACTGGTACCAGTGGGTAAGTACAGTACTGAGCCTTAGATATAGGGTTAAAGGCTCTTTTACTTCTGATTAGAGTAACTGAACCTCTGGATCGAAAGGAGTCAGCAGAGGTGTATCAAGAATCTGATAACCTTCTGAAAGCCTCGCTTTGGAGGTGCTCTATGCATATCTCATTGATTGGAGACCTAAAAAGTATTGTTGAGGAGATGTATTTCTGAGTTTCGTTCAAGGACCTTCTATTTTTTAGACCAAATCATTCATGGATGGATGGATGGATGGATGCTCAGCTCTACATTATAATGTCACCAGGTGACTATGAACCAATCCAAACAATAAGCAAACGCATTTAGCAAATCAATACATGATTGTGCCATACCTTTTTCCAGCTGAAGAGAAACAAAACTTAAGTAATTAATTTTGGTCCTAAAGAGAGGAATGATCAAGTATCAACACACAGCTTCAGTTAATACAGCTAGGAACTACTGAGCAGACCCTAAATCTGGGTGTAGTAATGGACTCAGACCTGAACCTTTATGGTCACATAAAGGCAATCACAAGGTCAGCCTATTATCACCTGAAGAACATTTATAGGATTAAAGGATTAATGTTGCAACAGGACCTCGAAAAACTCATCCATGCATTTATTTTAGTAAGGTTGATTACTGCAACAGCGTTCTCACAGGTCTCCCTAAAAAGTAAATTAGACAGCTGCAGCTGATCCAAAATGCTGCTGCTCGTGTCCTCACTAGAACCAGGAAAGTAGAGCACATCACCCCAGTTCTAAAGTCCTTACACTGGCTCCCTGTAGCCCAGAGAATAGACTTCAAAATACTTTTACTAGTTTATAAATCATTGAATGGCTTAGCGCCAAAGTATCCTGAAGATCTGCTGTTACTATACCAACCCCCCAGACCACTCAGGTCCTCTAATTCCAGTCCACTCAACATGCCTAGAATTTGAGCCAAACATTCAGAAGCAGCATTTAATTTTTATGCTCTTCTAATCTGGAGCAAACTTCTAGACAACTGCAAAGCTGCTGAAACACTGAGTTCTTTTAAACCCATGCTAAAAACTAATCTAATTTAGAGCTGCCTTGATCAATTGATTAATAAGAACTGGAATGTCATAACGGTAGTATAGTTTTATTGTTGCTTGTAAAGCACTTTGAATTGCCTTATTGCTGAAAGAATGCAATAGAAAAAAAAGTTTCCTTGTCTTGATGTTTTGAATCATATCGTACCATATCCTATTTTATCGTAATATATCCTGTTGTGCTGTACCACATTACTTCTTAACAGATTACATAATTCTTTTTTAATCTTTTATCGTATTTGTCTAAATTAATTGTAGTTTATCATAATATACTACTCTGTGATGGACTGGCGACCTGTCCAGGCTGTACCCTGCCTTTCGCCCCGTGACTGCTGGAAATAGGCACCAGCACCCGCATGGGATGGACGGGTACAGAAAATGATGGATGGATGGATGGATGGATCATATAGTGTTCAATTCTTTTTGTTTTAGATTGTATCTGGATTGTATCCGGGACCCTGCAAAGGCAAGTTGGAATAGACAATCGATTGATGGATGAATGTATGATATAATGTTATGATACAATATAATGCAACATATAATACAATAATTATGATACATGCACTTCCACATAACACATCAGATGAGCTTAGCGTGTGGTGCCACTGGGGCTAGTAGGTGTCAGTTGTTTTGTGAGGAAAGAACGTTCATTTTAGTTGAGAGATTTTGATTGCTGATTTAGGTTTTTGACCTATAGTGGCATTGATGCAGTCTTGCCATGTCTTATTGGATATTTTTTGGATTCATGAACTGGAAACTATGAATGTTCAGTGAAAGGCTTTGAAAGTGTCTTTATTTTTAAAGACACAAGAAGAACCCAGTGTGACATGCATATGAACCATCTTTAAGAGTAAAAGGGGTCATTTTATATATTTAAGACAAATATCAGTGACAAATTAAGTGTTTTAAAAGCTTTTTAAGTGGTTAGGAATTTGTGATGTAAAACGTCATGCTGTTTTCCTACCAGACGACCCAACTCCTGTTGTGGCACAAATATTTTTTCCTGAACTTCTTATTATCTAAAAGTAAATAAATCACTTTTTTCTCTGTAAGAGCATGGACGCATCAGCTGCTAATGGAGTTGTTAGTATTATAAGAAACAAACAGTTCTTTAATCATGATGAGACAAGGCATTCTAACCAAATAGATGTGTCAGATAGGAGCAGCAGGATCAAAAATCAGTTGCAGTGGGTGGATAGATAATATATGCTGGGCAATCCCTCCCCCCATGCAAATGTGGTTGAACCGTTTCTCCCGGAGGCGGCACATGGCGTGTGTGTGTGCAGAGCTCCAGCGCTTCAATCTTTCAGCTTATTAATTTCATATTTACTCATTTATTTTTAAATGGGATGAGTGATGGAAATGCGTCAGGCTGCAGCTCAGAGGTGCTTACATGGCAGACAGGTTTATGAGGGGAAGTGAGCCAGTGTCAGATTCAGGGATTCAATTCTAAGTTGAGTTTTTTTCTTCTTTTATTATTCATGGAAAGCAAGAATAATCCTCGGAAAGTTGACTGAGCATGGTATGCTACTGTGCTCCCCCATGTTGAAGCTATGCTTGTTCTGTCCGAAGCCCAGTCAAGCAATTTTGTTTGTCCTAGACACCTAGAATCTTTTGCAAAAATGTATACCATCCCTATTGTATATACGGTGGGACAAAAAAAGTATTTGGCAGCCACCGACTTTGCAAGTTGTCATACTTAAAAAGATGAGAGAGGTCTGTAATTTTCATCATAGGTACACTTCAATGGGGAGAGACAGAATGTAAACAAATATCCAGGAAATCACATTATATGATTTTTAAAAACAATTTATTTGTATAATGGTGGAGAGAATAAGTATTTGGCACCTACAAACAAGCAAGAATTCTGGCCCTCACAGACCTGTTACTTCTTTAAGAAGCTCTTCTATCCTCCACTCATTACCTGTGTTAATGGCATCTGATTGAAATTGTTATCTATGTAAAAGACACCTGTCCACACCTTCAAACAGTCAAACTCCAACCTCCACCATGGCCAAGACCAGAGAGCTGTCCAAGGACACAAGGGACAAGATTGCACACCTGCACAAGACTGGGATGAGCCAATCTACAATAGACAAGCAGCTTGGTGAGAAGAAATCAACTGTTGGAGCAATCATTAGAAAATGGAATAAATACAAGATCACTGACAGTTCTTGAGAACGTTGAGGAAACAGCCAGAACTACACGGTGGGAACTGGTCAATGACCTGAAGAGAGCTGGGGCCACAGTAACAAAGGTTACTATTAGTAACACACTACCTCATCATGGATTAAAATCCTGTAGTATCCCTCCTTAAGACAGCACATGTCCAGGCAAGTCTAAAGTTTTCCATTGACCATCTGGATGATCCAGAGGAGTATTGGAAGAATGACATGTCGTCATATGAGACCAAAATAGAACTCTTTGGTATAAACACCACTCTCCATGTTTGGAGGGGGAAGAATGATGAGTTGCCTCCCAAGAACACCATACCCACTGTGAAGCATGGGGGTGGAAACATTATGCTTTGGGGCTGCTTTTCTGCAAAGGGGATAGGAAGATTGATGCGTATTAAGGAAAGAATGAATGGGGCCATGTATAATGAGATTTTGGGCAAAAACCTCCTTCCATCAGTAAAAGCATTTAAGATGAAGCTTGGCTGGATCTTAAAGCATGATAAATGATCCCAAACACACCGCCCGGGCAATGAAGGAGTGGCTACGTAAAAAAAAAAAACATTTCAAGGTTTTGGAGTTGCCTAGCCAGTCTGCAGACCTCAATCTAAAAGAGAATCTTTGGAGGGAGTTGAAAGTTTGTGTTGCCCAGAGACAGCCCCAAAACATCCCAGCTCTACAGAAGATCTTCATGGAAGAATGGGCCAAAGTACCAGCTACAGTGTGTGCAAACCTGGTAAATTCAAATGTTCCCCTAGTGGAAATCCTCTGCCATTCCCAACCAAGGTTATATTACAAAGTATTGAGCTGGACTTTTGTTATTGACTAAGTACTTTATGCACTAATTATAAAAATTCATTCTTTTGAAAAGCATACAGTGTGATTTCCTGGATTTTTGTTTTACATTCTGTCTCTCACAGTTGAAGTGTACCTATGATGAAAATTACAGACCTCCTTCATCTTTTCAAGTATGACAACTTGCACATTAAGTGGCTGCCAAATACTTTTTTGCCCCACTGTACACATGCTGTATGTATTAAAAGACATAATTTCACTAATTTTCATTTATAGATAAAAGAGTGAAAGGGGCTGAGTATAAATAACATTTAATATACTAATGCAATCCATAGTTCACTTATTTATTAGTAAAAAAAGTCACATTTGTCTCGCAGCCAGTGAAAGAAATGCCCCATAAACTTAAAAGATGAATAAACATTAACCCATTGTAAGGTACTGTATGTTCACTTTTGCCATACAATTGATGGTGTACCTTGACACTGTGTGATGCAGTAACTCTTCACAAAAGAGCATAATCTGTTATGATGCACCACTCACCTCTGCAGGGAAAATAATTCAGAGTTTCCCTTGCTGCAATCCAAACAATCTTTCATCAAATCTGTTGAGATTAGATGTCTCCTTTGAGTAAGCTGATTAGATGAATTACCCCTGTATTACTACTCTGTTACTCTGTTCTGTTTCTGATAGTTACCTAAACATTTGCACTGAATTTTTACAATATTTTAATCTTAAATCAATAATTCAGTTTAAAACCCATATTGTTGGTTTATCCAAATTTGTATTTTTCTGTATCTTAGTCACAAAGCAGGTCAACTGTGAAATGACTAAGGTTATCTGATGCATCTAAGAAATCCCTTATGTTGGGGAAACATCTATTTGTGTTCCTTGTTTACCTCTTAAATTGCACCACAATCGATCTCTTGCACCTTCAAATCAAGTATTATGGATGCTGTATTTGGGTAACTCTTTGGACTTGAGAGTAATTGATGCATCTCACTTTGTGTTGTCTTGTCTTCTTTCTTGTCTTTTCTTTGTTTAAATGTAAATACATTTCTAATTTAAATACAAATCAGTAACAGAGGCATTCACCTCGCCTCTTTGTCCTTAGAGCTTTAGGATACACAACTGTGTGATGCCAAAATCATTTAAATTCATCTCAGTAGTTGGTGCACTGTTATTCACTTCCACAATATTGACTCTGTGGTGATGGTGTTTGAATGTTGATATTATAAAAAATTAGATTTGCATTGAAATCCATACACTGTTGGATTGCATTTTGACATTTTGATCCAACTTAATGCTCAAATCTTGAGAATTGGCTTTCTTGTGAACAGAGACCCGCAGCAGCTTTTCTAGTAAGGCAAGGCAATTTTATTTGTATAGCACACTTTCAGGTAATTCAAGGTGCTTAGTAGGGCACAAAGGCTGTCAGAGGTCAAATGTATTGGAAACCGTTTTGTTAAGGTTGTTCTGTCTTATACAAAGTAACGGCCCTATTGAGCTCGGATGTATTTACTCAGAGCAATAATGTCAGATCCCATGGTTTTGGCTTTACAAGACGTTAAATGTTGTTTCAGAACGGTCTACCACAAAAAAACAAAACAAACATCAGATAGAAACCCAGGTTTGTTATAAAACTGATTGATTAAACTACGTAGAGTAAAGTGTGGGGTTTATCTGGAGACTCATAAAAAAACTGCTTTTGCAGCTCCTTTTGTGAGGAGTCTGGTAAATGTGTGTGGGCATAAGTGGAAGGTGAGTATTCCAGAAGTAATTTGAGCAGGTGTTTTCTTATTCTGTCCTTTGGTTGAACCCACTTATTGCATATTCAATCCGTTTTCATCTTCATTAGAAAATCGACTAACACACATGCCTACAAAACGTTTGCTAACGGGTTTCTTTTCATTTTAGTCATTTGAACCTAATTTCCTGCCTTTTTTCTTTTCTTAGATGTTTTCACTTGAATGGAGGTTGGAAAGGGATGACAATGAATCTGACTTTCAGATTTACCTTCAGAAAACATCTTCCAATCAAATGGATTTAGATCTTTGGTCATATTTACATGTTTCAGTTTCAGATAGGCAAAGATAACCTGAGGAAGTACAAAATGCAGTTTTAAGTTGAGATTTCATTCACTGAGGATAAAATAGTATTCAAACCAGAATTTCCCTGAGCAAAAGTAAATGCACTGCCAGTTAGTTGCTTGTTTCACCCTTTGCTGAAAAAACTTCCATCAAATATTTGTAATAACTGGCAACAAATCTTGGAGGAATCATGGTGCTGTTGCATAATCCTGCTCTTCGGGAGCTCAGAATCACTAGTAGATGGATGGACAATCGCCAATGTCATGGTCCCTTCAATTACATCAAGTTGTCCAGATTTATGAAGCTGCAAATCAGCCCCAGATGATGTATTTTTTGTGTTTTATGTTAATGCCAGATGGAATGGGACAACTGAGACATGTCAGGCTTGTGTGGATTTAGATGTTTTCCTCCAGGATGAGTTGACAATGCTGACCTTGAGTATTTGTAGCAAGCCGTCCACTCCTGAGAAGGTTCACCACTGTTGCATGTTTTTCCATTTGTGGATAATGGTTCTCACTGAAGTTCACTGGAGTTCTAAAGCTTGATAAATGGCTTTGTAACCCTTTCCAGACTGATAGACGACTCTGTATCTCATCTGTTCTTTGATTTCTTTAGTTCAAGGAATGTTGTGTTGCTTTATGAAATATTTTATGCTACTTCATGTTGTCATAGGCTCTGTTTAAGTTATTTGTTTTTACAGATCTGAGTCTAGCTTGTGAAATTGAACCAAAAAATCTTCTAAGTCAGCGCAAAGTCATGATTCACAACAGAAGGAATTATTTAGTCACATAGGACTTGAGTGTTTTGAAAACAATGTTTATTGAATCTATTGTCTTCTATGTAGATGTAGTAGACGATAGATGAATAGATGGACATTTTTACTCCACCACATTTTTCAACCTATTCATTTGGTTCCTTTATTTGTGTTGCCTGCCAGCTCCTATTAAAAGCAACAGATTTTGACCTCTGATCAAAACAAAATAAGCATCCCCGATGTTAGTTTTTTCTATTAATAAAGCTGCAAAACATTTCCTTACAGGAGATTATGAACAAATCACAGACAGTTGAAGTTGCTGGTTTAAGGTGTTTACAAAATGTTCCCCTGGTGGAAAGAATTTGTGAACAGTTGCTACAGACTGTCCCATGGCAGATCAAAACTACAAAGTGGTGAAATAGTGAAGGGGCAAAATGACCAGCACCCTCCCAGTTTCAGCACAGATGAAAATATAACTGCATAACAAACTGGGAAAATACATTCTGTTGGACACAGCGATTATTCTCTCTTCATTCATTCACTCAGACATTCCCTCTGTTTTGTCTCCTCCTTTCTGTTTAATGCTTGTTTCTGTTTGATGGCTTTGCACGAACACAAGTCTCCAGAAAACCAATTTGTTGGTTGACAGCAAGAAGACCTCCCCCTTTTCCCCTTTCTTTTCCATTATTTGTCACGAGCTGATTTGTTCTTGTGAGTTTAGAGCTCTTCTCTGCTGATATGCACGGGAATTTCTTTCAAGGTAAACAAAAAAGATGGAGTGAAGTAATTGGGTGCCAGTTTGCTGTGTAAGATTTAGCAAGCTGACTCCCAGATTGACCAGAGACTCCTCCAGAAGGTCTGAATATGTGCTGTTGAAAACAGCACTGGCACTTGCACAGAGTAGCTAATTTTCTTTCATCTGCACAAACAAAGCGATTCTCCTTGGATAACATGATTTTAGGGCAAAGTAAACATCCTTACAACAGCATTAGATTCAGAGAAACTCGGTGGCGGGCGACACTTTGCTCTGGGGATGGCATGATAAGTAAACTAGTGTGATAAATAAATGTAGAGCTTGTGTATTTAAGGGCCTGTGGAAGAGATTATTAGGAGCTCACACAGTGATTAAAACTAACTCAAGAAGTCGCCAGCGGGTGCATTCCCTCTGCCTAATTGAAACTATTCCTTATTTACTCATCTTAACCAAGGGGATCTGAGAGCAAGCAAATCAGTTGCATTTTCCAGATACAGTGTCTACCACCTCAGAAATCCTTAGATTTGCAGGAGAATCCCTCGGGGAAGAGGATGGGGCGTGCATGTTGCACCAAAAGAAAAGGAGATGGAAAGGAAGAGGAAAAATCACAGATCACATAAGGATTAATTCCATTTCTTAAGGCAGGCAGTGGTGAAGGGAGGAGGATGATCAAGGGGGGGAGAAGACGAATACATTTGACCCATTTCAGTGGCGGCCTATTTCTTTGTGTTAATTCCTCCATGCTTTTTAAGTTCTAAAGCTCCTGCATTGTGGCGCAGTAGGATATAGCATGATTGAGAAATTTGGAGGAGTATTTTTAGCCGAACAATTCGCTCAGCCCTGAGGGAACAGCATATGATTTTTCTTTCATGGACTCACTTTGGTGGTTTCACCGTAAACCTCAGGATTTGTAGCCGTAGGGAGGAGTTCAGACTGATTCAGCTCTGTATCCACTGCACAGAAAAGCTGCCTCCTGATTGGCACAAGTACAGTTGTTCCAGATAACCCCCTTTTTGCTGTGTGGCTGTGGCAGTAACACACATCACTGTGTTACAGACTGCAGTGTCACACAAATGAGTTTCAGTTGAGACGCCTCAAAGGGGACAGGCAAGATGCGAAATAAAAGAGGGTAGAAATAAGCTCATTCCCAAAGACCTACAGCTGTGATCACTAGATTATTGGATAAAAGAGAAATCAGTAAGAGATGAACGAGGAAAAATACTAATTATTATGTAATACAAAAAGCTGCATATAGGAGATTAATGCTTCATCCAAACTAAGCACCTTAGTCTTCAGATTTGATTAGCATGTTTAATTTGGAATGATTTATGCATAGAAATATCCTATTTATGTTTTCATGACCCAGTTAAGCATAAAATGGTGACAAACACAAGTTTTAAAAGTTTTTTGAGGAAATGATATTGCAAAAAGACCATTAATTATTAAACAATTTATCTTGTTTCCACAACACATTAGTTTTATTTTATTTTTACCAATTACAATCTGCTTTTTGTTTTTTCAATGAAAATATATTTTAATTAAACTTCCCTCTATGACACTGAGCATCCTTGAGACCACGTGTAATATCATGGATGGATGGATGGATTGATGGAGTAAGTTACTTTTCCATGCTAAGGTCACCACCAAAAACCTCGAATCTACCAACTTAAAAGGCTGTTAATTCAAGAAAGTGATATCATGAATAAACAAACAAATTATTATTTTTCTCTTCACCACCTTTTCATTGTGGTGAAGAGAAAGACTAATGCACCAAAAAAAGAAGCCACTGCAATACAATGAACTACAGTAAACACAAACTCCCTTTTCAGCTCTCCTCATCATTTGCGATGTACAAATTCAACCTGTCATGTCTGTCAGCAATGTGTGTCAACATGCATCAGGAATTATGAAAATTACAGGATATTTCTAAAAACTCAACAGCCCTGAGCCCTTGTCCTGACTTTACCTTACACATGATGGCCTATTAAGTTCAATGACTTCTTCTTTTGGTAAATCAGAGGCTTAACAGCGGTGTGCCACGACACTACTTTGTTTTGATCCTTACATAACACACAATGTGGTCTTTAGAAAACATGTAGATCCTGGTTTAAAAGTGTCTAATGAAACTTTTTGTTTTGTTTTGTTTTAGTTATCCTTCTTCATTTTGAGGTCGTTTCGGTACACATTTTAGATCCAGTTATTAAGTCAGACCTCGTACTATGGGTTTTAACAATCTTACAACTTGCTGTAAGTCGCAAAAATTGCTCGGAGAGCTAAACCCATTCTCTCCAACCTAGAGTAAAGAACCATATATAACCGAACTGATTGCTGGGATTATAAGGCCCAACCAGACTTACTAATCAATACAAAATCATCATCACTTTCTTTGCGTTTTTCCCAGCAGCTCCAGGATCCCTTGTCTGATACAGTGGTCTTTGTTTCTTCCATCTGAGGGTGTACTAGAAGACAGAGCCGTTTAATTACATTTCTTCCATATTTTAATCAAGCCAAAGCTTTATGGATCGTTCAGTTTTCTGGCATCGATCTAGACTGAGATCAAGCAGATACAGACAGAGATTTACTACTGATTGCTAGCTCAAACACATCACTTCGCCATGGCAGAGTAGGCAGTGTTCTTGTATCTCTCCAGTTGTCTTTTGAACCTCCTTACTTATTCATATATGGTTGAGATGCATGAAGCAATTCTTGACGCTGCTAGCATTCAGCTCTATAAAGAATAACTGGGCACGCAACTTTCTAACACACTTTAGCATCTTGTAGTTTAAGATTACTTTGATCTCCCTCTTCTACCCATTAACAAGGACGTAGACATCAAGGAGACAGATGATATCGGCACAGACCAAAAAGTCAAAATATTTAAATGAGTCCTGTTGAACTCTTGATATTTGGATGGTTCAATTTGTCTGCATTCCACATTCCATGTTTCTATCTTTCTAATTTTTGCCTCAGTCAGTCAGCCAGTCCACATTAGTGTTTGATCCCGCTGTTTCTGTTGTTCCTAGAGGTGAAGGTATTTCTCCTTGGCCAAGAAATCATCATCAGCACACAGGACAACTATAGGTGTGGTGCTGAAATTTAGTGTCCATGCAAAGGAGAACATTTGACTCACTAGATAGTTTTACCCCTAAGTAATGAATTGCTCCAACTGCTGTTGGGGAGCGTCACCATTAGCCACGTTCTTGAAGATTCCGTCTGCAGAGGTGTTGAGAAGTTGATGGAATATTTTTTGTTTGTTTGTTGAAGGGTTTTGCTACTTTGAGAATTGTCCCGAATTGATTGTTTAGCACATCCTGCAATGTTGCGCTTAGATAGACTATACCTGAAGAAACCTACAAGATAAAACTAGACATGCCTTTCGTACAAGCAGCTGTGCTTAGTAGCCACTCGATGTGGAGAATTTGCATATACTCCCATTTCATGCATGAGATATCATGTACTCTGGTTTCTTCTCAGGATGCCCAATGTCATGCATGTTGGGTTAGTGATGCATTTAAGAGTATCCCCTTAGGTGTGTTTGTGTGTATATGTGTGTGAGTCTTGTTGCTGGCCGTTTCATAAATCAGGGACCTGACCAGGGTGCACCAGTTGGTATGCAAATTGTTCAGATGGATTTCCAGTGGCCTTCATTGCCTTGTTGGTCTTGATTACTCCCACCTATAGCAGAATGAAAAAAGGCATGCCTTGTCAGGCATACATGGAGTTGAATTATTGATAGTTAGGATTAACTATGTTTTTCATGACAAATACACCAGATTATGACCTGGATTTTGCTCTTATTTAAATAAACACTTTATTTCTTTCAAATTACTTTTTCTATTTCCTATTAAATTGGCAAACTATGACATTTGTGTGGTGCTAAGCAATAACATAAAAATTCACAGAAATTTAGTTCAATTTAAAGGTTGCATTTAAATATGTTTTGCAAGTAAAAGAGTTTTGTTTATTTGCCATTGTAAAAAAAGAAAATACACAGACAAATAAATGACCAAGATTTTACATCTAATATTATCAGAAGAAATGATGAGGAATGACTGACTAATTTAAGTTTGGTACATGACGAGCACGGGTTGCAGCGTAGGAACAGAAAAACGCAGGCGTAGCATGGACCTTTTTACACAATATGTTCATGTTTGTTTATACTGACTTTTCAAAAGACACTTTCCCAATAAAACGCCAGAGGCTGCTCCGTTACCGCTCAGTTGTAAAAAACATTAGTGGGAACATTTTATACAGAAACAATCCAGTATTAGAATTGTAATTCTTAATGAGTCTATTTTTTTTTCCACAAACACAGTTGCATTATCAGTCGGCTTTACCCACGTTTTCTCAATCACTGACCTCCCGCTGAACTTTAACACATTGACTTTTCCCATGCATTGGTACTTTTCATTCTGTATAGCCTCATTGACTCTAATTAGCCTTTGCAGTATTTCCCATGTCTTGTGACAGCTTGTACAGACAACCAGACTTTCTCTTGCTGCCCCCCTCTTCTGTCCTCTCTTGCTCTACATCCAGCTCTTTGTCTTGGCCATCTCTCATGAGCCCCAGCTGTTTGGCCTGCAGTAAATGTTACCACACACAGCGAGCTGTGGGATTCCAGCCATCTTGCTTCTGGGATGGAGAGTAACATCTCCCCATGTTTCATCTTTGTTTTGACCTCCTTTGTGGTTTCCGTCAGGATCTTTTTTTATATCTATTTGCTTCTTTTATTGAGCATTAGCTCAGTTTTCAATTTCCTTCCATTTCAGAAACTTAAGCGTCATCATAACTTCCTGCACACATTACCATACATCCAAATTGGCGCGATAGGCAGAAGCAGAAGCTGTGTGAGGTTCACTGTAACCCAGCTGTTCATTGACTGACAAGGCATTCGTCAGCAGTTGAGTGCTGCAGGTTTTCATCCCATGAGTAATGCAAAGGCAATTTATGTAGGAATATATTGGGGTCACATGAATGATTGAATTGTACATAAACCAAAATTAATTTGATGTTTGTCTTCTAAAGTGCCTTTAGGAAACATTTGTTGTGTGTTGATGCTATATAGAGACTAAATAGACATAATGCCAACCACATGCTGCTGTTCTATTATAAACTTTCCTCTGTGTTTGGACATTTTAACAAATATGGGAAGAAATGAGAATCTAGAAAAGGCTATTAAAATCTATAGAAAACTGATGTACAGCCATAACCTTATTGTTATTATAATATTAGTCACATTTAGGAGCAATGAGCTAATAGACAAACAACAAATAGCACTCATATAAGTATTGAAACTTATATGAGGTACTAATCAGTACAGAGTAGTCATAGTGCAGAATCACTAAGAAAATCCAATGGGTGACTCAAGCTATCTGCTAGTTAACAATGTTTTCTATCTTTACCCAGAAGTTTGAATTTCCAAGCAGGAACGTTTAAGATGGAAAAATGAACACGGACACCCCCTGAAAAAAACAAGTTCAAACATGGAGAGTTTGAGGTTCTCTATCAGCTTGACCTTAAAATCGAATATAGCTCCCATCGATATTAATAAATTTTTTGGAAATTTAAAGTAATTGCACCTCTAATTGTATTTAAGTAAATCAAGGGTATGTATTGTGTAGAACTGTGTAATATCTGTTTAGGTTTTGTTTTCCACTAAACTGGTTGTAGAGCTTGGTACTCACCAGTACTTTTTGTTTCTACCGCCAAAAATTTGGTGTTGTCACTGAAAAAGTGATCGTTTCTTAGAACCAGGTTTGAGCTGGACCAGAGCAGAGCTTTTGCTTCATAGAAGTTGGGGCTTATTGAGGCCATTGGCCAATTAAGATGCTGTTAGCATAAAATAACCATAAGATAATTCTTATCTTTCTGGTGCTTCACTTGTCACTGAGTTGAATCCATAAGTGGTATTTCCGGGTCAGTATGTTAACACTGCCGTCTTTCAATATCACCTAGGGGTGTTCATAAATCTTGCTCCAAATTGGATGTTTAGCTCCTGTTCTTCAACGTTTTTGCAACTGATCAGATTTAAGATCAAATTATTAAGATTGTGAAAGGTTTATAAATACGCTTGTTGTTTAAAACAGCAATAATATATCAAGCTGGTTTTGTTAGGATATCTGTTTGCAGGGATACTAGAATAAATATAATGAAGAAATCAAGATCTTAAAATCAACTGCAGAATGGAAAATTGTGTAGAAGTAACTAAAAACCCAAAAGTATGAAGAGAAAAAAATGAGAAGTTGTGTTAGGCTAAAACACATGCGTACAACTTGTGCACATTTCTGGGTTGCAGTGTAAACAAATCTCGATGGAAAAGCATACAAGGACTTGAAATTTATGCATTAAACAGGAAATTTAACATTCCTGTTCTAGGTTGAAATGATGTGTTTATGTTGCTCCAGGAAAAATATCAGTTACAAAAGCACAGATTGCTGGAGATAATGACCATTTGCTCAAATTAAGCAGAAAAGAACCAAATAATAACCAGAACCACAACTAACAGTTTTCTAAACTCGAACAGAATTCCACACATCTTTTCTATTTGTAAACCAGGTCTTGCTGTAAATTAGATTTCAAAGTCACCACTACTGTTTCACCCTCAATAATTCCTTCTTTGTTTTCGTTTTATCCCAGGTGGCACCTCGACACTGCGTCTCTCATCAGTGCGAGAGCTGCCTGACCAGCTCCAGGACCTTTACCAGCAGGGTTTTGTCCTTGCGGCCGTCCATCCATTTATCCATCCCTGTGGTCCACAGTCGAACAGCCCGCAGCACCAGCTCTACCGGGCCATACTTGTCAGAATCAATGACGGGTAAGATCATATTTCTTGACCATTAAATACTGTAAGTTCTGCCCCAGAACAGGAAATAAAATATAATTAAAAAAATTAATAACAGTATTAACTTCTGTGTAGAAAGGTAACTAAAAAATACAGTAATTTAAACAGACTATAGAGGAATATTTCTGTAGTGGATGAGTGCTTTGTAGAGTATGGCTTAGTAAAATAATAATAATATTGTGTTGCTTGAGTAAAATCACCCAAGCTCTAATAAGAGCTGGTGATTTGTCTAGCAAAGAAAGAAGCTCCTCAAACATAAGTTATGCTAGGCTGGAATTCATAAAAGGAGAAGAGATTATTTTACACCACCAAACTTTACTGTCATACATTCCTTTCATATATTTCAAAGTGACACAATTTAACTGATGTGTTTGGGTTTAGTTGCTTTTTTCTGTCTTTGGAACTACCAACTCTGCATTAGGTTTTGCAGTTTTGATTTGTTTTAAAAATGCAGTTGTTAAATCTTTTTGTTATATGACATAAGAATCTGTTAGTTGAACTACTCAATCAGCTTTTTGTTGAAATCTTGTGAAAACTACGTTGCATTATCGTAGCATGGATGTGTGCAATTATAAAAGACTGCTTGTATTCAATGTTTGGTATCTGTTATATTGCTGTGCATTCACAGTCTGCATCCCAGTAATACATTTCCAACTATATTTTATTGAGATAATTTTTTTAAACATGGTGAAGGAAATAATTTGGAGAAGATACGATGGAGAATAGGGATAGAGAATTCTTTGAAATACTTTGAAATTTATTTAATTAGGTAATTGTGACATTTCTCGCATGAATTAGTTTAACTTATATCTCCTTCTGGGATAAAGTTCTTGACCTTTTTGTCACATTACAACTGTAGTTTTCAATGTATTTTATAGAAATCTCTTGTGATAAACCACTAAAAAGTAATGCTTATTTTTGAGGTGGAATTAAATTATTTATATTTATTTATATATATATATATATATATATATATATATATATATATATATATATATATATATATATATATATATATATATATATATATATATATATATATATATATATAGTACTGTGCAAAAAGTTGTGGCTAGTGTGAAAGAAATGCTGTAAACAAGGAATGCTTTCAGAAATGGAAGTGTTAATCATTTATTTTCATGTATCAACATATTCAAGTTAATATTTGGTGTGACCACCCTTTGCCTTCAGAATAGCATAAATTCTTCTAGGTACACTTGCACACAATTTTTTTTTTGAAATATTTTGTGGCTCTAGTGGCCTTGATTGGACAGTTTGTAGACAGGAAATCTTGAAGAGAAAAGGGGGGAAGACATGCAGCAAATTTTCCGAGGCCGGGTGTTGAACCCGGAACAGCCGCACCAAGGACTACAGCCTCTGTATATGGGGCGCCCACTCTACCACTGTGCCACACAGTACCGCACACTTGCAAACTGTTGCACACAGAAAGAACTCGATTGGTATGTTGTTCCAAACATCTTGCAAAACTATCCAGTTTTGTGGATGTAGGCTTCCTCACATCCTTCTGTCTCTTCATGTAATCCAGACACACTCAATGTTGAGATCAGGGCTCTGTGGGGATCATACCGTCACTTCCAAGACTTCTTGTTCTTCTTTTGGTTGAAGATAGTTCTTATTGACTTTGGCTGGATGTTTGGGGTACATTTTGGGCCAATCATACGCCTCCCTGAAGGTATTGCATGATAGATAAGTATCTTCCTGTATTTCTCAACACTGAGAACACTATTAATCCTGACCAAATCTCTGCCTTCTGCTACAGCCGAATATTTCAAATTTTAACTCATAAGTCCAGAGCACTTGCTGCCATTGTTCTGCACACCAGTTCCTATGTTTTTTGTGCATACTTGAGTCGCTTGGCTTTGTTTCTACATCGGAGGTAAGGATTTTTGGCTGGAACTCTTCCATGAAGATCACTTTAGGCCAGACTTCTCCAGACAGTAGATGGGTGTACCTGGGTCCCTCTGGTTTCTGCCAGTTCTGCACTGATGACTGAGGACATCTTCTGATTTCGAAAGGTAATAAGCTTGATGTGTCTTTCATCTACTGCCTTCCCTTCCCATTGAGTCTACGATCCTCAACGTTGCCCGTTTCCTTGTGCTTCTTCAAAAGAGCTTGAAAAGCACATGTTGAAACCCCAGTCTGCTTTAAAATCTTTGTCTGGGAGAGACATTGCTGATGCAGTATAACTACCTTGTGTCTTGTTGCTGTGCTCAATCTTGCCATGGCATGAAACTATCTTTCACAACCTCACCTTGGTAGCAGAGTTTTAAGCCTCCTACACAGGTGTTTCTGTTTCAGTTAATGACTGTATTTCAGCCTACGTGTGATATTGATAATCATTAGCACCTGTTTGGTATAATTGGTTGATCATACACCTGACTATAATCTTACAAAATCCCTGACTTTGTGCAAGTTTACCTATAATAATTGATGCTGATTTGAAGGCAAAAGGTAGTAATGCCAAATATTGACAGTGCCTCACCTGCCTCCCTTGACCACACGTCACTGCGTTTCATTAATTGTTTTTCTGCATGTTGTACAGACAAAGAAATTATCGTCTAAGCAGTGCTCTTCTGCAGGAATGCTGCTACTGTTGTAAAATTTTACACTTTTGGCGCTAAAGTTAAAGATGATTTAAAAAAAGACTAAACTGTTTAAACCAGTAACTGTTTATCCAAGTGGGAATCTAGAAATGTGTTTAGTTGTATTTTTTAAATTAAAGCTAAATAAAATACATTACCAGCCTAATTCCATGAGAAACACAAGTCCTCTCTGTCATTAGACAGGCAAAAGGAGAAATGTGAAGGCAGGGAAGCCTCATTAGGGGATCATATTGTACTAAACAAAGGGGCCTGCCCCCCGAGGCAAATATGTTTCTGAGGCCTCAGACGTCTTAGCTGCACCCCTGGGAATAAGACCTTTGCAAGCACAAAATAATGAAGCCATTACAGTCACTTAAGACAGCATGTAGAGATTACTAATGTACCTTAATTGGTGTCATTATGCAGAGAGGACTGGGTGGGAATCAAATCGTAAATGGTACAAAAATGTTATGCTGCCTGCTTGGTGCCTGACATTAGCCCCAGATAAAATGACATTGTTCAGAACTGCTGTGTTACATATGAATAATTACTGCTTTATTAGTTAAATGCAAAAAACAAACAAAGAAAGAAACAAGACAAATGTTGTCCTCATACCTGTGAAAAAGTGGCAGCGGTCAGAAGGCATGGCAGTGTTTCCTCACTGCAACAGAGCATCTGATTGCAGCCCCATCAGTTGTCTTTGATGGTGCTTTCAATGTTGGCCAACTTTGGCAGCATGACCAAGAGTCATAGCCATCCCTACATCCACCATCCAGCTTGTTGTTCAAGCCGCCTTTTTTTTGAGGAATCATGTGGGTGGCACTTCAGTTGAGGCAGGATGCCAGGGAGGTCCTACCTTGGTTGCTGCTAAAGGTCTGAAAGATTTGGCTTTTACCTGAAAAAAAAAATCTAACCAAACCAAACCCTGAATGTACAGTAAAAAAAAAAATAATTGTTTACACACTGTCACATCTCCTGAGCAGCATTTTCACGAGCTGCAATATTAGTCAGATCAATGTACATTGTGACGGGGATATCCAATTTTCTCTATGATTGACTAGCGACCTGTCCGGGGTGTACCCCACCTCCCACCCAATGACTGCTGAAAATAGGCCAGCCCCCACGCAACCCTGCAAGGATTAGCGAGTATGGACAATGAATGGATATCCTATTTTCTGCAAACTTTGCAAAGTCCTCTGCCTTACAATACCTGTTTAACTTTTTCACAATTCATTATATTCTATATATGATTGCCCAGCATAAATGAATATATAATTGTGAAGACATTTTTTTTTTTTAAATCCATCACGTCATTTTAGCTTTTTCTTGGTCTGCTACACAATATTCCAATAGGATACGCTGAAGTTAGTCATTATTTGACAAAATGTAACAAAGCTTTTGCAAGCGACTGTGCTGTTTTGTAACTTTGTTGTTCCTTAGTGTAATTGAATTCAGCGCAATCAGATTCCTTGGACTGAAACCACATTCCTGATTGCCGGGAAACTGTTTATGCAGCTTCTTCACTGCTGAGAAAAGACCACCAAACCAGTGGTCCTATACTGCATAGACACTTCAGTACTTCAACTGTTTCTCCCATAGTGACAGAACAATAACGACTGGAAAACCAATACCTGATATTACAAGCAACCAAGAGTGAAAGACGTAATAATACGAATCTCTGTGCCCCGACAGTTCTGCTGCAACCGAGGGGGAATCATGCAGGAAAGCGTGAAAAGGCTTTAGAAAAAGCTTATTGTGGAAGGAATTTATTACTTTTCTTTCTATAATGAAAGCAGCATCAGGAACGGGGTTCAGGGGGGTAATGAATTTGAAATAAAATAAAATAATAACAAACTTTGTTGATCTTCTTGAAAGAGTAACAGAAGCTAAAAAATAATTTAACAGGAAAAAAGCAGGACCACAACCTAACTGCAGTGAAGGTAAAAGAGTAATTAGTTTGTTTTAGCAAATGTGTGCTGCTAAGTATGTGGTGAGAGTAACTGCAGATCCTCGTGGTGCATTCAAAAATAAAAACCTTCATCCCTGCTGGTGTTTGCTGCATAAATCTGGACTTTTTTTCAACTCTTCAGCTGAAAGTAGTTCCTTATTTTTCTACAGCAGTTCTACAGTGTGAGAATCATCATTCTGGGTGTGAGGTTATTCATGGCAGCAAATGACAACTTAATTTGGGTTTGTCAAACTCTGTGATTAGTCATTAATTTTCCCATAGCTGAGCAGTGCGAGTCATTTCAAAATGCCCTGCTTACTGTCAGTCATCAGAGTCTGGAAAGCACTCAAATATTATCTAAGGCATCATCATTCTTTATTGGTATGTCAGTTCTCAATCTGGGAAATTTCAGAAAAACATATTTACTACCAATGCAGGTAATGCTCAGAAAAAAATAAACATAGAGCAATTCAGAAATTTTGAACTTATTTTTATAATAATCAAACCTCTGACAGAGCTAGAGTCATATTTTGAAGTGATTGAAATCAATGAAATTTTTAGAATGGGAAATCCTCAGTTCTGCAGAACTTTCCTTTAAATTCTCTACTTGAGATGTTCTAATCAGAACCGCAATAACTGGGAAGGCAGCCATGATGTAATAATATAGGAATAAGTCCCTGAGTGATGTAGGAGTCAAACCCAGAAAATGCTGTTACTTGTTGCTATGGAGACTCCCGCTTTCCCTGGGGAGCACAGGGGTACAGGGAACCCTTAGAAAATGCAAATAACTTTCAAATAGTGAATGTGTTAAAACTATAAGTCATATTGTAAAAATATTTGAAGCAGGAGTGAAAAAAGCTTCTGAAGGCCAAATACAATATTTAGGACCTGCGACAGGTTGAAATACCCTTCATTTTCAGTCTGTAAAAGAAAATGTAGGAATTATTCATTATGAAAAAATGGGAGGAGAATTACATGCTAATTCTGTGCACTTTGTGTAATTTGGAGGAAGTTGACACAAAGGGGTAAGTCCTATAGAAATGGAAGACATACAGGTTGAAGAAGACGAAAATGTTTATATTATGATATGTAGAAATTGTACATGTCGAGAATAGACAAAGGGCATGTCCATCCATCCATCCATCCATCCATTTTTTTCTGCTTATCCGAGGTTGGGTCACAGGGGCAGCTGTTTAAGCAGAGATACCCAGACTTCCCTCTCCCCAGCCACTTGGGCCAGCTCCTCAGGGGGAATCCCAAAGGATTCCCAGGCCAGCCAAAAAACATAGTCACTCCAGCATCTCCTGGGTCTTTCTCTGGGTCTCTTCCCGGTGGATGTGCCTGGAACACCTCACCAGGGAGGCGTCCAGGAGGCATCCTGACTAGATGCTTGAGCCACCTTAACTGACTTCTCTCAGGGGCTGTTTACACGACAACGTTGCCGTTTTTGTTTGAATACGCGGGTGAAAACGCACTGCGTTTACACGACAGGGCGCGGGAGGGAAAATGATGTAGTACATATGCCAGGCCTTTAGATGGCAGTGGGCCCCATGTATGCAGTGTTCCAAGTTTTCCCCCTCACAACCCGGAAAAGAAACATTTCATGATAACTAACAATGGCGGTCTTCTTGTAGTTCTCCTCCGCTTAAATAAAGGCATATTGATTATTTGGCGCACGTATTGTATGCGTTTCCGTTGGCGATCGCATAGAAGCCTGATGATCTCTAAGTTTTGCTTACAGAGAGACCAAATAACTTCAGAAGCTGCATCAGCAGTAACCGCATACCTGGATCCGCCATCGTTGTTGTTTTTCTGTAGAAAGGCGGAGTGCGCAAGTGCAACATGTCCGTAGGTGGCTGGCAGTGACGTCATCGTTTTCAAAAGTCTCCGGCTGCGTTTACATGACAACGAATCCCCCAGCGTTTTCAAAACTCTCCACTCTGGAAGCCGTTTCCCAAAAGCTGCATTTTCGCCCCCCGTTTTCCCGTTGTCGTGTAAACGAGAGGCCGAATCGGAGAGAAAAACCTCAGTTTTGCTGAAAAACGTTGTCGTGTAAACAGCCCCTCAATGTGGAGAAGAAGTGGCTCTACTCTGAGCCCCTCCCAGAAAACAGAGCTTTTCATCCTTTCGCTAAAGGAGAGCCCAGAAACCCTACGGCGCAAACTAATTTCAGCCGCTTGTATCCGTGATCTCGTTCTTATGGTCACTACCAAAACCTAATGACCACGTAGATCAAACCGTAAATCCAGTGCTTTGCCTTTCGCCTCAGCTCTCTCTTCAACACGACAGACTAATACAGTGCCTGCATGACTGCAGAGGTCGCACCAATCCTCCTATCGATCTCCCACTACCTTTTTCCCCCATTCGTGAACAATACCCCCAGATACTTAAACTCCTCGACTTGGGGCAGGACCTCGTACCGGACCCAGAGAAGGCACTTTACTGTTTTCTGGCTCATGACCATGGTCTCGGATTTGAAGTTACTGATTCTCATCCCAGCTGCTTCACACTCTGCTGCGAGCTGCTCCAGCAAAAGCTGTAGATCACGTTCTGATTAAGGCAGCAGGACCACATCATCTGCAAAAAGTAGAGACCCGATCCTTATTCCACCAAAACAAATCCCCTTACCACATTGGCTGCACCTAGAAATCCTGTTAACGAAAGTTATGAATAGAATCGGTGACAAAGGGCAAACATGGCGGGTCCAACCCTCACAGGAAATAAGACCAATTTACTGCCGGCAATGCAAGCTAAGCTCTGACACCGGTTGTACAGCGACCTAACAGCAGAGATGGGGACTCGAGTTTGAGACTCCGACTCGAGTGCGACTTAAGTCGCACACACAGTGACTTCAGACTTGACTTGAGACTCGTACTCGAAAGACTTCAGACTCGACTCGGACTCGAGCTGCGGGACTCGTGAACAATGTTTATTTTTAGGAAACAACTGATGAGCTCGCTGTTATTACCCTCCCTCCGTTAACTATAACATGCCCACGTCAGTGTCTCCCACACATAGACGAATCTGTGGCGGTCCGCCACAGAATAAACTCCGACCGCCACAGATTCAACGCCGATCAAATAATAATAATAAGAAAAAAAATCTAATCCGACTGTCACATATTGCGTTTCGTTTTTCTTTTTTACGCTATTTAAAACACGCAGCGTATTCTCTGCTCGCTCTTCGTCTCGCTGTCACTCACACCCACTCACACACACACACGCACACACACACACATACACAGTCCCTCCCCTCCGTGCACAGCATGTCTGTCAGGATCACCTGTGGAAGACGTGGCCTATTTGGTGCAGAGAAGGCGGCTGGCGAAAGGTTGGTATCTCGTGAACCAATTATTAACTTTTTTTTTACTTATTAACCTTTAGAAATTAGGATATCCCTTTAGGAATCCTTGGTCTGTACTGTACTGTGTGTTCACGCTACAAGGCAAAATACAGATATATAACTTAAGAGTAAAGCATTCTTGGTGTTTTGGTCATGTTGCAAAACTAAATATATATCAAAATCAAAGCTGATACTGTATGCTAATAGATAAAGGAATCATAACATATTACATGTTTTGAATTCCTTATATATAGCTATGCAGTGTTGGATTGGTCGCTGTAGGTGATGATGCAACACTTATAACCAGAGACTTAATATAATAAAGAGACTTGAGACTTGACTTGGACTCTAGCTCAGAGACTTGAGACTCGACTTGGACTCTAGCTCAAAGACTTGAGACTCGACTTGGACTCTAGCTCAAAGACTTGAGACTCGACTTGGACTCTAGCTCAAAGACTTGAGACTCGACTTGGACTCTAGCTCAAAGTATTGAGACTCGACTTGGACTCTAGCTCAAAGACTTGAGACTTGACTTGGACTCTAGCTCAAAGACTTGAGACTCGACTTGGACTCTAGCTCAGAGACTTGAGACTCGACTTGGACTCTAGCTCAGAGACTTGTGAGCATCTCTGGCTAACAGCCTATCTATTAAGAAGCCTGGTACCCCATACTCTCAGAGTACCCCCCACAAGACTCCCCTGAGGGACACGGTTGTCAAACACCTTCTCCAAGTGCACAAGTTGAGAATAAACTAAGAGCACGTGAGCAGTTTAAAGGAAAGGTTTACTGAATATTTCAGAGATACATCATCTAAAGTTTGAGTCCAACAATCTGTCTTTAAAGAAATAAAAAAAAATTCATTCAACTTTAGGATTGTGTAAAAATCTTTAAAGGTATCAAACTTCCAAATCAGTCATGCAAAGAGCAACTCTATCTAAAGGACTCTCTGAGACCCAGTTTGACTTTGGATTGTGTTTCTGTTGTAAAGATTGGCTAAGTGATGGATCTCCAAAGAAGGCTTGGTTTTCACAATTTATTGCAAATGCTCCTAACAGTGTACAATTTATAACTACCAAAAGACCTGCTATTCCACTTGGTTTCCCTTGGAGCTGCACTTTTGTGGTGTATTTTATGCATAGTCTCCCAATGCTGTGATAGGAGTAGTTAAGTAAAAATGGTAACAAATTCAAATTCAAAATTACTTTATTAATCCCAAAGGGAAAATAAATTTTTCTTTTGCTGTAGATGCTGATGGCTGTAGGTAGGGATGATCTCCTGTAGCGCTCTGCAGAAGCCTCTGAAGAGGGTTAGGGTGAAGAAGCCTCTGACTGAAGACGCTCTGTAGTTGTATGACAGTCTGATGTAGAGGATGCCTAGGGTTGTCCATATCCTTTTTTGCACACCAATCTCCAGAGCGTCCTTAGCATCTAACTTGTTTGCCAACGATCTCACATTGCCCATTATGATTGATGGAGATGGTTTGAAATTGCTCCTTTTCTCTCTCCTCTTCGCCCCTGCTCTGGATCCATGGCACCTCCTTTTCAAATTATCAGGGTTTTGTGGTTGCATTTTAGTTGTTAATCGAGCTTTTGTGATGTTATTCAGCTGCTCCCAGTTGTAAACCACCTTGTTGCCATGCGTATGCATCACAACAAACAAACAAAAAGTATGCAAAAAAATCCTTCCAGCTGCACAGCATTCGAAACCAGAGAAAACAGTTGTCCATAACAATAATGTTTCTACCAGAAATGGAGGAATACATTTTTTTAAAAGGAAAAAATCTGAAGGAAAGTAACAGAGCTACTCCAACATCCTGCCACCTTGAGCGGCGCAAATCCAGAATTGGTACCTTTGAAATGATACCTGTAAAGATTTTATATTCATTCTGCTGGAAGCAGCCTTCAAAAGATATGCATACTTTGCTTATAAATGGATGGATATGGTCAGCAACAATACTAAGGTATGCTGTGGTGTTTAAGCTGTCCTCAGCTGGTAGTAAAGGACCTATAGTGTGCCAAGGAAATGTCCTCTAAATCACTATACCACCACCATTCCAAACCAAACCGTTAATGCAAAGTGGTCTTCTGCTGCTGCAGTCCATCTGCTGCTGGGAGTGGGGGCTGTGGCTTATTTTGGGGGCCCCAGTGAACAGTCTTTTTATTTAAGCCCATGCTTGATTTTATGCATTGTTGGCGGTATGTTACATTCTTCCGTGCCAAATGTACCCTTTTGTGCGACACCCTTTCTATGTACATAGAGTATACATATTAGTCAGCATTGGAATGCCACGATTCTTGAGATTCTAATGATGTATTCCAATCAAGGATACAATCATATCTGTAGTTGCAATAAATGCTTTAGTCAAACCACTCAGAAAGCAAGATAATGTGCAACTCATCGTTCAAATCCACATATCATTGACAGAACAGAGCCATCTCAAACATGAACAGTCTTTTTACATCCACAGTGGTCCAATGAACATACTCCTATAAAATAGCTAGTCCATAACAAGTCTTAAGTCCACAATCCAACATAATATGCAGATCAACGCCTTGGTAATTTCCTTCCTTGTATGTTTTTCTCACAAAGTTCTCATTATAACTACTTTTGGCATGCTCATTTTAGCCTACACAGCTCCCTCCTTTCTTTGTGATGTATTCAATTCAATTCAATTCAAATTCAAAAATACTTTATTGATCCCAGAGGGAAATTAAGTGTTGGTATAGCTCATATAATCAATTCTTTAAGGAGTTGTTGTAGATAATGATGGCTGTGGGCAGGAAGGATTTCCTGTAGCGGTCTGTATTGCAGCGAAACTGAAGAAGCCTCCGACTGAAGATGCTCTGTTGTTGTGTGACTGTCTCATGAAGAGGATGCTCAGGGTTGTCCATAATTTTTTTGATTTTATGAAGAATCCTTCTTTGCATTATCATCTCCAGATTTTCCACAGTTGTCCCAAGAACAGAACCAGCCTTCTTTATCAGGTTGTTGAGCCTTTTTAAATCCCTGGCTCTGATGCTGCTACCCCAACAGATGACGGCTGAAGAGATTACACTCTCCACAACAGACTTGTAGAAGATCTGCAGCATCTTGCTGCAAACCTTGAAGGACCTAAGCTTCCTCAAGAAGTACAGTCTGCTCTGTCCCTTCTTGTAGACGGCTTCACTGTTGCGCCTCCAGTCCAGTCTGTTGTCAAGGTGAACTCCGAGGTATTTATACTCCTCAACCACCTCCACTTCTTCTCCCATGATGGAAACAGTGTTTGACTTATCCCTGTTTCTTCTGAAATCTACAATCATCTCCTTTGTTTTGTTCACATTCAAGGTGAGACGATTGTTTCCACACCATGTCACAAAGCGGTCCACCAACTCTCTGTATTCAGCATCTTGTCCATCTCTGATACACCCGACAATTGCAGAGTCATCTGAGTATTTCTGCAGATGACAGGTCTCTGATTTGTACTGGAAGTCTGAGGTGTACAGAGTAAAAAGGAATGGTGAGAGTACGGTCCCCTGTGGCGCTCCTGTGCTGCTGACCACCTGGTTTGACACACAATTCTTCAGTCTCACAAATTGTGGTCTGTTGGTCAGGTAGTCATTGATCCAGGCGATTGTTGAGGGCTCCACCTGTGTCTTCAAGAGTTTCTGACAAAGCAAATCAGGCTGAATTGTGTTAAATGCACTAGAAAAATCAAAGAACATGATCCTCACAGTGCTGCCTGCTTTGTCCAGATGACAGTGGGTTGGTTGAAGTAGGTGGATGATGGCATCTTCAACTCCAACTCCACAGCGATAAGCAAACTGCAGTGGGTCCTGATACGTTCTTGTTTGCTTACTCAGGGGTGCCAACAGGAGTCTCTCCAGGACCTTCATGATGTGGGATGTCTGGGCAACGGGTCTATAGTCATTGATGACTGATGGGTGAGTTCTTTTGGGTACTGGAACAAGGCAGGATGTCTTCCACAACACTGGGACCTTCTCCTGAGTTAAGCTAAGGTTGAAGAGGTGCTGCAGAATCCCACAGAGCTGCTCTCCACAGGCCTTCAGGACTCTGGGGCTGACACCATCTGGACCTGCAGCCTTGTTCCGGTTCAGTTTCTCCAGCTGCCTCTTCACCTGACTTTTGGAGACAGACAAGTGGGAGGGGGAGGCAAAGGGGGTAGCAGCATTTCCTGACTTGGTTGAAGTCAAACTTGTGGAATTAGAAGAGTCCATGGCTGAGGTGAAGGATAAAACATCCGAGGTGTAACAGGAAAGCTGTTGATCAGAGGATAGTGGGATGTCTGTTTGGCTGGGAACAGGAGAGGGGGATGCTGAGCTAGTTCCTGAACTGAACCTGTTGAAGAATGTGTTCAGTTCATTGGCTCTGTCCAGACTTTCATCTATCCAATCTTTCCTGTCCTTAAAACCTGTGATCTTTCTCATTCCTGACCAGACATCTCTGATATTGTTCCTCTGTAGTTTGTTCTCCAGCTTCTTCCTGTATGCCTCCTTGCTGTCTCTGATCTTGACCTTAAGTTGCTTCTGTATACTCCTCAGTAATTCCCTGTCTCCCTCCCTGAAGGCTCTTTTTTTCTTGTTTAGCAGTTCCTTCAGGTCACTGGTGATCCAGGGTTTGTTATTAGGGAAGCATCTCACTGTTCTGGTGGGGATGATGTTGTCCACACAGAAGTTTATATAGTCAGTCACACACTCAGTCATGTCATTGATGTCCTCTCCATGTGCTTGGCAAAGAGTCATCCAGTCTGTGGTTGCAAAACAATCCTGCAGGGCTTCTTCAGCTTCCTGTGACCATTTTCTCACAGTTCGTTTTGTCACAGGTTGCCTCTGAACAAGTGGTTTATATTCTGAACAGAGAAAAACAAGATTGTGATCTGATTGTCCCAGAGGAGGTCTTGGTTTGGACGTGTATGAATCCTTTACATTTGCATAAAACAAATCCAAGGTCCTGTTTTCTCTTGTAGAGCAGCTGACAAATTGTTGAAATGTTGGAAGTGTAGTAGAGAGCGAGGCATGATTAAAATCACCAGATATTGCCACAAATGCATTGGGGTGCTGTGTCTGTAGCTTAGCAACAATGGAACTGATGACATCACATGCATTGTCGGCAACGGCTGAAGGTGGAATGTAAACAACTGCCAAAATTACACTGGTGAACTCTCTTGGCAAATAATATGGACGAAAACTCACTGCCAAGAGTTCGAGATCTGGGCTGCAGAGACGACACTTCACAGTAACATGTCCTGGATGACACCATCTGTTGTTGACAAGCACTGCTACTCCACCACCTTTCCTTTTTCTGCTCGTCTTCAGATCTCTGTCTGCTCGTACAGTCAGGAAGCCTGGCAGACAGACGTTGGAGTCGGGGATATGATCCAGCAGCCACGTCTCCGTAAAACACATAACACTGCATTCATGGTACTCTGGCTGAGTCCTTGTAAGGGCTTGGAGTTCATCCATCTTGTTAGCCAGTGATCTTACGTTGCCCATTATGATCGATGGAAGCGATGGCTTGAACTTCCTCTTTCTCTGTCTCCTTTTCGCTCCTGCTCTGCATCCACGTCTCCTCCTTATCAACTCATCGGGGATTTGTGGTTTCAGTTGAGGTATTATTTCAGCTTTTGCTATGTTAATCAGCTGCTCCCGGCTGTAAACCACATTGTTGCCATGGTTACGCATCATAACAAATTGTCAAAAAGGGAAAAATTTACAGCAAAAATCCTTCCAGCTCCACAGCACCAAAAACTAGAAAGTATACAGGTCAAAAAAATGCAATCTTCTTTAAGAAAAAAGAGGAACCAATGTACAAAAAAACAAAACTTAATATGTAGCCAACAGAGCCACTCCAACATGCAGCCACCCAGAGCAGCGCAATTCTAGAATCTTATACTGGTGGCTGGCAAACAACAAATTGGTATTGGACGTGACGACCTATCAGTAGATCAATAGAAAATTATTTTATTCCAACTCTGACATGGAAGAAACTTTAAATGTTTACACCCACACATGATGGAGCACAACCATACAGCTATGAGCCTGCGGTGTGGCGCAGAGAGAGACCAGCATGGAGAATTATTGGCCAAAACATTGCTGAGCGAATCTAACATTATTAGCCTGGGTGCTGCAAGCTAGCTTTACTGTTTCTTTAACAACCCACAAATCACAATGCTTCTAATCATTGATATCATTCTTTCAACAAAGTTGGTAATTAGCAGATGTTAGACAACAAGACTTATAATGAGAGCTGAGTCTCTACAGGTCCAGAAGCAGCCGCTGACAGTGGTCCCCATGAAGCTGTAAGCACCTGATCTTTGCTTCGGTATCCCTCGCTATGCTCCATCACATTGTTGGGCTGGTAAACCTCAGGTCTGAAGTGAGCGCCACTAACAACTGCGTTTTTCATAGCTGAAGGAAAAGTGAGGTCCAATGTTGTCAGATGCAACCAGGCACGGGAAAGATAGTGCCATTTCTTTCCCTATTATTTGGAAACCTGTGGACTTGATGTCCTGACAGGGTGGTGATTGTACAGCCTCTGTAAACACAATAATTTACTATTTAAAAATGTTTTTTTACGTAATCCAAAAGTGGTAAACACACTGACTCTCGATAACTAAGAGCAACTGCCGACGCTGAAGTGCGACTTTGAAGTTTTGCCCTAATGAAGGAAGTAAAAATGTGTCATCTTGGAACTAAACATATTTTTGACCCTTAATTAGAAGGAGCCCTGTGCGTTCAAAATATGTGGTGTAGAATATTTTTCTGGTATTGAATTCGAAATTTTAGTATCGTGACAACCCAGTGCTGCAAATGTAAAGACACCATCAACACCCCAACGTTCTTTCCCAAGCAGGTTATAACCTCAAAAAACTCAGATGGTCATTTGTCCTTGATGATCGTAACAATCTACTGCCAAGAGGAATAGAGATATATTTTAAAAGAAACTTGCAATGAAGATAGAATAGATTGAGCTGAATCTGAATGAAACTTTAAAATGTCAACTGTCAAATTTCTCAGTGTTCAATTTGGTTACGATGGTCTGGGGTTACAGTTCAGCAGGCAGTGTCTGATGGGCTATATTCATCATTATGGGTAATTGCAAAGAGCTTCTGTGTGCTCTTGCAGAGGGAAAGTGAAGGATGAAAGAGGGAGATTGGTTCGGAGAGAAGACGAAGGAGAAGGAAAATAAAAAAGTACAACAGCAAAACCATTAGAGTGGATTCGCTTGGTTGAAATTATTCATGAATCTGGGAAAATGTGACATTAGAATAGGTGTTCTGTATTATTAAAGTGCCACAATGGCAGAGTGTTAAATATGAGTTCAGATGCTCCCTGACTGTGTCGTCATAGCAATAGATGATAGGGCTGACATGAGTTTTGTTCTGTATGTGAAAGCCCAGAAAAAGATTCTGCGTTTTTATTAATTCAGTGAGCAAAAAGGTTTTATCCAGTCTTGAGTTTCTTTCTGCATCATGAAAAAAAGGCTATTGTTGGAGCAAGTAAGTGCAATTAGGCACTCCACAAGTAATTTCCAGACATGGGTAACATCAGGGTAATACATCTAAAGCATTTTGGTGAATGTCTGGCAGGAATATATTGAAAGGTAAAGGAAGAGGTATTGCAAAGATTAAAGATTAGATAAAACTAATAAACTTCCTCTAAATCCAATTAAAGTAAATAACAATTAAATAAATAATTGTAATCAAATGTATCTGACGCTCTTTTGTGAAAGTAAAAAGAACTAATTTAGACTCTCTTTGTTAGAGTTAAACAATGTATTTCTTTACTAAATAAACGGGATTCTGATATACATACAGTGGCTTGCAAAAGTATTCGGCCCCCTTGAACTTTTCCACATTTTGTCACATTACAGCCACAAACATGAATCAATTTTATTGGAATTCCACGTGAAAGACCAATACAAAGTGGTGTACACGTGAGAAGTGGAACGAAAATCATACATGATTCCAAACATTTTTTGCAAATAAGTAACTGAAAAGTGGGGTATGCGTAATTATTCAGCCCCCTGAGTCAATAGTTTGCAGAACCACCTTTTGCTGCAATTCCAGCTGCCAGTCTTTTAGGGTATGTCTCCACCAGCTTTGCACATCTAAAGACTGAAATTCTTGCCCATTCTTCTTTGCAAAACAGCTCCAGCTCAGTCAGATTAGATGGACAGCGTTTGTGAACAGCAGCTTTCAGATCTTGCCACAGATTCTCGATTGGATTTAGATCTGGACTTTGACTGGGCCATTCTAACACATGGATATGTTTTGTTTTAAACCATTCCATTGTTGCCCTGGCTTTATGTTTAGGGTCGTTGTCCTGCTGGAAGGTGAACCTCCGCCCCAGTCTCAAGTCTTTTGCAGACTCCAAGAGGTTTTCTTCCAAGATTGCCCTGTATTTGGCTCCATCCATCTTCCCATCAACTCTGACCAGCTTCCCTGTCCCTGCTGAAGAGAAGCACCCCCAGAGCATGATGCTGCCACCACCATATTTGACAGTGGGGATGGTGTGTTCAGAGTGATGTGCAGTGTTAGTTTTCCGCCACACATAGCGTTTTGCATTTTGGCCAAAAAGTTGCATTTTGGTCTCATCTGACCAGAGCACCTTCTTCCACATGTTTGCTGTGTCTCCCACATGGCTTGTGGCAAACTGCAAACGGGACTTCTTATGGTTTTCTTTTAACAATGGCTTTCTTCTTGCCACTCTTCCATAAAGGCCAACTTTGTGCAGTGCACCACTAATAGTTGTCCTATGGACAGATTCCCCCACCTGAGCTGTAGATCTCTGCAGCTCGTCCAGAGTCACCATGGGCCTCTTGGCTGATTTTCTGATCAGCGCTCTCCTTGTTCGGCCTGTGAGTTTAGGTGGATGGCCTTGTCTTGGTAGGTTTACGGTTGTGCCATACTCCTTCCATTTCTGAATGATCGCTTGAACAGCGCTCCGTGGGTTGTTCAAGGCTTGGGAAATCTTTTTGTAGCCTAAGCCGGCTTTAAATTTCTTAATAACTTTATCCCTGACCTGTCTGGTGTGTTCTTTGGACTTCATGGTGTTGTTGCTCCCAACATTCTCTTAGACAACCTCTGAGGCCGTCACAGGGCAGCTGTATTTGTACTGACATTGGATTACACACAGGTGCACTCTATTTAGTCATTAGCACTCATCAGACAATGTCTATGGGCAACTGACTGCACTCAGACCAAAGGGGCTGAATAATTACGCACACCCCACTTTTCAGTTATTTATTTGCAAAAAATGTTTGGAATCATGTATGATTTTCGTTCCACTTCTCACGTGTACACCACTTTGTACTGGTCTTTCACGTGGAATTCCAATAAAATTGATTCATCTTTGTGGCTGTAATGTGACAAAATGTGGAAAAGTTCAAGGGGGCCGAATACTTTTGCAAGCCACTGTATATATATTTGTGTCGAAAAATGTTTTTACATTTCATAAAATTTGTGTTGCGCTCTGGTATACAGCCCATTTAAGCTGTTTAAATTAGAAAACATTACTGTGTACTGCAATGATGAAAATTAAAAAGAGAGATCAGATTTATCCTGTTTTAGCCTCCCTTCATTGGCTCCCTGCTAAATCCACGATAAAATTTAAGATCCTCCTTCTAACATTTAAAGCCCTTAATAATTAAGCTCCATCATACATCAGAGATCTGGTTGTTCCATATGTTCCTAACAGATCACATCACTGTCTTACTGGTGGTTCCTAGGGTTTCTAAAAGTAGAATGGGAGGCAGATATTTTAGTTATCAGGCTCCTTTTCTGTGGAACCAGCTCCCAGTTTTAGTCCATGAGGCAAACACTTTAAAGGCCAAGCTTAAAACTTTCCTTATTGATAAAGTCTATAGTTAGTGGCTTAGGTCATCCTGAGCTATCTCTGTAGTTATGCTGCTATAGGCTTAGACTGCTGGAGGACAGATAGACCACTTTTCTTCGCTCTGCTACTTTTCTCCTCTACTACTCTCCAGTTGCATTATTTGCGGTTAATTCAACTGTTACCTTTGTTTTTTTCTCAGTGTATTTCTCTCCGTAGAAGCTACACCTGGTCTTGTATCCTGCTTAGATGCAATGCCTTGTTGGACGGGGGTATCACAGTAACTGAGCATCCCCCGTGTCCTGTTATCAACTTTTTACTTTCTTTAATATAGAAAGTACTCTTACATCAGTTATTTTGTTCTTTCTGTGTTTCTGCTCTATCTTCTCGAACCCCCAGTCGGTCCTGGCAGATGGCCTGTTAAAGGGGAGTTTTTCCTCTCCACTGTCGCTACATGCTTGCTCAATATGAGGGATTGCTAAGGGATTGCTGTGGTGGGATTCTGCATTAACTGGGCGCAACTTCCAGTCAATGACTCGATGCAATCTGCTGGGGTTCCTTAAATAGAAAACTAGCTAAAACTTTAAAATGATTGGAATGTTTACGTTGAAAGGACTTACTTGTAAAGTGCCTTGGGATGACATCTGTTATGAATCGGCGCTATATAAATAAACTGAATTCAATTGAATAGCCTGGGCTTCTGAGTTTGCAAGGCTGATATCTCTTTTTATCTGGGTTAATATATCTCTAACTTTGTGGTCAGCTTTGCTAGCCATAATGACAAGCCCCTTAGTCATCTCTCTTTAATGTTCTAGCCACTTTACCAGTGTTGGCATGATAAGTTAGGTGGGGCACAACAACTCAACAGCTTTTAGCAGCAACTAATTCTCTGGGAGGCATACAATCTGACTTTGATCAGTATTAAATGAACTACATAAAATAGCACAAACCTACACACTGCAAACACCATTTTATATAAATGTAATACATTTGTTATAGATGAAATTACAAATAAAGGGGGCTGCACAGTGGCGCAGTTGGTAGCACTGTTGCCATGCAGCAAGAAGATCCTGGATTCAAATCCCAACCTGGGGTCTTTTTGAATGGAATTTGCATGCGTGGGTTCTCTCCTGATACTCCAGCTTCCTCCCAGTGTCCAAAAACATGACTGTCAGGTGAATTGGTTTCTCTAAATTGCCCTTAGGTATGAGTGTGTGCTTGCATGGTTGTTTGTCCTGTATGTCTTTGTGTTGCCCTGCGGTGGACTGGCAACCTTTCCAGGGTGTACCCCGCCTCTCGCCCCATGACAGCTAGAGATAGGCACCAGCCCCCCCCCCCCGCAACCCTGCATAGGAATGACAGGTACTGAAAATGGATGGGTGGATGGATTACAAATAAAGGGTCGGTCACTAGTGTTGTTAATTTCTTGAACAAAACAATGCAGATCTTCATCTGGGCAAACCTTTCAATAACTCTGTAATATTTTAAATGATCCCCTTTAAATCTACAATAATAAATTAAAGTATTTGAATGATGTTAAAATCCACTGGCTGGTGACATCCCAAATGTTTAAGCTCCAATTTTTGTTCAAGAAGCAAGGTGCTAAACTTAGATTTCATCAAAAAATCTACTTCATTCTTTTGTTGTCTTGGTAGCTAACAAGGATAACCAATATTAGGTGGCTGCACTCTTCTATGCGACAGAACGTAAACATTATGTGTGCTATGTATTTTAATTCGAGTTATGCACGACCAACTTTCGCATTTGGCAAACCAGGGCACATCACTTCCTTCCAGTTTGGAGACTTGTGGTTTGATAGTGGAATCTCAGCTTGGGGTCATGGCATTTGTGCTGTCAACTGAGTGCAAGCTGGGCATGCGCACTGTGATTTCAGATGTTCATTATTTTAACAAATAAAATATTGATGGGCCAGCCCCATTCTCCGATGCCTCAAGAGGATTTAGCCTACTGAGTTTGTCAGTATTCTGGCAAAGACGTAGATATCAATACTCTTATGCAATGATTCATCCGACTTTAATAAAAACTAAATACTTCTATAATCAACATAACAGGGTTTCAGTTACCTAGTTCAACAAGTAAATTGCTGTATACACAGGCTTTTTATTGGTCTTATGGGATATTCTAATCTAAGAAACAAATGTTGTGAAGTCCAGTAGTCTGTTATATCTTGGGGCACTTCAGCATAATGCACTCTATGTGCGTGGATAGCATTCATTGGTGCACATCAGTTTGTGTGATGCATCTCAGTGGTCCCAGTGTGAGCTCTCCTTTTATTTTTCTGCCTTGTGGGATTCTTGATGGTATAAATCTGACATTGAGTCTTCATGTCCAGTACCTAGGCCTTTTTCAAAAGTGGTGAAAGTGACCAAGGCAGATGAGGCTTAAAGACAAAATAAGTCCTTAAAATTCTGAAAATGAATCAGCCTCAAATAAAACTGAACTGGGGCAAGGGTATTAGAGAAATTAAAGTATATGCAAAGATTAAACTATGTTGGAGTTAGTTAAAAATTGACTGGCCTGGTGTATATTAAAAAACAAGATGCCATTTCGCGCTCCAGTGAACACATCGTAATTTAACACCACAGATAAAAAAAAATATGTGGCCACCACCCTGCTGAACAAAGCCCAAAGCAAGCCATTAACAGGTACCAATTAGTTTCTATGTGAACATGTAGTTCCGGTGGGAGCGATTAGTCCGTCACAAGGTGTTTCATGGCAGAACAAACCGCTCAACCCATCTGGGTCAGGAAAAAGGGGAGTAGAGCAGGTGTACTCGCCCAGAGGGGAGCTTCAGGTAGGTGGGCAGGCAAACAGGCATTTGACACCCTTCTAACCACACGGGGCTTCAGAGGTTGACAGCTGGTGCTGCACGATGCATGAAAAGTCATTGTTTCACATGGAGAAGATGGACTGCAGGTGATGCAGCTGCTATTTTTAACCTGGAGGCTCCCTGCAGGAACAAATGCTCCATTTAAGTCTTTCTTCCTCTTTCTCTGATGTTCTGCCTACAGAGATTTCTTCCCATTAGCGATAGTCCAAAATCAGTTATTCACCCACCTTTTAATATATATATATATATATATATATTCTGTGCAAAACTATTGACTGCATTAAAAGAAATCAAGTTAAGATTAAGTGGCAATTGTGGGTTTAAAAAGTCCCTGAGCCAGACTGAATCTTTTTTACTTTATTGTTAGATTAGAAATTATTAAGTAGAGTCTTTCTTTCTCTACCAAAGTTTTAATTATTTTGACAGGTTATTTATTTTTTATTTTACCCTTTGAAGGTTCTCTGAAATGGCAGCATAAAGGGAGAAACCTGACTGGAACCATGTCTGTACTTTACTAAGGTCAGCATCTCCTCCACTTTTATAGCTCTTTTTCCCAAAGAAAAATGTGCCTCGGGCACAGCTCAGCCGGATGGTTTTAATTTATCTCGTGACCAACTGGGAATAGAGGAACCTTTATTGGCAGAGCCATGAGGCTTCTTCCATTGTACATTTAATTCTAAACACACTAATAGCCCTTTTCCACTGAGGCGGAGCTCCCGTGGTTCCCGTACTGACTAAGCTCCGGTGTTTTCGTTTTCGATTCCCGCGAGCACCAGCTCCGAGAGCCAGAAACGGGTGCTACTCTGGCACCACTCTTGTGTGGGGCCAAAGCGGAGCTATACAAGCACTCACTACGTCAAGGGGGAAGGGGGAGGGATTTACAGCCTTCGCAGTACATGACCGCCATATTTAAATCCAGACTGCTCGGAATGTTTTTTTGTTGTTGTTGTTGAAAACATGGATAGCATCAAGAATACGTCGCCTATTACGACGTTGCCTTGTCGACAGTAACTGCAACAGCGATGCCTTTTGCCGCTGTATCGCAACAAATGCTTGTAAAGCGACGATTAGCATCTGCAACCAGACGAGGTCATCCATTTTGGTTGTTATGGTTTTCTTCTTCTGCATCTGCTTTATTTTCGGCGAGCGGCTTCCGGCGTGATTTCTGAAGTGACGCTTCAATGACGCAACCCCGTAGCTCACGGTGGCTCCAAGTTGGCTCCTTGTTATGGAAAACGAAGGAGATTTTGTGAAAGCTCTGGCTCCAGCACCAGCCCCAGCTCCAGCCCCGAACAGGCTCTCAGTTCTTTGCAATGGAAAAGGGCTATGAGAGAAACCGGAGCCATTTTTAAGACCATAACTGTTCCATTGTAGAAAATTAGAAATTTAAACCTGAGACTGCCGGTTTTCTTGGTTGGAATTGACAATGGAGCAATCACAATCACTGTCAAACTTTAAAGCCAATAATTGTTCTGCTAGCTCAGCATTAGAGGCTAAAAGGTTCCCTGAATCAGTTGAATAGACCTAAATTTACAAGTGTGGCAAAATGTAGGCTTTTTAAGAAAGGAAAAGCAAAAGCTCATCAAGCAAATCCTTAAAAGGGAACTGAAAAGAGAAAAACGAAAGGCTGTTGTGTTCCCCAGTTTCCTTTGAATATCAAAGAGTCTTTTGGGCCTCAAAAGTCTTCCAGTGTGGACTTTAAAGGGGCACTTGAAAAGGGCAATTTTACCAGTAAGAGGTTGAACCAGGAGTGAAGGAAAAATGTGGGACTAAAAAGTTTCTGATTACACTCGTACATTTTTAGTTTGTTTTTATATTTTCTAAGGGTTTAAGGAGAAATAATTGCACATAATTGTTAGTTTTCTTTTAGGTGTTTTTAAATGCATTGAAACTCAAGTGACAGCTTGAAATAAATATATTATCTATAACTTTTAACTGAGAGTGGTCAGAAGTGATCCATGTACTGTAGAATAAAAGATTGAAACACTAGGATTGTCGTCCATTTTAAGAAATTTGGACTGTCTAAGCTACAGTGATCACGCTGCTCAGACTTTATGGTTTAAATAAGTGTACTCAAGTGCAGGGATCGACCAACATAGGTATCTCTATTGCCAATATCTATGTCTTGTTTTAATATGACACCTCCAAACATCTGAATTATACAAATCATGAGGATTCATTATTATCCAGTAAAAATAATAAATGTATTACTGAGGTTTGAGTGTAGAAAATTCCTGTACAGATAACAAAATATAGTTTTTTTCCATATATATTGCAACATTTGTTAGTAGTTAAAGGTGGTAATCGGGGAAAAGATTATTGTTGTATAGTTTGGTAATCCCTGGTAGAAACATAGATAGAGGGAGGGGCATGTTCTCTCTGAGGGGAGTCCTTGCGTGCAGCAGGAAACTATTATTTGGACCTTTTCCAGTCACACCAGCCTGCATGCATGCATCGCTTAACCTCTCGCACATCAGGTGTTCATGTAGAGCCAGAGGCCACGCAGAGTGCGTGCACACACACACATATGCACACACACAGTCTGCTGCACACTAAGGGAAGCCGTGGGTGTGGGGGCTTCTTTCAGTTGTCAACAGGATGAGGAGCCTGGATGATAGAAGCTGGAGCATTACTCTCCTCTGCCCTGGCTCTGGGATTTCCTCAGCTGTACATAGAAGGAAAATACAGCATCATTTAAATAGATTTTTACCCCCCATACTCTCTTCAAAATACTTCACTGGCCTGGGCGGGGAAGTCTGGGAAGGAAAAGCATGAGACTGGATTTGCATTGAATTTCCTCCATTCAGTGTGTGTTTTCTTTCATCTGTGTGGATCTTTGTTTCATTTTAGCGTATTTTCCCTCTCACCTCCCACAGGTCAAAAATAACATTAACAAAACATCTTGATGCACTGTGATTTGTTGATACAGGGGTTCTTTGTATGTTTGATGCCTGTTGGTAGCAGTATTATGACTGTAATTTAATAATTCTAGCCTGCGTTTATGTATTTGGATGTGTGTTGATGCCTGTGCATGTCTTTGCTTCGTATTTTTCCTGTGGTCTGGTTGAATGAGAGGCTAAAACTCATTGTGATCCCCCCCCCACCACCTCTGTGGTGTCTGCAGGGTGGAAAGGAGCCAGCCAGTCTGCCCATCGAACAAGCTACTACTGGAAGAGTGCCTGTCTGCAGAGCAGGTGCCCTCCCCCGAGCTCATCCAGGGCTACGTTAAGAAGGTAAGGCCGCTTTACAAATGCCAAGCTGAAGGTCTTGTCAGTTTATGCTCAGCTGGAAAATAGGTAGCAGGAAAGATAATGGGGATAGTGGGGAATGGATAAAGGCGTATCTCCTAAACAGGGAAAATTAACAGACTGTTTACTCAGGGTGCATGAAATACCAATAAACTCAAATAATGCAGAAAAAAAAGATTTTACCAATATGTCCCACTGTGTGAATCCTCATAGAACAACATATTCAAGCAGAAGGAAAGCTTTTCCTTCTCAGTAAATACTTACTTAAACGATTTCTAATGAGGTTGAAGAGATTAAATTTACACCAGAAGTTCGTAAAAACCCTAGCAATACACCCCTGTAAAAAAATATACAAAATTAAAGCTGCAAGCAGCCTCGAACGGCCCTCGCAGCAAAGCGCCGCTTTGGCCTGTGTCGCGACCGCCTGACCCACGCACCACCCCCTCAATGCCACCTCAACCTCTCCAATGAGCCTGCTGATGAAATCTGCATGACAAAGTGTTAAAAAAGCAAAAAATAGCAGCTTTGGACCAAAATGGCCGGCTTCCCGTGGGGTATAGACCCTGGCTTCAAAATATTTTAAAAGGTCTTCATAAACTACAAACATTCACTAAATTTCACAATCCTGGTTGAAAGCACTGCTTATTGCTGACTCTTTAAATGCATCTAGGGGGTGCTGGGGAGGAAATCAGCTAAGTCCACCAAATATTAGAATAAAAATCTGTTAGGCGTTGAACTAAAATCTATGTTGCTGAATTTGGAGCAGATTGGATGATCTATGTGGAAATTAGAGGCAAATGTATTTCCATGGCGTGACGCCATGATTCGCCATGCTACAACAGCCACACCTTCTTTCAGCCACCCTCAGTACTGGGCAACAAATTACCCCAACTTGTTTTCAGTCACTGACCAAAATCAAATGTTGATTAGGTAAAAGGAGGAAAATACAGATTTTTCTATGCAAAACATTGCACTTCCTGTTTTCAGGGGGTGGGGCTTAAGTGACATCAGCAAATGAGCCAATAAATGTGTTTAGTAGTGGTATGTGATGAGAACCAGGAAGTGTAATACAGCTGTGACCTTGTATGTTGAAGTTCATACACCATGTCCTTCTATGGCAAGAAGCCTGACTTTGAGGCTTAGCCACGCCCACATGCTTTGATGCAGCAAAATTCTTTTGATAACTTTTGATCCCCAATGTCTTAAGTCTGTCCTCGCTTGTTTTGAAGTCTGCAAGTGAAAAGCTGTAGGAGGAGTTCGTTGAAATACGACTTTTATGCATGGAACAATATGATTGGGCTGGATTCAAAATGGCCGACTTCCTGTGGGGTTTGGACCATGGCTCCAAAAGCCTTTTATGTAGGTCCTGAGACACACTATTGGTATCCCGGATTTCATAATCGTATGATGAAATATGGCTGGGGGCTGGCTGTTTTAGTGATTCTAGGGGGATCGCGAAGCCTCACTTTGAGGCTAAGCCACGCCCATCCACTTTAATGCAGCAAAATTCTTTTGATAACTTTCATCCCCAATGCCTTCAGTCTCTGCTCATACGTTTTCAAGTCTGTAAGTGAAAAGCTCTAAGAGGAGTTCGTTCAAATACGACGTATACAAATTAGACAAAATGGTGGGTTGGATTCAACATGGCCGTTCAGGACAGTTATATATTTTTTTGTTTGTCATGGAGAGTTCTAACAGTGTACCAAAGCATATACCTCCACGTTAAACCATAGGGAATAGGTAATCTATAGGGGGCGCTGTCGAGCCATTTGGCCACGCCCATTTTAAATTCCTTTAAAATACATACATTTCACGCACATCTGACGCCACCGCCAAATATGGTGAGTTTTTTAATATGATAAAGCCTCCAAATAGCCAATTCATATTTGGGAAGAATAATAAGAAATAGTACAGATGCAATAGGCCTTCGCAGCGCTTAGCTGCTTGGGCCTAATAAGTCCACACATCAAGTTATATGTAGTAATGTGAAATAACACAGACTATAAATACTGAACATGTCTACTGAGATGTAATAAATACTAGGGCTGTCAAACGATAAAGTTTTCAAAACTCTAATTAATCAGAGGGTAGCTGTGAATTAATTACAATTAATCGTGATTAACAAACGTTCCTAAATATTACTGATAAGTGCCATTTTCTGTGTATATAAAGGACAAAACTGGATGCCGCTGCTCTTTTGTAAAAAAAATAATATATTTTTTAAATATGATCACGTTAATTCTAAAAAGGAATAGAAAGGTTCTTATACTTATGACATCCTCTCCTTCATGGAAAAACCCGTTACATGCATTGTTGAGCTTATATGATCTCGGCCCATACTTCCTCTTCAAACTTGTTCTTCAAACTGTTTTGAAACTTGGGTTTTTTGGTGCTCTTTTCTGACCCTTCCATTTTTTCTATAGAATTTCTATCATATATAAATGGGATCATTGAGTGGTCCACTGCAAGAGCTTAATTCAATTTACTAAAATCTTTTGAGTTTTCCGACTGTGCTTTGGGGATCTTTGTCTAGCTGAAAAACCTATTCTTGTTCAGGTTTGTATTGAGAATACTCAGATAAGTTTCTCTATTCATCCTTACTTCAATGATACGAAGGCTGCCAGGATCAGGTATGTACTGAGGCCATTGCAATCAAGTGCATTACTTATGGAAAAACTGGAAAAACTGGAGTTGTTTAACAAAGTGTCTCTAAACTTGCATGTGAATGGTCTTGGCTCTTAGAAAACTCCATCCATCCATCCATCCATTTTCTATACCCGTCCATCCTAATGCAGGGTTGCGGGGGGGCTGGTGCCTATCTCCAGTGGTCAAGGGGCGAGAGGCGGGGTAAACCCTGGACAGTTCGCCAGTCCATCGCAGGGCAGGGAAACACAGAGACATACAGGACAAACAACCATACACGCACACACTCATACCTAAGGGCAATTTCAGAGAAACCAATTCACCTAACATGTTTTTGGACTGTGGGAGGAAGCCGGAGTGCCCGGAGAGAACCCACGCATGCACAAGGAGAACATGCAAACTCAATGCAGAAAGACCCCAGGCTAGGATTTGAACCCAGGACCTTTTTGCTGCAAAGCAATAGTGCTACCAAATGCGCCACTGTGCAGCCCAGATTGGAAGCAAGATTGCTTTCTATAACCTAACATATTTTATCAGATTTCTTGGCTTTCAATACCTTTTTGCACCTTCTTTATGGACTATGTGCTGGTTTCTTCGCGTGGGGTTTACTCTTGCTGTTAATATCTGGTGTGAAGTCTATGCCAATAGAACCAGGATATTTACAGCCATCTAAAAATGTTGTCATTTTTATTACTTATTTTCACTGCTGTACTACAATGGACTGACGACCTTTCCAGGGTGTACCCCGCCTCTCGCCCCATGACTGCTGGAGATAGGCACCAGCCCCCCCGCAACCCTGCATAGGATGGACGGGTACAGACAATGGATGGATGGATGGATTTTCCCTGCTGTATGTTTAGAGTATTTCTAAGATTCTTCCAAATAGTTTCAGTTGAACCTGCTGAAGACCAGATTTTCTGTGAACACTTGGGGTTAAGCTGCCAGTAAAGTGCATTATTTTAGAAGAGTGACAATATAATGGTTATTTTATGTAATTGCCACTTTAAACATAACAAAAAATGGGGGAGGTGATAAAGCGTGGGTTCTTCAGGAGATGACAGTAATAAATTAAAGAGGAAACTCTAAAGGCTTTGATTTTGCTGCCAATCTGGCTAAATGCAGATCCCCCCCCTCCTTTTGTTACAGAATAGCCATCCGCCTAAAAGATAACAGGTAAATCACAGTTTTCATCATGTCAGAGCTCCAGTGTTTTAGCTGTAAATTCATCCGATTAGGGTTTAATTCACAGCAGTTTATGCATGATTAGAAGCAGAGGAAACAGTGGGAGGCAGTGCAAGTGGGAGATGCAAACCTAAAAACTGTGAACACAGATTATTGTTAGAAAACTTGGTTCAAATATCTTCCCTTACTTTGTCAGGTGTTACTCAGACAATATGACGTGTGATACTTTTCTTGTTATTTCACCTCCGATGGGATCCCATTGTGATTGGCATCAATTTGAAATACAAAGCAAGACGAAAGGCAAACAAGGTTTTAAGTAAAGGATTTCATAAAACAAAATCTGAACTTGGTTATAGTGAAAACATTATCGTAGATATTCATTTTGGTTCATTTCAATTTCAAATTATCAATATCTCTGAATTTGTGAAATGAAAGTAATGCAACTGCAATCATGGTATTGTCCAAAACCGACCCTGGATTTTTATACTTTGCTTTCAAAAATGGAAAAGGCCACCGCTCATCCGTCAAAATCTTATTGTAAGGTGCTGCTGAATTTAATCACCATTGGAATCATAAAAATATATAGCAGCCGCACACTTAAATACTGTGCAATATCAATTTTATACTTTGCTTTCAAGCAGTTAGACTTCCTTGTCCTTTTTTAAAGTGATCTTGAGTGATAGCTTTCTGAAGGTTTTTGGAAGTTTGACTGCCTTTTCACTCACTTTGTTATTCTTTAACCTGACCATGACAGCATTGTTCAGTGTGTGCTTTAAAAAAATTAAATGGACAAGATGAATGCAAAAGATAAAGTGCCAAATCAAACACAACACAACTATATCTGGAAGCCTTCAAAAAAGGAGTGTTGATGCTCGCACATTATACCAGCTACTATGAAAAGCAGCAGTGGAAAGTTTCAACGTGTTTGCTATGTGAAACAATAAAAAAAAAAAAGGAAGTTCAGTTGCCTCTTCAAATATTCAAATATATTAAACTCTTGCTGCATTTATTCAAATATACTTCACATTTTCAAGTATGTGGTGATAGAGTAAAAAAAATATACCACAAATTAAATTAGATGGAACGTCCTGAAATACATGTTCACACAAGTATTTTCTTTACTTTGTTCACAAGTAATGGCAGGATGGAGCATGAGATGAATAGACAGATTGAGGTGTCTCGTGGGCGCTTCTTTTTGGGGGTTGTTCATGTATGTTCCACAAGGAGGAGATCCTGTAGTAGACCCAGAACTTGCTTGAGAATCTGTATATCTCTTTTGACCAGGGAGCACCTTGTTATCCCCTGTAATACGCTTGAGAGTGTCACTTTGGAGAAAGGTCATGATCTGTTCTTAATTTGACAATTGTTTTCCATTTTTTGTTTCATTAATGTCTGTGATCCTGATTCCTAGTTTTACTTCCTACCATGCCACTGTATTCTGCCCCTGTACACATGTTTTCCATCAGCTCATTAACTCACCTGTGTTGCATCCATTATTCAAGTTTCCAGTAAAGGTACTCCTCTGGTTCAGTCTCAGATCGTCAGATCCTACTGCTGTCCACACTGGTTTCCTGTTTTGTTCGTCTTCGCATTAAAGAATCCTTTTTTTCCCCCACCATTATCCTGCTCTTGGGCTCTGCACTTTAGGTCTTCAAACTGCTCTCATCATGATAGTGTCTGGGGTTTTGGACTGGACTTGTTGCATCAATAAACTGGTCTTGGATAAGCAGTAATAAACAGGAAATGGAGGGATAAAAAGTCTGCAGAAGTACCTTCAAAAAGCCTTAAGACCTACTAATCAAAGCAGCTTTAAAAGATTACAGAGCGGTCTGAGTGGTTTAATACCATGATATAAAGAGCTGACAGATGATTCAACACTTTTACATATTAGCATAAATATAAGGGAAGCATTAAGTTATAGAATAGGGTAACTGCTGATACTTATGGAGGTGCATTTCAATGGTCGGAATGAAACTAGCAGACTCTCTGTAAGATGTGAACCATCATGTTTGCATTATTAAGGCTTTCAAATACAGTATTGTGCTCAGAAACACTCCTTTTATGTATCTGAGGATATTGTAGTAAATAAAATTGATGTAATATTTGTGTTTTTTACTCTAGATGTGATCAAAGTTGAAGAGTGTCAGGGGTGTGTGTGTGGAAAATTGGACCCAAACGCAGACGCTGAAGGAAGGTGCAGGATGTTTATGAAAAGGTGGAGGTGATTATTATGGTGGTGGTGGTGAAGAGGACGACGGCAGGAACGGAGAGATTGGACATCGGGCAGGAAACAACACACCATGGGGATGAAGACAACAATAGTTAATGATCCGGCCCTGAGTGAAGGGAAGTGATGGGTAATAAAGGCAGGAGGTGAGTAGGATCAGGTGTGAATGATTGGAGAGACAGGTGAGGACAATGAGTGAATAGGGCAGCGTGACAGGACCCCCCCCCCCCTCCCTAAAGGCGGATTCCAGACGCGTTTGGAGCAAGAAAGAAAAGGGGAAAAAAAAGGAAGCACCCATGCCAGGGTGGGTGGAGGGGGCCCACGGAAAGAGGGCGCCGAGTCTTTTTGGGTACACCCCTGGAAGTCTGGCAGACGGCCCCGGTGGTGGCCCCTGAGGACCTGGAGGTCTGGTGGATGGCCCGGATGGCGTCCCCTTGCTGGAAGGCGGTCGGGCGGACGGCCCGGATGGCGTCCCCTTGCTGGAAGGCGGTCGGGCGGACGGCCCGGATGCCGTCCCCTTGCTGGAAGGCGGTCGGGCGGACGGCCCGGATGCCGTCCCCTAGCTGGACGGCGGTCGGGCGGATGGCCCAGATGGCGTCCTCTGGCTGGACGGCGGTCGGGCGGATGGCCCGGATGGCGTCCTCTGGCTGGACGGCGGTCGGGCGGATGGCCCGGATGGCGTCCTCTGGCTGGACGGCGGTCCGGAGGACGGCCTGGTGATCCTCCCTTGAAGACCTGGAGATCGGGCAGAAGGCCCCTAGGTCCTCTTCTGAGCGTCAGGCAGCGGCTGAAGAGCCTGGCTGGTCGGCGGCGACGAAGATGCCTGGCCGGTATAGGTCGGCCGAGACGAAGAGAGTCTGGAGGCACAGACGCCGGCTGAGACGAAGAGAGTCTGGAGGCACGGACGCCGGCTGAGACGAAGAGAGTCTGGAGGCACGGACGCCGGCTGAAACGAAGAGAGTCTGGAGGCTCGACCGACAGTGGTCGGGGGTGAAGAGGCTCCAGCGACGGGAACGGGTCCTCCTTGACCCTCCCTGGGAGCTCTAGCTACGGGGACGGGTCCTCCCTCACCCTCCCTGGGAGCTCTAGCAACGGGGACGGGTCCTCCCTGACCCTCCCTGGGAGCTCTAGCGACCCATGGGGAAATTTCAGATGCTCGAGAGCAGCCAATGTGATGGCCAGGAAGACTGCAGGAATGGTGGAGGCTGAGATTGGCTCTGGGACTGGAGCTGGAACGGGCTCTGGGACTGGAACTCTGATTTCCTCCTCAGAAGCGATTCCACCTCGGCGGTGTCGGCGTCTGCGGCGAGGCGCTAGATCTCCCCTGGAGCAGAGGTAGGCCGTCTTGTCCCCATAGAAGAACCCGAACAGCTCCTCTTCTCTGATGTGAGGAGCCCCCGAAGAGCCAGCTGGAGGAGGGACAAAGACGCCGGGGGAGAGAATCGGCGGTGTGTGCAGCGCAGAGATGCAGCTGACGTTGGTGGTCCGTGTGGGAGCGCCGCTCTTCTCTCCGCTCCCAGAAACTCCGGCTCGGCGGGACCGCCGCCTGCGGCCAGATGGTGGAGGGGGACTTCAACTCCGGGGATCCGAGAAAGGGGGTTGCGCGATCTGGAGGCCGTGATGTAGGACCGGCGTCTGGGGAACCGGGAAGTCGTCCACCGGACCCTCCTGCAAGGCTGCGGAAGTAGCATGTGGACGGCGACGATGGCCGCGGCTTGAGGCATAGAGGGCGGAAGTGCTGTTCGCCTCGAGCCTGCGTGGCCCGACGCCAGGAGGACAATATGCCAGTTGGGTTCCAACATACCGTGAGTCCTGGGTAGGGATATGCTCTGCTGGGTCCATTTCATGGCGGATCATTCTGTCAGGGGGGTGTGTGTGGAGTATGGACCCAAACGGAGACGCTGAAGGAAGGTGCAGGATGTTTATTAAAAGGTGGAGGTGATGATGATGGTGGTGGTGGTGGTGGTGGTGGTGGTGAAGAGGACATCGGGCAGGAAACGACACACCATGGGGACGAAGACAACAATAGTTAATGATCCGGCCCTGAGTGAAGGGAAGTGATGGGTAATTAAGGCAGGAGGTGAGTAGGATCAGGTGTGAATGATTGGAGAGACAGGTGAGGACAATGAGTGAATAGGGCAGCGTGACAAAGAGAGAGAGATCCATATCCTCTTTCAGTGAATTAATGATAAATTGGCTGTTTAGCTGCTCTTGCTTCAGTGACGCACTGCTGCAAAAAAGCCTGTTTGAAATGGTGCTTCAGATGATAAATATGACATAGCCATTGGTTTGTTTTATTGTGGTAATGTTGCGTCATTATGATTCCGACCTCCTGTCTGATCTGTATTTCACAGACAAGGATGTGGGCTTTTAAAGGTTCTCTCCTGAACCTTTACGTACATTTTGCCCTTCGATTAGTCATGCAACCACAGTCCTGTAGGACCTCATTAGTGTTGGTTATCATTTTAATCTTCTGAGCTGCAGCAGGAACAGGAAGTCTTGCTAGAAATCTATTAAAAAGGAAGTGGACATGGATGAATGACTAAGGAGGGAGAAACAGAGTGTGTTTTCCTCTTCGCTCCCTTTCTTTAACACTTTTTCTCGGTTTTTCATTCTTCCTCTCATTTTCTCTTCTTTATTCTCCTTACTGTCATAGTCTCTGTCATTATCATTTCAGCTTCTTTTTCTGTCATCTCTGCCTCTTCTGTCTCTCTCCGGGGTTTTCATCCTGACCTTCAGACACCTCCTCCTGATGCTGCTTTAATAACTTACGGGGGAAATAGGAAATGTATTCTCAAGTCAAAATTGAAATGGGTTTTTCACCACAGGCTGTTGATATTCCAGTGGCAGTACACGGTAAGCTACTCCCAGAATATTTTTCATCAAATTGGTGCCCTGCATCACTTTGTTTAATGAAGAGAAATGATGCGATTTCAACCTCGAAACCTCATTTTTGTGACCTAAGGACGGTTCCCTTTGAGCCAGTGAAACCTCTCTGTTCATTTAGAATAAGAGACTCAGAAAAATGCAAATTATTAATTTTACCCTTCATTTATTTTTCTATCCGCAAGAGTCAATTTCACCAAAACCATTACTACCCCAAAATGTTATCCTTTTAGCTTCCTTTAAGCTGCGTTACACTTATTTCAAATACAACAACAATGCTTTTTTTGCACATTAATTCATCCCTAATCACATCTTACACTAACCTAAATCCATTAAACTCATTTTATATGGTCTTCCTTAGTTCTTACTTCAGTGTATGATCTTCCCCAACATAAGGGAAACCATATTAGTTTTGATATAGCTTCAAAAAATGAACTTATTATAAATGTACAAATTTTTCCGGATACAATGTTTAGCATAAGTCGCTCTCGTAAATTCTAACTTTGACTCCAGTTAGTTTTCTTCGCTGTATCTTAAGCTTGTGTCTGAATGACTCATTACAATGTACAAAATCTGGTCCAGATAACATTAGTGTATGTTTTATGATTGACAAAAATCAATAATGAGCATCGGAACCTGCCCTGTCAGCAATACTCGGGAACATTCCAAAAATGTTGTCAATATAAACAGGAAATATTACTGCTTGACCTAAAGACTTCTTTGGTCAAGACAAAAAATGTATTTACCTCATCAGAGGTCGTCTAAGTATTTTTGATTAAAAGCTATAATACACCAGAAATTGGGATTTGAGTGTGGTCTGTGATTGATTGTTTATTCAAAAATGCCTTTTACCAGGACCCTATTCTTGAAATTAGATCGAGCATCCCGACGGCCAAGAATTGACTTAGGAATTAATATCCATTTTTAACTCTTACATCCACATCGCTAAAGTGGATGTAATAGTAAGATGTAAGAGCGATGCTCTTCAGAAATCTAACTACAGAACAAAAATTATGATTACAATTTTGTTTTTACTTATATTGGGTGTTGATGGTGTTCCAGTTATTATGTCCCTGTGTAATTGACTTAGTAATATAGTCAACCAATACATGTGATGACACATCTTCCCTTGAAACTGTTTTATTCAAAATTGGATTGCTTTGATGAGAACTCTTTAAAGATCTCAATATTCAGGTGGATCTGTACAACTGTGTTCGTCTTAGAAATTGACTGATATGGGTTTTTCTGTTCCTGATACCTATTTGTAGCGGTCATAGTGAGCCGATGGCCGATATGTGTTGCTGATTTTTTTGGGCTGATTGTGATGGCCAATATCTCAACATGTTTCCCTCTTATTTGGTGCTAAAATGTCCTATTAATTACAACAGTGAATGTACAACATAACTGAACCTAGTCTGTCTTTGAACATAGCATGTGACCAACTATCTTAAATCATTATTAGATTAATCTTAATTTTGTGCACTTCTGATTATTAAAATCAAATATTTAACCAAACTTAATCAAACAAATAAAAAAACTGACCAGGTATCATATAAACAAAACATGTCAAATCTATAATTTCTTTTTATTTATCTGTGTTGAGGCATCACACAGCAATTACTAAATAGAAGAAATCGCCTCTATAAAAAGATATATTGGCCAATATAAAAAATCGTAAATTTCAATCAATCAATCAAGCTTCATTTATTTAGCTCTTTTCCTACAATAATTACAACTCAAAGTGCTTTACAGATTAAAATGACCCCACATAAACCACATTCCCATCCCTCCCCCACAGATTTAAAATGATGATCACATTTATTCGAGTGGGCTGAGTACAGATGAGCCAAAGGAGCCATCTGCACCGGCAGCAGCACATCAACAGCAGCCACCAAGGCACTGATACAGGGCGCCCAAAGGAGGCAAGGCTGAGACCCCCCCCCCACACAAATTCAAGCGCTACCTGGAGAGCATCCAGGGAGCCACAGCCGACCAACGCTCCCGAGGCAGAGGGCTCCCACAGCGGAAACACTGGAAGGAAGATTAAAATGACAGTTTAAAATATGAAAATAAACAGTGGATAAATATAACACTGATAAAATGCAAGCAAGTAAAACATGAAGAGCAATTAAACAGATTATGATAAATAATAATCAGCCGACTAATATTTTGGTCTATCCCTAGTTCTTAGAACATTTATTTTCCGTATCCTCAGTTCAGTTTTAGTTACTGAGATTGCTCAAATTAATAGTTTGGATTTGCAAAGACACGTCACATTTCCTCTTTTAATAATCAACACTGTCTCTTAACACATGATGTAAACATGAGTTTGTACAACGTCATCTTTCCCAGGCATACCAATCATTGGTCAATCATTAGTTAACAGTAATGTCACTTAGGGTTCAGTTTCAAAGTCCCTTGTTTTCACTGATAGAGTTGAAGACAACATCTTTAGTCTCCCTCCCAAATTATTGTTCCCCTTAAGAACTTACTTTTATTTGAGCAGTAATTAGTTGTACAACAATATTCTTTACCTTTGTGTTGCTCAAAGTTTGTATAATTAAGTTAAAACTGAAAGTTAGAAGAACTTCAGTAAGGGTTATGGGATGTCAATTGAGAAAGCATCATGTCAAAAACAAAGGAAATCAGGTTAGACTTGATAAGCAGAAAAAGAATAAACAAAGTTATCACAGATTTTCCAAGCGTCAAGAACTGGGGTGAGCAGTATTTTTAAGATATTCAAGGAGAGCCACACAGCATAGAACAATCCTGGCAAAGGTAGAAAGCCAAATAAAAAAGCTGTCGAGAGATGCCCCATAAAGACCCCACAAAAAGAGGCTAGACAAAAAAAAACCTGACCTATGCAAGTAAGGAATTATAAGCTTGTTTCACAAGACATACTGTGGCGGCATATGAGGGAAATACTACCGCCATGGTGCCTTTGAATGCGCCGTGACGTCGTTGAGAGGTGAGAATATCGCTCCATTTGTGCCGCCAAGCTTGATAGTAATATTACTGCAATGCTGGGCTTGACCACTTTTGACTGACCAAAGTTTCCTTGATGCCGCCTCCGCTTAGCGGCAAAGTGGCACTTCCTATGAGCACTTCACAGAAATGGAAAACAAGGTTGCTGATCTACAAAAACGTCACTTCCGCTGAAGGGGTACCTTCAAAAGTAAAGTTATAGCTACTGTCCTTAAGTTAGATAACAAAATAAGAGCTCTTTGGCCATAGAGACATTGCATACGTTTGGAGAAAGAGGGGAGAGGCCTATTACCCAAAGGACCTCGTCATCACAGTGAAACATGGTCCTCCCTCCATTGCACCTGGAACAGGGAATCTTGTCAATATGAAAGAATAGAACGATGTGGGAAGATTTTGGAGTAAACAAATTAACCAGCACGAGGTCTGGATTGTTGTTTTGTCTTCTAACCTTACATGGAATTGACTTGCACAAAGCCCTTACTTAAAACCTAATAAGAATATTAAATTCAAATCAGTTTTTTTATATAGCGCCGATTCAAAACACACATAATCTTGAGGCACTTAACAAGAAAAGTCCTTTCAATTTAGCTGTACATACATTCCACATAATCATTCAGTTCATAAGTCTAATCAGTTTAAAAGTTTTATATCTAAGGAAACCCAGCAAATTGCATCAAGTCATTGACTGGCAGCATTCACTCCTCCTGGACGAACAAGTAGCCCCAATGGACAGTCGCCTGCGTTTGGTCGTTGACTTCACAGCCATCCCTCATGCTGAGCAAGCATGTAGCGACAGTAGAGAGGAAAACAGTAATTTAACAGGAAGAAACCTCCAGCAGAACCTGGCTCAGAACGAGCGGCCATCAGCCATGACCCTCTGGGGATTTGAGAAGACAGAGCAGAGAAACGGAACAAAAGAACTAAGAGCTCTTTCTATGTTAAAGAAGGTAAAAAGTTCATAACAAGACACGGAGAACATTCGGTTACTGGGAGCATCATCCCAGCTGAGCTGGTTCCACATGCGAGGAACCTGCAGTCTGAGATTGAAGTGCTCTGTTAGGAACATATGGAACAATCAGATCTCTGATGTATGATGGAGCTTGATTATTAAGGGCTTTATATGTAAGAACGAGGATCTTAAATTCTATTCTGGATTTAACAGGGAGCCAATGAAGGGAAGCTAAAACAGGAAAACTGTGATCTCTCTTGTATATATTCATCAGAACCCTTGCTGCATCATTTTGGATCAACTGAGGGCTTTTAATTGTATTTTATGGACTTCCTGATAGTAAATAATTATAGTAGTCCAGCCTTGAAGTAACAAATGCATGGACTAGTCTTTCAGCATCACTCGTGGACAGGATGTTTATAATCTTAGCAACATTCCGGAGGTGAAATAAGGAAATCCTACACACCTGTTCAATATGGGATTTGAATGTCATGTCTTCGTCAAAAATCCCAAAGTTCTTACGTTATCACCGTAGGCCAATTTAATGTTATCCAGATAAAGTGATTGACTAAGCAGTTTCTTTTTCAGAGCTTTTGGTCCAAAGATGACAACTTCTGTCTTGTCAGAATTTAAAAGCAGAAAGTTTAGAGTCTTCCAGACATGCCTGTAATTGACCTAACAGATTGGATTCCAATTGGAAGCATGTACAGGTCCTTCTCTAAAAATTAGCATATTGTGATAAAGTTCATTCTTTTCCATAATGTAATGATAAAAAATAAACTTTCATATATTTTAGATTCATTGCACACCAACTGAAATATTTCAGGTCTTTTATTGTTTTAAAACTGATGATTTTGGCATACAGCTCATGAAAACCCAAAATTCCTATCTCAAATAATTAGCATATTTCATCCGACCAATAAAAGAAAAGTGTTTTTAATACAAAAAAGTCAACCTTCAAATAATTATGTTCAGTTATGCACTCAATACTTGGTCGGGAATCCTTTTGCAGAAATGACTGCTTCAGTGCGGCGTGGCATGGAGGCAATCAGCCTGTGGCACTGCTGAGGTGTTATGGAGGCCCAGGATGCTTCGATAGCGGCCTTAAGCTCATCCAGAGTGTTGGGTCTTGCGTCTCTCAACTTCCTCTTCACAATATCCCACAGATTCTCTATGGGGTTCAGGTCAGGAGAGTTGGCAGGCCAATTGAGCACAGTAATACCATGGTCAGTAAACCATTTACCAGTGGTTTTGGCACTGTGAGCAGGTGCCAGCTCTTGCTGAAAAATGAAATCTTCATCTCCATAAAGCTTTTCAGCAGATTGAAGCATGAAGTGCTCCAAAATCTCCTGATAGCTAGCTGCATTGACCCTGCCCTTGATAAAACACAGTGGACCAACACCAGCAGCTGACATGGCACCCCAGACCATCACTGACTGTGGTTACTTGACACTGGACTTCAGGCATTTTGGCATTTCCTTCTCCCCAGTCTTCCTCCAGACTCTGGCACCTTGATTTCCGAATGACATGCAAAATTTGCTTTCATCCGAAAAAAGTACTTTGGACCACTGAGCAACAGTCCAGTGCTGCTTCTCTGTAGCCCAGGTCAGGCGCTTCTGCCACTGTTTCTGGTTCAAAAGTGGCTTGACCTGGGGAATGCGGCACCTGAAGCCCATTTCCTGCACACGCCTGTGCACGGTGGCTCTGGATGTTTCTACTCCAGACTCAGTCCACTGCTTCCGCAGGTCCCCCAAGGTCTGGAATCGGTCCTTCTCCACAATCTTCCTCAGGGTCCCGCCACCTCTTCTCATTGTGCAGCGTTTTCTGCCACACTTTTTCCTTCCCACAGACTTCCCACTGAGGTGCCTTGATACAGCACTCTGGGAACAGCCTATTCGTTCAGAAATTTCTTTCTGTGTCTTACCCTCTTGCTTGAGGGTGTCAATGATGGCCTTCTGGGCAGCAGTCAGGTCGGCAGTCTTACCCATGATTGCGGTTTTGAGTAATGAACCAGGCTGGGAGTTTTTAAAAGCCTCAGGAATCTTTTGCAGGTGTTTAGAGTTAATTAGTTGATTCAGATGATTAGGCTAATAGCTCGTTTAGAAAACCTTTTCATGATATGCTAATTTTTTGAGATAGGAATTTTGGGTTTTCATGAGCTGTATGCCAAAATCATCCGTTTTAAAACAATAAAAGACCTGAAATATTTCAGTTGGTGTGCAATGAATCTAAAATATATGAAAGTTTAATTTTTATCATGACATTATGGAAAAGAATTAACTTTATCACAATATGCAAATTTTTTGAGAAGGACTTGTATATGTAGTAACAAAGCACAGACCCCTGTGGTCCTCCACAAGTAACCCTTGGGTGTGAAAAAGATTAATCATTTACATGAGCAAATTGAAACCTATCTGACAAATATAATTTTAAACCTGCCTAGGGATGTTTCTTTGAGGGGGGAGAGCTCTGAAGGGGTGAGGCTCTCGGCTGAGTACGTCAGGTCGGAGGAGGAGATGGTTGGAAAAGGGGGGGATAGGTGGGAGCAGGCGTTTCAGCAACCCCGAGAACTACCAGCAGAGACTCAAAGATTACTCTAACATGAGTGAATGGGTCAGAGCAACACTTCAGGTATGTTTTTAATGAGGGAAAGACAGTTTCTCAGGATATTAAGCTTCAGAAAGTCCATTTTGCATAATACCCCCCATTTAAAGGTTTAATTTCAGTAACCTTAAAATACTGCAGTACGTATCAATTTACCAAGGACAGATTCATCATATCTAAAATGGGGGCCAGTAATCATTTGGAACACTTGTTTAAATAATTTGGTTGGGATTGGGTCCAACAAGCAAGTTGAATGTTTGGATGAGGCTAATACTTTTGATAATTCTGAAAGCTCGACTGAATCAAAACAGTCCAAAAACAAATTAGGTTCTACAGTAACCTCAGATCCTGCCTCAGTTATTGACAAAGAAGTAATCATGTTTGGGAGGAAGCCAATAATTTTATTTTAACAGAATTTATTTTATTTATGAATAATCCCATACAGTCCTTCCTACTGAGTCCTGAGTGAATAGTTGGCTCAACAGAGCTCTTTTTATACATCAGTAGACTATTTTTCCAGGTTAAATAGGAATCCTCGAAGTGTGTAGAATGCCATTTTCTCTCCAGTTTCCTAGCCTTCTGCTTTAAAGTATGCAGCTCTGAATTAAACCAGGGAGCCATTAAAACAATGTCTATAGTTGTAAATACCGTAATAACCACATGCCTGTACTACAGTATAAAATGAAGTTAGATGTCCCAGGGGTGAACTGAAGATGAAAGTCTCTTGATAGAAGTCCATTAACTCTGAGAGAGATTAAGACATTTGGAAAAGAAGAATAAGCTAAGATTTCTCAGGATCCGAGTCTGTGATTGTAAAAACTGCAATCAACGGCTCAAGGCCATTATCCAGCAACAAGCTGGCACTTATGACGAACATATACTGTAGCATCACGTGGGCTAATACTTTTGTCAACAACTGCATGCTGATGTCACACAGATGTTTTGTTTTCTTTAACCATAAACCTGTAAGGCTAACAACCTTGCCCCATCATTACCACAGTCTTATAGTCAGTCTAGCCTTACCATAGTTTTCTAGACTTGCTTTTTGCCTTAATGTGCATTTTCTTTCTTACAGTTATGCCACAAGTTTTGAATGTCATGCTTCTGCTGGTCCATGGTGTGTTTGACAACTACTCATGTCCCCACATTTTCTCCTCTTCTCAGCTGTTTCCATTAAAGTACACACTGAGACAGATTACTTATGAGTGCACAGTTTTTCAAAAATTACCTCTGGGTGTAGCTACAGGCAATGAAGATGGTGACAAGTTAACTTGAATTAATTTACAGTTGTTAGGTAAGTTGTTTTTAGATAAGAAACTAATGAAGATGTTTTAATTTGTTGCTTTTTAATTTGTCTTTATATGTTCCTATTTGTTGAATCTTTTCTTGCAACTCTATGAATATTTTGTTATTTATTTCCCTGAAAATTTATATTTTATTGTGTCAAGACTGTCATTCTACTTACCTAAACATTCCCAAACTCTTATTTCCAGCCAGCTATTTATCTGTCTTCATTAAATTCCTTCCATTACATCTATCACTTTGCAATTGTGTTGCAGATATTTTTTGTTTTGTTTTTTTGCTTAGTTTCATTTTGTTTCTCAGCCATTTTTACTTGTTTCGATCTGCCATCTTGACATTCGTCCTGTCTGCTGGCTTGTGTCTCCAAGATGAAAAATAAATCTGTTCTGAATTGTCAAGTGCCGGGACTTAATGAAATGATGATGACAAAAACCAAAATGAAACCAAAAATAAATTAAATCATCTCAACCCATCATCTTGGAACTATTGTTCTATCAACTGCACTGACATTAGTCAGTCAGAGACATTTATTTCTACCTCTGACTGCCCACATTACCATAAAATGAAATACAGCAGTTGCTCCCTTTTATGTCAGCAGTTCCATTTGAACATATCGGTGTAGGGAATATTATGTGGAAGCAGCCAGACGGCATTTAAATGATGCTAAACAATATGGCTGGAGACAGAGTGACTGTTTTCCAATTCAATTTCATAGTGAATAACCTGCAGTTTGATTTGATTTTTATTTTCTCCTCCCAATGAGGCTCAAGATAGAAACAGGGGGTGCTTCTGTTCCAAGATACAAGGCACAAATGGAGAATGGCATTATTAACATTTCCTGACAGTTAATGTTTCAATCTACTGCAGCACCGCAATCCCAGCTCAAAATGCCACATGACAAACAGGGAAAACAGAGGAACTGGATTCTGGATAAGACTCAGGTCAGGATCAAGACATCCCTGATCTGTGTGATTGCAGGAGAGGCTTGGAACAATACAATTACTCTACTAAACTCAATGTGCTGCTGTACAGAAAATAATACTGCTGCATAGTAGAAATGGCAGCAGAACAAGAATTACCAGGAAGCACATACTTCAAGCACACATAAAACTAAAACACATTTAAATTTGTTTTTGGACAACATCATATTTTCCACAGTTTCTAAATATGGTATTCAAAGCAATTCAGCTGTTACTTTTGGATATCCCAATATATTTTAATACTGCTTTACTGGCCAACCCTAGTGTAAGAGATGCACACAAGTACAGATGAGTTAACAGGTTCTCCCAAAACAATATCAGTAGTGAACTGATTCGAAACACTTTAGCTCCCCAGACAGTTAAAGCAAGTGTAACACCAATGTCTCTTCACAACGTTGCAGCAACTTTCCTTTTCTGGTTTCACTACATGCAAGCTCAGTATGAGGGGTTGTTGTAAAGTTTACGACTTAATACAGTTGATTTTCCTCTGTCACTAGTCACTGGTTGTTATGGAAAGAAAATATCTTCTTCCTACCATAAGGATGGCGCTGAAGTCTGGATCGGCTTTTCTTATATTTTACTATGGCCAGTCTTGTACATGAGCCTGTTTGGGCCAATGCTCGAACTCTCTCTAACGCCAGGTCATGTCTGCCTTCTCTGTACACAGCTTCTGCCTTTAGTCTCCCAATGTTATGTCTTCATTGCAAGGTTGACCAAAACACTCATCACTGCAGTTAGAGTCTAGGTGAAAGGCCTATTCACTGACTCTAATGATCTCTTATTATGCCATATTCCCTAAATGCCTTTACTAATTATGAAAACACCATGCATCATCATGCATCCTATCTCCCCAACTGAGATCAGACCTAACCATAGGTCCATCTCTCTATGCTTTGGGTCCCGTAAACACTATAGCAGAGCCTGCAGCCTTTTGGCTGTAGATTTCTGTCATATTTCTTGCTCATATTTCCTATTTCTGTCAATGCATCTTAGGTTGTTTTTACACGTGATAGTCCAGTAGACTCCGTTCAATTGGCGATTAAAATTGCAACATTGTTGCTCTTTCAGCTGGTGTGGTTCCCTTTCACACTGCACGATTCAAACTTTTTGAGCGACATCTTTACCCACTCGCCTGTACTGGTCCTGCAACAAGAAGCACTAAACACAGGGACACTTCTTGTTCTGTGAAATGTGAACAAACTTGAAGCTGCATTAGATTTACTTGTTTTAATCTGCATTAAAGTTTGATTGCCCATTCACACCTCCCCATACGAACCGGACTTTCTGGGCAGACAAATTAGAGTTCAATTAAAGCATACTAAACATGGCTGGTTGTGAATACACCCTTACTTCTGTATCACTATTGATGAACATCATGTCAATTTAGTTCAATTTAGTTTGTGAGAAATGTCGGCTAAAAGGTAGCCTACTTTACCCACAAAAAAAGCCAATTCAATCCAATCATAAAATAAAGATTAAAAGTCAATAACATACATTTATATTTGAACCTAGTTATCAAACAATGCAGTCAAGTCAAGTTTATTATTCAAATTGGTTAACAAGTTTTCCATCTAAGGAAACCCAGCCAACTGCAGCAATCACTCTTCCTGGACCATGTTACAGCAATATTTCAAGGTTATGTGAATTAATTGATTAATTACATAATTAATTAATACCTTGTATATGTACCTTAATGGTATGCACAGATGCCATGGGATTCTGGGATGTTTGGAGCATGGTTCTCCTTCTCAATCCTGCCTTGGTGTAACCAGTCTTGGGAAACCCCAACTTTTCTGACAAGTGCAGGTGCTTTCGAGTAAACACTGGTTCCAACCTTGGAATACTGTGACATATAAATCAAACAATTGACCTCAAGTAAATACAGAAAACTGGAAAGTCTGTCAAACTGCAGGTGCTATATCAACTTTGTATGCACTATGTCTGGTCTTACTGTTTGGTACTACAGCAATGGTCTTATATATTTTTTTCCATACTCATGACTTGTGTTCCTTAGGGCTTGTTTAAGACATGTCTGCTCTTTGCAATTTAAATAATTTGCATACCTATTAATTGTCTGCATGTTGTCCACATTATTGCTATATGCATCTATTTATTCGAAATGGTTAACTCTTCTGCGTGTTTGGAAACTCAGCATACCTATCAAAC